>JAGMVL010000112.1:0-1461149 GCA_019202695.1 Populus x sibirica | reverse complement strand
AGTTATGACCCTTTTGACCCGTTACTCAAGTCTTGCCGACCGAGCTCCTCGTCTCCGAGTAGCGATACCATCGCTGCCCCAAGCTATACGACCTACGGAAACTCGAGCAAAAAAATAAAGCAAGATCCAACGGTGGGATCAAAAGTTAAGGACATTTTGACCCGTTACTCAAGTTTAGCCGACCAGAGCTCCTTATCAATGAGTAGCGATTCCACAGCTTCCTCGAGGAAAAATGCATCCGGAAACTCGTGTAAAATTTTTATTGTGATCCAACGATCGTATCCAAAGTTATGGCCCTTTTGACCCGTTCCTCAAATCTGGCCGGCCAGACCTCCTCGTCACCAAGTAGCGATTCGACAGTAACACAAAGAAAACAAACTACGGATAACCGTGTAAAAATTTAAGCGGGATCCAACGGTGGGTTCAAAAGTTATGGCCCTTTTAACCCGTTACTCAAGTTTGGCCGACCATAGCTCCTTATCACTAAGTAGCGATTCCATAGCTTTCTCGAGGAAAACTGCATCCGGAAACTCGTGTAAAAATTTGATTGGGATCCAACGGTCGGATCCAAAGTTATGGCCCTTTTGACCCGTTACTCAAATCTGGCCGGCCAGACCTCCTCGTCACCAAGTTGCGATTCGACAGTAACACAAGGAAAACAAACTACAAACAACCGTGTAAAAATTAAGCGCGATCCAACGGTGGGTTCAAAAGTTATGGCCCTTTTGACCCGTGAGTCAAGTTTGGCCGACCAGAGCTCCTTGTCACGAAGTAGCGATACCAAATCTACCCCAAGGAAAACGGCATCCAGAAACTCGTGTAAAAATTTGAGCGCGATCAAACGGTGGGATCAAAAGTTATGACCCTTTTGACCCGTTACTCAAGTCTTGCCGACCAGAGCTCCTCGTCTCCGAGTAGCGATACCATCGCTGCCCCAAGCTATACGACCTACGGAAACTCGAGCAAAAAAATAAAGCAAGATCCAACGGTGGGATCAAAAGTTAAGAACATTTTGACCCGTTACTCAAGTTTAGCCGACCAGAGCTCCTTATCAATGAGTAGCGATTCCACAGCTTCCTCGAGGAAAAATGCATCCGGAAACTCGTGTAAAATTTTGATTGTGATCCAACGATCGTATCCAAAGTTATGGCCCTTTTGACCCGTTACTCAAACGCGGCCGACCACCTCCTCGTCACCAAGTTGCGATTCGACAGTAACACAAGGAAAACAAACTACAAACAACCGTGTAAAAATTAAGCGCGATCCAACGGTGGGTTCAAAAGTTATGGCCCTTTTGACCCGTGAGTCAAGTTTGGCCGACCAGAGCTCCTTGTCACGAAGGAGCGATACCAAATCTACCCCAAGGAAAACGGCATCCAGAAACTCTGGTAAAAATTTGAGCGCGATCAAACGGTGGGATCAAAAGTTATGACCCTTTTGACCCGTTACTCAAGTCTTGCCGACCGGAGCTCCTCGTCTCCGAGTAGCGATACCATCGCTGCCCCAAGCTATACGACCTACGGAAACTCGAGCAAAAAAATAAAGCATGATCCAATGGTGGGATCAAAAGTTAAGGACATTTTGACCCGTTACTCAAGTTTGGCCGACCAGACCTCCTCGTCACCAAAATTCAAGAGCGATCCAACGAGCGGATCAAAAGTTATGGCCCTTTTGACCCGTTACTCAACTCTGGCCGACCAGACGTACTTGTCACCAAGTAGCGATTCCATAGCAATCCCACGATAAACGGCCTCCGGAAACTCGTGTAAAAATTTGAGCGCGATCCAACCGTCGTACCAAAATTTATGGCTATTTTGACTTGTTACTCAACTCACGATCTAGACCTCCTCGTCCCCGTGTAGCGATTCCTTAGCAACCCCAAGGCAAAAGGCCTCCGAAAACTCGTTAAAACATTTGAGCGCAATCCAAATGTCGTATCAAAATTTGTGGCTCTTTTGACTCTTTACTCAACCCTCTAGACGCAGGGACCCCCTCATGACCTAGTAGCGATTCCATAGCAACCCCAAGGAAAATGATATATAGAAACTCGTGTAAATATTTGAGCGCGATCTAGCGGTCGGATCAAAATTTAAGGCACTTTTGAGCCGTTACGCAAGTCTAGATGACAAGACCTCCTCGTCACCGAGTAGCGATTCCATAGCTACCGCAAGGAAAACAGACTACAAAAATCGTGCAAAAATTCCAAGGCGATCCAAATGCGCGGATCAAAAGTTATGGCCCTTTTGACTCGTTACTCAACTTCGGCCAACCAGACCTCCTCGTCAACCAGTAGCGATTCCATAGCAACCCCACGATAAACAGCCTCCGGAAACTCATGTAAAACTTTGAGCGCGATCGAACCGGCCGTACCAAATTTATGGCTATTTTGACTCGTTACTCAACTCCGGACGGCAAGAGCTCCTCGTCCCCGAGTAGCGATTCCATAGCAACCCCAAGATAAACGGCCTCCGGAAACTCGTATAAACATTTGAGCACGATCCAACCTGTCAGATCAAAATTTGAGGCTATTTTGACTCGTTACTCAACTCTCGACGACCGCACCCCCTCATCACCTAGTAGCGATTCCATAGCAACCCCAAGGGAAAACGACATCTAGAAACTCGTGTAAATATTTGAGCGTGATCTAACGATCGGATCAAAATTTGTGGCCCTTTTGAGTCGTTACTCATGTCCGGGCCGACTGCACCTCCTCGTCGTCCGAGTAGCGATTCCATAGCTACCGCAAGCAAAACAACCTCTGCAAAATCGTGTAAAAATTCCAGTGCGATCCAGAGCGGATCAAAAGTTATGGCCCTTTTGACCCGTTACTCAACTCTGGCCGACCAGACCTCCTCGTCACCTAGTAGCGATTCCATAGCAACCCCACGATAAACGGCGTTTGGAAACTCGTGTAAAAATTTGAGCGCGATCCAACTGTCGTACCAAAATTTATGGTTATTTTGACTCGTTACTCAACTCGAGCGGCAAGAGCTCCTCGTCCCCGAGTAGCGATTCCATAGCAACCCCAAGATAAACGGCCTCCGGAAACTCGTATAAACATTTGAGCACGATCCAACTGGTCGTATCAAAATTTGAGGCTCTTTTGACTCGTTACTCAACTCTCGACGACCGCAGACCCCCTCATCGCCTAGTAGCGATTCCATAGCAACCCCAAGGGAAAATGACATCTAGAAACTCGTGTAAATATTTGAGCGCGATCTAACGATCGGATCAAAATTTGTGGCCCTTTGAGTCGTTACTCATATCCGCGGACCGACCTCCTCGTCGTCGAGTAGCGATTCCATAGCTACCGCAAGCAAAATAGCCTCCTGCAAAATCGTGTAAAAATTCCGGTGCGATCCAAATGCGTTGATCAAAAGTTATGGCCCTTTTGACCCCTTTCCTCAACTCTGGCCGACCAGACCTACTCGTCACCAAGTAGCGATTCCATAGCAACCCCACGATAAACGGCCTTCGGAAACTCGTGTAAAAATTTGAGCGCGATCCAACTGTCGTACCAAAATTTATGGTTATTTTGACTCGTTACTCAACTCTGGACGGCAAGAGCTCCTCGTCCCTGAGTAGCGATTCCATAGCAACCCCAAGATAAACGGCCTCCGGAAACTCGTATAAACATTTGAGCACGATCCAACCGTCGTATCAAAATTTGAGGCTATTTTGACTCGTTACTCAACTCTCGACGACCAGGACCCCCTCATCACCTAGTAGCGATTCCATAGCAACCCCAAGGAAAACGACATCTAGAAACTCGTGTAAATATTTGAGCGTGATCTAACGATCGGATCAAAATTTGTGGCCCTTTTGAGTCGTTACTCATGTCGGTGACCAGACCTCCTCCGTCGTCGAGTAGCGATTCCATAGCTACCGCAAGCAAAACAACTCTCCGCAAAATCGTGTAAAAATTCCAAGTGCGATCCAACGAGCGGATCAAAAGTTATGGCCCTTTTGACCCGTTACTCAACTCCGGCCGACCAGCACCTCCTCGTCACCTAGTAGCGATTCCATAGCAACCCCACGATAAACGGCGTTTGGAAACTCGTGTAAAAATTTGAGCGCGATCCAACCGTCGTACCAAAATTTATGGTTATTTTGACTCGTTACTCAACTCGGACGGCAAGAGCTCCTCGTCCCCGAGTAGCGATTCCATAGCAACCCCAAGATAAACGGCCTCCGGAAACTCGTATAAACATTTGAGCACGATCCAACCGTCGTATCAAAATTTGAGGCTCTTTTGACTCGTTACTCAACTCTCGACGACCAGACCCCCTCATCAGCTAGTAGCGATTCCATAGCAACCCCAAGGGAAAATGACATCTAGAAACTCGTGTAAATATTTGAGCGCGATCTAACGATCGGATCAAAATTTGTGGCCCTTTGAGTCGTTACTCATATCCGCGGACCGACCTCCTCGTCGTCGAGTAGCGATTCCATAGCTACCGCAAGCAAAATAGCCTCTCAAAATCGTGTAAAAATTCCAGTGCGATCCAGAGGCGGATCAAAAGTTATGGCCCTTTTGACCCCTTTCCTCAACTCGGCCGACCCGGACCTACTCGTCACCAAGTAGCGATTCCATAGCAACCCCACGATAAACGGCCTTCGGAAACTCGTGTAAAAATTTGAGCGCGATCCAACTGTCGTACCAAAATTTATGGTTATTTTGACTCGTTACTCAACTCTGGACGGCAAGAGCTCCTCGTCCCTGAGTAGCGATTCCATAGCAACCCCAAGATAAACGGCCTCCGGAAACTCGTATAAACATTTGAGCACGATCCAACTGTCGTATCAAAATTTGAGGCTCTTTTGACTCGTTACTCAACTCTCGACGACCGGACCCTTCATCGCCTAGTAGCGATTCCATAGCAACCCCAAGGGAAAACGACATCTAGAAACTCGTGTAAATATTTGAGCGCGATCTAACGATCGGATCAAAATTTGTGGCCCTTTTGAGTCGTTACTCATATCCTGGACCCGACCTCCTCGTCGTCGAGTAGCGATTCCATAGCTACCGCAAGCAAAATAGCCTCTCGCAAAATCGTGTAAAAATTCCAAGTGATCCAAATGAGCGGATCAAAAGTTATGGCCCTTTTGACCCCTTTCCTCAACTCTGGCCGACCAGACCTACTCGTCACCAAGTAGCGATTCCATAGCAACCCCACGATAAACGGCCTTCGGAAACTCGTGTAAAAATTTGAGCGCGATCCAACCGTCGTACCAAAATTTATGGTTATTTTGACTCGTTACTCAACTCGGACGGCAAGAGCTCCTCGTCCCTGAGTAGCGATTCCATAGCAACCCCAAGATAAACGGCCTCCGGAAACTCGTATAAACATTTGAGCACGATCCAACTGTCGTATCAAAATTTGAGGCTATTTTGACTCGTTACTCAACTCTCGACGACCGCACCCCTCATCACCTAGTAGCGATTCCATAGCAACCCCAAGGAAAACGACATCTAGAAACTCGTGTAAATATTTGAGCGTGATCTAACGATCGGATCAAAATTTGTGGCCCTTTTGAGTCGTTACTCATGTCCGGGCCGACCGGACCTCCTCGTCGTCGAGTAGCGATTCCATAGCTACCGCAAGCAAAACAGCCTCTGCAAAATCGTGTAAAAATTCCAGTGCGATCCAGCGAGCGGATCAAAAGTTATGGCCCTTTTGACCCGTTACTCAACTCTGGCCGACCAGACCTCCTCGTCACCTAGTAGCGATTCCATAGCAACCCCACGATAAACGGCGTTTGGAAACTCGTGTAAAAATTTGAGCGGATCCAACCGTCGTACCAAAATTTATGGTTATTTTGACTCGTTACTCAACTCGGACGGCAAGAGCTCCTCGTCCCTGAGTAGCGATTCCATAGCAACCCCAAGATAAACGGCCTCCGGAAACTCGTATAAACATTTGAGCACGATCCAACTGTCGTATCAAAATTTGAGGCTCTTTTGACTCGTTACTCAACTCTCGACGACCGCACCCCCTCATCGCCTAGTAGCGATTCCATAGCAACCCCAAGGGAAAATGACATCTAGAAACTCGTGTAAATATTTGAGCGCGATCTAACGATCGGATCAAAATTTGTGGCCCTTTTGAGTCGTTACTCATATCTGGCGGACCAGACCTCCTCGTCGTCGAGTAGCGATTCCATAGCTACCGCAAGCAAAATAGCCTCTGCAAAATCGTGTAAAAATTCCAGTGCGATCCAAATGAGCGGATCAAAAGTTATGGCCCTTTTGACCCTTTCCTCAACTCGCGGCCGACCGGACCTACTCGTCACCAAGTAGCGATTCCATAGCAACCCCACGATAAACGGCCTTCGGAAACTCGTGTAAAAATTTGAGCGCGATCCAACTGTCGTACCAAAATTTATGGTTATTTTGACTCGTTACTCAACTCGGACGGCAAGAGCTCCTCGTCCCCGAGTAGCGATTCCATAGCAACCCCAAGATAAACGGCCTCCGGAAACTCGTATAAACATTTGAGCACGATCCAACCGTCGTATCAAAATTTGAGGCTCTTTTGACTCGTTACTCAACTCTCGACGACCGACCCCTTCATCGCCTAGTAGCGATTCCATAGCAACCCCAAGGGAAAACGACATCTAGAAACTCGTGTAAATATTTGAGCGCGATCTAACGATCGGATCAAAATTTGTGGCCCTTTTGAGTCGTTACTCATATCTGGCGGACCGGACACTCCTCGTCAGTCGAGTAGCGATTCCATAGCTACCGCAAGCAAAATAGCCTCTGCAAAATCGTGTAAAAATTCCAAGGTGCGATCCAATGAGCGGATCAAAAGTTATGGCCCTTTTGACCCGTTACTCAACTCTGGCCGACCAGACCTACTCGTCACCAAGTAGCGATTCCATAGCAATCCCACGATAAACGGCCTCCGGAAACTCGTGTAAAAATTTTAGCGCGATCCAACTGTCGTACCAAAATTTATGGCTATTTTGACTCGTTACTCAACTACGGACGGCAAGAGCTCCTCGTCCCCGAGTAGCGATTCCATAGCAACCCCAAGATAAACGGCCTCCGGAAACTCGTATAAACATTTGAGCACGATCCAACCGTCGTATCAAAATTTGAGGCTCTTTTGACTCGTTACTCAACTCTCGACGACCGAACCCCCTCATCACCTAGTAGCGATTCCATAGCAACCCCAAGGAAAACGACATCTAGAAACTCGTGTAAATATTTGAGCGGGATCTAACGATCGGATCAAAATTTGTGGCCCTTTTGAGTCGTTACTCATGTCCGGGCCGACCGGACCTCCTCGTCGTCGAGTAGCGATTCCATAGCTACCGGAAGCAAAAAGCCTCTCCGCAAAATCGTGTAAAAATTCCAGTGCGATCCAATGCGGCGGATCAAAAGTTATGGCCCTTTTGACCCATTACTCAACTCGCCAACCGAGACCTACTCGTCACTCCATAGCAACCCCACGATAAACGGCCTCCGGAAACTCATGTAAAAATTTGAGCGCGATCCAACTGTCGTACCAAAATTTATGGTTATTTTGACTCGTTACTCAACTCGGACGGAAAGAGCTCCTCGTCCCCGAGTAGCGATTCCATAGCAACCCCAAGATAAACGGCCTCCGGAAACTCGTATAAACATTTGAGCACGATCCAACTGTCGTATCAAAATTTGAGGCTCTTTTGACTCGTTACTCAACTCTCGACGACCAGACCCCTTCATCAGCTAGTAGCGATTCCATAGCAACCCCAAGGGAAAACGACATCTAGAAACTCGTGTAAATATTTGAGCGTGATCTAACGATCGGATCAAAATTTGTGGCCCTTTGAGTCGTTACTCATGTCCGGCCGACCGGACCTCCTCGTCGTCGAGTAGCGATTCCATAGCTACCGCAAGCAAAACAGACCTCTGCAAAATCGTGTAAAAATTCCAAGCGATCCAAATGAGCGGATCAAAAGTTATGGCCCTTTTGACCCGTTACTCAACTCTGGCCGACCAGACCTCCTCGTCACCTAGTAGCGATTCCATAGCAACCCCACGATAAACGGCCTCCCGAAACTCGTGTAAAAATTTGAGCGCGATCCAACCTGTCGTACCAAAATTTATGGCTATTTTGACTCGTTACTCAACTCGACGGCAAGAGCTCCTCGTCCCCGAGTAGCGATTCCATAGCAACCCCAAGATAAACGGCCTCCGAAAACTCGTATAAACATTTGAGCACGATCCAACCGTCGTATCAAAATTTGAGGCTCTTTTGACTCGTTACTCAACTCTCGACGACTGACCCCCTCATCACCTAGTAGCGATTCCATAGCAACCCCAAGGGAAAATGATATATAGAAACTCGTGTAAATATTTGAGCGCGATCTAACGGTCGGATCAAAATTTAAGGCACTTTTGAGCCGTTACGCAAGTCTAGATGACAAGACCTCCTCGTCGCCGAGTAGCGATTCCATAGCTACCGCAAGGAAAACAGGACTCTGCAAAATCGTGTAAAAATTTCGGTGCGATCCAAATGAGTGGATCAAAAGTTATGGCCTTTTTGACCCGTTACTCAACTCTGGCCGACCAGACCTACTCGTCACCAAGTAGCGATTCCATAGCAATCCCACGATAAACGGCCTCCGGAAACTCATGTAAAAATTTGAGCGCGATCCAACTGTCGTACCAAAATTTATGGCTATTTTGACTCGTTACTCAACTCTGGACGGCAAGAGCTCCTCGTCCCTGAGTAGCGATTCCATAGCAACCCCAAGATAAACGGCCTCCGGAAACTCGTATAAACATTTGAGCACGATCCAACTGTCGTATCAAAATTTGAGGCTCTTTTGACTCGTTACTCAACTCTCGACGACCGACCCCTCATCACCTAGTAGCGATTCCATAGCAACCCCAAGGGAAAACGACATCTAGAAACTCGTGTAAATATTTGAGCGTGATCTAACGATCGGATCAAAATTTGTGGCCCTTTTGAGTCGTTACTCATGTCTGGCTGACCAGACCTCCTCGTCGTCGAGTAGCGATTCCATAGCTACCGGAAGCAAAACAGCCTCTGCAAAATCGTGTAAAAATTCCAAAGGCGATCCAATGAGCGGATCAAAAGTTATGGCCCTTTTGACCCATTACTCAACTCTCGCCAACCGGACCTACTCGTCACCCATAGCAACCCCACGATAAACGGCCTCCGGAAACTCATGTAAAAATTTGAGCGCGATCCAACGTCGTACCAAAATTTATGGCTATTTTGACTCGTTACTCAACTCGGACGGCAAGAGCTCCTCGTCCCCGAGTAGCGATTCCATAGCAACCCCAAGATAAACGGCCTCCGAAAACTCGTATAAACATTTGAGCACGATCCAACCGTCGTATCAAAATTTGAGGCTCTTTTGACTCGTTACTCAACTCTCGACGACCAGACCCCCTCATCACCTAGTAGCGATTCCATAGCAACCCCAAGGGAAAATGATATATAGAAACTCGTGTAAATATTTGAGCGCGATCTAACGGTCGGATCAAAATTTAAGGCACTTTTGAGCCGTTACGCAAGTCTAGATGACAAGACCTACTCGTCACCCAAAGAGCGATTCCATAGCAATCCCACGATAAACGGCCTCCGAAAACTCATGTAAAAATTTGAAAGCGATCCAACTGTCGTACCAAAATTTATGGCTATTTTGACTCGTTACTCAACTCGGACGGCAAGAGCTCCTCGTCCCGAGTAGCGATTCCATAGCAACCCCAAGATAAACGGCCTCCGAAACTCGTATAAACATTTGAGCACGATCCAACTGTCGTATCAAAATTTGAGGCTCTTTTGACTCGTTACTCAACTCTCGACGACCAGACCCCCTCATCACCTAGTAGCGATTCCATAGCAACCCCAAGGGAAAACGACATCTAGAAACTCGTGTAAATATTTGAGCGTGATCTAACGATCGGATCAAAATTTGTGGCCCTTTTGAGTCGTTACTCATGTCCGGCTGACCGGGACCTCCTCGTCGTCGAGTAGCGATTCCATAGCTACCGAAGCAAAACAGCCTCTGCAAAATCGTGTAAAAATTCCAGTGCGATCCAGCGAGCGGATCAAAAGTTATGGCCCTTTTGACCCATTACTCAACTCTGGCCAACCAGACCTACTCGTCACTCCATAGCAACCCCACGATAAACGGCCTCCGGAAACTCATGTAAAAATTTGAGCGCGATCCAACTGTCGTACCAAAATTTATGGCTATTTTGACTCGTTACTCAACTACGGACGGCAAGAGCTCCTCGTCCCCGAGTAGCGATTCCATAACAACCCCAAGATAAACGGCCTCCGGAAACTCGTATAAACATTTGAGCACGATCCAACCGTCGTATCAAAATTTGAGGCTCTTTTGACTCGTTACTCAACTCTCGACGACCGAGACCCCCTCATCACCTAGTAGCGATTCCATAGCAACCCCAAGGGAAAATGATATATAGAAACTCGTGTAAATATTTGAGCGCGATCTAACGGTCGGATCAAAATTTGTGGCCCTTTTGAGTCGTTACTCATGTCCGGGCCGACTGACCTCCTCGTCGTCGAGTAGCGATTCCATAGCTACCCCACGATAAACGGCCTCCGGAAACTCATGTAAAAATTTGAAAGCGATCCAACCGTCGTACCAAAATTTATGGCTATTTTGACTCGTTACTCAACTCGGACGGCAAGAGCTCCTCGTCCCCGAGTAGCGATTCCATAGCAACCCCAAGATAAACGGCCTCCGAAACTCGTATAAACATTTGAGCACGATCCAACTGTCGTATCAAAATTTGAGGCTCTTTTGACTCGTTACTCAACTCTCGACGACCGATGACCCCCTCATCACCTAGTAGCGATTCCATAGCAACCCCAAGGAAAACGACATCTAGAAACTCGTGTAAATATTTGAGCGTGATCTAACGATCGGATCAAAATTTGTGGCCCTTTTGAGTCGTTACTCATGTCCGGGCCGACTGCACCTCCTCGTCGTCGAGTAGCGATTCCATAGCTACCGGAAGCAAAACAGCCTCGCAAAATCGTGTAAAAATTCCAAGCGATCCAACTGAGCGGATCAAAAGTTATGGCCCTTTTGACCCATTACTCAACTCTGGCCAACCAGACCTACTCGTCACTCCATAGCAACCCCACGATAAACGGCCTCCGGAAACTCATGTAAAAATTTGAGCGCGATCCAACCGTCGTACCAAAATTTATGGCTATTTTGACTCGTTACTCAACTCGGACGGCAAGAGCTCCTCGTCCCCGAGTAGCGATTCCATAGCAACCCCAAGATAAACGGCCTCCGGAAACTCGTATAAACATTTGAGCACGATCCAACCGTCGTATCAAAATTTGAGGCTCTTTTGACTCGTTACTCAACTCTCGACGACTGCACCCCCTCATCACCTAGTAGCGATTCCATAGCAACCCCAAGGGAAAATGATATATAGAAACTCGTGTAAATATTTGAGCGCGATCTAACGGTCGGATCAAAATTTGTGGCCCTTTTGAGTCGTTACTCATGTCTGGCTGACCAGACCTCCTCGTCGTCGAGTAGCGATTCCATAGCTACCCCACGATAAACGGCCTCCGGAAACTCATGTAAAAATTTGAAAGCGATCCAACTGTCGTACCAAAATTTATGGCTATTTTGACTCGTTACTCAACTCTGGACGGCAAGAGCTCCTCGTCCCTGAGTAGCGATTCCATAGCAACCCCAAGATAAACGGCCTCCGGAAACTCGTATAAACATTTGAGCACGATCCAACTGTCGTATCAAAATTTGAGGCTCTTTTGACTCGTTACTCAACTCTCGACGACCAGGCACCCCTCATCACCTAGTAGCGATTCCATAGCAACCCCAAGGGAAAACGACATCTAGAAACTCGTGTAAATATTTGAGCGTGATCTAACGATCGGATCAAAATTTGTGGCCCTTTTTGAGTCGTTACTCATGTCCGGGCCGACCGGACCTCCTCGTCGTCGAGTAGCGATTCCATAGCTACCGGAAGCAAAACAACCTCGCAAAATCGTGTAAAAATTCCAAGGTCGATCCAAATGAGCGGATCAAAAGTTATGGCCCTTTTGACCCATTACTCAACTCTGGCCAACCAGACCTACTCGTCACTCCATAGCAACCCCACGATAAACGGCCTCCGGAAACTCATGTAAAAATTTGAGCGCGATCCAACTGTCGTACCAAAATTTATGGCTATTTTGACTCGTTACTCAACTCTGGACGGCAAGAGCTCCTCGTCCCTGAGTAGCGATTCCATAGCAACCCCAAGATAAACGGCCTCCGGAAACTCGTATAAACATTTGAGCACGATCCAACCGTCGTATCAAAATTTGAGGCTCTTTTGACTCGTTACTCAACTCTCGACGACCGACCCCTCATCACCTAGTAGCGATTCCATAGCAACCCCAAGGGAAAACGACATCTAGAAACTCGTGTAAATATTTGAGCGTGATCTAACGATCGGATCAAAATTTGTGGCCCTTTTGAGTCGTTACTCATGTCTGGCTGACCAGACCTCCTCGTCGTCGAGTAGCGATTCCATAGCTACCGCAAGCAAAACAGCCTCTGCAAAATCGTGTAAAAATTCCAGTGCGATCCAGCGAGCGGATCAAAAGTTATGGCCCTTTTGACCCGTTACTCAACTCTGGCCAACCAGACCTACTCGTCACCCAGTAGCGATTCCATAGCAACCCCACGATAAACGGCCTCCCGAAACTCGTGTAAAAATTTGAGCGCGATCCAACTGTCGTACCAAAATTTATGGCTATTTTGACTCGTTACTCAACTCGGACGGCAAGAGCTCCTCGTCCCCGAGTAGCGATTCCATAGCAACCCCAAGATAAACGGCCTCCGAAAACTCGTATAAACATTTGAGCACGATCCAACCGTCGTATCAAAATTTGAGGCTCTTTTGACTCGTTACTCAACTCTCGACGACCGCAGACCCCCTCATCACCTAGTAGCGATTCCATAGCAACCCCAAGGGAAAATGATATATAGAAACTCGTGTAAATATTTGAGCGCGATCTAACGGTCGGATCAAAATTTAAGGCACTTTTGAGCCGTTACGCAAGTCTAGATGACAAGACCTCCTCGTCGCCGAGTAGCGATTCCATAGCTACCGCAAGGAAAACAGACTACGCAAAATCGTGTAAAAATTTCGGTGCGATCCAAATGAGTGGATCAAAAGTTATGGCCTTTTTGACCCGTTACTCAACTCGGTCGACCGGACCTACTCGTCACCAAGTAGCGATTCCATAGCAATCCCACGATAAACGGCCTCCGGAAACTCATGTAAAAATTTGAGCGCGATCCAACCGTCGTACCAAAATTTATGGCTATTTTGACTCGTTACTCAACTCCGGACGGCAAGAGCTCCTCGTCCCCGAGTAGCGATTCCATAGCAACCCCAAGATAAACGGCCTCCGGAAACTCGTATAAACATTTGAGCACGATCCAACCGTCGTATCAAAATTTGAGGCTCTTTTGACTCGTTACTCAACTCTCGACGACCGACCCCCTCATCACCTAGTAGCGATTCCATAGCAACCCCAAGGGAAAACGACATCTAGAAACTCGTGTAAATATTTGAGCGTGATCTAACGATCGGATCAAAATTTGTGGCCCTTTTGAGTCGTTACTCATGTCTGGCTGACCAGACCTCCTCGTCGTCGAGTAGCGATTCCATAGCTACCGGAAGCAAAACAACTTCTCGCAAAATCGTGTAAAAATTTCAGTGCGATCCAAATGAGCGGATCAAAAGTTATGGCCCTTTTGACCCATTACTCAACTCTGGCCAACCAGACCTACTCGTCACTCCATAGCAACCCCACGATAAACGGCCTCCGGAAACTCATGTAAAAATTTGAGCGCGATCCAACCGTCGTACCAAAATTTATGGCTATTTTGACTCGTTACTCAACTCGGGACGGCAAGAGCTCCTCGTCCCCGAGTAGCGATTCCATAGCAACCCCAAGATAAACGGCCTCCGGAAACTCGTATAAACATTTGAGCACGATCCAACCGTCGTATCAAAATTTGAGGCTCTTTTGACTCGTTACTCAACTCTCGACGACCGCAACCCCCTCATCACCTAGTAGCGATTCCATAGCAACCCCAAGGGAAAACGACATCTAGAAACTCGTGTAAATATTTGAGCATGATCTAACGATCGGATCAAAATTTGTGGCCCTTTTGAGTCGTTACTCATGTCCGGCCGACCGGACCTCCTCGTCGTCGAGTAGCGATTCCATAGCTACCGCAAGCAAAACAAGCCTCTGCAAAATCGTGTAAAAATTCCAGTGCGATCCAGCGAGCGGATCAAAAGTTATGGCCCTTTTGACCCGTTACTCAACTCTGGCCGACCAGACCTACTCGTCACCCAAGTAGCGATTCCATAGCAACCCCACGATAAACGGCCTCCCGAAACTCGTGTAAAAATTTGAGCGCGATCCAACTGTCGTACCAAAATTTATGGCTATTTTGACTCGTTACTCAACTCTGGACGGCAAGAGCTCCTCGTCCCTGAGTAGCGATTCCATAGCAACCCCAAGATAAACGGCCTCCGAAAACTCGTATAAACATTTGAGCACGATCCAACTGTCGTATCAAAATTTGAGGCTCTTTTGACTCGTTACTCAACTCTCGACGACCAGACCCCCTCATCACCTAGTAGCGATTCCATAGCAACCCCAAGGGAAAATGATATATAGAAACTCGTGTAAATATTTGAGCGCGATCTAACGGTCGGATCAAAATTTAAGGCACTTTTGAGCCGTTACGCAAGTCTAGATGACAAGACCTCCTCGTCGCCGAGTAGCGATTCCATAGCTACCGCAAGGAAAACAGACTCTGCAAAATCGTGTAAAAATTCCAGTGCGATCCAGCGAGCGGATCAAAAGTTATGGCCCTTTTGACCCCTTTCCTCAACTCTGGCCGACCAGACCTACTCGTCACCAAGTAGCGATTCCATAGCAACCCCACGATAAACGGCCTCCGGAAACTCGTGTAAAAATTTGAGCGCGATCCAACTGTCGTACCAAAATTTATGGCTATTTTGACTCGTTACTCAACTCGGACGGCAAGAGCTCCTCGTCCCCGAGTAGCCATTCCATAGCAACCCCAAGATAAACGGCCTCCGGAAACTCGTATAAACATTTGAGCACGATCCAACTGTCGTATCAAAATTTGAGGCTCTTTTGACTCGTTACTCAACTCTCGACGACCAGACCCCCTCATCACCTAGTAGCGATTCCATAGCAACCCCAAGGGAAAACGACATCTAGAAACTCGTGTAAATATTTGAGCATGATCTAAAGATCGGATCAAAATTTGTGGCCCTTTTGAGTCGTTACTCATGTCTGGTTGACCAGACCTCCTCGTCGTCGAGTATCGATTCCATAGCTACCGCAAGCAAAACAGCCTCTGCAAAATCGTGTAAAAATTCCAAAGTGCGATCCAACGAGCGGATCAAAAGTTATGGCCCTTTTGACCCGTTACTCAACTCGGCCAACCAGACCTACTCGTCACCCAAGAGCGATTCCATAGCAACCCCACGATAAACGGCCTCCGAAAACTCGTGTAAAAATTTGAGCGCGATCCAACTGTCGTACCAAAATTTATGGCTATTTTGACTCGTTACTCAACTCTGGACGGCAAGAGCTCCTCGTCCCTGAGTAGCGATTCCATAGCAACCCCAAGATAAACGGCCTCCGGAAACTCGTATAAACATTTGAGCACGATCCAACTGTCGTATCAAAATTTGAGGCTCTTTTGACTCGTTACTCAACTCTCGACGACTGCACCCCCTCATCGCCTAGTAGTTATTCCATAGCAACCCCAAGGGAAAACGACATCTAGAAACTCGTGTAAATATTTGAGCGATCTAACGATCGGATCAAAATTTGTGGCCCTTTTGAGTCGTTACTCATATCGCGGACCCGACTGCACCTCCTCGTCGTCGAGTAGCGATTCCATAGCTACCGCAAGCAAAATAGCCTCTGCAAAATCGTGTAAAAATTCCAGTGCGATCCAGCGAGCGGATCAAAAGTTATGGCCCTTTTGACCCCTTTCCTCAACTCTGGCCGACCAGACCTACTCGTCACCAAGTAGCGATTCCATAGCAATGCCACGATAAACGGCCTCCGGAAACTCGTGTAAAAATTTTAGCGCGATCCAACTGTCGTACCAAAATTTATGGCTATTTTGACTCGTTACTCAACTCTGGACGGCAAGAGCTCCTCTTCCCCGAGTAGCGATTCCATAGCAACCCCAAGATAAACGGCCTCCCGGAAACTCGTATAAACATTTGAGCACGATCCAACTGTCGTATCAAAATTTGAGGCTCTTTTGACTCGTTACTCAACTCTCGACGACCGACCCCCTCATCGCCTAGTAGCGATTCCATAGCAACCCCAAGGAAAACGACATCTAGAAACTCGTGTAAATATTTGAGCGGGATCTAACGATCGGATCAAAATTTGTGGCCCTTTTGAGTCGTTACTCATGTCCGGCCGACCGACCTCCTCGTCGTCGAGTAGCGATTCCATAGCTACCGGAAGCAAAACAACCTCTGCAAAATCGTGTAAAAATTCCAGAGCGATCCAAATGAGCGGATCAAAAGTTATGGCCCTTTTGACCCATTACTCAACTCCGGCCAACCGGACCTACTCGTCACTCCATAGCAACCCCACGATAAACGGCCTCCCGGAAACTCATGTAAAAATTTGAGCGCGATCCAACTGTCGTACCAAAATTTATGGCTATTTTGACTCGTTACTCAACTCGGACGGCAAGAGCTCCTCGTCCCCGAGTAGCGATTCCATAGCAACCCCAAGATAAACGGCCTCCCGGAAACTCGTATAAACATTTGAGCACGATCCAACCGTCGTATCAAAATTTGAGGCTCTTTTGACTCGTTACTCAACTCTCGACGACCGCACCCCCTCATCACCTAGTAGCGATTCCATAGCAACCCCAAGGGAAAACGACATCTAGAAACTCGTGTAAATATTTGAGCGTGATCTAACGATCGGATCAAAATTTGTGGCCCTTTTGAGTCGTTACTCATGTCCGGCCGACCGCACCTCCTCGTCGTCGAGTAGCGATTCCATAGCTACCGCAAGCAAAACAGCCTCTACAAAATCGTGTAAAAATTCCAAGGTGCGATCCAAATGAGCGGATCAAAAGTTATGGCCCTTTTGACCCGTTACTCAACTCTGGCCGACGAGACCTCCTCGTCAACCAGTAGCGATTCCATAGCAACCCCACGATAAACGGCCTCCGGAAACTCGTGTAAAACATTTGAGCGCGATCCAATTGTCGTATCAAAATTTGTGGCTCTTTTGACTCATTACTCAGCTCTAGACGACCAGCCCCCCTCATCACCTAGTAGCGATTCCATAGCAACCCCAAGGGAAAATGATATATAGAAACTCGTGTAAATATTTGAGCGCGATCTAACGGTCGGATCAAAATTTAAGGCACTTTTGAGCCGTTACGCAAGTCTAGATGACAAGACCTCCTCGTCGCCGAGTAGCGATTCCAGAGCTACCGCAAGGAAAACAGACTCTGCAAAATCGTGTAAAAATTTCAGTGCGATCCAGCGAGTGGATCAAAAGTTATGGCCTTTTTGACCCGTTACTCAACTCGGCCGACCGGACCTACTCGTCACCAAGTAGCGATTCCATAGCAATCCCACGATAAACGGCCTCCAGGAAACTCGTGTAAAAATTTGAGCGCGATCCAACTGTCGTACCAAAATTTATGGCTATTTTGACTTGTTACTCAACTCTGGACTTCTAGACCTCCTCGTCCCCGTGTAGCGATTCCTTCGCAACCCCAAGGTAAACGGCCTCCGGAAACTCGTATAAACATTTGAGCACGATCCAACCGTCGTATCAAAATTTGAGGCTCTTTTGACTCGTTACTCAACTCTCGACGACTGACCCCTCATCACCTAGTAGCGATTCCATAGCAACCCCAAGGGAAAACGACATCTAGAAACTCGTGTAAATATTTGAGCGCGATCTAACGATCGGATCAAAATTTGTGGCCCTTTTGAGTCGTTACTCATGTCTGGCGGACCAGACCTCCTCGTCGTCGAGTAGCGATTCCATAGCTACCGCAAGCAAAACAGCCTCCGCAAAATCGTGTAAAAATTCCAAGGTGCGATCCAATGCAGCGGATCAAAAGTTATGGCCCTTTTGACCCGTTACTCAACTCTGGCCGACCAGACCTACTCGTCACCAAGTACCGATTCCATAGCAACCCCACGATAAACGGCCTCCGGAAACTCATGTAAAACTTTGAGCGCGATCCAACTGTCGTACCAAAATTTATGGCTATTTTGACTCGTTACTCAACTCTAGACGGCAAGAGCTCCTCGTCCCTGAGTAGCGATTCCATAGCAACCCCAAGATAAACGGCCTCCGGAAACTCGTATAAACAGTTGAGCACGATCCAACTGTCGTATCAAAATTTGAGGCTCGTTTGACTCGTTACTCAACTCTCGACGACCACACCCCCTCATCACCTAGTAGCGATTCCATAGCAACCCCAAGGGAAAACGACATCTAGAAACTCGTGTAAATATTTGAGCGTGATCTAACGATCGGATCTAAATTTGTGGCCCTTTTGAGTCGTTACTCATGTCTGGCTGACCAGACCTTCTCGTCGTCGAGTAGCGATTCCATAGCTACCGCAAGCAAAATAGCCTCTGCAAAATCATGTAAAAATTCCAAGGCGATCCAAATGAGCGGATCAAAAGTTATGGCCCTTTTGACCCGTTACTCAACTCTGGCCAACCAGACCTACTCGTCACCCAGTAGCGATTCCATAGCAACCCCACGATAAACGGCCTCCAGAAACTCGTGTAAAAATTTGAGCGCGATCCAACTCTCGTACCAAAATTTATGGCTATTTTGACTTGTTACTCAACTCGGACTTCTAGACCTCCTCGTCCCCGTGTAGCGATTCCTTAGCAACCCCAAGGTAAACGGCCTCCCGGAAACTCGTATAAACATTTGAGCACGATCCAACCGTCGTATCAAAATTTGAGGCTCTTTTGACTCGTTACTCAACTCCGACGACCCGGACCCCCTCATCACCTAGTAGCGATTCCATAGCAACCCCAAGGGAAAACGGCATCTAGAAACTCGTGTAAATATTTGAGCATGATCTAACGATCGGATCAAAATTTGTGGCCCTTTTGAGTCGTTACTCATGTCCGGGCCGACGGACCTCCTCGTCGTCGAGTAGCGATTCCATAGCTACCGCAAGCAAAACAGCCTCGCAAAATCGTGTAAAAATTCCAAGTGCGATCCAACGAGCGGATCAAAAGTTATGGCCCTTTTGACCCGTTACTCAACTCGGCCAACCGGACCTACTCGTCACCCAAAGAGCGATTCCATAGCAACCCCACGATAAACGGCCTCCGAAACTCGTGTAAAAATTTGAGCGCGATCCAACTCTCGTACCAAAATTTATGGCTATTTTGACTTGTTACTCAACTCGGACTTCTAGACCTCCTCGTCCCCGTGTAGCGATTCCTTAGCAACCCCAAGATAAACGGCCTCCGGAAACTCGTATAAACATTTGAGCACGATCCAACTGTCGTATCAAAATTTGAGGCTCTTTTGACTCGTTACTCAACTCTCGACGACTGCACCCCTCATCGCCTAGTAGCGATTCCATAGCAACCCCAAGGGAAAACGACATCTAGAAACTCGTGTAAATATTTGAGCGCGATCTAACGATCGGATCAAAATTTATGGCCCTTTTGAGTCGTTACTCATGTCCGGCGGACCGCACCTCCTCGTCGTCGAGTAGCGATTCCATAGCTACCGCAAGCAAAACAGCCCTGCAAAATCGTGTAAAAATTCCAGTGCGATCCAAATGAGCGGATCAAAAGTTATGGCCCTTTTGACCCGTTACTCAACTCTGGCCGACCAGACCTACTCGTCACCAAGTACCGATTCCATAGCAACCCCACGATAAACGGCCTCCGGAAACTCATGTAAAAATTTGAGCGCGATCCAACTCTCGTACCAAAATTTATGGCTATTTTGACTTGTTACTCAACTCTGGACTTCTAGACCTCCTCGTCCCCGTGTAGCGATTCCTTAGCAACCCCAAGATAAACGGCCTCCGGAAACTCGTATAAACATTTGAGCACGATCCAACTGTCGTATCAAAATTTGAGGCTCTTTTGACTCGTTACTCAACTCTCGACGACCAGACCCCCTCATCGCCTAGTAGCGATTCCATAGCAACCCCAAGGGAAAACGACATCTAGAAACTCGTGTAAATATTTGAGTGCGATCTAACGATCGGATCAAAATTTGTGGCCCTTTTGAGTCGTTACTCATGTCCGCGGACCCGGACCTCCTCGTCGTCGAGTAGCGATTCCATAGCTACCGCAAGCAAAACAGCCTCTGCAAAATCGTGTAAAAATTCCAAAGCGATCCAAATGAGCGGATCAAAAGTTATGGCCCTTTTGACCCGTTACTCAACTCTGGCCGACCAGACCTACTCGTCACCAAGTACCGATTCCATAGCAACCCCACGATAAACGGCCTCCGGAAACTCATGTAAAACTTTGAGCGCGATCCAACTATCGTACCAAAATTTATGGCTATTTTGACTCGTTACTCAACTCTAGACGGCAAGAGCTCCTCGTCCCCGAGTAGCGATTCCATAGCAACCCCAAGATAAACGCGCTCCGGAAACTCATATAAACATTTGAGCACGATCCAACTGTCGTATCAAAATTTGAGGCTCTTTTGACTCGTTACTGAACTCTCGACGACCACACCCCCTCATCACCTAGTAGCGATTCCATAGCAACCCCAAGGGAAAACGGCATCTAGAAACTCGTGTAAATATTTGAGCATGATCTAACGATCGGATCAAAATTTGTGGCCCTTTTGAGTCGTTACTCATGTCTGGCTGACCAGACCTCCTCGTCGTCGAGTAGCGATTCCATAGCTACCACAAGCAAAACAGCCTCTGCAAAATCGTGTAAAAATTCCAAGGTGCCATCCAGCGAGCGGATCAAAAGTTATGACCCTTTTGACCCGTTACTCAACTATGGCCAACCAGACCTACTCGTCACCCAAAGTGGCGATTCCATAGCAACCCCACGATAAACGGCCTCCGGAACCGGGGTAAAAATTTGAGCGCGATCCAACTGTCGTACCAAAATTTATGGCTATTTTGACTTGTTACTCAACTCTGGACTACTAGACCTCCTCGTCCCCGTGTAGCGATTCCTTAGCAACCCCAAGGTAAACGGCCTCCGAAAACTCGTTAAAAGATTTGAGCGCGATCCAATTGTCGTATCAAAATTTGTGGCTCTTTTGACTCATTACTCGGCTCTAGACGACCGGACCCCCTCATCACCTAGTAGCGATTCCATAGCAACCCCAAGGGAAAATGATATATAGAAACTCGTGTAAATATTTGAGCGCGATCTAACGGTCGGATCAAAATTTAAGGCACTTTTGAGCCGTTACGCAAGTCTAGATGACAAGACCTCCTCGTCGCCGAGTAGCGATTCCATAGCTACCGCAAGGAAAAAAGGACTCGCAAAATCGTGTAAAAATTTCGGTGCGATCCAACTGAGTGGATCAAAAGTTATGGCCTTTTTGACCCGTTACTCAACTCGGCCGACCGGACCTACTCGTCACCAAGTAGCGATTCCATAGCAATCCCACGATAAACGGCCTCCGGAAACTCATGTAAAAATTTGAGCGCGATCCAACCGTCGTACCAAAATTTATGGCTATTTTGACTCGTTACTCAACTCGGACGGCAAGAGCTCCTCGTCCCCGAGTAGCGATTCCATAGCAACCCCAAGATAAACGGCCTCCCGGAAACTCGTATAAACATTTGAGCACGATCCAACTGTCGTATCAAAATTTGAGGCTCTTTTGACTCGTTACTCAACTCTCGACGACCAGACCCCCTCATCACCTAGTAGCGATTCCATAGCAACCCCATGATAAACGGCGTCCGGAAACTCGTGTAAAAATTTGAGCGCGATCCAACTGTCGTACCAAAATTTATGGCTATTTTGACTCGTTACTCAACTCTGGACGGCAAGAGCTCCTCGTCCCCGAGTAGCGATTCCATAGCAACCCCAAGATAAACGGCCTCCGAAAACTCGTATAAACATTTGAGCACGATCCAACTGTCGTATCAAAATTTGAGGCTCTTTTGACTCGTTTCTCAACTCTCGACGACCAGACCCCTCATCGCCTAGTAGCGATTCCATAGCAACCCCAAGGAAAACGACATCTAGAAACTCGTGTAAATATTTGAGCGTGATCTAACGATCGGATCAAAATTTGTGGCCCTTTTGAGTCGTTACTCATGTCCGGGCCGACCAGACCTCCTCGTCGTCGAGTAGCGATTCCATAGCTACCGCAAGCAAAACAGCCTCTGCAAAATCGTGTAAAAATTCCAAGTGCGATCCAAATGAGCGGATCACAAGTTATGGCCCTTTTGACCCGTTACTCAACTCGGCCAACCAGACCTACTCGTCACCCGGAGCGATTCCATAGCAACCCCACGATAAACGGCCTCCGAAACTCGTGTAAAAATTTGAGCGCGATCCAACTCTCGTACTAAAATTTATGGCTATTTTGACTTGTTACTCAACTCTGGACTTCTAGACCTCCTCGTCCCCGTGTAGCGATTCCTTAGCAACCCCAAGGTAAACGGCCTCCGGAAACTCGTATAAACATTTGAGCACGATCCAACTGTCGTATCAAAATTTGAGGCTTTTTTGACTCGTTACTCAACTCTCGACGACCTGACCCCTCATCACCTAGTAGCGATTCCATAGCAACCCCAATGGAAAACGGCATCTAGAAACTCGTGTAAATATTTGAGCATGATCTAACAATCGGATCAAAATTTGTGGCCCTTTTGAGTCGTTACTCATGTCCGGCCGACCGGACCTCCTCGTCGTCGAGTAGCGATTCCATAGCTACCGCAAGCAAAACAGCCTCTCCGCAAAATCGTGTAAAAATTCCAAGTGCGATCCAAATGCGCGGATCAAAAGTTATGGCCCTTTTGACCCGTTACTCAACTCGGCCAACCGGACCTACTCGTCACCCAGTAGCGATTCCATAGCAACCCCATGATAAACGGCCTCCAGAAACTGGTGTAAAAATTTGAGCGCGATCCAACTGTCGTACCAAAATTTATGGCTATTTTGACTTGTTACTCAACTCTGGACTACTAGACCTCCTCGTCCCCGTGTAGCGATTCCTTAGCAACTTCAAGGTAAATGGCCTCCAAAAACTCGTTAAAACATTTGAGCGCGATCCAATTGTCGTATCAAAATTTGTGGCTCTTTTGACTCATTACTCAGCTCTAGACGACCAGCCCCCCTCATCACCTAGTAGCGATTCCATAGCAACCCCAAGGAAAATGATATATAGAAACTCGTGTAAATATTTGAGCGCGATCTAACGGTCGGATCAAAATTTAAGGCACTTTTGAGCCGTTACGCAAGTCTAGATGACAAGACCTCCTCGTCGCCGAGTAGCGATTCCATAGCTACCGCAAGGAAAACAGACTCTGCAAAATCGTGTAAAAATTTCAGTGCGATCCAGCGAGTGGATCAAAAGTTATGGCCTTTTTGACCCGTTACTCAACTCTGGCCGACCAGACCTACTCGTCACCAAGTAGCGATTCCATAGCAATCCCACGATAAACGGCCTCCGGAAACTCGTGTAAAAATTTGAGCGCGATCCAACTATCGTACCAAAATTTATGGCTATTTTGACTTGTTACTCAACTCTGGACGGCCAGACCTCCTCGTCCCCGAGTACCTATTCCATAGCAACCCCAAGGTAAACGGCCTCCAGAAACTCGTGTAAAAATTTAAGCGCGATCCAACTGTCGTGCCAAAATTTATGGCTATTTTGACTTGTTACTCAACTCTTGACGAACGGAACCCCTCATCACCTAGTAGCGATTCCATAGCAACCCCAAGGAACGACATCGAGAAACTCGTGTAAATATTTGAGCGCAATCTAACGGTAGGATCAAAATTTATGGCCCTTTTGAGTCGTTAATCAAGTCTGGCTCACCAGACCTCCTCGTTGCCGAGTAGCGATTCCATAGCAACCCCAAGGGAAAAGGACATCGAGAAACTCGTGTAAATATTTGAGCGCGATCTAAAGGTAGGATCAAAATTTATGGCCCTTTTGAGTCGTTAATCAAGTCAGGCTCACCAGACCTCCTCGTCGCCGAGTAGCGATTCCATAGCTACCGCAAGCAAAACAGCCTCTGCAAAATTGTGTAAAAATTCCAGTGCGATCCAAATGAGCGGATCAAAAGTTATGGCCCTTTTGACCCGTTACTCAACTCGGCCAACCGGACCTACTCGTCACCAAGTAGGGATTCCATTCTTTCATTTATGTGATAGGCCTGAATTTAAGATGAACATTTACCATAAATTAAAGGTATCTTATATTATTAGATATGTTATTATAAAACATGCTTTAGTTAAGGAGTTATTGATACTTCAAGTGCAAAATGATGATATAAAACCTTGATAAAAATGCACTTTTAAGTACTAATCAGAGCGGATCAAAAGTTAAGGCTCTTTTAACCCGATACTCAAAGCTGGCCGATGAGACCTACTTGTCACCAATTAGTGATTCCATAGGAACCCCATGATAAACGGCCTCTGTAAACTCGTGTAAAAATTTGAGCGCGATCCAACTGTCGTACCAAAATTTATGGTTATTTTGACTCGTTACTCAACTCTAGACTGCCAGACCTCCTCGTCCCCGTGTAGTGATTCTTTAGCAACCCCAAGGTAAACGGCCTCCGGAAACTCATCAAAACATTTGATACGTAGGTGTAAAACATGTACTTAAAACATAATGCATCTTTAACCCATGTAACGAGCTTTCAGCTAATGACTCCCAGACCAGTTGGTCTTAGGGCATTAGGTGTTGAGACACCCCTATGAGCTTAGTAACTCGGATTGCGAGATATTGATACGTAGATAGTGCAATGTTTGATTCCCTTAAGCTTTTCTCCTTAACCCATGTAACAAGCTTTGGGCCAATAGCTCCCAAATTAGTTGACTTTAGGGTATTAGGTGTTAAAACACCCCTTCGGGCTTAATTGCTTAGGTTAGGGAGGCTACGAAACCAAACTTATCTACGTTTTTATTATCATCATTTTTTTTCTTTTTTTTTTTTTTGAAAATTATATACTATCCCTATCCCTTAGTTGTTACCTTTAACAAAAGAACATAAATAATGTAATAATCCAATATGCAACCCACAATTATATGTTAAAGTGTGTGTGTGAAAATGAAGGTTTAAGAATACTTGTTAAATAAGTATATGAGCATAATCAAGTGATAACAATGCGAGAGTTTTGTAAACCTGAATATTTCAAGAAGTATTCTAATAGGCCTTGTTATGAATATTGCAAATAACCATTAGAAAATGTTTACTAAGATGCGTCTCAAGAGTCAATAAAATTCCTCCTTACTCTGCCATCCTAGTAATAACAGTTTTGTCAAATGGTTTTAATAATAGCAAAAACAGTTAGTAAGTTAGGTTTTTTTTTTTTAATGTCAACTACTACTCTCTCCCCCCAACAAGAACAAGACATTGTCCTCAATGTCATAAGATAGAAAGATAGAGTATAGAAGACATCACCTGAAACAACGAACACTGACAAACCTGAAACACACTTAAACAAATTTAAGAAGTAACAACACAAAATAATATGCTATTAATAAAACCAAAAGACACAAGGATTCACAAACGAAGGCTCAAATCCAATCTAAGATTTTTACGGCTTTCCTTAGTTGACCAATTTATGCGACTCATGGAAGGATCAATTACAGGGGTGAAAGATTGTAGTTGGTCGATCAATTGTTCAAATAAGAGTAGCAGAGATTATGATTTGTCGTGTCGAAGATGTTAGAAATTCCTATTCCACAGCTTGATCAAGAAAGACAACAAATTATCATAAAAACCATTAACATTGAGCAAACCTATGGGTTTATGGTGAATGTGCAGTTGGGCCCAAGAGGAAATATGAAAGATCTCTTCCAATGTGCCTAGACCACCTGGTAAGGCAATGAAGACATCAAAGCATGGTTAAACATTGTATTCATTCGATCAAACATTGTGGAGACCTGTAGTTCCTCTCCAATTGTTTTCCCAATGAAGTTCCCTTTTGCTAAAGCTTTGGGGACGACCCCCAAAACTTGACTACCTCCTAAAAATGCAGCTATTGACACACCCCCCATTAACCCAAGACTGCCTCCCCCATACACTAAATGAATCTTTCTCTTAGCTAGTACCTGACCAAGATGATTTGCTGCTTCTAAAAATGCTATTTCCTTCCCAAGACTGGATCCACCGAAAACACAAATATTTTTTATGTGATAACTTGAGGGACCTGCCATTTCTACACACTTTTATATCTGTCTAATGTAAGGGTTGAGTAGAAATGAGGGGAAGGAAGAGAAGATTTTATAGATGAGAAATTAAAGATGCAATCATACCCCTATATGTAGGCCAGCTGGAGTCTCACACACTCTTTCTCTCTCTCTCTCTCTCTCTATATTTATTTATTTATTTATTTTGAAAAAGCATGTGTATGTACAGGTAGTTGTGATTGTGGCTCACATCTTCCCTTGGTTTTACGTTCAAGAACGGCTTAAACGCCCTCTATGGGTCGGGGATAGGTTTCCCATCCAGTTTTCTTAAAAACGGCAAACGGGGTCTTTTATAGTCGATTCCCAAGACTAAGTCGATCATGTTCTTTATGGAATTGTGGCCATAAATCATGAATAGCACGATGCACATCTCCACTAGGATGCGTCTCAAGGGTTAATAGAAGATTATCTAAAGACCCCTTACTCAAGCCATCCTTAATGAATTGTATTTTATCTTCACGGTTTATAGATACCATTCCTAAAGAACAACATGTTGCATTACAAGTCCATCTGGCACATCTCGTGACGGACTTTCAATCGTTTTGCACGACGTTTCTTTGCAAAAGTGCTTTTACTTGTTCCAGGCATGTGTGAAATGAAAGAATTGGAGGACTCACCGATAATCGGACCTTTGCTTCAATCGCCAAAGAATATCTTCGGGAATTCCATGATTCATTAACAACTTCAATCTTGCACACCTAGCACGGTAAATTTTTGTAATCGCATTCGAGGCGGAGCGGGAAAGTACTTTTTCAATTTTTCAAGAGTGGTGTCCATTTTCAAATGAGAATTGGAGAAGAGAGTCAAAGAAGGGAGAAAAAGCAAAGTATTGCACAAATATATACAAATATCAGTTATTATGGGAAACTGAAAGAACCGAATGAAGTCACGGAGTATCGTTATCCGCCATTTGACCGAGGTGAAAGAGACTAGCAAAACGAAACACAAAACAATGTGAGAAAATGAATCAATCTTTATATACAGGATCACTTAAATCAATAGAGTCATTTTCAACTAAAAAATTATCAAAGTAAACTTTCAAACGATGTCCATTTACCTTGAAAACATTGTCATTCTTTGGATTCTCGATATCACAGGCCCCATATGGATACACATGTTTCACAATAAAAGGACCGCTCCATCTTGGTCTTAGCTTTCCAGGAAATAAATGGAGTCGAGAATTATAAAGCAAAACTTTTTGACCAACATCAAATGTTTTTCTCAAGATTCTCCCGTCATGAAATTCTTTGATTCTTGCTTTATGAATTTTTGAATTCTCATAAGCATCATTTCTTATTTCCTCAAGCTCATTTATTTGTAACTTACGCAGTGACTAGCATCATCAAGGTTTGAATTGAAAGCTTTGATAGCCCAATAAGCTTTGTGTTCCAGTTCCACGGCAAGTGACAAGGTTTTCCATAGACTAGTCTATAAGGTGACATACCTAATGATGTTTTATAAGCGGTTCGATAAGCCCAAAGTGCATCATTAAGTCTTAAAGACCAGTCTTTCCTATTAGGGTTCACTGTTTTCTCCAAGATTTGTTTGATCTCCCTATTAGCAAGCTCTACTTGTCCACTTGTCCGAGGGTGATAAGGGGTGGCAACTTTGTGTGTGATTCCATATTTCTTCATTAAAGACTCAAATGGCTTGTTGCAGAAATGTGTTCCACCATCACTTATCATGGTTCGAGGGATTCAAAATCGATTCAAAATATTTTATTTCAAGAACTTTATCACTGTTTTGTGGTCATTGTTTCGACTTGGAATTGCCTCTATCCATTTTGAAACATAATCTACTGTGACTAATATGTACAAGAAACCAAATGATGGAGGAAATGGACCCATGAAATCTATACCCCAACAGTCAAAGATCTCAATGACAAGAATAGGATTTAAAGGCATCATGTGACGTTTTGAAATGGATCCCAACTTTTGACAATTTTCACAAGTCTTGCAGAATGCATGTGAGTCTTTGAACATGGTGGGCCAATAAAATCCACTTTGTAAGATTTTTGCAGTGGTCTTTCTTGATGAGAAATGACCCTCACATGCCTCAGAATGATAAAATTTAATGACACTACTTACCTCATTGTCAGGAATGCATCTTTGAAATATTTGATCAGGACAATATTTGAATAAATAAGGGTCATTCCAATAAAAGTTCTTTACTTCGTTCAAGAACTTTCTTTTGTCTTGGGTACTCCAATGAGCCGGCAATTGTCCTGAAACAAGAAAATTAACAATATTAGCATACCAAGGCATTATAGAGACAAAAAATAAAGATTCGTCAGGAAAGTAGTCATCGATTGGTGTGATGTCAGATCTTGAATCTGTTGTCAATCTTGACAAGTGATCTGCAACAACATTTTCAGTGCCTTTCTTGTCTTTGATTGTGATATCAAATTCTTGAAGTAACAAAATCCACCGAACCAATCTAGCCTTAGAATCTTTCTTAGAAAGAAGATATTTCAATGCTGCATGATCACTAAAAACAATAACAGGTGAGCCAACAAGATAAGACCTGAATTTTTCACATGCAAATACTACTGCAAGAATTCTTTTTCAGTGGTGGTGTAATTCATTTGAGCACTATTTAAAGTTTTACTTGCATAGTAAATCACATAAGGTTTCTTATCTTTTCTTTGTCCCAAGACAAGACCCACGACATAATCACTAGCGTCACACATTATTTCAAAAGGTAATGACCAATCGGGAGGTTGAATGACAGGGAGCGAAGTAAGCAAGTTTTTAAGTTTAACAAAGGCCTCTTCACAATGTTCAGTCCATTCAAAAATATTATCCTTTGTTAGAAGGTTACTCAAGGGCTTAGATATTACACTAAAATCTTTGATGAACCTTCTATAAAAACCAAGATGTCCTAAGAATGATCTAACATCTTTAATAGATTTTGGTGTTGGCAAGTTAGCAATTAACTTGATTTTAGATTTGTCAACCTCAATTCCTTTTGATGAAACAATGTGACCAAGTACAATGTCGTTTGTTACCATAAAGTGACATTTTTCCCAATTCAGTACAAGATTCTTCTCTTCACACCTGCTCAAAACCTTTTCTAAGTTAGTCAAACAATCATCAAATGAATCACCAAAAACAGAAAAATCATCCATAAAAATTTCAAGAAAACGTTCAACCATATCACTAAATATACTGAGCATGCATCTTTGAAATGTGGCTGGTGCATTACATAATCCAAAAGGCATCATTCGATATGCAAAAGTACCAAATGGACATGTGAAAGTAGTCTTCTCTTGATCTTCAAATGCAATTTCAATTTGGTTATAACCTGAATAACCATTTAGGAAACAATAAAATTCATGACCTGCAACTCTTTCTAGGATTTGATCCATGAAAGGTAAAGGAAAATGATCTTTTCTAGTCATTGAATTAAGTTTCCTATAGTCAATGCACATGCGCCAACCAATAACAAGGTGCTAGTTGGAATTAACTCATTTTTCTCATTTGTTATCACAGTGACTCCGGACTTCTTGGGTACAACTTGGGTAGGACTTACCCATTTGCTTGTCGAAATAGGATAAATGATTCTATTATCTAGAAGCTTAATGACTTCATTTTTCACTACTTCTTTCATATTAGGATTAAGCCTTCGTTGCATTTCTCTAGAGGGTTTAGCATTTTCCTCCAAATAAATCCTGTGTGTGCAAATCAAATGACTAATTCCTTTTATGTCAGCTATGGTCCATCCTAATGCATTTTTGTGCATTTTTAGAGTTTGTAATAACTTACCTTCTTGATGTGCATTAAGTTTGGAAGAGATTATTACCGGAAAAGTTTTATTTTCTCCCAAAAATGAGTATTTGAGATTGAATGGTAACGACTTCAAATCCGGTTTTGGTGGTTGAACACTTGAAGGTATGGACTCAATTGATCGTGGTGGTAATTCCTCAATTTTCGGTCTCCAACTATTTGCCTTTGATTCTTCCTAAAAATAAACCATTTGCAAATCATCAGATTCATCAATCTCAATTTCACTAGAAGTGGTTTGAAATTGATCATGAACTAATTTTTCAAGAAAAGTCCACTTCCCGTAAATCATTATCATCTCTAGGTTGCTTGCAAATGTTGAAAATATTCATCTCCAATCTCATGTTTTCAAAAGATAGCTTCATCAGTCCATTCCTACAATTAATCAATGCATTAGAAGTTGCAAGAAACGGACGTCCTAAAATAACAGGAAATGAATTACATGCTTCAACAGGTTGTGTGTCCAAGACAATAAAATCCACAAAATAAATGAACTTATCGACTTGTACTAACACATCTTCAACTATTCCTCTAGGCACTTTTACGAGATCTATCGGCAAGTAAAAGAGTTACGAAGTTGGTTTTAACTCACCTAGATTAAGACTTTGAAAAACTGAATATGGAAGTAAATTCACACTAGCTCTAAGATCAAGTAAGGCTCTTTCAATTTTATGTTCTCCAATAAAGCAAGAAATTGTAGGACAACCAGGGTCTTTATATTTCAATGCATTATTGTTCGAAGAATGGCACTTACTTGTTCGGCTAAAAAGGCTTTCTTTTTCACATTCAGTTTTCTCTTCACAGTGCACAAATCTTTCAAAAATTTAGCATAAGAAGGAACCTGTTTAATAGCATCCAACAAAGGTATATTGATCCTTACCTGTTTGAAAGTTTCAAAGATTTCAGAGTTGTGATTGACTTTCCTTTGTTTGGCCATGGCATGAGGAAATGGAAGTCTTTGGCGGGGAATCGGTCTTTTCTTTGTAATGATTAGATTCAACCCCTTCCTTACCCTCGAGATTGACTCATCATCATTCTCACAATGTTCAAGAATGGGTTTTTCAATAACCTTACCACTGTGAAGAGTGATGACTAATTTGGCTTGATCCATGTGTTGTCTTCCAGAACTACTTGCATTCGCATTGTATTGCCCCTTTCGATTTTGTTGTGGTTGAGATGGAAACTTACCTTTCTCTTGGAAACGAGAGCGAGATGTCAATTTTGCAAGAGTATCTTTAAAATCTGTCATGCTTTGAGCAAGTTGAGTGTTGATCGTCTCTTGCTTTTCAATGAATGCATGCAATGTTTCCTCAAGATTTCTTCTAGGAGGTGGGGCATAAGGAGGTGTATATCCATGAGAATTTTGGAAGTTATGGTGTGCTTGAAACGGTGGTTTGTGAAGTTTGTGCATTATTGCTATCACTCTTCCAATTGAAATTTGGGTGATTTCTCCAACCAGGGTTGTATGTTTGCGAGTATGGGTTGATTGGGCTTTTGGAAACTGTTTAAAGCATGGGCTTGTTCATGGAGACATTCCTTAAAAGAAGGCAAAGTTGGACAATCATTGGTTGAATGTTCATTGGTTTCACAGATTTGACACACAATGTCTTGACCAGATTTTAGTTGACCATTCTTTTTTAATTCTAGTGCCTCGACTTTTCTAGCTAAGGATGCAAACTTGGCTTGGAGGTCATGATCTTCCCTAAGGTTGTACATACCTCCACTAGATGTATGAGGTTGGGTTTTACTTGGTGCCTCATAAGTTCCCGTAGTGTCCCAATTTTGTGCATTTTCAGCTAGCAAGTCTAGGTACTCCATTGCTTCATTAGGGTCTTTATCCTCAAAAGTTCCATTCCACATCAATTCAACCATTTGCCTATCTCTAGGAGTTAACCCTTCATAAAAATGTGAAACCAATATCCATGTTTCAAAACCATGATGAGGGCAAGTATTAAGCAAGTCTCGATATCTATCCCAACATTGGTAAAATGTTTCTCCTGGTTTTTGAGTGAAAGTGATGATTTGTCTTTTGAAAGAGTTTGTTCTGTGGGATGGAAAAAACTTCTTTAAAAATTGTTGTTGCATTTCATCCCAAGCACGAATCGATCCTGGTCTCAAATTTTGTAGCCATGTTTTAGCTTTATCTTTTAATGAAAAAGGAAAAAGCTTTAACCTAATGGTGTTTATGCTACAATTTGAGTCATTATAGGTGTTACAGACCTCCTCAAATTCCTTTAAATGTAAGTATGGATTTTCTAAATCTAAGCCATGAAAAGAAGGTAAAAGTTGAATAATGCCTGGCTTAAAATTAAAATGAGATGCATCAGGAGGAAAAACTATGCATGAGGGTGCACTTGTTCTTGTGGGATTCATGTGGTCTCTAAGTGTTCTAACTCGAATATTCTCATTATTCTCATTATGAAGCGATTGGTTATCTTCTTCGGCCATATTTTCTGAAAATGATGAGGATAACTTACAAAGTCTACCACTTAATGTACGTGACCACACTCTCAAGCACGTGTAGGAAGAGAATAAAAGGAAGAAGAAAGCAAAAGAAAAAGAAACAAAACAAAAGAAACGAAGTTAAATACAATGAAAAGTGAAAAGAGAAAATAAAATAAACACTATAATTTCTACAAGAATTTACCTCCCCGGCAACGACGTCAAAAACTTGACACGACCAAAACATTGATGTCTTCTCCCAAGTGCAGGAGTGTCGAAGTAATAAATAACCCGGCAAGACCGGGGTCGAACCACAGGGAGGTTAATTGTATAAATTATAAACAACAATAATACAACAACAATAATAGTAATAATAATACTAATAGTAGTAGTAGTAATAATAATAGTAATTGTAATAGTAATAGTAATAGTAGTAGTAATAATAATAATACCACTAATACTATTAATAATGATAATAATAAAGATGAAGAAGAAGAAGAAGTTGATGAGAACTTTGAGATGGAAGATTAACGTAAGGATTAAACAATGATAACAACAAATGTCAAGGTTAGAGGATCCACTAATGGTATTTCAAACAAGTATAGTATAAACTCTTTTTATTCAATTGGAAACCACACACAAGGAGGTTCCAATCGGATTATAAATTGTTAACATGATTACATTAGTTATCTTATTCAAATAATGCTAATACTTGTAAATGTTGTCGGGCATTCATGATTATAACTTATGTTAACAACAAATCAAGTTCCTTTCATAGCTCAGTGTCGGTTATACCATACGAGTATGGGCCATGAAAGTGCCAAGTATTTGTTGTACCAAGTGTTATACAACATAAATCTAGATTAACCATTTAACAAGCAAAGTATTAAAAGTGAACAAGATAACAAATACAAAGCATGTTAGTATCCAACATTAAGGTCCATGTTAAGTTTATATTATACTTATTCTTACACCATTAGTGTACCCTTTTCACCTTGACATAATTAACTTAGCTAGACATAATGAAAGAAAGAAACATAAATAAACAAGATAAGAACATAAATGAGAAAGAAGTTAACTAAGTAAAGAAAAGGAAATGAAAGGCATAAACAAGAGATTAATATAAACAAAACTTAAGTATTACAAAAGAGAGAGCAAGAGCATGATCTTGATCTGAACACCAAGATGCCTAAATACATGGCAAATGCCTCCTTTTATAGACCAAAATTCGGAACTATTGATTTGTTGACTAATTGATGAGTGAGTGGCTACATCTTGACTTGGTGACAATTCTTATCTTCTTGTCTGCCAAAAACATCATTGATAACGTCATAATTTGAACAAACTTAAATCATGAAAGTTCTAGGAAATTGTCTCAGCTTTCCAGGGTATAAATTTGAGATCATTTGGACTTCTAGAACTCGAGATATGGGCTGAACACTGAACAGTGTCTGGGCTGCAAGACAGATTCGGACTTCTTCGTTGTTGCTACAATTTGGACTTGAAAATGGCCTTGTTAAATCTTGGGCTCCCATGAAAGTTGTAGGCCTATGTCTTAGCTTTCCATCCATATAAGGCAGACCTAAATCTGAGATCTACAGCTCCGAGATATGACCCGATTACCGAACAGTGTTCCGGTTTGGACCGCACCAACATCTCTTTTCTAAGTTTGGCCATCTCTTTGTCCTTTCAATTTCGTACTTCAACTCATCAATCAATTCTTTCATTTATGTGATAGGCCTGAATTTAAGATGAACATTTACCATAAATTAAAGGTATCTTATATTATTAGATATGTTATTATAAAACATGCTTTAGTTAAGGAGTTATTGATACTTCAAGTGCAATATGATGATATAAAACCTTGATAAAAATGCACTTTTAAGTACTAATCAGAGCGGATCAAAAGTTATGGCTCTTTTAACCCGATACTCAAAGCTGGCCGACGAGACCTACTTGTCACCAATTAGTGATTCCATAGGAACCCCATGATAAACGGCCTCTGTAAACTCGTGTAAAAATTTGAGCGCGATCCAACTGTCGTACCAAAATTTATGGCTATTTTGACTCGTTACTCAACTCTAGACTGCCAGACCTCCTCGTCCCCGTGTAGCGATTCTTTAGCAACCACAAGGTAAATGGCCTCCGGAAACTCATCAAAACATTTGAGCGCGATCCAACTGTCGTACCAAAATTTATGGCTATTTTGACTCGTTACTCAACTCTAGACTGCCAGACCTCCTCATCCCCGTGTAGCAATTCTTTAGCAACCCCAAGGTAAACGGCCTCCGAAAACTCGTCAAAACATTTGAGCGCGATCCAACTATCGTATCAAAATTTATGGCTCTTTTGACTCCTTACTCATCTCTAGACGACCAGACCCCCTCATCACCTAGCAGCGATTCCATAGCAACCCCAAGGGAAAATGACATCTAGAAACTCGTGTAAATATTTGAGCGCGATCTAACGGTCGAGATCAAAATTTACGGCACTTTTGAGCTGTTAATTAAGTTAGGCAGACCAGACCTCCTCGTTGCCGAGTAGCAATTCCATAGCTACCGCAAGGAAAATAGCCTCTACAAAATCGTGTAAAAAATTCAGTGCGATCCAAATGAGCGCATCAAAATTTATGGCCGTTTTGACCTGTTACTCAATTCTGGCCGACCAGACTTACTCGTCACCAAGTAGCGATTCCATAGCAACCCCACGATAAACGGCCTCCGGAAACTCGTATAAAAATTTGAGCGCGATCCAATTGTCGTACCAAAGCTTATGGCTATTTTGATTCGTTACTCAACTCTGGACGGCCAGACCTCCTCGTCCCCGAGTAGCTATTCTGTAGCAACCCCAAGGTAAACGGCCTCAAGAAACTCATATAAACATTTGAGCGCGATCCAACTGTCATATCAAAATTTATGGCTCTTTTGACTCGTTACTCAACTATGGACGACCAGACCCCCTCATCACCTAGTAGCGATACCATAGCAACCCCAAGGGAAACGGATATCCAGAAACTCGTGTAAATATTTGAGCGCGATCTAACGGTGGGATCAAAATTTATGGCACTTTTGAGCCATTACGCAAGTCTAGATGACAAGACCTCCTCATTGCCAAGTAGCGATTCCATAGCTACCGCAAGGAAAACAGACTTTGCAAAATCGTGTAAAAATTTCAGTGCGATCCACCGAGCGGATCAAAAGTTATGGCCCTTTTGACCCGTTACTCAAATCTGGCCGACCAGACCCCCTCATCACCTAGTAGCGATTCCATAGCAACCCCATGATAATCGGCCTCCGAAAACTCGTGTAAAACTTTCAGCGCGATCCAACTGTCGTACCAAAATTTATGGCTATTTTGACTCGTTACTCAACTCTGGACTGCTAGACCTCCTCGTCCCCGTGTAGCGATTCCATAGCAACCCTAAGGTAAACGGCCTCCGGAAACGTGTCTAAACATTTGAACGCAATCCAAGTGTCGTTTCAAAATTTATGGCTCTTTTGACTCGTTACTCAGCTCTAGACGACCAGACCCCCTCATCACCTAGTAGCGATTCCATAGCAACTCAAAGGGAAAACGACATCCAGAAACTCGTTTAAATATTTGAGCGCGATCTAATGGGCGGATCAAAATTTATGGTCCTTCTGAGCCGTTACGCAAGTCTAGCTGACCAGACCTCCACGTCCACGAGTAGTGATTCCATAGCAACCCCAAGGAAAACGGCCTTTCCAAATTCGTGTAAAACTTGCAGTGCGATCCAGTGAGCGGATCAAAAGTTATGGCCCTTTTGACCCGTTACTCTAATCTAGCGACCAGACCTACTCGTCACCAAGTAGCGATTCCATAGAAACCCCACGATAAACAGCCTCCGGAAACTCGTCTAAACATTTCAGAGCGATCCAACTGCTGTATCAAATTTTATGGCTCTTCTGACTCATTACTCAACTCTGGACGACCAGACCCCGTCATCACCTAGTAGCGATTCCATAGCAATCCCAAGGGAAAACGACATCCGAAACTCGTGTAAATATTTCAAGCGATCTAACGATCGGATCAAAATTTATGGTCTTTTTGAGCCGTTACGCAAGTCTAGCTGACCAGACCACCTCATCACCGAGTAGCGATTCCATAGCTACCACAAGGAAAACAGCCTCTCCAAAATCGTGTAAAAATTTCAGTGAGATCCAGCGAGCGGATCAAAAGTTATGGCCCTTTTGATCCGTTACTCTAATCAGGCAACCACACCTACTCGTCACCAAGTAGCGATTCCATAGCAACCCCACGATAAACGGCCTCCGGAAACTCGTGTAAAAATTTGAGCGCGATCCAACTGTCGTACAAAAATTTATGGCTATTTTGACTCGTTAGTCAACTCTGGACGGCCAGACCTCCTCGTCCTCGAGTAGCAATTCCATAGCAACCCCAAGGTAAACGGCCTCTGCAAAGTCATCTAAACATTTGAGCGCGATCCAACTGCGGTTTCAAAATTTATGGCTCTTTTGTCTCGTTACTCAACTATGGACGACTAGACCCCCTCATCACCTAGTAACGATTCCATAGCAACCCCAAGGGAAAACGACATCCAGAAACTCGTGTAAATATTTGAGCGTGATCTAACGGTTGGATCAAAATTTATGTCCCTTTTGAGCCGTTATGCAAGTTTGGCTGACCAGACCTCCTCGTGACAGAGTAATGACTCCATAGCTACCGCAACAACCTCTACAAAATCGTGTAAAAATTGGAGTGCGATATAGCGAGCGGATCAAGAGTTATGGCCCTTTTGACTTGTTACTCAAGTCTGGCAGACCAGCCTACTCGTCACCAAGTAGCGATTCCATAGCAACCCCATGATAAACGGCGTCCGGAAACTCTTGTAAAAATTTGAGTGCGATCCAACTTTCATATCAACATTTATGGTTATTTTGGCTCGTTACTCAACTCTGGACGGCCAGACCTCCTTTTCCCCGAGTAGCGATTCTATAGCAACCCCAAGGTAAACGGCCTCCGGAAACTCGTGTAAACATTTGAGCGCGATCCAACTATCGTATCAAAATTAATGGCTATTTTGACTCGTTACTCAACTCTGGACGACCAGACCCCCTCATCCCCTAGTAGCGATTCCATAGCAACCCCAAGGGAAAATGATATCCGAGAACTCGTGTTAATATTTAAGCGCGTTCTAACGATCGGATCAAAATTTATGCCCATTTGAGTCGTTACTCAAGTCAGGCGGACCAGACCTCCTCGTCACCAAGTAGCGAATCCATAGCTACCGTAAAGAAAACGGTCGCTGCAAAATCGTGCAAAAATTTCAGAGCAATCTAGTGAGCGGATCAACAGTTATGGCCCTTTTGACCCGTAACTCACATCTGGCCGACAAGACCTACTCATCACCAAGTAGCAATTCCATAGTAACGCCACGATAAACGACCTTCAAAAATTCATGTAAAAATTTGAGCGCGATCCAACTGTCGTATCAAAATTTTGGGCTATTTTGACTCGTTACTCCACTTTGGACGATAGACCCCCTCATCACCTAGTAGTGATTCCATAGCAACCACAAGGCAAAATGACATCCAGAAACTCGTGGACATATTTGAGCGCGATCTAACGGTCGGATCAAAATTTATGGCCCTTTTGAGCCGTTTCTCAAGTCTGGCCAACCAGACCTCCTCGTCACCAAGTAGCGATTCCATAGCAACCCCACGATAAACGGCTTCCGGAAACTCTTGTAAAAATTTGAGTGCGATCCAACTTTCGTATCAACTTTTATGGTTATTTTGACTCGTTACTCAACTCTGGATGGCCAGACCTCCTTGTCCCCGTGTAGGGATTCTGTAGCAACCCCAAGGTAAACAGCCTTTGGAAACTTGTGTAAACATTTGAGCGCGATCCAACTGTCGTACCAAAATTTATGGCCATTTTGAGCCGTTACTCAAGTCTTTCTGACCAGACCTCCTCGTCGCTGAGTACCGATTCCATAGCTACCACAAGGAAAACAGCCTCTGTAAAATCATGTAAGAATTTCAGTTCGATCCAGGGAGCGGATCAAAAGTTATGGCCCTTTTGACCCGTTACTCAAATCCGGCCGACCATACCTACTCGTCACCAAGTAGCGATTCCATAGCAACCCCACGATAAACGGCTTCCGGAAACTCTTGTAATTATTTGAGCACGATCTAATGGTCAGATCAAAATCTATAGCCCCTTTAATCCGTTTCTCAAGTCTGGCCGACCAGACCTCCTTGTCGCCGAGGAGCCATTCCATAGCTACCGTAAGGAAAACGACCTTTGCAAAATCGTGTAAAAATTTTAGTGCGATCCAACGAGCGGATCAAAAGTTATGGCCCTTTTGACTCGTTACTCAAGTCTGGCCGACCAGACCTACTCCTCACCAAGTAGCGATTCCATAGCAACCCCACGATAAACGGCTTCCGGAAACTCTTGTAAAACTTTAAGTGCAATCCAACTGTCGTATCAACATTTATGGTTATTTTGACTCATTACTCAACTCTAGATGGCCAAACCTCCTCATCCCTGAGTACCGATTCCATAGCAACCCAAAGGTAAACGGCCTCCGGTAACTCGTGTAAACATTTGAGCGCGATCCAACTGTCGTATCAAAATTTATGGCTATTTTGACTCGTTACTCGAATCTGGACGACCAGACCCCCTCATCACCTAGTAGCGATTCCATAGCAACCCTAAGGGAAAACGACATCCGAAAACTCGTGCAAATATTTGAGCACGATCTAACGGTCGGATCAAAATTTATGGCTATTTTGAGGCATTACTCAAGTCTGGCTGACCAGACCTCGTCGTCGCCAAGTAGCGAATTCATAGCTACCTCAAAGAAAACAGCCTCTGCAAAATCATGTAAAAAATTCAGTGCGATCTAACGAGCGAATCAAAATTTATGGCCCTTTTGACTTGTTACTCAAATCTGGCCGACCAGACCTACTCGTCACCAAGTAGAAATTCCATAGCAACCCCATGATAAATGGCTTCCGGAAACTCGTGTAAAAATTTGAACGCGATCCAACTGTCGTATAAACATTTATGGCCCTTTTGAGCTGTTACTCAAGTCTGGCTGGCCAGAAGTCCTTATCGACGAGTTGTGATTCCATAGTTACAGCAAGGAAAACAGCCTCGGCAAAATCGTGGAAGAATTTTAGTGCGATCCAATGAGCGGATCAAAAGTTATGGCCTTTTTGACCCGTGATTGTGCATCAAAAGTATCATTAAGTCTCTTATTTTACATATGTATTTATTGTCTTTATTTGGTTTTTTTTATAATAATTGATGTGCTTTTTAGTAATGAAGTTTCTTTTAATGTTTCGATAGGTTTTTGGAGCTTAAATGAATTATTTTAGAAAATTCAACGTCGGAATTCAGAACAAAGAATTGAAGAGAAATTTAGTTGAAGATTGAAGCAAATCTTGGTTCAAATAAGTGCTCCAAATTTGCCCCAAAAATCAATTCTATTCCAATTCTAGAAAAGAATATCATATGATCTATTTCAAGCCCAAACTTGCCTTATGTTGTGTGCAAACTTCAACCATCAAACACTCAAGGTTTCAATGTCAATCTTAGCCCAAATAATAGGTACATTTGTATCCTTATTTGATGCTTAAATTCAGCCCCAAATCAGCCTCCAAATCAGGCCAAGCACAATCCATGATCTTACATGTCCACACAACAAATAACATTTGATTTATTTTGGGTAATACATTGATCCAAGAGGGCAAGTACATGGATGGAAAGCTGGAGGGGACATTATGACATTATTTTGGGTCAAAAAAAAGAAAGAGACAGCTCATAAAGGAGGAAGAAAAACATGCACCAAAGTGTTCTCCAAGCTGGCCTGATTTGATTTTCCAGAACACCTTTTGGTGTTTTGCCCATAACTTTTGACTCAGATGTCCAAATGAGCTTTTATTTAATGATATAAAAAGCTAACGGAATGGCCTATAAATATATCTCTAATAGCCATCTCCAAAAGAGGCTTCTAAGAGGGTCGAATTGTTGTCCACATTTAGAGTCAGATTTGTGTTAGAATTTTTACTGAAATTGTGTTGTGATTTTCTTTGTAGATTTCGGTTCTTTAGTTTGTAAAACTTATTATTTCAGTTTGATTCAAGTTATTTCATATTTATTGAAGTGTTCTTATATATAATCATGGTTGGCTAATCTCTTTCTTGGATCCAAATCAAGGATGATGGTGGTTGAGGTGAGTTCTTAAAGATATGAATGAATCTTAATGTTTATCTTCTCATTTTCTTCATGAATGTTTTATTATTGCAAAGAAATTTTAGAAATCATTTAGGTAATGTTATAATCTTGAATTTTTATGCACAAACCTTAGTTTTGGTATAGAGATTGCTTGATTCAATGTCTTACTTAATATGAAAGTACTTGTTCATTCTTAAGCAATAATCAATCTTCATCTTTTTAAACTTCATTGTAATATCTTCCGATCTAATATCACCATCGTTGATATTAGGTTGAGTTATCTTATATATGTTGAAGGAATCACCAATACATCACCATTAAAATTGATTTGGACCAAGACTTACTTTTTCTTGTCATTTAAAATCTAGTTACTCTTTTTCATCTTTGAAAACAAATCAATCAATTATTTTCAACCAAGTTATTGTTAATTTAATTTCTTTTGAGTTTTTTTTTGTTACCTAGCTTAATTTCCAGATCTAGCTCTTTGTGGATATGACCTCGATCTTACCGAGTTAATTGCTACATCGCACACTCGTGCACTTGTCAGTTAAAACAAGCTAATCATAAAAAGCGGTCAAGCAATTTTGGCGCCGTTGTCGGGGAGCTAGCAAGCAAAGGTAACAAATTTAGTTTTGATTATTGGAAAACAAAAAAAATACATATAAATAAAAAATCAAATGGCTGGTTTTACCGCCTAAAAAATAAAATTGACCTCAACTTTTCGGATATTGGACTGTGGACTGGACTACTAATTGTTGGATTTTGGTTGGTTTAACCATTTTTCTTTTAGTGTCTATTCTAATTGGTTTCTAATATTTATTGTTTATATTATAAGGTTGGTTTTACCGCCTCTTGTTTATTTTATTTTATTTTATTTTGTTGTGATTATTTTTCTTATATTTATTGTTTGAAGTGCTTGGCCGGTATTACCGTCTCTTGTTTATTTTATTTTTTTATTTTGTTGTGATTATTTTTCTAATATTTATTGTCTGAAGTGCTTGGCCGGTATTACCGCCTTTTTATTCATGCTTGTTATAACTATCTTTTGATGTTTATTATTGTTAATATTGCTTATTAGTTTGCTTATTATTAGTTGGAGTGTGAATTTCTTAATTTGTTGTATTTTTATTTTTGTGTTATTACTTTATCTTTTACATTTCATTTACTTTTATTTGCAATCTTCTTTTTCTTTTTCTTTTTTTTTCCTTTCCTTTCATATTCATATAATTGTTATATTTTTTTTTTATCATGGTTAATGTTGAAGATGTAGAGGGTGAATGGAGTGTTCAAGGTAATGGACCTCCACAATTCAATGATCAACCTAATTTTCGAACTCTTAGAGAGTATCTTCACCCGGCTAGACAAAGTACACCTTCGTGTATTATCTTACCTCTTAACCAAGAAGCTTTCAATTTGAAACCGGGCATGATTCAACTTCTTCCTACATTTCACGGTATGGATTCTGAAAATCCATACATACATATTAAGGACTTTGAAGAGGTATGTAATACTTTTATTAATAGAACAAGCACCGAGGAAACCATTCGGCTTAAATTGTTCCCATTCTCTCTAAAGGATAAAGCCAAGCTTTGGCTAAACTCCTTGCATCCTAGGTCTATAGGTACATGGAGAGAAATGCAAGCTGAATTTTTGAAAAAATACTTCCCCACTCATAGGACGGCAGCCTTACAATGTCAAATGATGAATTTTTCTTATAGTCCAAATGAGTCATTTCACCAAGCTTGGGAAAGGTTCAAAGACTTGTTAAATGCATGCCCCCATCATGGTTTTGAGATGTGGAGGTTAGTGAGTTTCTTCTACGACTCTCTTACCGCAGATTTTAAAAAGCTAGTGTCAACCATGTGTAATGGTGAGTTTTATGACAAAGAACCAAGTGAAGCCTTCGATTTTTTTGATCAATTGGTTGAAAACACAAAGCAATGGGAGACTTCTCTCCCACTTCATGTCGAGTCTAGAAACACCATTTCTCATTCAAGTGGGAAGTTCCAATTGAAAGAGACTCGATGACCTCAATGCTAGATTAGCCTCATTGGCTAGGAAAGTAGAGTCTCTTGAGATTAAAAAAGTGCATGTCATGAGTGAATAACAAGAGGAAAGTTGTGTTGTTTGTGAGAGCAAAGGGCATAGGACAACTGAGTGTCCTACCATTCTAGCCTTTAAGGAAGTGCTATATGGCCAAACTTCTGACTCAAGTAATGTTAGAAAGCCCTTTTCAAACCAAGTAGGCAATCCCTACTCTGATACCTATAATCCTGGATGGAGGAACCACCTAAATTTTGGATGGAGAAATGAGGGCTCTTCAGTACCTCAAACATTTCAACCTCCACCCCAACCATTTCATGCTCCCACACATAACATGTACCAACCACCTTATAAGAGATCCCTAGAGGATACTCTTCAACAATTCATGCAAACACAAGGAGGAATCAACAACCAAGTTTATAAATTTCAAGACCAGACCAATAGGACTCATGTAGTGAACCTTCAAACCATGAACAAGTCCAAGCCATCACCACCCTTAGAAGTGGAAAGATTATTGACAAAGCTATAGGTTTTGGGATTCTTAGAGGTATTGTGGAGGAGAAATCTAAGGAAAGTGAAGAGGGAATCAAAACACAAGTGACAAATGAGAGTTTGAGTGACAAAGAAGGTGAGATAAATGAGAAAGAGATGAGCGAGAAAGGAGATGATTCAAGAAAAATTGGAGTCAAAGTGAGTGATTTAGAATTTGTTCCTAGAGCACCATTTCCACAAAGGTTAGGGAAACCTAAGCATGATCTTATGAACTCGAAAATCTATGAATTTTTCAAACAAGTGAAAGTCAACATTCCACTTCTTGATACAATTAAACAAGTCCCATATTATGCAAAGTTCCTCAAGGACTTATGCACAGTCAAAAGGAGATTGAATGTGAAAGAAAAAGCCTTTCTAACTGAACATACTAGTGCCATCATCCAGTTTAAGACCCCTCCCAAATACAAAGATCCTAGTTGTCCTACCATTTCATGCATTATTGGAAGTCATAAGATAGACCAAGCTTTGTTGGATTTAGGAGAAAGTGTGAATTTGATACCCTACACTGTTTACGAACAGTTAGGTTTAGGAGAAATCAAGCCTACTCGAATCACCCTTCAATTAGCTAATAGGTCAATCAAGATTCCCAGGGGTATTGTTGAGGATGTGTTGGTCCGAGTAGATAAATTCTACTTTCCTATTGATTTTATAGTGTTAGACACCGCACCTATTTAAGGTTCTAATGCTCCCATCCTAGTCATCTTAGGTAGACCTTTCCTAGCTACATCCAATGCTTTAATTAACTGTAGGAATGGGGTGATGAAATTGTCTTTTGGGAATATGATTGTGGAGATGAACATATTCAATGTCTCCAAACAAATTGGTGAACATGAGGACATTAGAGAGGTAGATTTGATCCAAACAGGTTTGTCAAGAACACTTTGAGAGAGAGTGGATCAAGGATCCATTGGAGAGAACTTTAATTCATGATGAAAGATTTTGTTCTTTGGAATGTGTTGATGAGGAAGTAAGAGAACTCGAGACTTATCTAGATCCAATGCCTATTATGTCAATAGGTCAATGGACCCCACCGTTTGAGCCTTTGATTTCACCCCAAGTGAAAGTTGAGGCATCTCTTGTCCAACCTTATAAACCGAAAGGAAGCCTTTACCGAGTGATCTTAAGTATGCATTTCTAGGGGAAGATGAATCATATCCTATTGTGATTTCATCAAAACTTAGCATAGAGCAGGAACAAGAACTTTTGAGAGTGGTGAGAAAACACAAGAAAGTAATTGGGTGGACAATTACTGACTTGAAAGGAATTAGCCCTCTTTTATGTACACATAGAATCTATCTTGAAGAAGAGGCTAAATCTGTGAGGCAAATGCAAAGACGATTGAACCCAAACATGAAGGAAGTAGTGAGAGGTGAAGTGCTTAAGCTACTTGATGCAGGTATCATTTACCCCATTGCAAACTCAAAATGGGTTTGTCCAACCCAAGTTGTCCCTAAAAAATCTGGAGTTACGGTAGTGAAGAATGAAAATAATAAGCTAGTACCAACTAGAATCCAAACTGGATGGCGTATGTGCATTGATTATCGTAAGTTGAACATGGTGACTAGGAAGGACCATTTTCCGCTTCCATTTTTAGACCAAGTACTTGAAAAAGTAGCCGGAAGAGCTTTCTATTGTTTTCTTGATGGATACTCAGGTTACAATCAAATTGAGATTTCTTTAGAAGACCAAGAAAAAACCACTTTCACTTGTCCTTTTGGTACCTATGCTTATATAAGAATGCCTTTTGGCTTGTGTAATGCACCAGCCACTTTTCAAAGGTGTATGATGAGTATCTTTAGTGACATGGTGGAAATTTTTTTGGAAGTTTTCATGGATGATTTTTCAGCTTTATGGGGATTCTTATAAGTTGTGTCTAATGCATTTAGAAAAAGTTCTTGAAAGGTGTGAAGAGAGCAATCTTGTACTCAATTGGGAGAAGTGTCATTTTATGGTGACACATGGCATTGTTTTAGGTCACATTGTCTCTTGAAAAGGGATAGAGGTAGATAAGTCAAAAGTTGAAGTCATTCAAAAATTACCTACCCCTAGGACTGTGAAAGATGTGAGATCCTTTTTAGGACACGCTAGTTTTTACCGAAGATTCATTAATTCTTTTAGTACCATTGTGTAACTTGTTGTCACAAGATGTTTAATTTGATTGGACATCAAAATGTCAAGAAGCTTTTGAAAAGCTTAAAGGGTTGTTGACCACTACACCAATCATGCAAGCTTATGATTGGTCTTTACCATTTGAACTGATGTGTGATGCTAGTGATTTTGTGGTAGGGGTCAATTTTTCAGGGCAAAGAAAAGATAAGAAGCCTTATGTCATTTATTATGCTAGCAAGACTTTGAATGATGCTCAATTGAATTACACTACAACTGAAAAAGAACTCTTAGCTGTGGTCTTTGCATTAGACAAGTTTAGGTCTTATTTGGTTGTATCTCTTGTTATTGTTTTCACCGATCATGCAAAGATTAAAATACTTGCTCACATAACAAGATGCCAAGCCACATTTGATTCGATGGATCCTCCTACTCCAAGAGTTTAACCTTGAAATTCGAGATAAAAAGGGAGTAGAGAATGTAGTGGCTGATCATTTGTCCCATCTTTCAAGCTTTGAGACCATAATTGATGAATCTCCAATAAATGAATTCTTTGCTGATGAAAATTTATTTTGTTCAGGTACTGTTTCCTATATTGGCTCTCCATGGTATGCTGACATAGCAAATTACCTAGCCATAAGTCAGATTCCTTCTCATTGGTCTAAACTTGATAAACAAAAATTCTTGCGCAACGTGCATGCTTTTTTTTGGGATGACCCCTACCTATTTAAATACTGCCTGACCAAATTGTTAGGCAAGTGCATCCCCGATCATGAAATTCCAAGTGTCATTAAATTTTGTCATGCATTAGCCTTTGTGGTGGGCATTTCTCTTCCAAGAAAACCACTTGCCAAGATCTTGCAGTGTGGCTTTTATTGGCCCACCATGTTCAAAGATGTCCATGCCTTCGTGTTGCATGTGATCGATGCCAACGACTAGGTAACCTCACTAGGCGTAACATGATGCCCCTTAACCCCATTCTTGTTTTGGAAATATTTGATTGTTGGGGGATTGATTTCATGGGACCTTTTCCGAGTTCATTTGGTTACCAATTCATCCTTGTAGCTGTTGATTATATGTCTAAATGGGTGGAGGCCATTGCATCTTGAACTAATGACCATCGAGTTGTGGTCAAATTCTTGAAAGAAAATATTTTCTCTCATTTTGGCATGCCCCGGGCTATGATTAGTGATGGGGGAAAACATTTTTGTAACAAACCCATTGGGATTTTGATGAGAAAATATGGTGTAATTCACAAGGTCGCACCCCCTATCACCCACAGACTAGTGGCCAAGCCGAGTTGGCAAATAGGGAGATCAAGAACATTTTAAAGAAAACAGTCAATCCACACCGTAAAGATTGGTCCCTACGACTAATTGATGCTTTGTGGGCATATCGCACTACTTACAAGACCTCTTTAGGAATGTCTCCTTATAGGTTAGTTTATGGAAAGCCTTGTCATCTCCCTGTTGAGATTGAGCACCGTGCATATTGGGCCATCCAGCAATTCAATGACAATGAAAATGAGGTTGGCAAAAATAGAAAGCTTTAATTGGATGAATTAGAGGAGCTGAGAAATGATGCATTTGAAAATGCAAAAATTTCAAAACATAAGATGAAAGCTTTGCATGATAAACATATTTTTAGAAAATCCTTTCATGTTGGTCAAAAGGTTCTCTTGTATAATTCACGATTACATCTCTTTCCTGGGAAGTTGAGGACAAAATGGATTGGTCTATTTGTGATTAAATCCATCTCTGAGCATGGTGCATTTGAGGTAGAAAATTCTAAGAATGGAAATGTTTTCAAAGTAAATGGTCATCGATTGAAACCTTATCTTGAAAACGTTGTGGCTGAAGTCGAGACATTGGATCTTGAAGATCCAATACCATTGTAGTATCAGAAGTAATGAGTTTTTATTTTTATTTTTTTCATTTTTATTTATTTATTTTTTCTTTCTTTCTTTCATTTCTTATATTTTCTTGTTCATGCATTAGGGACAATGCATTATTTTAAGTTGGGGGGGTGTGAGGTTCTTTATTTTTTTAAAAAAAATCAATTTTTTCTTTTAGTTGTGATATGCAAGTTAAAAAAAAATCAAGCAAGAAGTCAGCTCATGTCCAATTCAATCAGACATTCATCCTTGAAAACAAAAGGGGAGTAACAGTTTTCTAATCTTTATACTTTTCTTCTCTTTCTTTTTTACATTGAGGATAATGTAAAACTTAATTTTAGATATTTGATTATGTTGAATGCTTGAGATAACCATGCTTGTTAGCAAAAAAAAAAAACTTACATTCGTATGTGAATGAGACTTGTTTAGGATCAACATTACATTTTTGGATTCATTATTGTGTTGAACATTGCATGCTTTAATTTGGGATAGATAATATCTTATAAAGCAAGATATAGCATATTTTTTTTTTTAAGATTATTGAAGTACATCTTTCCTTGTAAAAGTTGTGTGAGTTGTGTGATTAGCATGAAAGATGAGTGTGATGCTTTACTTGTGATTATCCCTTTTGATCTAGTCCTAAACAAGGTTTAAGTAAATAGAGTAATAATTAATACACAAATAAATAAATAAATGTGTACAAAGTTCTATCTACTCCAATGTTTTGAGTTGCTCCGTAACTAGGGGTATTCATCACAAATGTTTATCTTTACGTCAAACGGCAGCTTGAAATATAAGTATGCAAAGCACTTTAAGTTTGTGACTTTGTGAGTAACCGGGTGCATTCATCACAAATGTTTGTATTCGTGTCAAAAGGGAAGTGACCACTTAAAGAAAAAGAATAAATAATATCTTCAAAAAAAAGAGAAAAAAAAAAAAAAAAAAAATATATTTCTCTAGTTTGCTACCTTGTTGTAGTAGTTGAGAAAGGAAGATTACAAGTTGAGTTTTCGCGTGAATCAATTATGTTGGTTGCATGATAAATACGATTGAATTTGGAATTTTGTATGGATGTTTGATTTAGAGAATGTGAGTATGCTTATTTTTCTTTATTCACTATTGTGTACACTAAGTTAAAGATACCAATGTTTGCATGATAAGTCCTTTAAGTGTGATGAGTCGAGCCTAATTATATTATTATTATTCTTTTTATTTCAAAGGTTTTATGTTTTGTTTTGCTTGAGGACTAGCAAAATCTAAGTTGGGGGGTGTGATTGTGCATCAAAAGTATCATTAAGTATCTTATTTTATATATGTATTTATTTTTTTATTTGGTTTTTTTGTTGTGATTATTTTTCTAATATTTATTGTCTGAAGTGCTTGGCCGGTATTACCGCCTTTTTATTCATGCTTGTTATAACTATCTTTTAATGTTTATTGTTGTTAATATTGCTTATTAGTTTGCTTATTAGTTGGAGTGTGAATTTCTTAATTTGTTGTATTTTTATTTTTGTGCTATTACTTTATCTTTTACGTTTCATTTACTTTTATTTGCAATCTTCTTTTTCTTTTTTTTTTCCTTTCCTTTCATTTACTCAAATCTGGTCGACCATACCTACTCGTCATCAAGTAGCGATTCCATAGCAACCCCACGATAAACGGCTTCCAGAAACTCTAGTAATTATTTGAGCACGATCTAACGGTCGGATTAAAATTTATGCCCTTTTGAGTCGTTACTCAAGTCAGGCGGACCAGACCTCCACGTCGCCGAGTAGCGAATCCATAGCTACCGTAAAGAAAACGGCCTCTACAAAATCGTGAAAAAATTTCAGAGCGATCCAGCGAGCAAATCAAAAGTTATGGCCCTTTTGACTCGTTACTCAAGTCTGGCCGACCAGACCTACTCGTCACCAAGTAGCGATTCCATAGCAACCCCACGATAAACGGCTTCCGAAAACTCTTGTAAAAATTTGAGTGCGATCCAACTATCGTATCAACATTTATGGTTATTTTGACTCATTACTCAACCCTGGACGGCCATACCTCCTTGTCCCCGACTAGCGATTCCATAGCAACCCCAAGGTAAACGGCCTCCGGAAACTCGTGTAAACATTTGAGCGCCATCCAAGTGTCGTATCAAAATTTATGGCTATTTTGACTCATTACTCAACTTTGGATGACAAGACCTCCTCATTTCCTAGTAGCAATTCAATAGCAACCCCAAGGAAAAACGACAGCCAAAAACTCGTGAAAACATTTGAACCCGATTCAGCGGTTGGATCAAAATTTATGGCCCTTTTGAGCCGTTACTCAAGTCTGGCCGAAAACAGCTCCTCCTCATCCAATACCGATTCCATGTCTACCGCAAGCAAAAGGGCCTCTGGATACTCCTGTAAACATTTGAGCGCGATCTAACGGTCAGATCAAAAGTTATAGCCATTTTGAGTCGTTACTCAAGCTTGGCCGACAAGACCTCCTCATCTCCGAGTAGTGATTCCATAGGAACACGAAGGAAATCGGCATCCGGAAACTCGTGTAAAAATTTGAACACGATCCAACGATGAGATCAAAACTTATGGCCTTTCTAACCCATTACTCAAGTCTGGCCGACTAGATCTACTCGTCCCGAGTAGCGATTCCATAGCAACCCTAAGGTAAACGGCCTACGGAAACTCGTGTAAACATTTGAGCGTGATCCAACTGTCGTATCAAAATTTATGGCTATTTTGACTCCTTACTCAACTCTGGATGACCAGATTTCCTCGTCACCCAGTAACGATTCCATAGCAACCCCCTAAGGCAAAACGACCTCCAAAAACTCGTGTAAACATTTAAGCATGATCCAACGGTGGGATCAAAATTTATGGCCCTTTTGAGCCATTACTCAAGTCTGGCCGACAATAGCTCCTCCTCATCCAATACCGATTCCATAGCTACCGCAAGCAAAAAAGCCTCTAGATACTCATGTAAAAATTTGCGATCCAACTCAACTCTGGGAGACCAGACCTCCTCGTCAACGAGTAGCGATTTCATAGCAACCCCAAGGCAAACGACCACCTAAAACTCGTGTAAACATTTGAGAGCGATCCAATGGTCGGATAAAAATTTATGGCCCTTTTGACATGTGACCCAACTCTGGTCGACCAGACCTCCTCGCCACCAAGTAGCTATTCCATAGCAACCTCAAGCAAAAGGGGCTCCGAATACTCGTGTAAACATTTATGCGTGATCCCACGGTCGTATCAAAAGTTATGGCCCTTTTGACCCTTTACTCAAGTTTGACCGACCAAACCTCCTCGTCGCCGAGTAGCGATTCCATAGCAACCCCAAGGGTAACAGCATCTGGAAATTCGTGTAAACATTTGAGCGCAATCCAACGGTGGGATCAAAAGTTATGGCCCTTTTGACCCGTTACTCATGTTTGGCTGACGAGACCTCCTCTTCACCGAGTAGCGATTCCATAGCTACGGCAAGGAAAACGGCCTTCAAAAAATAGTGTAAAAATTTGAGCGCGATCCTACGAGTGGATTAAAATTTATTGCCCTTTGACTCGTTACTCAACTCTAGGCGACCAGACTTCCTCGTCACTGAGTAGCGATTCCATAGCAACCTCAAGGGAAATGACCTTTAGAAACTTGTGTAAAAATTCAAGTACGATCCAACGGTCGGATCAAAATTTATGGCCCTTTTGATTCGTTACTCAAGTCCGGGCGACGATAGCTCCTTGTCATCCAATAGCGATTCTATAGTTACCGCAAGCAAAATAGCCTCCAGATACTCGGGTAAAAATTTGCCTGTGATCCAACAAGCAGATCAAAAGTTATAGCCATTTTGAGCCGTTGCACATGCTTGGCCGACAAGGCCTCCTCGTCACCGAGTAGCGATTCCATAGCAATGCAAAGGAAAACGGCATCCATGAACTGGTGTAAAACTTTAAGCGAGATCCAACTGTGGGATCAAAAGTTATGGCCATTTTGACTCGTTACTCAAGTTTGGCCGACCACACCTCCTCATCATCTAATAGCGATTCCATAGCTACCGCAAGCAAAAGGGCCTCCGGATACTCGTGTAAAAATTTATGCGCGATCCAACAGTCGGATCAAAAGTTATAGCCATTTTGAGTCGTTACTCAAGCTTGGCCGACAACACCTCCTCGTCACCGAGTAGCGATTCCATAGCAACCAGAAGGAAATTGGCATCCAGAAACTTGTGTAAAAATTTGACTGCGATCCAACTGTGCGATCAAAAGTTTTGGCCATTTTGGACCTGTTAATTAAGTTTGGCCGACAAGACCTCCTCATCGCCAAGTAGTGATTCCATAGCAAAGCCAAGGAAAACAACATCCGGAAACTCGAGTAAATATTTGAGCACGATCCAACGGTAGGATCAAAAGTTATGGCCTTTTTGACCCGTTACTCATGTGTGGCCGACCGCACCTCCTCATTGCTGAGTAGCGCTTCCATAGCTACCGCAAGGAAAACGACTTCCAAAAAATCATGTAAAAATTTGAGCGGGATCCAACAGGCGAATCAAAAGTTATGGCCATTTGGAGTCGTTACTCCAGTCTGGCCGACCAGACCTCCTCATCACCGAGTACCGATTCCATAGCTACCATAAGGAAAACAACATCCAAAAACTCATGTAAATAGTTTAGCACGATCCAACGGTCGGATCAAATTTAGGGCCCTTTTGACTCGTTACTCAACGGTCGGATCAAAATTTATGGAACTTTTGATTCGTTACTCAACTCTGGCCCACCACACCTCCTCATCATCTAATAGCGATTCCATAGCTACCACAAGCAAAAGGGCCTCCAGATACTCGTGTAAAAATTCCTGCTAGATCCAACAGTCGGATCAAAAGTTATAGCCATTTTGAGCCGTTACTCAAGCTTGACCAACAACACCTCCTCGTCACCGAGTAGTGATTTCATAACAACCCGAAGGAAATCGGCATCCAGAAAATCGTGTAAAAATTTGACCAAGATCTAATAGTGCAATAAAAAGTTGTGGCCTTTTTGACACGCTACTAAAGTTTGGCCGACCAACCTCCTCATCGCTAAGCAGCGATTCCATAGCAACCCTAAGGAAAACAAAGATCCGGAAGCTCGAGTAAAAATTTGAGCGCAATACCAATGGTGGGAACAAAAGTTATGGCGCTTTTGACCCGTTACTCATGTTTGGCTGACCAGACCTCCTCATCACCGAGTAGCGATTCCATAGCTACCGCAAGGAAAATGGCCTCCAAAAAAACATGTAAAAATTTAAGCGTGACCAACGAGAGGATCAAAAGTTATGGCCATTTTGACCCATTACTCAAGTCTTGCAGAACATACCTCCTCGTCACCGAGTGCTGATTACTTAGTAACCCCAAGGGAAACGGCCTACGGAAACTCGTGTAAAATTTAAATACGATCCAATGCTGGATCAATATTTATGGCCCTCTTGAGCTGTTACTCAAGTCTGGCAACCAGAGCTCCTCGTAACCGTGTAGCGATTCCATAGCAACCATAAAAAAAACGGCATTCAAAAACTCGTGTAAAAATTTTAGCACGATCTAATGATCGGATCAAAAGTTATAGTCCTTTTGACTCGTTACTCATCTTTGGGCAACCAGACCTCCTCGTCTCCGAGTAGCGATTCCATAGCAACCTCAAGGGAAACGACCTCCAAAAACTGGTGTAAAGATTTGAGCGTGATCCAACAGTTGGATCAAAATTTATGGCCCTTTTGAGCCATTACCCAAGTCTGGCCGACCACAGCTCCTCATCATCTAATAACGATTCCATCGCTACCACAAGCAAAAGGGCCTACAGATACTAGTTTAAAACTCTCTATGTGATCTAATGGTCAGATCAAAAGTTATCACCATTTTGAGCTGTTACTCAAGCTTGGCTGACAAGACCTCCTCGTCACCGGTAGTGATTCCATAGCAACCCGAAGGAAATCGGCATCCGGAAATTATTTTCAAGTCCAAATTATAGCAACAACGGAGAAGTCTGAATCTGTCCGGCAGCCCAGAAACTGTTCAGTGTTCAGCCCATATCTCGAGTTCTAGAAGTCCAAATGACCTCAATGATTTTTTCCTAGAAAGTTGAGACAATGTCCTAGAACTTTCATGATTTAAGTCTGTTTAAATTCTGACGTTATCAATGATGTTTTGTTCAGACATGAAGATAAGGATTGTCATCAAGTCAAGATGTGGCCACCCACTCAACAGTTAGTCATCAAATCAATAGTTCCAAATTTTGGCCTATAAAAGGAGGCATTTGCAATGCATTTAGGCATCTTGGTTTTCAGATCAAGATCATGCTCTTGCTTTCTCTTTTTGTAATGCTTAAGTTTTGTTTATATTAATCTCTTGTTTATGCTTTTCATTTCATTTCCTTTACTTAGTTAACTTATATCTTATTTATGTTCTTATCTTGTTTATTTATGTTTCTCTCTTTGATTATGTTTAGGTAAGTTTATTATGTCAAGGTGAAAAGGTTACACTAATGGTGTAAGAATAAGTATAGTATAAACTCAACATGGACTTTAATGTTTGATACTAACATGTTTTGTATTTGTTATCTTATTAACTCTTAATACTTTGCTTGTTAAATGGTCAATCTAGATTTATGTTGTATAACCCTTGGTACAACAAATACTTGGGTATAACCGACACCTGTGCTATGAAAGGAACTTGATTTGTTGTTGACATAAGTTATAATCATGAATACCTGACAACATTTACAAGTATTAACATTATTCGAATAAAATAACTAATGTTATCATGTAAAAAATTTATAATCCGATTGGAACCTCCTTTGTGTGTGGTTTCCAGTTGAGTAGTAAGAGTTTATACTATACTTGTTTGAAATACCATTAGTGGATCCTCTAACCTTGACAATTATTTTATCATTGTTTAATCCTTATATCAATATCACATCTCAAAGCTTTCTTCAACTTATTATTATTATTATTATTATTATTATTATTATTATTATTATTATTTATAATTTATAATTTATATAGTTAATCTTTCCGTGGTTCGACCCCGGTCTTGCCGGGTTATTTATTACTTCGACACTCCGGGAGAAGACATCAATCTTTTGGTCGTGTCAAGTTTTTGGCGCTTCTTGTCAGGGAGTTAAATTCTTGTACAAATTATAGTATTTATTTTATTTTCTCTTTTCACTTTTCTTGTATCTAACTTTGTTTCTTTTGTTTTGTTTCTTTTTCTTTTGTTTTCTTCTTCCTTTTATTCTATTCCTACACGTGCATGAGAGTTTGGCCACGTACATTAAGTGGTAGACTTTGTAGGGTATCCTCATCATTTTCAGAAAATATGGCCGAAGAAGATAACTAGTCGCTTCATAATGAGAATAACCGAGTTAGAACACTTAGAGACCACATTAATCCTACAAGAACAAGTGCACCCTCATGCATAGTTTTTCCTCCTGATGTATCTCATTTTAATTTTAAGCCAGGCATTATTGAACTTTTACCTTCTTTTCATGGCTTAGATTTAGAAAATCCATACTTGCATTTAAAGGAATTTGAGGAGGTTTGTAACACCTATAATAACTTAAATTCTAGCATGAACACCATCAGATTAAAGCTTTTTCCTTTTTCATTAAAAGATAAAGCTAAAACATGGCTACAAAATCTTAGGTCAGGATCCATTCGTGCTTGGGATGAAATGCAATAACAATTTTTAAAGAAGTTTTTTCCGTCTCACAGAATAAACTCTTTCAAAAGACAAATCACCACTTTCACTCAAAAACGAGGAGAAACATTTTACCAATGTTGGGATAGGTATCAAAACTTGCTTAATACTTGCCATCATCATGGTTTTGAAATGGAGATTGGTTTCACATTTTTATGAAGGGTTAATACCTAAAGATAGACAAATGGTGGAATTGATGTGCAATGAAACTTTTAAAGATAAAGACCCTAATGAAGCAATGAAGTACCTAGACTTGCTAGCTGAAAATGCTCAAAATTGGGACACTACAGGCACTTATGAGGCACCAAGTAAAACTCAACCTCATACATCTAGTGGAGGAATTTACAACCTTAGGGAAGATCATGACCTCCAAGCCAAATTTGCATCTTTAGCTAGAAAAATCGAGGCACTAGAATTGAAAAAGAGTGGTAAATTAAAATCTGTTCAAGACATTGTGTGTCAAATCTGTGAAACCAATGAACACTCAACCAATGACTGTCCAACTTTGCCTTCTTTTAAGGAATGTCTCCATGAACAAGCCCATGCTTTAAACAATTTCCAAAGGCCCAATCATAACCCATACTCGTAAACATACAAACTTGGTTGGAGAAATCACCCAAATTTCAATTGGAAGAGTGATAACAATAATGCACAAACTTCACAGCCACCATTTCAAGCACACCATAATTTCCAAAATTCTAATGGATATGCACCTCCTTATGCTCCCCCTCCTAGAAGAAATCTTGAGGAAACATTGCATGCATTCATTGAAAAGCAAGAGACAATCAACACTCAACTTACTTAAAGCATGATAGATTTTAAAGATACTCTTGCAAAATTCACATCTGCTCTCAATTTTTAAGAGAAAGGTAAGTTTCCATCTCAACCATAGCAAAATCCCAAGGGACAATACAATGCAAATGCAAGTAGTTTTGAAAGCCAACACATGGATCAAGTCAAATCAATCATCACTCTTCGTAGTGGTAAGGTTATTGAAAAACCCATTCTTGAACCTTGTGAGAAAGATGATGAGTCAATCTTTGAGGAAGGGGTTGAATCTGAACATTGCAAAGAAAAGACTGACTCCCCCCGCCAGCACTTCCATTTCCTCATGCCATGACCAAACAAAGGAAAGTCAATCACAAAGGAGATGATAATGATTTACAAGAAGTAGATTTTATTGAAGAATTAGTTTATGATCAACTTGAATCTACTTTGAGTAAAATTGAGTTGGATGAATATGAAGATTTGCAAATGACTTATTCTCAGGAAGAAATCACGGATGAAAAAGGCACCGAAAATGTTGTTGTGGATCTTTGTCAAGATTAACAATATATTCGACATTTGACATCACACCAATCGATGATTACTTTCCTGACGAATCCTTACTTTCTTTTAGTTCAATGCCTTAGTTTGCTAAAAATATCAATTTTCTTATTTCAGGATTTTTGCCAGTACACTGGAGTACCGAAGACAAAAGAAAGTTTTTGAGCGACGTGCAAAAATTTTATTGGGATGACCCTTACTTATTCAAATATTGTCCTGATCAAATATTTCAAAGATGCATTCCCGACAATGAGGTAAGTAGTGTCATTAAATTTTGTCATTCTGAGGCATGTGGGAGTCATTTCTCGTCAAAAAAGACAATTGCAAAAATCTTACAATGTGGATTTTATTGGCCCACCATGTTCAAAGACACGCATGTGTTCTGCAAAGCTTGTGAAAATTGTTAAAAGTCAGGATTTATTTCAAAACATAAGGAATCTTTAGATAATCTTCTATTGACTTTTGAGACATATCTTGGTGGAGATGTGCATTGTGCATTTCATGACTTATGACCCTATTTTCATAAAGAACATGCTCGACATAGTTTTGGGAATCTAACTAAAAAAGACCCTGTTTGCTAGTTTTTAAGAAAACTGGATGGAAAGCCTATCCCTGACCCATAGAGGGCGTTTAAGCCGTTCTTGAACGTAAAACCAAGGGAAGATGTGAGCCACAATCATAACTACCTGTACATACACATGCTTTTTCAAAATAAATAAATAAAGAGAGAGAGAGTGAGACTCCAGCTGGCCTACATATAGGTGGTATGATTGTATTTTCAATTTCTCATCTATAAAATCTTCTTTTCCTTCCCTTCATTTCTACTCAACCCACACATTCAACAAATATAGAAGTGTGTAGAAATGGCAGGTTCCTCAAGTCATCACATAAGAAATATTTTTGTTTTCGGTGGATCCTGTCTTGGGAAAGAAAAGGAGTTTTTAGAATCAGCAAATCATCTTGGTCAGGTACTAGCTGAGAGAAAGATTCATTTAGTGTATGGGGGAGGCAGCCTTGGGTTAATGGGAGGGGTGTGTCAATAGCTGCATTTTTAGGAGGTAGTCAAGTTTTGGGGGTTGTCCTCAAAGCTTTAGCAAAAGGGGACATCATTGGAAAAACAATTAGAGAGGAACTACAGGTCTCTACAATGTCTGATCGAATGAATGCAATGTTTAACCATGTTGATGCCTTCATTGCCTTACCAAGTGGTCTGGGCACATTGGAAGAGATCTTTCATATTTTCTCTTGGGCATAACTGCACATTCACCATAAACCCATTGGTCTGTTAAATGTTAATCGTTTTTATGATAAGTTGTTGTCTTTTCTTGATCATGTTGTGGAACAAGAATTTCTAACATCTTCAAGACGACAAATCATAATCTCTATCTGCTATCGCTGAACAATTGATTGACCAACTACAATCTTTCATCCCTGTAATTGATCCCTCCATGAGTCGCATAAATTGGTCAACTAAGGAAAGCCGTAAAAAGCTTAGATTGGATTTGAGCCTTTATTTGTAAAAACTTTGTGTCTTTTGGTTTTATTATTGTGTTTTGTTGTTTCTTATATTTGTTTAAGTGTGTTTCGGTTTGTTAGTGTTCGTTGTTTCGGGTGATGTCTTCTATACTCTATCTTTTCTACCTTAGGACATTGAGGACAATGTCTCGTTTTGGTTGGGGGGAGAGGGTAGTAGTTGAAAAAAAAAACTAACTAACTGTTTTTGTTTTTATTAAAACCATTTGACAAAACTGTTATTACTAGGATGGCAGAGTAAGGGGGAATTTTATTAACTCTTGAGACGTATTTTAGTAAACATTTTCCAATGGTTATTTGCAATATTCATAACAAGGTCTATCACATACTTCTTGAAATATTTAGGTTTACAAACTCTCGCATTGTTATCACTTGATTATGCTCATATACTCATTTAGCAAGTATTCTTAAATCTTCATTTTCACACACACACTTTAACATGTTATTGTGGGTTGCATATTGGATTATTACATTATTTATGTTCTTTTGTTAAAGGTAACAACTAAGGGAAATGGATAGTATATAATTTGCAAAAAAAAAATACAAAAAAAATAAAAATAAAAATAAAATAAAAAATTGATGATAATAAAAACGTAGATAAGTTTGGTTTTGAAGCCTCCTTAACCTAAGCAATTAAGCCCGAAGGGGTGTTTTAACACCTAATACCTTAAGGTCAACTGACTTGGGAGCTATTGACCCAAAGCTTGTTACATGGGTTAAGGAGAAAAGCATAAGGGAATCAAACATTGCACTATCTACGTATCAGTATCTGTAACCCGAGTTACTAAGCTTGTAGGGGTGTCTCAACACCTAATGCCCTAAGACCAACTGATCTGGGAGTCATTAGTCGAAAGCTCGTTACATGGGTTAAAGCTGCATTGTGTTTTAAGTTATATGTATATATATTAAAAAAAAAAGAAAAAGATAATAATCTCAACCCAAGGAAGTTAACCTTAAACATTAGAACAAAAATTTTGTTTTCTTCAAAGTAAAGCCCCATAATTATGTGTTGATATATTAAGCACAAAAGGAAGGTTTATTAATATCTTGTTTAAGAGGTATTGAGCAGATATATAAATTTAATGAGAGTTGGTTTATCTGGATAGATTAATAGAAGTTGAATGATGAATGCCTTGCTTTGTGGAACTTGCAAATTGTTTTTCTATTTTAACGTTTTGATTACTAGGGACTAGTAATAAGCTAGTTGGGGGGGGGTGATTAGTACTTAAAAGTGCATTTTTATCAAGGTTTTATATCATCATTTTGCACTTGAATATCAATAACTCCTTAACTAAAGCATATTTTATAATAACAAGTCTGATACCATAAGATACCTTTAATTTATGGTAAATGTTCATCTTAAATGCAGGCCTATCACATAAATGAAAGGATTGATTGTTTAAGTACTGAGATTGAAAGGACAAAGAGAGGGTCAAACTTAGAAAAGAGATGCTTTGGTTCAATCCAAACTGGAACACTGTTCGGTCATCAGGTCATATCTGGAGCTGTAGATATTGGATTTAGGTCTGCTCTATATGGATGGAAAGCTAAGACATAAGCCTAAAACTTTCATGTGGATTCCAAGATTTAAAAAGGCCGTTTTCAAGTCCAAATTGTAGCAACAACGAAAAGTCGGAATCTGTCCTACGGCCCGCATTAATCGTTCGGTGTTCAGCCGATATCTCAAGTTATGGAAGTCCAAATGACCTCAATGGTTTTTTCCTGGAAAGCTGAAACAATGTCCTAGAACTTTCATGATTTAAGTCTGTTCAAATTCTAACGTTATCAATGACGTTTTGTTCAGACAAGAAGATAAGGATTGTCACCAAGTCAAGATGTGGCCACCCACTCAATAATTAGGCATCAAATCAATAGTTCCAAATTTTGGCCTATAAAGAAGGCATTTGCCATGCATTTAGGCATCTTGGTTTTCAGATCAAGATCATGCTCTTGCTCTCTCTTTTTGTAATGCTTAAGTTTTGTTTATATTAATATCTTGTTTATGCTTTTCATTTCCTTTCCTTTACTTAGTTAACTTATATCTTATTTATGTTCTTATCTTGTTTATTTATGTTTCTCTCTTTCATTATGTTTAGGTAAGTTTATTATGTTAAGGTGAAAAGGTTACACTAATGGTGTAAGAATAAGTATAGTGTAAACTCAACATGGACTTTAATGTTTGATACTAATATGTTTTGTATTCGTTATCTTATTCACTCTTAATACTTTGCTTGTTAAATGGTTAATCTAGATTTATGTTGTATAACCCTTGGTACAACAAATACTTAGCACTTTCATAGCCCAAACCGTATGGTATAACTGACACCTGTGCTATGAAAGGAACTTGATTTGTTGTTAACATAAGTTATAATCATGAATACCTGACAACATTTACAAGTATTAGCATTTTTTGAATAAGATAGCTAATGTAATCATGTTAACAATTTAGAATCCGATTTGAACATCCTTTGTGTGTGGTTTCCAGTTGAGTAATAAGAGTTTATACTATACTTGTTTGAAATACCATTAGTGGATCCTCTAACTTTGACAATTGCTTTTATCATTGTTTAATCCTCATATTAATCTTCCATCTCAAAGTTCTCATCAACTTCTTCTTCTTCTTCTTCTTTTTGTTGTTGTTATTATTATTATTATTATTATTACTACTACTACTACTACTATTATTATTATTATTATTATTATTATTATTATTATTATTTGTGGATCCTCTAACATTGACAATTATTTTATCATTGTTTAATCCTTATATCAATATCACATCTCAAAGCTCTCTTCAACTTATTATTATTATTATTATTTATAATTTATATAGTTAACCTCCTTGTGGTTCGACCCCGGTCTTGCGGGGTTATTTATTACTTCGACACTCCTGCACTTGAGAGAAGACATCAATCTTTTGGTCGTGTCAGATATTCAAGTCAGGCCGACCACAACTCCTCGTCATCCAATAGTGATTCCATAGCTACCGCAAGCAAAAGGGCCTATGGATACTTGAGTAAAACGTTTCGCGTGATCCAATTATCGGATCAAAAGTTATAGCCATTTTGAGCCGTTACTCAAGCTTGGCCGACAAGACCTCCTCTTCATCAAGTAGCGATTCCATAGCAACCTGAAGGAAATCAGCATCCAAAAACTCATGTAAAAATTTAACCGCGAACCAACGGTGGGATCAAAAGTTATGGCCCTTTTGACCCGTTACTCAAGTCTGGCAGACAAAACCTCCCTGTCACCGAGTACTATTTCCATTGCAACCCCAAGGAAAATGGTTGCCGGAAACTCGAGTAAAAATTTAAGTGTGATCCAACAGTCGAATCAAAAGTTATAGCCTTTTTGAGTTGTTAATCAAGCTTGGCCGACTAGACCTCCTTGTCACCAAGTAGCGATTCCATCAGTGGGATCTAAAGTTATGGTCCTTTTGACCCGCTACTCAAGTGTGGCCGACCAGACCTCCTCATCACCGAGTAGCGATTCCATCGCAAAGCCAAGGCAAACAACCTCTGGAAACTCGTGTAAAACTTTAATAGCGATCCAACGGTGGGATCAAAATTTATGGCCCTTGCAAGCCGTTACTCAAGTTTGGTCGACCAAAGCTTCTCGTCACATGTAGCAAGTCCATAGCAACCCCAAGGAATACGACCTCCAAAAACTCGAGTAAAAATTAGAGTGCGATCCAACAGTTGGATCAAAAGTTATGGCCCTTTTGACCCGATACTCATGTGTGGCTGACCAGACCTCCTCGTTTTCGAGTAGCGATTCCATAGCTACCGCAAGGAAAATGGCCTTCAAAAAATTGTGTAAATATTTAAGCGAGATCTAACGAGCAGATCAAAAGTTATGGCCATTTGGAGCCATTACTCAAGTCTAACCGACTAGACCTCTTCATCACTGAGTACCGATTCCATAGCAACCCCAAGGGAAACGGCCTCTGGAAACTCGTGTAAAATTTGAGTACGATCCAACGGTCGGATCAAAATTTATGGCCCTCTTGAGCCATTACTCAAGTCTGGCCGTCCAGAGCTCCTTGTCACCAAGTACCGATTCCATAGCAACCCCAAGGAATACGACCTCTAGAAACTCGGGTAAAAATTTTAGCGCGATGCAATGGTCGGATAAAAAGATATGGTCTTTTTGACTCGTTACTCAAGGTTGGCTAACAAGACCTCCTCATCACCGAGTTGTGATTCTATAGCATCCACTAGGAAAACGATATCTAGAAAATCGTGTAAAATTTTAGCGCGATACAATGGTCGGATCAAACGTTTAGCACGATCAAACAGTCGGATCAAAATTTATGGCTCTTTTGACTCATTACTCAATTATGGGCGATCAGACCTTCTCATCACCGAGTAGCAATTCCATAACTACAACAAGGAAAACAATTTCCGGAAAATCATGTAAAATTTTGAACATGATCCAACAGGCAGATCAAAAGTTACGGCCTTTTTGACCCGTTACTCAAGTCTGGCCGACCAGACCTCCTCGTCACCAAGTAGAGATTCCATAGCAACCACAAGGAAAACAACCTTTGAAAACTCGTGTAAAAATTTAAGCGCGATCCAACGGTCGGATCAAAATTTATGGCCCTTTCGAGCCATTACTCAAGTTTGGTCAACCAGAGCTTCTCGTCACCATGTAGCGAGTCCATAGCAACCCCAAGGAATACGACCTCCGAAAACTCGAGTAAAAATTTGAGCGCGATCCAATGGTGGGGTCAAAAGTTATGGCCTTTTTGAGCTGTTAATCAAACTTGGCCGACAAGATCTCGTTGTCACTAAGTAGCAATTCCATATCTACCCCAAGGAAAACGATCTCAGGAATATCGAGTAAAAATTTGAGCACAATCCAACGATGGGATCAAAAGTTATGGCCCTTTTGAAACGTTACTCAAGTCTGGCCGACCAGACCTCCTCGTCACCGAGTAGAGATTTGATAGCTACCCCTAGGAAAATGGCCTCCGGAAAATCATGTAAGAATTTGAGCGCGATCAAATAGTCGGACCAAAAGTTATGGTATTTTTGAGTTGTTACTCAAGCTTGGCGGACAAGACCTCCTCGTCACCGAGTAGCGATTCCATAGCTACCCCAAATAAAACTTTGAGCACTATCCAACGATCAGATCTTATGAGCCTTTTAACCCGTTACTCAAGTCTGACCGACAAGACCTGCTCGTCACCGAGTAGCGATTCGATAGCAACCCCAATGAAAACAGCCTCTAAAAACTTGTGTAAACATTTAAGCGCGATCCAACGGTTGGATCAAACGTTATGGCGATTTTGAGACGTTACTCAAGTTTGGCCAACCAAACCTCCTCATCACCGAGTAGCAATTTCATAGCTAGCCCAAGGAAAACAGCCTCTGAAAACTCGTGTAAAAATTTGAGTGCGGTCCAATAGTGTGATCGAAAGTTATGGCCCTTTTAAGACGTTACTCAAGTTTGGCCGACTAGACCTTCTCGTCACCGAGTATCGATTCCATAGCTACCCTAAGGAAAACGGCCTTCGAAAACTCGTGTAAAATTTTGACTGTGATCCAACGGTGAGATCAAAAGTTATGGCCCTTTTGAGATGTTAATGAAGTTTGGTCAATCAGACCTCCTTGTCACCAAGTAGCAATTACATAGCTATACCAAGGAAAACGGCCTTTGGAAACTCGTTTAAACATTTGAGTGCGATCCAACGGTTGGATCAAAAGTTATGGCCATTTTGAGACGTTACTCAAGTTTGGCCAACCAGACCTCCTCATCACCGAGTAGCAATTCCATAGCTACCCCAAGGAAAATAGCCTCCGAAAACTCGTGTAAAAATTTGAGTGCGGTCCAATGGTGAGATCAAAAGTTATGGCTCTTTTAAGCTGTTAATCAAGTCTGGCCGACCAGACCTCCTCATCACCGAGTAGAGATTCCATGGCAACCCTAAAAAAAACGGCCTACAGAAACTCGTGTAAAAATATGAGCGTGATTCAATAGTCGCTGACACGACCAAAAGATTGATGTCTTCTCCCAAGTGCAGGAGTGTCGAAGTAATAAATAACCCGAGCAAGACCGGGTCGAACCATAGAGAGGTTAATTGTATAAATTATAAATAACAATGCAACAACAACAACAACAATAATAATAATAATAGTAATAATAATAATAATAATAATACTCGGACGTGGCGTTGTTATACCCGAGAATGATCTAAAAGATCGGGTCACGGGTTTCCAACCTATATACTGATTTTATGAAAAGATCAAAGAGATATATTATATAATATAAACAGATTTCTGATGTGAATGAACAAGGCAAGACTAACAATGTCGGGATCCTTGATCAAACACAGAGCATACTTAACATATATAACATATAACAAGAATGTAAATAATAATAATAATAATAATAATAATAAAAAGAAGAAGAGGAAGAAATTAATGAGAACTTTGAGATGGAAGATTAATGTAAGGATTAAACAATGATAAAAACAAATATCAAGGTTAGAGGATTCACTAATGGTATTTCAAATAAATATAATATAAACTCTTTTTATTACTCAACTAGAAACCACACACAAAGGAGGTTCTAATCGGATGATTTATCATTAATGGCTCATTGTAAAGTATTAACATGATCATATTAATTATCTTGTCTAAGTAACACCATACTTATAAATATCATCGGGCATTCATGTTGCTAGCTTATGTTAACAACAAATCAAGTTCCTATCATAACAACGATGTCGGCCGAAAACTATGAAGGATCAAGCATTCGATGTACCAAGTGTTATACAACATAAATCTAGATTAACCATTTAACAAGCAAGGTATTAAGAATTAGTAAGATAAAACGATAAGATATGCTAATAACAATTTATCTTGGATATAAACATTAAAGTCCATTTGAGTTTATATTATACCTATTCTAACACCATTAGTAAAACCTTTTCACCTTGACATAATTCACTTAGCTAAATATAATGAAGAAGAAAAACATAAATAAACAAGATAAGAACATGATTATGATATAAGTTAACTAAGTATATGAAAGGAAATGAAAAAGCATAAACAAGAGATTAATATAACATGAAAGAAAACTTGAACATTACAAAGATATAAAGAAAGAAAGCAAGAACATGATTTTGATCTGAAAAATAATATATCTAAATACATGGAAAATGCCTCCTTTTATAGGCTAAGATTCAGAACTATTGATTGGTGGACTAAGAAAATAGTTGGTGGCCAACCATTGATTTGGTGGCTGGTTTTTGACATTGTTGGTCAGCTGGTTCTTGAAATTGTTGGCAGATTTTTGATATTGTTGGCTGGCCAAAACGTCATTGCTAACATCAGAATTTGAGCCCTTTGTTTTATGAAAGCTGTGGGAAATTGTCTCAGCTTTCCAACAAAAAAAACCAGAGCTCATTTGGACTTCTAGAACTCAAGATATGAGCTGAAAACCGAACAGTGTTTGAGCTGCAGGACAGGTTCCGACTTCTCCGTTGTTGCTAAGATTTGAACTTGAAAACGGCAGAATTGAGTCTTGGGCCCTTCATGAAAGTTTTAGGTCTATGTCTTATCTTTCCATCCATATAACGTGGACCTAAATCCGAGTTCTACAACTCCAGTTATGATCAAATAACCGAATGGTGTTCCAGTTTGGAATTGAACCAGCATCTCTTCTCCTAGCCTAGTCCTCCTTTTGTCTCTTCACTTTCAATAGTTAATCACATCAATCAATCCTTTGAATTGTGAGATATATCTGCATTCAAAACAAGCATTTACCATAAATTAAAGATATATTATATTATTAGACTTGTTATTATAAAATATGCTTTAGTTAGGGAATTTAACGATACTTTAGTGCAATACGATGATATAAAGCCTTAATGAGAATGCACTTTTAAGTACTAATCAGTCGCATCAAAAGTTATGGCCCTTTTGACCCGTTACTCAAGTTTGGCCAAAAAGACCTACTCGTCACTGTGTAGCGATTCCATAGCTACTGACATGACCAAAAGATTGATGTCTTCTCCCAAGTGTAAGAGTGTCGAAGTAATAAATAACCCGGCAGGACCGAGGTCGAACCACAGGGAGGTTAACTATATAAATTATAACAACAACAACAACAACATTAATAGTAATAGTAATAATAGTAATAGTAATAGTAATAGTAATAATAATAATAATAATAATAAAAAGAGCTTTGAGATGTGATATTGATATAAGGATTAAACAATGATAAACACAATTGTCAAGGTTAGAAGATTCAGTAATGGTATTTCAAACAAGTATAGTATAAACTCTTATTATTCAACTAGAAACCACACACAAAGAAGGTTCCAATCAAGTTATAAATTGTTAACATGATTACATCAGTTATCTCATTCGAATAATGCTAATACTTGTAAATGTTGTAAGGTATTCATGATTATAACTTATGTTAACAACAAATCAAGTTCTTTTCATAGCACAAGTGTCGGTTATACCATACGGGTTGGGCTATGAAAGTGCCAAGTATTTGTTGTACCAAGGGTTATACAACATAAATATAGATTAACCATTTAACAAGCAAAGTATTAAAAGTGAATAAGATAACAAATATAAAACATGTTAGTATTAAACATTAAAGTCCATGTTGAGTTTACACTATACTTATTCTTACACCATTAGTGTAACCTTTTCACATTTACATAATAAACTTAGCAAAACATAATGAAGAAGAGAAACATAAATAAACAAGATAAGAACATAAATAAGATATAAGTTAACTAAGCAAAGGAAAGGAAATAAAAAGCATAAACAAGAGATTAATATAAACAAAACTTAAGCATTACAAAAGAGAGAGAGCAAGAGCATGATCTTGATCTGAAAACCAAGATGCCTAAATGCATGGCAAATGCCTCCTTTTATAGGCCAAAATTTGGAACTATTGATTTGATGCCTAATTATTGAGTGGGTGGCCACATCTTGACTTGGTGACAATCATTATCTTCTTGTCTGAACAAAACGTCATTGATACCGTCAGAATTTGAACAGACTTAAATCATGAAAGTTCTAGGACATTGTCTTAGCTTTCTAGGAAAAAACCATTGAAGTCATTTGGACTTCTATAACTCGAGATATGGGTTGAACACTGAACAGTGTCTGGACTGTAGGACAAATTCAGACGTCTCTGTTGTTGCTACAATTTGGACTTGAAAACGGCCTTTTTAAATCTTGGACTCCACATGAAAGTTTTAGGCCTATGTCTTAGCTTTCCATCCATATAAAGCAGACCTAAATCCAATATCTACAGCTCCAGATATGACCCGATGACCGAACAGTGTTCCAATTTGGATTGAACCATCATCTATTTTCTAAGTTTGGCCCTCTCTTTGTCCTTTCAATTTTAGTACTTAACTCATCAATCAATACTTTCATTTATGGGATAGGCCTGCATTTAAGATGAGCATTTACCATAAATTAAAGGTATCTTATGGTATCAGACTTGTTATTATAAAACATGTTGTAGTTAAGGAGTTATTGATACTTCAAGTGCAAAATAATGATATAAAACCTTGATAAAAATGCACTTTTAAGTACTAATTACACCCCCCAACCAACTTATTACTAATCCCTAGTAATCAAAGCATTAAAATAGAAATTGTTTTGCAAATTCCACAAAGCAAGGCATTTACCATTCAACTTCCATTAATCTATCCAGATAAACAAACTCTCATTAAATTTATATATCTCGCTCAATACCTCTTAAACAAGATATTAATAAACCTTCTTTTTGTGCTTAATATATCAACACATAGTTATGGGGCTTTACTTGGAAGAAAACAAAATTTTTGTTCTAATGTTTAAGGTTAACTTCCTTGGGTTGGGATTATTATCTTTTTCTTCTTTTTTTTTTCTTTTTTTTCCCTCTTTTTAATATATATACATATAACTTAAAGCACAATACATCTTTAACCCATGTAACGAGCTTTCAGCTAATGACTCCCAGACCATTTGGTCTTAGGGCATTAGGTGTTGAGACACCCCTACGAGCTTAGTAACTCGGGTTGCAGATATTGATACATAGATAGTGTAATGTTTGATTCCTTTAAGCTTTTCTCCTCAACCCATGTAACAAGCGTTGGGCCAATAGCTCCCAAGTCAGTTGACTTTAGGGTATTAGGTGTTAAAACACCCCTTCGGGCTTAATTGCTTAGGTTAGGGAGGCTACGAAACCAAACTTATCTACGTTTTTATTATCATTATTTTTTTGTTTGTTTGTTTGTTTGTTTTTTGCAAATTATATACTATCCTTTTCTCTTAGTTGTTACCTTTAACAAAAGAACATAAATAATGTAATAATCCAATGTGCAACCCACAATCATATGTTAAAGTGTGTGTAAAAATGAAGGTTTAAGAATACTTGTTAAATGAGTATATGAGCAGAATCAAGTGATAATAATGCGAGAGTTTGTAAACCTGAATATTTCAAGAAGTATTCTGGTAGACTTTGATAAGAATATTTACTAAGATGTGTCTTAAGAGTCAATAAAATTCCTCCTTACTCTGCCATCCTAATAACAGTTTTGTCAAATGGTTTTAATATTAGCAAAAAAGTTAGTAAGTTAGTTTTTTTTTTAATGTCAACTACTACCCTCTCCCCCAACTGGAACGAGACATTGTCCTCAATGTCATAAGGTAGAAAGATATAGTATAAAAGACATCACCTGAAACAGCGAACACTGACAAACCTGAAAAACACTTAAACAAATATAAGAAATAACAAACAAAATAATATGCTATTAATAAAACCAAAAGACACAAGGAATCACAGACGAAGGCTCAAATCCAATATAAGCTTTTTACAACTTTCCTTAGTTGACCAATTTATGCGACTCATGGAGGGATCAATTACAGGGATGAAAGATTGTAGTTGATCAATCAATTATTCAGTAGTAGCAGAGAGATTATGATTTGTCGTGCCGAAGATGTTAGAAATTCCTGTTCCACAGCTTGATCAAAAAAAGACAATAAATTATCATAAAAACCATTAACATTTAACAGACCTATGGGTTTATGGTGAATGTGCAATTGGGCCCAAGAGAAAATATGAAAGATCTCTTCCTATTTGCCCAGACCACCTGGTAAAGCAATAAAGGCATCAGCATGGTTAAACATTGCATTCAGTCGATCAGACATTGTAGGGACCTGTAGTTCCTCTCCAATTGTTTCGCCAATGATGTCCCCTTTTGCTAAAGCTTTGGGGACGACCCCCAAAACCTGACTACCTTCTAAAAATGTAGCTATTGACACACCCCCCATTAACCCAAGGTTGCCTCCTCCATACAGTAAATGAATCTTTCTCTCAGCTAGTACCTGACCAAGATGATTTGTTGATTCTAAAAACTCTTTTTCTTTCCCAGGACTAGATCCACCGAAAACACAAATATTTCTTATGTGATGACTTGAGGAACCTGCCATTTCTACACACTTCTATATTTGTTGAATGTGTGGGTTGAGTAGAAATGAAGGGAAGGAAGAGAAGATTTTATAGGTGAGAAATTGAAAATGCAATCATACCACCTATATATAGGCCAACTGGAGTCTCTCTCTCTCTTTCTTTATTTATTTATTTTGAAAAAGCATGTGTATGTACAGGTAGTTGTGATTGTGGCTCACATCTTCCCTTGGTTTTACGTTCAAGAACAGCTTAAACACCCTCTATTGGTCAGGGCTGCTTCCCATCCAGTTTTCTTAAAAACTGGCAAACAGGGTCTTTTTTAGTCAGATTCCCAAGACTATGTCGAGCATGTTCTTTATGGAATTGTGGCCATAAATCATGAATTGCACGATGCACATCTCCACTAGGATGCGTCTCAAGAGTCAATAGAAGATTATCTAAAGACCCCTTACTCGGGCCATCCTTAATGAATTGTATTTTATCTTCACGGTTTACTGATACCATTCCTAAAGAACGACACGTTGCATTACAAGTCCATCAGCACATTTGTGACAGACTTTCAGTCGTTTTGCACGACGTTTCTTTGCAAAAGTGCTTTTACCTGTCCCAGGCATGTATGAAATGAAAGAATTAGAGGACTCACCTGATAATCAGACCTTTGCTTCAATTAGCCAGCGAATATCTTCAAGAATTTTATGATTCATTAACAACCTCAATCTTGCACACCTAGCATGGTAAATTTTTGCAATTGCATTTGAAGGCAAAGTGAGAAAATACTTTTTCAATTTTTCAAGAGTGGTGTCTATTTTCAAATGAGAATTAGAGAAGAGATTCAAAGAAGGGAGAAAGAGCAAAGAATTGCACAAATATATATACAGATATCAGTTATTATGGGAAACTAAAAGAACCGACTTAAGTCATGGAGTACCGTTATCCGCCATTTGACCGGGATGAGAGAGACTAGCAAAACAAAATTCACACCAAAACAAAACACAAAACAATGTGAGAAAAAGAATCAATCTTTATATGCAGGATCGCTCAATTCAATAGAGTCATTTTTAACTGAAAAATTGTCAAAGTAAACTTTCAAACGATGTCCATTTACCTTGAAAAAATTGTCATTCTTTGGATTCTCGATATCACAGGCCCCATATGGATACACATGTTTCACAATAAAAGGACCGCTCCATCTTGATCTTAGTTTTCCAGGAAATAAATGGAGTCGAGAATTATAAAGCAAGACTTTTTAACCAACATTGAATGTTTTTCTCAGGTATTTTCTTGTCATGAAACTCTTTGATTCTTGCTTTATGAATTCTTGAATTTTCATATGCATCATTTCTTATTTCCTCAAGCTCATTTATTTGTAATTTTCGCAACTGACTAGCATCATCAAGGTTTGAATTGAAAGCTTTAATAGCCCAATAAACTTTATGTTCAAGTTCTACAGGCAAGTGACAAGGTTTTCCATAGACTAGTCTATAGGGTGACATACCTAATGATGTTTTATAAGCAGTTTGATAAGCCCAAAATGCATCATTAAGTCTTAAAGACCAGTCTTTCCTATTAGGGTTCACTGTTTTCTCCAAGATCTGTTTGATCTCCCTATTAGCAAGGTCTACCTATCCACTTGTCTGAGGATGATAAGGGGTGGCAACTTTGTGTGTGATTCAATATTTCTTCATTAAAGACTCATATGACTTGTTGCAGAAAAGTGTTCCACCATCACTTATCATGGCTCAAGGGATTCCAAACTGACTCAAAATAGTTTCTTTCAAAAACTTTTTCAATGTTTTGTGATCATTGTTTCGACTTGGAATTGCCTCTATCCATTTTGAAACATAATCTACTGCGACTAATATGTACAAGAAACCAAATGATGGAGGAAATGGACCCATGAAATCTATACCCCAACAGTCAAAGATCTCAATGACAAGAATAGGATTTAAAGGCATCATGTGATGTTTTGAAATAGATCCCAACTTTTGACAATTTTCACAAGTCTTGCAGAATGCATGTGAGTCCTTGAATATGGTGGGCCAGTAAAATCCACTTTTTAAGATTTTTGCAGTTGTCTTTCTTGATGAGAAATGGCCCCCACATGCTTCATAATGATAAAATTTAATGATACTACTTACCTCATTGTCAGGAATGCATCTTCAAAATATTTGATGAGGACAATATTTGAATAAATAAGGGTCATCCCGATAAAAGTTCTTCACTTCGTTCAAGAACTTTTTTTGTCTTGGGTACTCCAATGAGCTAGCAATTGTCCTAAAACAAGAAAATTAACAATATTAGCAAACCAAGGCATTGTAGAGACATAAAATAAAGATTCATCAGAAAAGTAGTCATCGATTGGTGTGATGTCAGATCTCGAATTTGTTGTCAATCTTGACAAATGATCTGTGACAACATTTTCAATGCCTTTCTTGTCTTTGATTGTGATATCAAATTCTTGTAGTAACAAAATCCACCACACCAATCTAGCCTTAGAATCTTTCTTAGAAAAAAGATATTTCAATGCTGCATGATCACTAAAAACAACAACAGGTGAGCCAACAAGATAAAACGTGAATTTTTCACATGCAAATACTACTGCAAGTAATTCTTTTTCAGTGGTGGTGTAATTCATTTGAGCAATATTTAAAGTTTTACTTGCATAGTAAATCACATAAGGTTTCTTATCTTTTCTTTGTCCCAAGACAGCACCCACGGCATAATCACTAGCGTCACACATAATTTCAAAAGGTAATGACCAATCAGGAGGTTGAATGACAGGAGTAGAAGTAAGCAAGTTTACAAAGGCTTTTTCATAATGTTCAGTCCATTCAAAAATATTATCCTTTGTTAGAAGGTTACTCAAGGGCTTAGATATTACACTAAAATCTTTGATGAACCTTCTATAAAAACCAGCATGTCCTAAGAATGATCTAACATCTTTAATAGATTTTGGTGTTGGCAAGTTAACAATTAACTCGATTTTAGATTTGTCAACCTCAATTCCTTTCGATAAAACAATATGACCAAGTACAATGCCGTTTGTCAGCATAAAGTGATATTTTTCCTGATTCAGTACAAGATTCTTCTCTTCACACCTGCTCAAAACCTTTTCTAAGTTAGTCAAACAATCATCAAATGAATCACCAAAAATAGAAAAATCATCTATAAAAATTTCAAGAAAACGTTCAACCATATCACTAAATATACTGAGCATGCATCTTTGAAACATGGCTGGTGCATTACATATTCCAAAAGGCATCCTTCGATATGCAAAAGTACCAAATGGACATGTGAAAGTAGTCTTCTCTTAATCTTCCAATGCAATTTCAATTTGGTTGTAACCTGAATAGCCATTTAGGAAACAATAAAATTCATGACCTGCAACTCTTTCTAGGATTTGATCCATGAAAGGTAAAGGAAAATGATATTTTCTAGTCATTGAATTAAGTTTCCTATAGTCAATGCACATGCGCCAACTAGTAATAGTCCTAGTTGGAATTAACTCATTTTTCTCATTCGTTATCATAGTGACTCTAGACTTCTTGGGTACAACTTGGGTAGGACTTACCCATTTGCTGTCAGAAATAGGTTCCATTATCTAGAAGCTTAATGACTTTATTTTTCACTACTTCTTTCATATTAGGATTAAGCCTTCGTTGCATTTCTCTATAGGGTTTAGCATTTTCCTCCAAATAAATCTTGTGTGTGCAAATCAAAGGACTAATTCCTTTTATGTCGCCTATAGTCCATCCTAATGTATTTTTGTGCATTTTCAGAGTTTGTAATAACTTACCTTCTTGATGTGCATTAAGTTTGGAAGAGATTATTACTGGAAAAGTTTCATTTTCTCCCAAAAATAAGTATTTGAGATTGAATGGTAACGGCTTCAAATCAAGTTTTGGTGGTTGAACACTTGAAGGTATGGACTTAATTGATCGTGGTGGCAATTCCTTAATTTTTGATACCCAACTATTTGCCTTTGATTCTTTCTAAAAATAAACCATTTGCAAATCGTCGATTCATCAATCTCGGTTTCACTAGAAGTGGTTTGAAATTGATCATGAACTAATTTTTCAATAAAGTCCACTTCCTTGTAAATCATTATCATCTCCAGGTTGCTTGCAAATGTTGAAAATATTCATCTCTAATGTCATGTTTCCAAAAGATATCTTCATCAGTCCATTCTTACAATTAATCAATGCATTAGAAGTTGCAAGAAATGGACGTCCTAAAATAACAGGAAATGAATTACATGCTTCAAAAGGTCGTGTGTTGGGACAATAAAATCCACAGGATAAATGAATTTATCGACTTGTACTAACACATCTTCAATTATTCCTCTAGGCACTTTTACGGATCTATCGGCAAGTAAAAGAGTTACGAAGTTGGTTTTAACTCACCTAGATTGAGACTTTGAAAAACTGAATATGGAAGTAAATTCACACTAGCTCCAAGATCAAGTAAAGCTTTTTTAATTTTATGTTCTCCAATAAAGTAAGAAATTGTAGGACAACCAGGGTCTTTATATTTCAAAGCATTATTGTTCTGAAGAATGACACTTACTTGTTCGGCTAAAAAGGCTTTCTTTTTCACATTCAATTTTCTCTTCACGGTGCATAGATCTTTCAAAAAGTTAGCATAAGAAGGTACCTGTTTAATAGCATCTAACAAAGGTATATTGATCCTTACCTAATTGAAAATTTCAAAGATTTCAGAGTTGTGATTGATTTTTCTTTGTTTGGTCATGGAATGAGGAAGTGGAAGTGTTGGCAGGGAATCGGTCTTTTCTTTGCGATGTTCAGATTTAACCCCTTCCTTTTCCTCAAAGATTAACTCATCATCTTTCTCACAAGTTTCAAGAATGGGTTTTTCAATAACCTTACCACTACGAAGAGTGATGACTGATTTGGCTTAATCCATGTGTTGGCTTCCGGAACTACTTGCATTTGCATTGTATTGCCCCTTTAGATTTTGCTTCGGTTGAGATGGAAACTTACTTTTCTCTTGAAAACTGAGAGCAGATGTGAACTTTGAAAAAGTATCTTTAAAATCTGTCATGCTTTGAGCAAGTTAAGTGTTGATTGTCTCTTGCTTTTCAATTAATGCATGCAATGTTTCCTCAAGATTTCTTCTAGGAGGTAGAGCATAAGGAGATGCATATCCATGAGAATTTTGGAAATTATGGTGTGCTTGAAACGGTGGCTGTGAAGTTTGTGCATCACTATTCCAACTGAAATTTGGGTGATTTCTCCAACCAGGGTTGTATGTTTGTGAATATGGGTTATGATTGGGCCTTTGGAAACTGTTTAAAGCATGGGCTTGTTCATGGAGACATTCATTAAAAGAAGGCAAAGTTGGACAGTCATTGGTTGAGTGTTCATTGGTTTCACATATTTGACACATAATGTCTTGAATAGATTTTAATTGACCACTCTTTTTCAATTCTAGTGCCTCGACTTTTCTAGCTAAAGATGCAAACTTATCTCGGAGGTCATGATCTTCCCTAAGGTTGTACATTCCTTCACTAGATATATGAGGTTGAGTTTTACTTGGTGCCTCATAAGTGCCTGTAGTGTCCCAATTTTGAGCATTTTCAGCTAGCAAGTCTAGGTATTCCATTGCTTCATTAGGGTCTTTATCTTCAAAAGTTCCATTGCACATCAATTCCACCATTTGTCTATCTTTAGGTGTTAACCCTTCATAAAAATATGAAACCAATCTCCATGTTTCAAAACCATGATGAGGGCAAGTATTAAGCAACTCTCGATACCTATCCCAACATTGGTAAAATGTTTCTCCTGGTTTTTGAGTGAAAGTGGTGATTTGTCTTTTGAAAGAGTTTGTTATGTGAGACGAAAAAAACTTCTTTAAAAATTATTGTTGCATTTCATCCCAAACACGAATGGATCCTGGTCTCAAATTTTGTAGCCATGTTTTAGCTTTATCTTTTAATGAAAAAGAAAAAAGCTTTAATTTGATGGTGTTCATGCTACAATTTAAGTCATTATAGGTGTTACAGACCTCCTCAAATTCCCTTAAATGCAAGTATGGATTTTCTAAATCTAAGCTATGAAAGTTGAATAATGAGATGCATCAGGGGGAAAAACTATGCATGAGGGTGCACTTGTTCTTGTGGGATTTAATTAGTACTTAAAAGTGCATTTTTATCAAGGTTTTATATCATCATTTTGCACTTGAAGTATCAATAACTCCTTAACTAGCGCATGTTTTATAATAACATGTCTAATAAAATAAGATACCTTTAATTTATGGTAAATGTTCATCTTAAATGCAGGCCTAACACATAAATCAAAGGATTGATTGATGAGTTCAACTACTGAAATTGAGAAGACAAAGAGAGGGCTAAGCTTAGGAAAGAGATGTTGATTGAGTCCAAACTGCAACACTGTTCAGTCATTGGGTCATATCTGGAGTTGTAGATCTTGCATTTCAATTTGGTTTATATGGCTAGAAAGCTAAGACATAGGCCTAAAACATTCATGGGAGTCCAAGACTCAATTCTGCTTTTTGGAAGTCCAAATCTTAGCAACAATAAAGAAGTCGGAATCTGTCATGCAGCCCAGACACCGTTCAATGTTCAGCCCATATCTTGAGTTCTAGAAGTCCAAATGCATCGATTCTTGTTTTGTTGGAAAGCTGAGACAATTGCCCAGAACATGCATGAAGACTATCTGTTCAAATTCTGATGTTAGTAATGACGTTTTCTGCAGACAAGAAGATAAGGAGTGTTACAAAGTCAAGACGTGGCCACCCACTCAACAATTAGTCATCAAATCAATAGTTCCGAATTTTGACCTATAAAAGGAGGCATTTGCCATGCATTTAGGCATCTTGGTTTTTAGATCAAGATCATGTTTGCTCTCTATTTATATTTTTGTAATGCTTAAGTTTTGTTTATATTAATCTCTTATTTATACTTTTCATTTCCTTTCCTTTACTTGGTTAACTTATATATTATTTATGTTCTTATATTGTTTATTTATGTTTATCTCTTTCATTATGTTTAGCTAAGTTTATTATGTCAAGGTGAAAAGGTTACACTAATGGTGTCAGAATAAGTATAGTATAAACTCAACATGGACTTTAATGTTTGATACTAACATGTTTTGTATTTGTTACCTTATTCACTTTTAATACTTTGCTTGTTAAATGGTTAATCTAGATTTATGTTGTATAACCCTTGGTACAATAAATACTTGGCACTTTCATAGCCCAAACTGTATGGTATAACCGACATTTGTGCTATGAAAGGAACTTGATTTGTTGTTAACATAAGTTATAATCATGAATACCTGACAACATTTACAAGTATTAGCATTATTCGAATAAGATAACTAATGCAATCATGTTAACAATTTATAATCCGATTGGAACCTCCTTTGTGTGTGGTTTTCAGTTGAGTAATAAAAAGAGTTTATATTATACTTGTTTGAAATACCATTAGTGGATCCTCTAACCTTGACAATTATTTTATCCTTGTTTAATCCTTATATCAATATCACATCTCAAAGCTCTCTTCAACACCTTTTCTATTATGATCTATTTCTTTATTTGTAGTTTATACAGTTAACCTCCCTGTGGTTCGACCCCGGTCTTGTCGGGTTATTTTTTACTTCGACACTCCTACACTTGGGAGAAGACATCAACTCTTTGGTCGTGTCAACTTGTTTTGGTTTGGATTGAATAGTGTACACCTTGTTTTGGTCCAAGTTCTCTTACCATGTTGATTATGTTCTTTACTAGTCTTATTACCCAAATTACTTCTCAGGTAAAATTTCAGGTTAATTTCAAATATAATAAAAGAATGTGTTAATGTTGTCCATGTATTTTAAAATATAGTGATTTTTATTTAAAAAACATTAACAAGTATTTATGTTGCAAGTAGGATTTCAAGTCAATTTTCAACATGAGAAAAATTATTATGTGCACAAAATTATTACGTTTTGGATATATTTTTATGTATCATAATTTCTCTGATTGAGAAATTAAAAGATATTATTTATGTTTTATAAAATAAACAAAGAAATATATGAATTGAAATAAAATTTTTGGGGGGGGTTTGGACGTTTTTGTCTGCAATTTGGAGCTTTTATAGGCCTTTGAGTCCAGAATCCAAAAACATTTAGTTTGCATCAATTGGAGTTCTGTAATTCCAGATATTCAAGTCGAAATGGTCGAAGATCAACACTGGCAGATTGCGAGATTTGACTTTGAAGGCTGCGATTTCCATGCTCTTCCTTATTTTATTTTCTTGCCTTAGATTTCCAAAAAGGTATGGATGTCAGCTTTTTAATGCCACTGGAATCACTTCATTTCGACCTCTAGAGCTCACGCTCTGCACAAAACATCGAATGAAGGTCAAATCTGCCAATTACCTCCAATTTACTCCTTTTTGCATCTTTCATCTAAAAGTGCCTTCAAAACATAAAATAAAGAATATCAAGGCATTTTATCTATAAAACATAGGCAAAACACTAGTTAAATGTGGGTGAAACTACCGAATAATATGGTTGCATCAAATACCCCCACACTTAGCTTTTGCTCGTCCTCAAGAAAGGATAGGTAAAATCAAATTGAAATTAAATTAAATCAAATCACTATGACTAATCTCCTTGATGTAACCATATTATTCAATAGTTTCACCCACATTTAACTAGTGTTTAGCCTATGTTATATATATAAAATGCCTTGATAATCTTTGTTTTATGTTTTGAAGGCACCTTTAGATGAACGATGCAAAAAGGAGTAAATTGGAGATAATTGGCAGATTTGATGTTCAGTCGATGTTTTGTGCAGAGCGTGAGTTCTAAAAGTCAAAACGAAGTGATTCCAGTGGCATTAGAAAGATAACATCCATACCTTTCTGGAAATCCAAGTGAAGAAAAATAAAATGACAAAGAGCATGGAAATCACATCCTTCAAAGTCAAAACTCGCATTCTGCTAGTGTTGACCTTTATCCATTCAAAATTCAATATATGGAGCTGTAGATATCCCATTGATGCAAACTCAATTGGTTTGGATTCCTGACTCAATGGTCTATAAACGCTCCAAATTTCAGCCAAAAACGATGTCATATGAGGGAGATAGGAGTTTTCAAAGATGACAGCTGAATTCTGCCAGCAATCAGGTTTCGTGAAGAAACGAATCCAAATTACATCCCGAAGCATCAAAACCGACATCCAAGTTTTAATTTCAGCAATTTAGCTCCTCAAGTAAATCAATCCGAGAAGGTCAAGGAAGGCAGCCACCAACCTCAAGCCACCAACCTGAAACCACCAACCAGCTGCCACCACCACCACCACAATGGCCACCGCCACCGCCTTCACACTACCACCATCTCTTGATGTTCACACTTGAACTTTGATTTTTCTTACTTACAATTTATGTATAAATAGGCAGCTAAGTTCATGATATTAAAAGAGCCAAGAGCCAAGAGCCAAGAGAGAGGGAGAGAGAGTGCAGTAGAATCAAAGAAAGAAGGGTGGCAGCCATAAGAGAAGAAACACAAACTCTCCCCTCTACAAATCGAAATCATGTATTCTTTCATCTTTAGGAGTAGTTGTTCAATAGATATGCAAGGCTAAGCTCGTTTTCTTGGTTGCAAGGACACAAACACCTTCGATTTCAAGAACTGTGAGATTTATTCTTCCATTTATTTTCGGTTTGTATTATGAATGAGTATGTTTGTTTTCCTATGCATATTTTCTATGATTGTTTATCTTAATTGCTAGAGCGGACTCTAAGTTATTATTGTGAACAATCTATTGCTAAGTTTGATATCAAAACCGGAGTTGTGGTATATAAACTTGTGAAGCAACTAAGCTTGATAATTGTAGCGGAACTACGTTATTAAACTTAGGGAGAACATTCGATCAAAGCAACACAAGTCGACAACTTGGTTGTTAAGATTAATGAATTTATCTAGATCTTAAGGCTGCCATTGGATTAAATCATTAGTGCGGACACTTGTGATTATTTGTTGGTTAGGGTTAGTTATACGGCGGATCCGTTAATTAACCAATGTTAAGAAAAGATAAAAATTCAGAATATAAGTCGAAGTTTCGTTTCAAGGATCGGTTCGATTTACGTAGGTGGATGTGTGCTTGCGACCAAGGTTTGTTTTCTTGATATATTTCAGTTTCAATTGATTTTGTTTGTTAGTGTAATTTCTACTATAGTTTAGATCATTGCAAATCAAACCTCCCCCAATTCCATAACGTATAGCATAAAAATCTGAACTAAACCTTCCTCGTGGGATCGACCCCTTGCTTGCTCTATACTATCTGTTGTGTTTTAAGCTAGGGTAATTAATTTGTGTGACCGCGACATCGCAACAAATTTTGGCGCCGTTGCCGGGGAAGTAATTTTAGTTAATTCTTGTGCTTATACTGTTATTTTTATTTGTTGTGATTGTTATTTATATTTCTGAAAAAAAAAAGAGAAACAGATTTTTTGCTTGCGGCGGTACTGTTCACTTACGGCAGCGGTACTGTTCAAAACATATTTTTTGGTGGAATTAGGATCTGGCCTTTTGTTTCCTGAAGGGAAACGATGTTCTGAACAGGACTAGTGGAAACCACTAACCCCACCCTATCGAGGCCAAATTCCGCTATTTTCTAGTGTTTTTAGGCGTTTTAGTTTTCTAGCGTAGAATATTTATACAATTTGCATTATTTTCAATCTCTTGTGTGATTGGTTTATTTTGAGTTTTCTTGAAGATTTATGCCAGTAACCCGTTCTACTAATCAAAGTCAAGTGCGCTTGGACCTCGAAATAGAAAACACTTTACGCAGTGTTACGAAAGGAAGCTCGCCTCAACACCATGGCTGTTGCACGACAACAAACACTCAAGGAGCTTGCTTGCTCCTAACGTGGAAAACCAACCATTGTGCATAAACATCGACAATAATGTAAACTTTGAGCTCAAATCTGGTTTTATACATTTGCTACCAACATTCAATGGTCTTGTAGGAGAAGATCCTCATACTCATCTCAAGGAATTCCATATGGTTTGCATTGGCATGAAACCGAATGGAGTTGACGAAGAACAGGTTAAGTTGAAAGCTTTCCCTTTCTCTTTAAAAGGGGCAACAAAGACATGGCTTTTCTCTATTCTCCCGGGATCTATTGGAACTTGGAATGCCATGAAGAAGATTTTCCTTGAGAAGTATTTCCCAAAGATCTCGAGTTGCCAACATAAGGAAAGAAATATGTGGGATTCGGCAATCTCATGGAGAGACACTCTCCGAATATTGGGAAAGATTTGAGCAACTCGCATTCAATGTCCTCATCATCAAATACCCGATCACCTTGCTCATTCAATATTTCTATGAAGGATTGATGCCTACTGACCGTAGTATCATTGATGCTGCAAGTGGAGGGGCATTGGTAGATAAGACACCCGAGGCTGCACGCCAATTGATCTCAAACATGGCAGCCAACTCGAAACAGTTTGGCACTCGTGGAGATTTCTCAAACAAACGAGTAAATGAGGTAAGTGTTTCTAACCTTGAAAATAAAGTTAATGATCTTACTTCTCTTGTGCGTTCTTTGGCTTGTGGAAATGTACAAGAGGTAAAAGTTTGTAGCATATGTTCCTTACAAGGACATGCCTCAAATATGTGCCCAACAATGCAAGAAGATTATATTGAACAGGCTAATGCAGCTTGATGGAGCATTCAATGGACAACCCAACCGTAAATATGATCCCTTTTCCAACACGTACAATCCCGGATGGAGAGATCATCCCAACTTACGCTATGGGAACCCACCTCAACAAAGCAATCAAGGCCGACAGTTCCATCCCCATGGATTTCAATCCCAACAGAATTATCAAGCAAGACAACCCCCTTCTCCATTCACAAACTCCAATGTTATGGGGTCGTCATCCAATGATGATCTTCGTGAGATGATGAAAACTTTGGCTTCTAACACCGTGACCTTACAACAAAATGTCATGTCTTTTCAACAGAAACAAGGTCAAGTATTCACAACTTGGAAAAGCAAATGGGGCAAGTAGCTTCAAGTGTAGGGAAATTGGAAGCACAAATGAATGGAAAATTGCCCTCCCAAGCATTGAATCCAATAGAGAATGTTAGTGCGATCATGCTGCGAAGTGGGAAAGAACTTGAAGAGAAAAGGTCGAAACAAATTGAGATGGAGGAAGAAGAAGAGATAGAAACCGAATTGAGTACAAAGAAGGAACATCCTCCTCCTCTACAAACTGAAACAAAGACCAACACTCCAAAGGTAACTCCTCAATCAATGACTTCCAGTTTTAAAAAAATTCCACCCTTTCCTGTGAATTCTTCTAGGTCAAAGAAAGAAGACAAAGAAAAAGAGATTTTAGAGGTTTTCAAGAAAGTGGAACTCAACATTCATTTGCTTGATGCTATCAAGCAAATTCCCAAGTATGCCAAATTCTTGAAGGAGTTGTGTACTACCAAGAGAGCTTTCAAACTAAAAGGTCATGAAACGGTAAGTATGGGTGAAGTTGTATCTGCTGTTGTTCAAAAGAATATGCCTTTGAAGCAAAAAGACCCAGGTGCGTTTACTATCCCATGTGTTATTGGTAATGCTAGTTTTAAAAGGGCTTTATGTGATTTAGGTGTTAGTGTTATGCCTAAACATGTTTATGATTCTCTTAGTCTGGAACCTTTGAATAAAACTAGCATTGTATTACAACTTGCAGATTGTAGTTTTGTTTATCCACTTGGTGTGATAGAAGATGTCCTAGTCAAGATTGATAGTTTGGTTATTCCATGTGATTTTTATATTCTTGATATGGAACATGATTCTTGTGATTCATCAAACAACACTCCTATATTGTTTGGGAGACCATTCTTGAAAACTCGCCAATACAAAGATTGATTGTGGTAAGGATATTTTGTCTATGGAAGTAGGAGATGAAAAGATTGAATTTAATTTTCATGATGCAATGAAATATCCTTATTGCAATGTTTATTCTATCACATGCTATGACCAAGTTGATAAGTGTGTGCAACAAGTTTGCGGATTAAGCGTAGCTTTAAGCTATGGCTATGATTTTACGAAGATAAAAGAGATGGAGAGGCATATATGTGTTCCCCAAAGCGTGTACCAATCAGCATTGGCTTTGCAAGCTTTGCAAATTGTCCTCCATGATGCGAAGTCATTCCCCCCATCACGGACGGTGAATGGGTGGCGTCTATACTTTTGGTACCTAAAAAGACCGGAACCACATTAGAAGAGATACAAAATGATGCTTATGAGAATGCAAGGATTTACAAAGAAAAGACCAAGAATCTTCATGATCAAATGCTTACAAGAAAAGAGTTTCTTGTTGGAGACAAAGTCTTTCTTTATCATTCGTGTTTGAAACTTTTTCCCGGAAAGTTACGCTCTCGTTGGATTGGATCATTTGTTGTTTCTAATATTTTTCCTTATGGTGCAGCTTGAAATTACAAGTTTAGAAACCAACAAAGTACTCAAGGTCAATGGGCATCGCTTGAAACCTTTCTATGAACGTTGGACAAAGAAAAACTCACCGCTCCCGTGGAGTTAGTCGAACCAATCTATGAAGAATGAACATGCAACATGTCAAGCCAATGACATAAAACAAAAGCGCTTCATGGGAGGCAACCCATCACACACAAAAAAAATCAGATTTGCTTTCTTTTTTTCCTTATCTTTTATTTTTCGCAGTTTACTTTATTTTTGTCATTCTCCTATATTCCTTTTCTTTTATTTCAACATTGAGGACAATGTTGTGTTTTAAGTGTGGGGGTATTGGGAGAATTTGGTTTTCTTATTTTCGTTTTCTTTGTTGTCCTTAAAAAAAATTTATGTTTGATCTTTAGAACTCCCATTGATTTTTGAGAATACGAGTATTATGTATGAGAATTAGTTGAGATAGATGAAGATATAAATCAAATGAATGAGTGTGCATGCCAATTTTAAGATTTAATTGTTTTAGGGATTGACTTTGAGAATATGCCATGTTGACTTTATAGTGTATTACCAATGCAAGCTTTTGAGCCTTCAACATTATATTTTTTTTATTGTGCATTCTTTCAATGATATGTATCTCTAGAACTTGCTTCATATCTTGTTGAGATTACATTCACATTACATGTGTACATGAAGATGATAAAGGCATTAGAAATTTTAACCACTTGAACCAAAAAGCCAACCTAAAGCATATTATCCTTAGTGAGCCTCTTTTGAGCTTGTTTATCTTTTCTTTGCTTTATCCATGTATAAACCTTAACTTTTTATATGTTTTCCTTTTCCCCCGGCCAAGGATTAGTAGAGCATATACTTGTGATATCTCATGGAATTATAGTTGGAAATTATGTGAAAAGAAAGAATAAGTGATGCTTGATGAAAAGATGGGCAAAGTTGCCAAAGGTGAAAAACAAAAAAAAAACAAAAAAAAAGAAAAAAAAAAGTGTTCCTTTATATTCTTAAGATTTTATGTTGAAAGAGCTTGAAATCAAAAGAAGTTAAGCATTAGTGATTAAAGATGAACAATTTATGTGTTTTGATAGAATATTTTGTTTGAAGTATCATTTTTCAAAATGCTCTACTTTCTTTGGTTTGAACCTTTCCTTTTACTTTCTTTTACCTCACCTTAACCCTAGCCGCATTACAAACGGAAAATAAGACCTTTTGATTCATGCATTGCTTGTAATATGTTAGTAATGGAGATGAGATTGAAGAGCAAGCTTATGATAGAACATATTCATTGATTGAATTTGAGAGATTTAAACACATAAGCCCTAAACACGCGAGTGTTGGAGTGTATATCAATGAGAGGACCTATCACTTTGACATGGCATAGATTTCATTTAAATCCTAACAATTAATTGAGTTTTGAAGTTTGCATGTAAATGAATTCATGAAAATTTATACTCTTTATCTTTCTAGATTGTATTCTTGTTTATAATGCATATATTCTTGTACATTGATGGGAGATTAAGAGATTGATCATAGTTATTTTCAATTTAATTTTATCTATCCTTTCTCGAGGACGAGCAAGAGCTAAATGTGGGGGTATTTGATGTAACCATATTATTCGATAGTTTCACCCACATTTAACTAGTGTTTAGCCTATGTTATATATATAAAATGCCTTGATAATCTTTGTTTTATGTTTTGAAGGCACCTTTAGATGAACGATGCAAAAAGGAGTAAATTGGAGATAATTGGCAGATTTGATGTTCAATCGATGTTTTGTGCGAGCGTGAGTTCTAAAAGTCAAAACGAAGTGATTCTAGTGGCATTAGAAAGATAACATCCATACCTTTCTGGAAATCCAAGTGAAGAAAAATAAAATGACAAAGAGCATGGAAATCACATCCCTCAAAGTCAAAACTCGCATTCTGCCAATGTTGACCTTTATCCATTCAAAATTCAATATCTGGAGCTGTAGATATCCCATTGATGCAAACTCAATTTTTTTGGATTCCTGACTCAATGGTCTATAAACACTCCAAATTTCAGCCAAAAAAGATGTCATATGAGGGAGATATGAGTTTTCAAAGATGACAACTGAATTCTGCCAAGAATCGGGTTTCGTGAAGAAATGAATCCAAATTACATCCCGAAGCATCAAAACTGACATCCAAGTTTTAATTTCAGCAATTTAGCTCCTCAAGTAAATCAATCCGGAAGGTCAAGGAAGGCAGCCAAGCAACCTCAAGCCACCAACCTCAAACCACCAACCACCTGCCACCACCGACCACCAACCGCCGGCCGCCGGCCGCCTTCACACTACCACCATCTCTTGATGTTCACACTTGAACTTTGATTTTTCTTACTTACAATTTATGTATAAATAGGCAGCTAAGTTCATGATATTAAAAGAGCCAAGAGCCAAGAGCCAAGAGAGAGGGAGAGAGAGTGCAAGAGAATCAAAGAAAGAAGGGTGGCGCCATAAGAGAAGAAACACAAACTCTCCCCTCTACAAATCGAAATCATGTATTCTTTCATCTTTAGGAGTAGTTGTTCAATAGATATGCAAGGCTAAGCTCGTTTTCTTGGTTGCAAGGACACAAACACCTTCGATTTCAAGAACCGTGAGATTTATTCTTCCATTTATTTTCGCTTTGTATTATGAATGAGTATGTTTGTTTTCCTATGCATATTTTCTATGATTGTTTATCTTAATTGCTAGAGCGGACTCTAAGTTATTATTGTGAACAATCTATTGCTAAGTTTGATATCAAAACCGGAGTTGTGGTATATAAACTTGTGAAGCAACTAAGCTTGATAATTGTAGCGGAACTACGTTATTAAACTTAGGGAGAACATTCGATCAAAGCAACACAAGTCGACAACTTGGTTGTTAAGATTAATGAATTTATCTAGATCTTAAGGCTGCCATTGGATTAAATCATTAGTGCGGACACTGTGATTATTTGTTGGTTAGGGTTAGTTATACGGCGGATCCGTTAATTAACCAATGTTAAGAAAAGATAAAAATTCAGAATATAAGCTGAAGTTTCGTTTCAAGGATCGGTTCTGATTTCTATAGGTGGATGTGTGCTTGCGACCAAGGTTTGTTTTCTTGATATATTTCAGTTTCAATTGATTTTGTTTGTTAGTGTAATTTCTACTATAGTTTAGATCATTGCAAATCAAACCTCCCCCAATTCCATAACGTATAGCATAAAAATCTGAACTAAACCTTCCTCGTGGGATCGACCCCTTGCTTGCTCTATACTATCTCGTTGTGTTTTAAGCTAGGGTAATTAATTTGTGTGACCGCGACATCGCAACACTCCTAATCTCCCATCAATATCAAAGAATATATGCATTATAAACAAGGACACAATCAAGAAGGATAAAGAGTATAAATTTTCATGAATTTATTTACATGCAAACTTCAAAACTCAATTAATCGTCGAGATTTAAATGAAATCTATGTCGTGCCAAAGTGATAGGTCTTCTCATTGATATACACTCCAACACTCGCGTGTTTAGGGCTCATGTGTTTAAATCTCTCAAATTCAATCAATGAATATGTTCTACCATAAGCTTGCTCTTCAATCTCATCTCCATTACTAACATATTACAAGCAATGCATGAATCAAAAGGTCTTATTTTCCGGTTGTAATGGGGCTAAGGTTAAGGTGAGATAAAAGAGAGTAAAAGAAAAGGTTTAAACCAAAGAAAGTAGAGCATTTTGAAAAATGATATTTCAAACAAGATATTCCATCAAAGCACATAAATTTTCCATCTTTAATCATCAATGCTTAACTTCTTTTGATTTCAAGCTCTTTCAACATAAAATCTTAAAAACATAAAGGAACACTTTTTTCTTCTTTTTTTCCTTTTTTTTTCTTTTTTTTTTACCTTTGGCAACTTTGCTCATCTCTTCATCAAGCATCACTTCTTCTTTCTTTTCACATAATTTCCAACCATAATTCCATGAAATATCACAAGTATATGCTCTACTAATCCTTGGCTAGGTGAAAAGGAAAACATATATAAAGTTAAGGCTTATACATGGATAAAGCAAAGAAAAGATAAACAAGCTCAAAGGGGGCTCACTAAGAATAATATGCTTTGGGTTGACTTTTTGGCTCAAGTGGTTAAAATTCCTAATGCCTTTATCATCTTTATGTATATATGTAATGCAAATGTAATCTCAACAAGATATGAATCAAGTTCTAGAGATACAAATCATTGAAAGAATGCACAATCAAGGAATACAATGTTGAAGGCTCAAAAGCTTGCATTGGTATAACATTATAAAGTCAACATGGCATATTCTCAAAGTCAATCCCTAACCCAATTAAACCTTAAACTTGGATGCACACTCTTTCATTTGATTTATATCTTCATCTATCTCAATTAATTCTCATATATAATAATACTCACATTCTCATAAACCAATAGGAGTTCAAAAGATCAAACATAGAAATTTGTTTTTTTTGGAACAATAAAGAAAATCAAAATAAGAAAACCAACATTCTCCCAATACCCCCACACTTAAAACACAACATTGTCCTCAATGTTGAAATAAAACAAAAGGAGTATAAGAGAATGATAAAAATAAAGTAAAATGCGAAAAATAAAAGATAAGGAAAAAGAAAGCAAATCTGAAAAAAAAAGTTGGCTGGGTTGCCTCCCAGTAAGCGCTTTTGTTTTATGTCATTGGCTCGACATGTTGCATGCTTATTCTTCATAGATTGGTTCAGCTAACTCCGTAGAAGCGGTGAGTTCTGTCGTCTAACCTTCATAGAAAGGTTTCAAGCGATGCCCATGGACCTTGAGTGCCTTGTTGGTTTCTAAACTTGTAATTTCAACTGGACCATAAGGAAAAACATTAGAAATAACAAAGGGTCCAATCCAACGAGAGCGCAACTTTCCAGGAAAAAGTTTCAAACGCGAATGATAAAGAAGAACTTTGTCTCCAACATTAAACTCTTTTCTTGTAATCATTCGATCATGGAGACTCTTAGTCTTTTCTTTTGTAAATCCTTGCATTCTCATAAGCATCATTTCGAATCTCTTCCAACTCTTACAATTGCAACTTTCTTCCAATCCCAACAGCATCATAATCCATGTTACATTTTTTAATGGCCCAAAAAGCTTTGTGTTCAAGCTCCACCGGTAGATGACATGCTTTTCCATAAATCATCCTATAAGGTGACATTCCTATAGGTGATTTGTAAGTAGTCCGATAAGCCCAAAATGCATCACCAAGTCGTAGACTCCGATCTCGTCGGTTAGGTTGCACTGTCTTCTTCAAAATGGAGTTGATTTCTTGATTTGAAATTTCAGCTTGGCCATTTGTTTGAGGATGGAATGTTGTGGAAGTCCGATGAGTCATATGATATTTGCGTAACAATGCTTCCATTGAATGATTGCAAAAATGAGTGCCACGATCACTAATGATAACTTTAGGGATTCCAAACCTGTCAAATATGTGAGTCTTGACAAAATCTAAAACAACTTTAGCATCATTAGTTTGTGTGGCTTTCGCCTCAATCCATTTGGACACATAATCAACAGCAAGAAGAATATAAAGATTGCCAAGAGAAGAAGGAAATGGACCCATAAAATCAATACCCCAAACATCAAAATTTTCACTTACAAGAATATTCGTTAAAGGCATTTGATTCTTATGAGTGATATTACCTATTCTTTAGCATTTTTCACATGATTTGCAAAAATGATATGCATCCTTAAAAATAGAAGGCCAATAAAAACCACTTTCAAGTACCTTATGGGCCGTTCTTTTTGCTCCAAAATGCCCACCACAAGAATGAGAATGATAAAAAGTAAGAATGGAATGAAATTCATCTTGTGGTACACATCTTCTAACTACTTGATCCACACAAAATTTCCACAGATAAGGAGTATCCTAAAAATAATATTTAGCATCAGCTCATAACTTGTCTTTTTGGGATATAGATAAACCAGAATTCTTTGGTGACTAAATAGTTCACCAAATCAGCATACTATGGTCTTGTAGAGGAATGTAACACATACAACTTCTCATCAGGGAATGTCTCTCGTATTGTTTCGATTTGTATATCCTCAGTCCTCAGTCGGCTCAAGTGATCAGCCACATGGTTTTCGACACCTTTTTTGTTTTTTATCTCAAGATCAAATTCTTGTAAAAGTAAGATCCACCTAATCAATCTTGGTTTGGACCCCTTTTTCTTCAAAACATACCTTAAAGCTGCATGGTCAGTAAAAACAATGACTTTTGTACCATGTAGATATGACCTGAATTTTTCAAGAGCAAACACCACTGCAAAAAGTTCCTTTTCAGTTGTATGGTAATTGCATTGTGCCATGTCCAACATGCGGGAAGCATAGGCGATAACATGCAAATTCTTCCCTATTCTTTGCCCAAGGACAGCCCCTACCGCATAGTCACTCGCATCACACATTATCTCAAAAGGGTCATCTCAATTTGGTGGTTGGATGATAGGGGCAGATGTGACACACCTCTTAAGCTCATCATGGGCATCTTTACATGCTTGATCAAACATTTACATGCTTGATCAAACACAAAATCCACTTCTTTGGCTAATAGTTTGCAAAAGGGTGCTGTAATCTTTGAGAAATCTTTGATAAAGCGTCGATAGAAACCCGCATGGCCAAGAAAAGAACGAATTTCCCTCACGCGGAGGGGTAAGGCAATGATGAAATAACGTTTATTTTAGCTTTATCAACCTCTAATCCACGTGAAGACACAACATGCCCAAGAACTATTCCTTGTTCTACCATAAAATAACACTTTTCATAGTTTAAGACAAGGTTAGTTTCAATGTACCTTTTCAAGATCAAAAACAAATTTTCTAGACATTTATCAAAAGAATCACCATACACCGTGAAATCATCCATGAAAACCTTAATTATTCTTTCAACATAGTCAGAAAAAACATAGTTATTAAACCTAGCCCGGGGGTTGACCCGGCCAAGGGGCCGGGTCCCGGGTTTCATGGGTCAACCCGGGTCAACTCGGGTCAACCCGGATTAACCCGGAAAAATTAAAAAAAATTAAAGTTTTAATATTTCTTATGAAAAAATCCATGTAAATATAGATTATACATATTATGAAGTTTAAAAGAATATTTTAAAAAGTTTTTTATCCCACATTGAAAAGATAATATGTTATCCTTTTAAGTTGAAGTATATAAACCAAAACGTTTTTTATCTCACATTGAAAAAACATGATTTTTTTCTTGGGAACATAGAGTATATATACTAATGGGTTTCAAATCCCACATTGAAAAAACATAACTTTTTTCATGGGAACATAGAGCATATATATGAAAGGGTTTCAAATCCCACATTGAAAAGATACTATGTTATCCTTTTAAGTTGAAGTATTTAAACCAAAAGGTTTTTTATCCCACATTGAAAAAACATGACTTTTTTCTTGGGAACATAGAGTATATATACTAATGGGTTTCAAATCCCACATTGGAAAAAAAAAAGCCAGGTCTCGTCCGGGTTCGCCCGGTCGCCTGTCTCGGGTCGACGTGCCGGTCGGCCGTTGCCACGGCAACCGGTCTTTTATTAAACCCGGACCGGTCCAGCCACCGAGTCCCGGGTCGACCCGCTGTGCCGGGCCGGGTTTAATAACAATGAGAAAAAATACTCATCATGCATCTTTGAAAAGTTGCAGGTGCATTACAGAGACCAAAGAACATTCTCCTATATGTATATGTACCAAATGGACATGTAAATGTAGTCTTTTCTAGATCCTCAAGATTAATAACAATCTGATTGTATCCACTATATCCATCAAGAAAGCAATAAAAAGACTTACCTACTAGGCGTTCAAGCATTTGATTCATGAATGGTAATGGGAAATGATCTTTGCGTGTAGCAAGATTTAGCTTTCTGTAATCAACACATATTCTCCATCCACTCGAGATGCGAGTAGGAATGAGCTCATCATTTTTGTTTTTCACCAACATGATTCCGGTCTTTTTGGGCACCACATGGATTGGTGCCACCCATTTACTGTCTGTGATGGGATAAATGACTCCTGCATCTAACAGTTTCAAAATTTCAGCTTTCACTACCTCCATCATAGGCGGGTTCAACCTCCTTTGCATTTCCCTTGTTGGTTTCGCATTGTCCTCCAATAGTATATGATGCATACACATTGAGGGACTAATGCCCTTGATGTCAGCTAAAGTCCATCCAATGGCCGTCTTGTGATCACACAACAACTTCACAAGTTTTTCCTCTTGTGTATTTGTCAAACCTGTTACTATAATAACGGGAAATGTATTGTTGTCGCCAATGAATACATACTTCAAATTATCGGGCAAAGGTTTCAATTCTAACTTGGGGACCTGTAAAATAGATGGCAAAAGCTTTTTATGTGAAAGCACTAAATCAACAAAGACATTACCATGGGGAACAGTTTGCAAAGCTTGCAAAGCCAATGCTGATTCGTGCACATTTTAGGGAACACATATGTGCCTCTCCATCTCTTCTATCTCGATAAAATCATAGCCACAACTCAAAGCTATGCTTAATCCATCCTCACAATCAAAATCAAAATAAAAAACTTGCTGCACACACTTATCAACTTGGTCATAGCATGTGATAGAATAAACATTGCTATAAGGATATTTCATTGCATCATGAAAATTAAATTTAATATTTTCATCTCCTACTTCCATAGACAAAGTATCCTTACCACAATCAATCTTTGTGTTGACATTTTTCAAGAATGGTCTCCCAAACAATATAGGAGTGTTGTTTGATGAATCACAAGAATCATGTTCCATATCAAGAATATAAAAGTCGCATGGAATGACCAAACTATCAATCTTGACTAGGAAATCTTCTATCACACCAAGTGGGTAAACAAAACTATTATCCGCAAGTTGTATTACAATGCTAGTTTTATTCAAAGGCTCAAGACTAAGAGAATCATAAACATGTTTAGGCATAACACTAATGGATGCACCTAAATCGCACAAGGCCCTTTTGAAACTAGCATTACCAATAACACTAGGATAGTAAACGCATCTGGGTCTTTTTGCTTCAAAGGCATATTTTTTTGAACAACGTGAGATACAACTTCACCCATACTTACCATTTTATGACCTTTCAGTTTGAAAGCTCTCTTGGTAGTACACAACTCCTTCAAGAATTTGGCATACTTGGGAATTTGCTTGATAGCATCAAGCAAAGGAATGTTAAGTTTTATTTTCTTGAAAACCTCTAAAATCTCTTTTTATTTGTCCTCTTTCTTCGACCTAGAAGAACTCACAAGAAAGGGTGGAATTGTTTTAAAACTGGAATTCATTAAGTGAGGACTTACCTTTAGAGTGTTGGTTGTGGTTTCAATTTGCAAAGGAGGATGTTTCTTCTTTATATTCAATTCGGTTTCTATCTCCTCTTCTTCCTCCATCTCAATTTGTTTCGACCTTTGTTCTTCAAGTTCTTTCCCACTTCGCAGCATGATTGCACTAACATTCTCTTTTGGATTCAATGCTTGGGAGGGCAACTTTCCATTCATTTGTGAATACTTGACCTTGTTTCCTGTTGAAAAGACATGATATTTTGTTGCAAGGTCACGGTGTTAGAAGCCAAAGTTTTCATCATCTCACGAAGATCATCACTGGATGACGACCCCATAACATTGGAGTTTGTGAGTGGAGGGGATTGTCTTGCTTGATAATTCTGTTGGGGCTGAAATCCATGGGGATGGAACTGTTGTCCTTGATTGCCTTGTTGAGTTTGGTTCCCATAACGTAGGTTGAGATGATCTTTCCATCCTGGATTGTACGTGTGGGAAAAAGGATCATACTTATGCTGAAGTTGTCCATTGAATGCTCCATCAACTGCATTAACTTGTTCAATGCAATCTTCTTGAATTGTTGGGCACATATCCGATGCATGTCCTTGTAAGGAGCATAAACTTTCACCTGCTGTACATTGCCACAAGCCAAAGAGAGCATAAGAGAAGTAAGATCATTAAATTTTCAAGGTTAGAAATACTTACCTCATTTACTCGTTTATTGGTGAAGTCTCCACGAGTGCCAAACTGTTTCGAGTTGGCTGCCATGTTTGAGATCAATTGACGTGCAGCCTTGAGTGTCTTATCTACCAATGCCCCTCCACTTGCAGCATCAATGATACTACGGTTAGTAGGCATCAATCCTTCATAGAAATATTGAATGAGCAGCTGATCGAGTATTTGATGATGAGGGCATTGAATACATAGTTGCTCAAATCTTTCCCAATACTCTGACAGTGTCTCTGTATGAGATTGTCGAATCCCACATGTTTCTTTTCTTATGTTGGCAACTCGAGATGCTGGAAAATACTTCTCAAGGAAAATCTTCTTCATGGCATTCCACGTTCCAATGGAACCTGGGAGAATAGAGAAAAGCCATGCCTTTGCTGCCCCTTTTAAAGAGAAAGGGAAAGCTTTCAACTTAACCTGTTCTTCGTCAACTCCATTCGGTTTCATGCCAACGCAAACCATATGGAACTCCTTGAGATGAGTATGAGGATCTTCTCCTGCAAAACCATTGAATTTTGGTAGCAAATGTATAAAACCAAATTTGAGCTCAAAGTTTACATTATTGTCGATGTTTATGCACAATGGATGATTTTCCACGTTATCTTAGGAAACCTTCTCTTCTCTTATTCTTTTATATCTTAGGAAACCCTAGTCTTTATTTTACAAAATAGTCATCCCTTAAGTAGACATTTTACAATTAAGTACTTCAATAACTATTTTCCTAAAAAAGGAGAAATAGCCTTACATGAAATCTTCAAGCTTTTACTTAGAGGAGCTGAATTTCTGAAATAAAAACTTGAATATCGGTTTAGATGCTTTGGAACGTAATTTGGACTCGTTTCTTCACGAAACCTGTTCGCTAGCAGAATTCACTTGTCATCTTTAAAAAATCATATCTCCCTCATATGACATCATTTTTTGCTGCAATTTGGAGATTTTAAATGCCTTTGAGTCTGGAATCCAACAAAATTAAGTTTGCATCAATTAGAGTTCTGTAGCTCCAGATATTCAAGTCGAAATGGCCAAAGATCAACACTGGCAGATTGCGAGATTTGACTATGAAGGATGGGATTTCCATGCTCTTCCTTATTTTATTTTCTTGCCTTAGATTTCTAGAAAGGTATGGATGTCAGCTTTTTAATGCCACTAGAATCACTTCATTTCGACCTTTAGAGCTCACGCTCTACACAAAACATCGACTGAAGGTCAAATTTGCCAATTACCTCCAATTTACTCCTTTTTACATCTTTCATCCAAAAGTGCCTTCAAAACATAAAATAAATAATATCAAGGCATTTTATATATAAAACATAGGCAAAACACTAGTTAAATGTGGGTAAAACTATCGAATAATATGGTTGCATCAGTTTTTATGATAATTTGTTGTCTTTTCTTAATCAAGCTCTGGAACAGGAATTTCTAACATCTTCGGCACAACAAATCATAATCTCTGCTGCTACTGCTAAACAATTGATTGACCAACTACAATCTTTCATCCCTGTAATTGATCCCTCCATGAGTCGCATAAATTGGTCAACTATGGAAAGCCGTAAAAAGTTTAGATTGGATTTGAGCCTTCGTTTGTGAAACATTGTGTCCTTTGGTTTTATTAATAGCATATTATTTTGTTTTGTTATTTCTTATATTTGTTTAAGTGTGTTTCAGGTTTGTCAGTGTTCGATGTTTCAGGTGATATCTTCTATACTCTATCTTTCTACCTTAAGATATTGAGGACAATGTCTCGTTTTGGTTGGGGGGAGAGGGTAGTAGTTGACATTAAAAAAAATACTAACTTACTAACTATTTTTGCTATTATTAAAACCATTTGACAAAATTGTTATTAGGATGGCAGAGTAAGGAGGAATTTTATTGACTCTTAAGACGCATCTTAGTAAATATTCTTATCAAGGTCTATCGAGAATACTTCTTGAAATATTCAGGTTTACAAACTCTCGCATTGTTATCACTTGATTTTGCTCATATACTCATTTAACAAGTATTCTTAAACCTTCATTTTCACACACACACATTAACATATGATTGTGGGTTGCACATTGGATTATTACATTATTTATGTTCTTTTGTTAAAGGTAACAACTAAGGGAAAGGGATAGTATATAATTTGCAAAAAAAAAATTGATAATATTGATGATAATAAAAACGTAGATAAGTTTGGTTTCGTAGCCTCCCTAACCTAAGCAATTAAGCCCGAAGAGGTGTTTTAACACCTAATACCCTAAAGTCAACTGACTTGGGAGCTATTGGCCCAAAGCTTGTTACATGGGTTAAGGAGAAAAGTTTAAGGAAATCAAACATTGCACTATATACGTATCAATATCTGCAACCCGAGTTATTAAGCTCGTAGGGGTGTCTCAACACCTAATGCCCTAAGACCAACTGGTCTGCAGGAGTCATTGGCCGAAAGCTCATTACATGGGTTAAAGATGCATTGTGTTTTAAGTTATATGTATATATATTAAAAAAAAAAGATAATAATCCCAACCCAAGGAAGTTAACCTTAAACATTAGAACAAGAATTTTATTTTCTTCCAAGGAAAGCCCCATAACTATGTGTTGATATATTGAGCATAAAAGGAAGGTTTATTAATATCTTGTTTAAAAAGTATGAAGCAGATAAATAAATCTAATGAGAGTTTGTTTATTTGGATAGATTAATGGAAGTTAAATGATGAATGCCTTGCTTTGTGGAACTTGCAAATTGTTTTTCTATTTTAACGCTTTATTACTAAGGACTAATAATAAGCTGGTTGGGGGGTAATTAATACTTAAAAGTGTATTTTTATCAAGGTTTTATATCATCATTTTGCACTTAAAGTATCAATAACTCCTTAAGTAAAGCATGTTTTATAATAACATGTCTAATAATATAAGATACCTTTAATTTATGGTAAATGTTCATTTTAAATGCAGGCCTATCACATAAATCAAAGGATTGATTGATGAGTTTAACTACTGAAATTGAGAAGATAGAGAGGGCTAAGCTTAAAAAAGAGATGCTGGTTCTATCAAAACTGGAACACCATTCAGTTATTGGATCATAACTGGAGCTGTATAACTTGGATTTAGGTCTAGTTTATATATATGGAAAGCTAAGAGATAGGCCTAAAACTTTCATGCAGAGTCCAAGATTTAAAAGTGTCATTTTCAAGTTCAAATGGTAGCAACAACAGAGAAGTCAGAATTTGTCCTACAGCCCAGACACTATTTAGTATTTAGCCCATATCTTGAGTTCTAGAAGTCCAAATGCACTGATTCTTATTTTGTTGGAAAGCTGAGACAATTGCCCAGAACTTTCATGAAGACTAACTGTTCACATTCTGATGTTAGCAATGATGTTTTCTGCATACAAGAAGATAAGGAGTGTTACCAAGTCAAGAGGTGGCCACCCACTCAATAATTAGTCATCAAATCAATAGTTCCAAATTTTAGCTTATAAAAGGAGGCATTTGCCATGCATTTAGGCATCTTGGTTTTCAGATCAAGATCTTATTTTTGCTCTCTTTCTTTGTATTTTGTAATGTTCAAATTTTATTCCATGTTATATTTTCCTTAATCTCTTGTTTATGCTTTTCATTTCTTTTACTATACTTATATAATTATGTTCTTATCTTGTTTATCTATGTTTCTTTTCTTCATTATGTTTAGCTAAGTTTATTATGTCAAGATGAAAAGGTTACACTAATGGTGTAAGAATAAGTATAGTATAAACTCAACATGGACTTTAATGTTTGATTCTAACATGTTTTGTATTTGTTATCTTATTCACTCTTAATACTTTGCTTGTTAAATGGCTAATATAGATTTATGTTGTTTAAACCTTGGTACAACAAATACATGTTACTTTCATAGCCCAACTGTATGGTATAACCGACACCTGTGCTATGAAAGGAACTTGATTTGTTGTTAACACAAGTTATCATCACGAATACCTGACAACATTTACAAGTATTAGCATTGTTCGAATAAGATAACTAATGTAATCATGTTAACAATTTATAATCCGATTGGAACTTTCTTTGTGTGTGGTTTCCAGTTGAACAATAAAAAGAGTTTATATTATACTTATTTCAAATACCATTAATGGATCCTCTAACCTTGACAATTGTTTTATATTTGTTTAAATCCTTACATCAATATCACATCTCAAAGCTCTCTTCAACTCCTTTTCTGTTATTGTCTATTTCTTTATTTGTAGTTTATATAGTTAGCCTCCCTATGGTTCGACCCCGGTCTTGCTGGGTTATTTATTACTTCGACACTTATGCACTTGAGATAAGACATCAATCTTTTGATCGTGTCATTGACCCGTTACTCAAGTCTGGCCGACCAGACCTCCTCATCATCGAGTAGCAATTTCATAGCAACCCCAAGGCAAACGGCCTCCCGAAACTAGGGTAAATATTTGAGTGCGATCCAACGGTCGGATAAAAATTTATGTCCCTTTTGATCCATTACACAAGTGTGGCCAACTAGACCTTCTCATCACTGAGTAGCAGAAAAAAGAAAGGATGAGAGAAGTCGTTCTTGAGAAAACAGAAGCAGTAAAAAGAAGAGGAGGAACAAAAAGAGAACCGAAGAAGAGCTTCATCCAGCACCTGCACTTCGCCGCTCAAGAACTGCAAACAGGTAAGTCGTTTTCAAATCCCCCTCCCTGTATTTTAATTCCCTTGTTTTTGTTGCAAGCATGCATGAACAGTTCACGCACGTTTGCAAGTAAAAAAAAAGAAGAGAAAAGAGATTGGGTCGGGTGTGGGCCTTAGGGTGTGTTTAGCAAAACACACCCTTATGTCTTGACCATAATTTTTATGCCCCTTCTATTTTGATATTTGGTCAAACAAGCCCTTTTTAATATCAGATAATTCCCAAAATATTTGAGGATCTTTGTGGGGTTATTTGTGGACTCCTCGTGTATTTGTTTTTTGCATTTTTTTTTGTTTATTTTTTCTTTCCTCGTTGCATGCTTAATTTGTGGACCGTACTGTTAATTGCAAATCTGTGTGCAATATTTCTTTTAGGTTTGTCTAAAATGAGTAAATATAAAAAAAAAGGGATAAAAAAAAGAGTGTAGAAAATTTATCTCTCCATTAAAAAATCCAAAATTTTGCAAATTTATTCAGTGGTACTAGAGTTAGGATATCGCATTTTTTTTGGGTTTGTGTAATATTTACCAATACCAGAGTTGAAAATATTTATAGGTACTATTCACCGACGCCAGAGTTTGGAACATATTAAGAAGGATAAAAAAGGAAAGGACAAACTCTTAGCAATTTTAGACAAAAACTAATAATGCAGCCTGCTTTAGATAGGACGCTTAAGGGGTGATAGCATCTTTCATTTTACATAACTAGTCTCATGCCATTAGAATCTCTGTTGACCAATTATGATTCCTAGTGACCGTAATAATATGTGGCAACTCCTTGAACTAGAAATAATTCCCCAAATGACAAGATGTTAGATATCCATTATTTGCTTGAAAAACTAAACAAGATTATTTTTAATTGGTCGTCGTGATGTCCGGGAGTGATACTAAGCATAGTAATCCCTCTCTCCTAAATAGGAATTTAGAAAACTTTTCACTGGTGGTTCGTGTGAATCACCGTTGAAAGTCGGACAATTGGATAGCTTGTGGTTTGCGATAACTCAGCCCTTAAGAAATTATTCAAAGACAATGAATGATCTTCAGGTAATAAATTCCTAAATAACTTTAGATCTGTCTAATATGTTCCCAGGAACTCTTGAATAATTTTGTTTTATTGTTTTCGTTGTGTGTATGATATTTGGGAACCCAACAAATTACACTGAAAAATTAATCACTAAAAGTTTGAAAAGGTTAAGTCAGATCTTGTATGACTTTTCTAATAGTAGAGTAGTAGAGAGTCATGACATATTACTAGACAGTGTACTTGATCTTCAAATATAAATCAATCAATTATTAAATTGATAATAAATTTAATTATTTTATTATATTTTATTTAGAATTTGAATTATATTTGGGCTAACATATTAGGAACTTTATGGGCAACACACATAAGGAATCATTAGTAAGAAATTAAACTAGGATGATTAATCAAATGTAACTTGATTGTAAATAAATTTTAGAAATTAAAGACTAAAATATAATTTATTTAGGGGATTACAATTCTAAATCTAGAAAAATTAAGTAGGGATTTAATTGCATAAATTTATAAAACTATCTTGAAATGATACAAGTGATATTATTTAGGGGATAAATTGATATTTTACTATTTATAGGGTTATTAGGTTTTCATTTAAATAGAATGTTATGCCTTATATTTCTGTATAGAATATTAGATGCACCTATAGAGATAAGTAGAGAAAAGAAAATAAAGACTAACGCATAAGGCATAATAATCCCTCTCTTAAAAGGGTTTTAAGAGATTTCAAATCTAATAGTTCATGTAAATTACTATTAGAGGCCAGACAATTTGATAGCTTGTGGTTTGCGATGACCTAGCCTTGAAGTGTTAATCAAACCTCAGAAAGAAGATTTGATTTTAAGGTGATTTTTATGCAAACTTTAAATGAACCTAAATTGTTTAACGAGATCCTTGGAAGTCCTAAAAAATTTAAATTATTATTTTTTCTACGTATTTGCTTTTTTAAAAAACCAACACCCTTCGTCAATGGTACAATAAGGCACCACAACCATTGACAAGCACCAACCTCTCTAATAATGGTACTCATTTTTCTCCACTCACCACAAGGTCATTCTCTATCATCAATTAGTTCACGAGGTAACTTGATGTGACAGAGGTCTAAAAGATCTCAGGTCACTCGATAAATTAAATAGAGCAATAATAATACAACAATTCCACACAAGATCACATACAACAAACAACCATTCAACAATTTAACAAGTTTAGACAGAACACAGAGCATTCACATATATATTATCTCACGTTCTTTACTCTCTTATACATTATTTCTCTCTTTTATTTTTCTAACTTATGCATCAAAAAGTCTCTTATTCTAATAGAGAATTTGTTTTGTAGAAAAGCTAATAAAAGTCACTCATCAACCCATGAGATTAGTGGTCAAGCCCAGTCATTCCACCAGCTCCATATCGCAACCATGAAAAGCCTAGTCCAAGTTTTCACAACTTCATCAATAAGAATTCAATTTCTCATCACCACATGTTATCATTTGATCTAGCCTTATTTATTGTTTGTTTATCTACATATGCCTTAGCAACATTTAATTATGAATAATCTTGAACCATACAATGAAAATAAATCTCCTTATAATTCTTATATCGTAGTTGAGCTTCTTCTTCTACTACTTTTTTTAAACCATTTTGGTATTATAGTTCTCTTTTCTTTTCTTTTCTTTTCTTGTCTTTTTGAAGAGAGTTGCCTATTTCATTTTTGCTAATTACTAGATCATTTACCTACCTATATTGCGGGTCAAATAATTGTTTTAAAAAGATATTCAAATATATAAATATATAGGGATTGACCTGATGTGACTTGGTCATCTTTACAAGTCCAAAGACAACCTAAAAAACCAGAAAAAAAAAACATAGTTTAACTAAAAAATCTCAAGATAATATTTTTTTTTAATATTGAGACGACAACATATTAGATCAACTCGGGTCATCGCATGCTAACATGTAAAATCCAAGACTTGAGTCATGAGATGGTGATAACCTCATACTTTGCAAATAAAAAAAACATATTGAACCTCAATTCTCAATTAACTTAATGTTGAGAAATAAAATTGCAAAAAAGATCAATTAAAAAAGGATAAAAAAAACTCAAGTCAACCTAGTTAACTTGTTGAACCTGAATCATAAGACCAAAATAATTCAATAAAAAAAATTAAAACAAATTATAAAGTTCAATTCTCAAGTAATCCAATGTTGAAGGATGAGATTGCAAAAAAAAATCAATAAAAAAAGGACAACAAAATAGACCTTGGTCAACTCAAGTTAACCCCCTAAACCTTTGACTTTGATAATGAGACTAAGATAACCTCATAAACAGCAAATTAAAATAAATTATGAAGTTTATTTCTCAATCAACCTAAATATTAAAGGATCAAATTAAAAAAAAATTAATTACAGAAAAGGACCTAAAAAAACCCGAGTAAACCAAGGTAACCTGCAAAATCCGTGACCTGGTTTATGAGATTGGGATAACCCATAGAAAGCAAATCGAAATAAATTATGAAGCTTAATCCCTAATCAAACCAAATATTAAAGGATAAAATTGAAAAAAGATTCAATTACAAAAAAAAATCTAAAAAACGTATTAAACCGAGTTAGTTCGTAAAATCTACAACTCAAGTCATGAGACTATGATAACCTTAAAGAAAAAAAATGAAAATAAATTATGAAGCTCAACTCCTAATAAATTCAATGTTAAAAGATGAAATTAAAAAAATAAAAACTAAATTTAAAATTAAAAAAAAAAGTATTGTTCCAATACTTTGTGAGGGAAATAGTGATTTCTCAACCTCGATTAGTTTTTGTTAAATTTGTAATCTTTAGTCTTTAGTTTATGCAGTCCTTTTATCCATTACTAACCATTTCCTATTTCTTTTAATTAAAAATAAAAGCAGTGTCAAAAGTTTTGAGAAAATTTGACCAAGTGCAGAGCAATTAGCTGTATGCAAGTTGGACGACGCTTTTATGTATCTTGTTCTTCGTTAGGTCAATAATTCAAGTTGCTTGACTTCAGCCAATCCCCTTTCCAAGCATGCTTCAATCAAAATTGACCACTATATTCTTCCATCATGCTAATCACTAGCACTTTCGTAACCGGCAGGGCAGACTCGCATATGACAACGAAATTAACACAATTTCTTGATCTAAATGTTTGCAGCATAATTTAGATAAAAATAAATAAATAAATCAGGTTCCGTAGGCTGGAGGTTGGTGGTTAGGGTAACCTATAGATAAAAGAAAAATGCAAAACTGGAATTATGGAGTTAGCTCTTCTAATTGCAATTATAATAGACACTTGTTATATTTTCCCCAAGGACTACAGCTGAAAAACCACGAAATTTTTTTTCTACTCTATTTCACAATTATATTAAAGAATCACATACTTATTGTTTTCCAAGTTACAGAATTATCATCTCATTAAATACAAATGGCAACTACAACAGAATCTGTTCTACACTAAAAGGAAGCACTTAAAAATGATGGCTTTTTAAACAAAAGTCAAAGAAATTAAAATAATGGAGTAAATAATTTTGTGTGCACATATAATTTGTTGGGTCCAATTCTGCTTACTTTACTTTTTTGAATGTTTCCTGCTCATTTGACCTGGAATGAAACGGAAAACGATGCAGGTTTGGTTGTTGGCCTCTGCGATGGGGTTTCGACAGTGAGGAACCAAAAGTGCTTTTGGTTGCCTGTGGTTTTTCCTTCATTGCCTCTATCTGTTCCAACACCTCTACAACTTCTTTCATGGAGGGCCTGTTTTTAGGATCTGTTTCCAGGCACTTTAAAGTAAGCTGTGCTGCTTGTACCATTGCCTTGGATGAATATTGGCCCTCGATCCTTGCATCCATGACGGTGGTTTTGAGCTTCTTTTTTTGTGAGAGCAATGGCTTTAACCATTCGATCAAATTTTGCTGACCAGTCGGCCGCTTTGTATCAAGTGCCCTTCGGCCTGACAGCATTTCAAGTAGCACAACGCCAAAACCATACACATCACTCTTTACATATAAATGACCTGTTTATCATACGGTGAAATATCACATTAGATGATTTGTTTATATATGTTCAAGAGTTTTGTACACATGTTTATGATTTGAACTATAACTTTAACAGCCAATTTGAGTAGCATTTCAGATGTCCTGGAAGGAATACATACCTGTTGCAATGTACTCAGGAGCAGCATAACCATAAGTTCCCATGACCCTGGTTGTCACATGTGACTCTCCACCCGAAGGCCCCAATTTCGCCAAGCCAAAATCTGATATTTTGGCATTGTAGTTCTGTAACAGACATTTGAGATGAAAAGGATTGAATATTAGTGATGAGAAATGATGGCTCATGAAACCTACATCCTAAAAAACAAACTGTTTTTCTGTTTAGTGTTTCAAGAAACCATGGACGTAGGCAGGGCCTTGGCCCCAAACATCAGGTCTTCTATGATGTTATTATACCTTGCATACATGTCTATTTTAAGTTTTCAATGAGATGACCCCTAAAGACTGTTAATACCTTCTTGCAATATATGCTACATTAACATTTCTTCATTGATAATTGATTGTTCCCTTACAACTTCTAGACTTATTCAGAAAGTCTAGTTGTCTTTCTTAGAGAAACCACCCAGAGTTTTGCTAACGATTATTATTGAAGATTTGAAGTACCACAATTAAAGCGATGGAATTGAGGAATAGTTTTGGATCTCCAGCTCTCCCTCGTGTAAATAACACATTTTTAACAAAGTGTTCTTGGTATAACTTTGTTATCACGTACACTGAACTATTTTGTATCAGCTTCAAAGTTTTATAGTCAATCAAATTTAGCACAAAGCTCCATTTACTAGATGTAGAAAATTATTAATGGTACGAAAGAAAATGAAAAGAAGACAAGCTTAAGCTCACACAGTGACATTCCTTTCCACCATATTGTCAATCACATTTTAGCAATGACAGTGCAGAATTAATCAAAAACTTAGAATCACAAAGTGCACTATCATATTTCTTACTGGATTCCACTTTATTTGTTCTTTCAACAACAAAAAGAGAGTATCATAAGAAAATTAAGCCTCAAATAGAAAATATATGGATCATAATAAATAAACTAACCCCATCCAGCAGGATATTAGAGGCCTTGAAATCTCTATAAATGACTTTCTTGTCCGAAGTATGCAGGAAAGTTAGACCTCTAGCTGCTCCAACGGCTATCTTTAGCCGTATATCCCAAGAGAGGGGTTCAATATTAGGATTCTCTGCACAAACAACCACTCCAACAATCAAAAGAGAATTTATCTTTGAATTAGCTAATTCTTTCCCACTTTTTTTTCTCTATACTACTTTTTTTTTTCCAGCAACTCTTACTTCTAAAAAGATGGTTCTCCAAGCTTCCCTTCTGCATAAACTCATACACAAGGAGTAGCTCTTTATCCTCCCAACAATAGCCCAATAACTTAACCAAATTGGGGTGTGATAGCCTTCCTAGAAAGTTCACCTCTGACTGTATTACCAAATGAAAAATGAAACAGATATTTAGCATCAATAATAAGGGCTACATTGCATAAATTTAAAGTTCTCTAAACACCAAGCCAATATGTGGCCAATGAATCATTGGTCTGTGGCAAAGAGTGTTGGGCCGCGTTTCCAAAAATTTTGAATTTTTTTTCTTACTTAAAATAATTTTTTTAATATTTTTAGATCGTTTTGATATACTGATATTAAAAATAATTTTTAAAAAATAAAAAAACTTTATTTTGATTCATTTCTAAGTGAAGAACCCTTTGAATTGCTATCGCTACCACAATTTCAAACAGGTCTTTAAACTCAAGGCTAGTGCCCTAAACCCTGCCCTCAGGATAAGCAAGGAGGTGTATTTCCTGGTATTTTCTTCAAAAGATTGCTCATAGTTGTTAAGGTTGGACTGCAATGGTTACCTTATGACAAGAGCACCTTCTACCAGCCACACCATTGAAATTCCATTCAATAGCATGCAAAAAGTCATGCTAGGTGGGACCCATTATAGAAAAAAATTAAAGCCAATAACAAAAACCATGGTTTCTTTCCCATTATTCTTTGCTGCCCCCTCCATTAATGGATTGGTCACAAGCTCAATAAAAACAAGAAAATTGATAATCGAAAGATTACTAAATGTTCAATTATACCTTTCTTGAATATCGACACAGTTGAAATTTGGAATTGAAAATACTTGCCCCTCCATTAATGGATTGGCTACAAACTCAAAAACAGACAGCGAGAGAGAGAGCGAAAATTGATAACAGAATTATTACTAAATGTTCAAATATACCTTTCTTGAATATCAATACAGTCGAAATTTGAAATTGAAAATACCTGCCACTCTTGAAACCCTTGCACACTTTCCGGGTTCAATTTCTTGATAGCAACGACCATGCCACTGCCAGACTTAGAGGGTGCATAAGTCCTCTCATCAATCCAACCTTTATAGACTTTACCAAAACCTCCCTCGCCCAACAAAGTATCTGATTTAAAATTCTTTGTTGTACTCTTCAAATCTGCAAAAGTGAACTCCTTCAAGTTTGGTGATTCCAATATTTGTCCATTTGGATTATTTGTCGCTTCATTTCCTTCATCATGACTCACTGCCTCAGAGAATTGACTCTTGCAAGCAGTACTGCCACTTGTGGCTGAGAAATCTATGGTGGTGTTGCTGTAATTGATTTTAGATGTCCCTATATATAACATCCAAAAATGGAAGGGAGAAAAATCATTAGATCATTTAAAAAGGCAAAAACAAGAACCAACAAACAACATATGAAACTCTTAAGACATCCAAAACAAGTAGCAAAAGCAAGAAAGATACCTGAGGTGGCAGGATCGTTGTTGGCTATGGAGCTAGGAGTGCTAGGATCATTAAAGAGAGATCTAAGGCAATTGCCCATGTTGAACTTTCAGTAACTCTTCAAAGTTACGTAATCTTCAGAAAAACTTATAACAGGATGTGGCAGCCGCACGCTTTCCGGGTTATAAATATTTGAAATTTTGAGGCAGAAACCAGCTAAGAAGGAGCGAAGAAAGAAAAGGGAGAGAGAAAAGTTTTTAAGGGTTTGAAAGTTATGGAACGAAGAATTGTATTTCTTTTCCTTTTTGTGGTGGAGGAAGTGCTTGCATTTCGAGGCAATTACTATATGTCTTCACTTTGCTGTTTCTTTCAGTTCTATGAGGCCTAACATTTTGTATTTTAACTTGTAGCAGTTTTTTTAAAACTAATTTATGTCCGTAGAAGTTTGCGAAGACCACCTTGTTACTCTAGTTGCCGGTGCATGTTTCTATGTTAAGATAAGTTATTTTTTATTGTAAAATATATTAAAATATTTTTTAAAAATTTAATATATTAAAAACTTCAAATATATTTATATTTTAAAAGACATCTAAACATATATGAAAACAACAGAATAACAAACAAGCGACGCACACTGTATTTAATGCCTTCCGTTTATCACCAATTTCTTTTACTCGTTAATACTTGATCGATCTAAAGTGTCAATGATTTGCCGACCATTGGCAGTGAGTGAGTTGTTGCTCATGCTTATAAAATAGGATAGTGTGTCACATTAGTTATTATTAACTAACTACTACTGTTTAGTCTAATTAATTAGCTAGTGGTGACTTATGATGTTTTTTTTTTATTACCAAAGGTCCACAGTAATAGAAAGAAATAATATGGTTTAAAACTTATTTAGAAAAATAGCATTAAGTAAGGTACAAACAACATTTATATCTCACGAGTTGCATGACTCTAATTCAAAAAATTTGAGATAAATTGATTCTTCAGCCTCTCAACTTTCTACCACGGAAAAAAAATCAATAATTAAATAAATGCAAACATTCACTTTCCTTGTACAATTTCATATGTTTTTGTGTCATTATCCCTTTTATTGTATATGACATATTTATTGTGTTTTTCCCTCTTTCACATCTATCTCATTTTGCAGGCGAATGGATCTACTTGGATCTTTTTTCTTTCTCCGTCTAGTTTGACATCCATATATCATTACCCTCAATATATTCAGGCTATAGTGGTGTGTCAGATAATGATAAAAAAATGATGGAGCAAATCTAAAAATCATCTTCAATTATTGTTCATCTCTTCTTTAACCATAGCATAACACAACAAATAAACCCATTCACATCATAAGTAATTGTAATCAATAACTTTTCATTGTACCATATAGGTGATTGTTGTCAATACTAATAAAAAGATGATAATATTAAAACCCATCAAATGAAGCTCCAAATATCTAAAATATTCTTCCAAAGATTACTTTATTTTCATAAACCATTTTATGATCACATTCAAAATTCAAATTTGGATTAGATTCTTTAAGAGTTAATAGAATCATAGGTTATGTTTGAAAGCAAACAATCACTCCAATATTTTCTGTTTAGCTACTCACGCTTTGTAATATAAGATATCATGCTCATAATCATTACATATAATAGCATAGGTATTTGCAACTTGTATATTTATATTAACTTTCACAATTATCAACATCACCTCACCAATGAGATCTTAGTCAATCTAATGGTGGCCTTGCAAAACCAATGAGTTTCGATATATGTGTGGCTTTTTTAATCTTAAGATCTCAAATGAATCAAATTTTTGATGATACCCCTCACATAACCATTTACAAACTAGTTCATAAATACATTATAGCTATACATAAGTTTTGGTTGAACACTATACCTTATAGTGCAATGAATTCTTGATATGTCATCGTTTAACTACATCAATACATTTAGACCTATCACTTAATTTTTTTCCAACCTTTTATTCATCACATGATAAATATGAATTTTCACAACTCAAAGTCCAGTCATTGCATGTCATTTGAGCATACCCACTCACATCCTCAAAGTTAAGAATAAGAGGTCACGTGAATTAGTTTTCTGGCTCAACTAACTCATATTCCCTAACTCCATCAATATGATGATCATCTTCATCATCTCTTGGTTTGGATTCTCCAAAATAATATAGATAAGATGTCATAACCAATCAAGCTTTCGTATCTATAATTTTATATGTCGATGTTAGGTTTACTGCATCACCACCTAAACCAGAGGAACTAGCTGCTCGTGATGTTTGTGTGCTTTCCTAAGTGAAACTGGATATCTGGGTGAACTTCATACTAGATGAGTTTCCTTATTTAGATCTACTATTCAAAAAGAGCTCTAGAATTTACAACCTATTTTTAGTGGCTAACCCAAATATTGAATTTACATTATTATAATAAGTTATATGCACCTTAGCTTGTATCCTTCAAGTAATTTGAACTTCAATTTCAAATAGATTCCTAATATGGATCAGCCCACAAACAATAGCAATGACCCATTACATATTCCAAATGGGCCAATGACTCGGTTCAAGATAAAGGCATTGAAAGTGGCATTGAATGCATTGGTTTTAAAGGTTTCAACCAAGTCATATTTGAAGGGTCCATTGGAGTATCAGGAGCAGACCTTAGTACATCTTATCCATATACAAGAGGGACCCAATCCAGCCTTATTGGGCCATGAGGCTTCGGCAACAAGGCTGTTAATTTTCCAAAATTTCAGCCAGCCTTGTGTTTATGATGTTTCTATATGTTTTGTGGATTCTTAATTAGTTTTGGACTTCCTATTATATATGCGAACATTAATAATTTCCTTTAAGTATTAGGATTTATTATTTTTGTTCCTTTCCTTGTTAGGTGAGAACACAACAAAGAAAACCAAAGAATTCTACTACAACTTGGAACCTTTTTCCTTTAGTTTCTAGGATTAATGGGCTACATGGAATGCTATAAATAAGCTTTGAATTAGTTCTGTAATATTTTCTTTCCTTCTCTTCTTCTCACGGCAGAAAATAAATTTAATATTATGAGCTTGATTTTATTTTGTCAGCTACAGCCCAAGGCTTATTTGGGATTAATTAATACTTTGTTTTCAGCTACGATCCAAATCTTGCTTGGATAAGGTTTGGGCTTTTTAGTTTAAGGTTTTTGGGTCAATTTTATAAGTAAGTCAAATCAGTCAACTAGGGTAGATCCATTAGGGTTAATTTCTCAAGAACTATTTAAACTTATGTAAGCTAAATTTCGACAACCATTGATGAATAATACTTTTGAATTTTTTCAGTTTTAAAGTGTGAGAGTGATTCTTGCATTCTTCAGTTCTTGAACTAACTAAATCTCACTTATCAATGATTAACTGTCTTCGTAGCATTATTCTACAGTGTGAGAGTGATTCTTGCATTCTTCAGTTCTTGAAGAACTGAATCTCACTTATCAATGATTGTCTTCGTAGCATTATTCTACTTCATTCCAAGAGTATTGGTGCCTTGGGGCAGGTTTTCATTGTGTCACACTCTTATTAGACTTATTTTAGCTTTCTAGGATCAAATCTTAATCTTTATTGTATGTTACGTAACCACGTGATCAGGAGATTCACATCAGTTGGTATCAGAGCTAGGCTCCAAAACAAGGTTATATCCTTCTGTTTTTTTTTCATTTTCTTAGTGTTCTAAGTTTTTTAGTGTTTATGTTGTTCATCTTCTTGATCTTTATGTCTGTAGCATCTAAGCAAAAAATAAAGTTATATTTCAATTCTGGTACGTAAAAATTACGTAACAAGTCAGATTTGTGTCAAGCTCCAAAACATGGTACTTACTGTTTGTTTTCACCCCAAATCTTTTTGTTTCTATTATAATTGAGTTATTTAGGAGTCAAATAATTGTTCTCACTAATTTTTTATTTTATTTTATTTTGTGTTTTCATTTCATTCACAATTTGTACGAATTTGCATTGCTACTTGCGAAATTATAATCGTAGTTTTGTTTTGCTTTGTTTTCAGTATATTTATTGATTCTTGAGTCTGAAAATTATAATTAGATTGCGCTACGAAGTCCACTAACTTTGATTTGTTGATTTCAGTTCCTAAAGAACCAAAAGAAAATAAATTATGAGGTAAAAGGCGTAGTGAGCTTAATAGAATGAAAAGCCTTGATTTTTATATGAAACACGAGAGGTGTGAGGATATATTTAGTGCTACTAACCAAATTTTACAGATTCAAAAAATATCTGAAAACAACGAATCGCTGACACAAAACACTAATGTCAGTTTCTAATTGCGAGCTATAGGCCAACAACTCGAGCTCTTGTCTAGGACGTACAAGGATCTGAAAGATGAGGTGAATTTGATAAAGCAACAGAATAGTGGGGCTTATCGCTGAGGAAATACGGCTTGAAGGGCTGTGCGAAATGTCAGTTCTGATTTTGAAGAGTTTGTTAACAAAAATATTGATACAAGTGAAGATGACTATGAATTTGCATCTGTTGGTCCAAGGAATTAGGTTTAGACAGAATAGGGCTATAAAGAATGTGAATTTCAATGGCATGGGAAATTATAAAGATGTGGACGGGGAGTTGGACTTTGACTCCATTAAACTTAAAATTCCTAACTTCTAAGGTAAAAATGATCTCGAGGCTTATTTGGAGTGAGAGAAAAAGATAGATTGGATTTTTTATTACCATAGCTATTTCGAACAAAAGAAGGTGAAATTGGTTGTCATTGAGTTTATGAAGTATGCATTGATTTGGTGGGATCAGATTGTAATCAATATAAAAAGGAATGAGGAGTAACCCATTCAGACTTGGGGGGAGATAAAAGTCTTAACGAGGAGACGATTTGTGCCAAACCACTATTATAGAGACTTATATTTGAAGTTACAAGGTTTGAATCAAGGTTCTAAGTTAGTAGATGAATATCACAAAGAGATGAAAATAGCAATGATTGGGGCTAATTTTACTAAGGATAGAGAAGCCACAATGGGTAGATTTCTTAATGGGTTGTATTAGGACATTGCTAATGTTGTTTAGCTACAATATTATATGGAGCTATAGGACATGGTTCACATAGCTACGAAAGTAGAGAGACAACTTAAAAGGAAGGGATATGTTCAACCAATGTTTAATTCGGGTTCTTCATCATCTTGAAAGCCAAATATGAGGAAATAGGGTATTGTCCAGCTGAGGTCACTTGTTCCTTCCAAAATCGAACCACCAAAGGATAAAGTTAATGCCCCTACTGTTTCCAAAGGTAAATCTGAAACTCAACCTAAACGTACTTGATATGTTAAATGCTTCAGGTGTTAAAGACATGGATATTATGCTTCGAAGTGTCCAAACAAGAGAACCATGATGATTAGAGATAATGATGATATCAAATCCGAAAGTGACAGATTTGATTATGAAAGCATGCCACCATTAGAGGATAGTGACGAGGATGAGTTAGCATTACTAGTTAAAGAGTCCTTGGTTATAAGACGAACACTTAATGTTCAGATCAAGAAAGATAAAATTGATTAACAAAGGGAGAACATCTTCCATATATGTTGCTATGTACAAAACAAGGTGTGTAGTTTAATTATAGATAGTGGAAGTTATGTTAATGTTTGTAGTAGCACCCTTGTTAGTAAAATGAATTTGTGTATGGTTAAGCATGTTAAACCATATAGATTGCAATAACTGATTGATAGTGGTGAATGAAAGTGACTAAACAGATTGTGGTTTTATTTTTTATTGGAAGTATGTTGATAAAGTTCTGTGCGATGTGGTACTAATGCAAGCAAGTCACATCTTGTTGGGGAGACCATAACAATATGATAGGAAAGCAATTCATGATTGGGTTAAAAATAAGTATATCATTGTAAAAAATGGTAAAATCATCACTCTTGTACCTCTTACACCCAAATAGGTGTATGATGATCAAATAAAACTAAAAAGTAAGCATGAGGCTATAAAGAGAGAAAATCAAGAGGAGGAACAAGTTGAGAGAAGACCATCAGATTCTCCAAAAACCCAAAACACCACTACAACCCATTCGACCACTCATCCAATCATAAACAAATATTCGACCAACACTTCAAACAAATCAGACCATTCAGCCACTACTCAAAAACACCCAAATCTAGCCAAGAGTGGAGGTAAGACAAGAGAAGTGAAGAAAGTCAGGAAGGGTGATGAGAATTGTGTGAAAAAACTAAAACAATAACCCAAATTTTATGTTAGAGAGGGTGGGATCAGATCTGTATTTTTCACTAACAAGCCAATAATTTTACTTGTGTACAAATAGGCTTGCTTTAAAACTAACAATCTTGATCATATTATGCATACTGTTGCTATTTCTTTGTTTCAAGAGTTTGATGATTTGTTCCCCGACAATATTCCTAGCGGATAACCACCATTAAAGGGGATAAAACATCAGATTAATTTCGTACCTAAAGCTTCAATTCCTAACCGACCAACCTATAGAAGCAATTTCGAGGAGACGAAGGAGCTTCAAAGGCATGAGCTGATTGAAAAGAGGTATATTCATGAGAGTATAAGCCCGTATGCTATACTTATGCCTACAAAAGATGAAACAAGGAGGATGCGTTAATGTGATCCAACCATCAAAGGATCCATTGGAGGTTCTAGTTGGTCCAGTTACTAGGCTTAGGGCTAAGAAGTTCAAAGAAGCTTTCAATGGACTTCTTCAAGATACATGGGCTAAGGTGGACTTTAAGGGGATTTGTAATAATAAAGATCAAGCCTTGATTAATTTGATTCATGTTCAAGAGGGGCTTGTTGGTGGAACCAAGACCATTACACAAGGATTGGGAGAAGAAGACTAGATTCGGACAGTTTGACCTTTCGTTCTTCGTTTTGGTCATAACTAGAGCTACAGATTGAATTTTGATATGATTCTAGTTGGTCTGGAAACTAGACTTCCATACCTTTCCAACGGTATATGACATGCCTTCTAATTCATTAAGATGAGAGAGAACCTTCCATAGCGGCCAATGCACTTTCTCGCAGTTATGTTCTTTTAAACACCATGAATACTAAATTGCTAGGCTTTGAATGTGTGAAGGAATTATATGCTGATGATTCTGAATTTGCCAAGATTTATAATGCATATGGACATTTGGCTTTTGATAAGTTTTATTCGATGAATGGTTACTTGTTCAAAGAGAATTGACTGTGTGTTCTTACTAGTTCTTTGCGTGAATTGCTTGTTCGTGAAGCACATAAGGGTGGTTTAATGGATCACTTTAGGGTTGCGAAAACTTTTAGGTGTATTGCATGAGCATTTTTATTGATCAAATATAAAAAGAGATGTGCAACGAATTCTATAAACAGTGCATTGCTTGTAGAAAGGCAAGATCTAGAGTACAACTGCATGGACTGTATACACCATTGCTTGTGCCTACTAAACCTTGCTTAGATATCTTTATGGATTTTATTTTAGGTTTACCTAGGTCAAAGAAAGGTAGAGACTTTATTTTTATTGTGGTTGATAGGTTTTCTAAGATGAATCTTACAACCGCATGAACTGTATACACCATTGCTTGTGCCTACTAAACCTTGCTTAGATATCTCTATAGATTTTGTTTTAGGTTTACCTAGGTCAAAGAAAGGTAGAGACTTTATTTTTGTTATGGTTGATAGGTTTTCTAAGATGAATCTTATATCGCAGACTTTTTCTTTAAGGAAGTTGTACATTTGCATGGCATTCCTAGGATTATAGTGTCAGATCATGATGTTAAGTTTTTTAGTTACTTTTGAAAGACTTTGTGGGGAAAGTTGGGAAGTAAACTCTTATTTTCAACAATTTGTTATCCTCAAATAGATGGACAAACTGAGGTAATCAATAGGACTTTATCCTAAATTTTATGTGTTGTTATTCAAAAGAATCTGAAAAGTTGGGAAGAAAGTTTGCTTTTTGTTGAGTTTGCTTATAATAGAATTGTGCATTTGACCACTAACTTTTTTCCTTTTGAAATTGTTTATGGGTTTAATTTTCTAACTCTTATGGACTTAATTCCTTTACCTTTTGAATAAAGGGTAAGTTTAGATGGTAAAAGAAGGCAAAAATGGTGAGACAACTCCATGAGCGAGTTCAGTTGTAAATAATAAAAAAAGGAACACACTGTACGTTTCTAAAGTAAATAAGAGGCGTAAACAGATTGTTTTTCAACCCGGTGATTGGATTTGGATGCATATGCATAAGGAATGATTTCATAACCAAAGAAAATCAAAATTATAGCCTCGTGGTAATGGCCCATATTAGGTTTTAGGAAGGGATCAATGACGACACATATAAAATTGATCTTTTAGGTGAGTATGGTGTTAGTTCTACCTTTAATGTTGTTGACCTTACTTTGTTTGACACAAGTTTTTGATTCAAGGTCAAATCCTTTCAAGGAGAGAGGAGATGATTTGGATTAGCCCACAAACACTAGCAAGTCCTATTATATGTTCTAAATAGGCCAATGACTCGGTCCAAGATAAAGGCATTGAAAGAGGCATTGAATGCATTGGTTTTAAAGGTTTCAACCAAGTCATATTTGAAGGATCCATTGAAGTATCAAGAGCAGGCCTTAGTACATCTTATTCATATACAAGAGGGGCCCAATCCAACCTTATTTGGGCCATGAGGTTTGGCAACAAGGCTGCTAATTTTTCAAATTTTCAGCTAACCTTGTGTTTATGATGTTTCTATATGTTTTGTGGGTTCTTAATTAGTTTTGGACTTACTATTATATATGGGAACATTAATAATTTCCTTTAAGTATTAGGATTTATTATTTTTGTTTCTTTCCTTGTTAGGTGAGGAGAGAACACAACAAAGAAAATCAAAGAATCCTACTACAACTTGGAACCTTTTCCTTTAGTTTCTAGGATTAATGGGCTACATGGAATGCTATAAATAAGTCTTGAATTAGTTATGTAATATTTTTTTTTCCTTCTTTTCTTCTCACGACAGAACATAAATTTAATATTATGAACTTTATTTTATTTTGTCAGCTACAATCCAAGGCTTGTTTGGGATTAATTAATACTTTGTTTTCATTTACGATCCAAGTCTTGCTTGGATAAGGTTATGGTTTAAAGTTTTTGCGTTAGTTTTGTAAGTAGGTCAAATTAGTCAACTAGGGTAGATCAATTAGGGTTAATTTCTTAAGAACTATTTAAACTCATATAAGCTAAATTTTGACAGCCATTGATGAATAATACTTTTGAATTTTTTCAGTTTTAAAGTGTGAGAGTGATTCTTGCGTTCTTCAGTTCTTGAGTGAACTGAATTTGACTTATCGAAGATTAACTATTTCGTGATGTAATTCTACTTCATTCCAATAGTATTGGTGTTTTGGGGCAGGTTTACATTGTGTTACACTTTTATCAGACCTATTTTGGCTTTTCAGGATCAAATCTCAATCTTGATTGTGGGTTGCGTGATCATGTGATCACGAGGTTCATATCAATTCCACTTAATTCAATCACTTATAAATCATTTTAGCTCGATAAGAGACATATCTAATCTAGTAGTTAGAAACTCGTTACTTCTTTCATTGTAAGTGATATCATTATTAGTATTGACAATAGTTTCAAAGCATAGTAGTCCAACACTACAAGATATTCTATCAAACAACAAAACAAAACCCAAGCCTAATTTATCAATATCGCAAATTAATCAAGGTATATAATTTCAATTAAAACTTTATTCAATAAAACCTTATACCATACATAGTCGACAACAACCTAATTCATCAATTGTTTTTCTATAAATAACATAATTTATTAGCTCAATAGATGTATTTCATTAATAATTAACATAATTTATATCTAATTCAATAAAATCCTAAATTAACCTAAAACACCTTAACCATAACATAATCGACAAAAACCCAAATTCATAAATTTTCTCCATAAATAACATAATTTATCTACTCAATTAATGCATTTCATAGCTAATAACATAATTTATACTTGATTCAACAAAATCATAAATTAACATAAAAACCCTAACCATAACATAATCGATAGTAACCTAAATGCATCAATTTTCTTTATAAATAATATAATTTATTAACTCAATTGATGTATTTTATAACTAATGAACATAATTCATACGTAATTCACTAAAATATAAACTAACCTAGAAAACTCTAACCTCTAAAATAACCAAAATAAAAAATTAGTAAAAAAATATCAATTTTATATAAGAAAAGTGTGTAATATACCTTAATTGATTGGAGTTGCAAATGTTGCATGCGACTCATGAAGCATAGGTATTACAATGATTTACTAAACTATGTTTTTTCTTAAATAAGTTTTGAACTTTATTATTTTCTCTTTTATTTTTTCTTGATGTGCTACTTTGAAAAAAAACTCATGAGTTTTTTCTTTTTTATTTTAGAATTAATTATGTTATATTAATTACTTTTTATTTGTTTTAACTAATATCAATTCTGCAATCATAAATTTTTTTTTTTTTTTTCAATGGCTCATATATGGGATGTGTTAGTTTAGTTTATGAATATAATTGGGGTGAATTGGACCTAAATCATGCTTATATAATCCCTAATTTGCAGGCATTTTAATAAATCAAATATAATAAAACAGTAGCAAAGACAAACCTTAGATTGAGAGGGGTCAGGAGTTAAAATTTCCTTTCTAAGCTAGATTTATAAAAAACAAATACATAAATTAATGTATACAAGATATTGAAAAAATAAAATAGAAACGAAGAAGAAAAAGAAGAAGGAGAAGAATGAGATTTGGTTATTCACATAAAATTTACCACTCCTGGGCCATACATGAAATTAAAAGGTCATCCCCATTTTGGGTCATGCATACCGACACTCCGTTAAAATGTAGTTTATTATTATTATTATTATTATTATTATTATTTTACTTTAAAAAACCCACTAAAACAATTCTTTCCCTCCTCCAAACAACATTTAATATCAAAAACCATTTTAAACTCAAACCAAACAAAAAAATTAATTTTCATTTTTTAGATCAAACCTTAAAAATTCAAATCTAAGTAATAATCGGATCCAAAAATTTATATAAATAAACTCATAGGTATAAAATATTTCAGTCTCGTTATTAATAATAATAGATACTAATAAATAAATAAATAAGGGGATCATTTTGTACTTTGTAGCCGCCAAATTTGCATCATTAAAATCTAGTCACTTTATTGGTTTTGACTTTTGATTAAAGGGTGGAAACGTGAGAAAGGATTGGAAACGGGATATGGGCCGTTTCATGGACAGTAAACATCATGAACACCGTGCTTACTCGGTTCCGAGGACCAAGATTCTTGTCGTTCAACTTGTCTTAATTTCTTCCTCCTCCAATTCACACAATCTGCAATCTCCTATGTTATCTCCTCATATTTAATTTCAAAGGTATGAAGAAAATCTCATAAATTGCCAGTGTCATGTTTAGAAGGGTGTTTAAGAGTGTGTTACGCATAGTTTTGAAACCCGACCTGGTCATCGACCCGGTCAAATGATCGGGTCACGGGTCAGATGGGTTGATCCGGGTCAACCTAAAAAAAAAACCTACGCTTACAGTAGTGAAAAATCAGTCTCGGTTGAAAAAGAAAGCCTATGCTTCTATAACCATGTGAACACATACACTTATAGTTGCAAGTCCAATAAACAGAATTGGTGAGCATTAACAGAAGCAGAAGCAAACAAACAGGAACATCAAATTCAACTTAAGCAGAATAGTAACAAAATTAACAGTAAATTGGTGAGCATTAACAGAAGCAGAAGCAAACGAACAGGGATAACAGAGGACAGAAGCAATAACAATTAATTGCAGAAGTAGAAGCAGAACGAACGAAATATTCACAGCAATATTCACAACAATATTCACAAAGAAAGTTCAGGTCTTTGACCATTTGAAGTCGCAGAAAAATAAAAGAACAGAGAAAATGAGATACATACCTATGGAGCTGCAAGCCTGCCAGTTCAAAGCAAATGGGTCAACAGAGGGAAGAATCGATGCCACTGTTATACTATAGCAAAGTTCTCCTGCAAGTTCAACAGAGGGAAGAATATTTAAAAGATGTTTCAATTTGAAACAGAGGATAGCGAAAGAAGAAAGAAACAAGTAACACTCATCTAACCTTATTCTCATATTTGAAACGGCGATCAAGGATTCAAGAGTTTTCTGTTCCTCTGCTCTTCTTCGCGACTGAAATGGGTTTGAAGATTTCTTGAAATTAATTAGGTCTTCTAACTTCTGCGTTCGTTCCTCTGCTCTTCTCGTTTTGGCCTTTTAATTGTAAAAGGCCAAAACGACGTCGTTTCGGTCATGAGTATATAAAAAAAATAAACCCGGGTCTTAGCCGGGTGTGACCGGTCCGTCTGGGTCCCGGGTTGACCCTCCGGGTCGACCGGGTCTGACCAGGCTAATTCCCAGCCTGTTTTTTCTTAGACTCGGGTCCCGGGTTGACCCGCCGGGCCGGGCCGGGTTTTAAAATACTGGTGTTACGGTTATTTTTTAAAATGTTTTTTATTTTAAAATACATTAAAATAATTTTTTTTTATTTTTAAAAATTATTTTTGATATTAATATATCAAAATGATCTAAAAACATAAAAAAATATATTAATTTGAAGTAAAATAATAAAATAAAATAATTTTAAATTTTTTCAAAAACAATTTTAAAACACAATGTTTATACGTGTGTGTATGCGCGCGTGTCTCAAATTACAATATCAAAACAATCAATCTTTATAAACTACGTCAACCCCACAGAGTATTTTCTTTTCCATTGTGTTGATATTCCTCAAAGTCATTCTAAGACCTTACAACAACCAGGGATGGAAATTCGAATGTTCGTGGTTGAAATCGCGTTTAGTCAGTCATATGATATTATTTTCAGTTCCTTTCCATTTCATAAGCAAAAGAAAATACTACGGAGTCTTGCAGTGAAAATGTTAAAAGACTTGATTCCACCACGGCATGAATAAATTTGTATACTCCACTGGCATCAGCAGATAGCAGTACTAGTTGACATTTCAATGTTGGAAAGAAAGCATGATGCATGAAGTGGAAAGGCTGAAGAAAACCCAGAGAGGATATGTTCAATCCCCTACGAAAAACTGAAACCTTATAATGGACCACAAATATGACCTTGTATATTGGTGGCAGTCATGTGCAGTGCTAGTAGACTCCCATAAGGGTCAACAAAACCACCAAACAGATGCAGAGTATTCAAGCATGAAATGATTTGAAGAGATGGATCTTTTGAATCAAATGAATATGCAGAAATTCCAAAAAGGAAAAAAGGTCACCAAAAAAAGAAGGAAGCAAATAAGGGGGCGGAAGAAGGTTTCATACACAGATGAGGAAAACTTGTTTGTAATTTCTCGTAGTTTCACCAAGCTAGCTAAATCACATTTTAATATCAGAAGGAGAAACTTTTTCCACAAGAAAAAAAAAGATAAAAAGGAAAAGACTTTGTTTTTGAGGATATTCTTTACCAGTTTCTAATCCACTTCCTGTTAAGCCAACATGAAGCACCAGGCACATTCAACAAATCTTGATCACCCAGAAAACTATTGAGCTCCAATAACTCAAAAGGATGCTCTGGATGCACTGGCAGTACAACACAAAATCATAAAAGTTATTGAAGGGCCACAATTAAAATTAGAGGCACAACTGTACATGTTGGGATTTGTGGTTGTTTATGTAATCCATTTTTTTCTCAGGACTGGGAAAGATTCATAAGCCCCGGTTTCCAAGAGCTCTAGTTCTGTGCCTTCTTTTGAAAACATCTTGCCTTCGTATTTCCATGAATGGCTTCCTCTCAATAGTTTCCTATTGTTGTCAATGTTTATGCACAATGATTGATTCTCCATGTTAAGAGCAGCGAGCTCCTTGAGTGTCTATTGTCGTGCAACAACCATGATATTAAAGCGAGTTTTCTTTCGTAACTTGCTTGAAGTGTTTTCTATTTCGAGATCTACCTGGACTTGTCTTTGATTAGTAGAACGGGTTACATGCATAAATCGTCAAGAAAACTCAAAAGAAATCAACCACAAAAGAGATTTAGAGTAGTGCAAATTGAATGAAAATCCTACGCTAGAAAACCAAACCTGCCTAAAAACCCTAGAAAATAGCGGAATTTGGCCTTGATAGGATGAGGCTAATGGCCAAAGGCCACTAGTCTTGTTCAGAACATCATTTCCCTTCAGGAAACAAAAGGCCAAGGTCTAATTCCACCAAAAAATCTATTTTGAACAATACCGGTATCGTAACTGTACAGTACCACCGCAAGCAACACTGTTTCTGTTTTTTTTAAAAAAAAAAACAAAGAAAACAAAAATTTGTTGCGATGTCGCGGTCATACAAATTAATTACCCTAACTTAAGTAAACAAAATAGTATAGAGCAAGTAAGGGGTCAATTCCACGAGGAAGGTTTAGTTCAGATTTTTATGCTATATAATATGCAACAGGGGGGATTTTGAGATTATCAAGGCTGTAGCAGAATAAATCAATCAAGCTAAATTAAACAAATCAGAAAACTATCAAGAGAACCAACCTTGGTTTCAAGTACACATCCACTTGTGGAAATCAGAACCAATCATTGAAATGAAACATCAATTTATATTCTGACTCTTTATCTTTTTCTTAATATCGGTTAGTTAACAGATATGTCGTATAACTAACCCTAATCAACAAACATTCACAGTGTTTGGACTAGTAATTTAATTCAATGGCACCCTTAAGAACTAGATAAATTGATTAATCTAGATAACATAATTGTCCGCAGTTCATGTTTGATTTGTTCGAATGTTCTCCCTAAGGTTAATAACGTAGATCCGCTATAATTATTAAATTCAGTTGCTTCACCAGTTTATATACCACAACTCTGGTTTTGATATCAAACTTAGCAATAGTTCACAATAATAACTTAGAGTCCACTCTAATAATTAAAATAAACAATCATAAGATATAAGCATAGAAAACAAACATATTCATCATATAAACTGAAAAGAAAAGGTAAAATAAATCTCACAGTTCTTGAAATCCGAAGGTTTCGTGTTCTTACAACTAAGAAAAAGAGTTTAGTCTCGCTTCTGTCTATTGAACAATTAATAAAAAAGAAAGAAGAATACATGATTTCAGGTTTGTGAAGGAAAGGGTGTGTTTTTCTTCTTTTCTGGTCGTCGCCTCCCTTCCTTTCTCTATTTCTTTTTATTTGATAGGAAACCCTAATTCCTCTTTCCTACAAAATAGTCATTTCCTAAGTAGACAATTTACATTTAAGTATTTCAATAACTATTTTCCTAAAAAAAGAGAAATAGCCTTGCATAAAATCTTCAAGCTTTGACTTTTGACTTAGAGGAGCTAAATTGCCGAAATAAAGACTTGGATGTCGGTTTGGATGCTTTGAGAAGTACTTTGGACTTGTTTCTTCACAAAACCTGTTTGTTGATAGAATTCATGTGTCATCTAAGAAAACTCATATATCTCTCATATAAGCTCTTTGTTTACTGACATTTGGTAGGCTGATAGGTTTTCGAGTCAGGAATCCAACAAAATTGAGTTTGCATCAAATGGACTTCTCTAGCTCAAGATATTCAAGTTGGAATGGTCGAAGGTCAACACCAGCGAGAAGCGAGATTTGTCTTTGAAGGCTGCGATTTCCATGCTCTTTTTTTTTCTTGCCATATATTTATAGAAAGGTATGGATGTTAGCTTTATATTGCCATTGGAATCACTTTGTTTCTACTTCTAGAGCTAAAGCTCTGCACAAAACATTGATTGGAGGTCAAATATGTCAATTATCTCCAATTTATTTCTTTTTTAATCTTACATCCAAAAGTGCCTTCAAAACATAAAACAATGAATATCAAGGCATTTTATATATAAAACATAGACAAAATACTAGGCAAATATGAGTAAAACTATCCAATAATATGGTTGCATCAGGATAGTGGCATTAGAGTACCTGATGACAGATTATTGCATCTTTAGGTACTTTCAAGAATAAGTATATGATTTGTAAGATTTTCAAAGTTGTTTTGGCGAGAAGTTAATAATGAATTTGTATTTGAATTTATTTGAAATATTATTTAAGTTTTATAATGTAATGAATGATTTAATTTGTTAGGTCATTCACAAACTAGAATGGACCAATAGATATGTATAGTGACCTTTTGTTGAGTTAGGGTTAATGCATGTAGGAAACTTTTTGTAATATAAATTATTATTGTATTTGATTAAGTTGGAAGTTTTAGGAATATCAGTAAGTCTTTAGTTATTAAATGTATTTTCTTTTTTTTATTACGTTTCTTTTAATTACATAATGATGCATGATAGTCTAATTGAAGATTCGGTAAAAATATTGTCAATTCACAAAAATAAGTAATGATAAATGCTACACTAGATTTATTTAGATGAATCCAAGGACAATATTGAAATTGTATGATTCTTCTTATACAAGTCGACCAATTTAGTTTATAAATTAATCTGGTCGACTGCTTGATGGAATGAACAACAAAAATTGTAATTGCTCGATGAAACCAGTTGACTAATTTATCAACCAATAAGAGAAGTTAAGAATTGGTCGACCAATTGGAGAAACCGGTCAACCAAATTATTGGTCCAAATTATTTTGATCAATCGATAAACTAATAGTGTATGGTCACAATATATAAAAAAAATTATCTTGTTTTTGACATTATTATAAAGGAAATTATGTAGAACTTGTGATACGATCCAGGTTCACGAGGTTCGCATCAACTTGCATCTGAAAGTTGATGATGATGATGATGATGATGATATATATTACTCCTTTCCTTGGCCCATCACTGTGACCCAAATCAGATCTTACATGTTAATTTTCGTTGATACGTCGTCGATATATTATGGTGATATTTACCGATGGAATTGTTTGTCGTTAAATCTATCGATAAATACCAACAGGAATTTTCTCATGGTATTTACCAAGGGGATTGTAGTGGGGGAAAAAAGGCAAACAATACGATAACGAGTAAGTTTTACAAACTTAGTTACCGACAAAATTAACTCGATGGTAAAATTCATCTATGAATATGCCGATAAAAAACTTTCATCGGTATATACTGAAGACATTACAAAAGGTATTACAGTGAAATTCAAAAAGGCAAATCATACGGTGACATGGCATTTCTACTGATATAATTGTTGACAAAGATTACCATCAAAATAATTTTATCGGTCAGTCCATCGATAATATTTAATTTATGACGTGACTCTCAAATCTCCTCTCCTCCTCCCCCACTTCTACTTCTTCCTTATGCAATTTTTTCTGCAACAAACAGTTACCCCCTCCCTCGCAATCTCAACACAATTCAACATCTCACAACAAATTTGACCACCACAACACTCAATTTGTCAACATCTGTGTGTTGATTCAAATTTTATTAACGATTCTCCACCTTAAGTAAGCAAATCTACCTTTTTTTTTATTTGAACACAATTTAAAATGTTAATTTTTTTTGCATGTTTTTGTAGTATATGTATTTTGTTTGGGTGTTTACTTGTTTTATATATTTTTTTCTCAAACAAATTTGTTGATATTATGATTTGTACATGTAAGGGTTTGTTTGAGATTTTGTAAAATTGTATTTGTTTATAAATTGATAAAACTTATGTCAAATTTCTAACTTAGGTGTTTTGTGATGAAATAAATAATGACTTACTTAACAAGTTTATTTTATATTTTGTCAATTTTATTTTCGAGTTATAATTTCTAGTAAATGTGTACAAATTTGAATTTATATAGATAATTGATAATGAATTAAGAGAACTATTATAATAGATTGAATAAATTTGAGCTAAATCAACATTTTTGCAAATTTATTTAGTTAACTTTGTTAGTTAATATATGTTGTCATCATTATTTTATATAAGTTTAATATAAGTAATGGATGGTCGTTCATGGATGTATCGAGATTCACCTCAATGGTTGTGGAGGATGGATTATTGTAATGAGGTTCAGGGTTTTTATTAATTACACACTATCTAATCCGTGAAATATTAATGAATGCGGTATTAGATGTCCATGCAAGTGGTGTAAAAATAAAAATTTTTATTGATATAGATGTTGTAAACATGCATCTTCTACAAAAAAAAAAAGGTTCATAGAGAAATACTTGTGTTAGTATGCATACGGAGAACCATATATTTCTCACTTTCATGGTAGAAAGGATGGTTGGGTCAACTTCTAGTGCTAGCAACGTGCATGGAGTTATAGATGACAATAGTAATCTTTATAGGAATATGGTTATGGATGCGATGAGAATTAATTAGGGTCATGCATGTCAATGTCCAATTCTAGATGAAGAGCATAATGTAGACGCGGCTAGGTTTTTTGATCTTTTGAAAGATTCTAACAAACCATTATGGGATGATTGCATAAATCACAATAAATTATCAGTCGTTGTACATGTTTTTACCATCAAGTCGGATCAGAGGTTGAGTGAGGCCAGTTATGACAGAATTGTCGTATGGCCAAGAAGCATTTTACCTGAAAAGAACATGCTGAAAGAGAACTTTTATGCTGCTAAGTCCATGATAAAACCCTTAAGTCTAGGATACCAAAAAATTAACTTGTGTCCAAACTTTTGCATGATGTACTACCTTGAAAATGCAGAGTTAGCCGAATTTAGTTCATGTGGGCATTCTCGTTATAAATCTAGAACTGGTAGGGGAAGGACTCTTGTCGCACATGATGCGATGGATAGAGTGATGGTGCACCCTTCTAATGGTGAAGTCTGAAAACACTTTAATAGTGTGTATCCTCAGTTTTCAGTTGAATCAAGGAACATGCATCTTGGGTTATGTACAGACGGATTCAATCCATTCGGGTCATTTATTGCTCCTTATTCTTTTTGGCCAATGATACTCACGGTTTACAACTTGCCACCGGGGATGTGTATGAGGCTGGATTTCATGTTTTTATCTATGGTCATACTCGGTCCTAATAGTGGGTCGAAATATAGATGTTTGTCTTCAACCATTAAGTGATGAGTTGACACAATTATGGTCATTTAAGACTTTGACTTATGATGTATCGAGGAAACAAAATTTTCAGATGAAAGTAACTTTATGGAATAGTTTCTGATTGGAGCACGCATGAAAACTTAACATGTCTATATTGTATGAAAAATAATAAGGCATTCATGCTAACAAACAGTGGTAAATCATTTTTTTTTTACTGCTACCGGCAGTTCTTGTGAACAGATCACAAGTATAGAAAGAATAAAAAGGACGTCTTTGTTGAAAGAGTTGAAAGGGATGTTGCACCACCATTTCTATCAAGTGAAAAGTTATATGACGTGGTTTTGGAGTACAATAACATTATGTTTGGTTTTCAATCTGGTAAGAAAACATTTCCTGGTTTTTGTTTAACCCATAATTGGATAAAGCGAAGTATTTTCTATAAGCTTCCTTATTGAAAAACCAATATCCCCTACCATAACCCTGATGTCATGCACATATAAAAGCATTTTTTAGAACATTTTCAACATGATTATGGACGTGAAAGGGAAGAAAAAGGACATCATCAAGGCTAGAATGGATATAACTTTGTTTTGTCACAGTAAAAATATGGAGTTGGTTTATATTAGGTCACAGGTCGTAAAGCTCAAACCCAGCTTCGCCTTAGACAATGCATAGTTACTTGTCTATCAATGGCTTAAAAGTCTGCGTTTTCCTGATGGACATGCCTCGAACATATCAAGGTTGGTTAATTTGGAGGATTGCGGATTGTATAGAATGAAGAGCCATAACTGCCACATGTTTATACAAACACTAATTCCATTGGCTTACTGTGATTTATTGCCAAAGGGATTATGGGATGCACTTGTCACACCCGGACATCGCGGCGACTGTTTAAAAAAAATCATATCGCATTGAAAAAAAACAGATATCTGGCATCTTTTTCTTTTAGGGAAAAATGTCTTGTTTCAAGGAGTCGCTACCTAGTTTTATGGTCACAAGAAACTCTAACTGGTCAACAGAGATTCTATGGTATGGAACAGGTTACGTGAAAGGAAAGATACTATCACCCCTTAAGCGTCCTACCTAAGACAAGCTGCATTGCTGATTTTGTCTAAAATTGCTAAAGGTTTGTTTGTGTTATGTTCTTATGGTCATATTATAATATTCACGACTTTGACGTCATTGAATATTCACCTATGAATATTTCCAACTCTGGTGTTGGTAAATATTGCGCAAACCACAAAATACGCTATTCTTGATTCTAGCACCAGTGAATAAACCCACAAAAAATCAGGATAAAAAAAACTATTTTTTATTATGTTTTTTTTTTTAATTTTGGGTGGGTCTAACCTAGCCTGCATGGTTGGGTAGACCCAACCTCCTTGGTCAGGTCACTGGCCTAAGCCAGTGACCCAGTTGAGTAACAGGCGTACGTGACAACGCACGCCTGCTACAGAAACAAGTGAATTATAATTCACTTGCTACAATAGCAAGTGAATTATAACTCACAACTACATGAGTTATAATGCAGGAGGGGAAGCGACTTATTGGTGATGACTGGAGCCGCGACCGAAAGAGAAAAGAGGAAGCTGACCACGGTGGAGCAGGATCTTCTCCCGATTGAAGAACTAGTGGAAGCTGGCAGGAAGAGCACGGTGGGGAGAGATGAGTGCCTGTTGGAGCTTGTAGTATGCTAGACTTGCTGGAGTCGGTGGAGCTCTTCCACTGCTGCTGGATTGAGCTCATTCACGGCTGTTGGTGTGAAAGAGAGCTTCTAAATGTTGCTTCAATGGAGGCTGGGAGAATGTGTGGTTGTTGTGCTACTACTGCTCACAGTGTTGTCACTATCATTCATGGCTGGAACAGGAGATCACAATGGGGTTGTATACTAGTTGGCTGTTGTCATTGGGGGAGAAGAGAGATGGAGCAGCACCGGCTGAGATATAGCGAAGTTAGTCACAGTGGAAAGGAACTTCTCATAACTAGGCTAAAGGTGTACCATTTGCCGGGGTGTGCCGCTGCAATGGAGTGGTCATACTGCCTACGCCAAAGATGATGTTGCTACTATGGCTGGTGTATACTCCCAATGGTTGAGGCTTTGGTTGGCATGGAGGGAAGGAAGTGAGGCTGGAGAAGGTAGTGAAGAGAAAATAGAGAACGGGTTGAGGGGGGGCAGCTGGTTCAAGTGAGAGAGACCGAAGGGTATTATTTTAAAAGTAGGAGTGAGGGAGTGGTTCCTAAGGCCGGGGAAGAAGAAAAAAACTTAGGGGGGCGTTTAATGGTTGGTTTGAGACCAGGGAAGAAAAGAGGAAAAAGTTGGGCGGAGGGGGGAGGGGGCAGTGGCGGCTAGTCTAGGATTTGGCCACGCCCCCTTTTTTTTTGTAAATGTCTTTTTTAAAAAAAAAATTTGTAGGGTTTCTGGTAATGACCTTCTCCTGGGGTTTCCTCTGCCTCCTCTTCTGCATACACTAAGATCTGTATTTATAGTGCGAGAAATAAAGTCTTAATCAAACTCATTCTTTTTTTTTAAGTTCGAATTAGAATCGAATTCGAAAGCAGACAATTATCATTATCTTGAAGGTAGGGATTATCTTGAAGATAAGGATAGAATGACAAAAGCACATTGTAGTCCCTAGTTTCCGTGAAAACTGACAAACCACATTTTTCATCGAAATAAATCTATGATCTTTTAATTTTACATTTTAAACCCTGTAAAATTAAATTAAAAACTAATGGGTCAAAATTGAGTTACAACAGTTGCCCCCTCTTTACAATGCTTACGGTGCAAAGGCATTAGAAAACTTATTTTCTTTCGACTTTGTATAGTAAGTTTTGTAAAGAAGAATAATTTTGAAAACCCTTCCCCTTTTTCTTTCTTTTTTTTTGATTTTTTTTAGAAGTTGTCTCATTGTAATGGGTGACCTACCCAGGTGGAAAAATACAAAGAAAGAGTCTCATTGTAATGGGTGATCTACCCAAGTAAAAAAAGAAAGGGTCTCATTGTGATGGGTGAGCTACCCAAGTAAAAAGAGAAAGGAAAATGAGGACTCGAAGGTGCACTTAAAAGGATGGTCGAGGGCTCGAAGGCGCACTCGAAAAAGGTGAGGGCTCGAAGACGCACTAAAAAAATAGGTGAGGGCTTGAAGGCGCACTCAAAAGGAGGTGAGGGCTCGAAGGCGCACTCAAAAGAATGGTCGAGGGCTCGAAGGCGTGCTCGAAAGGGGGTAGGGCTAGGAAACGCACTACCTTAAATAGTTGAGGGCTCAATGGCGCACTCGAAAGGAAGCCAGGGCTCAAAGGTGCGCTCAAAAGGAGGTAGGGTTAGGAAACGCACTACCTTGGATGGTTGAGAAAAGGTGGTGGAAAAATACAAAGAGATTTTTTTTTACGGCCTAATTCTCGTGGGCGGCTTGCTCAAGTTAAAATTTCTCAAAGGTGAAAAATTTCCAAAAGCGATTTCAAACTTGGCCATTTCAAGGTGGTCTTCCATTTGATGGATCTTGTCAGAGATTTCTCTTGCGAAGTTTGCAAAACTCGTTGTCTAATATCTCAAAGTTTAGATGATATGCATGCATCTTTACCTGATTTGAAATAATAGGCCCCCATTTCTTCTTAATCTTCTTGTTTGCTTGATTGATGACGATTTGCTATCTCTGATTTGGGTCATCTTCGTCGTTTAGCTTCTATCCTACTCAAGTTGGCCCATGTAAGTCTCTTCTCATATTCGTTTACACAGCTTAGCCTTTATGGTGCCCATTGTGACCCACTTGCTTGCTAGAGATTTTTCATCTCGTCAAATAATTTAAGAGGATCATTCATTAATCCCCGTCTCACTTTTAAAAACATTTGTTGTCACTTGCTGAAAGGATCAAGTTGCCTTTTATAAACCAAGATGCCCCCTTATCTTGTTGTAGGAAATGCTCATCTTTTTTCCTAGAAGGGATCGATTTTTCATTAAACATAATGTTGCCCCCTAGTACTGGTCATTGCCTTTAGGTGTGCTTTGTCAACAACTCTGCCAAATAATGGTTTTTTAAGTGACCATTTTCTCATTTCTCCCATTTTTAGTTTAGTGAAGGAATATTTGTCCAGAATGAATCTTGAAATCTTGATCTTGCATTTTGAAAACAAAAATTGTTTTGATAGAAGTTTAAAAGCATTTGCTTTTGAAATCTTGCAACTCCTTGGTTTTTCATTATAAACCAAGATGCCCCCTTGTCTTGTTGTAGGAAATGCTCATCTTTTTTTCTAGAAGGGATCGATTTTTCATTCTAAACATAATGTTGCCCCCTAGTACTGGTCATTGCCTTTAGGTGTGCTTTGTCAACAACTCTGCCAAATAATGGTTTTTTAAGCAACCATTTTCTCATTTCTTCCATTTTCAGTTTAGTGAAGGAATATTTGTCCAGAATGAATCTTGAAATCTTGATCTTGCATTTTAAAAACAAAAATTGTTTTGATGTAATTTTAAAAGCATTTGCTTTTGAAATCTTGCAACTCCTTGGTTTTTTCTTGGAAAAGAGACTATTTGCTCTTTTATTTGGCGATATAGTATTTGGTGAAAGTACATCATGAGGTAACCTTCTGTTTCTTATGGGTTTTCAAAGTGAAGGGCTCGAGAAAAAGCTCGAGGTTTTGTTTGAGAAAAACTTGTCTTTTTTTGAACACTTATTTTATCAGCATGAATAATAATGAATAGCTTGTTCTCAATGTCACGACTCTAATAAAGAAGTACTCTTTGCATTTTGAGAGCATTGCTTATTAATCTAGGTTGTTTGTTTGCTTGAGTAGAAAGGACTTTTGCAGGTATGTAATGTAGGTCAGTGGTTTTTGGCTATGAAAGAAAAGGATTCATAAAGCTCAAAGAGTGTTTCAGGGTTTCAAAGACTGAGGATCACTATCAGCAGTTTGACTCTTTATGTCATTCATCTTTTCTTTTTCCACTCTTTTTTTATTTGCTTTTTTATTGCTTTGCTAGGGCATACTCACTTTATCTTGGTTATCACTCTTTCTTGTGATTTGGGCATGCCCCCTAGTCATTGAGTTTCTTGGGCTCTTTTGCCTTTTCGGTTTTCTCACGGTTTTTCATCTTTTCTCATTTAAATTTTCACTTGCCCCCAGTGTAGAGTGTGATCCTAGTCGAGATTTTTCATGAAAGAAACATTATTCAAGCTCAAAATAGGAATGCAAGGGATATACTCTTTTAGAATGTGAAAGGAATAACAAAGATGGCCTTTCCTCATTTCAAGCACAAGCATTTAAGATCAATAAACTTTGACCTCGTCTAGTGTGATGATTTGGAATTTCGCAAAGAAATGCATTTCATGATCTATGAACAACAAGTCCACTACATACCATTATGCATACATTTAAAACACATGGTTCAAGAGTCACAAGGTAAGGGTGACGTTTCATTTTCTATTTGTGCACTTTGGTTTATAGCTTAGTCACCTCAATAAAGGAGTTGCTTGATTCATATGTCATTCTACAAGTAAAATGTCAAAAATATCATTTTAAATAACCATCAAATCATTTTTGAAATCAAAATGCAAGTTTAATTTTTCAAAACTCCAATGGGGAAACTGATTTTGGTAAAAGAGGTGAATTGAGCCCATGAGGCTTCAAAAATGTACTTGTGAGTTCTTAGAGGGAATCCCTTTCAAGATATTTTGGTTGTAAATCAAAGAAAGATACACAATCGAAGGACAAACTCATTATTTCATTAAAACCCTAAAAAAGCAACAAAGACCTTATACTAGCAAGGTGGCACATGAAAGGGCTAAACACTTAGTGATCATCGATTGGAATTTCTGGAATCTTCCAACCGTCCCTCTCCTATGAATTCCTTGACATGAGCACCTTTCTAATAGTCAATTGAGGTCACACATAGACCAGTCTTGGCCTAATGACACTGTAGCTTCGTCTTCAGGATGAGTGATTTCTAGATATCTTTGTTTTGGTAGTTCTTTCTCTCATTTTTGTAACTACCTTTGACTTTGTGAACCTTGGTTTCTTTCCTTTCTCCAGTGAAACGTTCCTCCTCAGTCGAGTCAATAATCCTTTCCACACGGATAGCTTGTTCAATCCACTCAACTATAGCAACCAAGTCAGAAAAATATTGTGCAGAGCTTCCCACAAGGTATTCAAAGTATAGTGCTTTGAAAGTGTTGACAAACAAATTGACCATCTCCTTTTCCAACAAAAAAGGATAGACTTGTGCGGCTGTCTCACGCCACCTTTGAGTGTATTCTCTTATGGACTCCTTGTTTTCCTTTTCCATAGCTTGCAAGCTTTACCTATCAGGGTCCACATCCATATTGAACTTATATTGCCTAATGAAGGCATCAACTAAGTACTTCCATTTTTTTACCATGGTATTATCCAACTGTATATACCAAGTAAGGGCAATGTCACTCAAACTGTCTTGAAAGAAGTGAATCAACAGTTTTTCATCATAAACTACCTCAGCCATTTTGTTGCAGTGTGCCTTGAGATGAGTTACAGGGCATTGAGTTCCTGTATATTTGACAAATTATGGCACCCTAAACTTCTTAGGAATGACTACGTTAGGTACCAAACACATCTTGGCGGCTTTCACCGAGTCATACAAATGGTTTCCCTCAACTGCCCTTACCCTATCTTCTAGGGCAGTCCATTTTTCCAGACCCTCATCTCCTACCATTTTATCATTGAGAGACTCCACCAAGGTTGGCTCAACAGTATGAGGGATCCTTAATGGGTATACAGGCTAAGTTGGGAAATGTGCAGCGTATTGGGGCTCAAGCGAGGTTCTACTTGCCCCCAAGTTTGGTGGATTGGAGAGAGCTGCAGGCGTCGACAGAATATGGGTTGTAAATGCTGGTTGGGAGGATGTCCCTTCTCCCGACTTAGATCTCAGAGCCTGCTTGAGGAGGCTAGTAAGTCTAGCGACATCTTCTTTCAAATTGTCCAACTCTTTTCGGTGTTAGGCTTCCAACTAGGCTTTTTCTTCGTTTCCCTTTTTTTCTTTTCGCAACCGCGTGTTAAGGGTGCTTTTTAATGGGGGCCTTATATTTCACCTTGAGTGCAGTATTATAACAGTTCATAAGTGTATGTTCAAACATGCATGAAGATAAATGCAACATATTGGGTATGGATTCGCCTTTTGGGGGGTGACATAACGATTGCTATTCTTTGCATGTGTGGTCAGATCTGCATCCGATATTCATTGCAATGTTGAAAGGAGATCTGTTTAGCCTTTTGTCATCTAAGCTTTTAGCCACATTCTTGGTGTCTTTTATTATGCATCTAATGTCTTTGATTAGCGGTATCTCATCGACATCTAGTCTAGGGTAGTCTCCCTCGGTCATTTGCAAGGATTCAGACTTGAGTTCATACTCAACAATTGTAATCTTAGGAATAACGACCATTATATCACCCAAAAGCCCTGTAATAAGGATGCTTACACGTTCAAGATTATCTTAGTGAAATTACGCAGGGATCAACCTAAAGGATAGGTTCTAGTCATTAAATGCATTGGGGTAATTTTGCTATCTAGTTTCAACGGTCTTTCGCATGCTTAGTGATCGTCCTCGAAAGGTTGATATGAGGTTTACAAGCAGTGTGAAAATAGAAGCCCTAAGTAATATCAGTTCAGCATATCAACTACTGTCAAGCAAACAATCATGCAAGAGTTGGATAGTTTCGCGAGCCTTACCCAGGCTAAAGCCATTGGGGTGTCATTACTCCTCCACTTATCTTAAAGATGATACCCATATAGTTTAAAAATGAGATGAGTGATGCATGAAGACCTAGATCCATATCCAATATATATGCATGATAAACATGAATAACTATGCATGCTAAAACAGTAAAAACAAAAAAAATCTTGATAAACACAAACAACACAACCACAAAAACACAGTACGAGAAACATTTTCAGCAATAAAAAGACAAAAAGCAAAGCTTAGTCCTAAGAAGTCCCCGGTGGAGTCGCCATTCTGTAACACCCGAACATCGCGGCGATCGTTTTAAAAAAATCATATCGCATTGGAAAAAGAACAGATATCTGGCATCTTCTTCTTTTAGGGGAAAATGTCTTGTTTCAAGGAGTTGTCACCTAGTATTATGGTCACTAAGAACCCTAACTAGTCAACAGAGATTCTATGGTACGGGATTGGTTACGCGAAAGGAAAGATACTATCACCCCTTAAGCGTCCTACCTGAGGCAAGCTGCATTGCTAACTAGTCAACAGAGATTCTATGGTACGGGACTGGTTACGCGAAAGAAAAGATACTATCACCCCTTAAACGTCCTACCTGAGGCTAGCTGCATTGCTGATTTTGTCTAAAATTGCTAAAGGTTTGTTTGTGTTCTGTTCTTATGGTCATACTATAATATTCACGACTCTGGCGTCAGTGAATATTCACATATGAATATTTCCAACTCTGGCGTTGGTAAATATTGCGCAATCCATAAAATACGGTATTCCTGACTCTGGCGCCAGTGAATAAACCCACAAAAAATCTAGATAAAAAAACTATTTTTTATTATGTTTTTTTTTATTTTGGGTGGGTTTGACCTAGCCTGCATGGCTGGGTAGACCCAACCTTCTCGATCAGGTCACTGGCCTAGGCCAGTGACCCGGTTGAGTAGCAGGCGTGTGTGACAACGCATGCCTGCTACAGAAACAAGTGAATTATAATTCACTTCCTATAGTAGCAAGTGAATTATAACTCACACCTACGTGAATTATAATGCAGGAGGGGAAGCGACTCACTAGCGATGGCTGGAGCCGCGGCCGGAAGAGAAAAGAAGAAACTGACTATGGTGGAGCAGGATCTTCTCCTGATCGAAGAACTAATAGATGCTGGTCGGAAGAGCACGGTGGGGAGAGATGAGTGCCTGTTGGAGCTTGTAGTCTGCTAGACTTGTTGGAGTCGCTGGAGCTCTTCCACTGCTGCTGGATTGAGCTCGTTCACGACTGCTGGTGCAAAATAGAGATTCTAAATGTTGCTTTAATGGAGGCTGGGAGAGTGTGCGGTTGCTATGTTATTACTGCTCACAGTGTTGTTGCTATCATTCATGGCTGGAACAGGAGATCACGATGGGGCTGCATGCTAGTTGGTTATTGTCACGGGGGGGAGAAGAGAGATGGAGCAGCATTGGCCGAGATATAAGGAAGCCGATCACAGTGGAAAGGAACTTCTCATAAGTAGGCTGAGGGTGTGCCATTTACTGGGTGTGCCGCTGCAATAGAGTGGTCATGCTGCCTACGTCAAAGATGATGCTGCTATTATGGCTGGTGCATACTCCTAGTGGTTGAGGCTTCGGTTGGTGGGGAGGGAAGGAAGTGAGGATGAAGAAGGTGGTGAAGAGAAAACAGAGAACGGGTTGAGGGGGGCAGCTGGTTCAAGAGAGAGAGACCGAAGCGTATTCTTTTGAAAGTAAGAGGGAGGGAGTGGTTCCTAAGGTCGGGGAAGAAGAAAAAAACTGAGGGGGGTGTTTAATGGCTGGTTTGAGACAAGGGAAGAAGAGAGAAAAAAGCTGGGGGGAGGGGGCAACGATGGCTAGTTTAGGATTCGGCCGCGCCCCATCTTTTATTTATTTATTTATTTTTGTTGGGTTTCTAGTAATGGCCTTCTCCTAGGGTTTCCTCTGTCTGCTCTTTTGCATACACTGAGATCTGTATTTATAGTGCAAAAGTCTCATCGCTTGCAAGAAATGAAGTTTCAATCAAACTCATTCTCTTTTTTAAAGTTTGAATTAGAATCGAATTCGAAATTAGACAACTATCATTATCTTGAAGGTAAGGATTATCTTGAAGATAAGGATAGAATGATAAAAGCACATTGTAGTCCCTAGTTTCCGTGCAAGTTGACAAATCACATTTTTCATCAAAATAAATCTCTGATATTTTAATTTTACATTTAAACCCCGTAAAATTTAATTAAAAACCAATGGTCCAAAATTGGGTTACAACAGCACTCACGGAGATCAATCATTTCTTTAGAGATATATGCTCCAACAAGTTGTAGACACAACATATAGAGAGGCTTGAAACAAATATCGTCCAGACAATATGCAAACTTGAGATGATATTCCCTCCGTTTTTTTTTAACTTGATAAAGCATCTACCCATACATTTACCGTTTGAGGTAAAAGTTGGAGGCCCAGACCAATATAGATGGATGTATCCAATTGAGAGGTTAAAGATTACACATGAAATGTAATTAAAATTTTATCGTCTTTTTTTTTTCATAATTCAAAACATTTGTTTGATTCCATGTAAGTACTTGTTGAACCTTAAGAGAAAAGTTAAAAATAAGGCGTATATTGAGGCTTCGATATGTGAGGCCTATATTGTTGAAAAGATCTCAACATTTATCTCGTACTATTTTGAGCTTTAATTGAGAACAAGAATCAGTTGTGTTTCAAGGCATGACGATAGTGGTGAAGTGCTTTTGAGTGGAAACTTATCAATATTCTCTCATCCTGGATGACCCGCACCAAAAAATATTGTTAGGGGAAGATATTTGTCTGAAATAAAATTAAAACAAACACATATTAAATGTTATTTAACTACGATGAACTTAAAGCTTTTATTCAATAAGTATACTACTTAAACTTTGTTATTAATGAACAATTTATCTCTTATAATATCATAAACTAATACATTGTTGAATACATTGTAGGTAACATCATCAATATTTACCGTTCTAAAACTCATAACTGACTGAATCCCAAATCGTTCTATTACAAGATGGAATAATTTTTCACGTGGTGGTTCAGAACACATGTAAGTACTATTTAATTATTATTATCTATCGGGATACTTAATTTCATAACACATTTATGTTAATTGTTCATGGTTGTACTTCATGTACCAGGTTTATAAATTGGGAGGGAATGTTAATGTTACTTTGTCTTTACTAAGTTCGAGTCCTAAAAGAAAGGTGAAGTGCTACAACGGGTATTTCATCAATGGACATGTGTTTCATATATAAGAATATGGGCAGTATAGAAACACATATAATAGTGGGGTTTGTATTAAAGAATCGACTTCTTATGAGTTTAAAGTTGACTATTATAGGAAACTAGAAGAGGTAATTGAATTGTAGTATCATAGCGAGCAGAATATAGTATTTTTATTCAAATGTTATTGGTATGAGACCACTGATAGAGGAATCATAGTAGATCTCCATCATGGTTTGGTCGAAATCAATTCAAAGGCTAAACTTCGCAACATCGACAATGTCTTTGTTTTCGCTAAGCAATGTCAGCAAGTTTGTTATACATACACTTTTTCCTTTAGAAAGGATTGTTCAAGAGTTGATTGGTTATCCGTATGAAAAACCAAATCTAGGGGTCGTGTCGAGGTTGTTCAGGATGAGAACGATGAATCAATTGTGGGAGATAATGTCTTTTAACTTGGTGAGTTACTTAATCCATATTGAGTTGCTTCATCGATTGACTTGGAAGAAAATTCAAATTTTTGTATCGCCAAGAATATTTTTATTGATGTTGATATTGAGGAGTTAAATGTTCTTTTTAGATCCAGTGGATATGCACAAGTCAATGAAGATGATGACAGCAATGAAATCAACGTAGAAGATTGTGATAGAGATGACGACGAGTCAATTGAAGAAGAAGAAGAAGACAATTCTGATTAATTTGCGAAACAAGAAAGTGTAATACCATAAACTATAATATAATTTATTATTGAATTACAAGAAAATATTTATTTTATTATTGTAATGTGAACTGGTGTTATTGTTTTGTGCGTGCAGTTGTCAATTTAAGTATTTACGGGATGGATAGATAGGGAATACAAATACAATCTGACATCAGACACTGTTTCACACTGATGGAAATACTGATGATTTGTTCATTACACATTGGTATACCGATGGGTTGTGTCCATCGGTATATTCAAGTGGCAATGAGAACTGTCCACCTTCTCATTAGCACTGTTCACCTTCTCATTGGCACTGTTTATGGTGTTCATTACACACAGGTACACCAATGGACACAATCCATCGATATATTCCAGAGGCGATGGGAACTGTTCCCCTTCACCCTGGCACTATTCATGGTGTTCATAACATACAGGTATACCTTGGGGAATGTTTCCATCGATATATTCCAGAGACTATGGAAATTGTTCCCCTTCACCCTAGTATTGTTCTTGGCATTCAATACACACGGGTATATCGATACGATATTTTTGTTGGTATACCCGTGGCACTGGGATTTCCAACACACTGACAATTAATGCTTTTATTGACTAAAGTACATGTTTTTACAGGTTTCCTAACAAAATCACCAATGGAATGGGATTTCTAACGCGATGACAATTAATGCTCTTATTGACTAATGTACATGTTTTTACAGGTTTCCCAACGAAATCACCAACATAATGGGATTTTCAACACGCTGACAATTTATGCATTTTTGAATGTTAACTGTTTACTCTTTTACAGGCAGAATAACCAACGGAATTAAAAAAACTAGAGGGGTTTTTTGAAATTTTTAGTGCGAATTAAAAATTTCAATTTGACTTGACCAACGGAATCACCATCTAAACATTTAAAAATAATAATATTTAATGATCTGTCAGGAATTCCAACTGTAAAACCTAATATAAAAGCTTCACGAGCACAATAGACAGGGCTTTATTTTCTTCTCTATCTTTGTTTCTTATCTCCTCTACATCTTCTTCTCTCTTGTTCACTCTTCTCTTCTCTTCTCTTCTCAACTGTCTCTCAATAGATAAAATCAAAGTAGATCTTCTCTTAACATAATCAACATGGTATGTTGTTTTTCTTCTTATTTTTCTTATTTTTCTTGGGTTTTTTTAACAATGTCTTTTCATTTTTTTTTGTTCTTTTTAGTTCAACTCCGAAATTGAGCATGCCATTAAGGTAATAATTTTTCATTCCTTATCCATTTGTTTATTTTGTGTTTATTTTTGCATTATTTTTTTTATCTTTTTTTTTGTTCAATTATTTGTTCTTAATAATTTTATGAATTAATAGTTGTATGAATTTTAATTGTGATTGAAATATTTTTTGCATTATTTTGTGATTATTTTGTTATTTTGTTGTTCAATTACAATTAAATGTGTAGGATCAATTTTAATTATTATTTTGCATTTATTCCATTTAGAATATTGTTTTTGTAAATTTAGGATCAAAAGTATTACAACTTGGAAATAATTGTGTTGAATTGTAGTTGTTATTGAAGTATTTTTTTCATTATTTTGTTGAATTTTAGTTATTTTCTTTTTTTAATTTTGTTTTTAATTTCTAATTAAATGTGTAGGATTAATTTTAATTATTATATTGTATTATATCCATTTAAAATCAATTCTTGTCAATTTAGGATTAAAAATATTATCACTTAAAAAATGAGATTTTTCTATGAAATTAAATTATTCAAAATTATTGGTAGAAATTGAATAAAATCAACTAGTTTGTGGCATATATGTTATCTAGTTACAGGTAGCTTTCTATATAAGGGAGGTGTTGCTGAATAGTTTTTAAAAATAGAAATTTTTATTTTTTTCATAAATTTATGTAGATACCTAGGGGAAAGTTTATTGCATGTCATAAAGACAAGATCACTGCTAGTTCTTCCAAAGAATGATGCTAACAACCACAAGTCATTAGGTGCCGACCAAGAAGAGGCACCTAAGGCACAGGCATCGACTCACGATGCAGCCTCATCAAGTGCAATGCCATAATGTCAAGGGGGGTCCCTTCACAGCGGGATCCATTTACCTGCAAGTACGAGGCCCAGTGGAAGGATGACCTTTCAATGTAAGTTTGTTTTACTTTCACAACGTATTTAATAATTTCTGAAAAAATAATATTTCATGAAATTTATCAAATTTCGAGTTTACAAATATTGAGGCTGCGAAAACAGGCATTTAAATCATCGATGGAATCTTCCACTATACCAAGCATGTTATTAAGCATATAATCTTCTTTTTCTTACATAAGGTACAACACATCTAGGACATCATCATCGCTCACCTATGCTGGAAGGTTGCAGCTCATCAAAGCAGTGATATTCTCTATTCAAGTTTATTGGACTACTCTTTTCATCCTCCCAAGCTCTACGATCAGGAAGCTGGAAAGCATACTTGTTGCCTTCCTTTGGAAAGGCACATCCCTCAACACCATAAGAGCCAAGGTAGCTTAGGCTTCAATATGTTATCCCAAAAAAGAAGGGGGACTGGGGATAAAGTGTTTGAACACATAGAATAGGGCTACCATTTTGAAACACATATAGCATTTGCTGACTGACCAGTAATCAATCCGGTCTGCATGGGTCCATACCAACCTGTTTAGAGGGCGTTCCTTCTGGCACATAAACAAGCCCTCCAACCCTTCCTAGTCCTGGAGGAAGATCCTGCAGAATAGAGAGTGGTGCAAAGGGTAGATGGTCTTGTGTATTAGGAATGGTCAAGCAACATCCTTGTGGTTTGACTACTGGCTACTAGATGGAAGAAGATTCAGTGACCTCCTGCCATATAGAACCCTCTCCTCCATAAGACTGCCATGGAATGCAAAAGTATCTGACATCATTAAAGGGGATAGATGGAAGTTTCCAATAAGCTATCAAAACATCTAGGTCATCTAGAATTCCATAACTTCTCTACCAAGAACAAACAGGAATGATCACCTGGTTTGGAAAGGGAATAATGCAGGGACGTTTACTATTGACTTAGCTTGGGATATGATCAGGGAATCTAGACCCCCCCCCCCTCAACTCCCTTCATCACCTCTTATGGTTTTCAGCCCACATTCCACATAAATCCTTTATACTTTGATTAGCCTCTCAGTCCAAGATGTAGACCTTGGACAAGTTGCATCCCATGACTATCTTTTCTTCCAATGCCCCTACACCAGCTTAGTTTGGGAATCCATTATAAGGCTCTTCAGAATTCAATGGCTCAGAATGCAGTGGAATCTCCTTCTCCAATGGGCAACCTCAAACTACAGGAAGATGAAGAATATTATGCACATCATAGCTCGGGTAAGTCTGCCCACCACAATATATACTACATTTGGTTTGAAAGGAACAACAGAATATTCACCAGCACCCTCCACCCTCCTCAGGATACCAGTGCAGATATCATTCAGCACATTAGGTCTCATTTGGCAAACATCGGCAGAAAGAACCCTATCTCAGATGTTATATGTGAAATATGGTACATGCACCCTTAATGCTATGGCCAGTGTCCCTAGGCTCTGTTAGCAAATGCCTTCTCTTTTCGTATAAGGCAATCATGTCAATGATCAAGGCATGCGGCCCGATCAAGTCAGCTAGCCATCTGTTTTTTATTTTCCCAGGCTTGTTCTAGTGTGCACTTAGATTTTTCTCCTCCTGCTTTGGGCTTGGGCGTGTAGCCCGATCCAGGCAACAAAAGTTTTCTTAGTTAGCTAAGCCCCTTTTCTTTTTTTTTGGATAGCCCAATTCGATAATTTTTCTCATGCAACCTAAATAGATTTCTTAGCTTCCATACATGTTCAAACACCCCAAACAAAATTTTACCTTAATAACATCTTAAGCTTTTATATAAATTCATATACATTCATTAAACCACATATCTCTTTCTTTCTTTTTTTCATCTACATATTTTAATATTAAAGGTTTCAACTTCCTTCCTATACTTTCCAACATGTTATAACTTACCAATATATATTTAAATAATAATATCTTTTCCTATCACTAATTCAAAGGCATTTACAATAGTTCAAGCACATCTTATTTTACAACATGCACAACCTTTGATCTTCCACGTCCCATTTATTAGTCACTTTCAAATTTTAATTTCCTACACTTACATTCAATCCAATCCCAAATTGTAAATAATACATGAACACTAATTGACACAACCAAAAGATTGATGTCTTCTCCTAAGTGCAGGAGTGTCGAAATAATAAATAACCCGGCAAGACCAGGGTCGAACTACAGGGAGGTTAATTGTATAAATTATAAACAACAATAATACAACAACAATAGTAACAACAATAACAATAACAATAATAATAATAATAATAGTAATAGTAATAATAATAATACTAGTAGTAGTAGTAGTAGTAGTAATAATAATAATACCAATAATACTATTATTAATGATAATAATAAAGATGAAGAAGAAGAAGTTGATGAGAACTTTGAGATGGAAGATTAACGTAAGGATTAAACAATGATAACAACAAATGTCAAGGTTAGAGGATCCACTAATGGTATTTCAAACAAGTATAGTATAAACTCTTTTTATTCAATTGGAAACCACACACAAAGGAGGTTCCAATCGGATTATAAATTGTTAACATGATTACATTAGTTATCTTATTCGAATAATGCTAATACCTGTAAATGTTGTCGGGCATTCATGATTATAACTTATGTTAACAACAAATCAAGTTCCTTTCATAGCTCGGGTGTCGATTATACCATACGGTATGGGCTATGAAAGTGCCAAGTATTTTTTGTACCAAGTGTTATACAACATAAATCTAGATTAACCATTTAACAAGCAAAGTATTAAAAGTGAACAAGATAACAAATACAAAGCATGTTAGTATCCAACATTAAGGTCCATGTTAAGTTTATATTATACTTTTTTTTTTTTTTTTGATTTACGTGGGTGTCCAGGCCGGCTTGCGCGCACCACGACTAATCCCACGACCCACTTGAACACCCCGCAAACCCGGTGGGCATGTAAGGCACCGCGGGGTGACAGGGCGTGCACGTGAGGACTCGAACCCAGGAGCAGCAGGAGGAGACAAGCTCCTCCTACCGCCAGGCCAATACCCTCGGTGCGGTTTATATTATACTTATTCTTACACCATTAGTGTACCCTTTTCACCTTGACATAATTAACTTAGCTAGACATAATGAAAGAGAGAAACATAAATAAACAAAGAAAGGAAATGAAAAGCATAAGATAGAGATTAATATAAGCAAAACTTAAGCATTACAAAATATAAAGAGAGAGCAAGAGCATGATCTTGATCTGAACACCAAGATCCTAAATACATGGCAAATGACTCCTTTTATAGGCCAAAATTCGGAACTATTGATTTGTTGACTAATTGATGAGTGAGTGGCCACATCTTGACTTGGTGACAATTCTTATCTTCTTGTCTGCCGAAACGTCATTGATAACGTCATAATTTGAACAGACTTAAATCATGAAAGTTCTAGGAAATTGTCTCAGCTTTCTAGGGTAAAAATTTGAGATCATTTGGACTTCTAGAACTCGCGATATGGGCTGAACACTGAACAGTGTCTGGGCTGCAGGACAGATTCGGACTTCTTCGTTGTTGCTATAATTTGGACTTGAAAACGGCCTTGTTAAATCTTGGGCTCCTCATGAAAGTTCTAGGCCTATGTCTTAAATTTCCATCCATATAAGGTAGACCTAAATCCAAGATCTACAGCTCCAGATATGACCCGATTACCAAACAGTGTTCCAGTTTGGACTGCACCAACATCTCTTTTCTAAGTTTGGCCATCTCTTTGTCCTTTCAATTTCAGTACTTCAACTCATCAATCAATTCTTTCATTTATGTGATAGGCCTGCATTTAAGATGAACATTTACCATAAATTAAAGGTATCTTATATTATTAGATATGTTATTATAAAACATGCTTTAGTTAAGGAGTTATTGATACTTCAAGTGCAAAATGATGATATAAAACCTTGATAAAAATGCACTTTTAAGTACTAATCACACCCCTCAACCAGCTTATTACTAGTCCCTAGTAATCAAAGCGTTAAAATAGAAAAACAATTTGCAACTTTCACAAAGCAAGGCATTCATCATTCAACTTCCATTAATCTATCCGGATAAACAAACTCTCATTAAATTTTATATATCTGCTCAATATCTCTTAAACAAAATATTAATAAACCTTCCTTGTTATGTGCTCAATGTATGAAACATAGATTATGGGGCTTTTATTAGAAGAAAACAATATTTTGTTCTAATGTTTAAGGTTAACTTCCTTGGGTTGGGATTATTTTATTTTATTTTATTATTTTTTTTCTTTCCTTTTTTTTTCTCTTTGTTTTATATATATATATAACTTAAAACACAATGCATGACTCCCAGACCAGTTGATCTTAGGGCATTAGATGTTGAGACACCCCTACGAGCTTAGTAACTCGGGTTGTAGATACTGATACGTAGATAGTGCAATGTTTGATTCCCATAAGCTTTTCTCCTTAACCCATGTAACAAGCTTTGGGCCAATAGCTCCCAAGTCAGTTGACTTTAGGGTATTAGGTGTTAAAACACCCCTTCGAGCTTAATTGCTTAGGTTATGGAGGCTACGAAATCAAACTTATCTACGTTTTTATTATCATCATTTTTGTTTTTTTTGTTTTTTTTTGTTGTTTTTTTTTTTTAAATTATAGACTATCCCTATCCCTTAGTTGTTACCTTTAACAAAAGAACATAAATAATATAATAATCTAATGTGCAACCCATAATCATATGTTACGAGTGTGTGTGTGAAAATGAAGGTTTAAGAATACTTGTTAAATGAGTATATGAGCGTAAATCAAGTGATAATAATGCGAGAGTTTGTAAACCTGAATATTTCAAGAAGTATTCTAATAGGCCTTGTTATGAATATTGCAAATAACCATTGGAAAATGTTTACTAAGATACATCTCAAGAGTCACTAAAATTCCTCCTTACTCTGCCATCCTAGTAATAACAGTTTTGTCAAATGGCTTTAATAATAGCAAAAACAGTTAGTAAGTTAGTTTTTTTTTTATGTCAACTACTACCCTCTCCCCCCAACCAGAACAAGACATTGTCCTCAATGTCATAAGATAGAAAGATAGAGTATAGAAGACATCACCTGAAACAACGAACACCGACAAACCCGAAACACACTTAAACAAATATAAGAAATAACAACACAAAATAATATGCTATTAATAAAACCAAAAGACACAAGGATTCACAAACGAAGGCTCAAATCCAATCTAAGCTTTTTACGGCTTTCCTTAGTTGACCAATTTATGCGACTCATGGAAGGATCAATTACGGGGTTAAAGATTGTAGTTGGTCGATCAATTGTTTAGCAAGAGCGGCAGAGATTATGATTTGTCGTGCCGAAGATGTTAGAAATTCCTATTCCACGGCTTGATCAAGAAAAGACAACAAATTATCATAAAAACCATTAACATTTAACGGACCTATAGGTTTATGGTGAATGTGCGGTTAGGCCCAAGAGGTAATATGAAAGATCTCTTCCAATGTGCCCGCGACCACCTGGTAAGGCAATGAAGGCATCAGCATGGTTAAACATTGTATTCATTCGATCAAACATTGTGGAGACCTGTAATTCCTCTCCAATTGTTTTCCCAATGAAGTTCCCTTTTGCTAAAGCTTTGGGGACGACCCCCAAAACTTGACTACCTCCTAAAAATACAGCTATTGACACACCCACCATTAACCCAAGGTCGCCTCCCCCATACACTAAATGAATCTTTCTCTCGGCTAGGACTCGACCAAGATGATTTGCTTCTAAAAATGTTATTTCCTTCCTAGGACTGGATCCACCGAAAACACAAATATTTTTTATGTGATAACTTGAGGGACCTGCCATTTCTACACACTTCTATATCTGTCTAATGTAAGGGTTGAGTAGAAAGGAGGGGAAGGAAGAGAAGATTTTATAGATGAGAAATTGAAGATGCAATCGTACCCCTATATGTAGACCAGTTGGAGTCTCACTCTCTCTCTCTTTATTTATTTATTTATTTATTTTGAAAAGGCATGTGTATGTACAGGTAGTTATGATTGTGGCTCATATCTTCCCTTGGTTTTACGTCCAAGAACGGCTTAAACGCCCTCTATGGGTCGGGGATAGGCTTCCCATCCAGGTTTTCTTAAAACCGGCAAACGAGGTCTTTTATAGTCGATTCCCAAGACTAAGTCGATCATGTTCTTTATGGAATTGTGGCCATAAATCATGAATAGCACGATGCACATCTCCACTAGGATGCGTCTCAAGGGTTAATAGAAGATTATCTAAAGACCCCTTACTCGGGCCATCCTTAATGAATTGTATTTTATCTTCACGATTTATAGATACCATTCCTAAAGAACGACATTGTACATTACAAGTCCATCTGGCACATCTATGACAGACTTTCAGTCGTTTTGCACGACGTTTCTTTGCAAAAGTGTTTTTACCTGTTCCAGGCATGTGTGAAATGAAAGAATTGGAGGACTCACCGATAATCGAACCTTTGCTTCAATCGGCCAAATGAATATCTTCGGGAATTCCATGATTCATTAACAACTTCAATCTTGCACACCTAGCATGATAAATTTTTGTAATCGCATTTTGAGGCAGAGCGGGAAAGTACTTTTTTAATTTTTCAAGAGTGGTGTCATTTTCAAATGAGAATTGGAGAAGAGAGACAAAGAAGGGAGAAAAAGCAAAGTATTGCACAAATATATACAAATATTAGTTATTATGGGAAACTGAAAGAACCGACTTAAGTTACGGAGTACCGTTATCCGCCATTTGACCGGGATGAGAGACTAGCAAAACAAGAGTCACACCAAAAGGAAACACAAAAACAATGTGAGAAAGACAAAATAATCAACCTTTATCTACAAGATCATTCAAACCAATGGATTCAATTTCACTAGGAAAATTATCAAAGTAAGTTTTCAAACGATGTCCATTTCCCTTAGAAACATTGTCATTCTTTGGATTCTCAATATCAAAGGCCCCACAAGGATACACATGTTTCTCAATAAATGGACCGCTCCATCTTGATCTTAGCTTTCCGGGAAATAAATGGAGTCGAGAATTATAAAGCAAAATGTTTTGACCAAGTATCAACTTTTTGACAATTTTCACAAGTTTTGCAGAATGCATGTGTGTCCTTGAACATGGTGGGCCAATAAAATCCATTTTGTAAGATTTTCGCAATCGTCTTTTTTGACGAGAAATGACTCCCACATGTTTCGAATGACAAAGTTTAATGACATTACTTACCTCATTGTCGGAATGCATCTTCGAAATATTTGATCAGGACAATATTCGAATAAGTAAGGGTCATCCCAATAAAATTTCTTCACTTCGTTCAAAAACTTACCTTTGTCTTCGGTACTCCAATGAGTTGGCAAATCTCCTGTAGCAAGAAAATTGATATTTTTAGCAAACCAAGGCATTGAACTAAGAGAAAGTAAAGATTCATCAGGAAAGTAATCATCGATTGGTGTGATGTCGGATGTTGAATCTGTTGTCACTCTTGACAAAAGATCCGCATCAACATTTTCGATGTCTTTTTCATCCGTGATTTCTTCCTAAGAATAAATCATTTGCAAATCTTCAGATTCATCCAATTCAATTTTACTCAAAGTAGATTGAAGTTGATCATAAACTAATTCTTCAATAGAATCTACTTCTTGTAAATCATTATCATCTCCAGGTTGCTTGCAAATATTGAAAATATTCATCTCCAATGTCATGTTCCCAAACGATAGCTTCATCAGTCCATTCCTACAATTAATCAATGCATTAGAAGTTGCAAGAAATGGACGTCCTAAAATAACAGGAAATGAATTACATGCTTCAACAGGTTGTGTGTCCAAAACAATAAAATCCACAGGATAAATGAATTTATGGACTTGTACTAACACATCTTCAACTATTCCTCTAGGCACTTTTACAGATATATCGGCAAGTAAAAGAGTTACAGAAGTTGGTTTTAACTCACCTAGATTGAGACTTTGAAAAACTGAATATGGAAGTAAATTCACACTAGCTCCAAGATCAAGTAAGGCTTTTTCAATTTTATGTTCTCCGATAAAGCAAGAAATTGTAGGACAACCAGGATTTTTATATTTCAAAGCATTATTGTTCTGAAGAATGGCACTTACTTGTTCGGCTAAAAAGGCTTTCTTTTTCACATTCGGTTTTCTCTTCACGGTGCACGAGATCTTTCAAAATTTTAGCATAAGAAGGAACTGTTTAATAGCATCCAGCAAAGGTATATTGATCCTTACCTTTGTTTGAAGGTTTCAAAGATTTCGAGTTGTGATTGACTTTCCTTTGTTTGGTCATGGCATGAGGAAATGGAAGTCTTGGCGAAGAATCGGTCTTTTCTTTGCAATAATCGATTCAACCCCTTCCTTACCCTCGAGAGATTGACTCATCGTCTTTCTCACAAGGTTCAAGAATGGGTTTTTCAATAACCTTACCACTGCGAAGAGTGATGACCCGATTTGGCTTGATCCATGTGTTGACTTCCAAAACTACTTGCATTTGCATTGTATTGCTCCTTGGGATTTTGTTGTGGTTGAGATGGAAACTTACCTTTCTCTTGGAACCGAGAGCGAGATGTCAATTTTGCAAGAGTATCTTTAAAATCTTCATACTTTGAGCAAGTTGAGTGTTGATTGTCTCTTGCTTTTCAATGAATGCATGCAATGTTTCCTCAAGATTTCTTCTAGGAGGTGGGGCATAAGGAGGTGTATATCCATGAGAATTTTGGAAGTTATGGTGTGCTTGAAACGGTGGTTTGTGAAGTTTGTGCATTATTGTTATCACTCTTCCAATTGAAATTTGGGTGATTTCTCCAACCAGGGTTGTATGTTTGCGAGTATGGGTTATGATTGGGCCTTTGGAAACTTGTTTAAAGCATGGGCTTATTCATGGAGACATTCCTTAAAAGAAGGCAAAGTTGGACGAGTCATTGGTTGAATGTTCATTGGTTTCACGAGATTTGACACACAATGTCTTGAACAGATTTTAGTTGACCACTCTTTTTTAATTCTAGTGCCTCAACTTTTCTAGCTAAAGATGCAAACTTGGCTTGGAGGTCATGATCTTCCCTAAGGTTGTACATACCTCCACTAGATGTATGAGGTTGGGTCTTACTTGGTGCCTCATAAGTTCCTGTAGTGTCCCAATTTTATGCATTTTCAACTAGCAAGTCTAGGTATTCCATCGCTTCATTAGGGTCTTTATCCTCAAAAGTTCCATTACACATCAATTCAACCATTTGCCTATCTCTAGGAGTTAACCCTTCATAAAAATGTGAAACCAATCTCCATGTTTCAAAACCATGATGAGGGCAAGTATTAAGCAAGTCTCGATACCTATCCCAACATTGGTAAAATGTTTCTCCTGGTTTTTTAGTAAAAGTGATGATTTGTTTTTTGAAAGAGTTTTTTCTGTGAGATGGAAAAAACTTCTTTAAAAATTGTTGTTGCATTTCAACCCAAGCACGAATGGATCTAGGTCTCAAATTTTGTAGCCATGTTTTAGCTTTATCTTTTAATGAAAAAGGAAAAAGCTTTAATCTAATGGTGTTCATGCTATAATTTGAGTCATTATAGGTGTTCCGAGACCTCCTCAAATTCCCTTAAATGCAAGTATGGATTTTCTAAATCTAAACCATGAAAAGAAGGTAAAAGTTGAATAATGCTTGGCTTAAAATTAAAATGAGATGCATCGGGTGGAAAAACTATGCATGAGGGTGCACTTGTTCTTGTGGGATTCATGTGGTCTCTAAGTGTTCTAACCCGAATATTCTCATTATTCTCATTATGAAGCGATTGGTTATCTTCTTCGGCCATATTTTCAGAAAATGATGAGGATACCCTACAAAGTCTACCACTTAATGTACATGACCAAACTCTCATGCACGTGTAGGAAGAGAATAAAAGGAAGAAGAAAGTAAAAGTAAAAGAAACAAAGTTAGATACACGAAAAGTGAAAAGAGAAAATAAAATAAATACTATAATTTCTACAAGAATTTACCTCCCCGGCAACGACGCCAAAAACTTGACACGACCAAAAGATTGATGCCTTCTCCCAAGTACAGGAGTGTCGAAGTAATAAATAACCCGGCAAGACCGGGGTCGAACTACAGGGAAGTTAATTGTATAAATTATAAACAACAATAATACAACAACAATAGTAACAACAATAACAATAATAATAATAATAATAATAATAATAATAATAATAGTACTAGTAATAATAATAATAATAATAGTAGTAGTAGTAGTAGTAATAATAATAATAATACCAATAATACTATTATTAATGATAATAATAAAGATGAAGAAGAAGAAGTTGATGAGAACTTTGAGATGGAAGATTAACGTAAGGATTAAACAATGATAACAACAAATGTCAAGTTTAGAGGATCCACTAATGGTATTTCAAACAAGTATAGTGTAAACTCTTTTTATTCAATTGGAAACCACACACAAAGGAGGTTCCAATCAGATTATAAATTGTTAACATGATTACATTAGTTATCTTATTCGAATAATGCTAATACCTGTAAATGTTGTCAGGCATTCATGATTATAACTTATGTTAACAACAAATCAAGTTCCTTTCATAGCTTAGGTGTCGGTTATACCATACAGTATGGGCTATGAAAGTGCCAAGTATTTGTTGTACCAAGTGTTATACAACGTAAATCTAGATTAACCATTTAACAAGCAAAGTATTAAAAGTGAACAAGATAACAAATACAAAGCATGTTAGTATCCAACATTAAGGTCCATGTTAAGTTTATATTATATTTATTCTTACACCATTAGTGTACCCTTTTCACCTTGACATAATTAACTTAGCTAGATATAATGAAAGAGAGAAACATAAATAAACAAAGAAAGGAAATGAAAAGCATAAGATAGAGATTAATATAAGCAAAACTAAAGCATTACAAAATATAAAAAGAGAGCAAGAGCATGATCTTGATCTGAACACCAAGATCCTAAATACATGGCAAATGCCTCCTTTTATAGGCCAAAATTCGGAACTATTGATTTGTTGACTAATTGATGAGTGAGTGGCCACATCTTGACTTGGTGACAATTCTTATCTTCTTGTATGCCAAAAACTGCATTGATAACGTCATAATTTGAATAGACTTAAATCATGAAAGTTCTAGGAAATTGTCTCAGCTTTCTAGGGTAAAAATTTGAGATCATTTGGACTTCTAGAACTCGAGATATGGGCTGAACACTGAATAGTGTCTGGGCTGCAGGACAGATTCGGACTTCTTCGTTGTTGCTATAATTTGGACTTGAAAACGGCCTTGTTAAATCTTGGGCTCCCATGAAAGTTGTAGGCCTATGTCTTAGCTTTCCATCCATTTAAGGTAGACCTATATCCAAGATCTACGACTCCGAGATATGACCCGATTACCAAACAGTGTTCCGGTTTGGACTGCACCAACATCTCTTTTCTAAGTTTGGCCATCTCTTTGTCCTTTCAATTTCAGTACTTCAACTCATCAATCAATTCTTTCATTTATGTGATAGGCCTGCATTTAAGATGAACATTTACCATAAATTAAAGGTATCTTATATTATTAGATATGTTATTATAAAACATGCTTTAGTTAAGGAGTTATTGATACTTCAAGTGCAAAATGATGATATAAAACCTTGATAAAAATGCACTTTTAAGTACTAATCACCAATAATAATACAATTTAAACTATTAACTAAATCAATTACTTAATAAATCTCAACCAAACTTTCTTAATCTACTACAAATATTTATAATTCACATTTCATGCATCATTTCTTAAGTGTCAAACACATTTTATACCCTAATTAGCAATTGTACCCACAATTTAAACACTTCCTTCCATTTTCATAACATGAAAAACCATCTTCCGTACACATACCTATAGCATAACTTACATGGTTAAGCTAAAAACGTATCCCACGTCACTTACCTATAACATAACTTACATGGTTAACCTATATACTTATCCCACATCACATTTCTCACACATGCACTTTAATTGAACATACAATTACACAAAGTTCCATTCAATTTCTCTAGATCTCCAATCATCCATCATGCATTACAACATGCCAATATTCATTAAGAGAAGAATTCTTATTCAATTATAATTTATAAAGCCTTCACATTAACCAATACACACCTAATAAAACAAAAACACAAATTCCAAATCAACAACTCCCCCCCCCCCCCTTAACACACATGCTACATTAATTTCACACATTCAACCATAAGTTTTTTCAAAATAAAGTTTTCTCATAACAACACTTCATAGAACATACATTATCACAAGAATCTAATTAAATTTCCTTACCAATTTTTCCACGTTTCTCCTTACACACATATATATACATAAAGTTTACATACAAAAAACTTATACCACATCTAATTTCTCACACAAACACATCCATTCCTCATACAATTTCCACCAAAATTCAACAAGCTTTCTCATTCCTCATCCATTCCTCATGGCCAGCCATAGCATTAATGGCCACCTATGGATTTTTATCAAACTTCTCTCCCAATTCTACTCTATCTAACATATAATTTGTGCCTCTTAAACAATTCACAACTAATTCTCTAATTCCACCAAGTATTATTCAAGAACCCTAGAAAGATAATTTAGGTATTCGTTTTTCATTCATTTGATTAAACATTAAAACAATTGTAATAGCTAATTGAAAAGCAACTTATCAACCCATTTAAACTCCATTTCGAAGGTTTCTTTACAAACTTCCTTCTATTTTTTCTTTCTCTTTCAATTTCATGCTTCTCTGTGTGTGTGTGTGTGTGTGTGTGTGTGAGTTTATTTCTTTTCCTAGTAAATCATTCATAACCACTCACAAGCTCTCATATTTGAAAAAAAAAAAAACCAAAAATTTTGGAAGAAAAGCATGAAGAAATCGTCTCCCCTTCTTTCACGGATGCTTGTGTCTTTTTAAGGAGAAAATGAAAGGAAATATCTTGTTTTATTTATGAAAATATCATTAATGAGTCCATGTGTTATTTTTCGTATTGTTTCGACCATCGGCACTTTTGCAAGGCCTTTCTAATCTTTGATTGACTTGAAATTTCAACTCAAGATAGAACAATATGTTAGGAGACTCCCGTCAAATTTTGACCCAAATGTTATATTGAAAGTTATGCTTGATATTGTAAAACTAGACGGTAGGTAATTTTACATCAAAATCTAGATTTATGTATTTTATTTACTTAAATCGTCAAGGTTTCTAAACTAATTCATTAAGGACTTTCATCCTTAATCACAATAAAATTTCCCTCTTATTTTCATCACTTTCGGTCAAAATTTGTGCGATTGTACACGGGATTTACATTGTCAGTTACCGTTATTCATGCATAAAATCATACATTAGTTTATTTAGAATTCCACTATATTTTTATTATCATTATTTTCTTAAATAATTTCATCTAATTCACAAATTTTTTCCTTTAAATAATTATTTTATCTAATTGGAGAATTTACTCAATTTATGATTGGACTGTTGTTTCTCATATCGATATATTTCTCTACTCCATCCAGGATCTAAATAAATTCATTGGGGATTTTCCATTCCATTCTTAATATTTTTTTCTAATTTATTAATTTTCAATTGCAAATTACCATATTTTACATTGGTTTACCAATTTTTTGATCAAGAATTTACATGCATCATCAAAATTAACAACAAAACCAAATAAAAAAACAGATACTCATTCTAGTTCTATGATTATGAAGAATTCCACTTCAAATATTGTGTTAATGAATCCTAATTCATTTATTGTTAAATTTGAATTTAATTCAAACAAGATAAAATTACCTTACTAAGCATATTAGTTTGGATCAAGAAAAATTAGTTTATTTTCAAATAGCAAAACCTAGCTAATAACACTGTTGCATGTTTAAACTACTTCTTTGGTATTGAGTTAATAAGAAATATATGTAGAAAAGAAGGGCCAAACTGGAAAATAAATAATAGCCCATAGTTACTTTGCTGTTAATATTTCAAAATATATATTTTTTTAATTATGATTAACACACATTCATCTAAAATTTATCCCAAAATTTTACTCTTTGCATTCAACAAACACTTTCTTATCATGTAAATGATTGTTGATTCATTCATTCTCAAATTTGAGTTTACTCTGAAGATCCATAAGACTATTATGCTGCTCTATATAATGCTACCAGCCTCACTAATTATATACCATATTTTCTATTTAACTTTTATTCATATCTTCTGACTTAAATTTGGCATTTGGTTGGTGGGTTTGGTCTTTAGAAGAACATCTGCAGTCTGTCCTACGCAATAAGAAATGTCTCGGTATCAAATGGTTTCACATAAATAGCATCAACAATTGTGAGTGTTTGGTTTGCCATGCTAAAAAAGAGCATTGAGTGCGTCATTGATCATGTCAGGAAAGAGCAAAAAAATAAAAATAAAAACTAATTAAATTGAGAAAACTAAAAAAAAAATAACCGAAAAACTCGAACCGTAAAAAAAAACTAATTAAACCGATTAAAATTTTAAAAAAAACCGACCGGTTCGGTTCGGTTTCGGTTTTATAAGCCTAAAACTGAAAAAATCAAACCGAACGCAAACCGGAAAAAAACCGAGTCAAACCGGAAAAACCGAGTCAAATCAGTTTGAACCGGTTTTTATCCTAAAAAACCAAACCGAACCAAAACAGGTTGGTTTGAACTGGTTTCAGTTCGGTTTCGGTTTTTTTATAAAAAAAATTAATTTAATTATTTTTTTTTAATAAAAACCAAACCAATAAAAAATAATCATCCTGAATTATGCGATGAAGGCAAGTCTTTCCTGGCTACATCTGCCAAGCTCCATATACACAGGATAAGAGAGAGACGCGTTTGGGGAAAATATCAATAAATTCGATAAAGCTCTCCTTCTTAATTCAAATTCAAATTCAAATTCAAGCCAAAACCAATGACATAAAACTTTGAAATCAGTATTGAACACAATTTCATTCGTAATCATTAAACCACAAATTTCTCATTAAAAAAATACCAAAATACACACCAAAATATTCTAAACAAAACCCAATTTCACTGACAAGTTTTTCAAGTTTAGATTAAGAATAAAATAGGAAGAACAATTGATTAACACAATAAGATTTTTGATTTACCTGAATTAGAGTCATCACTGCGTCTTTCTCTGACTTTCTTTGATCTATAAGCCCATTTAAGAATGTCTAATGTCGTTTTTACTAAAAATAATTGACTTGATCTAAGATTGAAGATAAATCAATATGCTTTTCTTTTTTTTTTTGAATAATATGGGTATCTGAGCCAGCTTGCGCGTACCTCGACTCATCTCACGGGCCCTGAAGTTAACGACCATATAAACCTTCATGGCCCTCATATTAGCAATCACAGGGCTTGAACATGAGACTACAGGGAAAGTAAATCTCTTAATTCTAAATTTTTATCACTATCACTGGATCACCTACTAAATAGTTAAATTAAAAATTCTTGTTAATAGCATGTTGTGATGACCTTAGCTACACCACAACTTACAAAGAATGTGTTGTCCTTGACAGAGAAATACAATAACTTGGAAAAGGCTCTCATCTCTCCAAAACCAATTCTCATTTTGCAGCCAAATTTACATAAAAACAGCCAAGCTGATGTTCAGGCACGTTTTCATCTTTTTCATTTTTAATAAACAGTTAAATGATTCAAATGCTCCTCGGAGTGGATTTTCTATGTTTTACATTCAAGTATATTTTTGTATTTATACTCAGACATTTTTCTAATTATAGGTTAGTTTAGGAATAATTATACAATTTAATATATAAAAAAAATTATTAAAAAAATTATTGACACGTTGCATGTGTCAACATGTGGATAGTTTTTGTACCCTAAAGACAACTTGCACAGGGTTGCCTAGTGGTTTAACGCCGCCTTACATGGAGGTGTTTGAATCATCTTGGCGTTGCCTCCTCAGGGAGGCGGCACGTGTAGCCAAAGACCTCCAGGTTTGGCATCGATTGTTTTTTTTTCTTCCCTCTCTTCTCCCTCGAAATTCATGCTTGGCATTTAAAATTTCATGGTATTCCCTTTAGTTGGAAATATTTGAGTATTAGCCCTTATTGTTTTAATTTTTAATTTTTGCCCTTGGCTCTTTTATAAGTTTTTTATTTGTTTTCAATTTTATCTTTCAATCTAAATTTTTTATTTTTTTATTTTTTCAAATTTGATCCCAATTTTTTTCTTGTCTCTTTTGTAAATTTTTAATTGTTTTCAATTTCATTATTTAATTAAAATTCTTAATTTTTTATTTTAAAAAAATGATCCTCATTCATTTGGTGGTTTTTTCTTTTAGTTCTTTTGTGGAACTGATTTTTCTTTTCAATTTAGCCCTTTAATCCAAAATTATCCATCCTTTATTTTTTTTCTTCAAATTTGATCCTCGTTATTTTAATTACTACTTTTTTCTTTTGAATCCTTTTTTTTTATTTTTTTTTCAATTCATCATTTAACATTTTATTTATTAAAATTCAGGTTTCATAATTTTTTCAGGTTTGGTGCTTCCGATCAAATGACTTGAGTCACAGGTTTTATAAGCTAACACAAGTTCATGTTTTTTTTTTCACTTATTTTATTTTTCGATCTCATTACTCTATGTTGATTTTAAAGAAAAAAATAGGACTCGTGGCTTTTTTTGTTTTATTTTTTATAAAATTATCTCGATCTCATAGTCTAACACATGTGTTTTGAGGGTTAACTCAGGTGAACTCATGTTTTTTTTTTCAGTTTTTAATTACTATTTTTTATTTTGAATATTTTTATGTGATTGATTTTTATATATAAAAAAATCATCCTTCAATATTTTCTTCAATATTTGATTTTTTGAGAATTAACCTTCGTAGTTTTTTTATATTTGGTGATTTTGATCAAATAGTCTGTGGACAAGGGTTGACATCAATTTTTTTACTTATTTTTTTATCTCATGATTCGACATTGGTTTTATTAAAAATTTGGTTTCGTGATTCTCTTTATTTTTTTTCTATCGGGTTATTCCTATATCATAACCTGACCTGTGAGTTTAGTGAGTTGATATGGGCGGGCTTGGGCTTTCTTGGCTTATAATTGCTATTTTTTATCTTTTTATATGATTGATTTTTTTTAATTTTATCTTTTAACATCTTATTAGTTAAAAATTAGGTTTTGAGATTTTTCTATATTTATTGTTTTTGGTCAAATAACTCGAGTCACAAAATTAATAGGTTAACATGGGTTGATATAATTTTTTTTAGCTTATTTTTTTTTTGTTTTATCATTTAATATTGATTTTTTTACTCAACTTTCGTTTTTTTAAATATCAATTTATTTATTTATTTTGCTAAGATTCATGGGATAAAGCCACCGTTTTCAATCTCTATCAACATACATATATTACTCCACACATGAATTAATTTCAAGCAAACTAATTAACATATATCAACTACCCTCATATGAAACCTAATTTTCAATAAATTTATTGCAAAGAAAAAGACCTTCAATATTATAAAATAAATAGGTAAAGATGAAGAAAATTTACTTAAAAGAGGAGTTATATGATCATTTTGTAAGTTAAGGTTTTGCAGAAATTTTGCAATGAAATGAATGATTTTATAGAATACAAAATGAAAAAAGCTTTTATACCTGGAATGTGTAAAAGAAAGACAACTTAGGTGCAAGAGAGAGTTACATGGAAAAAAGTCTAAAACAATATAATAATTGTAAAAAAATATCACGAGTTCAAAAAAAAGTATACAAACACTATTTTTACAGTGAATGTCCATATAGTAATTTTTTTTTTTTAATAAACATAGTAAACAACCAATACAAACATAAAAACAAGCTTTCATTGTGACAAGAGGAAAAAAAAAAATACTTAACCCTATTAGGTCATCATGCAAGGGGATTTTTGTATTCTAGAAATCAGAACCACTAAAAAAAATACCCTTCTTTCTTACAGAACATTAACCTTTTATTACCTTAACCTCAACAAAAATATAAATAACAGGATCTTCTATTTTCCTCTCTACTCGGATTTCTTCCTCAACACCCCTATTCCACACCACCCCCACAATACCCCCTTAATTTTGAATTCGCCGTTTCATCTCCTCTTTTACAATTAACTGAAGTGATCAGGTACTTAACAATTTAAATCAAGCACAGCCCATCTGATAAAAAACAAACCTTTATGTGTTTTTGTCATTGAATCAATGCACATGCAATGGAACTCTATTAGATTTTGTATAATTCAGTTGAATCAAGCTTCTAACACTGCGAATTACCTCTTATCTTGCTTTGATTCTCTGTTTTTAATCATGGTTGGTATAGAAATGAGGGAATTCAATTGTTTACAATGGATTCTTGAAAGATTGTTACTTTCTGGTCCATGGTGGGTGGATTTTGAATTGTAATCCTTTTTGGGTTGTAGTGTTATATTGGTTGGTTGTGTTTGGTTGCTGAGAAAGATGAGAATTTGAAAATATTTTGAGCTTTTGTATTGGATGGATTGTTTATTAGCTAAATTGTCGTTTAAGATTGTTGCATAAAATTTTGTTGAAGTTGATAACCTTCATTTTTTTGTGTTTTTTAAAGATAAATTGGATTAATGGAAAGTATAGGGTTTTGGTGGATTCGTTTTGTAGTTTCAATTCTGATTAGAAAACTAATAATGGTGAATTGATGAACTATGATCTAGTTTTAAAAGGGTTTGTGCTGATCTTGATTTTGAGAAGGGTAAGCTTAGATTTTGCTCGATTTGTTTCATTTAGGGTTCTGGTTCCTGGGGTTGAGGCTTGATAATGAATCTGTTGTCTGGTTTTATATTTGTTTTTGAGCAGGAATGTAGTTGGATTGGCTGTGTCATCAGATAGTGAATTTGAATTTTTTTTTAAAAGACTTAGATTGGGAATAATGGAGGCTAACATATGTGACATCAATCACTTGGATGCTGATGTCCTTTTGCCTCCTCGAAAGCGCCTGCTTGCTGGATTCAAGAAACAGAGTTCTGATGGTGATGGTGCTTCGCTTCTTCCTGTAGTTGGTTCCTCTTCATCTTCAGCATCTCCTGCTTCTCCATCTCCCCAGTCTCCTCCTTCCCCGACACCTTGTTCTCCTTCTTCAAGTGAATTTCAGGCACGTCTTAACAAGCTGTTGAGTTCCCATTTTAATAATAGTCATAACCTTTCACCTGAGCAGATTGTGGAGGCCTCAAAATCAGCAGCTGAGGCTGCTGTTAAGGCTGCAGAGGCTGCAAGAGCAGCGGCTCAGGAGAAGGAAATTAGTGCAGCAAAAGCTGTGACAGCTGCCAAGAGTGCTTTAGCTTTAGTTGCATCATTTCCTGAAGAGGCAGCTAGCAAGGATAAATACCTGAGAAAGAATAAGTTGAAGAAGCATGTCCAAGTTCAGCTCTTGTACAAAAAACACCAACCAGTTGAGAATTATAGGGATGATGAAGAATTAGCTCGTAAGTTGCATCGTGTTATAAACAGCTCGCCAAGAATTTTGAAGAATTCTTCCAGTTCTGACTTGAAGGGTGGTCATAGAAATAAGAAGCCTAAAAGCTCAACAAGTTCGGAAAGAACTAAGGTTTCAAATGGAAGTATAATTTTCGGAGAAAACCCACCTTCTTTTTGCAATGGGCATGCCATAGCTGGTGAGTTGGATTCTGATGATTCTATCCAGGAGGCACCCATAAGAATACCTGATGAGAAGGCACTGAAATATGAAAAAGCTGGCCAATTAGACATGGATAATGGGGAAGCAGAGTCAAGTCACTCGAAGGAGAAAAACTGGGGGGATTCGGGTTCGCCTAGTAAAAAGAGGGGAAGACTGAAACTGAAGAAGTTGCCATTAAGCGTTTGTAATTCTAAGGATCAATCAAACCCCAAGGAAGATAGTCTTCCTAGAAGCCTCCCATTGACTGATAAGAACACGGGTAATCCTGCTACTACTCGTGTTAAGCCTTTGTTTCCAATGGAGCCTTCTACTGGTACTCTAATGCAAATTGAACCTACACCACTGTGGAAATGCCAGGAGTTCAAAGCACCTGCATGTGTCAAACAGAATAAAGTCGTGCAGTCGTAATCCTCAAACCCTCTTTGGTAACAGCTGATGACTGATAGAAGTTGATAGCTGAGGTAGGATTTGTGATGCTCTTCTTTTTTCTTTTTTTCTTTATATAGAAACCAGCTTTATTTGATTTGTCTTTTTTTCCCCCATGACCTTTGGTTTTGTAATGAAGTTAAACTGATTGAAATGTATATTTTTAAAAATTCAATTGCTTGCATCCATGCTTACACATTCAAAATTCCTGTTTCTCAAGATGACATCAAAACTTCAAGTATTGTAATATAATAAATTAGAAAATAATTTTGCTATTTTTTATTTTTATTTTTTTGTTTCATAGCCACCCCGTTTTATTATAGATGTGAATATCAGGATTGGTATCTCTTTTGTTCTATTTATAGCATATTCATCCCTTGCTAGTGCCTTATTCTAAAAGATATGCATGATATTTCTAAATGGAAAAGGTTTCTTTATGGTGAAAATTAAATAATAAATGGAGAGGTAGATCGAGAAATTAGTCAAAATGAATGAAGCATTTTGCTTTCTGTGCATGCAATGAATGCTCTCCAAAGATTCAGGTAAAAGAGCTTCAGGGCTTTTTATTATTATTATTATTTTTTATGATACCAATTTATTCCAAGGCAGTTGTTCCTAGAAAGAACAAAAGGTTCCGAGGCAAAGAAACCAGAATTTTGTTTGATCACACTCTCCTTTCCTTTCCATTGTTGCCTTCTGAGGGTCACCAGTTTGTCACTTTTAGCGACCACAAGATGAGGCCATCACCTGCTTTTCTAATTAAAATTTGGACTTCTTAAGCAAGTCAAGGTAATCAGGTCTGTCAAAGAGCCTTCCCCCGTGGTGTTGGCCAAATGGCAGCGAATTTGATGAGATACACACCAACTGGATCAGTTCAGTTGGTTGTTTCCTCTCCTTCCTTCCGCCACATCGAAAACCAGTTGAATATTGTTATTTTATTCTACAATATTCATATAAGATGAATAGAAAGTGAAAATTTTTTTAAAAATAATCACAACTACACTTCTAAATAAATTTAAGATTTTTTTTCTGTTTTTCCCGAAGAAATTAATGATAATATGTATGGCTCTATCAAAAGAAAATGCAAGCAACATTGGTTTCTTTTTTATTTTCCCAAACACATCAAGGATGACTATTTCTTGGGTTAAAAAAAAATGGAGTTTCTCAGTGAAAATAAAAACACGCCTTTTGCATGCAAAATTGCAAATCTACTCTTGGAGAACAGGTGGCTATTCTACTAACAGAGAGAGATGCCTTGGTCCTGACTCTCTTATATTTGATTCTCACGCAACTTTAAGACCATAATGTATTCACATGGGATTTTTGTAACTGTTTTGACGTTAGTCATTGTCCAAATTGCCTTCACATTTATTGCTAGTTAGGTTTCATACCTTAAGAGAAATAATTACATTACATTTGCTTGTCTATTGTTAGGTTTCACTCTAGTTGATTTAGCACAGAAGCGTCTTCTCTCTTGGAGTTAGTAAGCTGCTGATCTTCATGGTGGATTGAGTTTTGCGTACAGAAATGCTTCAACGCTTTTTCTTTTTTGATAAATAATGTTTTTTAATGTGCCAAATGCATCCATTTTTTTATAACTCGTTCTCTCTTTGATGGCATTTCTTTCAAGATAGGTGATAAACAGGAAGAAAGGCAAAAACTTAATGATGCTTCACTCTATTTGTTAGATTTTAGAAAATTCTACTCCATTTGTTAGATTTTTAGAGTTTGGATTGGATTTTTATCCTATTTGATCGAAAACTACAAACACCATGTTCAAGAAGCAGTGTCATTTAATCAATCGTCTTTTTACGGCCAAAAAGTACCATGGAAAAAGAAAGTACTATAGAATGTGATGCCAATTGTGCCCACATTAACACATCTAACCACGAACCCATGTGGATGGTGCGCTGACAGAGACATGCATGAACATCGCTCCTTGTTATCCTTTTTTTTTTTTTTTTTGGTAATTGTAAGCATTCAGTCCGATTACGTGTACCTCGACTAATTCCTCGATGCCCTGAAGTTAACGATTAGATAAGTCTCAAGTGATCCTAAGGTTTGTGGCACTCGAACTAGTAACATCTCGGGAAGCAAACTCAAGATCGACCGGTTGAGCTACACCCCTTAGGGTTCGCTCTTTGTTATCTTTCTTCTTCTTCTTCTTTTGATAACCCGGGGTGTTCGGGCCAGCTTACGCGCACCACGACTAATTCCCGGACCCACTGAACACCCTACAAGCCCAGTAGACAGGTAAGGCACCGCGGAGATGACAGACGTGCACATAAAGAGTCGAACCTGGGTGCGAGGCAAGGAATTCCCTGCCAGGGACCGCTAGGCCATGACCTCAAGTGCGCTCTTTGTTATCTTGCTAGTACTACTCATTGATGTCAAGGCTGTAGAGAATTTTATATATTTAGACCGTGAAAAAAACATAAATTTAATGGTAATCTCCAGAAACTTTTGGATCATGTAAAATTTTTTTTTATCCATGGGTGCCAAAGGTGTAACTGAAATCAATCACTTTATATTGTAACAATTTATTTATTTATTAACTAACCATGAAAACCTTGCCTACATATTTTTTTTTGTTGGAAGTGATTGTCATGTTCTTAAATCTCATTGTAAATTTGACTATAAAATAATTAAGTCAATGATTAAGGAATCGATAAAGATGATTGAAATTTAGAATTAAGGAAGGTATTTTCATGATAAGAGTGAATGTTAGGATTTTACCCTTTAAATAACTTAATCGAAGGGTCAAGTTAAAATGGCTTAAAAACAAAAAAGAAGAACGATGTGAAAGATACTGGCCCAACTAAGCCTGAGTAGAATGGGGGATAAGGAAGAGTCAAGGCCCAACTAAGCCCAAGGAGGGGAGGGGAGGGAAGGAAAGGAGGAAAAAGGGTGGGCTCAATCGGGGCAATGCTTTGCCTAATTGAGGTTGAAAATGATAGAAGGAGAGAAGGAAGGAAGAAAATAGGAAAAAATGGTTGACCAAACCAAGCCCAAAGAGTGTGAAGAAGGGAAGAAAAGGAGAGGAGAAAAGAATAAGAAGAAAAATAAGGGCCTATGACTACTACACTCGAGCCCACAGTGCTCCACCTGAGGTTGGAAAAGAGAATAAGATGAGGAAAAGAGAGAATAATGAGGGGAAATGTTGGCTCAACTGAGACCGAATGGGGGAAAGGAGAGAAGTAGGGATTAGCAAGAAAACCAAATAACTGGAAAAATTAAGGAAACTAGAAAAATAACTGAAAAAACAAATTAAGGAAAAAGCTAAAAAAAAATGATTAGAAAACCAAAAAAAATTTATCCATTTTTTTTACGAATGTACTAAAATGGTAGAATAATATGAGGGGAAAGATACTAGCCCAACTAAGCCTGAGTAGAGGGGAGAAGGATAGGGAAGAGCCAAGGCCCAAATAAGCCTAAGGAGGGGAGGGGAGGAAAGGAGGAAAAGGGGTAGGCCCAACCAGGGTCATGCTTGCCTAATTGAGGCTGAAAAGGATAAAAGGAGAGAAGAAAGGAAGAAAAGAGAAAAAAATGGTTGACCAAACCAAGCCCAAGAAGTGTAAAGAAGGGAAGAAGAGGAGAAGAGAAAAGAATAAGAAGAAAAATAAGGGCCCAATTGGGCCCATGACTAACACACTCGAGTCCACAATGCTTCACCTGAGGTTGGAAAAGAGAAGAAGATGAGGAAAAGAGAGAATAATTAGGGGAAATGTTGGCTCAACTAAGACCAAAAGAAGGAAATGAGAGAAGTAGGGATTAGTAAAAAAAACCAAATAATTAGAAAAACTAAGGAAACTAAAAAAAATAATCAAAAAAACAAACCAAGAAAAAACTAAAAAAAAAATTATTAGAAAACCAAAAAAAAAATTGATCCATTTTTTTTTTTTTACCAATGTACTAAAATGATAAAATAATATGAGTATATCAACTCTATGTGCTTGACAATTCATTAGATTGATAATGAATGAAATTTGCATAAAACAACCTTAAATTTTTGTCAAGTTTCCAATAATAAAGGTGAGACAATTGGTCAAGTGATTAAGAGTAGTTTGTTATTGTAGCATTCCCAACTTTTGGATGCAATTTCCAACTAATCTCCTTCAAGTTAATGTAAAAACAAGGTACACACACACACACATACCTAACACAACCTAAAGTAAGTTTACACAAGGCTTAAAAATCCTAGAAACCATGTTTTATATTCAAGGGTGTGTTTTTCAAGAAAATAAGTTTAGGTTATCAACCTAAAAAGAATCAAAAGTATTTCAAAAACTAATTTGTTAAAGCTAAACAATCATATGATCCTAGCCTTAAGTGCAATTATTGTAAAGTAATAGGTCATTTGATTTATGTATGTCTTATTAAGAAGGATAAAGTTTATAATATGACTTGGGTTCCAAAAGGAACGACATCTAACCACAAAGGACCTAATATGTAGGAATCAAAAGAGTATAGGAAATGATTTTTAGATAATGCTTGTTCAAGGCATATGACCGAAGACGATTTATTATTTTCAACCATTTCCAAAATCAATGGAGGGGAAAGTCACTTTCAGAGACAAATCAAAAGAAAAGATCATTGCAATTGAAAATATTGGAGGTAAATCTTCACCTTCAATTGAAAACAGTTTTTCTTGTAAATAGCTTAAAACATAATTTACTTAGCATTAGTCAATTGTGTGATAAAGGCTATAAGATTTTTTTTACAATGCTTATTGTATGACTCTTGAAAATGATAAAGTTATTCATATAGGCAATAGAACAGGTAATGTCTACAAATTAAGATTGATGCATGCATGAGAGTAGAAAGAAGTTATCTTATTGTTAGCATAAATGATAGTATTCTTTGGCATAAAAGACTAGGTTATGTTAATATGGAAATTCTTTCTAGAGTAGTTAAGAATAAACTTGTCAAAGGTCTTCCACATATTGCATTTAAAAAGAAAAAGTTATGTGATGCTTGTCAAATGGGCAAACAAATGATAACCTCATTTAAAAACAAGAATAACATCTCAACCAAAAAACAATTAGAATTGCTACACATTGATCTACCAACTAGAACTAGAAGTTTAAATGGTAATAGATATGTGTTTGTGGTTATTGATGACTTTATAATGTATACATTGGTTTTGCTTTTAAAATCAAAAGATGAAACTATTTATGAATTGTTTTTCAAAAAAGGTTGAAAATGAAAAAGATTTTTCCATTATAAAGATAAGGAGTAATCATGATGGTAAATTTGTAAGTAATTTGTTTAAATCATTTTGTGAAGAAAAAGGATACCACCATAACTTTTCAACACCTAGAACTCCCCAACAAAATATGATTGTGGAAATGAAAAAATGATATATTTAAGAAATGGCAAAAACAATATTAAATGAATTTGATATACCAAAATGATTTGGGTAGAAGCCGTAAACACTTCTTTCTATGTTTTAAATCATGTTACCTTAAGACCGGAATTGAAAAAGACTCCTTATGAACTTTGGAAAGAAAGGAAACCCAACATCTTGTATTTTAAAGTTTTGGTTCAAAGTGTTTTATTCTTAACATCAAAAATAATTTAAACAAATTTGATTCAAAATCCGATGTTGGAATTTTTCTTGGCTAGTCTTCCTCAAGAAAAGCATAAAGTTTATAATAATAAAATACTTTGTCTTGAAGAATCCACATATGTCGCCTTTGAGGAAACTCAAAATGAAAAAATTGTTGAGATTCTATATGACATTAATGAAAGTATTCAATATTTAAGTCTTAATGACAAGACCATCATAAAGGATGATAATGAAGGAATGGACAAAGACCAACCAAACACAAACAATCAATAAGAGATAGTAAGTAACTCTTTTGTGCCACTAAAAGAGATAAGGTATGTAAGCTCTCACTCTTTTAAGTTAATCATTGGCAATCCTTTTGAAGGCACTAAGAATATCTTTAAAAATACAAGTGTTCATTTTGCATTTTGTTTTCCATATATAGATCCTAAATCATTCTTGAAGTCAAAAAGGATGTAATTGAATCTTAGATATGCAAGATAAGCTAATCCAATTTGAAGAAAAAAAATAATGTATGAGAACTAGTCCATAAACCTAGCAATCAATCCATCTTAGGAATAAAGTGGGTTGTTAGGAACAAAGTTGATGAATATGGGATGATTGCTAGTAACAAAGCTAGACTAGTTGTCAAAAGTTATAATTAAAAGAAGGTTTTGATTATAATAATAATTAAAAAAAAACCTTTGTTAAACTAGAATCAATAAAAATGTTTTTAGCCTATGCTTCTCATGCCAACTTTGTACTTTTCCAAATGGATGTTAAATGTGCATTTTTAAATGGTTTTATCTTGAAAAAAGTGTGTTGAGCAGCCTCAAGGTTTTGTAAAATTTTCATTTCCTCAACCATGTTTTTAAACTCAAAAAGGTCTTATATGGTTTTAAACAAACACCTAGTGCTTGGTATGATAGACTCAAGACCTTTCTTATTGAAAGCAATTTCAACATTGTCAAAATAAAAGTCACCTTTTTTATGAAAAGAAAAGGAAAAGATATATTGATTGTATAAATTTATGTTGATGATATAATATTTGGTGTCACTAATAAATATCTTTGTGGCAGAGCATTTTTTCTTAACTATTGAAAAAGCTCTTGATTTTTTCGGTTTTAAGGAAGGCCTTTGCAAAATGCATGCAAGATGAATTCAAAATGAGCATGAAAAGAGAATTGAATTTCTTTATTGGATTGCAAATCAAACAAATAAATGATTACATATTCATCAACCAAAGCAAGTACATCAAGGATCTCTTAAAGAGATTTGGGATGGAACATGTCAAGGATGTTGATGCACCTATGGGCACATCAACAAACCTTGATATAGAAGAAAATGAAAATGGTAAGAACATAGACATCACTAAATATCAAGATATGTTTGGCTCACTCTTATACTTAACTGCAAGTAGACCCGATATTATGTTTTGTATTTGTCTATATGTATGTTTTTAAGCATGTCTTAAAGAATCTCATATAATTGTTGTTGTAAAACATATTTTTTTTGTTACTTGCATGGTATAATTGATTTAGGGTTGTGGTATCCAAAATGAAGCAAGTTAAGTTTAATTAGCTATTTGAATGTTGATTTTACCGGGTGTAAAGGAGATTATAATGTATGGTTTGTTCCTTTTTATAATTTGCATCATTTTTTTATATCTTTTTATCTCTCCATATTATGTTTTTGTTGATGCCAAAGAAGGAGAAATAAATATGAATTGAATCATTGTAAAAAGGGGTGAATTGTAGTTCAATAATATATGTATATATTTTGGGAGAGAAATTCCAATTCATTGATGCATAAGTATTTATTGAAAATACAATTTTATCTTATTAACTTAGATAATGCTAGATAGTTTAAATGTTTCCTATATATTGCATTGCAAAAGATAGGGGGAGACATATATTTCATATCTAAGTTGCGTGTTAATTGTCATCATAAAAAATAGAGAGATTATAGACCTTTAGACCATATATATATATATATATATATATATATATATATATATATATATATATATATATATATATATATATTTGATGATAACAATAATATGAAAACTACAAAGAATACATCAACAAACATGACGAAATTCCAAAAAGAAAGCAAAATGGAGACTTAGTTTAAGTATTCATTTTTAATGCTCAATGTAAATCTTTATATTCTACTTGATGGCACAAATTAAAATGAATGTACACACTTCACTTTGCATGCATTTAAAAGAATTGATAAAACGGTTCTAAGAATTCACCAAAATTAAAACTGTCAAAATTAAAATTCTACATGAATTGGTCAATCGTTTTGTAAATATCAAATGAATCGGTCAACCGCTTGTTTATCTGTGATGAACACCTGAAAATTTTGCAGGAACCGATCAATCGATTGTCTTGACCAATCTAAATCGGTCAATCATTTTAGCTGTTAGAGGAACAATAATGGCTATAAACGACTAGTTTTTTGCTAGAAACATACATATAGTTTGTCTAATTGCAGTATCAAGTAGAGAATTCAAACATATATCATATACAAGATATTTTAAGAGAAAAAAAAACAAACTTCAAAATCATTAATCCTTAATCATACTCATATGTGTGAATTAAAACCTTTATAATCTTCCATAATAGTATACATTCTCATTCTCACAACACTTTAACACTTTTCAATCCATTAAGTGTTATCTAGTGAGATATAAAGATAGTTAGATTTTCAATTCTAAAATCCACTCTATTGAGAGAGTAATTCTATGATAATAGATTTTCAATTATAAAATCCACTCTATTAAGAAAGTAATTCCTTGATAACAAAATCACATCTGTAAACCCTTGAGAGTTTAAAAAAAACTCTTGATATTGGTGAGGTATTATCACCAAGAAAAAACCTTGTAGAGAGAACATCTTTAAGTGGTGTAAAAAAGCTTGGTATGGATTCATCAAGTGACATTTGTATCCTTTGACTTGAATTAGTGAAGGAATACAATTTTCAAGTACGATTTGGTACTTGATGTGTAGATGTAGACTTGTCAAATCTCGTTAAAAATCAAGTTTGCAATTTCTCTCTCTTATCTTTTATTTTAAACACTTTAATTATATTGTTGGTTATTGTGTTTAATTGAATTAAAAGTGTATTATTTGTTAGTATTAATAGAACATCCATTCACTTATCCTAGGTGTTATTATTGCTTTAATTTTAAAACAATAAATTCTATAAAAAATAAATTAAAATAAATTATAAAGTTCAATCATCAATAAAATCTAATATTATCAGGTAAATTGAAAAAAAATTAATTTAAAAAAAAATACGGTCCCAGTTATCAATTAGTTAATTCGTTTCATGTCTCCAAGTCCACCTTTAACCCAGTGGATAGAAAGGCTGTGCTCATGGCATTTCAAGAGAATGTAAGAGCATTATTCCCTAGAGATGGTTTCCTAAACTCCTTACCTCAATGGTTTTAAGGAAATGCAAATTGTTGATCCCACGAAATTGCCCAAGATTCTACCCTTCCCAAGCCTTCACACCTAAAACCCATCTCTCTCGGTCTTCCACGACCTCCGTACTAGAGGGAGAGTCGGGCAACTTCCACATCTCAATTCATCTTCCAGCATTTCTATAGACTGAACTTGAGAAATACAAGTTTGTAAAACATCTTGATCTTGACCAAGGGGATATATAGGCTTCATGATGACACTGGTATTTTGAAAATCCAAATGTCCAAGGGCTACAAACCATCAAACTCCAAGAACAAAAGGCATCGACTCATTGAATTCATAGTCATTAAGGGCAGAATGTCATTTCCGAGAGAGAGGAAGTTTGGTGGCAGACAGAAAGCAAATTTGGGGCGGCGAAAATAATTTGATGATGACAATTACTGCACCAACGTCAATAATCAAATGTCTATGATGTCATTCTTTCTGCCAAATACCACAAATGTAAATTATAAATCCTATGTGGCCACAGTATTAAAAAACATGTTGATGATATATATCATCATTTATTCACTGCTGCTAGCATTTGTATTTGATTATATTATTATAATTCCACAGGCAAAGTTATCCTTTAAGTAAGGTTTCCAGAAGGGAAAACGAAATCAAATAAAAGACCAGAGGGGCATGAACACTTTCAGTTTTGAACATGAGTGGAAAACTGCTCAATTATGCAAGCTTGGATCTAATTCCTCAATTTTACATTTCAGAAAGAGGAAAACAATCAAAGCAGTTCTAAAAGCAATCCAACCTCAACTGATTTCGTTCTTACTGGGGGGACAATTCTCTTTATGGTGCGCAAGCCATTGGTGAGTAACATTAATGTCAAAATCAATTACATGTCGAAAACAGTGTGTGGACCACCAATGTTTGTTACTGTCGTTAATTTCCCTCGTTCATGTCATTTCCTCACAATATAGTTGCTAATTTACATTGTAGTTAATTAGTAACGGAAAAAAATATTAAATCTTATTGAAAATGTAAAAAACCAAAATAACAATCAATATTAACCAGGCGGAGTGAGGGACTTGAAAATTGTGAGAATACCTTTGACCTCTTCTTCACTTACCCACCTTCAGATTGCTCACTCCAACACCCAACTTTTCCACGTTAGATTCACTTGTCATCTCATTCTGTGAACAACTTTTGATATTGAACCATGGGTGTTGAAGGCACTGCTGAGCAGTGGGTCGGTTCTCTGGTGTGAAATCGAGAAGGGGACACAGAAATTCCGCAATCTCCTGAGCATCAGTTTCTGGGAACTTGTATTTTTCAACCAGCAAGCGATCAAGTGGCCAAAATTTCAGTCTCCGAATCCTCTTTAGATCCCCATGCCTGTCAAAATAATCCTTGGATAAAGCTCCTCCAATAGCTATCTGTTCGCATTGCAATTACGAAACAAATGAATATGGGGTGATTAGAAAATTGTAGGAGGCTGTTGAGGAAATACACGCCTACCTTTCTTGGCATCTTTCCAAGGAGTTCCATCATTAGAGCAAGGTGATCCTGAAACCATTGTAAAAAACAGTTCCATTAGCATATAAAATAAACAGATTACGAGACACAGTACTCCCACATATATCTAAGAAACAAACAGTCTGCATTTTAAACCAAGTGATGGCTTAAACATTTACGTGGTGAGTTGTGAATGAATAAACCACTGCATGTTTTTATTCATAGAGCCAAATGTGATTACAGGTAATTGGCAATCAAGGACAGACATCCAAAATCAGCCTGGTATGATGCATAAATTCATATATGCAACAGACAGGTTTATCAAGAAAACATCTCTCTCAAGGCAAAACAAAAGTTCAATCAGGACATATGTTATTTATCTGATTGGTCTCAAACAATAATAGCAATGTTTAATCTTGGAGCATGCCATCTTCCCATCCACATCCTACATCCTTTTGTTGTGTTTTACCCCATGAAGACCAGTAAAAGGAAATGAAAGACATGGTTGATCTAATTAGATTAAAAAATTGACAGCATATGTGGAAAAAAAATACATGTCAAATCGACATCAGTATGGAAGAATTCGATACGGAAAGCATGGTAAGAAGAATTCGATACGGAAAGCGTGGTAAAGAGAACCTCAAGGCTGCTAGCAAGGGTTAAGGAGAGGCTCTCTCGATAAGAGCCTTTTCTTAACCTCTCCTTATGCCTTATTTCTGAGGTTATGAGTCTCTTTTCCCTGCAGCTAAACAACGGTAAGAGAGGCAAACCTCTCTCATCGAAGGGCTTCTTTCTCTGCTGCTACTGTAGCTAATCTGCGTTCTCACTAATAGCTTACCAATCGAGAGCTAAAAGCTTCTGATTGGCCCCTTGACCTATATTTATACCGTTTGGAGCCTGCGTCGAGTTTAGGTATAGTGTGTGAAGCTTAAATAAAGTTTTCTAGGGGTCACCACTCCCCATCTTTATTTATCTCCACGCCTAAGTATGAAGGAAGGAGACACAGGTGGGATCTCCTCTAAAAGTCGAAGTCCCACCCCGCCACATGAATCCCCTATTCATACCAAGCAACCATTGCTGTCTTGTCTTACTGAGTTACTGGTTACTGCTTGAGAAATCGCTTATGCAAGTTAGCTTAGGCACCATTCCCGTAGTACGGGAACTGGGCTCGAAGGTTCAATGGTCACTTATGCAATTCGAAAAGAACCCCTGAGTAGTTCGAATTGCTTGAAGTTATCCCTTGAATTGCAGTTAAGGAGTCCCCTCTCTACTCTTCTTTAGTATGAGAGGCCCCCCCCGGTTTCCTCTCATACCTTGAAGGGTTACGCGGGCTGCCCTTCCTCTCTGCATCACCTCCGGTATAGGTAAGGGGAGCTTGATTGCTATAATCACATTAATAACCTCTACACCAGAACCAGCTTGCATTTATTTCTTCCACCATTTTCCCTATAATTTCACTATATTAATATTTTCTATCCTCTCTTCAAATACAGCATATCATGCACAAATTTTATTTAAACTTTAGAATTCAGTGTGGGTTATCCTAATAATAATTCCAATTTCTGACAATGCTAAAATCCAGAAAAAAACAGCCTACCTCGTCTTCGCTATAGCCTTGTCCGTCCTTGGGAGCAAACAACATATCCCCAGTAGCAAGCTCAAATGCCGTACAAGCAAAAGACCACATGTCAACAGAGAAGGAATACCCGGATTGCAGTATGACTTCAGGAGCTCTATACTGTCTGGTTTGAATTTCTTTGGCAAACTGCTTAACGGCCCAGCACGCATTCCCGAAATCAACAACCTTGCACCTCACATCAACCCCATCCAGAGATCTCTCAGACTTTTGCATGGCTCCTCCCATCGAATCTCTTCTTCCTGATATATTAGCAACTGCCCTCTTTGCCCTCCTTTTCAACTTCTTCTCGATGAGATTCATAGTTGAACCACCATTAAGGTTACCCTCAGGCCTTTCCAGGATTGGTTTGATCCCAGACCTAATTGGATCCTTGGCAGGATCAATGGTGGAAAAGAGAAGAATGTTTTCAGGTTTTAGGTCAGTGTGGATTATACCAAGTTCTCTATGCAAGTAATCCAAACCTGTCAAAATGCATTTACAGATCTCTCTAACTTTTTCTAATTGAAGACCTTTGTAATGATTATGCCTGATTAACCTGAGCAAACTGTCACCAAGAAATTCAAGGACCATGCACTGATGCTGCCCATTTGGCCCTGCATGCTTGAAGTGGTCAATCAGTTGCACAACACACTTTGAATTTGAGGGGTCACTATTAGCTACAGCTGAAAGGAGTTCAATCTCATGAAGCGCGGCTTGAGCAAATTGTGCAGCACTTTTCTGGATCTTAAGAGCAACATATTTCTGGAAAAAAGAATTAAATAAGATAGAACAAAATAAGAAGGAAAAATCAACAGAATCTCAAATCAAGCTAAGACAGGTAAAAGAAGAGAAAAGGTTGAAGAACTATTCCAACTATTGTGCATACTTATGCACGCACACAAGGGCGGGAGCGCGTGCGCGCACAAATGGCTAACCTAGACAAACCGAGACTTCAACCAGAAACACCGTTTCACTAGGTTAATTCCTCCATGATTGCCGCATAAACCCACCTCCTAAAATATGTATTACATTGTATCGTATTTTTCAAAAACTAGATTAAACTACAACGACCCTTCGTATCAAGAAATAACTAGCATCAAAACAACAAATAACGGCCTCATTGATCTCATAAAACAAAACACATCCAAAACCAGTATTTAATTAAAAAAAAAAGTTACGACATATAGAAAAACAAACATTTCCTAAAAGAAGAAAAAAAGCAAAAAAAGGGATAAATAAACATTTCTTACTGTAAATTCATCAATTAAACATTTCTTCATCAAAATAAAAAATTGCGATAACTATCATTAACTATTGATGATCAATAATTAAACATTTCTTCATTAAAAGAAAAGGTGCAATAACTATAATTAATTAATGATGATCCAGTAAGCTTTACTGATCAATAATTAATCAATTTTTCATTAAACTTGAAAATATCATACGATTTAAATTTAAGAAGAAAAGAAAAAAGAAAAAGAAACAGATCCAAACATACAGAGGATCGAGTATCGTAAGCAAGCCAAACAATAGAAAACTGGCCCCATCCAAGCTTTCTCTGGGCAATATAACGGCCACCAGAAAACTGATCCCCTACCCTCACCGCATGATAACCTCCTTTACGGTATGAATCGATTCCTTCGTCATCCTCCTCTGATCCCGACGGCGATGAACACGACATCGTTCCAATCAAAGAATAGAAAAGGTTAATCAAACTAATCTTGATTTAAAAAACAAAAGCGATAATATATTGCTTCGAAGCTTTGATTGGGGGGAGCGGTGTTTTTCTATTTTCCAAGAGAGGGACTTCCCCTTTCGCCTCTCCAGTTCCTCAAGTCATTTTAAAATGGTTGGGCATTTGTAAATAGGGCTTTTTAAAGTGGGGATTTGAATTTCCTTTTTTAGCCTTTTTTTTAATATATACACGTACACTTTGCTTATGCGTGATTGCCTATTTATTAGGTGGGGTGGGGTTTTTTTGGGTTAGATGGGTTGGACTGATCACATTTCTTGGATCGGCTTTTTCATGGTTGATTACCCTTTACCCAACTGCCTTCTGTCCTATTCTTATTCCTCCCCTCCCTAATTATTTATAGACTATCTTTGATATTGCGATAGTTGTTGTCGTTCTGGTTTAAAAAAAATTATTTTATAAAAAGTATTTTTAGTTAAGGTTGGTTTGAAAAAATAGATATCTGGTTAAAACTGTAGTTGAAATAGGTGTTTTAGCAAGCCGTGGGACCCATAAACAGTAACAAGTGTTTGTTAATTAACCAAACAGCTTGCAAAATGAAACCGCAGAAACATGGACGTTACCACGTAACCAAACGGGTTCATAGTGCCCTGGGTTTTTATTTTATTTTTATTTAAAAAAAATGTAACATAGATCTTCGATATGCCAAAAAAACATATTATTACCAAAAGAAAAGAATAGGAAATAGCATGCTTCTGCATTCTAATTTGTAGTTATTGATATTATTATTATTACTATTATTATTACTGTAGAGAAGTGTAGAATTCAAAAGAATTTATTTGAAACGTGAGAATTTGATTTTTTATCTCTGGTTAATTACTTCAGTGTCACTTCAATTACTAGAACTAGAGTAATATTCAACCATACGAATGTCTTTGCAAATCTTGTTAAGTTAATGTAGAGAGTCCAAGATGAGAGAAAAGAAAGATAGAACTACATTTTTATATATAAAAGTAGAGGAAGCAGTTATTTCCTTTAGTAACTCCTCTAAATACTTGAATCAAGCTTATCCCTCATTGGTGGACTAGACCTAACCCAGTAACCAACATCTCTCACTTGCCCATGAAGGACTAAATCTATCTAATACATTATATTTTAAATTTGCACATGAATTTCATACTTAATATAGGTCATATAGGAGACATCAACCTCATAATTAATTATTCCTTAAAATGTACTAATATACCCCAAGCATTTTTAGTCACACATGACTTAATATAATTTAATCCCTTAAGGATTTCATACTCAATTCATCCTTACAATTACAAGTATTCTAAATCATATCAAATTTATTCAAATGATATGATCCCGACCAATGAATACAATTAACAAGTGTAGAACTAAAATTACTTTTTTCTTTTGCACCCATATCAATCAAATTTGAATTAACTTGCTTTTCTAAGAGTATTTCTTTAACTCGAATCATTCAATGATATACTTCTAAAGTAACGATCATTTATACATCATCTCTTGATACAGTCAAAAGTCACAAAGGGTAAGATTTTAAAATCTTAGATATGATCTCCAGGACTTACATAATAAAGAAACAAGTATCCATTCTTTATTCATGTAGTGGTCGTTAACGCATGTAGTGTGAAATACATGCTATAGTAAAGCTTACTCTTTTTTTTTTCTAAAGACAAAAAGTGTATGTCGTTGCTCTCCTTGTTAGAGGAAATACATCATATGAGTCTTAGTCTTGTTGCTAAAAACATAGACTTCAAATCAGAAATTCTCATTTGCTCATTATCATTAGTGGCAAATGAATAATTTCATGCTCGACTTCAATCATAATAAACACATGAATAGTGGGAATTCATTCATGTTGATTCTTTTATTTAAGAACCTCATTTTGGTCCTAACCAAGGTGACATTTTAATAAATACTTTGAGTTCAAATTGCTCCCACTGCACTCAAGTCGCTTATTGAGCATTAAAACTCAATTAGTATCATCTTTATTCACCTTACAAGTGTTAAAGGTGATTGCTCATGTGAGTGAGTCAATCTATATCTATCGACATACTTTAACAAATTGTACCATATGATAATCAATATATTTCATAAAAAAATAATAATGAATAAAATGATATTCTAATGGCATTTATTCATTACTCAATCACTGTAAGCCTTCATATAATCCTAAAAACTAGTTATATTACTAATTACACTCTACAAAGACCAAGGGATCTCACATGTCTAATAAATACATCCCTTGCTATTGGTTTTGTGAGTGGATTTGCAATCATAGAATTTGTAGAAATGTGTTTTAGGATCATGTTATGTTTAGTAATTGCTTCTCTAATGTAGTGATATCTCATCTTGATATGTTTAGTCTTTTCATGGTATTTTGGATCTTTGGCCACAACTACTGCAGTAGTGTTATCATAGTAAATTATCACTGGGTCTGATGTTGATTTTACAATTTTTAAATGATACAGGAAACTTTTTAACCAAACAACATCTTGTGTTGCTGCGGAACAAGCTACATACTTAGCCTCCATAGTAGATAAGACTATGTAGGATTGTTTCTAGCTCCTCCATAGTATTGCACTATCATTAAGCAAGAAAGCATATCCCGAAGTTGATTTAGATTGGTCAACATCTCCTCTCCAATCAGCATCAAAGTAACCAACCAATCATAAGTCTTTCTTTTCTTGGTAACATAGCATGTAATTTAAGGTTCCTTTCAAATATCATAGAATCCTTTTAACTATCATTCAATGTTTTTTACCAGGGTTTGATTGATATCGGCTAACCAATCCAATGGCATAACATATATCAGGATATGTGGACATCATTGTATATATCAAACTACTGACGACACTAACATAAGGTACTCTGGATATTTTTTTCTTTTTCTTCTAAAGTCTTGGGGCACATATCACGACTCAAGCTCAAGTTTTTATCAACATGGTTGCTATCTTGCATGTGATAACGCTCTAACATTCTTTTGATGTAAGTCTCTTGAGTTAAACCCAAAAGCCTTTTAGCGCGATCTCTTATGATTTTCACACCAAGAATATAGCTGACCTCACCCATGTCTTTTATTTCAAAGTTTGATGATAACCATCTTTTAGTAGTATCAATCATCTCTTTGCTATTTCCAGCTATTAAGATGTCATCAACATATAAGGACAATTTTATAAAACTATTATTAGAACGTTTTAAATACATGCAATGGTCTTTTCCCATCATTGTAAAACCATCCTTCAGGATAACTTGATGAAACTTAACGTTTCATTGTCTAGAAACTTACTTAAGACCATATATGGATCTTTTAAGCTTGCAAACTTTGCATTCTTGTCATTTAGTCTCGAATTTTAAAAGCTGATCCATACAGATCTCCTCATTTAGTTCTCCATTGAGAAATGCAGTTCTAACGTTCATTTGGTATAACTCTAGGTCTATATGTGCAACAATAGCTAAAATAAGACGAACTGAAGTAATTCTCACAACTGGTGAGAATGTATCTTCATAATCAATTCCCCCTTCTTGAATGTAACCTTTCGCTACTAATCGAGCCTTATAACGTTCTATTGACCCATTCGCCTTACATTTAATTTTAAGAACCTATTTATTTCCAATGGATCTTGTCTTGATGGTAAATCAATTAAGTCCCAGACTTGATTAGTTTTCATCGACTCCATTTCTTCTTCCATAGCTTTAATCCATTCTCTTACTTTAGGACCAGACAGAGCATGACTGCTAATATTTTTTTTTTGTTTTTTCAACTGCTAGATGGCAGTTACACATATACCAAACCAGATGTGTTGTCATGTTTTTTTAACTGCCAAATAGCAGTTTCCAATTGACTACGAGAACTAATTGAAATTACCCCACAGTAGGTGTCCCATAGCCAACACCATAAAATGTCAGTTACCAATTCACATGATTAATTGGTAATTTTTTCTTTTTAATTAATTAACAAATGACAGTTACACAATTACCATTTATTTGGCAGAAGAGTCTTTCTACTTAATGACAGAAAAGACAAAATCCTAATAAAATTACTTCATTAAATTTGAATAACAATACATTAAATAAAGTTTTGTAAATCCAAGACTCAACGGAAGCATTCTTTCAACTCAAAATGTATAATATGAGAGAAGAGAAAGAAAGAACTTTATTCTTTCAATAATGAAAACTTACCTTTTTATATGGGTTATGTCCCGTCCCTATATATATATATATATATATATAGGGAGCATTTGTTTTTTAGTAATTCCTATAAATACTTGAACCAAACCCATCCTTCATGGGCGAACCAGACCTAACCCATTAACCAACAAGAAGAAATATTCAAAAGATAGTTTTAGTATGATAGCTTTAATATGCTTATCATAATCCTACGTTTTTGGGTTGTACTTGTTTGCCTTTTTGTTTGGAATCATTTTAATTTTTATTAAGTATACTAAGGGAATGTTTGAGAGCGTGGTAATAGTTAATTTTCAAAGTGTTTTTCACTTAGAAATACATTAAAATATTTTTTTTTGTTTTTTTAATTTATTTTTGAATATCAACATATCAAAATGATCTAAAAACATAAAAAATTAACTTTAAACAAAAAAAAATATTAAATTTTGGCAAACTTTCATTTAGGTCATAATTCAAAAAAAAAAAAAAAAAACTAAGTATAATAAGTAATTGAGATTTAACACCATTATGAATTTATGGTCTTCATCACCTAATGATTTAAGAGAGAGAGAGAGAGGAAATATCTTGAGGGGTAGCTCAACTAGTCGGGTTTTGAGTTTGCTCCTCAATGGTCACGAGTTTAAGTTCTCTCAAGACCGTTGAAGGCTTACATGGTTGTTAACTTTAGGACCCGTGTAATTAGTCGAGATGCGCGCAAACTGGCCCGGACACCCACTTTAGTAATAAAAAAAAGAGAGAGATGAAAAAAAAATTAAACATATAATTTCCTACCAATAAAATGAATTTTTTATATATATAATAATATTATTTGTATATTATTTTGACTCATAGATGCAAATTTGAGATGATAAAAAAAAATGATATAATTTTGGCCCTGAAGAGCTCAAGCTAGCTGGTGCTGAGTAATTTTACAGGTATTTATAAATATGATAATAATTGTTTTACAAAATATTTTTTTACTAAAAAATATATTAAAATAATATTTTTTTAAAAAACAAAACATCAAAACAATAATAATAAAATAATTTTAAACAATTTTTTTTTAATGTCTTAAAAACCATTTACAACACAATTCTAAACTACCATGAGTCCTCGCTCGCTATTGAATTTGAAGTTTTTTTTTCCTTTGTTATTAACCACAACAAAAACGCCAACCGCAGTAAAAATTTGAATATTATCATCTTGACCGTAACTAGGTGAGACAGACGATTCCCTAAAGTAAATGTGTCCCCCGCCCCATCCCATCCAAACCGAAACGACACAGTCTTTGTGGCCAAGCAATAAACCTCCGCCACGCAATCAATAGTTGGCCCATAATTTCCTTTCCTTTTGTTTTTATTTTTTACACCTCTCTTTCTCTCATCAGGGCTTCGATCCTTTTCATATGAATAACTCCTTTTTATGAAAATTTCCGAATCGTAAGACCGCCAGCAAATCCTGCTGCCGGAAAAAAATTAATTGAATTCGGAAATGACAAACTCGAATAATACGGATCTATTCGATTCGTTTTTCAGAAGAGCAGATTTAGACGGTGATGGTCAGATCAGTGGTGCTGAAGCCGTCGGTTTCTTTCAAGGTTCCGGTTTGCCTAAGCACGTCCTTGCTCAGGTTCCTCGCAATCCACTGTTTCTCATCATTGTTTTTGGATTTGTTACTTAGATATGTTGATTTCGATGTAGAACTAACTGTTAGGTGATGTTTGCTGCAGCTAGGGTTATAAAAGATTAGGTTATTTGAATTTTTGAGGTTAGTTAAGACAGAAATTTTGATTTTGGATAATGATAAAATCAGTAAGTCATGTTTGCAATGCTGAATTATTATTATTATTATTATTATTATTATTATTATTATTATTATTGCTACTGTCTTGTTGAGATCATCGAAAGAATTGACGATGCCTAGTTTTTGAGAGAGAAGTTGATGAATTACTACAGGTTTTTAGTTGATTCTAGAAGTAGAAAGAGTTTAACTTCAGGTAGTACGATAGAGTTTTGAATTTAAAATGGAGGTTTTTATTTGTCGGGTTCTGAGAAATGGGTAGTTGTGCTGAGTTTGGTGGATTTGATCATAGCGTGCTGAGTTTTGTACTCTTTATCTCGCTGTTGATGTATTAACTATGTTTCTTCTTGTGCTATGTTCTACTACTGATTGAGCTTGCTTGGGTCCTAATGTTCATGTTGATAATGGATGTTAAGTCTCTAGAAGAAAACCTTTTGATTTGCTGTTAGGTAATGCAGTAAAAAGAACTGGCTCTGCCATCAAAAGGCAGAAAACAAATGTATGCATGTTTGCATAACTAATAAGAAATGTTTGCTGTATATTCTGATTATTAGTAAATTTACTAACTGGGTTGAGACCATGTAAAGAATTGAAGATGTGTAGTTTTCAATTTTTAGGTCCGGTGTCTTTGAGAGAGAAGTTGATGAATACTACGTGAATGGAGGATTTTTAGTTGATTCTAGAAGTAAAAAATGTTGTTATGCTAGACATTTGGAGGTTTGTAGCTTGTTGAAAATGTTGTTCAGTTTGTGAATTGCATTTTGGTGTTTGAATATAAAGTGGAGGTTTTTTTTTTCTCTGTAGGATTGTGCAATAAATGGGTAGTGGCGGGTTTGGTGGGTTTTTGTTGGTTCAATCATAGCATGTGAAGTTTTGTACTTAATCTTGTGGTTGGTGTATTAACTATATTCTTTCTGTATGGGCTACATTCTACTTGAGATTGAGTTGAATTAGTTTCTAAATTTTATGTTAATGATGCATTTTAAATGTGGAAGAAAACCTTTTGATTTGTTGTTAGGCATATGACAGGGAAGAACGGGTTCTGCTGTTAAAAGACTGGAAACCTCTGTAATATGTGTGCACTTTTGCCTGTGCATGTGTGCGTAAGAATTTAAATGTTCCCACCTTTTTTGGAATGGTTTTCCATGTGAATATTCAACTTTTTTTCCCCTCGGAGTCCCTTCATATTGGGGTCTCAAATATTGTTTTGTTAAACTGAGTGTCTGTGATTCACTTATGCTCTGTGCAGGTGTGGATGCATGCTGACCAGAGGAAAGCAGGCTACCTCGGTCGACAAGAGTTCTATAATGCACTTAAACTTGTTACTGTGGCACAGAGTAAGCGAGAGTTGACCCCAGAAATAGTGAAGGCAGCATTATATGGTCCTGCTTCAGCTAAAATTCCTGCTCCTCAAGTTAACCTAGCAGCAACTCCTGCTCCTAAAGCATCAGCTCCTGCTCCTAAAGCATCAGCACCTGCTCCTAAAGCATCAGCACCTGCTCCCCAGCTGGCTGGCACTATGTCAGCAGCATCAACAAATGTTGACATCAGACCACCACAAGTGCCTGGAAATGCAGTCACAAACCAGCAGTATTTTCCATCCCAGCAAGGCCAATTTATGAGGCAACCCAGACCCCAACCCCAAGCTATGCCTCCTATTTCTGCTTCCCATCCACAACAAATTCTTGTAAGTCAAGGTATGCCCAGGGGAGGTACCATGGCTGCTCCTCGGCCTCTGAATTCAAATATCTCAACAGATTGGCTTGGTGGAAGTGCTGGTGGCCTGACTTCACAAGCTCCTAGTAGAGGGACTAGTCCTACTACAACTCAGGATGGATTTGGGCTCAGTGCACCTGGTTTTACGCCCTCTGTTCAACCTAGACCACAGGTTTCTGCTGGGCAGATGGCAGCCCCTACTTGTAAACCACTAGAAGTAGCCATCACATCCAACCAACCTGCAACTAAGGATTTCAAATCAGTGGTTGTTTCTGGGAATGGTTTTGCTTCAGACTCGCATTTTGGCGATGTATTCTCAGCAACTCCTGCTCAAGCAAAGCAGAGTTCCTTATCAGCTGCACCTTCTACAAGCAGCATACCTGTCTCGTCAGCTATTGTTCCATCTTCTGTCGGATCCCAACATTCACTTAATTCAAGTTCCCTGGATTCTTTTCAGAGTACTTTTTCTCAGCTGCTTGTGGGTGGTCAATCAACAGCAAGACCAAACCAGCAGGTTCCACCTCAAAGTGTCACCTCTGCTCCTTCAACTGGTTTTCCTTCTGGATCTAGCAATGCAGCTCTCAGTCAATCCCAGCCTCCATGGCCGAGGATGACTCAATCTGATATTCAAAAGTACACAAAAGTGTTTGTGCAAGTTGACACAGATAGAGATGGGAAGCTTACTGGGGAACAGGCACGCAACCTTTTCTTAAGCTGGAGGCTACCAAGAGGTAGACTGCTAGACTTGTTTCCTTTTAATAATCCTGCTTAAACTGTGCAGTTTTGACGTGAACTCTTAAGATAATCTAAGATGGACAGTGAAAGCACAACCTACAACATTTGGAAATCTAGTAATAGCCATTTTTTGCTGTCACAGTATGCTGTTAGCTTAAGATTTATTATGTAAGTCAGTTGTATTTCTTGCCTTTTTAGAAATTCATATTATGTGGTAGGATGAAAGGAATTTTTCTGAAGAATTGCTGGAGGACAGAGATGTGTTATCCCCTATAATATATTATCAAATAATTGGGTTGCTAGAAATGTTATTTCATGGATTGATCAGATTGCTATCGCAAGTGTCTGGTAAATAGTTGAGGCACACAATTAAGTATTCAAGTATGATTTACTTTTCTTGACATTTCTTCTATATCCTATTCCTTTTTTTCATAATGTGTTGCGACTTTCTTTCTTTATATTTAGTTTCCTCAAAATGTGACAGTTTTGAGTTTGTGAATTTCTTCAAAGGCTAACATTTCATTAATTTACTATACTCTTGATATTTCAGAGGTGTTAAAAAAAGTTTGGGATTTATCCGACCAAGATAATGACAGCATGCTTTCTTTGAGGGAGTTCTGCACTGCTCTCTATTTGATGGAGCGTTATAGAGAAAATCGTCCTCTTCCTTCAACACTTCCAACCACTATCATGTCCGATGAGACTCTGTTGTCTGCCACAAGTCACCCTGCAACTTCATATGGCAGTGGAACTTGGGGACCTGCTTCTGGTATATTCTTCCTTTTCATGCCATAGGCTTTCATTATTAGTTTTTTCCTCTTGCATTCTTTTTAAGTGGAAAAACAAATCTCAAAGGTTTGCAACAACAAGAAGTTGTGACAGTTGCACGGCCATCACCTGCTGCTGCTAGGCCACCAAGGCCACCTGCTGCTCCTCATGCTGATGAAAAACATCCCACGCAACAAAAGCCCAATGTTCTTGTGCTTGAAAAACATCTCATGAATCAACTCAACCAAGAGGAGCAGGATGCTCTCAACTCAAAGTTCCAAGAGGCATCTCAGGCCAATAAAAAGGTATTTCTTATTCTTCTTGTGTGCTCATTATATGGGAGTGTTAATTTTGTGTGGTCGATGTGGTATTCATATATTATTATGTTAAAGTGAGAGAAATTTGTTTTCATTTGCCATTAAAAAGCTTTGAGTTGCATCAAGTTATAGAATGAAGATAAAGTATATGTGAGGTGTTTTTGTGTTACAGATTTTCTAGGTTTTCTATGAATGGGATTAAAAACAAAAATCTTCTTGCTTATCTCTGAGTGCAGGTAGAAGAACTAGAAAAGGAAATATTAGATTCTAGACAAAAGATTGAGTTTTATCATGTCAAGATGCAGGAACTTGTAAGTACGCTCGCAATTTCTTTTTCCCTTTGTGAGAGTCAATGTCTTTTACATATGATGTCCTTTGCTATTATGTAAAAATTGCTTTGAAGTATTCAGGTTGAACTGTTTTAGCTGTATCTTGTCTGCTATGTTTGGACTATTGATTTTGGTTTTGGATGCAAGCTCCTCAAATCATTCTTTTTTTACTGGATGTATTATATATGCATAAACTAATTGTGCCTGACTCATTGTGCTTAAGTTCTGGATGGAAGCTCGTTTCATCATTTTATTTGCTATTGGATATCTCAAAAATGCACAAACTATAGCTTAAATTATCTCAAGGTCATGAATATACTAAGAGCTCAAAACCAAAAGGTATGAGTCAGTGGCATCAAATGCCTTATTATGATTTGTGGTTTAAGTAAAAACAAAAACAAATAAATTCAAACTGGACTGACTATACTGATAAAAGTAAAGAAAAGAATCGTTCAGCTCCCTTTTTTTTTTTTTTTTATAGTAAACATACTATAAAAGGTCCTAGGTTTATTCTTGGGTTTTCCACTAGAAGGTCCTAGGTTCAAACTGTGAAGAGGGGTGGGGTGGGGGAAATAGCCCCATTTGGGTAGCCCAAGTCCCTTTGGGCACCTTCCATTGAACCATAAAACAATGTAAACATAGTAATGGAGTGAAAGAAAACTTGGACAGTTTCTTTAGGCAGCTGATCCTGTCCCAGTTAACTAACATGCAAGAATTGGTTTAAGAAAATGCACGAAGGTATTCTGCCTAATTTAACCTGTCTACTTTGTCTTTGAGTGGCTGAGGTCGAGAGCATGAAAATATGTGTTCTTTGCTGATATTCCTATTGCCATTCTTCTGTTATTTGGCATCAGATTTTATATAAAAGTCGATGTGACAATCGACTTAACGAGGTCACAGCAAGGGTATCTACTGATAAGCATGAGGTACCTCTCTTTCTTGCGTGATTTGCTTGTATTGTCCATGTAATATCTATTGCTTATTGAACTAACAGGAGCAACTTGTGTGTTTCAGGTTGAGACATTAGGAAAGAAGTATGAAGAGAAATACAAGCAGACTGGAGATGTTGCCTCCAAACTAACCATTGAAGAGGCTACATTTCATGATATTCAGGTAATTTAGGAACTTGTGGTGAGTTTTATCCATGCTTATCTCTTTCTTTTATGTTCACTTTTTTGGATATCAAACAAACTTATATTGTCCTTGATAACTGCAGGAGAAAAAAATGGATTTATATCGGTCAATTGTTAAAATGGAAGAAGGGGGAGCTGCTGATGGCGTGGTGAAGGTACACTCTAATCACCATTAGTTTCTGGAGATAGTATGAAACTTGTGTGTAAGGCCTTTTTTACTGGATTTTGCAGGAGCATGCTGAGAATATCCAATCGAGTCTTGAGGAACTAGTAAAAACTGTGAATGAACGCTGTAAACTATATGGATTGCGTTCTAAACCAATCTCAGTGGTGGAACTTCCATTTGGTATCTCCATGATGTTATCAACCCTCTTTGGTTTTATATTACCTGTCTAATCTTGAAAATATTTGGCCCATTTAGATGGTTGTTTTACTTCAATTTGGCTTGTTCTGTTACTTGTATGCGAAAAACGTTTGAGCTATGACAATTAAGCCACTCTTCTTTCTTCTTGTGTTTCACTAGGAAAAATAGACCATGTTGTATCTCTTATGAACCACAAACTTTTTATTATTTTGGTGTTAACTGCATTTCCAATGCCCCCAAAATGTTTCAAATTTCAGACCTGCAATTTTTTATCCATTTCAAAGATCATGCTGTATTTTCCTTCACCGGCTACGTCGCATCTTTACTTTTTCTTTCTACATCAGGATCATTACTTACTCTCTTCCTCTTGATCTTTCTTTAGGCTGGCAACCTGGAATCCAGGAAGCTGCAGCTGATTGGGATGAAGGTTGGGACAAGTTTGACAACGAAGGTATGCCAAATAATTGTTTGTTGGATTTAGTTGACTTTGATTTTGCTCTGGAGGGATTGGAGTTCCTTTTCACTTGGGTACATGATGCTTTCTTTTCAGCATTAAGTCTCAACCTCATTAAAGCTCTTACAAACATTGTTATTTGTGACTTTCAGGATTCACATTTGTCAAAGAGCTCACCTTGGATGTACGAAATGTTGTAGCTTCTCCAAAACAAAAAACTTCAGTTCCAAAAGAAACAACTTCCACAGATAAGGATTCAGGTGCGAAGTCAGAAAAGGTTTCAAGGCCAAGCAAATCAAATTCTGAGAAAGATTTGTTGGATCATCAACATGAGAATGGCACTCTAAAATGTCCTCCTGACAGTCCTGTCAGAAGGAGTACAACAGAGAGCCACCAATCCAGTAAATTCCGAAACTCCCCATTTAAAGAAAGTGGTGCAGATAATTCACCCCATGCTAGAGAGATCCAAACGTATGGTTCAATTTTTTATCTTTGCAACAATATATATTGCTGTCCGTCCCTCGAAGTGAAGTTTTACCAAAAAAAAAGTTGTTGGCATGGCATGACAGTTCAAATGAGTCTGTCCTGCTTTATGCTCTCTGCTTTTAATGCTTCATTTGGATGTTTAAGCTTACTGGTATACTTGTGCAGTGATGTGGGTGGTACTGAATCTGTGCATTCTGGTGACATAATTGTTGAACCTGGCTGGGGTACATTTGATGACACACATTATGATACAGAATCAGCCTGGGGCTTCGATTCTGTCAGTGGCAAGGTATCGAAACTTGGGTCTTATGCTTTCTATTTGATGTCGGCAATAGGATTTCTTGGTGCTTAAGAATTGTGGAAGTTGTTTAAAGTCGAAGGAAGGGATTGGTGTGTGCATGCAGTCATGTGCTTTTATGCGTGACATACATTTTCACACACTTTATTATGAACTTTATTTATGTTTATTTAGGCAATTCTATTACTTTGCATGAAATTGAAATCTATAGTTTTGATTGTGGGAACTGAGTGGTGGTTGGTTTGGCACAGGAACTGTTTAATCTCTTTCTGTACCTTTTCTTCTTTCTTGCCTTGTTCAGAAAACTGATTGGATTGATCTAATATTGTTCTTGCAGGACATGGATTTCAGCATTGGTGAATTTGGTTTAAATCCAATAAAAACAGGGTCCTCACATGGAGATAACATGTTCCCAGGGAAGGGCCAGTTTATGTTTGATTCTATTCCAAGCACCCTGGCTCATAACCAGGGGAACAGCTCGTATGCTTTTGCAGATTCTGTTCCAAGCACCACTGCATATAACCCACAGAATGCGTTTGCAGATTCTGTTCCAAGTACCCCTGCCTATAACACAGGAAAGAGTCCATTTTCATTTGCAGATTCTATCCCAAGCACCCCAGCATCCAATCTCGGGAACTCTCCACGAAGGTTTAGTGAAGGTTCAGAGGACCACCCTTTTGACAGCTTCTCTAGGTTTGATTCATTTAACATGCATGATGGTGGATTATTTCAATCTCCTCGCCATTCTCTTTCAAGATTTAATTCCATGCAGAGCACTAAGGACTTGGATCAAAGTTATGGATTCCCATCAAGGTTTGATTCCTTTAGAGAATTTGGAGACTCTAATCGAAGTCATGGGTTTTCAAGGTTTGACTCATTCAGAGAGTCTGATCAGAATCATGGGTTCTCGAGGTTTGATTCCTTCAAAGAGTCTGATCCTGGTCATGGGTTCTCATCAAGTTTCAGTTCATTTGGAGAATCTAGAGATACTGATCATAGTCATGGATTCTCAAAGATGGATTCATTTAATGCCCATGACAGTGGGTTCTTCCAAGCATCTGACAATTCCGTAGCAAGGTTTGATTCTGTTCGTGGCTCTAAAGACTTTGATAATAGCCATGGGTTCCCATCATTTGATGATACGGATCCATTTGGCTCAAGTGGACCATTTAGGACATCACTAGAGAGTGAAACTCCGAAGGGAAGTTCTGATAACTGGCGAGCGTTTTAGCTTCTGTTTGAAGCTTTCTTGAGATTTCTTCCTGTAGTTGTGGCGGCACATTTCTTCTGTTAGTATATACTATGTGATGATGAATGAGTGGTTGTGGCTTGTGGTTCTAGCCCTTGTTTGATTTTGCAGATCCGATTTGTTTTCTGAATTTCCAATTTTCAATCACTCTCGCGACTGTTTCTTTTGGTGGCGTAATTTTTTCGATTAGGATTAGATAAATGTATGTAATTTTTTCGATTAGGATTAGATCAATGTATGTAATTTTTTTTTAGAAAAAGGTTTACTGTCACTCAATGGTTGTGATCTGGAAGTCAAATTTGTATTCTTCATTTATCAAGGACTCCATTGCCAAATGGTTTTTCTCGTTTGGTATTGTGATTTATTATTTTTGTATCTTTAAATTATTTTTTCTTGTTTGGCATTGTGATTTTTTTTTTAATTTTTTGTGATTTTTAATTATTTATTGATATTAAAAATAATTTTTAAAATTTGTTTTTTCAAATTAAAAACAATTTAATATTAAAGATAACATCACAATTCCGTTTTAACCATCCAACATTTGAATGGCATAGGATGCAAGGAGTTGTATTTAGTCCATCTAGTAATTACTTTTATAGATCTAATCAAGTCCCAATGATGTATAAGGGAAATCATCCATTAATGCCTCAATCTAAAGATAGGACAAGGCAACAATAAAGAGATTCTTAAAAAAATGATTTTTTTGTTATTGAAAATTGATATAAAATAATATAAAAAAATCTAATATAAATTATATTATCATCTCATTTAATAATTTAAAATTTAAAATTAATATAATTTTTTTTTATATGATACTACAATTTTTGTAACTAAATGATCAAATCTTACAACCTATATCTTTGTAAATAAAATTAAATTTCAGCACGGGTAATGATAATTTTGTTTAATTTTCAAGATCAACAAACTTTTATTGAGAAAATATCTTAGAAAATAATATAAATTATATACTAAAACTATATTCAATAGTTTAAGTTTTTATGTTGAGATAATTGTTCGATAAAAATCACATAAATCACATAATAACAAAGATATAAGCAATCTTTTACATATACACATGACGAGAGAAATCCTATTTTCTAGACTTATAGAAGTAATGATTTTGTTTACCAATTTATGCATAGGTAAAGGACACAAGAATGTCCTCTAATGGTTCTATTGATGTAGAGCTAATTAAATTTGGGTTGACAATATAAATGGATGAAGTTCATGATGATGTTCTATTAGCTCATGATCCAAATTTGAATCATAATTTGCATCTCTTCATTGTATAGGAAAATAAGTTTATCAATTGTGGTTTTCAAGTTAAGAATGTGATTCATATTGTCTAACCAAACATGCATTAGAGTTTTCTAAAAGAGATTATGCATTAGAGTTTTCTAAAAGAGATTATTGTCTAACCAAACATGCACTAGAATCAATAAGAATGCTTTTAGCTTTTGTATGTCATGCTAATTTTACACTTTTTTTCTAATGGATGTTAATAGTGCATTTATAAATGGTTTTTTCATGAAAGAGGTGTATGATCCAATCATGTTTTTCAACTCAAAAAGGCTTTATATGGTTTAAAACAAGTGTTGTTACCCATTTTTTAACCTTATTTTTGATTTTTTTTTGAAAAAACCAAAAATAGCAAAAAACAACAAAAAAAGCCCAAAAAATATGTTCTTGACGTATTTGTATCATTTTCAGCATCTTTTCCAAAGAATTTAAAATAAAAAAAAAAGAGAAAGAAAAAAGAAAAAATACATATAATTTTTAGTGATATAATTATAATTGTGGAAGGGAGATGACCGATTTGAAAATTAGACACCCTCTTATTGAGTAACCTATTTTTTTAATCAAATGGTCTACAATCATTCTCTTAATCAAATAGTCAATTTTTCTTTAATTTGCCTCCAAGTTATTAAATGAATGGTTGAGATTCATTCTTGAAATCCAATGGTTAATTTTGATTTGCTTTGCCTTTAAGCCAATGAAATAAAACCACCTATAAATAGGTGGTAACACACACACACAAAGAAGGGGCATGATAAGGATTTTAGAGAGTAGAAATTAGTTAAAGCATAAAAAAAGCCACATATATCATCAAGAAAAAAGGAAACCAACCCCCCTTTCCCCAAGAAAAAAAGCAACAAACTAAGGGACCTCACTCTCTATTGGGAAAGAAGAACAAGACTAAACTGGCCCCTCACAATCGACGGTCCCAACCAAAACCAAACCCGGAAATTCCACCCCCCTTTCGGCTAGCTTCTCCCTCTTTTTATTTTTTACTCATCAACTACAACAACCTTTCCACCTACACCATTGCCCCACCCACCCACAATGATCCTTCAAACCTTGCTGCTTTCTCTCTCACTGATTACTGACCCATTGGCAACCCCTCCCTATCTACTCTTTTCATATCCCAGCCTCTTCTCCAAAGAACCCTAATATTACCAGCAACCTTTAACCTCTAACCGTAGCCTTCACATGTGGTAACGAGCCACCACCACCAAGTGAGCCAAACCACAACGCCACCTTCACCCGGGAGAGACCCCATCTTAAACCAATCTTCATAAAACCCATTTCTTGTTTTGAAGAGAGACCATTTCACAGTTTTGAAGAGAGACCCATTTCAAGAATAAAAAAGAAGCAGACCATTGTTTCCATCCTCACGGTCCTCTACCACTATCTACCGTGGCCTATATCAGTGTCGTCAGAACACAACCAACCTCCCATCAATCAGTGCTAGTAGCGACCTTTAGTTGCTTACCCATTTCATCTGTGGCCTCTATTCCCTCATACCTATGGCTCCCCCTTCTAGATGTAATCAACACCAGCCACCAAGCCAAGATTAGCCCCCATGGTTTCCCCTAACCATTGCCTCCTTCCTTTTTCAACCAAAATGACAACCCTCTCTCTTGGCTTTCAGCATCTATATAATCAACACTCTTTCTCTTCACACCGACATGAGCCAACAACCTCCACCATCAATAATGAAGTCCAATTCCACCTTGACAGATCTATATAAAAAGTGAAAGAGAGAAGCAGATCTGTAGATAAAATCAACTGCTTTATGTGTGGGTTTTTTTTTTTGCAGGCGACGTCGACACTCATTGTCAACACTGGGAGAAAAAAGTAAGGAAGCCATCCCAGATCCACTATAATTTTCCTTTTAAGACATGATGGCGCATGGGCTCACACGCTGCTACTGATAATGGCACGTGAAGACCATGCACCGCCACTTTTCTACCATTCCTAGAAACTTTCCAGTGTGGTTCTTGAGCTTCCTATAGTCTCTCCAACACGTTTCTTAACCTTTTGAAAGACCATTTTGCAAATTCTAAATTTTTTGTTTGTTTAAACTATTTTAAAATTTAAGTTTTTGTGTGTTGTAAACATATAATTGTGGGGTGTGTGAGTAAAAATATAGTAAGAAGGGGAATGTGTGTGCTGCATTTTTTTTTGTTACATTTTATTTTATTTTATTTTGTGTTAAATAGATAAAAAACAGAAAATGATAAAACATAAAAAATTTTAATTAATCAAAATTTTAGCATGCATTTTGGATTTAATAACCAGTTTACTGAATCTATAAGAATTTGAGCAATATTTCAATAACCGATAAAATTTTAATTCATGAGAATTAATGGTCAATATTTCGGTATAAATGCTAGACCTACAAGTAGGCTAATATTTAAATATCAGGAGTTGACCAGAAAATTCTTAGAATTATTCTAGATATTCACCAATATTATTTGGGAGTATTTTTCCCCACAAAGACACAAGTTGTGTAAAACCCTTCCGCCTTCCAGAATAACTGAACCTTGTCAGTGCACCTATATGGATCCTTTCTATAAGAATTCATTTGGGCACATGAGCCCATAATAAATTCGAAAAGCTAGATTTATTTACATGAATAAATCTTCACACCATGCTATAAATATATCACCAGTTAGGAACCCATCAAAACCTTTAAACCACATTCATACCACATAACGCAGTTTACCTTAGGTAAGGTGCGTAAGGGATGCTAATACCTTTTCTAGCTATAAACAATCACCTATCCTTAGAATCTCTAATAAAACCAGTACATCTCGGGTTTCCTAACGACCCTGAACCAAAAAACTAGGTGGTTCAAAGAGGCTTTCAATAGACTTCATCAAGATACATGGGCTAAGGTGAATTCAAAAAGATATTTAATAATTAAGTAAAAGCCTTAATTAATTTATTTATGTTCAAAACGGTCCTGTAGGTAGGCATTCAGACATTACAAGAAGACTAGAATAAGAAGATTCAAATCTACTAATGTTGATCTTTCACTATTGTTTTGTTCATAACTAAAGCTACGAAAGGAATTTTAATGCGATTTTAGTTTCATTGGAAAATAGACATCCATAGTTTTCTAGTGATATATAGAATGAATTCCAATGTATTAATCCGAGAGAGAACCATGCATTTGAAGTTGAGTTTTGATTCTACCACCAGATTAAAAAATGACTTTAATCTTATTTAAATTAGTTGGACTATTGTTTTATTTATATTAGGTGTCAGGGATATGGACATTATGCTTTGGACTGTCCAAACAAGAGAATCATGATGATTAGAGATAATGGTGATATCAAATATGAAAGTGACAGATTTGATTGTGAAGGTATGCCACCATTGGAGGATAGTGATGGGGATGAGTTAGCATTACCGGTTGAGGAGTCCTTGGTTATAAGGCGAACACTTCAGGTTTATATCAAGGAAGATGAAACTAATCAACAAAGGGAGAATATCTTCCATACGCGTTGCTATGTACAAAATAAGGTGTGTAGTTTAATTATAGATAGTGGAAGCTATATTAATATTTGTAGTACCACCCTTGTTAGTAAACTGATTTGTGTACTGTTAAACATGCTAAACCATATAAATTGCAATGGTTGAGTGATAATGGGGAAGTGAAGGTTACTAAGTAGGTTGTGGTTCCATTTTCTATTAAGAAGTATGTTGATGAGGTTCTATGTGACGTGGTACCAATGCAAACAAGTCATATCTTATTGGGGAGACCATGGAAATATGATAGGAAAGCAATATATGATGGTGTTTGAAATAGATATATAGTTGTAAAATATTGTAAAACCATCACCCTTGTATCCCTTACACTCAAACAAGTGTATGATGATCAAATAAAATTAAAAAGTGAGCATAAGGCTATAAGGAGAGAAAATCAAAGTGAGGAACAAGGGGATAAAAGACAATCAAATTCGGCCATATCCTAAAACACCACATCTACCCATTCAGCCACCACCCAAAAAACCCCAAACCTGACCGAGAGTGAAGGTAAAACAAGAGGAGTGAAGAAAGTTAGTAATTGTGATGAGATTTGTGTGGAAAAACAAAAAAATCAACCTAATTTTTATGTTAAAGAGGGTGAGGTTAGATCTGTATTTTTCATTAACAAGTTAATGGTTTTACTTGTATATAAGGAGGCTTTGCTTTAATACTAATGAGATTGATCATTGTGTTTCTAGTATGGCTATTTCTTTGTTACAGGAGTTTGATGATTTGTTCCCCGATGATATTCCTAGCGGATTTCCACCATTGAGGGGGATAAAGCATCAACTTGATTTTGTACTAGGAGCTTCAATTCCTTAACTGACCAGCCTATAGAAGCAATCCCAAGAAGATGAAAGAGCTTCAAAGGCAAGTTGATGAGCTGATGGAAAAGGGGAATATTCATGAGAGTATGAGCTCGTGTGCTCTACCCGTGCTACTTGTGCCTAAGAAGGATGAAACATAAAGGATGTGTGTTGATTGCTGAGCCATCAACAACATAATGGTAAAGTATAAACATCTCATTCCAAGGCTTGATGACTTGTTAGATGAGTTACATGGATCATATATTTTCTCTAAATTTGACTTGAAAAGTGAGTATCATCAGATTATGATGAAAGAAGGTGATGAGTGGAAAACAACATTTAAGACTAAGCATGGTTTGTATAAATAGTTGGTAATGTCATTTGGACATATAAACGCACCTAGTACATTTATGCGTTTAATGAATCATGTGTTGTGTGTATTAATAGGTAAGTTTTTGGTTGTGTATTTCGATGACATTCTAATCTATAACAAGAACTTAACTAAGCATCTTGATCATTTGCATAATATACTTAATATGTTACGTAGTGAGAAATTGTATGCTAATCTTAAAAAGTGTACCTTTTGCATGGAGAAAATTGTGTTTTTTAGCTATGTTGTAACTGCATAGGGTATTGAGATGGATGAGAAGAGGGTTAAGGTCATCCGGGATTGGCTTACACCAAAATTGATAAGGAGGTTTCATGGGTTAACTAGTTTTTATACGCGTTTTATGAAAGATTTCAGTACATTAGCTGCACCCTTGAATGAAGTTGTAAAAATGCCAGTTGGGTTTAAATGGGGGGAGGAACAAGAATGGGCTTTTGTTCTTTTTAAAGAGAAATTATGTTCTACTCTTGTTTTGGCTTTACCTAACTTTATAAAAACATTTGAAATAGAATGTGATACATTTGGAATAGGAATAAGTGTTGTTTTGATGCAGGATCAGAGACCTATTGCGTATTTCAATAAGAAGTTAAGTGGAACAACCTTGAACTATCCCACTTATGACAAAGAACTCTATGCGCTGGTAAAAGCACTGAAGACATGACAACATTACTTGTGGCCAAAAGAGTTTGTAATCCATTCAAATCATAAGTCTTTGAAGCATATGAAAGGACAATGTAAGTAGAATAAGAGATATACAAAATGAGTTGAATTCATTGAAACTTTTCCTTACGTAATAAAGTATAAGCAAGGAAAAGAGAAGATAGTGGCTAATACACTTTCGTACAGATATGTTCTTCTAAACACCATGAATTGTATGTTAATGATTCTGACTTTGTCTAGATTTATAATGCATGTGGACATTTGACTTTTGGTAAGTTTTATTTGATGCATGATTACTTGTTCAAAGAGAATAGATTGGTTGTTCCTGCAAGTTCTTTGCTTGAATTGCTTTTTCATGAAGCAGATGGGGGTTGTTTAATGCGTCATTTAAGGGTTGCAAAAACTTTGGATGTATTGCATGAGCATTTTTATTGGCCAAAGATGAAAAGGAATGTGCAACATATCTATGAATAGTGCATTGCTCGTAGAAAGACAACATCTAGAGTACAACCGCATAAACTATATACACCGTTATCTGTGCCTATTGAACCTTGAGTAGATATCTCTATGGACTTTATTTTAGGTTTACCTAAGTCAAAAAAGATAGAGACTCTATTTTTGTTGTGGTTGATAGGTTTTCTAAGATAGTGTATTTCATTGCATGCCATGAGATAAATTATGCATCTCATATCGCAGACTTGTTCTTTAGGGAGGTTGTACATTCGCATAGCATTCCTAGGAGTATAGTGTCAGATCATGATTAAGTTCCTTAGCTACTTTTGGAAGACTTTGTGGGGAAAGTTGGGACCTAAACTCTTATTTTTTGTAACTTGTCATCCTCAAATAGATGGACAAACTGAGGTAGTGAATAAAACTTTATCTAAACTTTGTGTGTTATTATTTAAAAGAATATGAAAAGTTAGGAATAATGTTTGCTTTTTGTTAAGTTTGCTTATAATAGAACTATGCACTCAACCACTAACTTTTCTCTTTTTGAAATTGTTTATGGGTTTAATTCACTAACTCCTATGAACTTAATTCCTTTACCTTTTGAAGAAAGAGTAAATTTAGATGGTGAAAAGAAGGCAAAGATGGTGAGATAACTCCATGAGGGAGTTTGACTGCAAATAGAGAAAATGAACAGACTATATGTTTCTAAAGTAAATAAAGGGTGTAAACAAGTTGTTTTCCAATCCGGTGGCTGGGCTTGGATGCACATGCATAAGGAACGATTTCTAACCAAAAGAAATCAAAATTACAGCCTCATGGTGATGGTCCATTTTAGATTTTAGATAGGATCAATGATAAAGCGTATAAAATTGATCTTCCAAGTGAGTATGGTGTTAGTGCTACCTTTAATGTTGATCTTACTTTGTTTGACACAGGTTTTGATTTGAGGTTGAATCTAATTAGTACTTAAAAGTGCATTTTTATCAAGGTTATATATCAGCATTTTGCACTTGAAGTATCAATACTCCTTAACTAAAGCATGTTTTATAATAACAAGTCTGATACTATAAGATACCCTAATTTATGGTAAATGTTCATCTTAAATGCAGGCCTATCACATAAATAAAAGGATTGATTGATGAGTTTAAGTACTGAAATTGAAAGGACAAAGAGAGGGCCAAACTTAGAAAAGAGATGCTGGTTTAGTCCAAACTGGAACACTGTTTGGTAATTGGGTCATATCTAGAGCCATAGATCTCGGATTTAGGTCTGCTTTATATGGATAGAAAGCTAAGACATAGGTCTAAAATTTTCATGTGGAGTCCAAGATTTAAAAAGGTGGTTTTCAAGTCCAAATTATAGCAACAACGGAGAAGTACGAATATGTCCTGCAGCCCAGACACTGTTCAGTGTTCAGCCCATATCTCGAGTTCTAAAAGTCCAAATGACCTCAATTGTTTTTTTCTAGAAAGCTGAGACAATTTACTAGAACTTTCATGTAAAGTTGGTTCAAATTCTGATGTTATAAATGATGATTTGTTCAGACAAGAAGATAAGGATTTTCACCAAGTCAAGAGTTGGCCACCCACTCAACAATTAGTCATCAAATCAATAGTTCCAAATTTTGGCCTATAAAAGGAGGCATTTGCCATGCATTTAGGAGCTTGGTTGTTCAGATCAATATCTTGCTCTTTCTCTCTCTCTCTCTCTCTCTCTCTCTTTCTCTCTCTCTCTCTCTTTATATTTTTGTAATGTTTAAGTTTTGCTTTCATTAATATCATGTTTATTATTTTCATTTTCTTTCCTTTACTTAGTTAACTTGTATCTTATTTATGTTCTTATCTTGTTTATTTATGTTTCTCTTCTTCATTATGTTTAGCTAAATTATTATATCAAGGTAAAAAGGTTACACTAATGGTGTAAGAATAAGTATAATATAAACTCAATATGAACTTCAATGCTTATATCCTAAATAACTTGCTATTAACATGTCTTATCATTTTTATCTTATTAATTCTTAATACCTTGCTTGTTAAATGGTTAATCTAGATTTGTGTTGTATAACACTTGGTACAACTAGATTTGTGTTGTATAACACTTGGTACAACAAATGTTTGGCACTTTTATAGCCCAACCGTATGGTATAACCTACACCTGTGCTATGAAAGGAACTTGATTTGTTGTTAACATAAGTTATCATGAATTCCTGACAATATTTAAAAGTTTGGTGTTACTTAAATAAGATAATTAATATGATCATGTTAACAATTTATAATGAGCTATTAATGACAAATCATCCGATTGGAACCTCCTTTGTGTGTGGTTTCCACTTGAGTAATAAAAATAATTTATACTATACTTGTTTGAAATACCATTAGTGGATCCTCTAACCTTGACATTTGTTTTTATCAGTGTTTAATCCTCACATTAATCTTACATCTCAAAGTCCTCCTTAACTTATTGTTGTTGTTGTTGTTGTTTATAATTTATATAGTTAACCTCCCTGTGGTTCGACCCGGTCTTGCCGGGTTATTTATTACTTCGACACTCCTACACTTGGGAGAAGACATCAATCTTTTGGCCGTGTCAGAATCTTTTTTAGGAAAGAGGGGATGGCGTGGATAAGCCTATAAACACTAGTAAGGACCCATTACACATTCCAAATGGATCAATGACTCAGTCCAAGATGAAGGCATTTAATGTATTAGTTTTGAAGGTTTCAACCAACTCGATTTGAAAGGCCCATTAGAGTATTAAGAGGAGGCCTTAGTATATCTTATCCATCTGCAAGAGGAGCTTAATCCAACCTTATTTGGTCCATGAGATTTCGACAATAAGGTTGCTAAATTTTTAAAATTTTGGCCAGCCCATGTGTTTTATGGATTCCTAAATAGTTTTGGATTTCCTATTATGTATAAGAGCATTTATTATTTCCTTTAAGTATTAGGATTTATTATTTTGTTTATTTTCTTGTCAGGTGAGGAGAAAACACAACAAATGAAACAAAAGAATCCAAGTTCACTAAGAAAACAAAGTGGCGACAAAGCTTTCGAATTATGCAAGGAGATTATTGCAGCAACTTCAATTATGTTTCCTAGTATTAGAAGGATTCTAAGAGGTGGCAAAAGAAGGGAATTAATACCAACAATTACTTTCCTTTCAAAAGAAGAAGAAAAACAAATCTAAGATCAAAATCCTACTACAACTTGGAAACAACATGAGCAACTACCTTTTCTTTAGTTTCTAGGATTGATGGGCTACATGGAAGGCTATAGATAAGCCTTGAATTAGTTCTGTAATATTTTCTTTCCTTTTCTTCTTCTCACGGCAAAACAAGGATTTAATATTATGAGCTTTATTTTCTTTTGTTAGTTACGACCCAAGGCTTGTTTGAACTTAATTAATACTTTGTTTTCAGCTAGGATCCAAGGTTTATTTGAATTAGGTTATGGGTTTTTCAGTTTAAAGTTTTTGGGTCAATTTTATAAGTGGATCAAATCAGTCCACTAGGGCAGATCCATTAGGGTTAATTTTTTCAAGAACTGTTTAAACACATGTAACCTAAATTTCAGCAACCATTGATGAATAATGCTTTTGAATTTTTTTATTTTAATGTGTGAGAGTGATTCTTGCATTCTTCAGTTCTTGAATGAACTGAATCTGTCTTATCAAAGATTAACTGGCTTCGTGGCGTTATTCGACTTCATTCTCATAGTATTGGTGCCTTGAGATAGGTTTTCATTGTGTCACACTCCTATCAGACCTATTTTGACTTTTCAGGATCAGATCTCAATCTAGATTGTGAGTTGCGTGACCACGTGATCATGAGGTTTGCATCACTCGAGTAGATGGTCCTTTTCATATCGTATGGAGCATTAATGACAATACCTACAAATTGGATCACTATGTGAGTATAGTGTTAGTGTTATATTTAATGTTTCTAATCTCTTTTTATTTGATGTAGGTGATGATTTGAGGACAAATCCTTTCAAAAGAGAGGGAATGATGCGATCCAAGCAACACCAAGAGATCCATTAGAGGTTTTAGTTGGTCTAGTGATAAGATTTAGGGCTAAGAGGTTTAAGGAGGTTTTCAATGGACTTCTTTAGATACATGGGCTAAGGTGGACTTCAAAAAAATATTAAATAATTAAGTATAAACCTTGATTAATTTATTCATGTTCAAGAAGGGCTTGTAGGTAGGTATTTAGATATTACAAAAAGACTGGAATTAGAAGATTCAAATATGTCAATTTTGATCTTTCATTATTGTTTTGGTCATAACTAGAGCTATGAAAGGAATTTTAATGCGATTTTAGTTTTATTGGAAAATAGACTCCCATAACTTTCCAGTGATATATATTAGGGTATAACTAAAATGACTTCCAATGCATTAATATGAGAGAAAACCATGTGTTTGAAGTTGGGTTTTGATTCTGCCACCAGATTAAAAAATGACTATAATCTTATTTAAATTAGTTGGATTATTGTTTTATTTATCTTTTAGTTATTTTTAGGCCTTTTATAGATATTAAGGTTTTTATTTAAATTTAGGATTATTGGATTATTATTATTTATTAGGTTTTTTCATATTCATTAGGGATATCCTATTAAACTTAGGATTCTTTCTAGTATAAATACTCTTTTGTAAAGACTTTTTTAAAAAGAAAACTATTTTTAATAAAGAAACTAACATTCTTGCTATCTTTTTATATAGTTGGGTGATTCCAATACCAAGTTCTTGTTTGAACTTGCAAACTCTTTGAATGACCGATTAACTTCGTTGTGATTTTATACTACTTGTTCACGTCTATTTATAGGCTTTGGTTCTCCATGGCAGGTTCTTGTTGGATCAAGATGCAAACCATTTAAAATTGATTTTATTATATATTGGGAGGTGTCTGTATCAATATTACAAAGAGACCCTTAGAGGAAGGTACTAGTCATTATATGTGGGTAGGTTGGCCTACCTATAGTCTCAAATGGGTCCGTTGCCACTCGTACAAACCTTAGAAGGTTGACTCAATGCATATAAGGTGCATAAAGTATAGACCAAGGCAATGCTATATTAACTACAAATCATAACTATGAGGACTTTCAATAGGAGTTTGAGGTTTCCTGTGTGCTAATTTATAGAGTCAACAATGAAGAGAGACAAGGATTTAGTATACCTACTTTATCAATCTCTATTAATTATACTAAAAGTAAGTCACTGCCCAAAGCATGAAACATGCTTTGTACTTAACTTAATGATCTACACTTTAGGGCCGAACCACCCATCAGGACACCATTATTTCCTCAATGTTGACCTAAAGTGATGCAAATGAAAATGATGTGTAGTGGGTGCATGAACATAACTTCCATATTCAATCCATACATGCATAATAAACATAATATATAAAATAAGACGTAGGAAATAATAACACAAATAGATGAATATTAAATTAAGCGAATTATGTAAAATAGACAATCACAAAACAAGCATTACAACAAACACAACATTTTTTCATACAAACAAACAAAGGCTATCCCTTACTAAGTATCCCCAAACAAGTCGTCATTTTATCATAGGGGGCATCGAGGCAAGCTAAGGATTCAAAAGGGTTAAATTATAAAAAGGAGTTGCTATCTACTTTTATGATAACTAAGAACCCTAATTGGTTTTTTTAGAGGTTTTAAGTAAAAGGCTTGTTGTGTAATAAAGAAGATAACAATCGCCTAATACATCCTACCTATGGTAAGATACATTATTGTTTGTTGAAAAATAAAAAGTGTTTGTTATGTTTCAGTTGCCTAAAATGACATATTTTGTTCTAAAGTCTAAACTAAGATATAGATTTTGGATTTAGGTTTAAAGACAACTTGATCTTTACTTAGACAATAGTTAAGCACTGGAAGCATATGAATAGTTAATTATTGATGGGCATTGAACCCACAAGGCTTATATGGATCAAAGAAGGTTTGAAGCCCACCACTTGCTCTATACAAGCTTATACGGGACCATGTTAATCCAACCAAAATTCGCTCATAGCATGAACACATATCAATATGTATTCAGTAATTCAAATATCTGATAGTTAATATCCAAGCATAGGAGCTAAGATTGGGTCTTTTAATATAGGTTAAGTTCTCAAAATAAATGATAGTTTATACATCACATATAAAACAAAATACATAATGAACAACATAAAATGTGTATTCGTTAATTAAAATACTTGATAGTCAACATCCGTGGATCAGAGCTGAAAATGAGTCTTCTAATACAGGTTGAGTCCTCAAAGTAAATGACAATTTATACACGATACAATAAATAAAAACAACAAATTTCCAAATTTAAGCCAAACTATTACGCCTTAGATAAATAACACTATAAAAATAAATCCCTAACGGCGCTAAGATCGAGTCTTTTAATACAAGTTAAGGTATTAGAATAAATGCAGTTTATACATCATATATAAAACAAAACACACAATGAACAACAACAAAAAACTGTATTTGTCAATTAAAATACTTGATAGTCAATATCCATGAACAGGAGTCGAAAATGGATCTTCTAATTTGGGTTGAGTTCTGAAAGTAAATGATAGTTTATACACGACACAATAAATAACACAAATTTCTAAATCAAAGTCAAACTATTATGCCTTAGATGTATAACAATACAAAAATAAATCCCTGGTAACTCTATGCCCTTGGAGTTACAACACAATGATACCTAATATCTCAAACATCTATAAAAAAAACCACAACTCAAAGAATTCAATGATACATTTAAAATTATTTAACAAAAATAATTAAGAGTTTGAAAAAGACCTTCGAGAATCACTAGAGATGAATGAAAGCTACATGTACGAGCTTGAATAGTATTGGGGTGTATGGATCACAAGCTATGTGTCTGAGTGAGGTATGGTTGTCAGTGCATGTTTCTCTTGCATATTGCAAAAAACTTGAAAAAAAATAGAAACCACTAGTTCATTGCTAGATTTTTTGGTCAAATTATAGCCTAAAATGGAAGCGATTTTGAGGTTGTTTTGTATCTGGATTGCTACAAACTCGAAGGGTAAGAACTCTAGAACCTACACATAAGAAAGAACAAATCCCAAAAAGCTAAAATCAGATTTGGTTAATAAAAGCTCAACACAATGATTACTTGAACTAAGACATTGAAATTATTGGAATGAAACCCTCTCCCAATGATTATAAAGAATTACAAATAAGAAGTATAAAGAAGATGTCACAGAGACATTTATTATTTGATAAGTCAAGAGAATTCAATAAAGAACAAAAAACCATGAGAATCCTCTCACACACAAGCACACAATATGTGGCAATAATAACGAATACTAATTTGGAAAAAAAACCTAAATACAAGATAAATAAGCTTATTTATAATAGGTAAACTTCATAAATAATGTTGGAAAAAATAACAAAAAAAGCTATAAATAAAATTGGAAAAAAAATCCTAAATCAACTAGGAAACTAATACAATTCTTGCATAATAACTTCTAGACCTTATTTCAAAGCTTTTATAATGTTTGATCACTATGAAATTTTAGTCCTATCTAAAACAAGAGCTTTAAAATCTTCTAAAAAAATTTCATCTCGATCTAATGGTTGGATCAAAATTTATGGTTATTAATATAAAATTATCTTTTAGAAAAAATAAGCTCAAAATCACCTCTAATTCTCAAATCCATAAATTACCAACTTGGTATCCTTAAAAATTAAGGATTCCATGAAAAACAAAACTCTAATGTTGCTGACTTTGTAATATCATTGCCAAATATTTAGTTACTGACATGAAAATCCTTGTCAAAATAATCTCAATTGTTGGCACCTATATTATCCTTGTAGAAAAAGAATCAATTATAAATAAGAAGTCCACAAATCATAAGGAAACAAATAATAAATCTCATACAATAACTTTTGGCCTATATCACAATACCTTCTTAAATTTTGATTGACATGAAATTTTAACCCAATATACAACAATATTACTGGGAATTTCTAGTAAAATTACATTAAAGAACATTAAGATAAAAACTGAACCTGATCATCTAACTCATGCATGGATCATATTATGGATCTAGGTGGATTTTAGGTTGGGGTTGAGGTTGATTTTGGGGGCTGATTTATGTGGTGTAAACTAAAAAGTAAACTAAACTAAAAAGAAGTGGGGGCAAAACGAATACATTTAAATAAAATGGGGTCTAAATGCAAATAAGAATAATTATGGAGCATAAATACTACTCTTCTTACCAAAAACAGATCTGCAACTATCGTGAAAAAAGAAGAGAGGGAGTTTTGGTATCTATTTTTCAGATCAAGAGAGAAACACCAAATTTCAAGAACCTATCCAAGATTAAGGGTTATAGGTAAAAATAAACACTGGTAGGCAAGGGATTAACAAGAAAAAAATTGAACAAGAAGAGAAGAGGGGAGGGTCGGCTGTCATTAGAAAGAAAAGGAGGGATCGAGACCTTAATTCGTATCGGGTAAGATATTCTAAACATGGTCTTATGAGTTGTTTTAAAGTCAATTATGAATTGATGCATGGATGTTAAATTATAGATTTGAGTTCTATAACTCCAAATATAGTTAAAAATCTGAGGAGAGGTCAGACAGTAACAGTTCAAAAACGGATAGTAACAGTCCAAGTGTTTGTTGATGAGCGATTTTGACTATCTTAGAGGGAGAACTGGGTTCTCCTTAAACATAGAACTTGTAGCCTCATGTCTTAGCTTTCCAACGACACAAATTTCGCTTGAATCGGAGTTCTATAACTCCAGATATAGTTAAAAAATCTGAGGAGAGGTCAAACAGTAACAGTTCAAAAACGGACAGTAACAATTGGGCAGTAACAGTCCAAGTGTTTGTTGATGATCGATTTTTACTATCTCAGAGGCAGAACTGGGTTCTCCTTAAATCATAGAACTTGTAGCCTTATGTCTTAGCTTTCCAACGACACAAATTTCATTTGAATCGGAGTTATATAACTCCAGATATAGTTAACAATCTGAGGAGAGGTCGACAAGAATAGTTCAAAAATGAGGCGAACAGTTGGACAAAGGACAGTCCAAATATAAAGAAAGGAATGATAACTAGGATTGGACAAAGAACGACAATAATAATGAGTGAAATGAGAAAAACATAAAGTACTAAGAAATGACAGAAAGAAAGACTTATTGGTTGTTGATATGGTTATTATAAAACATATTATTGAGTGAGGAAAATTTATGAGATAAACCCGTGATTTGCGGGAGGGACCACGGGCGTGGTGCAACGCAGCGACAGGCGAGCACGAGTAGAGCTTCTATTGCAGGTAGGTGAATCACACCTTTACCTTCTACGTAAATTCCATGTTTTAATATATATTACTGATGTGAAATGTGAATTTCCGAATGTATGAGTACTCAAGGGGAAAGGTTGTTGTGTGAATTGCTAAGTGATGAAATTATCACTAACAAATGAAATATGAGAAGTGTGATTTGAGGCGTAAACTAGCATACATTTAGTGTATGTTAGGATCCCGAGTAAGGGGATCACCATGTTTGGACTAGCATACATTTAGTGTATTGTAGGATCCCGGGTAAGGGGATCGCCATGTTTTGGCTAGCATACATTCAGTGTATGTTAGGATCTCCGGTAAGGGGATCGCCCTGCATCGACTCCTATGGGATGATGATGATGATACTAGTGAAAGGGGTATCGGAAATGGGTTAAACAAAGATAATCATGTTTGATCTTATAAAGTCTGGAATGGAGGTTAATAGTGAAAGAGGGAACGATTACTAATAGTTTGTATAAGGAAGAGATTCTAATGAAAACCAGAAAGGAGAAGGGAACAAAATATGAATGCATGTTACCCTTTTAAAATTGCTTGATATTTGTGTTGTTATTTTTTTTTATGTGATAGTCACCTTTCAATAATATGTATTTTGTTTCAGGAACATCACATGCACGACAGGAGTAGATCCTAGCTTATGTTTCCCTTCTTGTAATTTAGGTTATAGGGGGTATACCCTTATATTTTGTAAACATGAAAATGTTTGTATAACTTAATTTGTATAATTAATGTTTAAACTTGATTGAATGAACTTAATCTCTGTAGTTCATGTAACCATCTTTCATGTCTAAGTATTTACTTTTATTTTCATCCATAATGATACTTTTTTATATAATGTATATCATGAATATCATGGATAATAGGTGTGAGAATATTGTGAAAATTGAACCCAAGACAATTGAGTCGGGATTAAGTTATGAAATGCGAGTTATTAGAAGTGTAAACAGGCTACATATCAATAACTTGGGACCTTCCGGTATAGGGGGGCCTCCGTCGAAATATCGGTAAATTTTAATATGAAAACCATGAATATATATATATATATATATTCTCTGTTTTCGGTTGACATGAGAGTGTTGTTTTTTATCTCCAAGTAGGGGATGCTATAGTTGGTATCAGAGCCCAAGTTGCTATTCCGGGGATAGGAATGATTATATGATTTTGAAATGTGTTTCAGGATGGTGAGAACAAGGCAAGGAGCCAGGACTGATCCATCCCCAGTTCGGGGAAGTGACTAGAGTTTTCAAAATGAAAGTGACTCAGACTGGGATCCCTTGGCAGACACCTCCTCTCATATACCTGCAACGTTAGTGTACTCTGAAGCTGGCGAGTCAGTGAGACTTCGAGATGATTTGTTGTCCCATCAGGTAGATGTGTCCATGCCCGAGGTATTAGACAGACGGGGGGAAGATAATATAGCCCCATCAGTGGAACCGGTAGCTGGATCAAACCCATTTTCAGATCTTGCTTTTATGGAACATATAGTCAGAGCAGTAGCAGCAGGAATGGGAGCGGGAGCCTCCGGTACAGCTCCTAAAACAGGGGGAGTAGTCACTATAGTGCATTGGGTGAAGGGTATGAGAGAGATGGGTTGTATGACTTACGGTGGTGAAGAGGATGCTGAAGTTGCTGGGCATTGGTTGAGGAAGTGAAGAGAGTTATAAATCAGACGCAATTGCCAGAGGAGCTACGAGTGGATTGCATGACTCAACTATTGGTTGATAGTGCCCACTCTTGGTGGGAGACCATTAGAGAGAGGAGATCAAGGGACTTCCGTGAAGAGTTTGAGGAGAGGTACTATTCCTGGGAACATAGGAGGGAGAAAGAACATGAGTTCTTGGATTTGAGGCAGGGAGATTTGACAATTCTAGAGTATGAGAGGAGATTTCAGGACTTAGCAGCTTTTGCCTCCACCTACCTTCCCACGGAGCGCCACAGGGTAGAGAGGTTCCGTGATGGACTGAGGCGGGAACTAAGGATGATATTGATAGCCATGCAGTTTTAGTCTGTGCGGGAATTGGTACGGGCAGCTCAGGGTATGGAGAGGGTAATAAGGGATACCCCAAAACTAGTGGTCGAGCAGAGTCGGGTAATTGGAGCTAAGAGGAGAGATTTTGAGTTTTTAACTCGGGAGACCTCCTCTCCCAAAGAAAGAGAAGAGTGGGCAATCATCAAGTCAGTTCCAGAAAAGGGGTGAGAGTTTCATCCCAAGAGGGAGCTTAGGAGGATCTAGATGGGTCAGTGGAAGAGAAGCTTGGGGAGGACAGTCTAGACATGGAGTCAAAACTGCTGGAGGGTCTACAGAGCAAAAGGGACCAATATATCCATTTTGTCAGAGGTGTGAGCAGTGACACCCTGGAGATTGCTCTGCGATGCCGGGAAGATGTTATATTTGTAAAGGTGAGGGGCATCGATGGAAAGAGTGCCCGCATGTAGGAAGAGGTCACATTACTATTGTGGGGACACGAGTCACGGGAAGAAGGATTGTCCTTGTAGAACTACCGAGGGAGCCCATGGTTAGAGGATTGAGGTTCGAGCCGCGGCAATCGGTGACGGTCAATCGTCCTATCGGGCCTACCCGGTCGGGGACGAGTGCTACTCGTGGGAGGCCCGAGAAATCGGGAGGGGAGGACTCGGGGTCGGATATACCACATGACCTACGAGGATGTGGGAGCCGTACCGAGATGTGGTGGCGGTACCTTACGGTTAGATACAATGCACGTTTATGCTTTAATTGACCCTGGAGCTAGTCATTCCTTTGTATCTTATAGAATTGTGAATGACTTGCATGTGTTATCAAGTAACTTGGGTGTAGGAGTGACAGTTAGTACACCTCTAGGGGAGAATATACATATTGATGATATTTATAGAGGGGTAAAACTATATATTGGGGGGTTAGAACTAAGGGTAAATCTTATGCCGTTAAAGCTATATGATTTTGATGTAATTCTGGGTATGGATTGGCTAAGTAAACATAAGGCACAAGTGGATTATTTCACCAAGACGGTGACAATCCAAGGAATAGGTGATAAAAGAGTAGTGTTTAAAGGGGAAAGAAAAATAATTCCAAGTTGTAAACATGAAAATGTTTGTATAACTTAATTTGTATAATTAATGTTTAAACTTGATTGAATGAACTTAATCTCTCGTAGTTCATGTAACCATCTTCCATGTCTAAGTATTTACTTTTATTTTCATCCATAATGATATTTTGTTATATAATGTATATCATGAATATCGTGGATAATAGGTGTGAGAATATTGTGAAAATTGAACCCAAGACAATTGGGTCGGGATTAAGTTATGAAATGCGAGTTATTATAAGTGTAAACAGGCTACATATCAATAACTTGGGACCTTCCGGTATAGGGGGGACTCCATTGAAATTTTGGTAAATTTTAATATGAAAACCATGAATATATATATATATATATATATATATATAATTCTTTGTTTTCGGTTGACATAAGAGTGTTGTTTTTTATCTCCAAGTAGGGGATGTTACATATGGATTCTTATAAGAAAAAGGGTTGTTGTTTCAGTTGAATGGGTGTTGTTTTAGGTTGGAAAATAGAAAAAAAAAACATTATTAATGTGTTTATGGAGGATGGGAGTAGTTAGTTTGACAAGAAAATAAAAGGGATTAAGATCGATGTTGTAGAGGTTTGGTGATTTTTGTGAGGAAAGAGGCATGAATCGAGGTAATAAGTTTAGAAAGATAACGGTTGGTGTTGGGCTGTTTTGGTTTTGTAAAGGAGATTGGAGGTTGTTGTGTGGAATTTGTTTACTGATGAAGAGATGGAGCTGATCATAATTAAGGTGACTTTGACATGGACTAAGGGAGGTTGTTGTTGTGTATGAAGGAGATCGAGATTAAGGTGGTAGTGAGAGAAATGATGGAGGCTGGCTAGTGGGTTCACTACCAAAAAACCGGCGAAAACCAACGGAATTACCGACATAATTTTTTCATCGATAATTCTTACCGATGGAAATGATTTCGTCTCCAACTCTGTCGGTATATACTGACATATAATGTCCATCAGCAATACGATCGGTATATACCAACGGAATATGTCTATCAGTATATACCGACCGTATCGCCGACGGCCTATACAGTTTGTTTGGAAAGTTACAACGGTATGGTGACGTGGATTTTTTTCAGACGATTTTACCGACGGAATGACCAAGGGATTCAAACCGAGATAGCCATACAGTGACATGGCACTTTCACCGGTGGAATCACCGATGGAACGTGTCCGTCGATGATTCCATCGGTAAAAGCCATTATATACCCACTCTGCCGACACTCTCTTCCTCTGTTTCTCTTTCTTCTTGCCCTTCTTCTTTCCCATCCCACCTCTCCACTCCCAAACTGCAGCCAACCACCCATCCCAACTCTCCACTTTTCTCAACACAAGCACTCAAGTTTCTTATACTTTTGTACGTGGTAACAATTAATATCCGTTCTTGTGGATTTTATCATTTTTTGTAAGTAAATCTATCATTTTTAGTTTTAACATTTAAATGTGAATTTTATTATTTTTTTAGTATATATATTTTGTTAATGTATGTACTTGTTTGATTGTTATTTGTCAAAGAAACTTGTAGTATGAATATATATTTGTAGTTGTTATAGTTTGTTTTAGATTTTGTCAAATTATATTTGTTTGTAAATTGTTGAAATTTTGTTTGAATTATACCGAATTAAATGTGTTGTGATGAAATAAATAATAGCTTGTTTAACGGGTCTGTTTTAATTGTTATCAATTCTATTGCGAAGTTGTGATTTCCGTAAATTTATATATGTATAAATTTATATGTATGAATGTTGATAGTTGATAATTGATAATGAATATTTAACATAAGTATTTTTTTAGTTTGTTGGATCGATAATGTCGGGGAAAACCAATATTTTTTGTTATGTTTTATAGAGGTTCAATAGAAGTCACGGATGATCGTTCATGGATGTATCGGGACTCACCCCAAGGATTGCGGAGGATGGATTATTGTAACGGTGTTCGGGGTTTTATTAATTTCGCAACATCTATTTCGAGGAATTTTACCGATGGCGGTATTAGGTGTCCATGCAGGAAGTGTAAAAATTTAAAGTTTCTGCATCAAGATGTTGTAACGATGCATCTTGATGAGAGCATTACCTGTGTTGGTATGCACACGGAGAACTATTTGTTCCTGATGAGAGCATGGAAGAACAGTGGTTGGGTCAACTTCTAGTGCTAGCAACATGCATGAAGTTGGAAATGAGAACAATAATCCTTACAGGAATATGGTTATGGATGCAATGAGAATGAGTGAAGGTAATATCAGGGAATGTCTAATCATAGAAGAAGAACCTAATGCAGATGCATCAAGGTTTTTTGATCTATTGAAAGATTTTGACGAACCATTATGGGATGGATGCACGAACCATAGTAAATTATTAGTCGTAGCACAGGTGTTCACCATCAAGTTAGATCACGAGTTGAGTGAGGCCGGTTATGACATGATTATCGAATGGGCGAGAAGCATTTTACCCGAAGGGAACAGTGAAAGAGAACTTCTATCTTGCCAAGTCCATGATGAAACCCCTCGGTTTAGGATACCAGAAAATTGACATATGCCCTAACTTCGCATGTTATACTACCTTGAAAATGCTTTGAGGTGACCGAGTGCATGACATGTGGGCATTCCCGTTACAAACCCATAACTGGTAGAGGGAAGACTCTCGTGGCATATAAAAAACTTAGATACTTCCCAATCACACCTAGACTGCAGAGGTTATTCATGTCACCAAAGACTGTTGAGCACATGATATGGCACCAATCACATCATGCGGTTGATGGAGTGATGGTGCATCCTTCTAACGGTGAAGCTTGGAAACACTTTAACAGTGTGCATCCTCACTTTTCAGCTGAATCAAGGAACGTGCGTCTTGGGTTGTGTACGAGACGAATTCAACCCATTCGGGTCATTTCTTTGCTTCTTATTCTTGTTGGTCGGTCATACCGACGGTTTATAACTTGCCACCGGGGATGTGTATGAGGCCGGAGTTCATGTTTTTATCTATGGTCATACCGAGTCCGAGCGAGTCCGGGGAGGAATATAGATGTTTGTCTTCGTCCGTTGATTGATGAGTTGACGCAGTTGTGGTCCTCTGGAGCTTTGACTTATGACATCTCGAGGAAATAGAATTTTGTTATGAGAGCGGCTTTGATGTGGACTATCAATGATTTCCCAGCTTATGGAATGGTTTTTGGTTGGAGCACGCATAGAAAGCTAGCATGTTCATACTGTATGGAGAACAACAAGGCATTCACGCTAACAAACGGGGGTAAAGCTTCTTTTTTTTACTGTCACCGTCATTTCTTGCCGCCGAATCACAGGTACAGAAAGAACAGAAATGATTTATTTATTGGCAGAGTTGAAAAGGATGTTGCACCCCCGCATCTTTCCAGTGAAGAATTGTTTGATGTTGTGTCAGAGTACGGTGACATTGTGTTTGGTCTCCAATCGGGTAGCGAAGTTTCCTGGTTTTGGTTTGACCCATAATTGGGTGAAGCGAAGTATCTTTTGGGAGCTTCCTTATTGGAAGACCAATCTTCTCCACTATAACCTTGACGTCATGCACATTGAAAAGAACATGTTTGAGAACATTTTCAACACTGTCATGGATGTGAAGGGGAAGACAAAGGACAACATCAAGGCTAGATTGGATGTAGCGGTGTTCTGTAACCGTAAAAATATGGAGTTGGTTTGTGATGGTTCACGGGTCGCAAAACCAAAAGCAAGCTTCGTGTTAGAGAAAAACGCACAACTGCTAGTCTACAAATAGCTTAAGAGTCTGCGTTTCCCCGACGGACACGCCTCGAACATATCAAGGCTGGTTAATACGGAGGAATGCAGATTATATGGAATGAAGAGTCATGACTGCCATGTGTTTATGCAAACACTCATCCCATTAGCTTTTCGTGATTTGTTGCTAAAGGGGATATGGGATGCACTAACGAGAGATCAGTCATTTCTTCAGAGATATATGCTCCAGCAAGTTGAATGTTGATCACATTGAAAGGCTTGAAACGAATATCGTCGAGACAATATGCAAACTTGAGATGATATTCCCTCCATTATTTTTTGACTCAATGGAGCATCTACCCGTATATTTACCATTTTAGATAGAAGTTGGAGGACCGGTCTAGTACAGATGGATGTATCCATTCGAGAGGTTAGATATTACTGGAGCTATGTAATTCATAATTAAATGTTTTTTTTTATTTTTTTAATTGATAATTTTTTATTAATTATATATATATATATATATATATATATATGCAAGTACTTGTTCAATCTAAAAAAAAGGTTAAGAACAAGGCGCATGTTGAGGCGTCAATATGTGAGGCCTATATTGTTGAGGAGATCTCAACATTTATCTCATACTATTTGGAACCTCATTTGAGAATGAGGATCAACCGTGTTCCACGGCATGATGATGGTGGTGAAGTGCCTTCAAGTGGGAACTTGTCAGTATTCTCTAATCTTGGACGACCCACACCTAAAAATGCCGTGAGGGAAAGATATTTGTCTGAGATAGAGTTCAGACAAGCACACAATTATGTCCTATTTAACTGTGATGAGCTGAGACCTTTTATTAAGTAAGTAGATATTTGACTTAAACTTTGTCAAGAGTGTACTATTTATGTTTTGTGATACCATAAACTCATATAATTTGGAACAACCTTGCAAGTAACATTGACGATACTTACTGTCCAATAACGCACAGCTAACCGAATCCTAGATCTTTCAATTACAAGATGAATGATTAGTACTTAAAAATGCATTCTCATTAAGGCTTTATATCATCGTATTGCACTAAAGTATCGTTAAATTCCCTAACTAAAGCATGTTTTATAATAACAAGTCTAATAATATAATATAGCTTTAATTTATGGTAAATGCTTGTTTTGAATGCAGGTATATCTCACAATTCAAAGTGAAGAGACAAAAGGAGGACTAGGCTAGGAGAAGAGATGCTGGTTCAATTCCAAACTGGAGCACTATTCGGTTATTTGATCATAACTGAAGTTGTAGAACTCGGATTTAGGTCCACTTTATATGGATGGAAAGATAAGACATAGACCTAAAACTTTCATGTGGAGTCCAAGACTCAATTCTGCCGTTTTCAAGTTCAAATCTTAGCAACAACGGAGAATTCGGAACCTGTCCTGCAGCTCAAACACTGTTCGGTTTTCAGCTCATATCTTGAGTTCTAGAAGTCCAAATGAGCTCTGGTGTTTTTTGTTGGAAAGCTGAGACAATTTCCCACAGCTTTCATGAAACAAAGGGCTCAAATTCTGATGTTAGCAATGACATTTTGGCCAGCCAACAATATCAAAAATCTGCCAACAATTTCAAGAACCAGTGACCAACAATGTCAAAAACCAGCCACCAAATCAATGGTTGGCCACCAACTATTTTCTTAGTCCACCAATCAATAGTTCTGAATCTTAGCCTATAAAAGGAGGCATTTGCCATGTATTTAGATATATTATTTTTCAGATCAAAATCATGTTCTTGCTTTCTCTCTTTATATCTTTGTAATGTTCAAGTTTTCTTTCATGTTATATTAATCTCTTGTTTATGCTTTTTCATTTCCTTTCATATACTTAGTTAACTTATATCATAATCATGTTCTTATCTTGTTTATTTATGTTTTTCTTCTTCATTATGTTTAGCTAAGTTAATTATGTCAAGGTGAAAAAGTTTTACTAATGGTGTTAGAATAGGTATAATATAAACTCAACATGGACTTTAATGTTTATATCCAAGATAAATTGTTATTAGCATGTCTTATCTTTTTATCTTACTAATTCTTAATACCTTGCTTGTTAAATGGTTAATCTAGATTTATGTTGTATAACACTTGGTACATCGAATGCTTGATCCTTCATAGTTTTCGGCCGACATCATTGTTATGATAGGAACTTGATTTGTTGTTAACATAAGCTAGCAACATGAATGCCCGATGATATTTATAAGTATGGTGTTACTTAGACAAGATAATTAATATGATCATGTTAACACTTTATAATGAGCCATTAATGATAAATCATCCGATTAGAACCTCCTTTGTGTGTGGTTTCTAGTTGAGTAATAAAAAAGAGTTTATATTATATTTATTTGAAATACCATTAGTGAATCCTCTAACCTTGACATTTGTTTTTATCATTGTTTAATCCTTACATCAAAAGTTCTCATTAATTTCTTCCTCTTTTTTTTTTTTTTTTTTTTTATTATTATTATTTACATTCTTGTTATATGTTATGTACGTTAAGTATGCTTTGTGTTTGATCAAGGATCCCGACATTGTTGGTCTTGCCTTGTTCATTCGCATCGAAATCTGTTTATATTATATAATATATCTCTTTGATCTTTTTATAAAATCAGTATATAGGCCGGAAACCCGTGACCCAATCTTTTAGATCATTCTCGGGTATAACAACGTCACGTACTGAGTATTATTATTATTATTATTACTATTATTATTATTGTTGTTATTATTGTTGTTGTTGTTGCATTGTTATTTATAATTTATACAATTAACCTCTCTGTAGTTCGACCCCGGTCTTGCCGGGTTATTTATTACTTCGACACTCCTGCACTTAGGAGAAGACATCAATCTTTTGGTCGTGTCAAGTTTTTGGCGCCGCTGCCGGGAAGGTAATTATTGTATAAATGATATATTTTCTTTTCTTTTCACTTTTATTTGTTTTTCTAATTTTTGTTCTTTTTCGTTTTCTTTTCTTTTCTTTTGCATTTGCATAAGAGTTTGGACAAATACATTAAGTGGTAGACTTTCTAGGAAATCCTCATCTTCTTCCTAAAACATGGCCGACGAAGATAACCAGTCAATTCATAATGAGAATAATCAAGTTAGAACACTAAGAGACTACATGAATCCAACAAGAACAAGTGCACGATCATGTATAATTTTTCCGCCTAATGCATCTCATTTTAATTTTAAACCAGGTATTATTCAACTTTTACCCACTTTTCATGGATTAGAATTAGAAAATCCATACTTGCACTTAAGAGAATTTGAAGAAGTTTGTAACACCTATAATGACTTAAATTGTAGCATAAATACCATCAGATTAAAGCTTTTTCCTTTTTCATTAAAAGATAAAGCTAAAACATGGCTACAAAATCTTAGGTCAGGATCCATTCGTGCTTGGGGTGAAATGCAACAACAATTTTTAAAGAAGTTTTTCCCTTCTCATAAAACAAACTCTTTCAAAAGACAAATCACCATTTTCACTCAAAAACCAGGAGAAACACTTTACAAGTGCTGGGATAGATATAAAGACTTGTTTAATAACTGTCCTCATCATGGTTTTGAAACATGGAGATTGGTTTCACAATTTTATGAAGGGTTAACATCTAAAGATAGGCAAATGGTGGATTTGATGTGCAATGGAACTTTTGAAAACAAAGACCCTGATGAAGCAATGGAGTACCTAGACTTGCTAGCTGAAAATGCTCAAAATTAGAACACTACAGGCACTTGTGAGGCACCAGGTAAAACTCAACCTCATACATCTAGTGGAGGCATGTACAACCTTAAGGAAGATCATGACCTCCAAGCCAAATTTGCATCTTTAGCTAGAAAAGTTGAGGCACTAGAATTAAAAAAGAGTGGTCAATTAAAATCTATTCAAGAAATTGTGTGTCAAATTTGTGAAACTAATAAACACTCAACGAATGATTGTCCAACTTTGCCTTCTTTTAAGGAATGTCTCCATGAACAAGCCAATGCTTTAAATAGTTTCCAAAGGCCAAGTCATAACCCATACTCGCAAACGTACAACCCTGGTTGGAGAAATCACCTAAATTTCAGTTGGAAGAGTGGTAACAATAATGCACAAACTTCACAGCCACCCTTTCAAGCACAATATAATTTTCAAAATTCTCATGGATATGCACCTCCTTATATTCCCCCTCCTAGAAGAAATCTTGAGGAAACACTGCATGCATTCATTGAAAAGCAAGAGACAATCAACACTCAAAATGCTCAAACCATGGCAGATCTAAAAGATACTCTTGCAAAGTTCACATCTGCTCTTAGTTTTCAAGAGAAAGGTAAGTTTCCATCTCAACCCCAGCAAAACCCCAAAGGGCAATACAATTCAAGTGCAAGTGGTTCTGGAAGCCAACATATGGATCAAGTCAAATCAGTCACAACTCTCCGTAGTGGTAAGGTTATTGAAAAACCCGTTCTTGAACCTTGTGAGAAAGAAGATGAGTTAGTCTCGAGGGTAAGGAAAGGGTTGAACCCGAACACCGCAAGGAAGAGACCGATTCCCCACCAAAGCACTTCCATTTCCTCATGCCATGACTAAACAAAGGAAAGTCAATCACAATTCTGAAATCTTTGAAACTTTCAAACGGTAAGGATCAATATACCTTTGTTAGATGCTATTAAACAGTACCGTCTTATGCTAAATTTTTAAAAGATCTGCACCTGTGAAGAGAAAACTGAATGTGAAAAAGAAAGCCTTTTTAGCCGAACAAGTAAGTGTCATTCTTCGAATGATAATGCTTTGAAATATAAAGACCCTGGTTGTCCTACAATTTCTTGCTTTATTGGAGAACATAAAATTGATAGAGCTTTACTTGATCTTGGAGCTAATGTGAATTTACTTCCATATTCGGTTTTTCAAAGTCTCAATCTAGGTGAGTTAAAACCTACTTCGTAACTCTTTTACTTGCGATAGATCCGTAAAAGTGCCTAGAGGAATAGTTGAAGATGTGTTAGTACAAGTTGATAAATTCATCTTTCCCGTGGATTTTATTGTCTTGGATACACAACCTGTTGAAGCATGCAATTCAATTCCTGTTATTTTAGGACGTCCATTTCTTGCAACTTCTAATGCATTGATTAATTGTAGGAATGGAGTGATGAAGTTATCTTTTGGAAACATGACATTGGAGATGAATGTTTTTAACATTTGCAAGCAACCTGGAGATGATAATGATTTACAGGAAGTAGATTTTATTGAAAAATTAATTTGTGATCAATTTGAAAACACTTCCAAAGGGAAACCGAGTTTAATGAATCCGATGATTTGCAAATGGTTTATTTTTAGGAAGAATCAAAGGCAAATAGTTGGAGACCAAAAATTGAGGAATTGCCACCACGACCAATTGAGTCCATACCTTCAAGTGTTCAACCACCAAAACCCGATTTGAAGCCATTACCATTTAATCTCAAATACTCATTTTTGGGAGAAAATGAAACTTTTCCGGTAATAATTTCTTCCAAACTTAATGTTCATCAAGAAGGTAAGTTATTACAAACTCTGAAAATGCACAAAAATATATTAGGATGGACCATAGTTGACATAAAAGGAATTAGTCCTTTAATTTGCACACACAAGATTTATTTGGAGGAAAATGCTAAACCCTCTAGAGAAATGCAACGAAGGCTTAATCCTAATATGAAAGAAGTAGTGAGGAATGAAATCATTAAGCTTCTAGATAATGGAATCATTTATCCTATTTCTGACAAAGAAATGGGTAAGTCCTACCCAAGTTGTACCTAAAAAGTCTGGAGTTACTTGTGATAACAAATGAGAAGAATGAGTTAATTCCAACTAGGACTATTATTGGTTGGCGCATGTGCATTGACTATAGAAAACTTAATTCAATGACTAGAAAAGATCATTTTCCTTTACCTTTCATGGATCAAATTCTAGAAAGAGTTGCAGGTCATGAATTTTATTGTTTTCTAGATGGCTATTCGGGTTACAACCAAATTGAAATTGCATTTGAAGATCAAGAGAAAACTACTTTCACATGTCCATTTGGTACGTTTGCGTACCGAAGGATGCCGTTTGGATTATGTAATGCACCAGCCACATTTCAAAGATGCATGCTTAGCATATTCAGTGATATGGTTGAACGTTTTCTTGAGATTTTTATGGATGATTTTTCTGTTTTTGGTGATTCATTTGATGATTGCTTAACTAACTTGGAAAAGGTTTTGAACAGGTGTGAAGAGAAGAATCTTGTGCTAAATTGGGAAAAATGTCATTTTATGGTAACAAACGGCATTGTACTTGGTCACATTGTTTCATCAATAGGAATTGAGGTTGACAAATCTAAAATCGAGTTAATTGCGAACTTGCCAACACCAAAATCGTAAAAACGTTAGATCATTCTTAGGACATGCCTTGGTTTTTATAGAAGGTTCATCAAAGATTTTAGTGTAATATCTAAGCCATTGTGTAACCTTCTAATAAAGGATAATGTTTTTGAATGGACTGAACATTGTGAAGAAGCCTTTGTTAAACTTAAAAACTTGCTTACTTCGCTCCTGTCATTCAACCTCCTGATTGGTCATTACCTTTTGAAATAATGTGTGATGCTAGTGATTATGCCATGGGTGTTGTTTTAGGACAAAGAAAAGATAAGAAACCCTATGTGATTTACTATGCAAGTAAAACTTTAAATAGTGCTCAAATGAATTACACCACCACTGAAAAGGAATTACTTGCGTAGTATTTGCATGTGAAAAATTCAGATCTTATCTTGTTGGCTCACCCGTTATTGTTTTTAGCGATCATGCAGCGTTGAAATATCTTCTTTCTAAGAAGGATTCTAAGGCTAGATTGGTGCGGTGGATTTTGTTACTTCAAGAATTCGATATCACAATCAAGGATAAGAAAGGCATCGAAAATTTGTCAAGATTGACAACTGATTCGAGATCTGACATCACACCAATCAATGACTACTTTCCTGATGAATCTTTACTTTCTGTCTCTACAATGCCTTGGTTTGCTAATATAGTTAATTTTCTTGTTTCAGGACATTTGCCAGCTCATTGGAATACCTAAGACAAAAGAAATTTTTTGAGCGACATGCAGAACTTTTATTGGGATGACCCTTACTTATTCAAATATTGTCCTGATCAAATATTTCGAAGATGCATTCCCGACAATGGGGTAAGTAGTGTCATTAAATTTTGTCATTCTGAAACATGTGGGGGTCATTTCTCATCAAAGAAGACAGCTGCAAAAATCTTACAAAGTGGATTTTATTGGCCCACCATGTTCAAAGACTCACATGCATTCTGCAAAACCTGTGAAAAATGTCAAAAGGTGGGATTTATTTCAAAGCATCGAGAGTCTTTAGTTAATCTTCTATTGACTCTTAAGTCTCATCATAGTGGAGATGTGCATCGTGCAATTCATGATTTATGGCCTCATTTTCATAAAGAACATGATCGACTTAATCTTGGGAATCTGACTAAAAAAGACCCCGTTTGTCGGTTTTAAGAAAACTGGATGGGAAGCCTATCCCCGACCCATAAAGGGCGTTTAAGCTGTTCTTGGACGTAAAACCAAGGGAAGATGTGAGCCACAATCACAGCTGCTTGTACATACACATGCTTTTTCAAAAAACAACAACAAAAAAACAAAGAGAGAGAGAGAGAGAGAGAGAGACTCCAGCTAGCCTACATATAGGTGGTATGATTGTATTTTCAATTTCTCATCTATAAAATCTTCTCTTCCTTCCCATCATTTCTACTCTACCCATTCATTTAATAGATATAGAAGTGTGTAGAAATGGCCAGTTCCTCTGTTTCTAAAATAAAAAATATTTGTGTTTTTTGTGGATCCAATCCTGGGAAAGAAAAAGAGTTTTTAGAATCAGCAAATCATCTTGGTCGGGTACTAGCTGAGAGAAAGATTCATTTAGTGTATGAGGGAGGCAGCCTTGGGTTAATGGGGAGTGTTTCAATAGCTATATTTTTAGAAGGCAGTCAAGTTTTGGGGGTCATCCCCAAAGCTTTAGCCGAAGGGGACATCATTGGAAAAACAGTCGGAGAGGAACTACAGGTCTCCACAATGTCTGAACGACTATCTGTAATGTTTAACCATGCTGATGCCTTTATTGCTTTACCAGGTGGTTTGGGAACTTTAGAAGAGATATTTCATATTTCATCTTGGGCTCAGCTAAACATTCACCAGAAACCTATAGGTTTGCTAAATGTTAATGGTTTTTATAATACTTTACCGTCTTTTCTTGATCATGCCGTGGAACAACAATTTCTAACATTTTCAAGCACGACAAATCCTCATCTCTTGCTGCATCTGCTGAACAATTGATTGATGAACTTCAATCTTTCATCCCCGTAGTTGATTCCTCTATGAGTCGACTTAATTGGTCAATCACGGAACGCCGCAAAAAGCTTAGATTGGATTTGAGCCTTAGTCTCAGTGACAACTTGTGTCTTTTGGTTTTATTAATAGCATAATATTTGTGTTTTGTGCTTTCTTATATTTGTTTAAAGTGTGTTTCAGGTTTGTCAGTAGTTGCTGTTTCAGGTGATGTCTTCTATACTCTATCTTTCTGCCTTATAACATTGAGGACAATGTCTCGTTTTGGTTGGGGGGGAGAGGGTAGTAGTTGATATTAAAAAAAAAAAAATTTAACTAACCGTGTTTTCTATTATTACAACCATTTGCAAACCCGTTGTTACTAGGATGGCGTAGTAAAGGATGAACTTTAGTGACTCTTGAGACGCATCTTAGTAAACATTCTTAACAAGATCTATTATAATACTTCTTGAAATATTCAGATTTACAAACTCTCACATTGTTATCACTTAATTCCGCTCATATACTCATTTAACAAGTATTCTTAAACCTTCATTTTCACACACACACTTTAACATATGATTGTGGGTTGCATATTGAATTATTATATTATTTATGTTCTTTTGTTAAAGGTAACAACTAAGGGAAATGGATAATATATAATATGCAAAAAAAAAAAAACAAAAACAAAAAAAAAAAATAAATAAATAAAAGTAGATAAGTTTGGTTTCGTAGCCTCCTTGACTTAAGCAATTAAGCCCGAAGGGGTGTTTTAACACCTAGTACCCTAAAATCAACTGACTTGGGAGCTATTGGCCCAGTGCTTGTTACATGGGTTAAGAAGAAAAGCTTAAGGGAATCAAACATTGCACTATCTACGTATCGGTATCGCAACCCGAGTTACTAAGCTCGTAGGGGTGTCTCAAGGCACTGATGCCCTAAGACCAACTGTGCAGGGAGTCATTAGTGAAAGCTCGTTACATGGGTTCAAGATACATTGTATTATAAATTCTTGCTTTCAAAAAAAAAAAAGATAATAATCCCAACCCAAGGAAGTTAACCTTAAACATTGGAACAAAATTTTGTTTTCTTCCATAAAAAGCTCCATAGCTATGTTTTGATTTACTGAGCACAAAAAGAAGGTTTATTAATATCTTGTTTAAGAAGTATGAAGCAGATATATAAATTTAATGAGAGTTTGTTTATTTGGATAGATTAATGAAAGTTAAATGATGAATACCTTGCTTTGTGGAACTTGCAAATTGTTTTTGTATTTTAACGCTTTGATTACTAGGGACTAGTAATAAGTTGGTTGGGGGGTGTGATTAGTACTTAAAAATGCATTCTCATTAAGGCTTTATATCATCGTATTGCACTAAAGTATCGTTAAATTCCCTAACTAAAGCATGTTTTATAATAACAAGTCTAATAATATAATATATCTTTAATTTATGGTAAATTCTTGTTTTGAATGCAGGTATATCTCACAATTCAAAGTGAAGAGATAAAAGGAGGACTAGGCTAGGAGAAGAGATGCTGGTTCAATTCCAAACTGGAGCACCATTCGGTTATTTGATCATAACGGAAGTTGTAGAACTCGGATTTAGGTCCACTTTATATGGATGGAAAGATAAGACATAGACCTAAAACTTTCATGTGGAGTCCAAGACTCAATTCTGCCGTTTTCAAGTTCAAATCTTAGCAACAACGGAGAATTCGGAACCTGTCCTGCAGCTCAAACACTGTTCGGTTTTCAGCTCATATCTTGAGTTCTAAAAGTCCAAATGAGCTCTGGTTTTTTTTGTTGGAAAGCTGAGACAATTTCCCACAGCTTTCATGAAACAAAGGGCTCAAATTCTGATGTTAGCAATGATGTTTTGTCCAGCCAACAATATCAAAAATCTGCCAACAATTTCAAGAACCAGCAGCCAACAATGTCAAAAACCAGCCACCAAATCAATGGTTGGCCACCAACTATTTTCTTAGTCCACCAATCAATAGTTCTGAATCTTAGCCTATAAAAGGAGGCATTTGCCATGTATTTAGATATATTATTTTTCAGATCAAAATCATGTTCTTGCTTTCTCTCTTTATATCTTTGTAATGTTCAAGTTTTCTTTCATGTTATATTAATCTCTTGTTTATGCTTTTTCATTTCCTTTCATATACTTAGTTAACTTATATCATAATCATGTTCTTATCTTGTTTATTTATGTTTTTCTTCTTCATTATGTTTAGCTAAGTTAATTATGTCAAGGTGAAAAGGTTTTACTAATGGTGTTAGAATAGGTATAATATAAACTCAACATGGACTTTAATGTTTATATCCAAGATAAATTGTTATTAGCATGTCTTATCTTTTTATCTTACTAATTCTTAATACCTTGCTTGTTAAATGGTTAATCTAGATTTATGTTGTATAACACTTGGTACATCGAATGCTTGATCCTTCATAGTTTTCGGCCGACATCGTTGTTATGATAGGAACTTGATTTGTTGTTAACATAAGCTAGCAACATGAATGCCCGATGATATTTATAAGTATGGTGTTACTTAGACAAGATAATTAATATGATCATGTTAATACTTTATAATGAGCCATTAATGATAAATCATCCGATTAGAACCTCATTTGTATGTGGTTTCTAGTTGAGTAATAAAAAGAGTTTATATTATATTTATTTGAAATACCATTAGTGAATCCTCTAACCTTGACATTTGTTTTTATCATTGTTTAATCCTTACATCAACTTCCATCTCAAAGTTCTCATTAATTTCTTCCTCTTTTTTTTTTATTATTATTATTTACATTCTTGTTATATGTTATGTACGTTAAGTATGCTCTTGTGTTTGATCAAGGATCCTAACATTGTTGGTCTTGCCTTGTTCATTCGCATCGGAAATCATTTTATATTATATAATATATCTCTTTGATCTTTTCATAAAATCGTATATAGGTCGGAAACCCGTGACCCGATCTCTTAGATCATTCTCAGGTATAACAACGCCACGTACTGAGTATTATTATTATTATTATTATTATTATTGTTGTTGTTGTTGTTGTTGCATTGTTATTTATAATTTATTTCAATTAACCTCTCTGTGGTTCGACCCCGGTCTTGTCGGGTTATTTATTACTTCGATACTCCTGCACTTGGGAGAAGACATCAAACTCTTTGATCGTGTCAATGAACAATTTGCCACATGGTTTAGAACACATGTAAGTCCTATCACAAACTCATTATCTCTTGCAATGTAATTAATTATACGTCAATATTACATATATCCGTTTATTGATTATTGTTGTATTTAATTTACAAGGTTTATCAAATGGGAGGTAGTGCTGCTATTTCACTGTCTTTACTAAGCCTGGGCCTTGAAAGAAAAGTCAAGTGCTATAACAGGTATTTTGTCAATGGATATGTCTTTCATACTGAAGAATACGAGCATAGAAGAAAGACATACAACAACGGTGTTTGTATTAAGGGATCGACTTCTAGTGAGTTTGAAGTTGACTACTATGGTAGATTGGAAGAGGTCATCGAACTGCAATATCATAGAGAGCAAAATAGAGTGTTTTTATTCAAATGTTATTGGTATGACACAACTGACAGAGGAATCAGTGTAGATCCTCACTATGGTCTTGTTGAAATCAACTCAAAAGTTAGACACCGCAATGTAAACGACGTCTTTGTTTTCACAAAGCAATGCCAACAAGTTTATTACACATACACCCCTTCATTTAGAAAGGACCGATCAAGAGTTGATTGGTTATCCGTTTTAAAAACAAAACCCAAGGGTCATGTCGAGGTTGTTCACAATGAGAACGAAGACACAAGTGTTATAGATGAAGTCTTTCAAGCTAGTGAGTTGGTTGAACCATACCGAGTTGCTCCTTCGATTGACTTAGAAGAAAATTCAAATTTTCATGTTTTCAACGATAGTCTTGTTGATGTTGACGCAGAGGAGTTGAATGCTATTTTGAGCTCTACTAGTGGAAAAGAGAATGTTGTTGAAGAAGAAGATAACCACATTGAAGAGTGCGATGAAGCTGATGATAACAATTCAATTGAGGATGAAGATGAAAATTCTGACTAACTAAACATGTTGTGAAGCCTTATTTTTATAATGTAATATTTTGGAACATGAAATATTTATTCTTCTTTAATTGTCAGCTCTTGTTATTGTGTTGTATGTACTGTAAGTTTGCAATTTAAGATTTTGTGAAGGGGATAGATAAAAAATTGACCCATAACCCGTTGGTATTTCATAGAGAGTTAAAAAAAAATTATGGGATCGTGCCATAATCACCGACGGCGTCACCAACGGACTTTAACCCGTCGGTATTTCACAGAGAGTTGAAAAAAATTTATAGGATTGTGCCACAATCACCGACGGAGTCACCGACGGAATTTAACCCTTCGGTATTTCACAGAGAGTTAAAACAAATTTACAGGATTGTGCCATAAATTTCCGGATTACACACTTCCCAAAGCGCACGCATGTCGACGCGTGGTCGGTGGGCACAATTACCGACGGATTTTCCGACGGATCGAAAAGTCTAGCTGGATTTTCGAACTTTTTTGGTGCGAATATCAATTAAATACCGATGGAATTTAATGCCACCGACAACAATAAATATCCGTCGGTAATACCGTCGGAAAAATTGATATATAAAACCCTCCCTCCCCCCATTTGGTTCATTTTTTCTCTCGACTCTTCATCTCTATTTCTCTTCTCCTCTCCATTTCTATTTAGTTTTTGGAAGACATTTTATTGTTTTGGTGGTAGTTTTAAACATATTAAAAGGTATGTATTTTTTTTTCTTTATCTTTGTATTTTTTTTTTATTTTAATTTTGATTATTTTTTTTGTTGTTCTTTGTTTTGTGTATTGTTTGTAGTTAAAATCTTAAAATCAACACACTATTAAGGTAAGCATTTTTTATTCCTAAATTTATTTTAAATTGATGTAGTGTTTTTTAGTTTTGTGTATTGTTTGTTTTGTGTTTAGGTTGTTTTGTATAGTGTTTCTTAGTTTTTTCATTTTATTTATTAATTTTATGATATTATTATTTGTATTGCCATAATTGTTATTGTTGAATTTATGTTTTAAATGTTAATTAATATATAGAATTAAATTTAATTAGTTTATCTTAATTTTAGGATATTATTGTTTGTTATGTTATTTATAATTTTTATTAATTTTAATTGTTATTTATGAATTTGTATTGATTTTAGTTGAAAATATATAGATGTTGAATTTCTATAGATGTTGGGTTGTATATGTTGGGTTGTATAGAGTTGATTTTGCAATATTTATAGATATGAAAACTGTGGGTAGTCTCTAATATAGAGGAGGTGCTGTCGAATTTTTTTAAATGATTGAATTTCTATAGATGTTAGGTTGTATATATGATGTTACTGGAGTCAATTGGTTTGTGGTTATTGTAAAGATTTGCAGGTTTGAAAACTGTGGGTAGTCTTCAGTATAGGGGAGGTGCTGCCAATTTTTTTTAAAATAATCGAAGTTAATTATGTAATTATTCATATAAATTTGTATAGATGCGTAGAATAAAATCTACAGTACATCGTCAATAGACGGTTGCAGCTAGTTTTTCTAGCAGTGAGGAGGACGTGTCCTTAGGTGCTGATCACGACGAGGAATCTGTGCCAACTTGTGATGCTGCCTCTTCTAGCGTGGTTTCACAAATGCGGAGGCGATGTGCCTTGACAAATGGGGTCAATTCACCCGCAAGTACCAGGCACAATGGAAGGATGACCTCTCAATGTAAGTTTGTTTAGGTTTTAGTTTTTTTTTATATACTTATAACATAATTTATGAACAACTAATTAATATTATTAATTTTATTTAATTTCAGGTTTACAAACATTGAGGTTTGCAAGGGCTATAACATTGGCGTTTAAATCGTCGATGGAGATTCCATTGTTTCAATGGAGCCAGGTTTCCGAGACATCCTGAGTGGAAACCTAATATCGATGCATGGTTTAAGCGATTTCGGTCGGTGTTAACTTTTAATTTCCAGCTTATTTTTAATAAATTATTTTTATAATTTTATATCTTGTACTATTTTTATTTTATATGAATTATTTATATACATAGAACAAATTTGAGTGGGATAGAGTGAACAACAATGTTGTGAGGAGGGTATGGGATAATCACGCAACAACTAGGTAACATTGAAAATAATATTTATTTTTGTTTTATAATTTTATGTTCTAAATTCTAATTTGTTACTATGAAAGTAGGTTGCGTGATTTTTGGCATGACACCCAAAAAAAATCAAAAAGACATGCGAGGGATAACGGTCTTAAAGGATGGAATGAGGTGGCGGTTTAGCAGGAATTCAAACCGGCATTCATATCGGAGGAAATATGGACGGCATATATTGAGCACGTGACCTCAGAGCGGTTCTCACAGCGTTCATAGTCCAGCGCCAACAACCAGAACCGGCAAATTCATGGTTCGGTGACCACGCAAACTGGCGGATCCGTCCCATTCATCGCACATGCAAAGCGGATGGTAAGATTAATTTTAATGAAATATATCGTTAATTAATTTGTCGTTCCTTATAATATATTTAACTTGCAACCTATTTTTTCCTTACGGGCCGCGTCTCTTGGACGTGAGCCGAGTCCAATGGAGCCGTTTGTAGAGACGCATGTGCGGAGTCAAGACCGCCAAAAGGGGGTGCAACGGTTGTGGACAACCGTGCTCAGCACTTCGTGGTATGTTCGTTCATTCATTTTATTTTTTAAGTTATTATTTTCTTGAATTGAATATGATGATTTTTTTAAAAAAAATTTCAGGAGACCTATAATAGCCGGTTGAGGGAGAGATATGGGGACAATCCTTCGACCCATCCACATTTTGATCCAGATTTGTGGATGGAGGTGGGATCGTCTGGTGGACCCGAAAAAAATCAGGTCTACGGACTCTCCAACACTACGGCCGAAAACTTGCGTTTGCCCTCGTAATGTCTCAACCGTTGGGAGCTCTCCATCAGTATCGAGCACCCAGTCTGAGGAGTTCATTGCCTTGAAACAACAATATCAACAACTCTCGACGAATTATGATGAGCTCCATCAAATAGTCATGGAGATGAGATCAAAGATGGGTGATGATACATGTGCGGCTCTTTTTTTTGGTCGTACGGTCCCGGGAACAACCAGCCTCCCCCTCCTCCAGCTCTGCCGCTATTCTAGTTTAATTTTTTTTAAAACACATTAAATTTGTAATGAATATTTGGATGAATATTATTTAACATTATTTTTAAATTTTTAATGTTTAATCCAATTTTATTTGTTTATTAAGCTTTTTACTATTAATAAAAAAATTTATATTTATATTTTAAATAAATACCGACAACTTTACCGACGAATAAGTTCCGTTGGTATTTCATAGAGAGTTGCCAAACAATTACCACCCATGCCATAATTACCGACGGAATATTTCCGTCGGTGTTTACCATAACTATTACCGACAGACTATCCGTCGGTACTTATCGTTGAAACTTCAGACAGGTGTAGTCCGTCGGTAATGTTCTCGCGGGAAATTTTTTTTTTGCCGCGCATATCCGTTTGTAAAACCGTTGGTGGGTGGTTTTTTTTTATTTGCGACAGAATTAGCAATGGAAAGGGGAATTACCGATAATTAGTAAACCGACGGACTAAGACCGTCGGTAATAATTTTACCGACGAAGTTCATGCCTTACACCAACGGAATTATTCCGCCGGTAAAACTGTTTAATGGTGTAGTGGTTTGGGTTTATGATGTTTTAGGGAGTTTTCATGTTAGTTGAGAAAACTTTGATGTTTAGGTTTTTTTTTTTCTATTGATTTGGTGTTTTCTTTTAGTGTAGGATTTTCACCCCCTCTCTTTGTTTATCCTCTCGTTTCTACTTGAAGTTTTTATTTATAATGTTAATAACCCTAAAAATAAAATCTAACAATTAATTAGAAGATCTCTTATGATTTTAAATATTTGAGTTTTTATTTTTTTATTTGATCACATATTATATTTTTTTATTCTTTATTATCTTGGCCCCCCTCTCTTTTTTTCTCATCATTTTACTGTCTACTCTTTTTCTTTCTTTCTTTTTATTTTTATTTTTATTTTACAAAAACTTATCACACAATAATAAAATAAGTGAAAGTGCAAAAAATAATTAAATGACCCTAAATTGACTGAATTGCATTGAGAAGACCTTTTTTTAGGAATTTTTGTATTTTTGAATTTATGTTGGAAATTGAGATTAAAAAAAAAAGGTTATGATAGTTTTCTTGGGATAATCTCAATCATTTACCATTGTTGCACACTTTGACAATATATGCTCAAGTTAACCTTTTTGTATTGTTTTTACAGCTGTTTTAGAAGGTGAGAGCATGTATTTTTTAGTTGAATAAGGAGTACATATCTAAGGGAGGAGGATATCATGTTGTTTGGTGTTTGTGGAAGGTGTAAGAGAGAGAATAAGATGGCCAAAGTTGGGCCAAAACCATGCAAAACAGAAGAAATTAATGGGTTGTTTCAAGCTATGCACACGTGAAAAGAAAAGAAAAAGTTTATTTCAACCGTGCATGAAACAATGCCATTTTTACGTTTCCATTTCTTTTTTAATTAAAGCATGATTTAGCAATGTTTTGGGTATAAATGAAAGTTTCAAGTTTTCAAATAGGTCCCTTATGTTTGGAATTTTTATAATTTGGTCCTTGGATTTTTATTTCTTTTATTTTTAGCTAATTTCAACCTTTTCCCCCCCCAAAGTTTCTTTTAATTTAGTCTATAATTTCACATTTTACAGCCTCTTTATTTCTCAACCTCTTTCAATTTAGTCCTTGACTTTTTAATTTTCAATTTTTGGTCAATTTCACTGTTTTCTTTCAATTTCTTCTTAATTTCACCCCTTTTGCATTAAAAATGCCCCCTCAATTATGGTGTCTTTTCAATTTAGTCCTTGGATTTTTATTTTTTATTTTTTAGCCAATTTCAACCACTTTCTCAATTTTTTCTTTACAATTGCACCCCGAATTGCATTTTTTTTCTATTATTTTTGTATTTTGAATTTTTTTTTCTTTCCTTTTCAATTGCATATTTTTTATAACATTTTTTGAGAAGTTTTGATTGAGAAATATTTTTTGTTTATGAGACTTTTTATTTTTATACAGGTTAAAATTTAGGTTATGACAGGAAGTATAATTTTGTATTGATGGCTTATGATAAATAATTTTTTTGTTGGAAGGAGTTTGCAAGATTCAAATAATAGTGGGTCTATGAGGTTTGTTAAACTATTGCGTGAATTCAAAATTGAAGATGGAATGGGCATGGTTTCATAATATCATGGTAGTTCTTGTTGCTTGCTATCAAACTTAATTTATAGGTTGCATTAATCGACATTCCCTCGGTATTTGTGTGTGCTTGCGCATGCTTGCAATTAAGTAGTAAGGTGAAGGAGCGGCAACTAATGGAGTAGAAGAGATTAGTTTCACGCCAGTAGTAATCTTTTGAGTGACAACCATGTGTATAGGTCTCCTCTTGCAATATGATTGATTTTTTTTTTTTTTTGTTAAAGAGAATCTTGTGATGGTGTTTTGTAGTGCAAATACACTAAGTTTTGAATAGTCATGAGGTATTTATGTGATTGATTAATTAATTAATATTTATAAGTCAATTATCAAAATGAACATATATTATGCAACAATTTTCACCACAGCGAAAAAAACAAATTTATGAGTTATTTCAAAACATATTTTCAAGTGACTATAATAAATATGAGGTTTAACAAACAAGTTCGGGATTTTAGTAAAAGCTTTTTCTAAAAAAGGAATTTTATTTTTTGTATAAGTTTCCTAAGTAAATATTTGTGTTATTTCAATTGTAAACACAATAAAAAATAGCTTCATTTTTTACTTTGATCCTTATATATTTTTTTAAAAAATTATTAAGATATCGAATAGTTTTAATTTCTATTTCTTATACGTGTATTTAAAAAACTACAAGGAAGAATAAGGAAGTGTTGTTTTTCCCTAAAAAATCACCTCATGTTCTAATAATATGCATTAGCTAGCCAAGAAGACATGCAGTATTGATCATATACTAAAAGAATTGGTAATTAATTAATTGTATTCTGCTTGCTCTAGCCATTTTCTTTTTGGCTACTGCTCCTTCTTTAATATATTGGCTTTCATATAAAAAAATAATAATCAATATTTGATATATATATTTCTAACAAAAAGAAGGGAATCATCTCCTTTTCCATTTCTCTACCTTTATTGTCAGGTCATAAAGCCGAATGCATTGTGGGAATTGGTCCGTTAGACTTCCTCAATACCGCGTTGCCATTTGAACCTGGTCCCATGAAATATATATATTCATATATATATATATATATATATATATATATATATATATATATATATATATATATATTCAATCAAGATCGACAGCGAGCTGGTCGGAAGAGTCAATAGTAGAATGAAAGGTAAAGGAGGTATGGGCCAATACCCTTTAAAATATTACAGGCAACTGAAAGCACACGTAAAGACGAAGATGGATAATTTAAAGAGAAAGGGAGTGGCAATATAAACGGGATGGTTATATTAACGTGGAGCTAGCTAGGAGGCAAGTCTCATCAAAAGATTAAGATGGGAACCCTAAAAAGAAGTTCCCATTATAATATTTTCCCCTTCTCGTGGGCCAAAGTAGCCCCTCCTTCTCGTTATGAGACCACCACCAAAGAGTGTTTTTGGTCACTTACAGAGAGAGTTAGTGGTGGGGGCATGTATTTGCTAAAGCCCTGTGAAAGATGATGCTAGGCCAAAGAAACTAACGACGATGCATGCGTTCGCCGCTACACCCTTTTCGTGCCACTAATGACTAAACAACTTTTTATGAGATTCCCAAACATAGCCCAGCCCAGTTGCCGTCCTCAGATTCTAAGGACCCTAATTTGATAACGACCTTTCTATAGTTTAAGCGGTGCATGCTTGCTTGCTTGATATTTAATTTAAAACCCTTAATCTGAGCAGATATCACTTTATACATTACACCACATACCAAACCCATTTCAATTTTGGACTTATACATAAAAATTCATCGAGAAAAATAAAAAGTGTATATATATATATATATATATGGGCAAGCCAACCATCTAAATTAAGCATATACCAATGGTGGTTAGGAGTACCTGCCTTTTGTCTTAATTGCACACTAAAGCTGGAGACTATGCAAAGTTGGACCCTGCCCCCCTCTCCCTTTGGGGAAAAAAATATTTTTCTTAATTAAAAAGAATTATTCTCAGAATTGTACTCTCCTCTCACATGATAGTAGAATCTATTTCATAATTACAAGTTTCAGATTCCTGTGGGAGGAACTGAGTCTTAATTTGTAAATGTAATGTTTTATTTGAAAAATATAAATTTAATATTTTTTAATAATTTCAATATTCTAGTATTAAAATAAAATTAAAAGAAAATATTCTAATATATTTTTAAGTTCAGAACACATCACAATATAATAATAACAAAAAATATAATTATCGAATAACTTCCCTAAATTAAATCATTTATTTACCCCAAAGATAAATCATGCTCAACTAATTTGTTTACATCATTGAATTACAAACGTTTCTATGATATGATGATTAAGAAAGCTATTTTTCATAAAAATAAAAAATAACCGCAAATGATAATTAAACAAAGATCAATGAAAATTGATTAACTTCATTTACTATTCCAATCCTTAATCCATGCACGTGCCCAAATAAACACATCAAACGTGCCAATCACTCAAACTAACTTTGAAAAAAAAAATACAAGGAGAAAAGCAAAAACAAAAGAAAAAAGAAAGAAAAGAAAAGTGAAAAGTGAAAAGTGAAAACCATCACCAATCTCAATCAGGGCCTCCATGCACTAGCCCACACCACCGGCTGTTCCTTCCAGCACAAGAATATTCCGGCATCCCCGCACTGTGTCATTGACCAACCCTCCTTATACCTCCTCAATAAGGCGCGTACATCATCACAAACCTCATCACTGAAAATTATCGGGCTAAAACCACATGAATGGAGGCGTCCAGACCAGCGCGTGGCTGTTTCCCGCCTTTCGATCGAATCAGATGGAGGACATGCCACTAAGTCAACGATAGCGCGGCCTGCTGCTCTTTCAAGCATCAACTGTTCGTTACTGGTTCTTGGAAAGCTCTCATCCAATGATTCAAAGTAAACCCTAAACCATCTTAAACATTCTTGAAAACCCTTGACAAAATCCAGACCATCAAGATCAGCTTCTTCTTCAACAACAGTAATGATTCTTGGTTGCAATGTTCTAAAACTAGATATAACATAATCTCGGCGACGAGAAGCTGGAGTGATTGAGTGTAAAGCACCAACACAGTTGATAGCAAGAGCCTCATCATCTTTAACATCCAATTCAGCTAAGTTTAGGTCACATAAATCACCAGCATGGTGGATAACATTAAACTTAAATGGGACTCCCATAAGCCTGGCAAATTTTTCCATTCTGTTGCCAATTTCTTTCATTACCTTATGAACTGAAGCTAAACCTCCTGTACTATTTAAACCAATATTATTACCACTACTTTTGCTAGCCACTACGGTGGTTAACTTCAAGTGTGGTGTCTCATCAGTGCGAGTTGCTAGGGCTTCGAGCAAAGTAGGCCATTGGGTACAATATGTGTTACTAATATCAATAATATGCAATTTGCTTTCACCTTCAAATGCTTCCATAATTGCGCCATTACAAGATACGTGACCAAAAGTAGTCCAAGGACTCACCTCTTGAAACTTTAATACCATTTTCCTTGTGGACTCAAAAGAGCAAGTTTTCTCTGATGCTGAAGCTAAAGTACGGTAGCATCTCTCGCCGGAGTCGTTCATGCGGCTAAACAAAGCTTGGAGAAAATAAGAAGCAAGTTTTTGCTCTGTGTCACCATAAGGTGAACCAAGCTCATTAAGCATCCACATCAATTGCTGGAGACGAGCGCTGTTTTTATCCGCGATGGCATGTGCAGATTCAAGGAGGATATCGGTGACCCACTTGCCGGAAAATTCAAAGTTTAGGTCATGAGAAGGGGAGAAAGAGAAGTCAGCGGAATCAAGGACATGGTGAGTAGAAGGGGTGCTAGTGTTGGTGGTAGTAGTGGTAGGAGTAGTGGTGGTGGTTTGGTGTTGATGTTGTTGTTGTTGGTTGTGGTGATAAGGAGGATAGTAGTGCTTAGAAGAAGATGAAGAGAAGTCTTCCTCATCCATGAAAAAGTTGAAGCATTCTTCGTCTTCTTGTTGATAGTGATGATGGTGGTGGTTGTTGTTTTGTCTTGATGATCTAGAGCTACTAGAGGTTCTGCTAGTAGAGTTGAAAGATTGTTCAGATTGTTGTTGGAGACTAACTAGCCTAAACAAGGTATCCATTTAACCAAAATCCAGAGACCCACATCAATAGAATTCGGATGGAGTTTGTTGGGGATGGCTTGGAGTGAAGGTAAGGGGATGGGTGTTTGTGTTTTTAACTGTGGGAATATTGGGGTAGAGAATGATAAAAGAGAGAATCTTGAAGTTGGATATTTATATATATACATACATACATGTTTAAATGTGCTTTTCTTTTTCTGTAGTCGATGTGAATCAAATTGGGTGGGGTTTGGGATATTCTTTTATCTAGCTAGCTAGCCCAGTACTCTTCTCCCTTTTTTTTTTTCTTTTTAATCAACTCATGAGAGATATGACTAATATACGTTTTCTCTGTAAGAACGTGGGAAGTTGGCATGAAAGAGCTACTGGTGTTGAGAAATAGAAAGGTTATCTGACAAAAAGATTAAAAAAGAGAAAGATAACAAGGTCTAGCTAGATCACCAAATGGGTTAGTGGATTAGCTTTTCATTGTCTATGAGAAAGATTGAAAGAGAGAAGAGAATATTGTTATAGGTTTTAGTGGGGGCAGGCGTGCCAATTGGATTTTGGGAAGATAAATGAGTAAAGCTGCCGGCGTGCATCATCATTATCAAACCCACTATCATCCCTCCAACCCATCCTATTCACATTCCTTGCCTCCTAATCCCTCTTCAATCTCTGCCAAAATTCCACCCCGCTTTTTCCTTTTCTACACTGTGTAACATAAATCAACTTCCATTTAATTATAACTAATGCTCTTTTGTAATATAAAAATCTAGGGCGTGCTCTTTCACTTTTTTCCCCACTTCCACATGATAGTTTAGTTTATATATATATATATATATATATATATATAGACACACACACACATAGCAAACACTTATTATAAATCCATTCATTCCATACACCATATATATATATATATATATATATGCACCAAACTAGCTAGGCCATTTCTCAAGATGGCCCAACCATATATAGCTAGGCTCTCCTTCCATGTCACAACCTCAAATCTCACTCCCGCTTGTGACTTGCTCTTTTTTTAGTCAAAATTCATAGCCAAGCCGGTTCATTATGATTACACCACAACCACGTACTACTTCGCCTTTTATTGTCTTAACCTTGTTGTCCTCAAGCTGAACCTTAATTCTCTCTAGAAACTATATCTATATTTGGTTGGCCTACATATAGCTAGGCACAAACATTTATTTCTTTCTGTGTCAGCTTGCTAAACCTCAACGCAGATCAAATATTTGGATTTTAATGTATGTCACGGTTGGTCTACTCTTTGCTTTTATAGTCAGCAACATTATGCTCTCTTGCTATTCTACATTTTCATACGCAAGAGGTGAGAGTGTGTGTCTATATATATATATATATATATATATATATATATATATGTATGTGAGTTTCTTTTGTCTGTTGAAATTTTCCTTGTTCCTAATCACTGCTCGTCCTTGGTTTTCTCCATCAATCATTAGGAAAACTATCACGTCTGGATTCTGTCTCGTGTAGATCATTCGGTTTAAATAAAATTGGAAATCATTATTGTTGACTGCAAGCGCGCGCGCGCGCACATATATATATATATAGCATTATTTTATATTTTTTCTATAATAGCATTACACCTATATCATATATATTTTTTAATTATTATAACATTCATAATTGAAATAAAAACTTAATTATAATATTTTTAAAAGTAGAAAATACTAACTTTTTTTTTTATCAGGATTGAGACAAAGGACCCTTTAAATAAAAAATAAATTGAAAGCCATGTTCACTATAATAGTGTAATTATATTTTCCCCTTCCAACAAAAAATCAATTAACTTGCTATTTGAAGTAAAACGGTTTTTTTATGGGATAATTCGGTCTTTTAACCTTTTAAATGCATATTTTAAAAACTTTATTACCCTTAAAAACAAATTTTCTAAAAATATTGATCAAGGGTAATTTGATCTTTTTACATTTCAAAAGTATAATATAAAGACTAAATTACCTTTAAAAGCAAAAATTTTCAAACTATCATTCAAGTGCTTTTTGGTCATTTCATAATGGTTTTTTTAGTAATTATCAAGTTGACTTGGAAGCGATTTGATATTTTAATAAATATAGATATTAGTTAAAAATAAAAAGTTGTTGGTGTGGGCGTTGGACGATACCCCTGCCTTTTAGGCAATGTTTAAGGCATTATCTACCCTCCAAACACTGGTTTTCATGGCATAGATGGAAGCATCCCGTCATCCTCTATTCAATAGTCTGACGCGTGTATATGACAGTGCAATGATTTGCTCCGATTGATTTATTTCTTCTCCTCCCTATTTTTTTCCTTTTCTCCTTGCCAAAATATAAATGTTTCATTTTATTTGTTCTTTTATATCTAATTTAGTCATTTTTTTTATTGCTATTTATTTTGTTTTTTTATTGATTTCTTTTCTTCAATTTTTCCTCATCAATTGGTTTCATTTAATTTTATATCGAATTTGGTCCTTATTCTTTTGACTATTATTTATTTTTTTATCATTTTTCTTATTGAATTTTATTTTTATTTTCATTTTCATCCCTCAACATTTGATTTCAAATTATTCTTATATCAAATTTAGTTCTCATTCTTTTAATTTTTTTTATTTTGGATCCTTTTTTTATTGCTTTTTTTTCTAATTTTATTCCTTAACATTTTGTTAATTTAAAATTTTACTTCATTATTTTTTAAGATTTGCTTTCTATGGAGTTAGTCATAAGCTCATGCGAATTGATTTAATTTTTTTAATAAAATTTTTAAATTTTTATCTTTTAATATTAAATTATTTAATAATTTATTGATGTCTAGTTATTTGCAGTCCTAGCGCTTGCTTGTCTAGTTATTTGCTAATTGCGAGTTAATCAAATATTCACTTAAGATGGGTCCTGTAATGACGTGGACATTGACAGAAAAAAATTCAGTAGACCTAGTCCACGCGTCTCGGTGATGACTTTTAGCCTGATGTGGCATGACGCCATTGCCAATTAGGTCAATAGTCACAAAACTATATCAGATCAATTCTATCATTTCACATACCTTTCTTAGCAACGACCACTGCTAACTAATAACAGCGTGCTTGTGCACAGTTTATTTAATTTTTACTGTGATTTTTTTTTATGATATTGGTAAACGTTAAAATTGAAGGGAAATGCTAAAAAATAATTAGATTTAGATTACTTTTCTTACTTTTATAGTGTTATATTCTGATGGTTATTGGAATTGTTTTTGATAATTTTAGCAATAATATTATTAGAAATTGCATCTAATGGATTCATGGATTTGTAATGTTTGATGTTGATAAAAACTGTAATTGGACATATATATAACGTGATTAGTTAATTTCCCCATATCCATCATAAATGTGACTATTTTAACAAGTCATAATCATAACCTTTCTTTTTTTGTGATTCACGTGGGGTGTCCGGGCCAGCTTGCGCGCACCACGACTATTCCCCACGGCCCACTGGACATCCTGCAAGCCCAGGGCGGGTTAGGCACCGCGGGGGTGACAGCGTGCACGAGAGTCGAACCGGGACGGGGGCGGAACAAGTCACACGATTGACCACAGCAGCTAGACTTTCTTCTTTGGTTAAGAGCTTTCGATTAAGTCAATTGCTCTGTTAATTAGTTTCTAATATGAATATTGTTACCAATTCACTAGATATTTTATCAATGGATTTCTAACTCAAGTGATAGTGGACTCTTGCTTATTTTTAATTGGTCACGGATTTAATTCCTAGAAAGTGTTTGAGAATAAGGTAGAAGAGAATCAACTATTATGCATAAACATCGACAACAATGCCAACTTTGAGCTCAAGTCACCTACTTTCAATATTTAATGACTTGTTGGAGAAGACCCTCATACTCATTTTAAAGAGTTCCATGTGGTTTGCGTTGACATAAAACCATATGGAATTGATGAAGAACAAGTTAAGTTGAAAGTTTTCTCTTTCTTTTTAAAAGGGCTAGCAAAATCATGGCTTTTCTCCATTCTCCCTAGTTTCATTGGAACTTGGAATGACATAAAAAAGATTTTTTCTGGAGAAATATTTCCCAGCATCTTGTGATGCGATCCAAGCACCAAAGGATCCATTGGAGGTTCCGGTTGGTCCAATTACAAGGCTTAGAGCTAAGAGGTTCAAAGACGCTTTCAATGGACTTTTTCAAGATACGTGGGCTAAGGTGGAATTTAAGAGGATATTAAATAATGAGGAGCAAGTTAAGATTAATCTAATTCATGTTCAAGAGGAGCTTGTTGGTGGAACCAAGACCATTACACAAGGATTGGAAGAAGAAGACTAGATTCAGACAATTTGACCTTTCACTACGTTTTTTTTATATCATAACTAGAACTACAAGTTGAATTTTGAGGTGATTCTAGTTGGGCTGAAAACTAGACTTCCATACCTTTCCAAAGGTATATGGCACGTCTTCTAATTCTTTAAGACAAGAGAGAACCATTCGTTTGAAGTTGAGCTTTGCTGTTGCCAGACAGAATACAGAAATAACCGAACTTGTCTTATTAAATTAGTTGGGCTATTAAAATTTCTTTATTTTATGAGGAAACACTTGTTTGGGCTTCAGACTTGTTTATTTTATTTATTTTAATTAGTTTGATCTAGTTTTAGTTTGGGTTGATTATTATTTAAATTGGGTTTATATGTGACCCATTAGAGAAACTAAGGTTTTTGGCTTGGGGTATAAATACTCTTGAGAATAATTTTCAGCAGACTTTTTTGCCTAATAATATTTTGATTTTTGTCAATCTTTGGTTGTTAATCTAGGTTCTTGATTGAACTTTTAACTCTTTAAAGAATTGACTAATCTTTGTTGTGAATTTATACTCCTTTTGCTTGTCTCCATGTGTAAGCGTTATGATTGAGTTGGTTTATAGTCTTGTTGCCTTGGAGTAGGTCTTTCATTGTGATAAGCTCATCCTATTTTCAGCAAACTTGGATTAGATAGATCTTGGGTTCGTGAATTCCATTAAATTCCACTAGGTTTTGCATCAGTTGGTATCAGAGTAGATCTAATCATAGGTTATATCTTCAATTTGTGTCTTTTATTTCTTGATTAGTTTTGGCTACATATATTTAAAAAAAATTAGGGTTCTTGCATCTTCTTGAATTGTTGAACACAAAATCATAAGGTAGTGTTTTTGTTGAATTCTTGATCTTGCTACAATACATACATAAAAAAAGATGTGTTGAATTTTTTTCTTGATGTTGAATTAGTATACAAAAAAAGAAAAGGGAGGGAGCTTGATCTAGAAAAATTTGATTGTTGCCGGAAAAAAAAGTTAACATTCTAGAGTTTGGCCGAGAGCTAGGGAAAGAAAATTGGTCATTGGGAATTTGTGTTGCTCTTTATTTTATTTTATTTTATTTTATTTTTAGGTTCTATCATTGTTTGATTCAATTTTCAGTTTGGATAGTAAATCCCCTTAATATCATTGCTTCAATTTAGTTTATTTCGTGTCTTCGAATCGTCATATTACTCGCATAAATTTGCATTGCTACTCGTGAATTTATCATTGTAGTTTTGTTTTGTTAGTTTCGTAAATTTCTTACTTCTTGATTCTATATCAAATTTATAAATTCACTGCGTAGTTGGCTGCTTTTCTGAATTGTTGCTAAGTGATTTCAAGAACTAAAGAAAGGCAATTTGAGTTGAAAAAGGCGTAAGGAGCATATTAGAGTGAAAAACCTATAAATTTGTGTGAAACACAAGTGTGTGAGGTGTTATTTTTATTGCTAACGATTTTCATGTAGGTTTTTAAAAAAAGAAATAATGTATTCTAACAGTGTGCCACAGAAAAAGGGTAAAATCCCAGAAGATGGGCTTTCGAGAATACAACAATAGATGAAATTTATGTTTAGTGAGCTGATGACTAGGATTGAAAAATTGGAGACTAGGTCTGATAGGGGACGTAGTACAAAGGGTAGAGAAGCTAGGAAGGAGGAGAGTGTTGCTGGAAACTCTGTAGATGAAGCCGATGATGATCTTAACTGTGGTGGTGCGTTCCGTACACATAGGGGAGAGAGTTATGAGAATCGGATAAGGAGGGGACATATTCGGCCACATAGAGATTTTGAATATGGAGGGAATTTTGATGATTTGGGTGATGTAGACCGAAATTTGGGAAGTATTAAGTTAAAAATCCTAGCCTTTAAGGGAAAAACTGATCTGGAAGCTTACTTAGATTGGGAAAAAAGGTGGAGATGATTTTTACATCCATAGGTACTCTGAAGAAAAGAATGTTAAGTTAGCTGTAGTGGAGTTTACTAATTATACCATGGTTTGGTGGGAGAGATTGGTGGTAGAAAGAAGAAGGAATATAGAAAGACCAATCAGCATGTGGGAGGAGTTGAAGACAATATTAAAGAAGAGGTATGTTCCTAAACACTATTATAGGGAGTTGTTTAATTGTTTACAAATGATTACACAAGGTCATAAGAGTGTGGAGGAGTATTAGAAAGAATTAGAGGTGCCTATAATTAGAGCTAATGTTAATGAAGATGAGGAAGTTACCATGACTAGGTTTTTGAATGGCTTGAACACAGACATAGCTAATGTTGTGGAGTTGCAATCTTATGTTGAATTGGAAGAGTTGGTGCATTTGGCCATTAAGGTTGAAGGACAGTTAAAAATAAAGGGTAGTACACGATCTGGAGCTCATTCGGGGTTTTTTTCGGGTTGGAAGAAGAATTATAGGAGAGAGGGTAGTGCGTCATCGAAGGCCTTGGTGACTCTTAAAGTTGTCGAACCTACCTCCATGAAGAAGCAGGTTTTGGCTAGTGATCACAAACTTAAGGGAGAAGTCCAACCGAAGCGCAATCGTGATATAAAATGTTTCAAGTGTTAGAGATTGGGACACTATGCATTAGAGTGTGCAAATCATCGAGTTATGATTCTAAGGGATGATGGAGAGATTATATCCACTAGTGAGGAGTCTGATTGTGATGAGATGCACTTGAGGATGCTAGTGATTTAGAATATGCTATTGGTTGTAAAGTTTTGGTGATTAGAAGGTCACTTAGTGTTCAGACTAATGAGGATGATATTGATCAACAAAGGGAGAACATCTTCCTTACTAGATGCCTAATCAACGATAAGGTATGTAGTATGATCATTGATAGTAGTAGTTGTACTGATGTTGCTAGTGTTACTTTGGTTAGAAAGTTGGGATTGAATACCATAAGGCATGAGAGGTCTTATCAGCTTCAATGGTTGAATGAATGTGGTGTTGTTAGGGTGAATAGATAGGTGATGATTTTTTTTTCAATAGGCAAGTATAAGAATGAAGTGTTATGTGATGTTGTGCCTATGCATGCTACTCATCTATTACTAGGGAGGTCTTGGCAATTTGATAGAAAAGCCAAGCATGATGAGTTTAAGAATATGTATTCATTGGAGAAATATGGTAGAATTTATATACTTGCCCCACTAACACCAAAGCAAGTGTATGAAGATCAAATTCAGTTGAAGAAAAGCTATGAGGAGGAGCACTCAGCTTTGGCCAAAGTGGAAGAACAAGCCGAACAACATGGAGAGAATGTGAGGAAGAGTGAAAATAAAGTGAGTCATGAGTTGAAAACAAAAGGGGACAAAGTTTTCGCCCTTAGGAAATTAGGGAAGGGTCACAACCAAAAAGAAAAAAAATAGAAGGGAGGCCGAGAGTGGAGAGAAAAAAGAAAATGTAAACACAAAAAAAGTCCAAACAACCCTACCATCGCTGCCGATTTCTGGATCGGCAGCGACATAGTTTTTGGTTGATTTTCGAATCGGCGTCAACACGGTTTTCGCTACCAAGTTCTAAATCGGCAGCTATGCAGTTTTTGCTGCCGACTTTTGAATCGATAGTGATGCAGTTTTTGCTATCAATTTCTGAATCGGCAACAAAACAATTTTTGGTCATTTTTTCAATCAGCGTCAACACGGTTTTCGCTGCCGAGTTCTGAATCGACAACTATACAGTTTTCACTGCCGACCTTTGAATCGACAGTGGCGCAGTTTTCATTCCCGATTTCTTAATCGGTAGCAACTCAGTCTAATTGAAAGTTTAGGAAACAATCAGGCTGTCTTAAGGAGTTAAGAGGGAGGGGGTAAAACCAGTTTTGGACAGACCAAAATAGGGACAAGAGCACATCTAAACCAACCCCAAACACCCCACCTCATTTAATGTGAAGTATAAATGCAAGGAGAGAGAGAAGGTGACCCTTCCTCTTCCCAAAGTCTGCAAGCAGCAGCTGCATGTCCAGCTACATGCTTCTCTTCTCTTCCTCCTTCCCAACAAAAACTGAACCAAAACCAGCAGAGATTACATTTGTGAACATGTGAGAGAAAGAGAGAGTTGAGATCTTGAGTGGAGGCTGAATAGGTGCTTAGAGGGAAGGGAAAAAGGGCTGGAACGAGTGGGAAGAAACTGACAAAAGAAAGAGAACCGAGAGGGAAAGAAGGAGAAGGAGAACCGAGAGAAGGAACTCTACCAAACTGTCCAGATAAATTTAGATCCAAAAGGTATGGGTCATGTAGTTTCCTCCCCCTTGCTCTTGAAACCCAGAATCGAAAATGATGAAGGAGTCCCTATGAAAATTGACCTAAGACCCCTAAGCTAGCTATAAAGGAAACTAAAACTAACTAAGAGGATAAAGAAATAGAGATGAAATAAGGCAAATTTCCATAACATCTAACAAAGAAAAATGTATAAAATGGAAAGAACAAAACATGGTAGAAGGCCGACCTTAGCTATGGGGTTGACCAAAATGCATGTGTGTGTGCGTTCTGCTGGACTTTTGTGATAGCCTATGTGCTGAGATTGAATGTTGCATATGTGTGTGTGTTCTGCTGGGATTTGATGAAAGATTATGTTATGGAATCGATTATTACATGTGTAATCTGCTGGACTTTTGTGAAAGATTATGTGCTGAGATTGATTATTGCATGTGTATGTGTGTTCTGCTGGAATTTGATGAAAGATTATGTGCCAGAATTGATTATTGCATGTGTGTTTTCTGCTAGACTCTTGTGACAGATTATGTGCTGGGATTGATTATTGCATGTGTGTGTGTGTGTGTGTTCCTGCTAAAATCATGTGGCTTTGCTGGAACCTAATGTCAAATTGTGTGTCTACAGCAAATCGTGATTCGTTCTTGAAGTTGTATTGTCTGTAGTGAATTTGTAATTCGCTTCTGAAATTGAGTTGTTTGCAGCGAATTAGCATTCGCTGCCAAATTATATGGATTCGCTGCCGAAGTTGTATTCTCTTCAACGAATTTGTGATTCACTACTGAAATTGAGTTGTTTGCACCGAATTAGCATTCGCTATCGAATTGCGTGTTCTGCAGCGAATTTGGGATTCGCTGCTGAAATTGAGTTGTCTGCAACGAATTTGTAATTCGCTACCAAAATTGAGTTGTTTGCAGCGAATTAACATTGGCTGCCGAATTGTGTGTTCTCAGAGCGAATTTAGAATTCGCTGCTGAATTTGTATTGTCTGCAGTGAATCAGCGTTCGCTACCGAAAGTGTGTGTTCTGCAGCAAATTTCTGATTCGCTACCGAAAGTGTGTGTTCTCCATTGAATTTGTAGTTCACTGCTGAAATTGAGTTGTGTGCAGTGAATCAGCGTTCGCTGCCAAAATTGAGTTGTCTGCAGCGAATCAGTGTTCGCTGCCGAAAGTGTATGTTCTACAATGAATTTCTGATTCGCTATCGAAAGTGTGTGTTCTCCATTGAATTTGTGGTTCACTGCCGAAAATGAGTTGTGTGCAGCGAATCAGCGTTCGCTGTCGAAATTGAGTTGTCTGCAGCGAATTAGTGTTCGCTATCAAAAGTGTGTGTTCTCTAGTGAATTTGTGGTTTGTTGCCAAAATTAAGTTGTGTGCAGCAAATCAGCGTTCGCTGTTGGAAGTGTGTGTTCTACATCGAATTAGCATTCGCTGCTAAAGTGTGTTAGCTACAACGAATGAGCATTCACTACCGAAGATTTGTTGTCTGCAACAAATCAGCGTTCGCTATCGAAGTGAGTTGCTCCGGCGAATTAGCATTCGCCGCCGAAAGTGTGTTGGTTATAGCGAAGTAGCATTCACTGTTGAATTGCGTGGCTTGTAGCGAACCAGTTTTTGCTGCCAAATTGTGCACCTTCAGCGAATCAGTTTTCGCTGCTGAATTGTGTGGCGATAGCAAATCGGTTTATTGCGATTTTCTACAATTTCATTGTATGATGGTTTAAAATGTGGAACACTTGAATGTGAACATATGGACTCTTGAAATAAGTATAATGATAAAATCATATTACTGCAGGTGGAGCAGGTAGGTGGTTTCCACCTTTTTCTCGTATGATGTTAATGCTTTGAAATGATTTACTTATGGACGATATATTATTGAATCCTTGACAAAGATGAAACGATGATGAAATGTTTGATTGAATTCTTGACGAATGTTGTAACGATTATGAAATGTTGATCGAGTTCTTGATAAATGTTGAAATGACGATGAAAATGCTAATGTTCTTAAATGACTTGTTGAGGAGGATATATATTATTGTGTTGCCATGAATAATAAACCGACTATGAGATGTTAATTGAGCTGTTATGAAATTGGGCTGCTAACGAATGTCAAACTGATTATGGAATGTTGGTTGTGATTGTTGATTAGCTTTGGCTAATGGCATTCAAAATAAATGACCGGGTTGTGATTGTTGATTAGCTTCGGCTAATGACATCTGAGATGGATGACCGGGTTGTGATTGTTGATTAGCTTCGGGTAATAGCATCCGAGATGGATGATGGGGTTGTGCTTGATTAGCTTCGACTAATGGCATCCGAGATGGATGACCGAGTTGTGATTGTTCATTAGCTTTGGCTAATAGCATCCGAGATGGATGATCGGGTTGTGCTTGATGATTAGCTTCGACTAATGGCATCCGAGATGGATGACCGAGTTGTCATTGTTCATTAGCTTCGGCTAATAGCATCCGAGATTGATGACGAAATTGTGCTTGATGTTTGGATAATAGCATCCGAGATGGATGATCAAGTTGTGTTTGATGATTAGTTTTGGTAAATGGCATCTTAGGTGAATGGCCGAGTTTAAATGTTGCGATTAGCTACGACTAAAAGTATCCAACGTGGGTGACGGGGTTAAGGTGAAGTAATTAATCCCGACCGATGTTAAACTTTAGCCCCATAACTCCTATAGAGAGATTGGGGTGTGTGAGTGAGCAAAATACACTTAACGAAATAATAAGAGATGTACAATGCATATAAGAAATGGATGAAGGAATCCATCCATTCTAAGTTAATAATGAAAAGTAACGACAATGTACTTGTAGTTGTTTGTTATTATGTTAGATTATTTACAATTCTCATGTAGATACAATGTTATGAATATATTATGTGGTATTCTCTTTTATGAGGATGTTGTGTTGTGAAATCACATGGAGATCGTATGAAAGAAAGAACTAGTTGTGTAAAATTGATTTTCGACACTTGGGTATAAACTCGTGTTGATAACGAAACTAGGACAAGAATGTAAAATCATGAGTATGTCAATATGAAGTAACGTAAGTGTATGAATATGAAAATATAATATTGTGGGCATGTGTAATGATCTTCCGTCTTATGAGAATGTTGATTTACGAAAGCTATATCCATATGATGCCATGACAAGGAAGGGAACCTAATTACTAATTCATGAAGTGTCATTATGAGAAGTATCGCAAACAAAAAAAATCCACCGATTTTGGCTTTGAAGAAGCCGGGTTATTACAGAAAAGGTGAGAAAAGAAGAGTGTGGGGGAAAAAGTGGGGAAAAACCTAAATTTCTTTGCAAAATCTAGTGATCTTAAACATGTTTATCTTTCTGAATTGTCTATGATTTTACTTAACTCTGATAATTTAGATTCTTGTGTTCCTAGTGTTGTTAAAGTTCTTTTACATGAATTTGAAGATGTCTTTCCAGAAGAGAGATTCCTAGTGGCTTGCCGCCAATTAGGGGAATTAAACATCAAATCGACTTTATTCCAAGAGCATCTATACCAAATAGGCGGCATATAAGAGCAATCCTGAAGAGTCTAAAGAACTCCAACGGCAAGTGAAGGAGTTGATATTGAAAGGATACATTCGTTGGAGCATAAGTCCCTGTGCAGTTCCCGTGCTTCTTATCCCAAAGAAAGACAAGACTTGGTGAATGTGTGTCGATTGCAGAGCTATCAATAACATCACTCTAAAGTATAAACATCCTATTCCTAGATTAGATGATATGTTGGATGAATTGCATGGTTCTGCAATGTTTTCGAAGATTGATTTAAAAAGTGGTTATCATCGAATTAGGATGAACGAAGAGGATGAACAAAAAACTGCTTTTAAAACTAAATATTGTTTGTATGAGTGGTTGGTTATGCCTTTTAGACTTACTAATGTACCTAGTACTGTTATGAGATTGATGAATCATGTTTTGCGTGCTTTCATTGGTAAGTTTGTAGTTATTTACTTTGATGATATTTTGATTTATAGTAAGGAGTTTGATGAGCATATAGATCATTTGAGACAAGTTCTTGATGTGCTTAGAAAAGAATCCTTATATGCTAATTTGAAAAAGTGTGACTTTTGCATGGATATAATTATTTTTCTTGGATATGATGTTAGTGCAAAAGGTATAGAGATGAATGAGGTTAAGGTGAAGGATTTACATGCAAAGATTCAACAACAAATAGAGAAAAAAAATGAACAATATGCACACAAGGCTAATAGAGGATGGAAATTAGTGAGGTTTGAACCAGGTGATTGAGTTTGGGTGTATATGAGAAAAGGAAAGGTTCCCTGAACAAAGGAGATCAAAGTTGATGCCTCGAGGAGATGGTCCTTTTCAAATCATAGAAATGATTAATGATAATGTCTACAAAGTGGATATGCCAGGTGAGTATGGTGTTAGTGTTACATTCAATGTCGAATCCTTTTGAGGAAAGAAGGGATGATGCGATCCAAGCACCAAAGGATCCATTGGAGGTTCTGGCTGGTCCAGTTACAAGGTTTAGAGCTAAGAGGTTTAAAGAGGCTTTTAATGAACTTCTTCAAGATACATGGGCTAAGGTGGACTTCAAGAGAATATTAAATAAGGAGGAGCAAGCCGAGATTAATCTTATTCATGTTTAAGAGGGGCTTTTGGTGGAACCAAGACCATTACACAAGGATTGGGAGAAGAAGACTAGATTCGGATAGTTTGACCTGTCACTACCTTTTGTTTTATCATAATTGGAGCTACAATTTGAATTTTGAGGTGATTTTAGTTGGGCTGGAAACTAGACTTCCATACCTTTCCAACGGTATATGACACTCCTTTTAATTTTTTAAGACGAGAGAGAACTATCCGTTTGAAGTTGAGCTTTGTCACGCTGCCAGACAGAATGTGGAAATAATCGAACTTGTCTTATTAAATTAGTTGGGCTATTAAAATTTCTTTATTTTATGAGGAAACACTTGTTTGAGTTTCAGACTTGTTTATTTTAATTAGTTTGGGCTAGTTTTAGCTTGGGTTGATTATTATTTAAATTGAGTTTATATGTGACCCATTAGGGAAACTAGGGTTTTTGGCTTGGGGTATAAATACTCTTGAGAATAATTTTCAGCACACTTTTTTGCCTAATAATATTCTGATTTTTGCCGACCTTTGGTTTATAGTCTTGTTGCCTTGGAGCAGGTCTTCCATTGTGATAAGCTCATTCTATTTTCAGCATACTTGGATTAGATAGATCTTGAGTTCGCGAATTCCATTAAATTTCGCTAGGGTTCGCATCATCTTGAGTTGCCAATATAAGGAAAGAAATATGTGGGATTTGGCAATCTTATGGGGAAACACTCTCGGAATATTGGGAAAGATTTGAGCAGTTGTGCATTCAATGTTCTCATCATCAAATACCCGATCAACTACTTATTTAATACTTTTACAAAGAACCGATGCCTACTGACCGTAATATCATTAATGCGGCAAGTGGAGGGGTATTGGTAGATAAAACACCAGAGGCTGCATGCCAATTGATCTCAAATATAGTTGCCAACTTGAAACAATTTGTCACGCGTGAAGACTTTCCAAGCAAACGAGGTAAGTATTGCTAACCTTGAGAATAAAGTTAATGATCTTACTTCTCTTGTGTGTTCTTTGGCTTGTGGAAATATACAACAAGTAAAAATTTGTAGCATATGCTTGTTATAAGGTCATGCTTTAGATATGTGCCCAACAATGCAAAAATATTATATTGAACAAGCTAATGCAGTTGATGGAGCATTTAATGGTCATCCCTAACATAAATATGATCCCTTTTCTAACAGTACAATCCTTGATGGAGAGATCACTCGAACTTATGTTATAAGAACCTACCTCAACAAGGCAATCAAGCTCGACAGTTCCACCCCCATGAATTTCAGCCATAGCAGAATTATCAAGCAAGATAGCCCCCTGCATTTACAAATTCCAATGTTATAGGGTCATCGAGTGATGATCTTCATGAGATGATGAAAATGTTAGCTTCTAACAGAATGAATTTACAACAAAATGCCATGTATTTTCAATAGGAAACAAGGTCAAGTATTCATAACTTAGAGAAGCAAACGAGGCAAGTAGCTTCAAGTGTAGGGAAATTAGAAGCACAAATCAATAGAAAATTACCCTCCCAACCATTGAATCCAAAAGAGAATGTTAGTGCAATCACGTCGTGGAGTAAGAAAGAACTTGAAGAGCAAAGGTCAAAACAAATTGAGATGAAGGAAGAAGAGGAGATAAAAACTGAACTAAGCATAAAGAAGAAATAATCTACTCCTTCACGAACTAAAACAACCACCAATACTCCAAAGGTATGTCCTAACTCAATGAATTCTAATTTCAAGAAAATCCATCCCTTTCCTTTGAGTTCTTCTAGGTCTAAGAAAGAGGAGAAAGAAAAAGAGATTTTAAAGGTTTTCAAGAAAGTAAAACTCAACATTCCTTTGATTGATGCTATCAAGCAAATTCTTAAATATGTCAAATTTTTGAAAGAGTTGTGTACTACAAAAAATGCTTATAAGCTAAAAGGCTATAAAACGATAAGTATGGGTAAAGTTGTATATGCTATTGTTCAAAAGAATTTTCCCTTAAAGTAAAAAGACTCAGGTGCGTTTCCTATCCTATGTGTTATTGGTAATGCTAGTTTTAAAAGGGCTTTATGTGATTTACATGCATCCATTAATGTTACGCCTAAACATGTTTATGATTCTCTTAGTCTTGAGCCTTTGATTAAAACTATTGTAATACAACTTGCGGATCATAGTTTTATTTATCCACTTGGTGTGATAGAAGATGTCCTAGTCAAGATTGATAGTTTGGTTATTTCATACAACTTTTTATATTCTTGATAAAGAACGTGATTCCTCAAACATGAACACTCCTATCTTATTTGAATGACCATTATTGAAAATTGTCAACACTAAAATTAATTACGGTAAGGATACTTTGTCTATGGAAGTAGGAGATGAAGTAATTAAATTTAACTTTCATGATGCAATGAAATATCCTTACAACAATGTTTATTCTATCACAAGTCATGACCAAATTGATGAGTGTGTGCGGCAAGTTCTTGATTTTGATTGTGAGGATGGATTAAGCATAACATTGAGCTATGACATTGCTTTTATTGAGATTGAGAAGATAAAGATGAACATATATGTTCCCTAAAATGTGCAAGAATCAGCCTTGGCTTTGCAAGCTTTACAAACCGCCCTCTATGGTAATGTTTTTGTTGATTTAGTACTTTCACATAAAAAGATTTTACCATCTATTTTTCAGGCTACCGAGTTAGAATTGAAACCTTTGCCCGATAATTTGAAGTATGTATTCATTGGTGACAACAATGCACTCCTGTTATCATAACAAAAGGTTTGACAAGTGCTTAAAAAAAGGCTTGTGAAATTGTTGCGCGATCACAAAACAACCATTGGTTGGACTTTAGCCAACATCAAGGACATTAGTTCCTGAATATTTATCCATCAATACTATTGGAGCACAATGTAAAACCAATAAGGAAAATGCAAAGAAAGTTGAATCCACCTATGATGGAGGTAGTGAAATTTGAAATTTTGAAACTATTGGATGCAAGAGTCATTTACCCTATCATGGATAGTAAGTGGATGGTGTCAATCCATGTGGTGCCCAAAAAGACCAGAAGCATGTTGGTAAAGAACAAAGATGATGGACCCATTCCTACTTGCATCTCGAGTGGTTAGAGAATGTGTGTTGATTATAAAAGCTTAATCTTTCTACATGAAAAGATCACTTCCCATTACCATTCATGGACCAAATGCTTGAATGCTTAGCAAGTAAGTCTTTTTATTGCTTTCTTGATGGATATAATCAGATTGTTATTAATCCTGAAGATCAAGAAAAAACTACCTCTACATGTGCATTTGATACATATGCATATAGGAGAATGCCCTTTGGTTTGTGTAATGCACTCACAACTTTTCAAATATGCATGATGAGTATTTTTTCTGACTATGTTGAAAGAATAATTAAGGTTTTCATGGATGATTTCACGTTATATGGTGATTCTTTTGATAAGTGTTTAGAAAATTTATCTTTAGTCTTGAAAAGATGCATTGAAACTAACCTTATCTTGAACTATAAAAGTGTTATTTTATGGTAGAACAAGGAATAGTTCTTGGGCATGTTGTGTCTTTACGTGGTTCAGAGGTTGATAAAGCTAAAATATATATTATTTCATCATTGTCTTACCCCTCGTGCGTGATGGAAGTTCATTCTTTTCTTGGCTATGGAGGTTTCTATTGATGTTTTATCAAATATTTAATGATAAAGAAGATTATAGCACCATAATGCAAATTGTTAGCTAAAAAAAATGGATTTTGTGTTTGATCAAGCATGTAAAGATGTCCATAATGAGCTTAAGAGGCGTGTCACATCTGCCCCCATCATGCAACCACCAAATTGGGATGAACCTTTTGAGAAAATATACGATGCGAGTGACTAGGCGATAAGGGTTATACTTGGAAAAAGAATAGGGAAGAATTTGCATGTTATCGCATATGCTTCCCACATGTTCGATGAAGCACAATGGAATTACCATACAAATGAAAATGAACTTTTTGTAGTGGTGTTTGCTTTAGAAAAATTCAAGTCCTATTTACTTGTACAAAAGTTGTTGTTTTGACTAACCATGCAGCTTTGAGGTATCTTTTGAAGAATAAGGAATCCAAACCAGGATTGATTACATAAATCTTGCTTTTACAAGAATTTGATCTTCAAATCAAAGATAAAAAAAAAGAGGTGCCGAAAATCATGTAGCTAATCACTTAAGCCAACTGCGGATCAATGATATACGTATCGAAACAGTAAGAGAGACATTCTCCGATGAGCAATTGTATGTGTTACATTCCCTTCAGGTTTGTCTAAATCCCAAAAAGACAAGTTATGAGTTAATGCTAAATATTATTTTTGGGACACTCCTTATCTCTGGAAATTTTGTGTGGATCAAGCAGTTAGAAGATGTGTACCACAGGATGAATTTCATTCTATTCTCACTTTTTGTAATTCTCATTCTTATGGTGGCCATTTTGGAGCAAAAAGAATGGTCCACAAGGTACTTGAAACTGGTCTTTATTGGCCTTTTATTTTTAAGGATGCATATTACTTTTGCAAATCATGGAAAAAATGCCAAAAAATAAGCAATATCATTCATCAAAATCAAATGTCTTTAACCCGTATTCTTATAAGTGAAATTTTTTATTTTTAGGGTATTAAATTTATAGGTCCATTTCCTTCTTCTTTTGGTAATCTTTATATCCTTCTTGTTGTTGATTATGTGTCCAAATCGATTGAGGTGAAAGCCATATGAACTAACAAAGCTAAGGTTGTTTTAGATTTTGTCAGGACTCATATATTTGATAGATTTGGAATCCCAAAAACTATTATTAGTGATGGTGACATTTATTTTTGCAATCATTCAATGGAAGCATTACTATGCAGGTGCCATATGACTCATCAAAATTCCACACCCTACCATCATCAAACGAATGGCCAAGCTAAAATTTCAAATCAAGAAATCAAGTCCATTTTGGAGAAGACAGTGCAACCTAACCGACAATATTGGAGTTTGCGACATGGTAATTCACTTTGGGCTTATCAAACTGCTTATAAATCACTTATAGAAATGTCACCTTATAGGATGATTTATGGAAAAACATGTCATCTACTAATGGAGCTTGAATACAAAGCTTTTTTGGTCATTAAGAAATGCAACTTGGATTATGATACTACTGGGATTGTAAGGAAGTTGCAATTGCAACAGGTGGAAGAGATACGTAATGATACCTACGAGAATGCAAGGATTTACAAAGAAAAGACCAAGAGTCTTCATGACTGAATGATTACAAGAAAATAGTTTCATGTTGGAGACAAAGTTTTTTTTTTATCATTCACGTTTAAAAATTTTTCCTGAAAAGTTAACGCTATCATTGGATTGGACCTTTTATTGTTTCTATTGTTTTTTCTTATGGTGTAGTTGAGATTACAAGTATAGAAACAAACGAAGTGCTTAAGGTTAACGAGCATCGATTCAAAACTTTTTATGAAGGCTGGACGCAAAACTCACCACTTCTGTGGAGTTAGCTGAACCAATCTATAAGGCATGAGCATGCCATATATCAAGCCAATGACATCAAACAAAAGCATTTACTGGGAGGCAACCCAAAAAAAAATCAGATTTGCTTTATTTTTGCCTTTTCTTTTTCTTTTTTGCATTTTACTTAGTGAGAGGGATAATTTTGGTTTTTTTTGTTGTTTCTGTCTGTTTTATTAGAATTAGAAGAACCCATAATTTGAAACAAAAAATATTTATGTTACAAGGCTTTAAGTATTATGTTTTATCTATTGAACTCCCATTGATTTATGAGAATATGAGTATTATGTACGAGAATTAGTTTATATAGATGAAAATATAAATCGAATGAATGGGTGTGCATGCAAGTTTTAAAGTTTAATTAGTTTACAGATTGACTTTGAAAATATGTCATGTTGACGTAATAGTGTTGTACCAATGTAAGTTTTTGAACCTTCAGAATTATATGTTTTGATTTTGTATTCTTTCAATGATGTATATCTTTAGAACTTACTTCAAATCTTGTTGAGATTACATTCACATTACATGTGTACATTAAGATGATAAAGACACTAGGAATTTTAATCACTTGAGCCAAAAAGCCAACTCAAAGCACATTATCCTTAGTGAGCCCTTTTGAGCTTGTTTATCTTTTCTTTGATTTACCCATGTTATAAGCCTTAACTTTTTATATGTTTTTCTTTTCTCCTGGCCAAGGATTAGTAGAGCATATACTTGTTGATATTTTATGAGATTATGGTTGGAAATTATGTGAAAAAAATGATACTTAATGAAAAGAATGGGCATAGTTGCCAATGGTAGACCATTCAAATAAAAAAAAAGGGAGAAAAGTTGATGCGATCCAAGCAATACCAAAGGATCCATTGAAAGTTCTAATTGGTCTAGTGACAAGGCTTAGGGCTAAGAGGTTCAAAGAGGCTTTCAATGGACTTCTTCGAGATACATGGGCTAATGTGGACTTTAACAAGGTAATAAATAATGAAGAGCAAGCCTTGATTAATCTAATTCATTTTCAAGAAGAGCTTGTTGGTGGAACCAATGCCATTACACAAGGATTGAGATACGAAAACTCAAATCGGACAGTTTGACCTTTCACTATTTTTTTTTTAAATCATAACTGGAGCTACAAGTTGAATTTGGATGTGATTCTAGTTGGGCTGAAAACTAGACTTCCATACCTTTACAATGATATATGGCATGCCTCCTAATCCATTAAGACGAGAGAGAACCATTCGTTTGAAGTTGGGTTTTGATGTTGGCAACAGATTACGAGAAAAACTGATCTTGTCTTATTTTAATTAGTTGGGCTATTGATTTATCTTTGTTTTGTCCGGCAACACTTGCTTAATTTTCATACTTGTTTATTTTATTTATTTTAATTAGTTTAGGCTAGTTTTAACTTGGTTTGGATATTATTTAAATTTGGTTTATGTGTGACTTATTAGGGAAACTAGGGTTACTTAGCTTTCTAGTATAAGTACTCATTTTGAAGAATATTGAGAAAAAATGAATTTTGCAAAATAAAAATATTGTTTCTCTTGGTTCTTGATTGAACTTCAACTCTTCAAAGACTTGATCAATCTTTGCTAGTGATTTTATACTTTTTTTGTTCGTCTCTAGGTGTAGGCATTGTGATTGGGTGGTTTATAGTCTTGTTGTCTTGGAGCAAATTTTCCATTATGATAAGCTCAATTTCATACTCAAACTTGGATTATACTCGCATAAATTTACATTGCTATTCTTGAATTTGTCATTGTAGTCTTGTTTTGAAAGTTTCATAATTTTCTTAATTCTTGAGTCTTAAATTTATTTTATAAGATCACTGTGAAATTTGTTAATTCATTTGATAGGTTGCTAGTTACTTTTAAGACTTAAAGTAAGGCAATAAAGCGAAAAACAAAAGGCGTAGTGAACATATTAGAGTGAAAAGCCTACAAATTATATGAAACACGAGTGGTGTGAGATATTATTTTTTTATTACTAATATTTTCATGCAGGATAAAAAAATATCTTTAGGTAGCGTATCACAGAAAAAGACTAAAACTTCAGATAAGTTGAGGTAAGCTGCATTGTTGTTTGATTATTTTTCTAGGTCAAGTTTCTATTCGTTGGTCTCATCTAAAGTTCAAGGTAGATCTCTCTCTGTGATGAAGTCTCTACGTTATCGAGTTAAATCCTAACCGTTCTAAAGTCTAAATTTTTGCATCATTTTTATTTTGCACTTTGTATCTTTAATATAAAGATATTTTATACCCCTAAATATTAAAATATACAGCTAAATCCTAACACTTTAAATATAAAGTAAACAAAATTATTAGTGAAGGGTTTTTGATATTTTGACCAATCCTAACGGATAATTGATGAGGGAATTTATTGCACACATATTTTTAGTTATTATTGTTTGATTTTAGAGTGTTTCGTGTGTTTCTCAACGAGTTTATCTAGAATTTTTTATATCTTTGATATTTATTTAATTCTTGAGAAATCAATGTGCTTTCATGTATTTAACTATTGGATTAAGATGAATTTGGGATCATACGAAAAGGAAAACAATAGGCTAAGCTTAGAGTTCAAATTTGAGTTGATCTGTTCCAATCAAGCCTGAACACTAATTGGTTTTTGGGTTGTAACTAGAATTATACAACTTTGTTTTGTGCGTTATTTACTTTTCTCGAAAAGCTAAGACACAAGCCTATAATTCATATGCGAGATAAAAGAACCCAGCTTTACTTGTTTTGAAGCCCAAAAAGTGAGTCAAAATACAAAGTCGAATTAGTCTAGAACTCCTAGCAGTGACCCGAACACTATCTTGGATTTTGGCCCATATCTAGAGTTTCGAATGTACAATAATTGCAAGATACAATGGGTTGGAAAGAAAATTTGATTCTCTACAATTGTTTCAGAAATAGAGAATTCACAATTCACACGTTTTCTACCTCAAAACTGGCCAGCAATATAAGGTAAAAAATCTAGCAAATTCTCCGAGAGATAAGGAAAGTGATTTCCTTTTCTTTAAAGAATAAAGCCAAGGATAATAACCCCTAAAGGGTGGCGGCTACGAGTTTTATGATTGAGACCCTAGAAAGCACAAAAGAGAAAAAAAGAGGATATCTTGAGAGAATCGATCAAGACAGAAAAAGGTGGAAGCATCCAAGGAAGAGAAGGTTTGAAGAAATTCTGCCTACATTATAAGAGTCTTCTCTTTATTCACTTTCTCTTCAACATGTTAAACTTCAGAATTTGTTTTATTTTATTTAGATTAAACATGAACTAATCTCCTTTTCTAGGCTACGATGTAGCTTAACCATGATGTTATAATTTCAGTATTTAATGTTATCTCAAGTTTAATTATTTCATGTTGAGTATTCATCACTAGTTTTAATGTATTTAAATATCTGGCAAATATTTGAATGATTTGATGGTCATGTTGAGACCGAAAGGTGATGTATGACATTTTCTTCCAATGATGAATGCCATAAATTAAGCGAAAACAATAAATAGAGAAACATGATTTGTGTAGTTATTGTTGAGAGTATCCATGGAATTTAAGGTGCTTTCATGTAATTAAATTCATATAGAGATATGACGGGTTAATATATGAAAGTAATTTCAATAATACTCAAGAGAGGTTGATGGATAAGGTAGGGATTCTCAACTATCAACATGAATATTCTTGAGAAACAACGTTTATTGTTTTATTATTGAATGGTTATGGTGAAATCGGATGTCCTAGTATTTTAAGTTATCAGGTTCAATTCATTCTTTTTCAGTGCGCATTCTTTGTTCTTGCTTTTATTATCATTATCATTATCATTATTATTATTATTATTATTATTATTATTATTATTATTATTATTATTATTATTATTATTATTATTATATCTTCAATCGATTTCTAAATAGAATTAAACTAGTAAATTTTGGTAATTAATTGATAAATCAATCTTTATGGGTTTGATACTTTACTTTACACTTTACTACTTGTTTGATTTCATGCACTTGCGAATTCTTTGTTTCACTAATCGTAAACTAATTACAATATTCTTTTTGCATTTTTTAAACATAAGAAATGACGCGAACCCTAGTGGAATTTAATGGTATTCGCGACTGTAAGATCAATCTAACCCAAGTTTGTTGAGATTTGAATGAGCTTATCACAATGGAAGACTTGTTCCAAGGCAACAAGACTATAAATCAACTCGATCACAACGCCTACACCTAGAGACGAGCAAAGGAAGTATAAATTCACAACAAAGAATGGTCAATTCTTTGAAGAGTCGAAAGTTCAATCAAGAACCAAAATTGAGCAATCAAAAGTCAACTACAATGCTGAAAATATCATCAAAAGTCTGACCTAAAATTATTCCTAAAGAGTATTTAAACTCCAAACCAAAACCCTAATTTCCCTAATGGGTCTCACGTAAACCTAATTTAAATAATAATCAACCCAAACTAAAACTAGCCCAAACTAATTAAAATAAACAAGTCTAAAACCCAAACAAATTGTCTCCTCTCAAAATAAATAAAGTTTGATAGCCCAACTAATTAAATAAGACAAGTTCGTTGTTTCCGTATTTTGTTTGGCAGCAGCAAGGCCCAACAAAAAACGGATGGTTCTCTCTCGTCTTAATGAATGAGAAGGCATGTCATATACCGTTGGAAAGCTATGGAAGTCTAGTTTCCATCCCAACTAGAAGCACATCAAAATTCGGTTTGTAGCTCCAGTTATGACCAAAAGAGTAACGAAAGGTCAAACTATCTGAATCTAGTCTTCTTCTCCCAATCCTTATGTAATGGTCTTGGTTCCACCAACAAGCCCCTCTTGAACATGAATCAGATTAATCAAGGCTTGCTCTTTATTATTATAAATTGTTTTGAAGTCCACCTTAGCCCATGTATCTTGAAGAAGTCCATTGAAAGCTTCTTTGAACTTCTTAGCCCTAAGCCTAGTAACTGGACCAACTGGAACCTCCAACGGATCCTTTGATGGTTGGATCGCATCAGATGCATTTTTTTATAAAAAAACATGCTTGGAAAATTTTAGGATTTGGCCGTATGCATAAATTTTTTGTTTTGTTTTTTGTTTCAAAGAATAAATTAATTTAAATTTTTTTGAATTTGTTTTTGAATTTTCAATTTTTTTATGAAAAGTTTCGGAGAAAACCAAGTATTTTAATATTGGATATATATCTTACACTGTAAATATACAACCTAATATTATGCAAAAGTTTTGGAAAAATATGCGAGAAAATCACAAATATTTTGAAATAACCCTTGGACTTTTTTGGATTTTGTTTTTGTTTTTTGAATTGTATAATATTATATTATTAAATATAAATTGGGCTAGGCCAAACTTGGTCCAGCTTGACCTAGTCGGGTTGGCCCGACTAATAGCCGAACAGACCCTTCACTCTTCTTTTTTTTAGGGTAGGCTGAACCCGACCCATCTACATAGGCTGGATCAAGCCAAGGCTCGCACTGTCACTAGCCCAGCCCAGTGACCATAGGGTTAATTATTATGCAATGGTCGGGGGTTTTGGAGGAGGAAAAACAAGGGAAAACTCGTCTGGCCGGAGGAGAAAAGTTACTGGCGAGGTTCTTGGTGTTGCAGGGAAGACAAACAAGTGGTTGGTGGTGGAAAGGCGATTGAGGCACAGCTGACGAAGTGGCCAAAAATGGTGGCTGAGAGGGGGGAAAGAAAAACTATGCAAAAAATGGTTTTTTTTCTCAACTTTGGATTCTGATTTCTCTCTTATTGGGGCATGGAATCCACCTCCATTTATAGAGGGTGGAAGAGGGACATGTTGTCTTTTGTGGCGCCAAATCTTGGCCCTTGATTCGAAACAAAAGGATCCCAACTATTCATTCAAAGTTGTCATCATGGCCTGAAAAAGTTGTTGCAAAAGGGTTGGTTGGGTTGGCCATTTTGCGGTGGCACCGAGGCTATCATGGTGTTAATCGGCCAAAAAGGACCATTGTTTGATTTGGTCCTCCGACTTTTAATTTCTTTCAATTGCACCTCTAATTGACCCTAAATTGTGAGATTTGTTTTATCTTTTCTTTTTAGTTTATATGATGAGTGTCACTCCTATGTTTATTTTCTATGATTGTTTAGTTTGATTGTTAGAGCAGACTCTAAGTTATTATTCTAAACCAATCTATTGTTAAGTTTGCTATCGAAACTAGAGTTATGATATTTAAACTTGTGAAGCGACTAAGTTTAATAATTTTGGCAGATCTATGTTGTTAATTTTAGGAAAAACATTCAATTAAATTGAATATAGACTGCAAATAGTTATGTTGTCTAGATTTATCAACCTATGTAGTTCTTAAGGCTGTCGTTGAATTAAAACACATCATGAATCTTGGCCAAGTGGAAGGACAAAATCAACTTGTATGCTAGAGGCCCAACTCTCTTCTTGATGTCATAAGGTATTCCATCCAAAATTGCAGCTTTTTTTTTCTATATTTGAAATCCTTCCGGGTTGCTTTTGCAAAACTGCTAGTCTTCTTGCTATTATTATTTATTATTTATTTTTTTTATTTTGAAAGAAAGAAGATGAATTTGGGGAATAACCCAGAAATAGATTATGACCGGGATTAGGGTTTCCTATCCAATAAAAAGAATGAGAGAAAGAAAGAGAAGAAGGTGGTAGCTAGAAAGAAGAAAGAAACTCTCGCCCTTTTCTTTTACACCCGAAATTATGTTTTCATCTTTTCTCTTCCTTGGTTTTTCGATAGACATGCAAGGCCTTATTTTTCTTGGTTAAAAGAATACAGAAACCTTTGGATTTTAAAAACTGTGAGATCTCTTCTATCTTTTCTTTTAAGTTTATATGATGAGTGTGAATGTTTTCCTATGTTTATTTCCTATGATTGTTTAGTTTGATTGTTAAAGTAAACTCTAAGTTATTATTCTAAACCAATCTATTGTTGAGTTTGCTATCGAAACCAGAGTTGTGATATTTAAATTTGTGAAGCGACTAAGTTTAATAAATATGACAGATCTATGTTGTTAATTTTAGGGAAAATATTCAATTAAATTAAATATAGACTGCAGATAGTTATGCTGTCTAGATTTATCAACCTATCTAGTTCTTAAGGCTGCCATTGAATTAAAACATATCATGAATCTTGGCCAACTGGGAGGACAAAATCAACTTGTATGCTAGAGGCCCAACTCTCTTCTTGATTTCATAAGGTATTCCATCTGAAATTGCAGCTTTTTTTTTTTCTATATTTGAAATCCTTCCAAGTTGCTTTTGCAAAACTGCTAGTCTTCTTGCTATTATTATTTATTATTATTATTTTTATTTTAGGAAGAAAGAAGATGAATTTGGGGAATAACCCAGAAATATGTTATGACGGGGATTAGGGTTTCCTATCGAATAAAACAAAAAAGAGAAAAAAAGAGAAGGTGGTAGCCAGAAAGAAACTCTCACCTTTTCTTTTTATACCCAAAATTATATTTTCATTTTTTCTCTTCCTCAGTTTTTCGATAAACATGCAATGCTAAGTTATTTTTCTTGATTAAAAGGATACAAAAACCTTCGGATTTTAAAAACTGTGAGATCTCTTCTATCTTTTCTTTTAAGTTTATATGACGAGTGTGAATGTTTTCCTATGTTGTTTTCCTATGATTGTTAGAGCAGACTCTAAGTTATTATTCTAAACCAATCTATTGTTAAGTTTGCTATCAAAACCAGAGTTGTGATATTTAAACTTGTGAAGCGACTAAGTTTAATATTTTTTGTAGATCTATGTTGTTAATTTTAGGGAAAACATTCAATTAAATTGAATATAAACTGCAGATAGTTATGTTGTTTAGATTTATCAACCTATCTAGTTCTTAAGGCTGCCATTGTAAATCCCGGGAAAATCAAGGCTGGATTAAATTAAAGAAAATAAACTAAACTAAAAAGATGTGGGGGCAAAAAGAATATACTTAAAGAAAATAGGGTCTAAATGCAAATAAGAATAATTATAGAGCATAAATACTCCTCTTCTCACTAAAAATCTACAGCTATTGTAAAGAAAGAAAAGAGGGAGTTTTTGTATCCATTTTTGCAAATCAAGAGAGAAACACCAAAATTGCAAGAACCCATCCAAGATTAAGGGTTTTAGGTAGAATAAACACTTGTGGGCAAGGGATTAACAAGAACAGTTGAACAAGAAGAGAAGAGGGGAGGGCCGGTGATTAGTACTTAAAAGTGCATTTTTATCAATGTTTTATTTCATCATTTTGCACTTGAAGTATCAATAACTCCTTAACTAAAGCATGTTTTATAATAACAAGTCTGATACTATAAGATACCTTTAATTTATGGTAAATGTTCATCTTAAATGCGGGCCTATCACATAAATCAAAGGATTGATTGATGAGTTTAACTACTGAAATTGAGAAGACAAAGAGAGGGGCAAGCTTACAAAAGAGATACTGGTTCAGTCCAAAATGGAACACCATTCGGTTATTGGATCATACCTGGAGCTGTAGAACTTAGATTTAGGTCTGGTCTATATGGATGAAAAGCTACGACATAGGCCTAAAAATTTCATGAGGAGTCCAAGATTCAAAAGGACCGTTTTCAAGTTCAAATTGTAGCAACAATGGAGAAGTCGGAATCGTTGCAAATCTCCGGACATTGTTCGGTGTTCACCCATATCTCAAGTTCTAGAAGTCCATCGATTTTTTTTTGTTGGAAAGCTGACAACATTTACAAGTATTAGCATTATTCGAATAAGATAGCTAATGTAATCATGTTAGCAATTTATAATTCGATTGGAACCTCCTTTGTGTGTGGTTTCTAGTTGAGTAATAAAAAGGGTTTATACTATACTTGTTTGAAATACTATTAGTGGATCCTCTAACCTTGACAATTATTTTATCCTTGTTTAATCCTTATATCAATATCACATCTCAAAGCTCTTTTCAACTCCTTTTTTGTTATTATCTATTTCTTTATTTGTAGTTTATATAGTTAACCTCCCTATGGTTCGACCTCGGTCTTATCTGGTTATTTATTACTTCGACACTGCAACACTTGGGAGAAGACATCAACTCTTTAGTCGTGTCAAGTTTTTGGCGCCGTGCCTTGGGAGGTAAATTCTTGTATAAATTATAATATTTATTTTATTTTCTCTTTTCACTTTTCATTTTATCTAACTTTTGTTTCTTTTGTTTTGTTTTGTTTTGTTTCTTTTTCTTTTCTTTTCTTTTCTTCCTTTTATTCTCTTCCTACATGTACATGAAAGTTTGGTCACGTACATTAAGTGGTAGACTTTGTAGGGTGATTAGTACTTAAAAGTGCATTTTTATCAAGGTTTTATATCATCATTTTGCACTTGAAGTATCAATAACTCCTTAACTAAAGCATGTTTTATAATAACATATCTAATAATATAAGATACCTTTAATTTATGGTAAATGTTCATCTTAAATGCAGGCCTATCACATAAATAAAAGAATTGATTGATGAGTTGAAGTACTGAAATTGAAAGGACAAAGAGATGGCCAAACTTAGAAAAGAAATGTTGGTGCAGTCCAAACGGGAACACTGTTTGGTAATCGGGTCATATCTGGAGCTGTAAATCTCGGATTTAGGTCTACCTTATATGGATGGAAAACTAAGACATAGGCCTACAACTTTTATGAGGAGTCCAAGATTTAAGAAGGTCGTTTTCAAGTCCACATTGTAGCAACAATGAAGAAGTCCGAATCTGTCCTGCAGCCCAGACATTGTTCAGTGTTTAGCCCATATCTCGAGTTCTAGAAGTCCAAATGATCTCAAATTTTTACCCTGGAAAGCTGAGACAATTTCCTAGAACTTTCATGATTTAATTCTGTTCAAATTATGACGTTATCAATGACGTTTTTGGCATACAAGAAGATGAGAATTGTCACCAAGTCAAGATGTGGCCACTCACTCATCAATTAGTCAACAAATCAATAGTTCCGAATTTTGGCCTATAAAAGGAGGCATTTGCCATGTATTTAGACATCTTGGTGTTCAGATCAAGATCATGCTCTTGCTCTCTCTTTATATTTTGTAATGCTTAAGTTTTGCTTATATTAATTTCTTGCTTATGCTTTTCATTTCTTTTCCTTGTTTATTTATGTTTCTCTCTTTCATTATGTTTAGCTAAGTTAATTATGTCAAGGTAAAAAGGGTACACTAACGGTGTAAGAATAAGTATAATATAAACTTAACATGGACCTTAATGTTGGATACTAACATGCTTTATATTTGTTATCTTGTTCACTTTTAATACTTTGCTTGTTAAATGGTTAATCTTGATTTATATTGTATAACACTTGGTACAACAAATACTTGGCACTTTCATAGCCCATACTGTATGGTATAACCGACACCTACGCTATGAAAGGAACTTGATTTGTTGTTAACATAAGTTATAATCATGAATGCCGACAACATTTACAAGTATTAGCATTATTTGAATAAGATAACTAATGTAATCATGTTAACAATTTATAATCGATTGGAACCTCCTTTGTGTGTGGTTTCCAATTGAATAAAAAGAGTTTATACTATACTTGTTTGAAACACCATTAGTGGATCCTTTAACCTTGACATTTGTTGTTATCATTGTTTAATCCTTACGTTAATCTTCCATCTCAAAGTTCTCATCAACTTTTTCTTCTTCATCATCTTTATTATTATCATTATTAATAGTATTATTGGTATTATTATTACTACTACTACTACTACTATTACTATTACTATTACTATTACTATTATTACTACTACTACTAGTATTATTATTATTATTATTATTATTATTATTATTGTTACTATTGTTGTTGTATTATTGTTGTTTATAATTTATACAATTAACCTCCCTGTGGTTTGACCCCGGTCTTGCCTAGGGTTATTTATTACTTCGACACTCCTGCACTTGGGAGAAGACATCAATCTTTTGGTCGTGTCATAGGGTATCCTCATCATTTTTAGAAAATATGGCCGAAGAAGATAACCAGTCGCTTCATAATGAGAATAATGAGAATAACCGTGTTAGAACACTTAGAGACCACATGAATCCCACAAGAACATGTGCACCCTTATTTAGAGGAAAATGCTAAACCCTCTAGAGAAATGTAACGAAGGCTTAATCCTAATATGAAAGTAGGGAAAAATGAAGTCATTAAGTTTCTAGATAATGGACTCATTTATCCTATTTACGACGAAATGGGTAAGTCCTACCCAAGTTGTACCCAAGAAGTCGGAGTCACCTTGTGATAACAAATGAGAAAAATGAGTTAATTCCAACTAGGACTATTACTAATTGGTGACACGACTAAAGGATTGATGTCTTCTCCCAAGTGTAGGAGTGTCGAAGTAATAAATAACCCGGCAAGACCGGGGTCGAACCACATGGAGGTTAACTATATAAATTATAAATAACAACAACAACAACAACAATAATAATAATAAGTTAAAGAGAGCTTTAAGATGTGATATTGATGTAAGGATTAAACAAGGATAAAATAATTGTCAAGGTTAGAGAATCTACTAATGGTATTTCAAATACGTATAGTATAAACTCTTTTTATTACTCAACTGGAAACCACACACAAAGGAGGTTCCAATCGGATTATAAATTGGTAACATGATTACATTAGTATCTTATTTGAATAATGCTAATACTTGTAAATATTGTTAGGCATTCATGATTATAACTTATGTTAATAACAAATCAAGTTCCTTTCATAGCACAGGTATCGGTTATACCATACGGTTGGGTTATGAAAGTGCCAAGTATTTGTTGTACCAAGGGGTTATACAACATAAATCTAGATTAACCATTTAACAAGCAAAGTATTAAAAGTGAACAAGATAACAAATATAAAACATGTTAGTATCAAACATTAAGGTCCATGTTGAATTTATATTATACTTATTCTTACACCATTAGTGTAACCTTTTCACCTTGACATGATAAACTTAGTTAAACATAATGAAAGAGAGAAACATAAACAAACAATGAAAGGAAATGAAAAGCATAAGCAAGAGATTAATATAAGCAAAACTTAAGCATTACAAAATATAAAGAGAGAGCAAGAGCATGATCTTGATCTAAAAACCAAGATGCCTAAATACATGGCAAATGCCTCTTTTTATAGGCCAAAATTCAAAACTATTAATTTGTTGACTAATTGTTGAGTGGGTGGCTACATCTTGGTGACAATCCTTATCTTCTTGTCTACCAAAAATGTCATTGATAACGTCATAATTTGAACAAACTTAAACATGAAAGTTCTAGGAAATTGTCTTAGCTTTCCAGGAAAACAAGTTGAGGTCATTTGGACTTCTAGAACTTGAGATATGGGCTGAACACTGAACAGTGTCTGGGCTGCAGGACAGATTCGAACTTCTTCATTGTTGCTACAATTTAGACTTGAAAACGACCTTTTTAAATCTTAGACTCGTCATGCAAGTTTTAGGCAGACCTAAATCCAAGATCTACAACTCCAGATATGACCCGATGACTGAATAGTATTCTAGTTTGGACTGAACCAACATCTCTTTTCCTAGTTTGGCCCTCTCTTTGTCCTTTTAATTTCAGTACTTAAACTCATCAATCAATCCTTTCATTTATGTGATAGGCCTGCATTTAAGATGAATATTTATCATAAATTAAAGGTATCTTATGGTATCAGACTTGTTATTGTAAAACATGCTTTAGTTAAGGAGTTATTGATACTTTAAGTGCAAAATGATGATATAAAACCTTGATAAAAATGCACTTTTAAGTACTAATCACACCCCAACCAGCCTTATTACTAGTCCCTAGTAATCAAAGCGTTAAAATAGAAAAACAATTTGCAAATTCAACAAAGCAAGACATTCATCATTCAACTTCATTAATCTATCCAGATAAACAAACTCTCATTAAATTTATATATATGTTCAGTACCTCTTAAACAAAATATTAATAAACCTTCCTTTTTATGTGCTCAATGTATGAAAACATAGATGATGAGGCTTTTATTGGAAGAAAACAATATTTTGTTCTAATATTTAAGGTTAACTTCCTTGGATTGAGATTATTATCTTTCTTTCTTTTTTTGCAATATATATACATATAACTTAAAACACAATGCATCTTTAACCCATGTAACGAGCTTTCGACAAATGACTCCCGGATCAGTTGATCTTAGGGCATTAGGTGTTGAGACACCCCTACGAGCTTAGTAACTCGGGCTGTAGATTCTGATACGTAGATAGTGCAATGTTTGATTCCCTTAAGCTTTTTTCCTTAACCCATGTCATAACCCAATTCTGGGTTATTCCCAAAAAATTCATTTTTTTTTCCAAATAAAAATCAAAAAAATAAAACAAAGGTTGGCAACGTGGAGAAAGCAGGCCGGGAAATCAAGCTGCAATTTTTGGAGGAAATTCAAAGCCTAATTGTACCTCATTATGCCCAAGCATGGAGAAAAAAAATACAAATTCAAGGTCAAATTAAATGATTATTGGATGAATTTGCATAAAAATTAAGTCCAATGACATAATTAAATTTTTAATATGCCAATTTGATTTAATCATGAGCCAAATTAAATTTTAATTATGTTTAAGAATCAATTTGGGTCCAATTGAAGGATTTAATTAAGTGCAAGGACTTAATCATACTTTAAATGGGTCAAATTAATTTTATTTGGGGCTTAATTGGTGAGAAATTAAGTTTGGGAGCTTGATTTGGACTTAATTGAGAAGATTAGAATTTTAAGAGACCAAATTTAATTTTTACCAAGTTAATTGATTGAAATTAGGGGCCAAATTGCAAGAAAATTGAAGTTTTGGGTTCAATTAGGGGTTAAATTGACAAAAACCATGGGTGAAATTGAAGAAATTGAAAGTTTAATGGTCAATTAGGGGTTAAATTGACAAAATCCAAGACCAAGGACCATATTGTAAAAGGCGCATAACTTCAGGGCTGCAATTGAAGTTCATCAGGGGCTTAATTGCATTAAATCAAAAGTTTAGGGTCTATTAGGGGTTCAATTGAAAGCAATTGAAAGTTGGAGGACTAAATTGAAAATCAGTTTAAATCCCTAATTCAAACCCAAAACGACGCCGTTTTGAGAGAAAGGGGACCAGACGACGCGTCGTCTGGTCACTGTTCATTGTCTTCTTCTTTTACCCGGGTAAAGCTGGTCCGGTTACCTACTTTGCAGGTGTATTTAATGCACCTAACGTCCACCAGATTTCACCAAACTTGCACGAAAATGATCCTCTGTTGTTCCTCTACAGCTTCATGTGAATAGTTCAGTCTGAATGACAACCAGTCGGAGCCGCCGCAAGCCTAAACATGCCAACTCAGGCAGCCTTTTCTGCAGATTTGACAGTGCACCATGCCTACTTTGAGCCAACGGTTTGGATCTCTTCCAACAGAATCAATGGCTGAAATTTTACCCCAGTGTAGACGAGATTACCCTATTCCACTGCCTATAAATAGAGACAGGTTTGATGGCTTGGAGGAGGAGAAAATCGGGTCCAAAATAAGCCAAAAACCAGCTTTTCCGGTTTCTGCACTGTCCTCTCTCTTCTTTTTCTCTCTATCGTGGCCTTCAGCCACCACCACCCTCATCACCGGTCTTCCCACCATCAACTCCACCACAGGAAGCCACCACAACCACCAAGCAGCCACCACGACTCTCTCTCTCTTCTCCTACCATCCTTTCTCTCTCCTCTACAAACTTCTTCCTGCATAGTAGTAACTCCAGCGGCCAAGCTCTCCATCAACGCCGCCACCAGCCTCTTGTCAGCCACCTAGACAGCGGCTCCTTCTCTTCCGCCAGGTTGCCTTCCATCTTTCTCCCCAAAGTCTGCAACTGTGTTGTTGCATGCAGAACGTGAACAGTAAGTTCACGTTCTGCAAAATAATTAACCTTTGGGATGGGCCGGACCCGTTCCGGCCCATTCGGACCAAATGTCCGGGCGGGTCCAACACCCCCAAAAAAAGAAAAAGTCGTTTTCTAGGTTTCTCCTGGCCCAATCACCTAGGCCAGCCCGGCCCACCTGTTTTAATAATATTTAATTAATATATAATATTATACTATATACTTCCTTTATTAAAAAAAACAAAAACAAAAATCTAAAAATTTTCAAAAATCATTTCAAAAAAATTGTGATTTTCTCAAATATTGTTCTACCAATTTTGCATAATATCGGGTTGTATAGTTACACTGTAAAATACAAATCCGGTATTAACATACGCGGTTTTCTCCGAAATATTTCAAAAAAAAATTTCAAAACATTTTCAAAGAGAAAAAAATATTTTGTGCATACGACCAAATTCTAAAATTTTTCCAAGCATATTTTTCAATAAAAAATAAAAATTGCATCTTTCTCATGTTTTGAAAATCCAAAAAAAATGGATATCATAACCAATTTATGATTATCCATTAGAATTTGACCAACATGTCAAAAACCTTTTTCCAATCTTTTTAGGGTTCAAATGTAGACTTTAGTATTTGTGTGGTGTAAAATTACACGATAAAGTACACCCTTAGGTATTAAAGATACAAGGTGTAAAAATGCGATGTTAAAATTCAGACTTTAGAATGGTTAGGATTTAACCCGATAAGGTAGAGACTCTCTCATGAAGAGAAATCTGCCTTGAGTCTTAGAAAAAACCAACGAATAGAAACCCGACTTAGAAAAAAACAATCAAACAACAATGCAGCTTATCTTAGGTAGGGTGTACTAGGGGTGATGCATCTTCCCCTTGCACAACCAGTCCCTTACCTAGACTCTCACATACCACAGGTTCCTAGTGACCATAATACTAGGTGGCGACTCCTGAACATTAATCATAATTTTATGATTAAATCCAAAAACTCTTCCCAACACACAACACTTCACACAGGAGGCACGACAAGAGCCTCCGCCGTCGCGCGTACGACGTCGCCCGCGACAACATCCCATGTAACAAGCGTTGGGCCAATAGCTCCCAAGTTAGTTGACTTTAGGGTATTAGGTGTTAAAACACCCCTTCGGGCTTAATTGCTTAGGTTAGGGAGGCTACGAAACCAAACTTATCTACGTTTTTATTATCATCATTTTTTTGTGTTTTTTTTTTCAAATTATATACTATCCCTTTCCCTTAGTTGTTACCTTTAACAAAAGAACATAAATAATGCAATAATTCAATGTGCAACCCACAATCATATGTTAAAGTGTGTGTGAAAATGAAGGTTTAAGAATACTTGTTAAATGAGTATATGAGCAGAATCAAGTTATAATAGTGCGAGAGTTTGTAAACCTGAATATTTCAAGAAGTATTCTGATAGACCTTGTTATGAATATTGCAAATAACAATTAGAAAATGTTTACTAAGATGCGTCTCAAGAGACAATAAAATTCCCCCTTACTCTGTCATCCTAGTAATACAGTTTTGTCAAATGGTTTTATTAAAAACAGAAGCAGTTAGTTGGTTAGTTTTTTTTTTTTTTATAAACTACTACCCTCTCACCCCAACCAAAACGAGACATTGTCCTCAATGTCCTAACGTAGAAAGATAGAGTATAGAAGACATCACCCGAAGCGACGAACAACGACAAACCCGAAACACACTTGAACAAATATAAGAGATAACAAAACGAGAAAAATATTTTGCTATTAATAAAACCAAAAGACACAAATTTTTACAAACTAAGACTCAAATCGTAGTTGTGATTGTGGCTCACATCTTCCCTTGGTTTTACATCCAAGAACGGCTTAAACGCCCTCTATGGGTCGAGGATAGGCTTCCCATCTAGTTTTCTTAAAAACTAGTGATTAGTACTTAAAAGTGCATTTTTATCAAGGTTTTATATCATCATTTTACACTTGAAGTATCAATAACTCCTTAACTAAAGCATGTTTTATAATAACATATCTAATAATATAAGATACCTTTAATTTATGGTAAATGTTCATCTTAAATGCAGGCCTATCACATAAATGAAAGAATTGATTGATGAGTTGAAGTACTGAAATTGAAAGGACAAAAAGATGGCCAAACTTAGAAAAGAGATGTTGGTGAAGTCCAAACTGGAACACTGTTTGGTAATCGGGTCATATCTAGAGCTGTAGATCTCAGATTTAGGTCTACCTTATATGGATGGAAAGCTAAGACATAGGCCTACAACTTTCATGAGGAGTCCAAGATTTAAGAAGGTCGTTTTCAAGTCCAAATGGTAGCAACAACGAAGAAGTCCAAATCTGTCCTGCAGCCCGGATAATCGTTCAGTGTTCAGCCCATATCTCGAGTTCTAGAAGTCCAAATGATCTCACATTTTTACCCTGGAAAGCTGAGACAATTTCCTAGAACGTTCATGATTTAAGTCTGTTCAAATTATGACGTTATCAATGACGTTTTAGGCGACAAGAAGATAAGAATTGTCACCAAGTCAAGATGTGGCCACTCACTCATCAATTAGTCAACAAATCAATAGTTCCGAATTTTGGCCTATAAAAGGAGGCATTTGCCATGTATTTAGGCATCTTGGTGTTCAGATCAAGATCATGCTCTTGCTCTCTCTTTATCTTTTGTAATACTTAAGTTTTGTTTATATTAATCTCTTGTTTATGCCTTTCATTTCCTTTTCTTTACTTAGTTAACTTATTTCTCATTTATGTTCTTATCTTGTTTATTTATGTTTCTTTCTTTCATTATGTTTAGCTAAGTTAATTATGTCAAGGTGAAAAGGGTACACTAATGGTGTAAGAATAAGTATAATATAAACCTAACATGAACCTTAATGTTGGATACTAACATGCTTTATATTTGTTATCTTGTTCACTTTTAATACTTTACTTGTTAAATGGTTAATCTAGATTTATGTTGTATAACACTTAGTACAACATATACTTGGCACTTTCATAGCCCATACTTGTATGGTATAACCGACACCGAGCTATGAAAGGAACTTGATTTGTTGTTAACATAAGTTATAATCATGAATGCCTGACAACATTTACAAGTATTAGCATTATTCGAATAAGATAACTAATGTAATCATGTTAACAATTTATAATCTGATTGGAACCTCCTTTGTGTGTGGTTTCCAATTGAATAAAAAGAGTTTATATTATACTTGTTTGAAATACCATTAGTGGATCCTCTAACCTTGACATTTGTTGTTATCATTGTTTAATCCTTACGTTAATCTTCCATCTCAAAGTTCTCATCAACTTTTTCTTCTTCATCATCTTTATTATTATCATTATTAATAGTATTATTGGTATTATTATTATTACTACTACTATTACTACTACTACTATTATTATTATTACTATTACTACTACTACTACTACTACTACTACTACTACTACTATTATTATTAGTATTAGTATTAGTATTATTACTATTATTATTGCTGTTATTGTGTTGTTGTTATTTATAATTTATACAATTAACCTTCCTGTGGTTCGACCCCGGTCTTGCCGGGTTATTTATTACTTCGACACTCCTGCACTTGGGGAGAAGACATCAATCTTTTGGTCGTGTCAACTGGCAAACAGGGTCTTTTATAGTCAGATTCCCAAGACTAAGTCGATCATGTTCTTTATGGAATTGTGGTCATAAATCATGAATTGCACGATGCACATCTCCACTAGGATGCGTCTCAAGGGTTAATAGAAGATTATCTAAAGACCCCTTACTCAGGCCATCCTTAATGAATTGTATTTTATCTTCACAGTTTAGAGATACCATTCCTAAAGAACGACATGTTGTATTACAAGTCCATCTGGCACATCAAAGGACAGACTTTCAGTAGTTTTGCACAACGTTTCTTTGCAAAAGTGTTTTTACCTATTCCAGGCATGTATGAAATGAAAGAGTTGGAGGACTCACCTGATAATCGGACCTTTGCTTTAATTAGCCAGCGAGTATCTTCAAGAATTCCATGATTCATTAACAACATCAATCTTGCACACTTAGTACAGTAAATTTTTGTAATCGTATTCTGAGGCAGAGTGGGAAAGTACTTTTTCAATTTTTCAAGAGTGGTGTCCATTTTTAAATGAGAATTGGAGAAGAGATTCAAATAAGGGAGAAAGAGCAAAGAATTGCACAAATATATAAAATTTCAGTTATTATGGGAAACTGAAAGAACCGACTTAAGTCAGGAGTACCGTTATCTACCATTTGACCAGGCTGAAAGAGACTAGCAAAACAAAATTCACACCAAAACAAAGCACAAAACAATATGAGAAAAAGAATCAATCTTTACATACAGGATCACTCAATTCAATAGAATCATTTTCAACTGGAAAATTGTCAAAGAAAACTTTCAAACGATGTCCATTTACCTTGAAAACATTGTCATTCTTTGGATTCTCAATATCACAGGCCCTGTATGGATACACATGTTTCACAATAAAAGGATCACTCCATCTTGATCTTAGCTTTCCAGGAAATAAATGGAGTTGAGAATTATAAAGCAAAACTTTTTTACCAACATCAAATGTTTTTCTCAAGATTCTCTTGTCATGAAACTCTTTGATTCTTGCTTTATGAATTTTTGAATTCTCATATGCATCATTTCTTATTTCCTCAAGCTCATTTATTTGTAATTTTCGCAGCTGACTAGCACCATCAAGGTTAGAATTGAAAGCTTTAATAGCCCAATAAGCTTTATGTTCAAGTTCCACAGGCAAGTGACAAGGTTTTCCATAGACTACTCTATAAGGTGACATACCTAATGATGTTTTATAAGCAGTTCGATAAGCCCAAAGTGCATCATTAAGTCTAAAAGACTAGTCTTTTCTATTAAGGTTCACTATTTTCTCCAAGATCTGTTTGATCTCCCTATTAGCAAGCTCTACTTATCCATTTGTCTGAGGATGATAAGGGGTGGCAACTTTGTGTGTGATTCCATATTTCTTTATTAAAGATCAAATGACTTCTTGAAAAAATATGTTCCACCATCACTTATCATGGCTCGAGGGATTCCAAATCGACTCAAAATATTTTGTTTCAAAAACTTTATCATTGTTTTGTGATCATTGTTTCGACTTGGAATTGCCTCTATCCATTTTTTTTTGTTACAGTGGAAATAAAGCAAAAAGACTAAACAATTCTAGGGAAGCTAATTCCCATGATATCTACTAGAAGAAGCTGTTGCAAGCCTTGAGGAGGCTCATCCCAGATCATCAAACCATTGTTGCAGGAAGTTGCAAACTTTGCCATTAAGTCAGCACAAAAATTAGCCTCTCTAAATGTATGTTCAATTCTGCAGTCCGGTCTCTACTCGCAATTCTCTAATCTCGAAAATAAAGGCCCCGTACTTATGGAAACCCACTTGATTAGCAGATAACAATCTAAGAGCATCCTTTGAGTCTGAGTGACAAATTATCTTGCGATATCCTCGATCCCAAGCCAGCTTCAGTCCTTTAGCAATAACTAGTAACTCTAGAAGAAGGTTGCAAGCAACACCTGCAAAGATAGTAAATCCAACAAGAAAATTCCCCGTACTGGCCCTAATTAAACCACCAGCTCCAATCCAACCAGGGTTACCGAGAGAGCTACCATCCACATTAATCTTTATAAAATCCCAAGGAGGCCGTTGCCACAAGATCTGGATTGTTTCTTTAGTTACCTTCATATCTTCTCCCCAAGCCATATGAGAATCAATAGCCATTCTCCAAATATTCCTCCTCAACCAAATATCGCCTTCATAGTGGTTTTCGAAAGCAAAACAGTTTCTTTGCCTCCAGATCCACCATAAAGCTGAAAGGAATAGATGACCCTGGTCTGAATCCACTTGCTGAATAATCCAGTCCACAATATTCCCACCAAGAAAATTAGTTGCTCCAATGAAACCAAGTTCCTGCCAAACCTTCCAAGCTCTTCTATAGTCCCTAATACAGTGCCAAGTGTTGTTACTCATTTTCGGACCCCACGTGCTAGAGACGGTCTATACCTCTTTTAAACAGTATAGGAGTTTAGCTCATATTCGCCAAGAAGATTGACAAAAGCACGAAAGAAATATTTTGTGTTTTGAAACCTTGTTTGAGTCAAGCTGCTCTTTTTATCCTTCCCCTTTACTACCAAAATCATCAGGTTTTCTTAGGTTGATCAGGAGTCTTCATAATGCTAAATTCATTCTTTTTTATCTGGTCTTTAAGGTTGAATAAATCCCTCATAATTTGCACTAAAAAAATAGTTCTCGTCTTGTCGTAATTTTTTGGTTCCAACTTAGGCTCCGATTCGACTCGGTTTCGTACGATATCCGACCATCCTAGGTATATCATATCACTCATTACATGTTGAAAAGTTGACGTACACCCGTATTAGGTCCTAGGGATCATTTTTCTTAGAGCAGATTCTCGCTCGATTTGGATGGTTCGCTTTGTCGGATTAAGAACCTTTTGACCAACCGGATTCATCGCGTTCTGTTTTGTAAAAAGATTTTATCTCACTTCGACTCCTTCATCAAAGTTGTAGTCCTAGACGTGTAGATGAATTTGGGCTTTTGAATCACTTGATTTCAATATCAGAAGCTCAAGATATTCCCGTTTGAATATCTGGTGTTGAAAGCGGGATTCCCGACCGCGAGAAGGATTTTTGCCCAAATTCGCGGGATCTGCTTTGAAGGATTGTTTTTGGACCAAGGACTGAAACGAAATGTGCTAAATTGAGGGATTGAATTGAAGAAGGACATTGAAAGCTGGAGAGGGGGGCTGGATCATCATAAATGACAGGATTTTTACCACACCGAATAAGGAAAATAAGACCTTTCACTTTGCACCCTCCCGTTGATTTCTTTCCTTTTTTCTCCGATGTTTTCCTTTCTCATCACGCCCGATTTTTGAGCCGAAGACCACGTTTTTGTTGCCTCATTTCAAAGGGAGCAACTGGCCCTATGGAAGGAAAGAAAAGAGCCACACCCTCCTCTAAAAACTGGAAAGAAATCGGACGTAAAGCACCAGCACAAAATCGAATATTGCGGCTTCCTTTTGCGTTTTTTTTCGCAAATCGGTAGGGATTTACGTCCTAGAATTAATGCATTAAATCTTTCCTAAATAGAGATATGTTAGACTATATATAAACCCCTCTAATGACCTAGCAAGGGGCGGCGAAGGGAGCGAGAAAAAATAGAAAAGAGAGGCGGCAAAAATAAGAGAAAAACAGAGAGAAAAGAGCGAGAAGGAAAACGGCAAAAGAAAGAGAAGGAAAACGCAAGAGAGGCAGGCGACGAGGAAACCGAGTCATTTACCAAAGACATAGCTGAAATATTTCGTCCGTTTCAAGATCTCTATTTTCGTCATTCATTTACCAGCAGCCAAGGAGGCACGCGTGAGCCGTGTGTCTTTCGGCCTTGGGTTTTATTTTCTACGCAAACAGAGCTGCAGTTTGAAGGAACACGCAAGAGAGGCGGGCGACGGTATTCAAGGAAGCACGCGTGAGTCGTGATATTTTGGTCCCTGGTTTCATTTTCTCGCAAACAGAACCTGCAGTATAGGCCCCAATCTCTCCTCCTTTGTTATTTTTATACGGCCATTTGCAAAGAATCGGTAGGCCATCTCCTTCGCTGTTTCGGTGCCGGGTAAGTCCATGCATTCTCTTTGCTTTGCATTTTAATTATATGTTACTTGTGCAATCTTTTGTGGTTCCTGTTCAAGTGAATTATAATTCACTTGGACGGTTTGTCTAAATTTTGTGTCCCGCCGGTCCCCCGCTGAGGCACGTGACCTGTCCGGACCTAATTATTTTTTTGTTTTGAACAAAATAAAAGAAAGAGAAAGAGATTTATTTTCTGGAATATTTATTTTAAAGTCTGAATTTTTTTTATGTTGTAAAAAAATATATATACCAATCTTGTATTTAAAATACCCGGTTTTTCGACGCGATGTGACAAATATACATATATATCAAAAAAAATGTTTTTTTTATGTGTTGCATACGGCCAATACTCTAACATGTTTTGAACGTTCTTTTTATATAAAAAATATTGGAAGTTTAGAAAATGTGTTTTCGCATGGATTTCTTAAACACAATAAAAAATTATTTTCTTGCATTTCTGGATTTTACAACATGTTTGTAAAACTCCAAAGGGTATTGGCCAATATTCCAAAAAATATAAAAATCTTATTTTGGGGGGAATTAATCTATTATTCACCGTTAATGTTTGGATAAAGAAACCCCAAAGGGATGAATATCCAAAATATTATTGGGAATAACTTGTTATTATTCACCGTTAATGTTTGGACAAAGAAACCCCAAAGGGATGAATATCCAAAATATTATTGGGAATAATTTGTTATTATTAGCTGTTAATGTTTGGATAAAGAAACCCAAAGTGGTTAATATCCAAAATATTTTTCTAGGAATAATAAGTCATTACACATCCTTGAAAGAAGCCTTGATTGTAATCGAGGACATTTCAATTTTTTTACTCCGCGGTTTACGAGCCGTAAGAGTATGAAATACTAAGGGAAAAATGAGCTTTTAAAGCACATGGAATCTCCTTGGATTTCTATCTTAATAAATTTAGTTTGAATCAAACCTAGGAAAATTGATGGGATTAGAAAACACCAACACCATAGCAATTATAAGACAAACCAAATTAACACCAAGCAGCTTACCTTAGGTAGGGCGTACTAGGGGTGCTAATACCTTCCCTTTCCGCAACCAGTCCCTTACCTTAGAATCTCTGAAAGACCAGTTAGGTTTCCTAGTGACCATAATACTAGGTGGCAACTCCCTTTATCCACAATCAAAACAAAAGACTCCGAAACCAACCGAGGATCGCCGCGCTCCGCTCGCGAGGGTACGACACCAAGTATCCTCGACAAAGAAATTAGCAACGGGGCAGCCCCGATTGTCCGTTAACCTCCTCCTAAATTGAAGTGTGTTTGTTGGTAAACAGCCATGGAAAATAAGCCAAATTAAGTGCTTGACCTTTTCTATAGCCTTAAGCTTCACTAATTAATGCCATTTCCCTGTATCATCCTCCATGTGTCTAGATCTGTTTAAAAGCCAAGTATACCCAAGATGAGGAGTATAAGTTCCAGCAATTGAATTTTCCCAAACCACACAGTCCTTTAGATTTCGGTCTCTAGGAATTGGGACAGCTAAGATTCCAAAACGAATATCATTAGGAATTACCGTAGATAGTGACTCCAAGTTCCATTGTCCATCATCCCAAAGATCCTTTACCAACATGTCTGTGTCACTAATATTCACTATCGAAAGAGTTGACGCTAATCTCCCAAATTCTAACCATTTATCGTACCAGATCGACACATCTCCAGTACCAAGCCTTATCATGAATCCCTCCCTCAAATGTTGAAGAGCACGAATGATGGATTTCCAGCAATAAGAATTGGAATTAGAAAAGTTCCGAGATTTGAACCAACAACTGATTCTTCACATATTTCTTGTGTAGCAATTGCACCCATAATTTACCAGGGCTATTCAGGAGATGCCAGATCAGTTTTCCAAGCAGAGATATATTTCCAAACCTTGTTTCCCTCACACCCAAACCCCCGTTGATGCGAGGACGAGTCACCATATTCCAATTAATCAAATTCCAACTCGCTCCCGTCTCTTGGTTACCCCAAATAAATTGCCCGACAATTTTATCAATTTGCATACATGTAGCATTAGGCAACCACATGTTCCGCATAAGGTAAATAGGCATAGATGTGAGGACAAACATTTTGCCGAGTAATTCTTCCCGCTTTGTTTAACAATTTACCCTTCCAATCAGCTAACCTTCCTTTAATTTTATCAATGATAAAATTAAAATGAGCCCTTTTAACTCTACCTTGAATAAGCGAAAATCCCAAATATTTTCCTAGATCCCCTGCAACCTTGATTGAAGACAATCAAGAAAACTTTTCCTTCTTTCCCCTGCTAACATTCTTCGATCCCATAATTTCTATTATTGGTCCTCTTCAAGGCAGTTTTGTTCCTGATCGGGGCACAACAGAGAATGCTCTGATAGCTCAAGAAATTATGCATTACATGAACCATTCAAAGAGCAAAAAGGGTTCATTGGCAGTGAAGCTTGACTTGGAGAAGGCTTATGACAGAGTGGAGTGGGATTTTCTTCAGAAGACTCTAGAGGATTTTGGCTTTCCAAAGAATATTGTGAAGTTGATTATGTATTGTGTTAAGTCTTCCTCTTTAACTTTGCTCTGGAATGGGTCTAAACTTCCTAGTTTTGTTCCTACCCGTGGTTTAAGGCAAGGAGATCCAATGTCACCTTATCTGTTCGTCATCTGTATGGAAAAATTATCTTGTATGATTGCCAAAAAGGTTAATGAGAGACAATGGAAACCAAGTGCAAGTAACTAGAGGAGGGCCAGGGATTTCTCACCTCCTCTTTGCCGACGATATTCTTCTATTTACTTCGCCTCTATCCATTTTGAAACATAATCTACTACGACTAATATATACAAGAAACCAAATGATGGAGGAAATGGACCCATGAAATCTATACCCCAACAGTCAAAGATCTCAATGACAAGAATAACATTTAAAGGCATCATGTGACGTTTTGAAATAGATCCCAACTTTTGATAATTTTCACAAGTCTTGCGAATGCATGTGAGTCCTTGAACATGGTGGGCCAATAAAATCCACTTTGTAAGATTTTTGCAGTGGTCTTTCTTGATGAGAAATGACCCCTACATGCCTCAGAATGATAAAATTTAATGACACTACTTACCTCATTGTCAGGAATGCGTCTTCGAAATATTTGATCGGACAATATTTGAATAAATAAAGGTCATCCCAATAAAAGTTCTTCACTTCGTTCAAGAACTTTCTTTTATCTTGGGTACTCCAATGAGCCGGCAATTGTCCCGAAATAAGAAAATTGACAATATTAGCAAACCAAGGCATTGTAGAGACAGAAAATAAAGATTCATCGAGAAAGTAGTCATTGATTGGTGTGATGTCGGATGTCGAATCTATTGTCACTCTTGACAAAAGATCCGCATCAACATTTTCGGTGTCTTTCTTGTCCTCGATTTCTTCCCCGTGAATAAATCATTTGCAATTCTTCGATTCCTCAAACTTAGTTTTACTCGCGACCAAAAGATTGATGTCGTCTCCCAAGTATAGGAGTGTCGAAGTAATAAATAACCCTAAGCAAGACCAAAGTCGAACCTCAAGGAGGTTAACTATATAAATTATAAATAATAATAATAATAATAATAATAATAATAATAATAATAATAATAATAATAAGTTGAAGAGAGCTTTGAGATGTGATATTGATATAAGGATTAGACAATGATAAAAACAATTGTCAAGGTTAAAGGATCCACTAATGGTATTTCAAACAAGTATAATATAAACTCTTATTATTCAACTGGAAACCACATACAAAGGAGGTTCCAATCGGATTATAAATTGTTAACATGATTACATAAGCTATCTTATTTGAATAATGCTAATACTTGTAAATGTTGTCAGGCATTCATGATTATAACTTATGTTAACAACAAATCAAGTTGGCATTCATGATTGTCCAAAAAATATAAAAATCTTATTTTGGGGGGAATTAATCTATTATTCACCGTTAATGTTTGGATAAAGAAACCCCAAAGGGATGAATATCCAAAATATTATTGGGAATAACTTGTTATTATTCACCGTTAATGTTTGGACAAAGAAACCCCAAAGGGATGAATATCCAAAATATTATTGGGAATAATTTGTTATTATTAGTTGTTAATGTTTGGATAAAGAAACCCAAAGTGGTTAATATCCAAAATATTTTTCTAGGAATAATAAGTCATTACACATCCTTGAAAGAAGCCTTGATTGTAATCGAGGACATTTCAATTTTTTTACTCCGCGGTTTACGAGTCGTAAGAGTATGAAATACTAAGGGAAAAATGAGCTTTTAAAGCACATGAAATCTCCTTGGATTTCTATCTTAATAAATTTAGTTTGAATCAAACCTAGGAAAATTGATGGGATTAGAAAACACCAACACCATAGCAATTATAAGACAAACCAAATTAACACCATGCAGCTTACCTTAGGTAGGGCGTACTAGGGGTGCTAATACCTTCCCTTTACGCAACCAGTCCCTTACCTTAGAATCTTTGAAAGACCAGTTAGGTTTCCTAGTGACCATAATACTAGGTGGCGACTCCCTTTATCCACAATCAAAACAAAAGACTCCGAAACCAATCGAGGGATCGCCGTGCTCCGCCGCGAGGGTGCGACAGGATGGCGACTCCACTGGGGACCCTAGGACTAGGCTTGGTAATTTGTTTGTTTATGCTATGTTGGTTTTTGTTTTTTTAGATGAATGATACTTTGTTTAAAAGCTTTAGCATGCATCTTTACATTCTGTCATACATGATATAGTCATTCATCACTTTATGATTATTATTTTTTTGAGGGCACACACATTAAACTTTAAGTTAAGTGGGGAACTAGCAGCTTGCCTTATGACTTGAGTCAAGGTTTAAGTTTGTGTAAACCCCAACTCTTTGCTTGAGTGTTTAGACTGATAGTGATTGGTACATGTGCCATCCCACTATCTCGTTGAACCCCCATATTGCCTTTACGAGGGCGATCACTGGACAAAGAAGAGACCCCTTTTTAGAGACCAAGTAGTAAAACTACCCTATGTCTCACGTAAAGGAACTAGAACCTATCCTTAGGGTGTATGATCCATAATATCTTTTGCATCAAAACAAGTCTAACCCCCAAGGCATTTTGAATTCCAGGGACTTGTGAACGAAATGGCCACCATTGCTAAACTTTCCATCATAGAATATGGGAAAAATTCCGAATGTCACAATTGACTCAAGGAGACGCCTTAGAAGCGATGCTAAGAAACTGTCACCAATCAAGAACCTGAATTGCATTATGAATGAGGTGAACAGGGTTAACGACTCACTTTCAGAATGTGGATAAGGATGCATTTTTTAATAAATACGAACGTTTGATGGAAATTACAAGGGTAGAAGTTTTAAGCCCAGCTGTGCGAGCCATAGTTTATTTTTGGGATCCAGATTACCGGTGTTTTTCTTTTGGAAGCATAGACCTATGTCCCACTATGGAGGAATATGGGATGTTGAATGAGTTTCCAAACAATCTATCGGATTTATTTGCCTTTGAGATCGACAAGATCATCCCCGAACTGTCAAAAGCTGCTTCAGAATCTCCAACTTGGAAAAGTTTTTGGAAAAGAATGCTACCGGTTTGAAATGGAGGATGCTAGAAATTGAACTGGAAAAGAAGTCAGGATTAGAAAAAGAGAGATTGATTGCCTTGGGCATATTTGGCCTTGTGTTGTTCCCAAGTCGACGGGTTTAGTGAGTTTGGAGGCCGCCGCTTATGTAGAGTATGAGAATACACAAATCAATCCAATGGGGTCGCTATTTTAGCTGAAACCATCTTGACGCTTAATCATTGTAGGAGGACCGGAAAAGGGGCAATGAGATGCTTGCACGCAGTTGTTGTATATCCGGATGGTTAGCCATATCGAAACAAAAAAACCTGTCTTCAATAATTTTTGGTGGTTCACCCAAAGACCCCCGAAGTTAGTAGAAGAAGAAGAATGGGGAGATCTAGATAACCAAGGTTGGGTTGACAAATTAGAAGGTTTCCCTAATAGTGATTTTAAGTGGAGAGCACCATGGGTAACGACAGTGGAAGTCCTAATGAGTTGTGGACAAAGACGTTGGGTGCCATTGGTAGGGATTACAGGTTATGTGAGTTATGCTCCTGCCTTAGTGGTAAGGCAACTTGGGGGCATGCAGTTTGTTCCAAGGACTATGGAAATTGCTCAATTCTTTGGTTTGTTCAAAGATTCTATTGCACAAGAAGTTTTAGAGATCATCAAACAAGATTGGAAGCATTTGGTTTTGGTTGAGATAGAAGGTTTAAAGGATCCAAGTGCAAGTGAAGGATATGCAAGATGGAGAGACTTAGCTGCTTCAGCCATGCCTTGTGTAGAAGCCAAATCTCCCCAAACTATAGAAGAGCCTGTTAAGAGGAAAAGGGTCAATAATGAAGAGGAGTTGAGAAGACAAGTGGAAAAACTTCGGACAGAGTTGAGCAAAAACAGAAAAGACAAGGCAATGTTGGAAGAAATGATGTTAAAAGAAGATAAAAGGAGAGCATTTCTAGATGAGCAAATACAATCTAGAGATGCGCGAATAACAAAGCTTGAGTTAAAGCTGGGTGAGGAGAAGATTGCTAGGGAAAGGAGTGAGAAGGAGCTAAGAGGGATGAGTTTGGATTGGATGCAAAGTTGTTCGAACTTGAAGCAATGGAGATTGACTTTAACGATTGCCAAGGAAGTGCGAGAATATTTCCAAGAAAAATTTGCACAAGTCCAGTTTGAATTGATGGATAGGATTGGGAAGTATGAGGATTTGAACAAGAAATATATGGAGTTGGAAAGTCGTTCGATGGAGATTGCAAAAGAAGAAAATAAAAGGAAAGGTTTTGAGGCTATTGAAACAGAATTAGCGGTTAAGAAGAATGAGATAAAAGTTATGAGGATAAAGCTTGACAAGGAACGTGAAAAGATGAAGTATTTGGACGAGAAGCTAGCAGCAATGGAAAAACACAAGGATCAAATCGACGCCAACAACACCGCTTTGAATAGAACCAATATGTTACTCATAGAAAAGATGACCAAGACAGATGAGCAAATGGATGAAGCCGCTGCACATGCTCGAATTATTAGAATTAATGCGCAGAATGTGGGAGGGGACATCATTCGCTATCGCCGAAGCCTAGCTGAAACCGATGCCTTTCTAGGGAAGATTGAGAACCGTGGTTTTGCCTTCTTACCTTTGGCTAGAGAGTTTGTGGAGGAAAGGGATTAATAAATTTTGTATTTCCTTTTTATTTATTAATGTAATAAACTTATCAAGCATTAATGAAAAGGGCGTTGACCCATCTTCTTATGCAAAATCTGTCTCTTGGTGAAAATGATTCAAGCAAACGACTTGAAAGGTAGTACTCCTAGCAATGTGACAAAAGAACCTATGTTTATAAGGTGGTGGCTATTATTCGTTCACAAGAAAGTTGCATCCATACCCAATATACAAAGCATTCTCAATCATGCATTTTTCTCATGCATCTATGCACGCATCTGCAGATTAAGAAACATAGGTCCCCCTTCTAGAATCCACAACACTCGACAAAGAAAAAGAATGGAAAATGAAGAAAGGTCACAACCGAAGCTCGGTACCAAAGAGAACTTGAAGGAGTTCGGAATGATGTTGCGCACCTAACCGGTATGTTAGAGCAAATGTTGAGAGCCGAGAGATGGAGAGGGAACGTCTACTCAACTTTGATGAAGCACCAGCAGCGCTCAAATTCCTGTCGCACCTATAAACGTGGGGGCAAATACACCAAATAAGCAAGATCCTAATCCCACTCAGCCCATCCAAATCCCTATTACAATGGATTTAACAAACGAGGACCCACATGACGTCAAACTCTCTAATCATGAAGGGTATGATAAGTGGACTGCACTAGAAGAGAGGCTAAGGGCAGTTGAAGGAAATGATTTATTTGACCCACTTAGGGCTGCTGAAGTATGTTTGGTGCCTAACATTGTTATTCCAAAGAAGTTCGGAGTGCCGAGTTTGTTAAGTATACCGGGATGGAATGCCCAAAGACCCATCTCCGTTCTTACTATAACAAAATGGCAGAAGTTATCCACGATGATAAAATGTTGATTTACTTCTTCCAGGATAGCCTGACAGATCGGCCCTTAGTTGGTATATGAGGCTTGGACAATATTAGGATCAAGAAGTGGACGGACTTGGCGAGATGCTTTCTTAAAGCAATACAAGTTTAATCTTGAGATTGCTCCCGATAGGACCAGTCTAATTACCATGGAGAAAGGAAATCAAGAGTCCGTAAGGGTTTATGCTCAAAGGTGGCGTGACCAAGCTATCAATGTACAACCTCCACTAATAGAGACGGAGATGGTGACACTTTGTTTGCTAATACTTTTAGGGCTCCATACTATGAACACCTTATGGGTAGTTCAAGACAACATTTCTATGATGTGGTGCGGATTGCTGAGAGGATTGAACAAGGAATCCGAAGTGGGAGAATTGCGGGAACCTATAGAGAAGAGAGGTTTCATTGGGAAAAAGAAAGAAAATGAGGTGAATAACCTAGAAGGTGGATACAAAGGGAGAAGCAAAAACTACCAAACACCTACCACCCAAGTCACCAGTATCAATTTTGCCAAACCCTCCATCCCAAACCAACCCAATCAAACAAAATTCCCAAAGCAAATAACCAAAGCAATTACCAAAGAAGAGACAACCGACCATCGGAAGAACAATTACCACCTTTACCAATAACCTTAAAAGAGTTGTATGCCAAGTCTTGTTGAGTATTGGGCGGATAGCTCCCCTACCCGTACCACCTATGCAACCACCTTTCCCCGCCCGGTACAACCCCGAGGTGACTTGTGAATACCATGCTGGTCACGCAGTCATAGCATTGAGGCTTGTTTTGCTTTTAAAAGGAAGGTTTTGCAACTGATCAAAGTTGGATGGGTCACTTTCGAGGATTCACCTAATGTGAATTCAAACCCTCTACCCAAACATGCTGTAGGTGGTAGTGGAGTGAATACTATGGAGGTCGGTAGCAAAGAGAAGGTGCTAAAAGTGACCATGGCGAGGCAGTACGAGATGTTGGTACAATCTGGACATATAGAGAAACCATCTGAACATTACATGAGGGAAATGATTTTTGCCCCTTCCATAAAAAGAAAGGGCATCACATTGATGAATGCATTGAGTTTCATCAAAAGGTTGCGAGAATGCTAACTTTAGGAGAGCTAAGGATTGAGGCCGCAAGAGATAATGAAGAGATCGAGATGATAGAGAATCGGGGAAATGTAGAGTCCAATCAACGGCTAATGGGCTCTCAAAATTGGTATTAACTAAGCCCTCATATGCAAACAAAGTAGACTATGGAGTGATGCCTGGAGATTATGGTTATACCTCGAATATTGAAACTCCTTTGCCGCTGTTCCGAACTGAGATAAGTGGACTAATTCGGAGTGGTCGTTGTTTCACACACGAAGAACTAGAGAAACAAAGAAAGGCTAAGGGCAAGGAGGTGTTGGACCTCGATAAAGAGTTTGAGGTGAATAAACCTGTGACTGAGGAAGAAACAAATGAGTTTTTGAAATTGATGAAGCATAGTGAGTACTATATAGTGGATCAGATGAAGAAGACCCCTGCCAAGATTTCCATCATGTCATTAATACTCAGCTCCGAGCCGCATCGTAATGCTTTGCAAAAAGTACTGAATGAGGCCTACGTACCCCAAGATATTGAACAAAAGACTATGGAGCATATAGTAGGGAGGATCCATGCCGCCAATTACTTATATTTCACAGAAGATGAACTTGACACCGAAGGAACTGGACATAACAAGCCCTTGTATGTCACAGTCCGATGCAAAGATTGTCTCATCGGTAAAGTTCTCATCGATAACGGCTCGGCCCTTAATGTGTTACCAAGGCATGTGCTGGATGAAATGCCGTAGATCCCTCACACATGCAACCCAAGTATGATGATGGCTAGAGCGTACGATGGCTCACCAAGGCAAGTGATAGGGACAATTGAGGTCGAACTAGCTCGTGGGTCCACAAGTCTTTCTAGTAACCCTTCAAGTGATGGATATCCACCCTTCCTATAGTATGTTGTTAGGAAGGCCATGGATACATTCTGCGGAGCTGTCACCTCCTCCCTACATCAATGTTTGAAGTACATTGCCAATGGTGTTCTGTTACTTGTTAAGGTCGAGGAGACTATATCAATGGTAAGAAATGTGGCGGTTCCATTCATTGAAGCTGAAGATTGTAAGGATGGAAACCTTCATGCATTTGAGGTTGTAAATACGGAATGGGTGCCCGAGAACACTGTGGTGAGGAAGCCAGAAATCTCGGAGGCCACCAAAATGGCCGCTAAAAGCTTTTTGAAACACAAGATTCCTTTCCCATATGACATTAAGAAAGGAAGGCTTGAATGGGTGGATATAATCAAACCAAAAGTCTGCAGAACAGAGGTTTGGGCTTGGATATAAGCCCAAGAAGGAGGATTACAAGCGAGCTGCTGGTGCAAGAAGGGAGAAGAGAATGGCTAGGATTGAAGGAAGGAAGCCCGAAGAAGAAAGCTTAGCCATCCCTTCAATCGGGATTTCGTTTCCAAAGGGCGCATATGTGATGCAGCTGATAAAGGACATGGAAACCTCCTTCGAAGCTTTCTTCAATGAACATAAACACTCTAGAGGAAGATCAAGTCAAGGACATTGCCGAGAAAATTGAATCCGGAAGAAGGGATGAAGAGCTCGCCACAATTAACCATTCACACTTTGGAAGAAGTCACCGACAGGACTTTCATTCGAAAGCTAGCCGAAGGAGAGAAGTTCCGAATTGGGAGACCCAAGAAGCTCCATTGGTTTTCAAAATGTAATCAACAATGATTTGTTGGATTATAATTTTATCTATGTTGTTTGCTTTTTTTTTTTTTCTATTTTGTTTTGTTTTTATTCATTGACAATCGAGGCTCAAGATGTCAATTGGATTTTATTTTTGTTTTTGAGCCAATCTTTTCCTTTTAATGAGATCATGCATTTTCAAAATTCATCTTGATGTCTTACTATGCATTTACACATCACTTCCCGCTTTCGGAACCCCGAAAGCGGATCCTCCACAACAACACCCGCACTTCACATTGAGAATGAATGGCCAAACTTTAAAGAATACATAGTAGCTGTAGAAGATGAGGAATGGGAGGAGAAAAACATAGGGGAATTCATAAAATTAATAGAACAAAGATGAACAAGCTTGGAGGCCCGCTAAAGAGGAACTCGAAACCATAAATGTGGGTAATGAAGAAATCAAGAGAGAGCTGAAAATAGGGACTTTGATCACCCCTGAAGAGAAAGAAGAATTGATTGCACTGCTCCGAGATTACGTAGATGTCTTTGCCTGGTCCTACGAGGATATGCCTGGTTTGGATACGAATATCGTAGTACATAGGATACCACTAGTGGAAGGATGCAAACCGATTAACCGGAAGTTGAGGAGAACTCATCCGGAGGTCTTAATCAAAGTAAAAGCGAAAATTGAAAAACAATGGAACGCTGGTTTTTTGGAAGTAGTCAAGTATCCACAATGGGTGTCAAACATAGTGGTGGTTCCCAAAAAGGAAGGTAAAATCAGAGTTTGTGTGGACTTTAGGGACTTAAACCGAGCTAGCCCTAAAGATAATTTCCCTCTACCACACATAGATATGTTAGTTGATAATGCAGCACGCAGCTCCACATATTCCTTTATGGATGGATTTTCGGGCTACAATCGATAAAAATGGCGCAAGAGGATAAGGAGAAGACAACCTTTGTAACACCATGGGGAACATTTTGCTACAAAGTCATGCCATTTGGTTTAAAGAATGCTTGGGGCCACCTACCAAAGGGCTATGGTGACTTTGTTTCATGACATGATGCACAAAGAGATTGAAGTATACGTGGATGACATGATTGCTAAATCTAGAGAGGGAGAGAATCATGTCCAAATATTGAAGAAATTGTTTGAAAGACTAAGGAAATATAAGTTGAGGCTTAACTCGGCGAAGTGTTCGTTCGGGGGTGAAATCGGGAAGTTGTTGGGATTTGTGGTGAGTGACAAAGGGATAGAAGTGGATCCCGACAAAGTAAAGGCTATTCAATCTATGGCACCTCCCAGACTGAGAAGGATGTGAGAGGTTTCTTAGGAAGGTTGAATTACATTGCTCGGTTTATATCCCAATTAACCACGACTTGTGACCCGATCTTTCGTTTATTAAGGAAGAAGAACCACTGGAATTTGGAATGAAGAGTGCGAAGAGGCTTTTGAGAAAATCAAGCAAGTACTTGTTGAATCCACCCCGCTTGTTCCTCCTGTACCGAAAGGCCATTAATATTGTACCTAACGATAGAAACAAGACAATGAGATGTGTACTTGGGCAACACGATGAAACCGGAAGGAAGGAAAGGGCCATTTATTACCTGAGCAAGAAGTTCACAGAATGTGAGTCTAGGTATACTTGTGATTGAGAAGTCATGTGTTGTGCACCGATATGGGCCGCAAAGAGATTACGTCAGATATGTTGTATCACACTACGTGGTTAATTTCCAAATTAGACCCGTTGAGGTACATTTGTGAAAAGCCCTATTTATCAAGCCGAATTGCAAGATGGCAAGTTCTATTGGCTGAGTATGACATAGTATATATGACAAGAAAAGCCGTAAAAGGGAGTATTATTGCCGATCACCTGGCTGACCATGCTATGGAAGATTATGAATCATTAGACTTTGAATTTCCCGATGAAGATGTGCTTGCAATCGAGGAAGAGAAATCAGATTGGTGGATTATGTACTTTGATGGTGCTTGTAAATGTATGTGGTAACGGAGCGGGTGTAGTGATAATCTCTCCCGATAAGAAGCAAGATCCGGTTTCGGTTAAGCTACAGTTCGGGTGCACCAACAACACGGCTGAGTATGAAGCTTGCATTCTCGGTTTGGAGGCTGCATTGGAGCTAAACATCAGAAAGATAGATGTGTATGGAGACTCAATGCTGATCATTTGCCAAGTAAAAGGAGAATGGCAAACCAAGGAAGAGAAGTTAAGGCCTTACCAAGAATACCTGTCTAAACTGGGCTGGAGAATTTGAGGAAATAGAGTTCACCCATCTAGGAAGGGAAGGAAACCAGTTTGCGATGCTTTGGCTACACTAGCATCTATGGCCAAAATAGACTTTAGGCACAAGGTACAACTAGTACACATCAATATCAGAAATAACCCAGCTCATTGTTGCTCAGTCGAAAGAGAAGTGGATGGAAACCCTTGGTACTATGATGTCAAGAATTTCATCCAAAACCAGGCATATCCCATGGGGGCATCCAAAATCGACAAGAAGACCTTGAGGAGGTTGGCAATGGATTTTTATCTTGATGGGGAGATTTTGTATAAGAAATCATCCGATGGGACTTTGTTGAGATGTTTGGATGAATTTGAGGCAAAAAGCACGTTACGAGAAGTCCATGAAGGGATTTGCTCAACCCATGCTAATGGACACGTGATGGCTAGGAAGATACAAAGAGTCGGTTACTTTCGGATGACATTAGAAAAGGATTGCATCGACTATGTCCGAAAATGTCATAAGTGCCAAGTATACGAGTGACAAAATCAACGCCCCTCCAGCTCCTCTATTTAACTTGACATCTCCATGGCCCTTCGCGATGTGGGGAATTGATGTGATTGGACCCGTAAACCCAAAAAGCCAGCAATGGTCATAGGTTTATTCTCGTGGCTATCGACTACTTTACAAAATGGGTAGAAGCCGGGTCATTTGCTCATGTGACGCAAAAAGTAGTGAAGAAATTTATTGAGAGAGATCTAATTTGTCGATATGGTCCACCAGAAAAGATTATAACTGATAATGCCCAGAATTTCAATGGCAAGATGATAATAGAACTCTGCGCTAAGTGGAAAATCAAGCATTCCAACTCGTCGCCGTATAGACCAAAGATGAATGGTGCGGTAGAAGCTGCTAACAAGAATGTCAAAAAGATTATTCAGAAGATGGTAGTCACTATAAGGATTGGCATGAGATGTTGCCATTTGCCCTTCATGCGTATCGCACCGCAATCCGAACCTCAACAGGAGCCACCCCGTACACGTTGGTATATGGAATGGAGGCGGTTATGCCTTTAGAAGTGGAAATCCCCTCATTGAGAGTACTGGTAGACTCTGAGCTGGAAGAGGTAGAATGGGCAAAAGTAGGAATATGAACAACTGAATCTGATCAGTGAAAAGAGGATAGCCGCAATCTGTCATCATCAACTTTACCAAAGAAGGATGGCCAAATCATACGACAAAAAGGTTCGACCTCGAGGATTCCACGAAGGAGATCTTGTACTGAAGAAAATATTTCCTTTACCAGGAGAAGATCGGAGTAAATGGGCGCCGAACTATGAGGGCCCTTACGTGGTGAAGAAAGCATTCTCGGGAGGAGCTTTGCTTTGTTATCTAGAATGGATGGAGAAGATCTAGTTAGGCCGGTGAATTCGACTCTGTAAGGAAATATTACGCTTGATGTATTCCGTAATCTCCCAATCAATAAAATTAAGTTTGGCCATGAATTTTCTCTCAAAAAAAAAAAAAAGAAAACCTTTCTTCATAAAAAGCATGATCTCATAGCATTTAAAATCTTTCACTTAAACAAACTCTTTTCTTACACATGACTAAGTAAATGACTCCATCAATTGGAGGGAACCAAATAAAATCTAAACTTGGCATATTTATGCATACCACACTGGGGGCAAGAAGTGTACTAAGAGCACATTGGGGTCTATAGTGAACCAAAGCCCAAAGGGGTATCATCATAAGAACTTCTACAAAAGCATCTTTTTATGAGAATTGCCAATTGCATTGAAAGTTTCAGTTTTCATGAACAAAACCAAATCTTTTGAGTTTTCCTTTTAAAATGATAATAAAAGACAATACTCAATGGAGCAAGAAAGGGCCCCATAAGGAACCAAAGATCTCTTCACCAAGAGGATATGAAGTATAGTGTGCGAGCATATTCCGATTCAAGAGAAAAGGTTGGACAAACAAATGGAAACAAGAGCTCGAAGAAGTTTACAACGAAAGGGGACCTATGTTTCCAAAGATAGGTAACAAAAACATGCATGCTATATTGTCATAACACTAACATGGCGGGAAAGGTAGGACGAAAGCCAAATTAGTTCCAAGTTTTTGGGAATCACTAAGAGACGAGTCTTAAGTCAACGTAGCTACGGAAAAGAATATGAATTATGAACCAAAGACTGTTTCATTTCCTCGAGGTAAGATGTTTTCTTTTGAAATTTAAAATGGGCAGGTCATCCGATGTTGAGACCATTCCCTAGAAAAAGCATGGAGTTTTTCTAAATAATAATAATAAAAAAATAAAAATAAAATAAAACGGGCAGGTCTCCAGATATAGAGACCCCTTTCTAAAATCATTTTCTCTTACATCTGGGTAGGTCACCCATCATAATGAGACCATCATTTTCCACTTGGGTAGGTCACCCATCACAATGAGACCATTTTTTCTGGGTAGGTCACCCATTAGAATGAGACCATTCTCCATTTTTTTTTACCTGGGTAGGTCACCCATTATAATGAGGCCATTCTTCCCCCCCGGGTAGGTCACCCATAAGAATGAGACCACTCTTCCCCCTTTCCACTTGGGTAGGTCACCCATCACAATGAGACCATTTTTTCTGGGTAGGTCACCCATTAAAATGAGACCATTCTCCATCTTTTTTTTTTTTACCTGGGTAGGTCACCCATTATAATGAGGCCATTCTTCCCCTGGGTAAGTCACCCATAAGAATGAGACCACTCTTCCCCTTTTCCATTTGGGTAGGTCACCCATCATAATGAGACCATTTTTTGGGTAGGTCACCCATTAGAATGAGACCATTCTCCATTTTTTTTTACCTGGGTAGGTCACCCATTATAATGAGGCCATTCTTCCCCCTGGGTAGGTCACCCATAAGAATGAGACCACTCTTCCCCCTTTCCACGTGGGTAGGTCACCCATCATAATAAGACCATTTTTTCTGGGTAGGTCACCCATTAGAATGAGACCATTCTCCATCTTTTTTTTTTACCTGGGTAGGTCACCCATTATAATGAGGCCATTCTTCCCCCTGGTAGGTCACCCATAAGAATGAGACCACTCTTCCCTTCTCTCCACTTGGGTAGGTCACCCATCACAATAAGACCATCTTTCATTTTGGGTAGGTCACCCGTTATAATGAGACCATCTTTCATTTTGGGTAGGTCACCCGTCATAATAAAACTACACACATTTTTGTATTGGCTGGTTAAAGGAGATCGCCAGATGGGATCTCAGGTTAACCCAACCACACACAGAGTTTAACTTTGGTTAAAGGAGATCGCTAGATGGGATCTTAGGTTAACCCAATCAAAAGGGCAGGTAGCCCATGAAAATAGACCAATTTTCTAAAAAAAATGGAAAAGAAAAGAAGTGAAGTCTTTGGATGAGTAGATCACTTAGCAAGCCAAGAAGACCTTTTATTTCTTTACAAGCTTACTATGCAAAACATTGAGGAGTTTGTGCTTCGTAAGCATTGTAAAGAGGGGGCATCTGTTGTTACTCATTTTCGGACCCCACGTGCTAGAGACGGTCTATACCTCTTTTAAACAGAGTATAGGAGTTTAGCTCATATTCGCCTAAGATTGACAAAAGCACGAAAGAAATATTTTGTGTTTTGAAACCTTGTTTGAGCATTTTTCTGCTCTTTTTATCCTTCCCCTTTACTACCAAAATCATCGGGTTTTCTTAGGTTGATCAAGAGTCTTCATAATGCTAAATTCATTCTTTTTTATCTGATCTTTAAGGTTGAATAAATCCCTCATAATTTGCACTAAAAAAATAGTTCTCTGTTCGTAATTTTTTGGTTCCAACTTAGGCTCCGATTCTGACTCAGTTTCGTACGATATCTGACCATCCTAGGTATATCCTATCACTCATTACATGTTGAAAAGTTGACGTACACCTGTATTAGGTCCTAGGGATCATTTTTCTTAGAGCAGATTCTCAGTCAGATTTGGATGGTTCAGTTTTGTCAGATCAAGAACCTTTTGACCAACCAGATTCGCGTTTCTGTTTTGTAAAAAGATTTTATCTCACTTCGACTCCTTCATCAAAGTTGTAGTCCTAGACGCGTAGATGAATTTGGGCTTTTGAATCACTTGATTTCAATATCGAAGCTCAAGATATTCCCGTTTGAATATCCCGGTGTTGAAAGCGGGATTCCCGACCGCGAGAAGGATTTTTGCCCAAATTCGCGGGACTGTTTCGAAGGATTGTTTTTGGACCAAGGACTGAAACGAAATGTGCTAAATTGAGGGATTGAATTGAAGAAGGACATTGAAAGCTGGAGAGGGGGGCTGGATCATCATAAATGACAGGATTTTTACCACACCGAATAAGGAAAATAAGACCTTTCAGCTTGCACCCTCCAACTGATTTCTTTCCTTTTTCTCTCGATGTTTTCCTTTCTCATCACGCCTGATTTTTGGAGCCGAAGACCACGTTTTTGTTGCCTCATTTCAAAGGGAGCAGTGGCCCTATGGAAGGAAAGAAAAGAGCCACACCCTCCTCTAAAACCTGGAAAGAAATCGAGCGTAAAGCACCAAGACAAAATCAGAATATTGCAGCTTCCTTTTGCGTTTTTTACTGCAAATCAGTAGGGATTTACGTCCTAGAATTAATGCATTAAATCTTTCCTAAATAGAGATATGTTAGACTATATATAAACCCCTCTAATGACCTAGCAAGGGGCGGCAGAAAGGGAGCGAGAAAAATAGAAAAGAGAGGGCGTTAAAAATAAGAGAAAAACGAGAGAGAAAAGAGCGAGAGAAGGAAACAAAAAAAGAAAGAGAAGGAAAACGCAAGAGAGGCAGGCGACGGGGAAACCAGTCATTTACCAAGACATAGCTGAAATATTTCGTTCGTTTCAAAGATCTCTATTTTCGTCATTCATTTACCAGCGAGCCAAGGAGGCACGCGTGAGCCGTGTCTTTGGCCTTGGGTTTTATTTTCTGCAAACAGGAGCTGCAGTTTGAAGGAACACGCAAGAGAGGCGGGCGACGGTATTCAAGGAAGCACGCGTGAGCTGTGATATTTTGGTCCCCGGTTTCATTTTCGCAAACAGGAACTGCGGTATAGGCCCCAATCTCTCCTCCTTTGTTATTTTTATACGACCGGGTGCAAGAATCTGCAGTGCCATCTCCTTCGCTGTTTTAGCACCAGGTAAGTCCATGCATTCTCTTTGCTTTGCATTTTAATTATATGTTACTGTGCAATCTTTTGTGGTTACTGTTCAAGTAAATTATAATTCACTTGGACAGTTTGTCTAAATTTTGTGTCTGCGGGTCCCCCGCCGAGGCAAGTGACCCGGCCGCACCTAATTCTTTTTTTGTTTTGAACAAAATAAAAGAAAGAGAAAGAGATTTATTTTCTGGAATATTTATTTTAAAGTCTGAATTTTTTTTATGTTGTAAAAAAATATATATACCAATCTCGTATTTAAAATACCCGGTTTTTCGACGCGATGTGACAAATATACATATATATAAAAAAAAATGTTTTTTTTATGTGTTGCATACGGCCAATACTCTAACATGTTTTGAACGTTCTTTTTATATAAAAAATATTGGAAGTTTAGAAAATGTGTTTTCGCATGGATTTCTTAAACACAACAAAAAATTATTTTCTTGCATTTCTGGATTTTACAACATGTTTGTAAAACTCCAAAGGGTATTGGCCAATATTCCAAAAAATATAAAAATCTTATTTTGGGGGAATTAATCTATTATTCACCGTTAATGTTTGGATAAAGAAACCCCAAAGGGATGAATATCCAAAATATTATTGGGAATAACTTGTTATTATTCACCGTTAATGTTTGGACAAAGAAACCCCAAAGGGATGAATATCCAAAATATTATTGGGAATAATTTGTTATTATTAGCTGTTAATGTTTGGATAAAGAAACCCAAAGTGGTTAATATCCAAAATATTTTTCTAGGAATAATAAGTCATTACACATCCTTGAAAGAAGCCTTGATTGTAATCGAGGACATTTCAATTTTTTTACTCCGCGGTTTACGAGCCGTAAGAGTATGAAATACTAAGGGAAAAATGAGCTTTTAAAGCACATGGAATCTCCTTGGATTTCTATCTTAATAAATTTAGTTTGAATCAAACCTAGGAAAATTGATGGGATTAGAAAACACCAACACCATAGCAATTATAAGACAAACCAAATTAACACCAAGCAGCTTACCTTAGGTAGGGCGTACTAGGGGGTGCTAATACCTTCCCTTTACGCAACCAATCCCTTACCTTAGAATCTCTCGAAAGACCAGTTAGGTTTCCTAGTGACCATAATACTAGGTGGCAACTCCCTTTATCCACAATCAAAACAAAAGACTCCGAAACCAACCGAGGATCGCCGCGCTCCGCTCGCGAGGGTACGACACCAAGTATCCTCGACAACAAATTAGCAGCGGGGGCAGCCCTGATTGTCCGTTAACCTCCTCCTAAATTGAAGTGTGTTTGTTGGTAAACAGCCATGGAAAATAAGCCAAATTAAGTGCTTGACCTTTTCTATAGCCTTAAGCTTCACTAATTAATGCCATTTCCCCGTATCATCCTCCATGTGTCTAGATTTGTTTAAAAGCCAAGTATACCCAAGATGAGGAGTATAAGTTCCAAAGAATTGAATTTTCCCAAACCACACAGTCCTTTATATTTCGGTCTCTAGGAATTGGGATAGCTAAGATTCCAAAACGAATATCATTAGGAATTACCGTAGATAGTGACTCCAAGTTCCATTGTCCATCATCCCAAAGATCCTTTACCAACATGTCTGTGTCACTAATATTCACTATCGGAAGAGTTGACGCTAATCTCCCAAATTCTAACCATTTATCGTACCGAGATCGACACATCTCCAGTACCAAGCCTTATCATGAATCCCTCCCTCAAATGTTGAAGAGCACGAATGATGGATTTCCAGCAATAAGAACTGGAATTAGAATAGTTCTGAATTTGAACCAACAACTGATTCTTCACATATTTCTTGTGTAGCAATTGCACCCATAATTTACCAGGGCTATTCAGGAGATGCCAGATCAGTTTTCCAAGCAGAGATATATTTCCAAACCTTGTTTCCCTCACACCCAAACCCCCGTTGATGCGAGGACGAGTCACCATATTCCAATTAATCAAATTCCAACTCCCTCCCGTCTCTTGGTTACCCCAAATAAATTGCCTGACAATTTTATCAATTTGCATACATGTAGCATTAGGCAACCACATGTTCTGCATAAGGTAAATAGGCATAGATGTGAGGACAGATTTTGCCAGAGTAATTCTTCCTGCTTTGTTTAACAATTTACCCTTCCAATCGGCTAACCTTCCTTTAATTTTATCAATGATAAAATTAAAATGAGCCCTTTAACTCTACCTTGAATAAGCGAAAATCCCAAATATTTTCCTAGATCCCGCAACCTTGATTGAAGACAATCAAGAAAACTTTTCCTTCTTTCCCCGCTAACATTCTTCGATCCCATAATTTCTATTATTGGTCCTCTTCAAGGCAGTTTTGTTCCTGATCGGGGCACAACAGAGAATGCTCTGATAGCTCAAGAAATTATGCATTACATGAACCATTCAAAGAGCAAAAAGGGTTCATTGGCAATGAAAGCTTGACTTGGAGAAGGCTTATGACAGAGTGGAGTGGGATTTTCTTCGGAAGACTCTAGAGGATTTTGGCTTTCCGAGAATATTGTGAAGTTGATTATGTATTGTGTTAAGTCTTCCTCTTTAACTTTGCTCTGGAATGGGTCTAAACTTCCTAGTTTTGTTCCTACCCGTGGTTTAAGACAAGGAGATCCAATGTCACCTTATCTGTTCGTCATCTGCATGGAAAAATTATCTTGTATGATTGCCAAAAAGGTTAATGAGAGACAATGGAAACCAGTGCAAGTAACTAGAGGAGGGCCAGGGATTTCTCACCTCCTCTTTGCCGACGATATTCTTCTATTTACTTCTGCCTCTATCCATTTTGAAACATAATCTACTACGACTAATATATACAAGAAACCAAATGATGGAGGAAATGGACCCATGAAATCTATACCCCAACAGTCAAAGATCTCAATGACAAGAATAACATTTAAAGGCATCATGTGACGTTTTGAAATAGATCCCAACTTTTGATAATTTTCACAAGTCTTGCAGAATGCATGTGAGTCCTTGAACATGGTGGGCCAATAAAATCCACTTTGTAAGATTTTTGCAGTGGTCTTTCTTGATGAGAAATGACCCCTACATGCCTCAGAATGATAAAATTTAATGACACTACTTACCTCATTGTCGAATGCGTCTTCGAAATATTTGATCAGACAATATTTGAATAAATAAAGGTCATCCCAATAAAAGTTCTTCACTTCGTTCAAGAACTTTCTTTTATCTTGGGTACTCCAATGAGCCGGCAATTGTCCCGAAATAAGAAAATTGACAATATTAGCAAACCAAGGCATTGTAGAGACAGAAAATAAAGATTCATCAGGAAAGTAGTCATTGATTGGTGTGATGTCGGATGTCGAATCTATTGTCACTCTTGACAAAAGATCCGCATCAACATTTTCGGTGTCTTTCTTGTCCTCGATTTCTTCCTGTGAATAAATCATTTGCAATTCTTCAGATTCCTCAAACTTAGTTTTACTCAGACCAAAAGATTGATGTCGTCTCCCAAGTATAGGAGTGTCGAAGTAATAAATAACCCGGCAAGACCAAAGTCGAACCTCAAGGAGGTTAACTATATAAATTATAAATAATAATAATAATAATAATAATAATAATAATAATAATAATAATAATAATAAGTTGAAGAGAGCTTTGAGATGTGATATTGATATAAGGATTAGACAATGATAAAAACAATTGTCAAGGTTAAAGGATCCACTAATGGTATTTCAAACAAGTATAGTATAAACTCTTATTATTCAACTGGAAACCATATACAAAGGAGGTTCCAATCGGATTATAAATTGTTAACATGATTACATTAGCTATCTTATTTGAATAATGCTAATACTTGTAAATGTTGTCAGGCATTCATGATTATAACTTATGTTAACAACAAATCAAGTTCCTTTCATAGCACAGGTGTCGATTATACCATACGGTTTGGGCTATGAAAGTGCCAAGTATTTGTTGTACCAAAGGTTATATAAGTTAAATCTAGATTAACCATTTAACAAGCAAAGTATTAAGAGTGAATAAGATAACAAATACAAAACATGTTAGTATCAAACATTAAAGTCCATGTTGAGTTTATACTATACTTATTCTTACACCATTAGTGTAACCTTTTCACCTTGACATAATAAACTTAGCTAAACATAATGAAGAAGAGAAACATAAATAAACAAGATTAGAACATAAATAAGATATAAGTTAACTAAGTAAAGGAAGGGAAATGAAAAGCATAAACAAGAGATTAATATAAACAAAATTTAAGCATTACAAATATAGAGAGAGCAAGAACATGATCTTGATTTGAATACCAAGATGCTTAAATACATGGCAAATGCCTCCTTTTATAGGCCAAAATTTAGAACTATTGATTTGATGACTAATTGTTGAGTGGGTGGCCACATCTTGACTTGGTGACAATCCTTATCTTCTTGTCTGAACAAAACGTCATTGATAACGTTAGAATTTGAACAAACTTAAATCTTGAAAGTTCTAGGAAATTGTCTTAGCTCAGGAAAAACAATTGAGGTCATTTGGACTTTTAGAACTCAATATATGGGCTGAACACTAAACAATGTCTGGGCTACAGGACAGATTGGGACTTCTCCGTTGTTGCTACAATTTGGACTTGAAAATGGCCTTTTTAAATCTTGAACTCCGCATGAAAGTTTTAGGCCTATGTTTTACCTTTTCATCCATATAAAGCAGACCTAAATCCAATATCTACAGCTCTAGATATGACCCAATGACCTAACAGTATTCCAGTTTGTACTGAACCAGCATCTCTTTTCTAAGTTTAGTCCTCTCTTTGTCCTTTCAATTTCAGTACTTAAACTCATCAATCAATCCTTTCATTTATGTGATAGGACTGCATTTAAGATGAACATTTACCATAAATTAAAAGTATCTTATGGTATCAGACTTGTTATTATAAAACATGCTTTAGTTAAGGAGTTATTGATACTTCAAGTGCAAAATGATGATATAAAACCTTAATAAAAATGCACTTTTAAGTACTAATCAGGGATCGATACAAATAGTGCCTCCAAACCTGTAATGCAAATACCACTACAGCCAATTCTAAATTATGTACTGGGTAGTTAACCTCATGAGACTGCAACTGTCTTGAGACATAAGCAATCACTTTATCATGTTGCATTAATACACAACCACTTTATCATGTTGCATTAATACACAACCCAGACCTTTCCTTGAAACATCACTATAAACTACACACCCTTATGTCCTTGAAGGTAATGTTAACACTAGAGTGGTGGTAAGCCTCCTTTTTAACTTGTAGAAGCTCTCTTCATAATCTTTAGTCTATTCCTACTTTGTCCCCTTTCAAGTCCTTCAGGTCATCGAAACAACTATAATAGAGAATCCCTCATTGAATCTCATGTAGTATCCAGCTAACCCAAGAAAAATATGAATTCCAGTCACATTTGTGGGTCTCTCCCACTTTAGTACTGCCTCCACCTTTCTAGGATCCACCAGTACCCCTTCAACAGATATGACATGGCCTAGAAAAATCACTTCATTCAACCAAAACTCATATTTATTCAACTTGGGATATAATTAATGCTCCCTTAAGGTTTACAATACTTGTTTCAAATGTTGTTTGTGCTTTAGGTATGATCTTGAATAAATCAAAATATCATCTATAAACACTACAACAATTTTATCAAAATAAGGTCAAAACAGTCTGTTCATCAAATCCATAAACACCGCTAGAGCATTTATCAGTCCAAAAGGCATTACTAAGAACTCATAATGTCCATAACGAGTTCTGAATGTAGTCTTCGGCACATCCTGTTCCTTGATCAGTAATTGATAGTACCCAGACCTCAGGTCTATCTTCGAGAAAACCCTTACCCTTTCTAGCTGGTCAAATAAATCATCTATCCGTGGTAGAAGATACTTATTTTTCATCGTTACTTTGTTTAGCTGCCTGTAATTAATACAAATTCTTAGAGTATGATCCTTCTTTTTCACAAAAAATATTGGAGCTCCCCAAGGTGAGTTACTTGGACATATGAACCCTTTGTCCAACAATTCTTGCAATTGAATCTTCAACTCAACTAATTCAGCGGGCGTCATCCTATAAGGTGACTGAGCTATAGAGGAAGTTATGGGTAATAGGTCAATGGAAATCTCTACATCCCTTCTTGGGGCAATCTTAGCAATTCTTCTAGAAATACATCCAGAAATTCTCTCATTATCGGAAGGTTTAACAATTAAGCTTCTCCTTTTTTTTTGTCTCTAGGACATAAGCAAGATAAGCTTCACATCCTTTTTTCATCATCTTTCTAGCCATCATAACCGAAATAATACTATTTGGTATAACATTTCTATCACTACCAGAAATTCGCAACGAAATTACTGACGGAATAATTCTATCGGTAATTTGCGGTGATAATTACCGACGGACACTATTCCGTCTGTAATTTGGTCAGTATCTACCGATGGAATACATCGGTCATTATATACCGATGAAATTACAGATGAAATATTCAGATTTAAAAAAAAAGGCGGGTCGCTGACGTGGAGCTTTTTGCAAGCGATTTTATTGACGGAATCACCGAGGAATTCAAATTGGGATCTCCGTACAATGACGTGACCGATTCACCGTCAGAATTGCTATATACATATAACTTAAAACACAATGCATATTTAACCCATGTAACGAGCTTTCGGCTAACGACTCCCAGACCAGTTGGTTTTAGGGCATTAGGTGTTGAGACACCCCTACGAGCTTAGTAACTCGAGTTGCAAATACTGATACGTAGATAGTGCAATGTTTGATTCCCTTAAGCTTTTCTCCTTAACCTATGTAACAAGCTTTGGGCCAATAGCTCCCAAGTCGCTTGACCTTAGGGTATTAGGTGTTAAAACACCCCTTCGGGCTTAATTGCTTAGGTTAGGAAGGCTACGAAACCAAACTTATCTGCATTTTTATTATCATCAATATTATCAAAAAAAATTTTTGCAAATTATATACTATCCATTTCCCTTAGTTGTTACCTTTAACAAAAGAACATAAATAACATAATAATCCAATGTACAACCCATAATCATATGTTAATGTGTGTGTGTGAAAATGAAGGTTTAAGAATACTTGTTAAATGAGTATATGAGCAGAATCAAGTGATAACAATGCGAGAGTTTGTAAACCTGAATATTTCAAAAAGTATTTTGATAGACCTTGATAAGAATATTTACTAAGATGTGTCTCAAGAGTCAATAAAATTCCTCCTTACTCTGCCATCCTAATAACAGTTTTGTCAAATGGTTTTAATGATAGCAAAAACAATTAGTAAGTTAGTTTTTTTTTTATGTCAACTACTACCCTCTCCCCCCAACCAGAACCGGACATTGTCCTCAATGTCCTAAGGTAGAAAGATAGAGTATAGAAGACATCACCTGAAACAACGAACATTGACAAACCTTAAACACACTTAAACAAATATAAGAAATAACAAAACAAAATAATATGCTATTAACAAAACCAAAAGACACAAGGTTTCACAAATGAAGGCTCAAATCCAATCTAAACTTTTTACAAACTTTCCTTAGTTGACCAATCTATGCGACTCATGGAGGGATCAATTACAGGGATGAAAGATTGTAGTTGGTCAATCAATTGTTCAACAGTAGCAGCAGAGATTATGATTTGTCGTGCCTGACACAACCAAATGATTGATGTCTTCTCCCAAGTGCAGGAGTGTCAAAGTAATAAATAATCAGGCAAGACCGGAGTCGAACCACAGGGAGGTTAACTATATAAATTATAAATAACAACAACAACAACAACAACAACAACAACAATAACAATATTACTACTAATAATAGTAATAATAATAATAATAAAGAGAGCTTTGAGATGTGATATTGATATAAAGATTAAACAATGATAAAAACAATTGTCAAGGTTAGAGGATCCACTAATGGTATTTCAAACAAGTATAGTATAAACTCTTATTATTCAACTGGAAACCACACACAAAGGAGGTTCCAATCGGATTATAAATTGTTAACATGATTACATTAGTTATCTCATTCGAGTAATGCTAATACTTGTAAATGTTGTCAGGTATTCATGATTATAACTTATGTTCTGTCAAATGGTTTTAATAATTGCAAAAACAGTTAGGGGACAACCCCAAAACTTGATTGCCTCCCTAAAATGCAGCTATTGACACACCCCCCATTAACCCAAGGCTGCCTCTTTCATATACTAAATGAATCTTTCTCTCAGCTAGTACTTATCCAAGATGATTTGCTGATTCTAAAAACTCTTTTTCTTTCCCAGGACTGGATCCACCGAAAACACAAATATTTCTTATGTGATGACTTGAGGAGCCTACCATTTCTACACACTTCTATATCTGTTGAATGTATGGGTTGAGTAGAAATGAAGGGAAGGAAGAAAAGATTTTATAGATGAGAAATTAAAAATGCAATCATACCACCTATATGTAGGTCAGCTGAAGTCTCACTCTCTCTCTCTCTCTCTCTCTTTATTTATTTATTTATTTTGAAAAAGCATGTGTATGTACAGGTAGTTGTGATTGTGGCTCACATCTTCCCTTGGTTTTACGTTCAAGAACGGCTTAAATGCCCTCTATGGGTCGGGGATAGGCTTATTATCTAGTTTTCTTAAAAACTGGCAAACAGGGTCTTTTATAGTCAGATTCCCAAGACTAAGTCGATCATGTTCTTTATGGAATTGTGGCCATAAATCATGAATTGCACGATGCACATCTCCACTAGGATGCGTCTCAAGAGTCAATAAAAGATTATCTAAAGGTCCCTTACTCAGGCCATCTTTAATGAATTGTATTTTATCTTCACGGTTTACAGATACCATTCCTAAAGAACGACATGTTGCATTACAAGTCCATCCGGCACATCTCGTGACAGACTTTCGCCGTTTTGCACGACGTTTCTTTGCAAAAGTGCTTTTACCTGTTCCAGGCATGTATGAGATGAAAGAATTGGAGGACTCACCCGATAATCGGACCTTTGCTTCAATCAACCAGCGAATATCTTCAGGAATTCCATGATTCATTAACAACCTCAATCTTGCACACCTAGCACGGTAAATTTTTGCAATCGTATTTGGAGGCAAAGCAGGAAAATACTTTTTCAATTTTTCAAGAGTGGTGTCCATTTTCAAATGAGAATTGGAGAAGAGATTCAAAGAAGGGAGAAAGAGCACAGAATTGCACAAATATATATATAGATATCAGTTATTATGGGAAACTGAAAGAACCGACTTAAATCACGGAGTACCGTTATCCGCCATTTGACCGGGGTGAGAGAGACTAGCAAAACAAAATTCACACCCAAAAGAAACACAAAAACAATGTGAGAAAAACAAAATAATCAACCTTTATATACATGATCATTCAAACCAATGGATTCATTTTCACTAGGAAAATTATCAAAGTAGGCTTTCAAACGATGTCCATTTACCTTAAAAAAATTATCATTTTTTGGATTCTCAATATCAAAGGCCCCATAAGGAGACACATATTTCACAATAAATGGACCGCTTCATCTTGATCTTAGCTTTCCATGAAATAAATGGAGTCGAGAATTATAAAGCAAAACTTTTTTACCAACATCAAATGTTTTTCTCAAGATTCTTTTGTCATGAAACTCTTTGATTCTTGCTTTATGAATTTTTAAATTCTCATATGCATCATTTCTTATTTCCTCAAGCTCATTTATTTGTAACTTACGCAGCTGGCTAGCATCATCAAGGTTTGAATTGAAAGCTTTAATAGCCAAATAAGCTTTATGTTCAAGTTCCATAGGCAAGTGACAAAGTTTTCCATAGACTAGTCTATAAGGTGACATACCTAATGATATTTTATAAGCAGTTCGATAAGCTCAAAGTGCATCATTAAGTCTTAAAGACCAATCTATTCTATTAGGGTTCACTGTTTTCTCCAAGATCTGTTTGATCTCGCCTATTAGCAAGCTCTACTTGTCCACTTGTCTAAGGGTGATAAGGGGTGGCAACTTTGTGTGTGATTCCATATTTCTTCATTAAAGACTCAAATGCCTTGTTGCAAAAAAGTGTTCCACCATCACTTATCATGGCTCGAGGGATTCCAAACCGACTCAAAATATTTTCTTTCAAAAACTTGATCACTGTTTTGTGATCATTGTTTCGACTTAGAATTGCCTCTATCCATTTTGAAACATAATCTACTGCGACTAATATGTACAAGAAACCAAATGATGGAGGAAATGGAACCATGAAATCTATACCCAAACAGTTAAAGATCTTAATGACAAGAATAGAATTTAAAGGCATCATGTGACGTTTTGAAATAGATCCCAACTTTTGACAATTTTCACAAGTCTTGCGTAATGCATGTGAGTCCTTGAACATGGTGGGCCAAGAAATTAACTTTTTAAGATTTTTGCAGCTTGTCTTTCTTGATGAGAAATGGCCCCCACATGCCTCGAATGACAAAATTTAATGACACTACTTACCTCATTGTCGGAATGCATCTTTGAAATATTTGATTAGGACAATATTTGAATAAATAAAGGTCATCCCAATAAAAGTTCTTCACTTCGTTCAAGAACTGTCTTTTATCTTGGGTGCTCCAATGAGATGGCAATTGTCCTGAAACAAGAAAATTAACAATATTAGCAAACCAAGGCATTGTAAAGACAGAAAATAAAGATTCATCAGGAAAGTAGTCATCGATTGGTGTGATGTCAGATCTCGAATCTGTTGTCAATCTTGACAAATGATATGCGACAACATTTTCGGTGCCTTTCTTGTCTTTGATTGTGATATCAAATTCTTGAAGTAACAAAATCCACCGCACCAATCTAGGCTTAGAATCTTTCTTAGAAAGAAGATATTTCAATGCTGCATGATCACTAAAAACAACAATAGGTGAGCCAACAAGATAAGACCTGAATTTTTCACAAGCAAATACTACCGCAAGTAATTCTTTTTCAAAGTGGTGGTGTAATTCATTTGAGCACTATTTAAAGTTTTACTTGCATAGTAAATCACATAAGGTTTGTTATCTTTTCTTTGTCCCAAGACAACACTCACGGCATAATCACTAGCGTCACACCAATCAGGAGGTTGAATGATATGAGCAAAAGTAAGCAAGTTTTTAAGTTTAACAAAGGCTTCTTCATAATGTTCAGTCCATTCAAAAATATTATCCTTTGTTAGAAGGTTACTCAAAGGCTTAGATATTACACTAAAATCTTTGATGAACCTTCTATAAAAAAACAAAGATGTCCTAAGAATGATCTAACATCTTTAATAGATTTTGGTGTTGGCAAGTTAGCAATTAACTCGATTTTAGATTTGTCAACCTCAATTCCTTTTGATGAAACAATGTGACCAAGTATAATGCTGTTTGTTACCATAAAGTGACATTTTTCCCAATTCAAGACAAGATTCTTCTCTTCACACCCGCTTAAAACCTTTTTCTAAGTTAGTCAAACAATCATCAAATGAATCACCAAAAACAGAAAATCATCCATAAAAATCTCAAGAAAACGTTCAACCATATCACTGAATATGCTAAGCATGCATCTTTGAAACGTGGCTAGTGCATTACATAATCCGAAAGGCATCCTTCGATATGCAAGAGTATTAAAAGGACATGTGAAAGTAGTCTTCTCTTCATCTTCCAATGTAATTTCAATTTGGTTGTAACCTGAATAGCCATCTAGGAAACAATAAAATTCTTGACTCGCAACTCTTTCTAGGATTTGATCCATGAAAGGTAAAGGAAAATGATCTTTTCTAGTCATTGAATTAAGTTTCCTATAGTCAATGCACATGCGCCAACTAGTAATAGTCCTAGTTGGAATTAACTCATTGTTCTCATTTGTTATCACAGTGACTCCAGACTTATTGGGTACAACTTGGGTAGGACTTACCCATTTGTCGTCAGAAATAGGATAAATGATTCCATTATCTAAAAGCTTAATGACTTCATTTTTCACTACTTCTTTCATATTAGGATTAAGCCTTCGTTGCATTTCTCTAGAAGGTGTAGCATTTTCCTCCAAATAAATCTTGTGTGTGCAAATCAAATGACTAATTCCTTTTATGTCAGCTACGGTCCAACTTAATGCATTTTTGTGCATTTTCAGAGTTTGTAAGAACTTACCTTCTTGATGTGCATTAAGTTTTGAAGAGATTATTTCCGGAAAAGTTTCATTTTCTCCCAAAAATGAGTATTTGAGATTGAATGGTAACGGCTTCAAATCAGGTTTTGGTGGTTGAACACTTGAAGGTATGGACTCAATTAATCGTGGTGGCAATTCTTCAATTTTTGGTCTCCAACTATTTGCCTTTGATTCTTCCTCGAAAATAAACCATTTGCAAATCATCGATTCATCAATCTCAATCTCACTTGGAAGTGGATTGAAATTGATCATGAACTAATTTTTCAAGAAAGTCCACTTCCTGTAAATCATTATCATCTCCAGGTTGCTTGCAAATGTTGAAAATATTCATCTCCAATGTCATGTTTCCAAAAGATAGCTTCATCAATCCATCCCTACAATTAATCAATGCATTAGAAGTTGCAAGAAATGGACGTCCTAAAATAACAGAAATGAATTACATGCTTCAACAGAGTTGTGTGTCCAAGACAATAAAATCCACAGGATAAATGAATTTATCGATTTGTACTAACACATCTTCAATTATTCCTCTAGGCACTTTTACGGATCTATCGGCAAGTAAAAGAGTTACGTGTTGGTTTTAACTCACCTAGATTGAGACTCTAAAATACTGAATATGGAAGTAAATTCACACTAGCTCCAAGATCAAGTAAAGCTCTTTCAATTTTATGTTCTCCAATAAAGCAAGAAATTATAGGACAACCAGGGTCTTTATATTTCAAAGCATTATTGTTCGAAGAATGGCACTTACTTGTTCGGCTAAAAAGGCTTTCTTTTTCACATTCAGTTTTCTCTTCACAAGTGCACGAATCTTTCAAAAATTTAGCATAAGAAGGAACCTGTTTAATAGCATCCAAGAAAGGTATATTGATCCTTACCTGTTTGAAAGTTTCAAAGATTTTAGAGTTGTGATTGACTTTCCTTTGTTTGGTCATGGCATGAGGAAATGGAAGTGCTGGCAAAGAATCAGTCTTTTATTTACAATGTTCAGATTCAACCCCTTCTTTACCCTTAGAGATTGACTCATCATCTTTCTCACAAGGTTGAAGAATGGGTTTTTCAATAACCTTACCACTGCGAAGAGTGATGACTGATTTGGCTTGATCCATGTATTTGCTTCCAGAACTACTTGCATTCACATTGTATTGCCCCTTGAGATTTTGTTGTGGTTGAGATGAAAACTTATCTTTCTCTTGAAAACCGAAAGCATGTCAATTTTGCAAGAGTATCTTTAAAATCTGTCATGCTTTGAGCAAGTTGAGTGTTGATTGTCTCTTGCTTTTCAATGAATGCATGCAATGTTTCCTCAAGATTTATTCTAGGAGGGGGAGCATAAGGAGGTGCATATCCATGTGAATTTTGAAAATTATGATGTGCTTGAAACGGTGGCTGTGAAGTTTGTGCATTATTATTATCACCCTTCCAATTGAAATTTGGGTGATTTCTCCAACCAGGATTGTATGTTTGCAAGTATGGGTTATGATTGGGCCTATGGAAACTGTTTAAAGCATGGGCTTGTTCATGGAGACATTCCTTAAAAGAAGGCAAAGTTGGACAGTCATTAGTTGAATGTTCATTGGTTTCATAGATTTGACACACAATGTCTTGAACAGATTTTAATTGACCCCTCTTTTTCAATTCTAGTGCCTCGACTTTTCTAGCTAAAGATGCAAACTTGGCTTGAAGGTCATGATCTTCCCTAAGGTTGTACATACCTCCACTAAATGTATGAGGTTGGGTTTTACTTGGTGCCTCATAAGTGCTTGTAGTGTCCCAATTTTGAGCATTTTCAGCTAGAAAGTCTAGGTACTCTATTGCTTCATTAGGGTCTTTATATTTAAAAGTTTCATTGCACATCAGTTCAACCATTTGCATATCTTTAGGTGTTAACCTTTCATAAAAATGTGAAACCAATCTCCATGTTTCAAAACCGTGATGAGGGCAAGTATTAAGCAAGTCTCGATACCTATCCCAACATTGGTAAAATGTTTCTCCTGGTTTTTGAGTGAAAGTGATGATTTTTCTTTTGAAAGAGTTTGTTCTGTGAGATGGAAAAAACTTCTTTAAAAATTGTTGTTGCATTTCATCCCAAGCACGAATAGATCCTGGTCTCAAATTTAGTAGCCATGTTTTAGTTTTATCTTTTAATGAAAAAGGAAAAAGCTTTAATCTAATGATGTTCATGCTACAATTTGAGTCATTATAGGTGTTACAAACCTCCTCAAATTCCCTTAAATACAAGTATGGATTTTCTAAATCTAAGCCATGAAAAGAAGGTAAAAGTTGAATAATGCCTAGCTTAAAATTAAAATGATATGCATCAGGAGGGAAAACTATGCATGAGGGTGCACTTGTTCTTGTAGGATTCATGTGGTCTCTAAGCGTTCTCACACGATTATTCTCATTATTCTCATTATGAAGCGACTAATTATCTTCTTCAGCCATATTTTCTGAAAATGGTGAGGATACCCTACAAAGTCTACCACTTAATGTACGTGACCAAACTCTCATGCACGTGTAGGTATAGAATAAAATGAAGAAAAGAAAAGGAAAGGAAACAAAACCAAAGAAACAAAAGTTAGATAAAATGAAAAGTGAAAAGAGAAAATAAAATAAGTATTATAATTTATATAAGAATTTACCTCCCCGGCAGCGGTGCCAAAAACTTGACACGACCAAAAGATTAATGTCTTCTCCCAAGTGCAGGAGTGTTGAGGAAATAAATAACCCGACAAGACCGGGGTCAAACCATAGGGAGGTTAACTATATAAATTATAAATAACAATACAACAACAACAACAATATTAATAATAATAATAATAAAGAGAACTTTGAGATGTGATATTGATATAAGGATTAAACAATGATAAAAACAATTGTCAAGGTTAGAGGATCCACTAATGGTATTTCAAACAAGTATAGTATAAACTCTTATTATTCAACTAGAAACCACACACAAAGGAGGTTCCAATCAGATTATAATTGTTAACATGATTAGATTAGTTATCTCATCCGAATAATGCTAATACTTGTAAATGTTGTCAGGCATTCCTGATTACAACTTATGTTAACAACAAATCAAGTTCCTTTCATAGCATATGTGTCGGTTATACCATACGATTTGAGCTATGAAAGTGTCAAGTATTTGTTGTATCAAGGGTTATACAACATAAATATAGATTAACCATTTAACAACCAAAGTATTAAAGGTGAACAAGATAACAAATATAAAACATGTTATTATTAAACATTAAAGTCCATATTGAGTTTACACTATACTTATTCTTACAACATTAGTGTAACCTTTTCACCTTGACATAATAAACTAAGCTAAACATAACGAAGAAGAGAAACATAAATAAACAAGATAAGAACATAAATAAGATATAAGTTCACTAAGTAAAGGAAAAGAAATGAAAAGCATAAACAAGAGATTAATATAAACAAAACTTCAGCATTACAAAAAGAGAGAGCAAGAGCATGATCTTGATCTGAAAACCAAGATGCCTAAATGCATGGTAAATGCCTTCTTTTATAGGCCAAAATGCAGAACTATTGATTTGATAATTAATTATTGAGTGGGTGGCCACATCTTAACTTGGTGACAATTCTTATCTTCTTGTCTGAACAAAATATCATTTCTAACATCAAAATTTAAACAGGATGTCCTCATGAAAGTTCTAGGAAATTGTCTCACCTTTCCAATAAAAAAAGAATCAGTGCATTTGGACTTCTAGAACTCGAGATATGGGCTGAACACTGAATAGTGTCTGGGCTGTAGGACAGATTCCGACTTCTCTGTTGTTGCTAAGATTTGGACTTCCAAACAGTAGAATTGAGTCTTGGACTCCCCTGAATGTTTTAGGCCTATGTCTTAGCTTTCTAGCCATATAAACCGAATTGAAATCCAAGATCTACAAATCTTAGATATGACCCAATGATCGAACAAGTGTTCCAGTTTGACTGGACCAACATCTCTTTTCTAAGCTTAACCCTCTCAATTTCAGTAGTTCAACTCATCAATCAATCACTTGATTTATGTGATAGGCCTGCATTTAAGATGAACATTTACCATAAATTAAAGGTATCTTATAATATCAGACTTGTTATTATAAAACATGCTTTAGTTAAGGAGTTATTGATACTTCAAGTGCAAAATGATGATATAAAACCTTGAAAACAATGCACTTTTAAGTACTAATCAGTGTCGAAGATGTTAGAAATTTTTGTTCCACAACATGATCAAGAAAAGACAATAAATTATCATAAAAACCATTAACATTTAACAGATCTATGGGTTTATGGTGAATGTGCAGTTGGGCCCAAGAGGAAATATGAAAGATCTCTTCCAATGTGCCCAGGCCTCTTGGTAAAGCAATGAAGGCATCGGCATGGTTAAACACTGTATTCATTCGATCAGACATTGTGGAGACCTATAGTTCCTCTCCAATTGTTTTTCCAATGATGTCCCCTTTTGCTACAGCTTTGGGGACGACCCCCAAAACTTGACTACCTTCTAAAAATGCAACTATTAACAACCCCCCATTAACCCAAGGTTGCCTCCCCCATACACTAAATGAATCTTTCTCTCAGCTAGTACCTGACCAAGATGATTTGCTGATTCTAAAAACTCTTTTTCTTTCTCAAGACTAGATCCACCGAAAGAACAAATATTTCTTATGTGATGACTTGAGGAGCCTGCCATTTCTATACACTTCTATATCTGTTGAATGTATGGGTTGAGTAGAAATGAAGGGAAGGAAGAGAAGATTTTATAGATGAGAAATTAAAAATGCAATCATACCACCTATATGTAGGCAAGCTGGAGTCTCACTCTCTCTTTATTTATTTATTTATTTTGAAAAAGCATGTGTATATACAGGAAGTTGTGATTGTGGCTCACAGCTTCCCTTGGTTTTACATCCAAGAACGGCTTAAACGCCCTCTATGGGTCGGGGATAGGCTTCCCATCCAATTTTCTTAAAAACTGGCAAACAGGGTCTTTTTTAGTCAGATTTCCAAAACTATGTCGAGCATGTTCTTTATAAAAATTGGGTTATAAATCATGAATTGCACAATGCACATTTCCACCAGGATACGTCTTAAAAGTCAATAGAAGATTATCTAAAGATTCCTTATGTTTTGAAATAAATCCTGACTTTTGACAATTTTTACAAGCTTTGCAAAACATATGTGTGTCTTTGAGCTTGGTGGGCCAATAGAATCCATATTGTAAGATTTTTGCAGTCATCTTTTTTTACGAGAAATGACTCTCACATGCCTCAGAATGACAAAGTTTAATGACACTACTTACCTCATTGTCTGAAATTCATCTTTAAAATATTTTATTAGGACAATATTTGAATAAGTAATGGTCATCCCAATAAAAGTTTTTCACTTCGTTCAAAAATTTTCCTTTGTCTTCGGTACTCCAATGAGCTGGCAAATCTCCTATTGCAAGAAAATTGATATGATTAGCAAACCAAGGCATTGGACTAAGACAAAGTAAGGATTCGTCAGGAAAGTAATCATTGATTGATGTGATGTCGGATGTCGAATCTATTGTCACTCTTGACAAAAGATCCGCATCAACATTTTCGGTGCCTTTTTCATCCGTGATTTCTTCCTAAGAATAAATCATTTGCAAATCTTCAGATTCATCAAACTCAATTTTACTCAAAGTAGATTCAAGTTGATCATAAACTAATTCTTCAATAAAATCTACTTCTTGTAAATCATTATCATCTTCAGGTTGCTTGCATATGTTGAAAATATTCATCTCCAATGTCATGTTTCCAAATGATAGCTTCATCAGTCTATTCCTATAATTAATCAATGCATTAGAAGTTGCAAGAAACGGACGTCCTAAAATAACAGGAAATGAATTAAATGCTTCAACAGGTTGTGTGTCCAAGACAATAAAATCCACAGGATAAATGAATTTGTCAACTTGTACTAACACATCTTCAACTATTCCTCTAGGCACTTTTACGGATCTATCAACAAGTAAAAGAGTTACGAAGTTGGTTTTAACTCACCTAGATTGAGACTTTGAAAAACCGAATATGGAAGTAAATTCACACTAGCTCCAAGATCAAGTAAAACATTTTCAATTTTATGTTCTCTAATAAAGCATGAAATTGTAGGACAACCAGGGTCTTTATATTTCAAAGCATTATTGTTCTGAAGAATGACACTTACTTGTTCGGCTAAAAAGGCTTTCTTTTTCACATTCAGTTTTCTCTTCACAATGCACAAGTCTTTCAAAAATTTAGCATAAGAAGGTACTGTTTAATAGCATCCAACAAAGGTATATTGATCCTTACCTGTTTGAAAGTTTCAAAGATTTCAGAGTTGTGATTGACTTTCCTTTGTTTGGTCATGGCATGAGGAAATGGAAGTGCTGGCGGGGAATCAATCTTTACTTTGCAATGTTCAGATCCAACCCCTTCCTTACCCTCAGTGATTGACTCATCATCTTTCTCACAAGGTTTAAAAGTGGGTTTTTCAATAACCTTACCACTGCGAAGAGTGATGACTGATTTGGCTTGATCCATGTATTCGCTTCCAGAACTACTTGCATTCACATTGTATTGCCCCTTGTGATTTTGTTGTGATTGAGATGGAAACTTATCTTTCTCTTGAAAACTGAAAGCAGATGTCAATTTTGCAAGAGTATCTTTAAAATCTGTCATGCTTTGAGCAAGTTGAGTGTTGATTGTCTCTTGCTTTTCAATGAATGCATGCAATGTTTACTCAAGATTTCTTCTAGAAGGTGGAGCATAAGGAGGTGCATATCCATGAGAATTTTAGAAATTCTGGTATGCTTGAAACGGTAGCTGTGAAGTTTGTGCATTATTGTTATCACTCTTCCAACTGAAATTTGGGTGATTTCTCCAACCAGGGTTGTATGTTTGCAAGTATGGGTTATGATCGGGCCTTTGGAAACTATTTAAAGCATGAGCTTGTTTAAGAAGGCATTCCTTGAAAGAAGGCAAAGTTGGATAGTCATTTGTTGAGTGTTCATTGGTTTCACAGATTTGACACTCAATGTCTTGAACAGATTTTAATTTACCACTCTTTTTCAATTCTAGTTCCTCGACTTTTCTAGCTAAAGATGTAAACTTGGCTTGGAGGTCATGATCTTCCCTAAGGTTGTACATACCTCCACTAAATGTATAAGGTTAAGTTTTACTTGGTGCCTCATAAGTGCCTGTAGTGTCCCAATTTTGAGCATTTTCAGCTAGCAAGTCTAGGTACTCTATTGCTTCATTAGGGTCTTTATCTTCAAAAGTTCCATTGCACATCAATTCTACCATTTGTCTATCTTTATATGTTAACCCTTCATAAAAATGTGAAACCAATCTCCATGTTTCAAAACCATGATGAGGGCAAGTATTAAGCAAGTCTCGATACCTATCCCAACATTGATAAAATGTTTCTCCTGGTTTTTGAGTGAAAGTGGTGATTTATCTTTTGAAAGAGTTTGATCTGTGAGATGGAAAAAACTTCTTTAAAAATTGTTGTTGCATTTCATCCAAGCACGAATGGATCCTGACCTAAGATTTTGGAGGCCATGTTTTGGCTTTATCTTTTAATGAAAAAGAAAAGAGCTTTAATCTGATGGTGTTCATGCTACAATTTAAGTTATTATAGGTGTTTTGGTAATTCAATTCAATAATTCGTTTTGGTAATTCTTACTCATAAAATAAATCAACATATCAATTCATTCAATCCAATAATTCATTTTGATAATCATTACCTATAAAATAAATCAACATATCAATTAATTCAACCCAATAATTCATTTCGATAATCCCTACCGATAAAATAAATCAACACATCAATTAATTAAACCCAATAATTCATTTTGATAATCCTTACCAATAAAGTAAATTAACACATCAATTAATTCATTTCAAAAACACTTATAAAACCTCTCAAGCAATAAATGAATTTTCCCCAAACTCTCTATTTTTTTTTTGTTTTCATAACATGCACTAATCCCCTCTATAACCCATGATATTTTCTTCAATTATCTATTATAAGACATTATTTGTAACATAATTCACCCTAATTGCAATAGTTTATAATAATATTACATTTTCCCCAAATTATTCTTTAAGAACCCTAACTAGAAAAAAATAATTTCATGCATAAAACTAGAGTTTATTCCATAAATCTCATATCATTGGGTTTAAAACTTCTTACCAAGCGTGAAAGTGAACTTCAAATGTTAATCAATCAATTCTCTCTCTAGAACCTCAAATTTCTCCTTTAAATTCTCTAGAACCCCTTTGATTTATGATGAAACCCAATCAATTTCAAGAGAAAAAAATGAAGAAATTTTGAAACCCTCTCCCCCCCTCTCTCTAGTAGTAGCCGACCACCAATGGAGAGGAAGAATTAATTTTTCTTTTCTTCTTTTTTATTCATAGTTTACCCTTCTTATAAATGTTTAACATCCTCTTATCATTTATTTATTTACTAAATCATGTAAAAAAATTTAACTAGTGTTCTTATAAATACACTCAGCCACTACCACAACATTAGTAAATTACTAAGTTGAGCTACTCATTACATGCTCATAATAGGGTGCTTTAAGGGTATTAGCAAACAGGGTAGCCATCTTTTTATCCAAGAATAGGGGATGTACTTGGACAATCAAATCTCTCCATCATTGAGCATATTCATTACATGCTCGTAATAGGGTGCTTTAAAGGTATTAGCAAACAAGGTAGCCATATTTTTATCCAAGAATAGGGGATGCACTTAGACAGTCAATCTCTCCATCATTGAGCATATTCACATATAGTCTCCTTATCTCCCTTTTTCCATAAGAGACAGACTAACCTGTTAGGAGCAATGTTCATGTTGTACTTGTATTGCTTAATAAAAGCATCTATAAGATCCTTCCACTTTCATATTTTCATGTTGTCTACCAGCTTAATGCAGCTCCACTCAAGCTATCTAGAAAGAAATTCATTAATAACTTTTCATCATACACAACCTTTGTCATCTTATTATAGTAGGATTTGAGATGAGTGGAAGGACATTGAGTTTCAGTATATTTTATAAATTCAGTACATGAAATTTCTTCAATATGATCACATTTGGTGTAAGGCATATCTTGGCAGCTTGGACGAGATCGTATAAGTCAATACCTTCAATGGCCCTCACACTTACCTCTGATGTTGTTATCTTATCATACTCGACATCATCATAGTATTTTATCTTGTGAGACTCATTAGTAGATGCATCCATAACTATTAGGGTCGGCTACATGAATTCCATATTATAGTGGGGTTTTTGACCTTGGCCATTGATCCTTTTTTTTTAAGTTAGATTATAGCCTAAGCATAGGCAAAGATCACAGACCGATTAGATGGGCCTTCACCAAAGATATTCTTAAGCATCTTCTCAAGTAGGTTGGTAATGCGAACCATGTTGAGTTTCAAGGAGTCCAACTCCTTTTCAAAATGAGCATCATAATGGGCATGTTTATCTTCTTCTATGTTTCTTCATCGAAGTTTGGTGTTGTAGATTCTGCAGATTTGGATTTTAAGGGACCAATATTTCAACTTGTACATGCATACATGATATTTTAAACCCCAAAGCATGCATGCATGCATGATGCTCATGGATGAATGCAAATGAGTATATGTATACATACATTAAATATGGATTAGTATGTTCAAAGAGCTAATCCATGACTTGTTTTTTTAATATAGATAAAATTCGTAGTCTGATGAATCTAAAGGGATCTTTTCATGAGTCCTCATCTCGATTAAATCCAATATATGTTGGAGAGTACAATACAAAATGATGGGTTTGAGCCCCTTTCATTCAATAAAGACAAATAGTTCTTAGATATGGAGATGAGTGTTTTTTTTACATGTGGAGAGATAACATTCCTATGCATCTCTATTCATCCTTAAAAGAAATACCCCTATTAGCTACATTTTGAATGAAAGTTAAAACATCATTAAAGTATTCCTGGTATGTGCTAGCATTGTTGTTGATTAGAGAAGCCTTCACTCACAGTTCATTTGCCTTTTAAGTCACCTTATCAATTAACTTGTTTGTATGTTCTATATTATAATGAAACAAAGTATTGTCTTAAAGTAGCATATTATTGCCTGTGGCCAGTGACTCATTGTTTCTATTTAGTATCTGAAGTGTCATTTCGGTTGTTAGATCTGGTTTCTAACCCTTGGAAATTCTTCTCACTCAATATTAAGTTTATTTGTCTTTGTGTTTTGCCTTAGTTCACTCAACTCTTTCTCAGCCTCTAGATATTACCCTCCCAGCTTCTTTAATTCATCCTCTCCAATTTCTAGGTCAAATTGAACCATGGTGACTCGTTCTCTTAATTTGAATTTTCTAGTTCAAACTTTTCTTGGATCGTATCAATATAGGCCTAGCAGGACTAGGTCCCACAACACCTGACCTTTTTTTAATTTGCTTTTATTTTTTATTTAAATTTTAATTAATACCCTCTTTTTTTAAAATTATTTAGCATTTTTTTAATAGTAATAAATCTTTTGATTTGTTTCCATTATTTCATAATACTTCAAAGAGATTATTGTATTTCTTTATTTTTTTTCTTTTTATATTTTATATAGATAAAATGTACTTGCTTGATGTATTTATGAGAATCATTTGTATTTAGTGACTAGAATTAATCTCTAAGATAAATAAAAGAAAATATATAGAATAAAAAGGATAACCAAGGTAAAATATTTGTACATGCATCTATTTTTTATTTCTAATAAAGAAAAACAACTTCTTGTTTTAGTCTTTAATTAATATTAATAATTATTTTTTTATTTAGTAGTGTTGCGATGTTGCAGTCGCACAAATTAATTATCCTAGCTTAAAACACAACACACAAGATAGTATAAAGCAAGCAAGGGGTTGATCCCACGAGGAAGGTATAAGTCAGATTTTTATGCTAGATGATATGCAATTTGGGGTGGGTTTGGACGTTATCTCTGCTAAAGCAAAAGAAAACAAAAAATTATCAAACAAAATTAAATAAAATCAACAAATTATCAAGAGAACAAACCTTGGTAACAAGTAAACGTTCACCTATAAAAATCGAACCGATCATGGAAACGAGACATCAATTTATATTCCGAATATTTATCTCTTCTTAACATTGGTTAGTTAATGGATTCATCGTATAACTAACCCTAACCATCAAACAACCACAGTGTACGCACTAGTAATTTAATTTAATAGCAGCCTTAAGAACTAGATAAGTTGATTAATCAAGAAAACATAATTGTCGCAGTCTATGTTTGATTTGATTGAATGTTCTCCCTAAGATTAATAACGTAGATCCGCCATAATTATTAAACTCAGTTGCTTCACAAGTTCATATACCACAACTCCGGTTTTGATATCAAACTTAGCAATAGATTGTCTACAATAATAACTTAGAGTCCGATCTACAAATTAAAATAAACAATCATAGAAAAAATAAGCATAGGAGAACAAACATATTCATCATATAAACTAAAAAGGAAAGGCAAAATAAATCTCACAGTTCTTGAAATCCGAAGGTTTCCGTGTCCTTGCAACCAAGAAAAAGAGTTTAGCCTTGCATGTTTGTTGAACAACTAAACAAAAAGGAGGAATGCATGATTTCGGGTTTCTTAGAGGAAGGGGGCGTTTTTCTCTTCTTGGATGTTCCCCCCTCCTCTTCTCTCATTCTTTTTATATCCTAGAAAACTCTAGTCTCTATTTTACAAAATAGTCCTCCCTTAACTAGATAGTTTACATTTAAGTACTTCAATAACTATTTTTCTAAAAAAATAAGAAATAGCCTTGCATGAAATCTTCAAGATTTAACTTAGAGGAGCTAAATTGCTGAAATAAAAACTTGGATGTCGGTTTAGATGCTTCAGAACGTAATTTGGACTTGTTTCTTCACGAAACCTGTTTGTTGGCAGAATTCAGTTGTCATGTTTGAAAAATCATATCTCCCTCATATGACATCTTTTTTTGCTAAAGATTGGAGCGTTGATAGGTCTCGGAGTCAGGAATCCAAAAAAATTGAGTTTGCATCAATTGCACTTCTGGAGTTAGATATTCAAGTCGGAATGGCCGAAGGTCAACACTGGCAGATTGCGAGATTTGACTTTGAAGGCTGCGATTTCCATGCTCTTCCTTATTTTATTTTCTTGCCTTAGATTTCCAAAAAGGTATGGATGTTAGCTTTTTAATGCCACTGGAATCACTTCATTTCGACCTCTAGCCCTCATGCTATGCACAAAACATTGACTGAAGGTCAAATCTGCCAATTACCTCCAATATACTTCTTTTTGCATCTTTCATCCAAAAGTGCCTTCAAAACATAAACCAAAGAATATCAAGGTGTTTTATATATAAAACATAGGCAATAGTTAAATGTCGGTGAAAATATCAAATAATATGGTTGCATCAAGTAGTTTATATATTTTTCAATTTATTTTATTAAATATAGATGTCATAATCCAATTCTGGGTTATTCCCCAAAATTCACTCTATTTTCAAAATGAAAATCAAAAAAATAAAATAAAGGCTAGGAACATGGAGAAAACAGGTCGGGGAATATAGCTGCAATTTTGGAGGAAATTCAAAGCCTAATTGTACACTATTATTCCCAAAAAATGAGAAACAATGCAAATTCAAGGTCAAATTAAAATTATTATTGGATGAATTTGCATAAAAATTAAGTCCAAAGACATAATTAAATTTTTAATAGGCCAATTTGATTTAATCATGGGCCAAATTGAATTTTAATTATGTTTAAGAATTAATTTTGGTCCAATTGAAGGATTTACTTATGTGCAAGGACTTAATTATACTTTAAATGGGTCAAATTAATTTGATTAGGGGCTTAATTGGTGAAAAATTAAGTTTGGGAGCCCAATTTGGGCTAAATTTAGAATATTGGAAATTTAAGAGACCAAATTTAATTTTTACCATGTTAGTTGACTGAAATCAGGGGTAAAATCGTAAGAAAATTGAAGTTTTGGGGTCAATTAAGGGTCAAATTAAAGAAATTCGCAGCCAATGACCATTTTGTAAGAGACGTTGAACTATTGGGGCCTATTTCACAACAACCGGGGGTTAAATTGAATAAATTGAAAGTTTAATGATCAATTTGGGGTTAAATTACATAAATTTGAGACCAAGGACCATATTGCAAAAGATGCATAAATACAGGGTTCAAACGGTAATTCATCAGGGGCTTAATTGCATTAAATCAAAAGTTTAGGGTCAATTAAGGGTTTTATGGAAACAAATTGAAAGCTGGAGGACTATATTGAACTTCGGCGAAATCCCTAATTTAACCTTAAACGGCGTCGTTTTGATCATTAAAAAGAGAAAGAAAGAGAGAGAGAGAGAGAGAGAGAGAGAGAGAACCAGACGACGCGTCGTCTAGTTATTGTTCATTATCTTCCCCGTTTTACCCGAAAGAAATTGTTTAAGTGCCTCCTTTTTAGGTGCATTTAATGCTTCATTTCTCCGTAAAATTTAACCAAACTTGCATGCAAATGATCACTTGCAATTTCTCTACAACATCATATAAACCGTTTAGGCTGAATGACAACACGACGGCCCCAACGCCGGCCTAAAGAGGCTAACTCAGGCAGCCTTTTCCTGCAAATTTGACAACTCATGATGCACTCTTTGAGCTAACGGTTGGGATCCTTCCCAACTAAATCAAGGGTTGATAATTTTCCCCTGTGTAGACAAGTTTATCCTCTTTGATCCCTTATAAATAGGAGTGGATTTTATGGCATGAGGGAGGAGAAGATCGAGTCCAAAAATCTTGAAATATCAACCTACTCCCCTGTTTTTCTTCCAGCCAACATTTCTCTCTTCTCTCTCTCTCCCCGCTGCTGCTTCAGCCCTTGAAGACCCCACATAAACCTTTCTCCTCCACCAACATACGGTGGTTCAGCCTCCCCATGAACCCAAATCCTCATCAGCGGCAGAACAGCCATTATGAACCTTTCTCTCTCCTCTGCAAACCTGTTTCTTCTTTCTCCTACAGCGACTCCGGTGGCCAAAACTCTCCACCAACGCCGCCATCAGCCGACCAGACCACTGTCAACCTCACTTCAGGCTAGTGACAACAATTCCATCCCCTCTGCCAGGTCACCTTTCATTTTTCTCTCCATCGTCTGCAATTGTGTAGTTGCATGCAGAACGTGAAATATTGTTCATGTTCTGCAAAATAATTAAACTTAGCAATAGATTGTTCACAACAATAACTTAGAGTCCGCTCTAGCAATCATCAAAAACAATCATAGGAAATATGCATAGGAAAACAATCATACTCATTCATAACATAAATTAAAAATAAAAGGAAGAATAAATCTCACGGTTATTGAAATCCAAAGGTTTGTTGTGTCCTTGCAACCAAGAAAAGAGCTCAGCTTTGCATAACTATTAAACAACTACTCCTAAAGAATGAAGAGAGCATGATTTTTGGGTTTGTAGAGGAGAGAATTTGTGTTTATTCTCTACTGGCTACTGCCTCCTTCTGCTCTCCCTCTTTTCTGCTGGCTGCCAGCCCCTTCTCTCTTTCTTTTTATACGCTAAGAAACCCTAGTCTCTATTTTACAAAATAGTCCTCCCTTAAGTTGGCAGTTTACATTTAAGTACTTCAATAACTATTTTCCCTAAAAAGGAGAAATAGCCTTGAATGAAATCTTCAAGATCTGACTTACAGGAGCTAAATTGCTGATATAAAAACTTGGATGTCGGTTTAGATGTTCGGAATGTAATTTGGACTCGTTTCTTCACGAAACCTGTTTGTTGGCAGAATTCAGTTGTCATCTTTGAAAACTCTTATCTCCCTCATATGACATCGTTTTTGGTTGAAATTTGAAGCGTCGATAGGTCTTTGAATATGAATCCAAGACAATTAAGTTTGCATCAATTGGACTTCTGTAGCTCCAGGATATTAAATTTTGAATGGCCAAAGGTCAACATTGGCGAATGCGAGATTTGACTTTGCGGGATGTGATTTCCATGATCTTTCTCTTTTTATTTTTCTTGCATTACATTCCAGAAAGGTATGGATGTTAGCTTTTTAGTGCCACTAGAATCACTTCATTTTGATCTCTAGAACTCACGCTCTGCACAAAACATCGACTGAATGTCAAATCTGCCGATTACTTCCAATTTACTCCTTTTTGCATCTTTCATCCAAAAGTACCTTCAAAACATAAAATAAAGAATTTCAAGGTATTTTATAGATATAACATAGGCAAAACATTAGTTAAATGTGGGTGAAACTATTGAATAATATAATTACATCAGAAATTCATGTGAAATGTTCAAAATATTTGTTTCAAATGTATCTATTTGCCATAGTTAGAACCGATGTCATAGAGGATGTCTAATTCTTTGATCCAAGGAGGACTTTGACACGAGCCGATGTACGTGCATCGATTGATCTTTGCCTTATATTTCAATCTTGTTGCGATGTCGCGGTCGCACAAATTAATTACCCTAACTTCAAACACAACACACAAGATAGTATAGAGCAAGCAAGGGGTCGATCCCACGAGGAAGTTTCAAGTTAGATTTTTATGTTGTACGTTATGTAATTGGGGTGATTTGGTTTGTGATTATCTAAACTATGGTAGCAATTAAACTAGCAAACAAAATCAATTAAAACCGAAACTTATCAAGAAAACAAATCTTGGTCGCAAGCACACATCCACCAACGGAAATTAGAACCGATCCTTGAAACGAAAATTGCGCTTTATGTTCCGAAATTTTATCTTTTCTTAACGTTGATTAATTAATGGATCCGCCATATAACTAATCCTAACCAACAAACAATCAAAGTATCCGCACTAATGATTCAATTTAATGGTAGCTTTAAGAACTAGATAATTTCATCAAGATTAACATACAAGCTGTTCGTAGCTTATGTCACTTTATTCAAATGTTCTCCATAAGTTCAATAACGTAGTTCCACCACAATTATCAAGCTTAGTTGCTTCACAAGTTCATATATCACAACTCCGGTTTTGATATTAAACTTAGCAATAGATTGTTCACAACAATAACTTAGAGTCCGCTCTAGCAATCATCAACAACAATCATAGGAAATATGCATAGGAAAACAATCATACTCATTCATAACATAAACTGAAAATAAAAGGAAGAATAAATCTCATGGTTCTTGAAATCCGAAGGTTTTTGCGTCCTTGCAACCAAGAAAAGAGCTTAGCCTTGCATAACTATTGAACAACTATTTCTAAAGATTGAAGAGAACATCATTTTTGGGTTTGTAGAGGAGAGAATTTGTGTTTATTCTCTGCTGGCTGCTGCCTACTTCTGCTCTCCCCCTTTTCTACTGGCTGCCAACCCCTTCTCTCTTTCTTTTTATATGCTAAGAAACCATAGTCTCTATTTTACAAAATAGTCCTCCCTTAAGTTGACAGTTTACATTTAAGTACTTCAATAACTATTTTCCCTAAAAAGGAGAAATAGCCTTGCATGAAATCTTCAAGCTTTGACTTAGAGGAGCTAAATTGCTTAAATAAAAACTTGGACGCCGGTTTAGATGCTTCGAAACGTAATTTGGACTCGTTTCTTCACGAAACCTGTTTGTTGGCAGAATTCAGTTTTCATCTTTGAAAATTCATATCTCCCTCATATGATATCTTTTTTCGGTGAAATTTGGAGCGTTGATAGGTCTTTAAGTCACGAATCCAAAAACATTGATTTTGCATCAATTGGACTTCTGAAGCTCCAGATATTGAATTTTGAATGGCCAAAGGTCAACATTGGCAGAATGCGAGATTTGACTTTGCAGGATGTGATTTCCATGATCTTTCTCTTTTTATTTTTCTTGTATTAAATTTCCAGAAAGGTATGGATGTTAGCTTTATAGTTCCACTAGAATCACTTCATTTTAACCTCTAGAACTCACGGTCTGCACAAAACATCGATTGAACGTCAATTCTGTCAATTACCTCCAATTTACTCCTTTTTGCATCTTTCATCCAAAAGTGCCTTCAAAACATCAAATAAGGAATATCAAGGCATTTTATATATATAACATAGGCTAAACACTAGTTAAATATGGGTGAAACTATCGAATAATATGGTTGCATCAAATCTTGTAAATTTATGTTCTCAAATGTCTACTCTAAAACCATCTCTTAGGCATGTGAACTGGGTTTACAGTAACTCTTCCACTACAAGTAAGGTGCATAGAACATATAGCCATGGTTACATATAATCTGGAAAAAAAAATTATAGAATCTAAAGATGCTATTAATTATAGGGAACCAAAAATGTTTCGTGGAACTAGCTTGTACAATCACATACAATCTGGACATTCTTGTCATGATTCATGAAACTTTTTGTCTATCCATCTATGGAGAAATGTTGTTGTGGTCCTTGTCGAGGCCATGGTTATTACTGGAGGTGATTGATAATCTAATGTTTTGGGATTTAAGGAAAACAAAAGTTCAAGGCCAATAAACAAAACTCTAAGTATATTGTCTATTGTCATATCACATACGCTAAGTATCTCTAAAAGCAACAATCATGTTGAGAAGGTATTCCAGAAATGTGTAAGAGAAGCTTCTTGGGATAAAAAAAAATAGCATTTCTTTGAACTTTAATTTTGCATTTCATTGTTATGGAAATAAAAAAGACATGATAAAATTCTATGATTCAAACCAATTGTAACTTAATTGACATATTATGTCACAATTTTAGATAAATTTTGATTTGAAGCTTATTGTTAAAAAAATAATAATCGTAATGACTTAATTGACATGAAAAAATTATTTGTCAAAGACGGTGAGAGCACGAGACTTTACAGAAGTGTAAGTATCCATTTATTCTCAAAGAAAAAAAAGTTATATTTCTCTTAGAAAAAATGGTATGTATTTCTCTCTAAAAAGGGAAAATAAAATAGAAAAGGGAAAAAATATACCTAAATGCATATTATAATCAAACAATGTCTTTAACGTGTGTGTGTGTGTGTGTGTGTGTGAGAGAGATCAAACAGAAGAAAAAAATCACTTAATAAAGAAGTCCAATTAACAATACTACATCATCAAGAAAAACAAAAATGACAAATATAATATTGGAAACAAATAGAGGTAAAAATTAATGTAATTTAAAATCTCGTAGGGGACATCTCAGTGATTATTATGTGAAAAGGGGTAAAAATAAGAAAAAAATTCACTTAGTTTTATGGTAACTTGGAATCTTAACTAGTTTTTTAAAGATATTTGGGTAAGAAGCTAATTATGCTAAAAAATGATAAAAATCACCCTAAAACATCTTACCTAAGATAAACCACATTGTTATTTGATTTTGACGATAAAAATACCTATTATACATATATGCTAACATTTTTTCTAAACTCATTGCTTATGTAACACCCCTAATTTCTAATCTTGTTAAATAAAAGACTTGGTGAAATTTTTTTTAACCAAATCAATCTACTTAAAAATTTTGGCAGAGTTTTCTATGTTGTATATTTTTTGTGTATTGTGATGTGAATGGAAGGATGTACCATATGTAAATGGTGAAATAGGGTTTAGATAAGCAATGAGAACAATTGGAAAATGCGAATGTATGATTGAATAATGTGATTTTCTTGTTATAATGCATAGAGCATGTATTAGATGAGGAATCAAGATATGGTTCCTAGGTCAAATGGATATGTCGATTATGGTTTGAAAATCCTATTGATACATGGGAGGTTACTAAAGCGAGACATTAGACAGGAGGAGCAGGACCTTCATAGGAAGTAGGGAGATGCTCGACACCTAAGTAGCTAATTTTTATTTATTAAGTATTTCATGTTAGTTTAATATTGTTTATATTGTATAATGATTTTAGAGAAGATGAAAAACAAAAACAAAAAGATGAGGAATCAAGATATGGTTCCTAGGTCAAATGGATATGTCGATTATGGTTTGAAAATCCTATTTATACATGGGAGGTTACTAGAGCGAGACATTAGACAGGAGGAGCAGGACCTTCATAGGAAGTAGGGAGGTGCTCGACACCTAAGTAGCTAATTTTTATTTATTAAGTATTTCATGTTAGTTTAATATTGTTTATATTGTATAATGATTTTGGAGAAGATTAAAAACAAAAAGAAAATAAATTTTTTGTTAAGAAAAATTGATTAGTCTGCCATGTGGTGAAGACTAATGGTATCAATTAGTATTGATACTAAGAATTGTTATGATTAGTCTGCCCTTGGTGGAGACTAATGGTATCAACTGGTACTAATACTGGGATTTTATCAAGATTTATTGTGATTAATCTGCCATGTCATGGAGACTAATTTTGTCAATTGATATTGTTACTAGGATTTGTTGTGATTAGTCTATCATGCTATGAAGGCTAATGGTATTAATTTGTACTAATATCAGGATTTATTTGATTAGTCTACCTTGTAGTGGTGATTAATGATACCAGGTGTACTATTCGAGATTGAATGATTGGCCATATGTAAAGATAGCGGGTTAAAGGCTTATTGCTAGGGAAATATTCAGAATGAAATCTTGATTATACATGTGTAAAACAAACTTTTTGTTGAGATATAATTGTTTATTTATGTTAATGTATATTGTGTTTCAGGTGCCTTGTATACTAGACAAGAGCAATATATTATTTATTTTTATTTATATATTAAATATCTACTTTGTACGTAAATGTCTTAAAAATACATTTTTGGCTGTGTAACAATGGTGGTCATTTCGTTCACAAGCCTGCAATTCAAAATGCCTTGGGGGTTAGACTTGTTTTGATGCAAAAGATATTATGGATCATACACCCTAAGGATAGGTTCTAGTTCCTTTACGTGAGACATAGGGTAGTTTTACTACTTGGTCTCTAAAAAAGAGACTCTTGATGTCCCAGTGATCGCCCTCGTAAAGGCAATATGGGGGTTCAGCAGATAGTGGGATGGCACATGTACCAATCACTATCGGTCTAAACACTCAACAAAGAGTTGGGGTTTACACAAACTTAAACCTTGACTCAAGTCATAAGGCAAGCTGCTAGTTCCCCACTTAACTTAAAGTTTAATGTGTGTGCCCTCAAAAAGATAATAATCATAAAGTGATGAATGACTATATCATGTATGACAGAATGTAAAGATGCATGCTAAAGCTTTTAAACAAAGTATCATTCATCTAAAAAAACAAAAACCAACATAGCATAAACAAACAAATTACCAAGCCTAGTCCTAGGGTCCCCGATGGAGTCGCCATCCTGTCGCACCCTCGCGAGCGCGAGGCGCGCGTCGCGGCGACCCTCTATTGATTTCGGGGTCTTTTGTTTTTGTGAATAAAGGAGTCGCCACCTAGTATTATGGTCACTAGGAAACCTAACTGGTCTTTCAGAGATTCTAAAGGCAAGGGACTGGTTGCGTAAAGGGAAGGTATTAGCACCCCTAGTACGCCCTACCTAAGGTAAGCTGCTTGGTGTTTGGTTTGTCTTATAATTGCTATGGTGTTGGTGTTTTGTAATCCCATCGGTTTTCTAGGTTTTAATTCAAACTAAAATTATTAGGATAGAAATCCAAGGAAGTTTCATGTGCTTTAAAAGCTCATTTTCCCCTTAGTTTTTCAAGAGTTTGCGACTCGTAAATCGCAAGGAGGAGGGACAAAAATTTAGAAATCTAGGGTACTTTAAAAACCTATTTTTTTTGTCTTAGTGTTTTATACTCTCACATCTCGTAAACCGTGGAATAAAAAATTGAAATGTCCTCGATTATAATCAAGGCTTCTTTCAAGGATTTGTGCGGATTTATTACTCCCAATAATATTTTGGATATTCGTCCTTTAAGGATTTCTTTATCCAAACATTAACGGTGAATAATAGATGAATTCCTCCCAAAATAAATTTTTTGTATTTTTTTTTGGAATATTGGCCAATACCCTTTGGAGTTTTACAAACATGTTGTAAAAATCCAGAAATGCAAGAAAAACAATTTTTTTGGTGTTTAAGAAATCAATGCGAAAACACATTTTTAAAACTTCCAATATTTTTGTACATAAAAAATGTTCTAAAACATGTAAGGGTATTGGCCGTATGCAACACACAAGATAATATTTTTTATATTTTTTTTTGTCAAAACGCAAACATCACAATTAGACATAAACACCAAAATGGAAAGTAGCAAGCCATCATTCATATTACAAGAAACTTGAAACAATTCGTAATAAAAATCGTTCAAAGCCAAATCAGCTTAAAATTCCGTACCTTTGGAAAGGACTAAGCCCATATGCATGAGGGAGCCAAAGTTTTGAAACTGAAATTTTGAAATCCAAATCCTACTGCATGGGTCCATGAATCAGGACCTATTTTCTTTTTACCAATCCGGAGAAACTGGCATACTAGTTTCATACAAAAAGGAAAAGCTTGGGACGGCATGCTCTTATAACACCATTATATCACGGACTAAAAACTAAAGAAAACCTGGTCGGCTATTTCAATTTAAAAGCATGGAAGGATACAAACAGGAAAGGGAGCTGATGATGAAGAAACAACAGCCCCCTTCCCCGGTTCCTCAGTTCTGAAACAATAAAGAAAAAAACGGAACACCAAAGGCTAGCCCTCTTAACATAGTCACTCATCTAAAACTCAAAAGCCACGGCAGGAACAAAACAAAGTAAGCGTTCATTGTATAGTAAAAATAAACTGAATGTACACAGCAAGAAAAAAAAAACGGGTGCAACAGATTTAAAGGCAGCAAAGGAGAAGATAGTTAAGACTTACTTGCTAGTCTCACTGTTTTATTTTCTGTAGAAGATGAAATGAAACTAAGCGAACGTTTGTTTTCTCTATTCTCCTCTCTTCTCTCGCCAATAACCCCGAATGCAAGACGTAAAACTCCCTCTACTTACTGCATTTTTTACTACTCGCCTTTCATGTGTTTTTTTTTGTCTCTCTTTGCTGTGTTTTTCTGTCCCTTAACTCTCTATTTTTCTCCTCTGTTTCTACTCTCTTTCTGCTATCTTTTTCCCCCCCTTTTTGCTAGGTCATTAGAGGGGTTTATATATAGTCTAACATGTCTCTATTTAGGAAAGATTTAATGCATTAATTCTAGGACGTAAATCCCTGCTGATTTGCGGTAAAAAAAAAAACGCAAAAGGAAGCCGCAATATTCGATTTTGTCTTTGGTGCTTTAAATCCGATTTCTTTCCGGTTTTAGAGGAGGGTGTGGCTCTTTTCCTTCCTTCCATAGGGCCACTGCTCCCTTTGAAATGAGGCAACAAAAACGTGGTCTTCAGCTCCAAAAATCGGGCGTGATGAGAAAGGAAAAAACAGCGAGAAAAAAAGAAAAGAAAATCATTTGGAGGGTGCAATGTTGCAGGTCCTATTTTCCTTATTCGGTGTGGTAAAAATCCCGTCATTTATGATGATCCAACCCCCCTCTCCAGCTTTCAATGTCCTTCTTCAATTCAATCCCTCAATTTAGCACATTTCGATTCGGTCCTTGGTCCAAAAAAAATCCTTCGAATCGATCCCGCGAACTTGGGCAAAAATCCTTCTCGCGGTCGGGAATCCCTCCTTTCACACTAGATATTCAAACGGGAATATCTTGAGCTTCGATATCGAAATCAAGCGATTCAAAAGCCTAAATTTATCTACGTGTCTAGGACTACAACTTTGATGAAGGAGTCGAGGTGAGATAAAATCGTTTTATAGAACGGAAACGGTAATCTAGTTGGTCAAAAGGGATTTCCGGGTTCGACTCAAAACCGACGAATGCCGAGAATCCCGATATGACTGAGAGTATGAACTACAAACAAAAATCACAAAAACTAAGCCAAAAATAGAATTTTTTTAGTGCAGACTCGGGTCAATATCCTTCTCGCGGCAGAATTCTCTACCTTCACGTTAGATATTCAAACAGGGAATATCTTGAGCTTCGATATCGAAATCAAGCGATTCAAAAGCCAAAATCATCTACGCGTCTAGGACTACAACTTTGATGAAGGAGTCGAAGTGAGATAAAATCATTTTAGAGAATAGAATCGCGGTAATCTAGTTGGTCAAAAAGGTTCTTGATCCGACAATGCTAAGCATCCAAATCGATTGAGAATCCGCCCTAAGAACAATGATCCCTAGGACCTAATAAAGGTGTAGGTCAATTTTTCAACATGTCATGAGTGACAGAATATACCTAGGATGGTTAGATATCGTACGAAACTGAGTCAGAATCGGAGCCTAAGTTAGAACCAAAAAATTACGACAACAACAGAACTATTTTTTAGTGCAAATTCGAGGGATTTATTCAACCTTAAAGACCGGATAAAAAAGAACGAATTTAACATTATGAAGACTCCTGATCAACCTAAGAAAACCCGATGATTTTGGTAGTAAAGGGGAAGGATAAAAAGAGCAAAACAGCTCAAACAAGGTTTCAAAACACAAAATATTTCTTTCCGTGCTTTTGTCAATCTTCCGCGAATATGAGCTAAACTCCTATACTCTGTTTAAAAAAGGTATACACCGTCTCTAGCACGTGGGGTCCGAAAATGAGTAACAACGAGATGCCCCCTCTTTACAATGCTTACGAAGCAAAAACTCCTCAATGTTTTGCATAGTAAGCTTGTAAAGAACTAAAAGGTCTTCTTGGCTTGCTAAGTGATCTACTCATCCAAAGACTTCATTTCTTTTCTTTTCCTTTTTTTTTTAGAAAATTGGTCTATTTTCATGGGCTACCCGCCTTTGATTGGGTTAACCTAAGATCCCATCTAGCGATCTCCTTTAACCAAAGTTAAACTCTGTGTGTGGTTGGGTTAACCTGAGATCCCATCTGGCGATCTCCTTTAACCAGAACCAATACAAAAATGTGTGTGTAGTTTTATTATGACGGGTGACCTACCCAAAATGAAAGATGGTCTCATTATAACGGGTGACCTACCCAAAATGAAAGATGGTCTTATTGTGATGGGTGACCTACCCAAGTGGAGAGAAGGGAAGAGTGGTCTCATTCTTATGGGTGACCTACCCAGGGGGAAGAATGGCCTCATTATAATGGGTGACCTACCCAGGTAAAAAAAAAAAGATGGAGAATGGTCTCATTCTAATGGGTGACCTACCCAGAAAAAATGGTCTTATTATGATGGGTGACCTACCCACGTGGAAAGGGGGAAGAGTGGTCTCATTCTTATGGGTGACCTACCCAGGGGGGAAGAATGGCCTCATTATAATGGGTGACCTACCCAGGTAAAAAAAAATGGAGAATGGTCTCATTCTAATGGGTGACCTACCCAAAAAATGGTCTCATTATGATGGGTGACCTACCCAAATGGAAAAGGGGAAGAGTGGTCTCATTCTTATGGGTGACCTACCCAGGGGAAAGAATGGCCTCATTATAATGGGTGACCTACCCAGGTAAAAAAAGATGGAGAATGGTCTCATTCTAATGGGTGACCTACCTAGAAAAAATGGTCTCATTATGATGGGTGACCTACCCAAGTGGAAAGCGGGAAGAGTGGTCTCATTCTTATGGGTGACCTACCCGGGGGGAAGAATGGCCTCATTATAATGGGTGACCTACCCAGGTAAAAAAAAATGGAGAATGGTCTCATTCTAATGGGTGACCTACCCGAAAAAAATGGTCTCATTGTGATGGGTGACCTACCCAAGTGGAAAATGATGGTCTCATTATGATGGGTGACCTACCCGGATGTAAGAGAAAATGATTTTAGAAAGGGGTCTCTATATCTGGAGACCCCGCCCGTTTTATTTTATTTTTATTTTTTTATTATTATTATTTAGAAAAACTCCATGCTTTTTCTAGGGAATGGTCTCAACATCGGATGACTCGCCCGTTTTGAATTTCAAAAGAAAACATCTTACCTCGAGGAAATGAAACAGTGTTGGTTCATAATTCATATTCTTTTCCGTAGCTACGTTGACTTAAGACTCGTCTCTTAGTGATTCCCAAACTTGGAACTAATTTGGCTTTCGTCCCACCTTTCCCCGCCATGTTAGTGTTATGACAATATAGCATGCATGTTTTTGTTACCTATCTTTGGAAACATAGGTCCCCCTTTCGTTGTAAACTTCTTCGAGCTCTTGTTTCCATTTGTTTGTCCAACCTTTTCTCTTGAATCGGAATATGCTCTGCACACTATACTTCATATCCTCTTGGTGAAGAGATCTTTGGTTCCTTATAGGGCCCTTTCTTGCTCCATTGAGTATTGTCTTTTATTATCATTTTAAAAGGAAAACTTAAAAGATTTGGTTTTGTTCATAAAAACTGAAACTTTCAATGCAATTGGCAATTCTCATAAAAAGATGCTTTTGTAGAAGTTCTTATGATGATACCCCTTTGGGCTTTGGTTCACTATAGACCCCGATGTGCTCTTAGTACACTTCTTGCCCCTAGTGTGGTATGCATAAATATGCCAAGTTTAGATTTTATTTGGTTCCCTCCAATTGATGGAGTCATTTACTTAGTCATGTGTAAGAAAAAAGTTTGTTTAAGTGAAAGATTTCAAATGCTATGAGATCATGCTTTTTATGAAGAAAGGTTTTTTTTTTTTTTTTTTAGAGAATTCATGGCCAAACTTTATTTTATTGATTGGGAGATTATGGAATACATCAAGCGTAATATTTCCTTATAGAGTCGAATTCACCGGCCTAACTAGATCTTCTCCATCCATTCTAGATAACAGAAAGCTCCTCCCGAGAATGCTTTCTTCACCACGTAAGGGCCCTCATAGTTCGACGCCCATTTACTCGATCTTCTCCTGGTAAAGGCAATATTTTCTTCGCACAAGATCTCCTTCGTGGAATCCTCGAGGTCGAACCTTTTTGTCGTATGATTTGGCCATCCTTCTTTGGTAAAGTTGATGATGACAGATTGCGGCTATCCTCTTTTCACGATCGATTCACTGCTTCATATCTAACTTTTGCCCATTCTACCTCTTCCAAATTCGAGTCTACCAGTACTCTCAATGAGGGGATTTCCACTTCTAAAGGCATAACCGCCTCCATTCCATATACCAACGTGTACGGGGTGGCTCCTGTTGAGGTTTGGATCGAGTGCGATACGCATGAAGGGCAAATGGCAACATCTCATGCCAATCCTTATAGGTGACTACCATCTTCTGAATAATCTTTTTGACATTCTTGTTAGCAGCTTCTACCGCACCATTCATCTTTGGTCTATACGGCGAAGAGTTGGAATGCTTGATTTTCCACTTAGCGCAGAGTTCTATTATCATCTTGCCATTGAAATTCGGGGCATTATCGGTTATAATCTTTTCGGTGGACCATATCGACAAATCGATCTCTCTCAATAAATTTCTTCACTACTTTTTGCGTCACATGAGCAAATGACCCTAGCTTCTACCCATTTTGTAAAGTAGTCGATAGCCACGAGAATAAACCTATGACCATTGCTGGCTTTTAGGTTTACAGGTCCAATCACATCAATTCCCCACATCGCGAAGGGCCATGGAGATGTTAAGTTAAATAGAGGAGTTGGAGGGGCGTTGATTTTGTCACTGTATATTTGGCACTTATGACATTTTCGGACATAGTCGATGCAATCCTTTTCTAACGTCATCCAGAAGTAACCGGCTCTTTGTATCTTCCTAACCATCATGTGTCCATTAGCATAGGTTGAGCAAATCCCTTCATGGACTTCTCGTAACGCGCTTTTTGCCTCAAATTCATCCAAACATCTCAACAAAGTCCCGTCGGATGATTTCTTATACAAAATCTCCCCATCAAGATAAAAATCCATTGCTAACCTCCTCAAGGTCTTCTTGTCGATTTTGGATGCCCCCATGGGATATGCCTGGTTTTGGATGAAATTTTTGACATCATAGTACCAAGGGTTTCCATCCACTTCTCTTTCGATCGAGCAACAATGAGTCGGGTTATTTCGATATTGATGTGTCTTGGTTGTACCTTGTGCCTAAAGTCTATTTTGGCCATAGATGCTAGTGTAGCCAAAGCATCCGCAAACCGGTTTCCTTCCCTTCCTAGATGGGTGAACTCTATTTCCTCAAACTCTCCAACCGGTTTAGACGGTATTCTTGGTAAGGCCTTAACTTCTCTTCCTTGGTTTGCCATTCTCCTTTTACTTGGCAAATGATCGCATTGAGTCTCCATACACATCTATCTTTCTTATGTTTAGCTCCAATGCAGCCTCCAAACCGAGAATGCAAGCTTCATACTCCGTCGTGTTGTTGGTGCACCGGAACTGTAGCTTAACTGAAACCGGATACTGCTTCTTATCAGGAGAGATTATCACCGCACCCGCTCCGTTACCACATACATTTACAGCACCATCAAAATACATAATCCACCAATCTGATTTCTCTTCCTCGATTGCAAGCACATCTTCATCGGGAAATTCAAAGTCTAATGATTCATAATCTTCCATAGCATGGTCGACGCCAGGTGATCGGCAATAATACTCCCTTTTACGGCTTTCCTTGTCATATATACTATGTCATACTCAGCCAATAGAACTTGCCATCTTGCAATTCGGCTCGATAAATAGGGCTTTTCACAAATGTACCTCAACGGGTCTAATTTGGAAATTAACCACGTAGTGTGATACAACATATACTTGACGTAATTTCTTTGCGGCCCATGTCGGTGCGCAACACACGCTTCTCAATCACGGTATACCTAGACTCATATTCCGTGAACTTCTTGCTCGGGTAATAAATGGCCCTTTCCTTCTTTCCGGTTTCATCGTGTTGCCCAAGCACACATCCCATTGCTTGTTTACATTCTTGTTAGGTACAATATCAATGGCCTTTCCGGTACAGGGAGGAATAAGCGGGTGGATTCAACAAGTACGCTTGATTTTCTCAAAAGCCTCTTCGCACTCTTCATTCCAAATTCCGGGGTTCTTCTTCCTTAACAAACGAAAGATCGGGTCACAAGTCGTGGTTAATTGGGATATAAACCGAGCAATGTAATTCAACCTTCCTAAGAAACCTCTCACATCCTTCTCGATCCGGGAGGTGCCATAGATTGAAGAGCCTTTACTTTGTCGGGATCCACTTCTATCCCTTTGTCACTCACCACAAATCCCAACAACTTCCCAGATTTCACCCCGAACGAACACTTCCCCGGGTTAAGCCTCAACTTATATTTCCTTAGTCTTTCAAACAATTTCTTCAATATTTGGACATGATTCTCTCCCTCTCTAGATTTAGCAATCATGTCATCCACGTATACTTCAATCTCTTTGTGCATCATGTCATGAAACAAAGTCACCATAGCCCTTTGGTAGGTGGCCCCACATTCTTTAAACCAAATGGCATGACTTTGTAGCAAAATATTCCCCATGGTGTTACAAAGGTTGTCTTCTCCTTATCCTCTTGCGCCATTTTTATCTGATTGTAGCCCGAAAATCCATCCATAAAGGAATATGTGGAGTCACGTCTTTGCATTATCAACTAACATATCTATGTGTGGTAGAGGAAATTATCTTTAGGGCTAGCCCGGTTTAAGTCCCTAAAGTCCACACAAACTCGATTTTACCTTCCTTTTTGGGAACCACCACTATGTTTGACACCCATTGTGGATACTTGACTACTTCCAAAAACCAGGCGTTCCATTGTTTTTCAATTTCTGCTTTTACTTTGATTAAGACCTCCGGATGAGTTCTCCTCAACTTCTCGCTTAATCGGTTTGCATCCTTCCACCAAGTGGTATCCTATGTACTACGATATTCGTATCCAAACCAGGCATATCCTCGTAGGACCAAGCAAAGACATCTACGTAATCTCGGAGCAGTGCAATCAATTCTTCTTTCTCTCCAGGGGTGATCAAAGTCCCTATTTTCAGCTCTCTTGATTTCTTCATTACCCACATTTATGGTTTCAAGTTCCTCTTTAGCGGGCCTCCAAGATTGTTCATGCTGTTTTATTAATTTTGTGAATTCCCCTATGTTTTTCTCCTCCCATTCCTCATCTTCTACAGCTACTATGTATTCTTTAAAGTTTGGACATTCATTCTCAATGTGAAGTGCAAGTGTTGTTGTGGAGGATCCACTTTCAGGGTTCCTGAAAGCGGGAAGTGATGTGTAAATGCATAGTAAGACATCAAGATGAATTTTGAAAATGCATGATCTCATTAAAAGGAAAAGATTGGCTCAAAAACAAAAATAAAATCCAATTGACATCTTGAGCCTCGATTGTCAATGAATAAAAACAAAACAACACGGAAAAAAAAAAAGGCAAACAACATAGATAAAATTATAATCCAACAAATCATTGTTGATTACATTTTGAAAACCAATGGAGCTTCTTGGGTCTCCCAATTCCGGAACTTCTCTCCTTCGGCTAGCTTTCGAATGAAAGTCCTATCGGTGACTTCTTCCAAAGTGTGAATGGTTAATTGTGGCAGTTCTTCATCCTTTCTTCCAGATTCAATTTTCTCAGCAATGTTCTTGACTTGGTCTTCCTCCAGTGTTTATGTTCATTGAAAAAAACTTCCGAAAGAGGTTTTCGTGTCCCTTATCGGAGTTGCATCACATATGCGGCCTTTGGAAAAGAAATCCTGATTGGAGGGATGGCTAGGCTTTCTTCTTCAGGCTTCCTTCCTTCAATCCTAGCCATTCTTTTCTCCTTCTTGCACCAGCAGCTCGCTTGTAATCCTCTTTCTTGGGCTTATATCCAAGCCCAAACCTCCGTTCTGCGACTTTCGGCTTGATTATATCAATCCATTCAAGTTTTCCTTTCTTAATGACATATGGGCAAGGAATCTTGTGCTTCAAAAAGCTTTTAGCGGCCATTTTGGTGGCCTCCGAGAGTTCTCGTTTCCTCACCACGGTGTTCTCGGGTACCCACTCTGTATTCACAACTTCAAATGCATGAAGGTTTCCATCCTTACAATCTTCGGCTTCAATGAATGGAACCGCCACATGTCTTACCATTGATATAGTCTCCTCAGCCTTAACAGTAACCAGAACGCCATTGGCAATGTACTTCAAACATTGATGCAGCGAGGAGGTGACAGCTCCCGCAGAATGTATCCATGGCCTTCCTAACAACATACTATAGGAAGGGTGGATATCCATCACTTGAAGGGTTACTAGAAAGACTTGTGGACCCACAGTAGTTCGACCTCAATTGTCCCTATCACTTGCCTTGGTGAGCCATCGTATGCTCTAGCCGTCATCACACTTGGGTTGCATATATGAGGGATCCACTCGGCATTTCATCCAAGATATGCCTTGGTAACACATTAAGGGCCGAGCCGTTATCGATGAGAACTTTACCAATGAGACAATCTTTGCATCGGACCGTGACATATAAGGGCTTGTTATGTCCAGTTCCTTCAACGTGTAAGTTCATCTTCCGTGAAATATAAGTAATTGGCGGCATGGATCCTCCCTACTAGATGCTCCATAGTCTTTTGTTCAATATCTTGGGGTACGTAGGCCTCATTCAAGTACTTTTTGCAAAGCATTACGATGCGGCTCGGAACGAGTATTAATGACATGATGGAGATCTTGGCGGGGTCTTCTTCAACTGATCCACTATACGGTACTCACTATGCTTCATCAATTTCAAAAACTCATTTGTTTCTTCCTCGATCACGGGTTTATTCACCTCAAACTCTTTATCGAGGTCCAACACCTCCTTGCCCTTAGCCTTTCTTTGTTTCTCTAGTTCTTCGGGTTTGAAACAACGACCACTCCGAGTTAGTCCACTTATCTCGGTTCGGAACAATGCAAAGGAGTTTCAATATTCGAGGTATAACCATAATCTCCAGGCATCACTCCATAGTCTACTTTGTTTGCATATGAGGGCTTAGTTAATACCAATTTTGAGAGCCCATTAGGCTGTTGATTGGACTCTACATTTCCCCGATTCTCTATCATCTCGATCTCTTCATTATCTCTTGCGGCCTCAATCCTTAGCTCTCCTAAAGTCGGCATTCTCGCAACCTTTTGATGAAACTCAATGCATTCATCAATATGACGCCCTTTCTTTTTATGGAATGGGCAAAAATCATTTTCCCTCACGTAATGTTCAGATGGTTTCTCTATATGTCCACATTGTACCAACATCTCGTACAGCCTCGCCATGGTCACTTTTAGCACCTTCTCTTTGCTACCGAGCCTCCATAGTATTCACTCCACTACCACCTACAGCATGTTTGGGTAGAGGGTTTGAATTCACATTAGGTGAATCCTCGAAAGTGACCCATCCAACTTTGATCAGTTGCAACACCTTCCTTTTAAAAGCAAAGCAAGCCTCAATGCTATGACCTGCGTGACCAGCATGGTATTCACAAGTTACCTCGGGGTTGTACTAGGCAGGGAAAGGTGGTTGCATAGGTGGTACGGGTAGGGGAGCTATCTGCCCAATACTCAACACTTGGCATACAACTCTTTTAATGTTATTGGTAAAGGTGGTAATTGTTCTTCCGATGGTCGGTTGTCTCTTCTTTGGTAATTGCTTTGGTTATTTGCTTGGGAATTTTGTTTGATTGGGTTGGTTTGGGATGAAGGGTTTGGCAAAATTGATACTGGTGACTTGGGTGGTAGGTGTTTGGTAGTTTTTGCTTCTCCCTTTGTATCCACCTTCTAGGTTATTCACCTCATTTTCTTTCTTTTTCCCAATGAAACCTCTCTTCTCTATAGGTTCTGCAATTCTCCCACTTCGGATTCCTTGTTCAATCCTCTCGGCAATCCGCACCACATCATATAAATGTTGTGCTTGAACTACCCATAAGGTGTTCATAGTATGGAGCCCTAAAAGTATTAGCAAACGAGTGTCACCATCTCCGTCTCTATTAGTGGAGGTTGTACATTGATAGCTTGGTCACGCCACCTTTGAGCATAAACCCTTACGGACTCTTGATTTCCTTTCTCCATGGTAATTAGACTGGTCCTATCGGGAGCAATCTCAAGATTAAACTTGTATTGCTTTAAGAAAGCATCTCGCCAAGTCTGTCCACTTCTTGATCCTAATATTGTCCAGCCTCATATACCAACTAAGGGCCGATCCTGTCAGGCTATCCTGGAAGAAGTAAATTAACATTTTATCATCGTGGATAACTTCTGCCATTTTGTTATAGTAAGAACGGAGATGGGTCTTTGGGCATTCCATCCCGGTATACTTAACAAACTTTGGCACTCGAACTTCTTTGGAATAACAATGTTAGGCACCAAACATACTTCGGCGGCCCTAAGCTGGGTCAAATAAATCATTTCCTTCAACCGCCCTTAGCCTCTCTTCTAGTGCGGTCCACTTATCATACCCTTCATGATTAGAGAGTTTGACGTCATGTGGGTCCTCGTTTGTTAAATCCATTGTAATAGGGATTTGGATGGGCCGAGTGGGATTAGGATGCTGCTTATTTGGTGTATTTGCCCCCACGTTTATAGGTGCGACAGGAATTTGAGCTGCTGCTTGGTGCTTCATCAGGTTGAGTAGACGTTCCCTCTCCATCTCTCGGCTCTCAACATTTGCTCTAACATACTAGTTAGGTGCGCCACATCATTCCAAACTCCTTCAAGTTCTCTTTGGTGCTGAGCTTCCGGTTGTGACCTTTCTTCGTTTTCCATTCTTTTTCTTTGTCGAGTGTTGTGGATTCTAGAAGGGGGACCTATGTTTCTTAATCTGCAGATGCATGCATAGATGCATGAGAAAAATGCATGATTGAGAATGCTTTGTATATTGGGTATGGATGCAACTTTCTTGTGAACGAATAATAGCCACCACCTTATAAACATATGTTCTTTTGTCACATTGCTAGGAGTACTACCTTTCAAGTCGTTTGCTTGAATCATTTTCACCAAGAGACAGATTTTTGCATAAGAAGATGGGTCAACGCCCTTTTCATTAATGCTTGATAAGTTTATTACATTAATAAATAAAAAGGAAATACAAAATTTATTAATCCCTTTCCTCCACAAACTCTCTAGCCAAAGGTAAGAAGGCAAAACCACGGTTCTCAATCTTCCCTAGAAAGGCATCGGTTTCGGCTAGGCTTCGACGATAGCGAATGATGTCCCCTCCCACATTCCGCGCATTAATTCTAATAATTCGAGCATGTGCAGCGCTTCATCCATTTGCTCATCTTGTCTTGGTCATCTTTTCTATGAGTAACATATTGGTTCTATTCAAAGCGGTGTTGTTGGCGTCGATTTGATCCTTGTGTTTTTCCATTGCTTTGCTAGCTTCTCGTCCAAATACTTCACCTTTTCACGTTCCTTGTCAAGCTTTATCCTCATAACTTTTATCTCATTCTTCTTAACCGCTAATTCTGTTTCAATAGCCTCAAAACCTTTCCTTTTATTTTCTTCTTTTGCAATCTCCATCGAACGGCTTTCCAACTCCATATATTTCTTGTTCAAATCCTCATACTTCCCAATCCTATCCATCAATTCAAACTGGACTTGTGCAAATTTTTCTTGGAAATATTCGCACTTCCTTGGCAATCGTTAAAGTCAATCTCCATTGCTTCAAGTTCAGAGTAACTTTGCATCCAATCCAAACTCATCCCTCTTAGCTCCTTCTCACTCCTTTCCCTAGCAATCTTCTCCTCACCCAGCTTTAACTCAAGCTTTGTTATTCGCGCATCTCTAGATTGTATTTGCTCATCTAGAAATGCTCTCCTTTTATCTTCTTTTAGCATTATTTCTTCCAACATTGCCTTATCTTTTCTTGCTTTTGCTCAACTCGTCATCCAAGTTTTTCCACTTGTCTTCTCAACTCCTCTTCATTATTGACCCTTTTCCTCTTAACGGGCTCTTCTATAGTTTGGGGAGATTTGGCTTCTACACAAGGCATGGTGGCGGCTAAGTCTCTCCATCTTGCATATCCTTCACTTGCACTTGGATCCTTTAAACCTTATATCTCAACCAAAACCAAATGCTTCCAATCTTGTTTGATGATCTCTAAAACTTCTTGTGCAATGGAATCTTTGAACAAACCAAAGAATTGAGCAATTCCCATAGTCCTTGGAACAAATTGCATGCCCCCAAGTTGCCTTACCACTAGGGGCGGGAGCATAACTCACATAACCTGTAATCCCTACCAATGGCACCCAACGTCTTTGTCCACAATTCATTAGGACTTCCACCTGTCGTTACCCATGGTGCTCTCCACTTAAAATCACTATTAGGCAAACCTTCTAATTTGTCAACCCAACCTTGGTTATCTAGATCTCCCCATTCTTCTTCTTCTACTAACCTCGGGGTCTTTGGGTGAACCACCAAAAATTATTGAAGACGGGTTTTTTTGTTTCGATATGGCTAACCATCTAGATATACAACAAGCTGCGTGCGGCATCTCATTGCCCCTTTTCCGGTCCTCCTACAATGATTAAGCGTCAAGATAGTTTCGGCTAAAATAGCGCCCTTTGGATTGATTTGTGTATTCTCATACTCTACATAAGCGGCGCGGCCTCCAAACTCACTAAACCCGTCGACTTGGAACAACACAAGGCCAAATATGCCCAAGGCAATCAATCTCTCTTTTTCTAATCCCGACTTCTTTTCCAGTTCAATTTCTAGCATCCTCCATTTCGGACCCGGTAGCATTCTTTTCTAAAAACTTTTCCAAGTTGGAGATTACGAGCGGTTTTGACGGTTCGGGATGATCTTGTCGGATCTCAAAGGCAAATAAATCCGATCTGATTGTTTGGAAACTCGGTCAACATCCCATATTCCTCCATAGTGGGACATAGGTCTATGCTTCCAAAAGAAAAACACCGGTAGTATGGATCCCAAAAATGAACTATGGCTCGCACAGTTGGGCTTAAAACTTCTACCCTTGCAATTTCCATCAAACGTCCATATTTATTAAAAAATGCATCCTTATCCACATTCTGAAAGTGAGTCGTTAACCTATTCACCTCATTCATAATGCAATTCAAGTTCTTGATTGGTGACAGTTTCTTAGCATCGCTTCTTAGGCAGTCTCCTTCAGTCAATTGTGACAGTTTAGAATTTTTCCCATATTCTATGATGGAAAGTTTAGCAATGGTGGCCATTTCGTTCACAAGTCCCGCAATTCAAAATGCCTTGGGGGTTAGACTTGTTTTGATGCAAAAGATATTATGGATCATACACCCTAAGGATAGGTTCTAGTTCCTTTACGTGAGACATAGGGTAGTTTTACTACTTGGTCTCTAAAAAAGGGACTCTTGTTGTCCCAGTGATCGCCCTCGTAAAGGCAATATGGGGGTTCAGCAGATAGTGGGATGGCACATGTACCAATCACTATCGGTCTAAACACTCAAAGCAAAGAGTTGGGGTTTACACAAACTTAAACCTTGACTCAAGTCATAAGGCAAGCCGCTAGTTCCCCACTTAACTTAAAGTTTAATGTGTGTGCCCTCAAAAAGATAATAATCATAAAGTGATGAATGACTATATCATGTATGACGAATGTAAAGATGCATGCTAAAGCTTTTAAACAAAGTATCATTCATCTAAAAAACAAAAACCAACATAGCATAAACAAACAAATTACCAAGCCTAGTCCTAGGGTCCCCAGTGGAGTCGCCAACCTGTCGCACCCTCGCGAGCAGAGCGCGGCGTCGCGGCGACCCTCTATTGATTTCGGGGTCTTTTGTTTTTGTGAATAAAGGAGTCGCCACCTAGTATTATGGTCACTAGGAAACCTAACTGGTCTTTCAGAGATTCTAAAGGCAAGGGACCGGTTGCGTAAAGGGAAGGTATTAGCACCCCTAGTACGCCCTACCTAAGGTAAGTCGCTTGGTGTTTGGTTTGTCTTATAATTGCTATGGTGTTGGTGTTTTGTAATCCCATCGGTTTTCTAGGTTTTGATTCAAACTAAAATTATTAGGATAGAAATCCAAGGAAGTTCCATGTGCTTTAAAAGCTCATTTTCCCCTTAGTTTTTCAAGAGTTTGCGACTCGTAAATCGCAAGGAGGAGGGACAAAAATTTAGAAATCTAGGGTACTTTAAAAACCTATTTTTTTTGTCTTAGTGTTTTATACTCTCACATCTCGTAAACCGTGGAATAAAAAATTGAAATGTCCTCGATTATAATCAAGGCTTCTTTCAAGGATTTGTGCGGATTTATTACTCCCAATAATATTTTGGATATTCGTCCTTTAAGGATTTCTTTATCCAAACATTAGCGGTGAATAATAGATGAATTCCTCCCAAAATAAAATTTTTGTATTTTTTTTGGAATATTGGCCAATACCCTTTGGAGTTTTACAAACATGTTGTAAAAATCCGAAATGCAAGAAAAACAATTTTTTTGGTGTTTAAGAAATCCATGCGAAAACACATTTTTAAAACTTCCAATATTTTTGTACATAAAAAATGTTCTAAAACATGTAAGGGTATTGGCCGTATGCAACACACAAGATAATATTTTTTATATTTTTTTTTCTCAAAACGCAAACATCACAATTAGACATAAACACCAAAATGGAAAGTAGCAAGCCATCATTCATATTACAAGAAACTTGAAACAATTCGTAACAAAAATCGTTCAAAGCCAAATCGGCTTAAAATTACGTACACTTTGGAAAGGACTAAGCCCATATGCATGAGGGAGCCAAAGTTTTGAAACTGAAATTTTGAAATCCAAATCCTACTTGCATGGGTCCATGAATCGGGACCTATTTTCTTTTTACCAATCCGGGAGAAACTGGCATACTAGTTTCATACAAAAAGGAAAAGCTTGGGACGGCATGCTCTTATAACACCATTATATCACGGACTAAAAACTAAAGAAAACCTGGCCGGCTATTTCAATTTAAAAGCATGGAAGGATACAAACAGGAAAGGGAGCTGATGATGAAGAAACAACAGCCCCCTTCCCCGGTTCCTTAATTCTGAAACAGCGAAAGAAAAGAAACGGAACACCAAAGGCTAGCCCTCTTAACATAGTCACTCATCTAAAACTCAAAAGCCACGGCAAGAACAAAACAAAGCAAGCGTTCATTGTATAGTAAAAATAAACCGAATGTACACAGCAAGAAAAAAAAACGGGTGCAACAGATTTAAAGGCAGCAAAGGAGAAGATAGTTAAGACTTACTTGCTAGTCTCACTGTTTTATTTTCTGTAGAAGATGAAATGAAACTAAGCGAACGTTTGTTTTCTCTATTCTCCTCTCTTCTCTGCCAATAACCCCAGAATGCAAGACAGAAAACTCCCTCTACTTACTGCATTTTTTACTCTGCCTTTCATGTGTTTTTTTTTGTCTCTCTTTGCTGTGTTTTTCTGTCCCTTAACTCTCTGTTTTTCTCCTCTGTTTCTACTCTCTTTCTGCTATCTTTTCCCCCCCCTTTTTGCTAGGTCATTAGAGGGGTTTATATATAGTCTAACATGTCTCTATTTAGGAAAGATTTAATGCATTAATTCTAGGACGTAAATCCCTATTGATTTGCGTAAAAAAAAAAAACACAAAAGGAAGCTGCAATATTCGATTTTGTCTTGGTGCTTTAAATCCGATTTCTTTCCCGTTTTAGAGGAGGGTGTGGCTCTTTTCCTTCCTTCCATAGGGCCACTGCTCCCTTTGAAATGAGGCAACAAAAACGTGGTCTTCAGCTCCAAAAATCGGGCGTGATGAGAAAGGAAAAAACAGCGAGAGAAAAAAAAAGAAAGAAATCACCGGAGGGTGCAAACGGCAAGGTCCTATTTTCCTTATTCGGTGTGGTAAAAATCCTGTCATTTATGATGATCCAACCCCCCTCTCCAGCTTTCAATGTCCTTCTTCAATTCAATCCCTCAATTTAGCACATTTCGATTCAGTCCTTGGTCCAAAAAAAATCCTTCGAATCGTCCCCGCGAACTTGGGCAAAAATCCTTCTCGCGGTCGGGAATCCCTCCTTTCACACTAGATATTCAAACGGGAATATCTTGAGCTTCGATATCGAAATCAAGCGATTCAAAAGCCTAAATTTATCTACGTGTCTAGGACTACAACTTTGATGAAGGAGTCGAGGTGAGATAAAATCGTTTTATAGAACAGAAACGCGGTAATCTAGTTGGTCAAAAGGGATTTCCGGATCGACTCAAAACCGACGAATGCCGAGAATCCGATATGACCGAGAGTATGAACTACAAACAAAAATCACAAAAACTAAGCCAAAAATAGAATTTTTTAGTGCGGACTCGGGTCAATATCCTTCTCGCGTGGAATTCTCTACCTTCACGTTAGATATTCAAACATGAATATCTTGAGCTTCTGATATCGAAATCAAGCGATTCAAAAGCCAAAATCATCTACGCGTCTAGGACTACAACTTTGATGAAGGAGTCGAAGTGAGATAAAATCGTTTTAGAGAATAGAATCGCGAGTAATCTAGTTGGTCAAAAAGGTTCTTGATCCGACAATGCTAAGCATCCAAATCGATTGAGAATCGCCCTAAGAACAATGATCCCTAGGACCTAATAAAGGTGTAGGTCAATTTTTCAACATGTCATGAGTGACAGAATATACCTAGGATGGTTAGATATCGTACGGAAACGAGTCGAATCGGAGCCTAAGTTGGAACCAAAAAATTACGACAATGAGCCAGAACTATTTTTTAGTGCAAATTCGAGGGATTTATTCAACCTTAAAGACCGGATAAAAAAGAACGAATTTAGCATTATGAAGACTCCGATCAACCTAAGAAAACCCGATGATTTTGGTAGTAAAGGGGAAGGATAAAAAGAGCAAAAAACAAATTTCAAACAAGGTTTCAAAACACAAAATATTTCTTTTCCTCGTGCTTTTGTCAATCTTCCGCGAATATGAGCTAAACTCCTATACTCTGTTTAAAAAAGGTATACACCGTCTCTAGCACGTGGGGTCCGAAAATGAGTAACAACAATGAATATTGTAATTTTAACAATAAAGAAAATTGTAATGTATGTTTAAATGGTTTTATTATTGTTATTGATTACATTATGCTGATGATGAGTTATGATATGGATTGATAAAAGATCTTCGGGTAAGCCAAATGTTGCTTGATGTAATGAGATTGGTATGGTAATGCAGGATGATTGGATTTGATGTGTATGAAGTGTTGAGGTGTCAATTGTATGATGTGAAATTTTAGGGAAGCTTTATTCAAGGGGAAACTGTGCTGAAATTTCATTTGAATTATTTATAACATAAAGATTGCATGCAATTAATCAAGTGACCAAAGGTTATTGAATAACCAAAAAAAACAATTCCTAGTATTTTTCATGCAAAGTATTGTTATGAAATGTAAAATATGGTTGACATTTTTTGGGTTGTTAGATGATAAAAAAAGAAGAAGCAATGATAGCAGATGCACCAAAATAAATAAATAAAAGGTTATTATTATAACCTGAGAAAAAATATTTTTCCAAAAAGAGACAAACAATGTGGCTCAATTCCTAGCACATTACATATGGAAGGACAAAATTCAGTAAAAAGTGGAAAAACATACTCGCCCTAAGTCAACCCGATTTAACATGACAAACTTGTAACTCAAGTAATAAATGACAAGTCAACCCTAGTTAACGAAGTTGCGGCCCAAGTCATGAGAAATGAAAACGAAGATAATCATAAAGCCCCTTTAAAAAAAAATGTCGAATGATGAAAGCTAAAAAGAGAAAATGTAAAAATGATGTCAACTCATTTTTTATTGAAAGTTGAAATAGAAAAGAAAAATCAATTTAACTAAAGGATAAAAAAAACAATCAAAAGAATGAGGATCAAAATTGAAATACAAAATCAAAATAAATTTTTGATTGAAGGGTGAAATTGAAAAAAAAAATCAATTTAATAAAAAGACTAAAAATATCACAATTAAAAGAATGAAAACCAAATTGAAAAATATAACATATCACAAATTGGGATGAAAATGAAAACAAATCAAAATTTTATAAAAGAGAAAAAAAAATTAGAAATCAAAAGAATCAGGACGGAATTTGACCTCATAATAAATAAGAAGACAACTTTGAATTTTTGCATGGCTAACATGATGGGGATGATAGAAAAAAGTGGAACGAGAAGAAAAACAATGTCACCAATATTACACCACCTCCCTAGCATCACCACACGCTATCCTAAAAGGAAGATGATGACACGACGCTTTCAATGACACGATGAAGGATGGTGTTTGGTCACCGGTAGGCACTACCGCACAAGCCAACTACTTTTTGTTTTTTATTCATATTTTATATTTATTAAAATATCAAATTGTCCTTTAGCCAACCTGACAATAACGAAAAAAAAACAAGTATGAAAATACAAAAAAAACTTTGGATGCTAGTTTATAAATTTTGCTTTTAATAGTATTTTGATTGTTGCTTTACAAATTTAAAACGCAAAAAAAACTTATTGATTCTGGATGGATTTGATTATAATCGAGGGAACTTGCAAATAAACCTTACCATCTGATGCAACCATATTATTCGATAGTTTCACCCACATTTAACCAGTGTTTTGCCTATATTTTATATATAAAATGCCTTGATATTCTTTGTTTTATGTTTTGAAGACACTTTTGGATGAAAGATGCAAAACAAAGTAAATTGGAGGTAATTGGCAGATTTGACCTTCAGTCGATGTTTTGTGCAGAGCGTGAGCTCTAGAGGTCAAAATGAAGTGATTCTAGTGGCATTAAAAATCTGACATCCATACCTTTCTGGACATCTAAGGCAAAGAAATAAAATAAGGAAGAGCATGGAAATCGCAGCCTTCAAAGTCAAATCTCGCAATCTGCCAGTGTTGACCTTCGACCATTCCGACTTGAATATCTAGAGCTATAGAACTCCAATTGATGCAAAATCAATTGTTTTGGATTCCTGACTCAAAGACCTATAAACGTTCCAAATTTAAGCAAAAAAAGATGTCATTTGAGGGAGATATAAGTTTTCAAAGATGACAACTGAATTCTACCAGCAAACAGGTTTTGTGAAGAAACGAATCCAAATTACGTTCTGAAGCATCTAAACCGATATCCAAGTTTTTATTTCAGTAATTTAGCTCCTCTAAGTCAAAGCTTGAAGATTTCATGCAAGGCTATTTCTCTTTCTTTAGGAAAATAGTTATTGAAGTACTTAAATGTAAACTGTCTACTTAAAGGAGGACTATTTCGTAAAATAGAGACTAGGGTTTTCTAGGATATAAAAAGAATGAGAGAAGAGAAGGGGGGCAGCCAACCAAGAGGAGAAAAACACCCCCCTCCTCTAAGAAACTCGAAATTATGCATTCTTCCTTCTTTTTGATTAGTTGTTCAACAAACATGTAAGGCTAAACACTTTTTCTTGGTTGCAAGGATACGGAAACCTTCAGATTTCAAGAACTGTGAGATTTATTTTACCTTTTCTTTTTAGTTTATATGATGAATATGTTTGTTCTCCTATGCTTATTTTTCCTATGATTGTTTATTTTAATTGCTAGAGCGGACTCTAAGTTATTATTATAGACAATTTATTGCTAAGTTTGATATCAAAATTGGAGTTATGGTATATGAACTTGTGAAGCAACTGAGTTTAATAATTGTGGCGGATCTACGTTATTAATCTTAGGGAGAACATTCAATCAAATCAAACATAGACTGCGAACAATTATGTTTTCTTGATTAATCAACTTATCTAGTTCTTAAGGTCCGCCATTGAATTAAATTACTAGTGCGGACAATCGTGGTTGTTTGATAGTTAGGGTTAGTTATACGGCGGATCCGTTAACTAACCAATGTTAAGAAGAGATAAATATTCAAAATATAAATTGATGTTTCGTTTCCATGATCAGTTCTGATTTCTGTAGGTGGATGTGTATTTGCGACCAAGGTTTGTTCTCTTGATAATTTTTTGATTTTATTTAATTCCGCTTGATAGTTTTCTATTTTCTTTTGCTTTAGCCTAGATAACATCCAAAACCCCCCCAAGTTGCATATCATCTAGCATAAAAATCTGACTTGAACCTTCCTCGTGGGATCGACCCCTTGCTTGCTCTATATTATCTTGTGTGTTGTGTTTTAAGCTAGGGTAATTAATTTGTGCGACCGCGATATCGCAACACCATCCCAACAACAATTTCAATAAATTTTGGTGGAAAGAACAAAATCTTGTAGTTGTTTAAAAGTGAACAATATTTTCACTAGAAGTGAAAATATTTTTCTAAGACGTTTAAGTTTTGTTAATTATTGGTAGTTGCTCAAAAAGTTTCTAGTAAAATAGGGTTTATATCGGAAAGTCCTTAACACAAAGATCAAAATGAATCCTTATAAGTATAACTAGCATATTGGCTCAGCCACGCAAGACGTCAATAACAATTTTTATTTCAAATAAAAAAAAATATGAAGCATGATTTTAAGTGTCTCAAGTTTGGTTGCGGAGCCAGACCCAATATCCTTGGATCCGGCGTAAGAGTTAAACCTAGTGCTATTGGGTTTGTTGCCAAGCCAAACCCAATAGCCTTGGGTGTGGCTTATTGGGTCTGTCATCATATCAAAATAATATAAAACATTAAAAAATATATTAATTTGAAGTAAAGAAAAAAATTAAAAAAATTAAAAAAAATTTAAAAGTATTTTTGAAATGTAAAAACAAACATGTTTTAATAAGAAAATTCAACCCAACCTGAAATGACAAAAAAATATCACCACCCAACTTTTGTACAATATAAAAAAAGTTACATTAATTTATTTCCTCTTTTATAGTATGAAAAAAATTCAATAAGAGAAAAGGAAAAAAATTTAAAGAGAAAAAAAAATAAAATTGAAAATATCTTAAAAAGAAAAAAATTAAAGGGAAAGAAATTAATTGCCTGTGTATTGGGCGTTGCTCTACTATATGTTATTAATGGTGCTACTATAGAAAATATTTTATTTGAAAATGATGATGGTGCAAATAAATTCCGTGCTTTTAACCCAACTCAAGCATTATTACATTTAATTTTTTTTATTGACCTGCTGCGGAGTGCGGGCCAATATGCTAGTTATTATATTATCACGTAATAATTATTTTTAATTTTTTTTAAAAAATTTAGTGAGATAATATTTTTTTAATATTAATTTTTATATCATCATATCAAAATAATACACAAATATAAAAAAATTAATTTGAATTAAAAAAATAAAAAAATTTTAAATTTTTTTAAAATATTTTTGAAATGCAAAAATAAATATGCTTTAATAAGAAAATTTAGCCCAACTTCAAATGAAAAAAAAATTATCATCACTCAACTTTTATATAACATGAAAAAAATCACATCAATTTTTTTTTACTATATAAAAAAATAAATAAGAAAAAAAAGAAATATATAAAAAAAATAATATAAAAATATTTGATGGCTACAAAGTTAAACCCAATAACATTGCCTCTGCTACTTAACCAAATTCAATAGCATGTAATCCATAGTATAACGAGTTAGTGTACACAATATTGAATAATGTTTTTCAACACTTTTTAAAGTACAGTATAATTTGGTGAAAAAAAAAAAAGAAGAGGAAAAACAGAGAGAGAGAAACACCACTGTCGCACTTCGATCTGTCTAATTTCATCTCCAAATTTTTTTAACAAAAATCTCACTCTCTCACCTGATCAGAAAAATCGAAACCCTAATTTCTCTCTCTCCCCATATCAATTTTTTTCATAAATCTAATTCCTTTTTGCCACTCTCAGTGGATCAACAACAAAAACTTGATCACTAACATTAACAAACAAACCCTAACTCTTTGGTTTTTTAGTAATTTAATTCATGGCAACCCTCACTAACTCGAACACGATCACCATCACCGCAGCCGATCACTCTCCTCGCCATACAATTGCCGCCGATAGCATCAGCAACAGCAATCAGGTGGGCAGTCCCCAATCGCAGCGGGTATCCGGTAAGCAGGTTTCTCCTCCATGGACACGAATCGTGCGTGGTGTTGAATCGGAATCTTCTTCTAATGCTTCAACGGAGGCGGAGCAAGCGGCTGCAGTTTTCGTGGCGGAGAAAGAGAGTGTGGAGAGTGAGAATAATGTGAGCAAGAGACCGGTATGGAACAAGCCATCTACGGCTAGTAATGGTCTTGTAGAGACTGGGAGTGTTATGGGGGCTGATTCTTGGCCTGATTTATCTGAGTCAGCTGCTAGGGTTTCTTCTTTGACAAAACCATCTGCGGATTCTTTGAAAGGTTTATTATTTGATGGATCATCATCTTCTGTCTCTGTTTCCCAGGTTTGATAGAGATTAATTTTATTTCATTTGGTCGATAAAATGGAATATTTGTTAATTTAATGCATTTTATTTTTGTATTAGTTGATTGAATGCAATATTTTGATTTTATTTGTTTTGATCGTATGGTAAAATCTTTTTGATAATGTAGTTGAGATTAGAGTGTAAAGTTTCAAAAATAACATTTATGTAAAGAGACCGTTTTTTCTTTTGCTATTTACTTGTTTATATTAATCGATGCATTTGAATTTGTAGGGTCCAAAACATAACAAAAAAAAAAAATATATATATATATAGTTCTAAGAAAAGAGTGAAAGATGAAAAATGTATTGGGGTATTTTCTTGAATTCTTGGCATGGGTGCAAGATATATTGTTTTTCTTATATTTATTAGTTGTCTACTAAGATTAACATAGTGTATTAAGTTTTATAAACAAAACTATTGTAAAATGGGAGTGTACCAGTTAATCTCTCTTAATTCAGCTGTATCAACTAAAACAAGAAAATTTCTCTCCCTTTTTTTTTTTTTTTTTCTTAAAATGAGCTTGGCTATTTTGGGAAAGGATGGGGACAAAAAATGTATTATTGGATTTGCTTGCTTAAAATTTTGGTATAGTGGGTAGAAAAAACAAACATCAAAGTAAGGTTTATCTGATTGATCATCCCGTCTCAATTTTGCGGGTTCTGGGAAACTTAATCGAAACAGGGCGTATTTGGTTATCGAAATGTTAATCAAATGGGATAAGTGGGAATGATAGGATTATCTGTCTTTTTCTTAGCTTAGTATAAATTCTTGGAAAGAAAGTTAATACTCAGGAGAGAGTTTTTAGGTGCCTGATTAGTCATCTTAATTTTGCTGCATTGTTGAATTTGTAGATACCAAAACAATAGCTACAACAACTAAGCATTAATCCCAAACTAGCCGGGGACACCAAAACAACGAACTTGGATATTTCTCAATCAACTTGGGGTTATTGATTTATAAACTTAATATGAATGAGTGGGTTTTCTTCCTTCATAACTAAAAAGTAAATGGAAGACTCGTGGTTCTCTCTGAATTCAGCAATGAAATGAAGGGTTTCCATGCTTAATGCTTACTCATTTCAATTACCAGATTGCTCATACATGGGTGCATGTTTAATATATGTTGTTTATTTAATGTAGGGAACTGAGACTGCATCCTCATCCTCACAGAAACAAGTTAACAATACTGCAAACCCTAATTCAACTCCAAACAATGCAGTACCAGCATGCCAGAAATCAGTGAAGCGTAATGGCGTTAACACAGCTTCTAATGGTGGCACTCATTCACCAAGATCACAGAGCGCAGCAGGGGAAGGGCATTTAAATAACTCTTCTTCTAGGGATCACGCACAAAAGAGTTCCCAATCCCGTGGCTCTAATGATCATCCTCAACAGCAGCGCACTTCATTTAGGAACCGTAATGGTGGGCTACATTCTCGAGGAGATGGTTCTCACCATCACAGTTATGGTGGCAGGCGAAATGATCTAGATCTTGCAAATCATGATTGGAATGCTCATCGAAATTTTAGCAGGGATGGTCACATGCAGCCATTACCAAGAGTTGCCCCAAGGCATATGAGGCATCCACCACCGCCTCCACCATCACCTGCTACCTCTCCGTTTATTGCTCCCCCACCAGTGCGGCCTTTTGGCCTTGTGGGTTTCCCTGGTAAACCACATCTGTTTACAGTTCTGTTGTGGCTAATACATGGGTCTGCTCTAATATCCCAATCTGTTTCCAGATATGGGATTGCCGTTGTATTATGTTTCTCCACATCCAGGTTCTATGAGAGGTGTGCCTATTATTGCAGCTCCAGTACCATCTCATACTGTTCTTTTCCCTTCAGATCCTCAGTTGCACATTAGGATATTGCATCAGATAGATTATTATTTCAGGTGCTACTTTGGTGTTCTGCTTTTTTATATCTTTGGTATTTTGCTTTTGTGCACATGTTCCTGTAGTTTATTTGTGTCAGGACAATGAAGTTTATTGGGAAGTTAACTACAATTGCTCCTCAAAAATGTTTGTTGCAGTAATGAAAATCTAGTCAAAGATATATACTTGCGGAGGAACATGGATGATCAAGGCTGGGTGCCTATTAAATTAATAGCAAGCTTCAACAAAGTGAGTATTTTTTGGGTAGTCATGGTATTTATTTATTTATATGATGAATTTTTCTCTCATGTTTATAGCTATGCTTGATAAATGCTTCCTAATTATCCAAATATGCCCTTTATTTTTATTTTTTTTCATTTTGGATATCTTGGTTTCTGTTGTGACAGACTGACAGTTAATAGCGGTGTAAGGTTTTTACTGCTAGCATTTCAGACTAGGATTTTGATGTGTATTTACTAGAGCATGCATATTAAGGTCATGTCTTTTTTTATCAATGATGAATTATCACATTGAATAAGCTAAAGCTTGAAGTTGTTTCTAGAAACTTCTTTTATTCCATTGAAGTATTTTTTCTTGTGTGATTTTCATGCCATGTTTTGGAGTATCAATGTGCCTTTTTTCTGTTTTTGTAGACATGCTCTTTGCATTAGTAGTTATGATTCTTTAGGAGTCTGGATTATGTTATTTTCAGTGTCATGGTTGTTTAAATACGGTGTTCCACCTTTGTTTTTTGTCCTTTTCTTTTTTCTGCATTTACAGGTTGAGAAGAACTATTAGAATATCTACTTTGTAGCTGATTAATTGGTTTTTCCTAATATTATTCTGTTATCTATTCTCTTTTGAGAGTTGATATTGTTTAAGATTTATGTTCGATCTTGTACGTGCTGCATGGTTGGTCCTTTTTTCCCTCGGTTTTACTATTATATTATTGATTAAGTACCAATGTTGTGGGCCATGAGTTACTATTAGCTGAAAATCCAGATGTAGGTAGATATGAATTAGATAATATGTCAAAGTATCTTGTAGGAATGTCAAATTAATTTCCACTGAAATTTCACTAGGATGGATGAATGGTGATGCAGGACAACTTTTTGTGATTTATGTCTTACTAGGATTTTGTGGTGGATTAGGGCATGGAAGATAGGGATTTCAAGGTTTAAATTTAAGAAGAAAGGATTTGGGAGTTTATAAATTGAAACTAAAGAAATATAAGGGATATATGGGGTTTGATTGCTGAAAGTAATAGGTTTGCTAGTGGCACCTTTGTAGGTTTTCTAAGAGTCACACCTAGGAGGACTAAAATGTACTAAAGGTTCTTAGGAGTTATTACTAAGATGATTATTTCATACAACCATAAAGCATATAGGTGAAAAATTTGTTCATAAACTCAAATTCTTCGTTCAATGATTACATGCTTTTATATAGAGTTCCTAGTACACCAAGTTCAACAAGGACATAGATTCCTATATAGGAAAAACCTACTTAATTAAGGACTATGAATGGACTAAAACATATAATAAAAGCAACGTCCTAGAAAATTTCAAGCATGTTTGGAAGTTACAAAAGTATATACCAGTGTTGTCAAAAGGCATTGATGCGCATGCCTAGGTGCTCTAGGTGAGGCCCCAACACCTTTATTAGCCTCAGGTGTTGGATTTCAATGAAGTGCTACCTAGGCGAGCGGCTTGTGAGTGGGTGCAAGGTGTTAAGACTAGTGTTTGCTTGAATTTCATAATTTTTTGTTGGATTTTTCTTTTTTTTTATACTTATTTATGTTATGGCCTATTTGCCCATTTTTTTTAATTTACCACAAGAAACAACTTAGGGTTATTTTTGTAGAAAACAAAGATTAGGGTAAATTTGTTTTAAAAAAATCATTAAAGTGGGAGACAAATAGACAATGAATGACACTTAGGCTCTGTTTGGGCGCATTTTCAAAAATTTTGATTTTATTTTTTTTGCTAAAAATAATTCTTTTTTTATGTTTTCAGGTGTGCTGATGTCAAAAATAATTTTAAAAAAATAAAAAAACATTGTTTTGATGCATTTCTAAGCGAAAAACACTTTGAACCGCTACCGCTACCACAATCCCAAACAAGCTAAGAGAAACACCAGCCACACTTATTTTTCAACAGTTGGAGTCGGAGACCAACACATCTGTTCAAGTGCAGTATGGTTTGAGAGAAGAGGATTTGGATTGTAATCATGAAATGGAGGATATGGTGGATTCAAGTGAAGGAGAGGAAAGCATGGATGAAGATGCTTTTGAAAATTTTATGAATATCGATGATGATATTTAGTTTTACTTTTTAATCTATTTGGCTACTTACTCCATTGAATTATCTTATTTTGTTTTAAGGGTGAAAAATATAACTTTATATGACTATGTTATGGTATTTTATATTTTCTTTTGATTTTCTATTGATCTAATCTTAATTGGAAAGATACATATTTTAGATTTATATAGTATCATATAATATAATATAATATTACATATATATATTTTTTAATTTATAGCATATTGCCTTGGTTTATTCAGGCGAGTGCCTAGCGCCTCGGGCATTTTACAGGCATGACGTCTTTAGCCATTCACAACACTGGTATATATCAAAATACTAAAAAAATACAATAATTTTGCTTTTTTTTCCTTGTCATCTGCATCAAATGGAAAAGACAGCTTTGTATTCATCAACTTGTAAGTACATTGGTGTACGTGCAATGATGGAAATTTTCGTTGATAAATAACCCCAACAATGGAACTATACAGTAATGATTTTTCTTTTTTCACAAAATCTTCTCTCTTTTTCCAAAATATGAGTGCTGCAGTACATGAGGACTTTGCATTGTGGGAGGGTTTGGGGAGGGTCATAAACAGTGCTTCTCCCCGTCTCTGCAGGGTGGCTGTTGCAATTTGAGCTCATAGCCTTCAGGTTACAATAGAACAATCTTACTTTTGCATGGAGGCCCACCTTATTATTCTGTATTTTCTGAATTGATGCTGTCAATGATAGTGAGCAAGGTGTGCATGTACTTGATGCAATCAACCAGAGAAATGTCTGTTAGTTAAATAATTTTGTCTAGATAAATAGAGCTTGATTATTGGATGTGCATCCAAAACCTTCTTGTGCATAGCAATGGACATTACATTTGTTTCTCATTTTTTGGCTGTTGTCTTGGGATATGTTGTAATGAAGATTCATTTGTCAGTTAGATAAAAATGTATTTTTGATTTGTTACAACTTATATGCAATATCATATTGACTTTGATTTATTTACATATCTTAATGTAATATCTTACAGAAGCAATGCAGATTTAATTGCAAAGTTTTCCATTGCTTTACATATGCTTCTTTCTCTGAGTTTCTGCATTATCAGGATATAAATTTTAATGCCCATAATTTGTGATTGAAGTAGTTATTTGCTGCTTAGGTTCATGCCTAATTAGTACCAATTGTCAGTTCAGTGCTTAAGATGATGTTAAATGAAAATCTGTTTTCATTGGGATGTTGATGATATAAGTTTAGTCTTTAGGAGTGATGGTTTTCTTACTTGATTTAATGGCATTCTTCATGACGGCACTTTCAGATCTAGTCATATATTGTGAAATAAACATGAATATTTATTCCATGCAATGCTGTGATTGCTTCCATGAGCATAGGATCTATTGGGATTTAGGTCAGGACTACATGCTGTGTTTCCTTCATTGTTCTCGTATGTTGTCTTTTAAATTACTTTTGAGGGTTTCTGATATCTCTATTGCTATGTCAAGCTTGTCAGCATGTGCACTGTTTGGTTGTTTCCTATCTTTGTATGCTTGTGTGTGTAGCTATAAAATGAAATGCTAAACAAGAAATCTTGTCTTCAAGCTGCATTTATTTAATTAGTAGGAAGTATACAGATTTTGAGTTTTACCCCTTCCAAGACATCGAAAGAAATTGATGAATGATTTATTAATTGCTGTGCAAGTCACAGTGACTTGATTTTGCTACTGTATTTCATATGCTATTAACATGAAGACACTATCTTCCTGTGGCTTATGGTTCAGGTTTCTCTTTTGACTGACAATATCCATGTTATACTGGATGCTATAAGAACTTCTAGTGTCGTGGAAGTGCAGGTGACTTTTTCTGTACTTAATTGATATCTGCTATTGTTGACATTTGCTAATTACAAAATAACATGCCAAGTTTATCACATTTTAATGTAGAAGCCTACTCAGATGCACATGCCAAGTTTATCACATTTTAATAATGTGGTGTATGTTGTAGCTTCTCTAATTCCATTTTCCTGTTCCTTGTGTTTTAGGGTGAGAAGGTAAGGAAGCGAAATGATTGGATGAGGTGGATCATGACAACTCCTGTTCAGTTTCCTAATGTTTCAAGCCCTCAGTATGGTGAGAAGTCTGGACATGACATGCTGGCAGCCCATGTCCAAGGCATCTCTTCGCAGGAGATGACTACTGACCACATCAAAGCAAGGAGTCAAGTAGATATTCATTCTGAAGCTTTTCTTGGTAGATCATTGTCTGGGGATTTGAATAGCCAGTCACAGCTATCTAGCAGCAAAGGAATAGATGAAATAAGGTTTCATGGAGGTTTGAATCTTCCCAGTTCAGCAAGAAATTAAAGTGAAATGTGGATCAAGCATTTTACTTGAATGGACTCATGGAGGAAGATGGGGACTGAGGGGAAGAATGCCCTGCATTTTTGTTGAAGGTAGTGGGTCTTGCCTTGGCACAGTGAACACAGTTTCCTTTGTGGAAAATAGGAAGCAAATTAGATGGGGATAAAGGGAGAAAAAAACTAAGAAACTTTTATGACTTTGAGCTGGTAGCATGAGTTCATTGGTATGCATGTTTTTATGGAGGTGTTCCTTTTTATGCCATAATTATTTGTGGTGGCATGATGTTGCTGTTTTTAACAGGGGGGATTTTGGTTTTACTTCCCCTTACTGCCCCTCAGCTACTTTTTAAAAATCTTTGGGGTCAGATTACCTACCAACTCCAGGAGGAAAACATGATTTTTGACTGATGGCACAAAGTACATGCTTGATGTGTGTCTAGGTACATGATGGGGGAGGGTGAATGCCTTTTGCAGGATGCTGAAGCTCATGCAACGTCTACTATTGCTCTATTTTTGGTCGCAGGGTGTCCTTCTGATTATTCCCATTTGTAACACATGTTATATTTAGAGTTAAACCGTCTGAAGATTTCACTTCATAAAGTGGTCTTCCAATCCTGAAGCCGTTGAGATATCCAGAGTCGGACTAGACATGGTTGGTATTAGATGCTTATATATGACTTCAAGATTGTGGAATTTGACGTGTTTCGGTTTTCGGATTGAACCTTTTTATTTATTTATTATTATTTATTGGGAGGATTAATAAAATCCTGGCAGTGCCCTGGGTTTATTTGCTTGATGTTTTGTGTTTTAATTATTTTATCGTCCAATATAAAATTATAATTGAAATGAGCTGGAGTTTTGGTTAACTTTGTGGTATGCCTGTTTGCCTCAGAATTTTGTTCAGCACGTCAATGACACTGGCAACTAAAATGTCTGAGAGGGTCTTTTGGGGATTTCAATGGTATGAACTTCATGGAGTTAAACATGGTGTCTTAGATGACTGTCTCTGTTGATTAGATCAGTTGTCGTATCAATTGATTTCGTTGAGAGCCATTGAATTCAGTTTTATGGAAGTTACGTGGGCTCTGTAATATTTTGAGAATAAGCAGTTTAGAGCACAGAAAATACGTATAGGTTATGATAGTGTTAGGCTGCTATTTTTACATGTTAGCTGAAATACTAATAGACAATCATTTGGAACACAGAAAACACTTCCTTGGGTAACAGTGTTTGCTGCAATCTGGATGGTGATTTGTTAGAAATCTTTGTGTAATTTTTGGCCACTAGCCAATACGAATGGAACCACTAATCGGCTATATATTAGACTATGAAACAAGTTGATGAAGATTAGTCATGGTTTCCTTCAATTCTGGCCTCAATTCCCCTGTCCAGTTACTAGGAACCGGGCGTCTCCCCTTAAAAGTAAAAAAAAAAAAAAAAAAAAACTGAAAAACCATGGGAATTGGGATATGTTAGAAATCCTGTCTGTGAGCATTTTTATCTGCCCCTGCATCTATCTATCTATATATTTCTAAATTTCGAGCTTTTGGGTTCATAGTTGAAAATTCTTTCTCAGATTGGTGGTTAAGCACGGTGGTAGGGTCACCCGCAATATTACAAAGTGTTCCAATTTGGTTTGAATTTTACTTTCAAAATGCCTACCAGTCTTGTGATATTGAGATTATCTCTTTTATATCGCTTAAATTTTATAACAATATCTAAGACACATGAAACTATATTATAATAAAATTTCAGGTAAATCAGAGTTCGAGAATATATTATTTAAATTGGTTGAAGTTGTTGTTATTATTTTAGCAGATTCATCAACAAAATATTTTTTTTTGTTATTTTTAGCTCAATCAGTCCAGACCTATAATGAGTTAATTTTAAATAAAAAAAAAAGATTAAATAAAATTTATTTAGGTTCTAAACTTATGCATGAGTTTGAGCTACAAGAATTTATAATATGACTTGGATTCATTGAAGAATTAGAGTTATACTTTAAAAGAATTTCAACTCCCACAAAGACTTGATGTGGTAGAATTTAAGGAGATCTTTCTTTTAAGGGTTTTTTTTTTTTTTTTGCAGGTATTCCAAGCACACCAAGAAAACCAAGAGGAGGCAATATAAAAAAAGAAACTTTAGCAATTAAAACAAAAGTTTCTGCCAAAACACCACTCAAGAGAGCTTAGAAATTTTGGCTACACAAGGAAATTATAGCATAAAGATTTTGTTTTCATTATCTTATTTTTTTTATTTGATGTTGAACAATTATTTTTAATTTGGGTTTGTTCTATTCCATTAGATATTGTTTAGAAGTTTATTTTATTATTAAATTTATATTAATTGATTTCTAGTTTGAGCTCATTTGATAATTCATTATGATTATTTAGATGAGACTACATAATATTTTTGTAGATGTAAATTTTGATAGCTTGGTGATAATAAACATGAATTTATTTTTGATTGTTTATGGTAAAATATTATTTCTTTGCTGGGATGAAGATAATACATTTAATATATCAAATATTACCTGACTCTCTGGTATTAATTGTATATTTCAGTTATTTCTGGATTTAAATTTATTTTAACACCTTTTATTTTTGAATAGAAGGTTATATCTTCTGAAGATCCTATCAAACAAGATTGTATTTTAACATAGTTGAGGTTGCTTTAGCATGAAATCAATCCGCATCACAAAGTAAAATTGAAACACTTTGCGTGGATTTGGTTAGTTCAACTGGAAGTGGGCATAACACATGAAAAAAAGCTGGTAGAAATGGGAAATGCTAGCTTCTTTTAGAGGATTCGGTGCTGCTGTGCCCGTGCCCGTGCCTATCCTTGCTTAGCTTGCCCGTCACTTGTTAATAGGACCCGCCAATTACACCACCCATTGGCATTGTCAGTCTAAAGCACTTCCTACCTGTTAATAACCCACGGTTCGTATTGGTTCACTGTGGATTATAGCCTTGAAATGGACGAACGTCACCAAGAGATCGAAGAAAGAATCAGAATCTGATGAACATTATTTGTCTTCCACTGAAAAGCTCAGATATAGATGCCTGACGGGTTAGATCCTAATAGATGTCCTCTGTCTATGAGGCAGGACTGAACTTTAAAAGTTTGGAAAGAAAGAACCAGAGTTTTTTTTTTTTTTTTTTGAATTAGTATAGTGGAAAAAAGAATTTGCCAAAATAGCATAGTTTTAAAGATTTTTTTTTTAAAAATAACATAATAAAAAAACATAGTTCAAAATTTATTTAGAAAAATTACACAAATTAGAGAATTTAAGATGATACATGTGACTTGTGAATCTTTAAAAGAAAATTGGTGTGATTTTAACATTTAAATTTAAAACATAAATCAAACTTCAATTTTATACAAGAAAAAAGTACTCTAATCTTATACAAACTTTATTAGTAAAAAAAGTTATGTTTGATATAAGATATGATTAAAACTGATTTGAAGAAGAGAAAATTACAGCAATTTAATTTAGATAAAATACTGTGCATCTATATGTATTATTAATAATATATATTTTTTTAAATGACAGTATAATTGACGTGAAAAAAAATAGTATACAGAGTCTAAAATTGCTGGCTTTCATTGTGTATATTTGTTATTAATGCTACACAACAACGTTCTTTGTCAACGATGATCCTAATTGATGCATAAGAGGATATACTATGCTAAATTCCTTGTCTTCTCTTGATCTAACCTTCGCGGCATTAAAGAGGAGTTTCAGAATTTTTGTTATTTTTTATTGGAATAATATAATGATATTTTTGCTTCTATACCTAAAAAATTTAAAATAAGCTTTCGTGGTTTTGAGGTCTTTTAAATAATGATACATTTGCCATAATAAGTATTTTTTTTCTTGACTATACGGTAAAACGACTCAAATTTACAAACTTAATTTGTATGCAGATTTGTCCAATAATCATTTAATTTGACTCTGAATCTGTATTGTCCTTCAATTTTGATTATAATCAGGTATAACTGGGCTTCCAATTTTGTCCAAAATTCTAGATTGGTTCCTCCACGTATTTGAAACCCTTTTCAGCTTGCTCTTACTAAGTTGTCGATCTTTTTTTTTTTGCTTTTCATTTAAAAAAAAATGATAATTTTAGGGAAAACTCAAAATTAGGTTATGACAGTTACTCTCTCTTTACAATACTCATGACAGAAAGTCCTATAAAGGGCTTTAGATAGTAACCTTGTAAAGAAGAAAAGAAGAGAGATTGCAGTTTTACTAGGTTAAGAAATGGTCAAATCTTCCAAAAGTGTTAGAAATGAGAGCTCAAAAGTGCACTCAGGAAGAAAAGAGGAAGAAAAGAGATAGGGCCTGAAAGAGCACTATATGATGGATAAGGTTTTGAAAGTGCACTTGAAAGGAAAAAGATAGGGCATAATAGCACAATATCTGATGGATGAGGGCTAGAAGGTGCACTCGAAAGGAAAGAGATAGGGCCTGAAAGCACACCATTTGATGGATAAGGGCTTAAAACTACACTCGGACTGTTTCAAAGATGTTGTCTTTAAAAACCTTGCTACTTCAAAAGAGCAAGAGCCCTGTTGTGCTCAGAATCTTGCTAGTTTCTTTTTACTGGAGAAGTTCGAGTCCATTAAGGCTCTTTTCATGGACTCCCTGCAAAGGTCAAAATGCAATGCGTTGTGATCAATATGCATGTTTTTTTTACCTAAGAAATATAGGTCCCCTTTCTTCATGGACTTTGTCATTTAAATCTTTAATCCTCACGGTAAAATTTCATGGCTTTTTTGCTTTTGCTTACTTAAATCGTGAACTCGACCTCTAAGAAAGAGATGTTCATCTTAACGAGTTCAGATGATATCAACATACCCTGTTATTTGAAGACCCTTATCGCAAAGATACATGACTTGTTCCATGATGGCTTTCCTCAAAAGTTATTGGAGAATTTGAGCATCTTTGCTTCCCATTCTATGTTTTCCTAGAAGAGAAATTGTGGAGCCAACCTTATTATGTTTCTTGAGTTGCCCCTAGCCTGATCATGCTCCCAAGTATATTATTCGATTTTGTTTGTTTTGAGTTTTCTGAGGGATGATGCCATATGAAAGAGGGTTTGGTCATTTACAAGGGGTTCGTGAGAGTTGAAATTTTTTGTTTATTGGTGAAAATATGAAGTGACCTTCTGTTTCACATTTTATTGGTCAGAAGAGTTCAAGTTTTGACTTGAGGATCGTAAAGGAAAGAACAAGTCTTCAAAGTGTTCATTTTACTTGTATGAATAATGAAGCATAATTGAAGTTTCTTGAAAAGCTTGTTTAGTATAGGAAAGCATTTCTTACCAATCTAGATTGCATGCCTTTGATTAGAAAGGGCTTGATTGGGTACGAAACATAGGCTTTGGCTCTTGACTATGAAAAAAAAGGTATTTGTAGGCTCAAAAGGTGTTTTAGAGATCTCGAGACTAAGGATCACTAATGCTTGTTCCTAGACAATTTTTTTGGTCAAGGGATTCCTAGACCTTACTATGACATTGCAAAATGGTTTGTCGTGTCCCTAGTGTCAAGCTTGGACTTCTTGTATTTGTTTTATTTATTTGGTTAGCATTATCAACATATTTGCTATTTTGCATGACATGCTCAAACTATTTGAATTATTTGAATTTGTTCATGCCCCCGGCTTTGTTTGGGCATATTTGATCATTAAGGATCATTTTGTATATTTTTGTAGTCAGATTGCTTTTCTATTCCTTGCACCTGCCACTAGTATAGGGTGTGATCTTAATCAGGGTTCATTCTCAAGAAACCTAATAGGTTCAATAGGGATTGCAAGAGATATTTTTGAGTTTTGTGAAAGGATTACCAAAGATGACCTTTTTTCATTTCAAACACATGCGTTTAGGATCAATAAGCTTTTCTTTCCTTCATTGTGATTAATTTGAACATGCAAAATGATTTCTCATTATTATTATGAATTATTATTCATTCGGCTACAACTCAACTTCAAATTTATTTTGTGATGTTTGGTTTGTTTTTCATATTCTTAAGTGTTTGGTCTCCTCATTACGAGATCACTTGAATTCCTAAAACTCGCTTGTTAAAAACAAACACCAATTTAACTTCTGCATTTATAGTAAAAACTTTGATTTCATAAAAACCTTGGTGAAAACATGAAAACAAAGTTTTTAAGCTTATAAGATCATGTAGAGTTTTTAGAAAAAAGGAAAATACACCAAAGAATTGTTAGCCAAACTTCAATTTCTATTGATTGATAGTCAAAGTACATCAGGCATAATACTTTTTTACAATATCAGAGTTTACAGGTCTAGGCAAATCATCCTCATCCATCTTGGTTAAAATTAAAGCTTCTCCAGAAAAAAAAAGCTTTCTTTACCACGTATAGTCCTTCATAGTTCAATGCCTATTTACTCTGATCTTCTCCAAAATCTTCTGCAATACCAGGTCTCCTTCTTTAAACACTCTTGGTATGACCTTCTTGTTATATACCTTAGCCATTCTTTTTGGTATAATTAGTGATGACAAATGACTGTCAGTCTCTTTTCATTAATCAGATTCAACTGCTTAAATTTCAACTTTACCTACCCTGACTTTTCTAGTTCAAAATCCATTAGAACCTTAATGATAGAATTTCAACTTTTAAAGGCGTCACTATAGAAGTTCTGACTATGGTGCAGTATGCATTAAGTGCGTATAGAAGCATCCCATTTCAATATTTGTAAATGACCACCATTTTTTGGATGATTTTTTTGAGATTTTTATTGTCTACCTCAACAACACCATTCATCTTGGGCTTTAGGGGGAAGAATTAAGATGCTTAATCTTCCATTTAATGTAGACCTCAACAATTAGCTTTCCATTAAAATTTTAAGCGTTGTCAGTTACTAATTTTGCTGGCACACTGTAGCAACAAATCAAATCTTTTTCAATGAACCTCTTGACTATCTTTTGTGTCACATGCATGTAAGAGCCGACCTCTACCCATTAAGTAAAGTAGTCAATGACCACCAAGATGAATCTATGCCCATTTATGGCCTTCAGATTTATTAGTCCTATAACATTAAATCCCCACATATCAAAAGGCCAAGGCAAGATCATATTGAATAACAATGTTGGAGGTGTATTTATCTTATCTCCATGCATCTGAAACTTGTGACATTTTCTGACATAGTCTAGACAATCCTTTTTCATGGTTAATTAGAAGTACCCAGATCTTTGCATTTGCCTTGCCATCGTATGCCTGTTAGCATGAGTGGCACAAATTCCTTAATGGATTTCCTGTAATGCTTGCATAACCTCCTTTTCATTCAGACACTTAAGTAAAGTCCTATCAAACAACCTCTTATATAGAACATCTCCATCCAAGTAATAATCCATGACCATTCTCCTCAAAATCTTTTCATTCGTCTTTAAGGCTCATAAAGGATATTTTCATTGTTAGATAAGCCTTTTGATGTCACTGTACCATGGTTTTCCATCTAGTTACTCTTCTAATGAACAACAATGAGCTTGGAGATTTTTTATTTCGATGCTTATTGGTTAGATCTTGCTCATAATATTGATCGGTGTCATCAAAGCTAGGGTTGCCAAATTGTCAGCAAACCAATTCTTATCTTTGCTTATGTGAGTGAATTCTATCTCCTTGAACACATTAGCTAACTTCAAGAGATAACCCTTATATGACTTCAACTTCTCACTTTTTATTTGTTATTCTCCTTTCACCTGATAGATAATTAGCAGTGAATCTCTTAAACATCAAGCTTTTAATTTTTAGCTCCAAGCAGTTTCTAAATCGATGATACAAGCTTCATACTCGGCTGTGTTATTGTTGTATCCAAACCACAACCTGACTAAAATAGGGTACTACTTATTTTTTGGGGAAATTATCACTACTCCAGCCCCTTGTCCTGGTATATTCACTATTGCATCAAAGTACATGGTTCACTAGTCATTTATCTTACCGTTATCCTCAACTATTAGCACTTTCTCACCAGGAAGGCCAAAATTCAACACCTCGTAATCTTCCAAAGCATGATCTGCTAGGTGGTCAGCAACCACACTTTCTTTTACAACCTTTCTTGTCATATAAACAATGTTGTATTTCATTAACAACACTTGCCACCTTGCTATCCTACTTGACTAGTAAGGATTTTCATAGATGTACTTGAGCGAACCTAGTTTTGAGATCACCAGGTCGTGTAGTATAACATATATTGTCTGAGTCTTTTTGCGCTCCGCACTAGAGCACAACATAGCCTTTCAATTGTTGTATACCGGGACTCACAATCATTGAACTTCTTGCTCAAGTAGTAAATAACTTGTTCTTTCCTCCCCGGCTCATCATGCTGGCCTAAAACGCATCCCAAAGCTGTTTCTATCACTATTAAATATAAGTAGTAAATAGCTTGTTCTTTCTTCTTCTACTCATCATGTTGGCCCAAAACGAATCCTAAAGTTGTTTCTGTCACTATTAAATATAAGATTAAGGGTCTTTGTGGAATAGAAGGGAATATTAATGATGGGTTTTGCAAATACCTTTGGATCTTGTCAAATGCTTCTTAGCAATCACCTTTGTCTAATATCCTAGGATGTTTTTTTCTAAGCAAATGGAAAATCGACTCACATGTTATCGTGAGTTGAGATATGAACCGGGCTTTGTGATATGATTTGGCCTATGGTTCGACATTAAGTTACTCATGATAGGGATTCAGTTGAGAGCTTGGATTAGAGGGAAAAACCATTCAGCCAAGTGGGGGTGTTTTTCCTTGTATTTTAGCTTATATTCCATTCAGCTATGTTGGGTTTTCACCTTGGGATGCATTCAGCTAGATTGGGTTTGTTGGTGCAAATGAGTTCAGCCTAATTATATAGCAGTTGGTTTCGGCTAGATCTGATTTGGATCTTGTGAATGTGCATGGGCTTGGGCTATATGAGGTCCAAAAGTGTCAAGGATTAATTAGGGTGCTAAGATCCTTTTTCTACAAGGATTTTTCAAAAATCCTAGCTAAGTTTGGGTTCATGATGGGCGGTTACAAGGCTGAATTGGAGAGGGATTATTGTGTCTCCATAATGGACAACGATTTCATATCTAACATGGAAACCATAGGGCAACAACATGTGGGAGTAGATTCCCTTGTTTATTTGTCCATTAAAATCAAGGATTCCTTTCCTTACAAGGAGAACGAGAGGTGGCTAGATTTGGAGGACTTTCCTTGTTGTTTTCTTTCCTTTCTCTTGCAGGATTTTCTTACTTTAAAGGGATATTATGGAAGGCTTTTAAAAGGGATGAATTCAATAACTCTCTTCTCTATTTTTAAGAACATTAATTCGACCAAATAAAGAAAGAAGATCAAGCATGCAATACAGCATGTTCCAAGCATGGAAAAAAGGTCTAAAAGGGGTGGCAAGCACACATTATTTCTATGCAAGTCAGACCTAACTACAAAAGGAAATTAATCAAGCTAGGGATGGTTTCAGAGGCTGATTGTTTCCTTATATTATTCTGAATCTTATACATAGTTTTATGTTGTTTGAAGTATTATTTGAACCATTGATGCAACCATATTATTTGATAGTTTTACCCATATTTGCCTAATATTTTGCCTATGTTTTATATATAAAATGACTTGATATTCTTTATTTTATGTTTTAAAGGTACTTTTGGATGTAAGATTAACAAAGAAGTAAATTGGAGATAATTGACAGATTTGACCACCGATCGATGTTTTGTGTAAAGCTTGAGCTCTAGAGGTCGAAATTAAGTGATTCTAGTGGAATTAGAAAGTTAACATCCATACCTTTCTATACATATATGGCACGAAAAATAAAAAGAGAAAGAGCATGGAAATCGCAGCCTTCAAAGACAAATCTCGTATTCTACCAGTATTGATCTTTGACCACTCCGACTTGAATATCTTGAGTTAAAGAAGTCCATTTAATGCAAACTTTTTGTTAGATTCCTGACTCGAAGACCTATCAGCTTACCAAATTTCATCAGAAAAAGAGCTCATATGAGAGAGATATGATTTTTCTAAGATTAGATATAAATTTTACTAGCAGACAAGTTTTGTGAAAAAACAAGTCCAATTTACTTCTCAAAGCATCCAAACTGACGTCCAAGTATTTATTTGGACAATTTAACTCCTCTAAGTCCAAAATCAAAGCTTGAAGATTTTATGCAAGACTATTTATCCTTTTTTAGGAAAATAGTTATTGCACTACTTAAATGTAAATTGTCTATTTAGAAAAGAATTATTTTGTAAGAAAAAAGGATTAGGGTTTCCTATCATATAAAAAGAAAGAAAGAAAGGAAGGGAAGCAGCCAAAAAGAGAAGAAAAACTCACCCTTCCCTCCTAGACCCGAAATCATGTATTCATCTTTCCTTTGAATTAGTTTTTCAATAAACATGCAAGGCTAAGTTCTTTTTCTTGGTTGCAAGGACACAAAAACTTTTGGATTTGAAGAACTATGAGATCTATTTTACCTTTTTTTTTAGTTTATATGATGAATATGTTTGTTTTTCTATGCTTATTTCCTATGATTGTTTAGTTTGATAGTTAGAGCAGACTCTAAGCTCTTATTTTAATCAATTTATTGCTAAGTTTTCTATCAAAACCAAAGTTGTGATATATAAACTTGTGAAGCAATTGAGTTTAATAATTGTGATGAATCTATGTTATAAATCTTAGGGAAAACATTCGCTGAAATCAAATATAGACTGCAGACAGTTATGTTGTCTAGTTCTTAAGGCTACCATTGAATTAAATTACTAGTGCGGACACTGTGATTGTTTAATGGTTAGGGTTAGTTACACTGCGGATCAATTAACTAATTAATGTTAAGAAAAGATAATTATTCAGAATATAAATTGATGTTTCATTTTAATGATCAGTTTTGATTTCCGTAGGTGGACGTCTACTTGAAACTAAGGTTTGTTCTCTTGATAATTTTTTGATTGATTTAATTTAGTTTGATTGTTTTGTTCTGCTATAGCCTAGATAACCTCAAAACTCTTCCCAATTGCATATCATCTAGCATAAAAATCTAAACTAAACCTTCCTTATGGGATCGATCTTTTGCTTGCTCTATACTATTTCGTTTATTTAAGCTAGGGTAATTAATTTGTGTGACCGCGACATCGCAATAATTTTGGCGTCGTTGCCGGGGGAGTGATTTTAGTTAATTCTTATGCTGTGATTGTTATTTATTTTGTTAAAAGAAAAGAAACAAAAAAGAAACAAAAAACAGAAAAAAAAAGTTACTGTTTTGTTCGGGTATTGTTTAAAACAAATTTTTTAGTGGAATTTGGCCTCAACATTTTGTTTCCTGAATGAAAACGATGTTCTGAACAAAACTAGTGCTTTTGGGCCGTTAGCCCCACCCAATCGAGGCCAAATTCCACTATTTTTTAGGGTTTATAGACAGTTTTTGTGTTTCAGCGTTGGATTTCATTCATCTTTACTACTTTAAATCTCTCGTGTGGTTGATTTCTTTTTGAGTTGTCTTGATTATTTATATCTATAACCCGATTTACTACCAGAGACAAGTGCAGGTAGATCTTGAAATAAAAAACACTTTACGCAGGTTATGAAATGAATCCCGCATTAACATCATGGTTGTTGCACGTCAATAGACACTTAAGGAGCTCGCTGCTCCCAATGTGGAGAATCAACCATTATGCATAAACATCGACAATAATGCCAACTTCGAGCTCAAGTCTGGTTTTATACACTTACTGTCAATATTTAATGGACTTGCCGGATAAGATCCTCATAATCATCTTAAGGAGTTCCATATGGTTTGCGTTGGCATGAAACCGTATGGAGTTGATGAAGAATAGGTTAAGTTGAATCTCTTTAAAAGGGGCAGCAAAAGCATGACTTTTCTCTATTCTCCCTGGTTCCATTGGAACTTGGATTGGCATGAAAAAGATTTTCCTGGAAAAGCATTTCCCAACCTCTCGAGTTGCTAACATAAGGAAAGAAATATGTGAGATTCGACAATCTCATGGGGAGACACTCTCCGAGTATTGTGAAAGATTTGAACAACTGTGCATTCAATGCCCTCATCATCAAATACTCAATCAGCTGCTCATTCAATACTTCTATGAAGGACTAATGCCTACTGACCGCAGTATCATTGATGTGGCAAATGGAGTGGCATTGGTAGATAAAACACCCGAGGCTGCATGCCATTTAATCTCAAATATGGCAGCCAATTCAAAACAATTTGGCACGCGTGGAGACTTCCTAAGCAAACAAGTAAATGAGGTAAGTATTGCTAACCTTGAGAATAAAGTTAATGATCTTACTTCTCTTGTGCGTTCTTTGGCTTGTGAAAATGTACAACAGATGAAAGTTTGTAGCATGTGCTCGTTACAAGGCCATACTTTGGATATGTGCCCAACAATGAAGAAGATTACATTGAACAAGCTAATGTAGTTGATGGAGCATTCAATGGACAACCCGAGTGTAAATATGATCCCTTTTCTAACATATACAATCCCAGACGGAGAGATCATCCAAACTTACGCTATGAGAACCTACCTCAACAAGACAATCAAGGCCGACACTTCCACCCTTATGGATTTCAACCCCAACTGAATTATCAAGCGAGACAGCCCCCTGTATTTACAAACTCTAATGTTATGGGGTCATCGAGTGATGATCTTCATGAGATGATGAAAACCTTAGCTTCTAACACAATGACTTTGCAACAAAATATCATGTCTTTTCAACAGGAAATAAGGTCAATTATTCACAACTTAAAGAAGAAAATGGGGCAAATAGCTTCAAGTGTAGGGAAATTAGAAGCACAAATCAATGGAAAATTGCCCTCCCAAACATTGAATCCAAAAAAGAATGTTATTGTGATCATGCTGTGACGTGGGAAAGAACTTAAAGAGCAAAGGTCGAAACAAATTAAGATGGAGGAAGAAGAGGAGATATAAACCGAACTGAGCATAAAAAAGAAACACCCTACTCCTCTATAAACTGAAACAACGGCCAATACTCCAAAGGTAAGTCCTAACTCAATGAATTTCAGTTTTTAAAAAATCCCCCTTTTTCTTTTAAGTTCTTCTAGGTTTAAGAAAGAGGACAAAGAAAAAGAAATTTTAAAGGTTTTCAAGAAAGTAGAACTTAACATTCCTTTGATTGATGCTATTAAGTAAATTCCCAAATATGTCAAATTCTTAAAAGAGTTGTGTACCATAAAGACAGCTTACAAGCTAAAAGGCCATGAAATGGTAAGTATGGGTGAAGGTGTATCTGCTATTGTTCAAAAAAAATCTGCCTTTGAAGCAAAAGAACCCAAGTGCGTTTACTATCCCATGTGTTATTGGTAATGCTAGCTTTAAAAGGGCTTTATGTGATTTGGGTGCATCTATTAGTGTTATGCTTAAACATGTTTATGCTTTTCTTAGTCTTGAGCCTTTGATTAAAACTAGTATTGTAATACAACTTGCAGATCGTAGTTTTGTTTATCCACGTGGTGTGATAGAAGATGTCTTAGTCAAGATTGATAGTTTGGTTATTCCATGCGACTTTTATATTCTTGATGTGGAACGTGATTCCTTAAACAACAACACTCTTATATTGTTTAGAAGACCATTATTAAAAATTACCAATACTAAATCGATTGTGGTAAGGATACTTTGTTTATGGAATTAGAAGATGAAAAAATTGAATTTAATTTTCATGATGCAATGAAATATACTTTGTCTATCACATGTTATGACCAAGTTGATAACTATGTGCAACACATTTTTTATTTTGATTGCGAGGATGAATTATGTGTCGTTTTGAGCTGTGGCTGTGATTTTACCGAGATAGAAGAGATGAAGAGGAACATATATGTTCCCCAAAATGTGTAAGAATCAGCCTTGGCTTTGCAAGCTTTACAAACCGCCCCGTATGGTAATGCCTTTGGTTATTTAGTACTTTCACATTAGAAGCTTTCACCATCATCTATTTTATAGGCACCCGAGCTAGAATTGAAACCTTTGCTTGATAATTTGAAGTATATATTCATTGGCGACAACAATACACTCGGTATCATAGCAAAAGGTTTAACAAGTGCGTAAAAGGAAAAACTTGTGAAATTGTTGTGCGATCACAAAACAGCCATTAGTTGGACTTTAACCAACATCAAGGGCATTAGTCCCTCGATGTGTATGCATCATATATTATTGGAGGACAATACAAAACCAACAAGGGAAGTGCAAAGGAGGTTGAATCCGCCTATGATAGAGGGTAGTGAAAGTTGAAATCTTGAAACTATTAGATGCATGAGTTATTTACCTCATCACATATAGTATATGGGTGGCACCAATCTATGTGGTGCCCAAAAAGATTGGAATCATATTGGTAAAAAACAAAAATAATGAACTCATTCTTACTCGCATCTCGAGTGGTTGAAGAATGTGTGTTAATTATACAAAGCTTAATCTTTCTATACGTAAATATACTTCGCATTACCATTCATGGACCAAATGCTTGAACACCTAGCAAGTAAGTCTTTTTATTGCTTTCTTGATGGATATAGTGGATATAATCAAATTGTTATTAATCCTGAAGATCAAGAAAAGACTACATTTTAATGTCCATTTGGTACATATGCATATGGAAGAATGCCTTTTGGTCTCTATAATGCACCCGCAACGTTTCAAAAATGCATGATGAGTATTTTTTCTAACTAGAATAATTGAGGTTTTCATAAATGATTTTCATGGTGTATGATGATTCTTTTGATAAGTGTTTAGAAAGTTTAGCTTTAGTCTTGAAAAGATGCATTGAAACTAACCTTGTCTTGAACTATGAAAAGTGTTATTTTATGGTAGAACAAGGAATACTTCTTGAGCATGTTGTGTCTTTGCGTGGATTAGAGGTTGATAAAGCTAAAGTAGATGTTATTTTATTATTGCCTTACCCCTCATGCGTGAGGGAGGTTCGTTCATTTCTTGGCCATGCAGGTTTTTATGGATGCTTTATCAATGATTTCTTGAAGATTACAGCACCCTTGTGCAAATTATTAGCCAAAAAAGTGGATTTAATGTTTGATCAAGCATGTAAAGATGCCTATAATGAGTTTAAGAGGCATGTCACATCTGCCCCTATCATGCAACCACCAAATTAGGATGAACCTTTTAAGATAATGTGTGATGTGAGTGACTACGTGGTAGGGGCTGTACTTGGGCAAAGAATAATGAAGAATGTGCATGTTATCGCATAAGTTTCCCACATGTTAGACGAAGCGCAATGCAATTACCATACAACTGAAAAGGAACTTTTTGCAATGGTGTTTGCTCTAGAAAAATTCAGGTCATATTTACTTGGTATAAAAGCTGTTGTTTTTACTGAACATATAGCATTGAGGTATCTTTTAAAGAAAAAGAAGTCCATACCAAGATTGATTAGGTGGATCTTGCTTTTACAAGAATTTGATCTTGAGATCAAAGACAAAAAAGGTGTTGAAAACCACGTAGCTGATCATTTGAGCCAACTATGGACCATAGATATACAAACCAAAACAATAAGAGAGATATTCCTTGACGAGCAGTTGTATGTGTTACATTTCTCTACAAGACCATGGTATGCTGATTTGGTGAGCTATTTAATCACCAAAGAATTCCCTCCAGGTTTGTCTAAATCCTAAAAAGACAAGTTACGAGCTGATGCTAAATATTATTTTTGGAACACTCCTTATCTGTGAAAATTTTGTGAGGATCAAGTAGTCAGAAGATGTGTACCACAAGATGATTTTCATTTCATTCTCATTATTTTATCATTCTCATTGTTGTGGTGTTCATTTTAGAGCAAAAAGAACAACCCACAAGGTACTTGAAAGTGGTCTCTATTGGCTTTCTATTTTTAAGGATGCATATCACTTTTGTAAATAATGTGAAAATGCCAAAGAATCAGTAATATCACTCATAAAAACCAAATACTTTTAACGAATATTCTTATAAGTGAAGTTTTTGATGTTTGGGGTATTTATTTTATGGGTTCATTTCCTTCTTTTTTTGGTAATCTTTATATCCTTCTTGCCGTGATTATGTGTCCAAATGGATTGAGGTGAAAGCCACACGAACTAATGATGCTAATGTTGATTTAGATTTTGTTAGAACTCATATATTTAACAGGTTTGGAATCCCCAAAGCTATCATTAATGATCGTGACACTTATTTTTGCAATCGTTCAATGGAAGCATTACTATACAAATACTATGTGACCCATCGAACTTCCATATCCTACCATCCTCAAATGAATGACCAAGCTGAAATTTCAAATCGAGAAATCAAGTCCATTTTGGAGAAGACAGGGCAACCTAACCAGCGAGATTGGAGTCTGCGACTTGGTGATGCATTTTGGGCTTATCGGACCGCTTACAAATCACCTATAGGAATGTCACCTTATAGGATGATTTATGGAAAAGCATGTCATCTACCGGTGGAGCTTGAACACAAAACTTTTTTGGTTATTAAACAATGTAACATAGATTATGATGTTGCTAGGATTGCAAGGAAGTTGTAATTACAAAAGTTAGAAAAGATACAAAATGATGCTTATGAAAATACAAGGACTTACAAAGAAAAGACCAAGAGTCTTCATGACCGAATGATTACACAAAAGGAGTTTCATGTTGGAGACAAAGTTCTTTTTTATTTTTCATGTTTGAAACTTTTTTCTAGAAAGTTGCGCTCTTGTTGGATTGAACCCTTTGTTATTTCTAATGTTTTTCCTTATGGTAAAGTTAAAATTACAAGTTTAAAAACAAACAAAGTACTCAAGGTCAATGGGCATCGATTGAAAATTTTCTATAGAGGTTGGACGACATAACTCATTACTTTTGTAGAGTTAGCTAAATCAATCTATAAAGCATAAGCATACAATGTGTCGAGCCAATGAAATAAAATAAAAGTGCTTATTGGAGGCAACCTAACAAAAACAAATCAGATTTGCTTTTTTTTTTCCTTATCTTTTATTTTTTGCATTTTATTTTATTTTTGTCATTCTCTTATATTCCTTTTCTTTTATTTCGACATTGAGGACAATGTTGTTGATTAGTACTTAAAAATGTATTTTTATCAAGGTTTTATATCATCATATTGCACTTAAAGTATCATTAAATTCCCTAACTTGAGCATGTTTTATAATAGCAAGTCTGATAACATAAGATATCTTTAATTTATGGTAAGTGCTCATTTTGAATGTAGGCATATCTCACAATTTAAAGGATTGATTGATGTGTTTAACTATTGAAAGTGAAAAGACAAAGAGAGGGCTAAATTTAAAGAAGAGATGTTTTTTCAATTCAAACTAGAACCATTCGGTTATTGGATCATAACTGGAGCTGTAGAACTTGGATTTAGGTCTGGTTTATATGGATGGAAAGCTAAGACATATGTCTAAAACTTTAATAAGGAGTTCAAGATTCAAAAGGGTTGTTTTCAAGTTCAAATTGTAGCAATAAAAGAGAAGTCAGAATCTGTCACCAACCCAGATATTGTTCGGTGTTCTTCACATATCTCGAGTTCTAGAAGTGCAAATGAGCTCATTCTTGTTTTGTTAGAAAGTTGAGACAAATTACTAGAACTTTCATGAAGACTATCTGTTCACATTCGGATGTTAGAAATGAAGTTTTCTTCAGACAAGAAGATAATGGTTGTCACCAAGTCAAGAGATGGTCACCCACTCAATAATTAGTCATCAAATCAATAGTTTTGAATTTTAGCCTATAAAAGAAGGCATTTGCCATACATTTAGACATCTTGGTTTTCAGAACAAGATCTTGCTCTTGCTCTCTTTCTTTTTATTTTGTAATGTTCAAGTTTTATTTCATGTTATATTAATCTCTTATTTATGCTTTTCATTTCCTTTACTTTACTTAGTTAATGTATATCATTATTATGTTTTTATTTTGTTTATTTATGTTTCTCTTCTTCATTATGTTTAGCTAAGTTTATTTTGTCAAGGTGAAAAAGTTACACTAATGGTGTAAGAGTAAGTATAATATAAACTCAACATGGACTTTAATGTTTGATATTAACATGTTTATAATTGTTATCTTACTCACTCTTAATACCTTGCTTGTTAAATGGTTAATCTAGATTTGTGTTGTACAACCCTTGGTACAACAAATACTTGATCCTTTCATAACCAACTGTATGGTATAACCAACACATGTGTTATGAAAGGAACTTGATTTGTTGTTGACATAAGTTATCATCATGAATACCTGACAATATTTACAAGTATTGGCATTACTCAAATAAGATAATTAATATGATCATGTTAATAAGTTATAATCCGATTGGAACCTCCTTTGTGTGTGGTTTCCTGTTAAGTAATAAAAAGAATTTATATTATACTTATTTGAAATACCATTAGTGGATTCTCTAACCTTAATATTTGTTTTATCCTTATTTAATCCTTACATCAATATTACATCTCAAAAGTTCTCTTCAACGCCTTTTCATTTATTATTTGTAATTTTATATAGTTGACCTCCCTGTGGTTTGACTCCGGTCTTGCCGGGTTATTTATTACTTCGACACTCCTGCACTTGGGATAAGACATCAATCTTTTGATTATGTCAAGTTTTTAACGTCGTTCTTGGGGAGGTAAGTTACTATATAAATTATATATTTTATTTTATTTTTCTTTTAACTTTTATTGTTTTTCTAATTTTTGTTTCTTCCTTTTCTTTTTCTTTCCTTTTTGCACTTGTATGAGAGTTTGGTCACGCACATTAAGTGGTAGATTTTGTACGAAATCTTCATCCTCTTCAAAAAAATATGGTCGAAAAATATAACCAGTTGCTTCATAATGAGAATAATCATGTTAGAACACTTAGAGACCACATGAATCCTACAAGAACAAGTGTACCATCATGTATAATTTCCCCTCCTGATGCATCTCACTTCAATTTTAAACCAGGTATTATTCAACTTTTATCTACTTTTCATGGCTTAGATATAGAAAATCCATACTTGCATTTGAGAGAATTTGAAGAAGTTTGTAACACTTGTAATGACTTCAATTGTAGCATGAACACCATCAGATTAAAGCTTTTTCCTTTTTGTTTAAAAGATAAAGCTAAAACATGGCTACAAAATCTTAGGTCAGGATCCATTCGTGCTTGGGATGAAATGCAACAACAGTTTTTAAAGAAGTTTTTCCCTTCTCATAGAACAAACTCTTTCAAAAGACAAATCACCACATTCACTCAAAAGCCAGGAGAAACATTTTACCAGTGTTGAGATATGTATAAAGACTTGATTAATACTTGTCCTCATCATGGTTTTGAAACATGGAGATTGGTTTCACATTTTTATGAAGGGTTAACACCTAAAGATAGGAAAATGGTGGAATTGATATGCTATGAAACTTTTGAAGATAAAGACCCTGATGAAGCAATGGAATACATGGACTTGTTAGCTGAAAATGCTTAGAATTAGGACACTACAGGTACTTATGAGGCATCAGGTAAAACTTAACTTCATACATCTAGTAGAGGTATGTATAACCTTAGGGAAGATCATGACCTCCCAGCCAAATTTGCATCTTTAGCTAGAAAAGTCGAGGCACTAGAATTGAAAAGGAGTGGTCAATTGAAATCTATTCAAGAAATTTTATGTCAAATTAGTGAAACTAATGAACACTCAACCAATGATTGTCCAACTTTGCCTTCTTTCAAGGAATGTCTCCATGAGCAAGCCAATGCTTTAAATAGTTTTTAAAGGCCAAATCAGAATCTATACTCACAAACGTATAACACTGGTTGGAGAAATCATCCAAACTTCAGTTAGAAGAGTGGTAACATTAATGTACAAACTTCACAGCCACCATTTCAAGCACACCATAATTTTCAAAATTCTCATGGATATGCACGTTCTTATGCTCCCCCTCTTAGAAGAAATCTTGAGGAAACATTGCATGCATTCATTGAAAAACAAGAGACAATCAACACTAAAAATGCTCAAACTATGGCAGATTTGAAAGATACTCTTGCAAAGTTTACATTTGCTCTCAGTTGTCTAGAGAAAGGTAAGTTTCTATCTCAATCACATCAAAATCCCAAAGGGCAATACAATTCAAGTGCGAGTAGCTTTGGAAGCCAACACATGGATCAAGTCAAATCAGTCATTACTCTCCGCAGTGGTAAGGTTATTGAAAAACCTATTCTTAAACCTTGTGAGAAAGATGATGAGTTAATCTCTGAGGGTAAGGAAATGGTTGAACTTGAACATTACAAAGAAAAGACTGATTCCCCACCAGTACTTCCATTTCCTCATGTCATGACCAAAGAAAGAAAAATCAATCACAATTATGAAATCTTTGAAACTTTCAAACAGGTAAGGATCAATATACCATTGTTGGATGCTATTAAACATGTACCTTCTTATGCTAAATTTTTGAAAGACTTGTGCATTATGAAGAGAAAACTGAATGTGAAAAAGAAAGCTTTTTTAGCCGAACAAGTAAGTGCCATTCATCAAAACAATAATGCTTTGAAATATAAAGACCCTAGTTGTCCTACAATTTCATGTTTTATTGGAGAACATAAAATTAAAAAAGCTTTACATGATCTTGGAGCTAGTGTGAATTTACTTTCATATTCGGTTTTTTAAAGTCTCATTCTAGGTGAGTTAAAACCAACTTCTGTAACTCTTTTACTTGTTGATAGATCTGTAAAAGTGCCTAGAGGAATAGTTGAAGATGTGTTAGTACAAGTTGATAAATTCATTTCCTGTGGATTTTTTTTGTTTTGGATACATAACCTGTTGAAGCATGTAATCCAATTCCAGTTATTTTAGGATGTCCATTTCTTGCAACTTCTAATGCATTGATTAATTGTAGGAATGGACTGATGAAGTTATCTTTTGGAAACATGACATTGGAAATGAATGTTTTTAACATTTGCAAGCAACTTGAAGATGATAATGATTTATAGGAAGTAGATTTGATTGAAAAATTAGTTTATGATCAATTTGAAACTACTTCCAATGAAACTAAGTTTAATGAATCTGAAGATTTGCAAATATTTTATTTTCAGGAAGAATCAAAGGCAAGTAGTTGGAGACCAAAAATTGAGGAATTGCCACCACGATCAATTGAGTCCATACCTTCAAGTGTTCAACCACCAAAACCTGATTTGAAGTCATTACCATTTAATCTCAAATACTCATTTTTGGAAGAAAATGAAACTTTTCCGGTAATAATTTCTTCTAAACTTAATGCTCATCAAGAAGGTAAGTTATTACAGACTCTGAAAATGCATAAAAATGCATTAGGATGGACCATAGCTGACATAAAAGGAATTAGTTGTTTGATTTGCACACACAAGATTTATTTGGAGGAAAATGCTAAACCCTCTAGAGAAATGTAACGAAGGCTTAATCCTAATATGAAAGAAGTAGTGAGGAATGAAGTCATTAAACTTCTAGATAATGGAATCATTTATCCTATTTCTAACAGCAAATGGGTAAGTCCTACCCAAGTTGTACCTAAACAATCTGGAGTCGCTGTGATAAGATCTTACTCTTGCTCTCTTTCTTTGTATTTTGTAATGTTCAAGTTTTATTTCATGTTATATTAATATCTTGTATATGTTTTTCATTTCCTTTACTTTACTTAGTTAATGTATATCATTATTATGTTTTTATTTTATTTATTTATGTTTCTCTTCTTCATTATGTTTAGCTAAATTTATTTTGTCAAGGTAAAAAAGTTACACTAATGGTGTAAGAATAAGTATAGTATAAACTCATCATGGACTTTAATGTTTGATACTAACAAGTTTTGTATTTGTTATCTTGTTCACTTTTAATACTTTGCTTGTTAAATGGTTAATCTAGATTTATGTTGTAGAACCCTTGGTACAACAAATACTTGACACTTTCATAGCCTAACCGTATGGTATAACCGACACCTTGTGTTATGAAAGGAACTTGATTTGTTGTTGACATAAGTTATCATCATGAATACCTGACAATATTTACAGGTATTGACATTACTCAAATAAGATAATTAATAAGATCATGCTAATAAGTTATAATCCGATTGGAACCTCCTTGTGTGTGGTTTCCTGTTAAGTAATAAAAAGAATTTATATTAAATTTATTTGAAATATCATTAGTGGATCCTCTAACCTTGACATTTGTTTTATCCTTGTCTAATCCTTACATCAATATCACATCTCAAAAGTTCTCTTCAACGCCTTTTCATTTATTATTTGTAATTTTTTATAGTTGACCTCCCTATGGTTCGACCCCGGTCTTACCGGGTTATTTATTACTTCGACACTCCTGCACTTGGGATAAGACATCAATCTTTTAATCGTGTCAGTTGTCTTTAAAGTGTGGGGGTATTGATAGAATTTTGGTTTTCTTTGTTGTTTATATATAAAAAGAAAGTTTAAGTTTTATCTTTTAAACTCCCATTGATTTATGAGAATATGAGTATTATGTATGAGAATTAGTTGAGATAGATGAAAATATAAATCGAATGAATGGGTGTGCATATAAATTTTAAAGTTTAATTAGTTTAGGGATTGACTTTGAAAGTATGCCATGGTGACTTTATATTGTTATACCAGTGTAAGCTTTTTAAGGCTTCAACATTATATTCCTTGATTGTGCATTCTTTTAATTATATGTATCTCTAGAACTTACTTCATCTCTTGTTGAGATTACATTCACATTACATGTGTACATAAAAATGATAAAGGCATTAGGAATTTTAACCACTTGAGCCAAAAAGCCAACCTAAAGCATATTATTCTTAGTGAGCTCCTTTTGAGCTTGTTTATTTTTTCTTTGCTTTACCCATGTGTAAGCCTTAACTTTTATATGTTTTCCTTTTCCCCTGACCAAGGATTGGTAGAGCATATACTTGTTAATATCTCATGGGATTATGGTTGAAATTATGTGAAAAGAAAAAAATGATACTTGATGAAAAGAACGAGCAAAGTTGCTAAAGGTGAAAGAAAAAGAAAAAAGAAGAAGAAAAAAGAAGAAGAAAAGTGTTCCATTGTGCTCTTAAAATTTTATGTTGATGGAGCTTGAAATCAAAAGAAGTTTAAGTATTGGTGCTTAAAGATGGAAAATTGGTGTGCTTTGATGGGATATCTTGTTTCAAAAATCATTTTTTTTTAGAATGCTCTACTTCATTTGGTTTTAGCCTTTTCTTTTTCTTTCTTTTACCTCACCTTAACCTTAGCCTCATTACAACAAAAAAATAAGACCTTTTGATTGATGCATTGCTTGTAATATTTTAGTAATGAAGATAAGATTGAAGAGCAAGCTTATGGTAGAACATATTCATTTATTGAATTTGAGAGATTTAAAACATATATAAGCCCTAAACGTGTGAGTGTTGGAGTGTATATCAATGAGAGGACCTATTACTTTGGCATGACATAGATTTCATTTAAATCCCAATAGTTAATTGAGTTTTGAAGTTCGCATGTAAATAAATTCATGAAAATTCATGTTTTTTTATCCTTCTTAATTGTATTCTTGTTTATAATGTATATATTCTTGGACATTGATGGGAGATTAAGAGATTAATCATAGTTATTTTATTTATTTCACTTAAGTTTGATTTTATCTCTCTTTTCTCGAGGACGAGCAAGAGCTAAGTATGGGGGTATTTGATGCAACCATATTATTCGATAGTTTTACCCATATTTGCTTAGTATTTTGCCTATGTTTTTTTATATAAAATGCCTTGATATTCTTTGTTTTATGTTTTGAAGGCACTTTTGGAAGTAAGATTCAAAAGAAGTAAATTGGAGATAATTAGCAGATTTGACCTTCGATCGATGTTTTATGCAGAGCATGAGCTCTAGAGGTCGAAATCAAGTTATTCTAGTGGAATTAGAAAGCTAACATCCATACCTTTCTATAAATATATGGAAAAGAAAAATAAAACAAGAAAGAGCATGGAAATCATAGCCTTCAAAGACAAATCTCACATTCTACCAGTGTTGACCTTCTGCCACTTTGACTTGACTATCTTGTGTTAGAGAAGTCCATTTGATGCAAACTCAATTTTCTTAGATTCCGGACTCGAAGACAAATCAGCCTACCAAATTTCATCAGAAAAATAGCTCATATGAGAAAGATATGATTTTTCTAAGATGACATATAAATTCTACCAGCAGACAGGTTTTGTGAAGAAACAAGTCCAATTTACTTCCCAAAGCATCCAAACCGACGTTCAAGTCCTTATTTGGGCAATTTAACTCCTCTAAGTCCAGAATCAAAGCTTGAAGATTTTATATAAGACTATTTCTCTTTTTTTAGAAAAATAGTTATTGCACTATTTAAATGTAAATTTTCTACTTAGGAAAAGACTATTTTGTAGGAAAGAGGGATTATGGTTTCCTATCATATAAAAAGAAAGAGAGAAAGGAAGGGAAGATGACCAGAAAGAGAACAAAAACTCACCTTCCCTCATTGACCTGAAATCATGTATTCATCTTTCATTTGGATTTGTTTTTTTAATAAACATTCAAGGCTAAGTTTTTTTTTTGTTGCAAAGGAACAGAAACCTTCGAATTTCAAGAACTGTGAGATTTATTTTACCTTTTGTTTTCAGTTTATATGATGAGTTTGCTATCAAAATCGGAGTTGTGATATATAAACTTGTGAAGTAACTGAGTTTAATAATTGTGGCGGATCTATGTTATTAATCTTAGGAAAAACATTCGATCAAATCAAACATAAACTATAGACAGTTATGTTGTTTAGTTCTTAAGGCTGTCATTCAATTAAATTACTAGTGCGAACACTATGATTATTTAATGGTTAGGGTTAGTTACACTGCGGATCGGTTAACTAACTAATGTTAAGAAAAGATAATTATTCAAAATATAAATTGATGTTTCATTTCAATAATCAATTTTGATTTTCGTAGATAGACGTCTACTTGAAACCAATGTTTGTTGTCTTGAAAATTTTCTGATTTATTTAATTTAGTTTGATTGTTTTGTTCTATTATAGCCTAGATAACCTCAAAACTCCCCCCAATTGCATATCATCTAGCATAAAAATCTAAACTTAACTTTTCTTGTGGGAGCGATCCCTTCTTTGCTCTATACTATATTGTTTATTTAAGCTAGAGTAATTAATTTGTGTGACCGCGATATCGCAACAACCATAATATTTTAGTTTAGGTTTTTAAATTTAGTTGGGTTTGTTTTGGCTCAAATTAAGTGTTTTAAGTCTGTTTTAGGCATTAGACTTATGTTAGCTGAAAGCTCAATGATTTGCAACCCAATATGGATCCATTAAGGTTAATTGTATTAGGACTATATAATGTATTTCTTGCTGCAAATTTTAGCATCCCTTAGATTAATAATATCAATGTGTTTTGCTTGAAACAAACGTGTTCTTTGTTGTGACAAAGAAGAAAATTTGACTTATTAAGGTATAACTGACGTTATGACATTAATTTGCGAATTCCAATACTTTGGTTCTTAGTTACAAGTTAACTTTGGGTCAAGGTTTTCAAACCTGACTGTCGGCTTTTTTAGGGAAGTATCATCTTCGTTAAGGGTTGCTTGACCACATGATTAAGATGTTCGTATTAGTTGATATTAGAGCTAGATTTTAGAATCAGGTTATATCCTTTATTTCTTGCGTTTTTGTTTCTATGTTTTTCTTAGTGTTAGTTTTATCTTCGTTCTTGCATCTTTGATTTCATTCAGAACCCTAAGGGTCTGTTTCAGTCATATATTTTTTTTTTCTTTCGTGCATGATTTCTTGTTTATTTTCATTACTATTGTTCTTCTTAGTGTATATAAGGTATTTTAATTAAAACTTATTATCAATTTTTTAAAAATATCATATGAAAATCACGTTTTTGAACATTAAATTGAAAACCTATTTGAATTAAATGTAAAATCAGAAATAAAAACCATCAAGTCTAAACATTTTCAATATATGTGTTTGTTTAATGAAAAAGATTCGAGCTGAAATGTTAAGATATACGTTTAAGTTTTTAATGAGCTTTTTATGGACAAGTAACATAGCAAGTTAGCACAAAAATACTATACAACGGTTTTAATTGACGATAATTCAAGTATTAAAAAAAAAAAAATCAATCCCATCTTCAAATTAATTATCGAAGAAAGAAAAGAATAGAAATTACGTTCATGTTGATTTTTCAGCCCAATCGGTCCATCCAATACACTATTGCTACTCCGTCTACATTACTTCACCCCGGAGAAAGGGGAAAATAAAATAAAACACTCTTTCTCTTTTGTTCTCTCAACAAAGAAACCAAAAAGACAAGGGGCCAAAACTCTCCTGTCCTCCACCCAAATCATGAACCACTCTCTCTCTCTACCACCTTCCTCCTCTGTAGACGGCGGAGACACCGACATACCCGACCCATGGTACGGAAACATCCAATACCTCCTAAACATCTCAACAATAGGTCTCTTCTTTTGCATATTCATCTTCCTCTTCGCCAAGCTCCGCAGCGACCATCGCCGCATGCCTGTATTCTCCGCCTTAACCACCAAGCTCCTCGCCGTATGGCACGCTACCGGCCGTGAAATCGCCAGCCATTGCGGTGCTGACGCGGCTCAGTTCCTTATAATTGAAGGTGGAAGCTTTGCTGTTGTTTTTTCAATTGGGGTCTTGTCAACTGGTGTTTTGCTTCCTTTAAATGTATATGGAGGGAGTCAAGTTATAAATGATGAGTTCTCTAAGACTACTATTAATCATATCGAGAAAGGTTCAAGCTATCTGTGGATTCATTTTGTTTTTGTTGCTTTTGTTGTGCTTTTAGTTCATTTTGGTATGTCATTGATTGAAAAGAGGCTTAAAGTTACTAGATTTAGAGATGGGAACGGGAATTTAAGTGACCCAAATGCGAATTCTACTGCTGCTTTTACTATAATGGTTCAAGGATTGCCTAAAAGTATTGGAGATGATAGGAGGGTTTTACAAGAGTATTTTCAATATCGGTATCCCGGTAAGATTTATAAGGTTACTGTGCCTGTGGATTTGTGTGCATTTGATGATTTAGCGACGGAATTGATTAAAGTTAGGGATGAAATTACTTGGTTGGTTGTGAAAATTGATTCGAGGCTTTTGCCAGAAGAGAATGAGGGGCGTGGTGGTGGAGATGGGTTTTGGGAGAAGTTGCGACGTGTGGTGATTTGGCTGTGGAGAAATGTGAAGAGTCGGTGGGAAAAGATGATGGATAAGTTGGGGTATATGGATGAGGAGAAGTTGAGGATATTGCTGGAATTGAGGGTGGAGTTGGAGACGAAGTTGGCAGAATATAAAGAAGGTCGCGCACCAGGTGCTGGAGTTGCATTTGTGATATTTAAGGATGTTTACACGGCTAAACAAGCAGTTCAGGATTTTTGCAATGAGAAGAAAAGGCGATTTGGCAAATTCTTTTCTGTCATGGAGTTGAGGTTGCAGAGGAACCAATGGAAAGTTGAACGAGCTCCATTGGCGCCAGATATTTACTGGAACCATTTGGGGTCGTCAAAGTTGTCTATGAGGTTGAGGAGATTGTTCGTGAACACGTGCTTGCTGTTAATGCTTGTATTCTTCAGTTCTCCTCTTGCTGTGATAAGTGCTTTGAACAGCGCTCGTCGAATTATTGACGCAGAAGCAATGAATAATGCGCAATCATGGTTGGATTGGGTACAGAGTTCCAGCTGGTTAGCATCCCTAATCTTCCAGTTCCTGCCGAATGTTATTATATTTGTCAGCATGTATATAATAATTCCATCAGCTCTTTCTTATCTGTCCAAGTTTGAACGTCATCTAACAGTGTCCGAGGAGCAAAGAGCTGCACTTCTGAAGATGGTTTGTTTTTTCCTTGTAAACCTTATTCTATTGAGAGGTCTTGTTGAGTCTTCTTTGGAAAGTGCAATCCTAAATATGGGTAGGTGTTATTTGGATGGAGAAGATTGCAAGAGGATTGAGCAATACATGAGTGCATCATTTCTGTCAAGATCTTGTCTCTCTTCACTTGCATTTCTAATCACAAGTACTTTCTTGGGGATATCTTATGATCTTTTGGCTCCCATCCCTTGGATAAAGAAGAAAATTCAGAAGTTTCAAAAGAATGACATGCTCCAGCTGGTGCCTGAGCAAAGTGAGGAGTACCCTTTGGAAGGTCAAGCCATAGATGCTCTTCAGAGACCACTGATCCCTGATAACGTGTTTGATTCTCCCAGGTCGAATCAAATTGATGAAGAGGGACAAGATCTCTCCACTTATCCAATCAGCGGAACCTCTCCCATCCCCAAGCAGACATTTGATTTTGCTCAATATTACGCATTTAATTTGACAATATTTGCGCTGACCTTGATATATTCATCATTTGCTCCACTTGTTGTCCCTGTCGGTGCAGTTTATTTTGGGTATAGGTATGTGGTTGACAAGTACAACTTTCTGTTTGTATATAGAGTCAGGGGGTTTCCTGCTGGAAATGATGGGAGATTGATGGATACTGTATTGTGTATCATGCGGTTCTGTGTTGATCTATTCCTCCTTTCAATGCTTCTGTTCTTCTCAGTTCAGGGTGATTCCATGAAGTTGCAAGCCATTTTCACACTTGGATTATTAGTATTGAATAAATTATTGCCTTCCGATAATGATAGTTTTCAAACAGCTCTTTTGGAACGTATACAAAACGTTGACAGCATTGTAGAGGGACCCATTGATTATGAGGTATTCTCACAACCCAGGTTTGACTGGGATACATATCATTCATAGCTTGAAGCTTAACAATCGCGTGCAGTTAATCAATCTGTGACTTTTGTGGTTTTCGCTTCATTGCTCTTATGTACATCTTTCTAGTCTTCGAGTAGGTTGTATAGTTTTGTGTAAGGTTTTTGCTCTGTTTCAAGAACTCCCTTTGAACTCTTTCTAACGAGTTACAAGAATTTGCTGCTACACTGTATTTTGAATAGCGGGAAATGTTATAACTTCTCTTTACTTCCATCATTAAACTACACTAATTTCTTTTATATTTCCTCTGGCCGATTGTGCTTCATTCAATACCCTACTTGCTTCATGGAAGATATTTACATCCTGGCTAGGTTTATCTTAGATTATTACCAGGCATAGGTTTCTTAAAGACCTTATTAAGAAACTGGACTAGGTGGTGGTTTGTTGAAACTAGTAATGCTTAAACTTGAAATTGGTGCAAGGTTGTTCCGTGTTGTGTGCACAAGTATATGTATATTATTATCAGTTGCTAAAGACTATGATGGGTTGCTTTCTTTTATTCCATCACGTCAGAACTGAAATTTTAAGATTTGTTAACAGCACCCAGTTAGTTTCAGGTCCTGCATAAGAAATATGTGCGCACGCAACTGTTTGTTATAAACGGAGATTTATATTTGTATATGCTATACACTGCTGTGAAGTTTGTATATGCATAGGTCGGTCTAGTATACTTTTTCTGTGTTGAATTCTTGACTCCTAGCTTATAAAATATGCATGGACACAAGATGCTCTGTGATATCATTATATTGAGCTCGTTGCAGTGTGAAGCCTGAGAACACGCATACAAAACACCTAGCTGGTTGCTTGTCTTTGCTTTATTACTGATGCGCCATTGTTTAGTTGCAAGCCCTATGCATCAGTCTCTCCATCAATATAATGCTCTACATGCTCCTGAATCCTGATTTTTAGCTTAATATTGGGATATAATCTGGACTTGAATTCATCACCATTTGTTCTGTCATGGATTGTGAAGGTAAAATACCCTTGCCTGTAAAGTTTGATCCCATGGTAGGAATTTATGTCCTGGTGAGAAATAGTCAGTAGGGGAAAAGATAAACCATCTCCGGTGCCTTTATTATGGCTTGAAGGCCATATAGACGTGATCTCCACAGTTCACGTTATTACTCGGCTACGTTTTTCGCTCACCCAGAATTGTCCACTGAACTTTATTGGAGCTAAGGAAACTATCAAAATAAGAGGGACCTCTATTGCTCTTTTGCTAACTGGATACACTGTACGAGAAGAACAAAAAGGGGCAACCTGTAGCTTGTTGAGAACTATTGCTTTTAATGGATTAGGCTTTGAGACCTGCATCGATGAATCAGCAATTTTGGACCTGGTCCACGTGAATATGAGTAGTGTAATAGTTTTCCAGTCCGTTTTTAAACATTCAGCAAAGTATGGTACTGTCTTTACTGAATCCAAAATTATTATCATCTATATCCAAACCGAAGCACAATAGTATGGATTTTAACATCCAAATCTGATTAGATATCCATAAACCAACTCTAATTCAACCCAAGCTTGATCTGGTTTTTATAATCCGATTTCAACCTGAAAGATGTTAAAAAAAAAAAAACAAATTTGACATGCAAAGTTCACGACGCGGTCTTACCTTGATAGGATCAACAAGAATAGCATCACAAATTATTGGAAGTGTTCTTTCATTAAATGGATGAATCGCCGCGAATTTTCCATGCAGATGATTGTACCTTGGCTCATCAGGAAATATGGAAACAACAGTATCAACCAGCATGGTTTCCACTCGAGTTGTGGCAACCACTATTTCACCCAGATCTCCGTCCAGAGGATAAGCAAATGAGGTCAAAACACCAAATTACACCGGTTCCTTGTATCCATAACAGCTTGCGACTTCCTTTCTTTGATATCCACATAATCTACCTCCAACAGAAAAAGAAAATTCCTAGACAAGCAGAACATGATATAAAAGAATAACACCACACTTCAAGAAACAGAAATAGAAACTGTAAACTTTCTATATATATATAGCCGAAGATCCTTCAACTTTCTAGAAAGTGTTTTGCTGCTGTTGAAAGAGAAGAAACTGTAAACTTTATATATATATATATATATATATAAATGCAATCCCACAGATCAGTAATTGATTACTCTCTCTCTCTCTCTCTCTCTCTCATAATTGTGTGGCTAGGCTCCTGAAACAAATGGATAAATTCCATTTGTCACCATGGATGAGTGTTAATTCATAAGAGTAGAAATATTACAAGTCACAAGAAGGTTGTTAGTGTTCTATTGATTGTGACTTTGTTTCGCTTATTTAGATCACAAGAAAAGATATGTATCATCTACCAGAAAAAAAAAGTAGTCTAGTCGATTCGGGTTCAGACACAACTAGGAAATGTTCTGGAGGCAATAACCAGCCCTTTGCTGTACCTGAATTTCTCAAGCCCCTCATATGTAAACAAACATAGGTAGGAATTGATACTGAATATGCCATCTAACTAATAAGTTAATAAATTAGTTATACGTGGCACGTAAATTATATTTATTATTAATAAAAAAAAATTATTTTTAATATTTATTTATATTTAATTAATGAATCTAGAGTAAAGATAAAGTTTATGGGACAAAAATATTTTGCAAATGAAATTATAAAGTTGTTATAATTATGAGATTCTTATTGCATTAAATCATGTTTCTAAATGTTTTCGATCAATGTTCTATTAAGATTGGACATCAAATAGAGTTATTGAGACCGATGTATATTATGTTTCTTTTCTTATAAAAAGAAGCAGTTGCTCTTATAAACTGAGATATAAGGGATACATAAAACTAATATATATGCGCTTCTCATAAGACATGTACACTAAACTAATCCGCATAACAATTTCATATGAAGAGATCACTTATGTCTATAGAAAGACTCTTGTGATAGTTGTGTAAGTGATCCTTAAACTTGAGATCACTAAGTTATCTTATATAGAGAGTGTTATACTTATATACTAACCACACGTTATCCTAATCAAGGGTAACAAATGGGTAGTTATTGAGTATAACATAAATTATATGAAGATATTTGAGTAATCAAGAGAGAATTCATCACTCTAGATGAATTAGAAAAAATATTTCATTTGTTCTCAGATAGTATTAATTGTAAAACCCTTGGCCAATGTGAAATGAGTTTTGAAAAGTATTTCAAAATCTTATTCAAATAATCAATGACAGTAATGTTTAAAACTACCATGATTTGACAAAGCATATATACTCTATGATATAATAATTAAATTAGAACATTTTTGATCAAGGGATATTATTTATACTGAGAAATTAGTTACTAAAAGGTTAAGTCAAACCACTTATAACTTTCCTAATATTTAGAGGATTATGACAGGCTACTAGACATTGTACTTAATCTTCAAATATAAATCAACCAATTGTTGAATTGATAATAAATTAAATTATTTAATTTATTTAATCTTATTTTATTTAGGATTATGATTTATATTTGGGTCAACTTATTAGGGAATCTAATTGGTCACACACATAAGAACCATTGGTTAAAAATTAAAAATGAAATGATTAATCAAATGTGGCATGAATGTAAATAAATTTAAGAAATTGAGGGCTAGAATGTAATTAATATAAGGGATTACAATTTTAGATCTAAAAAAAATCAAGTAGGGACTTGATTGAATAAATTTTTAAAATTATCCTAAAAAATAATATATGTGACATTATTTAAGGGGAAAATTGATATTTTGTTATTTATAAGGTCTTTAGATTTTTCTATAAATAAAATGTTAGGCCTCTTATTTCCTAAGAGAATGTGAGTAGAGTACAGTACAAAAATACCTAAAATACAAAAGAAAAGAGTTAGCACTCTAAAAAATAGCAATCCCTCTCTTCTAAAAAGGTTTTGGAGATTTCTCACTGGTGATTCATGTGGATTATCGTTAGTGGCCGAATACTTGAACGACTTGTGATTTGTGACAACCCAACCTTAAAATAAATATTCAAAACTAAAAAGAACATCTGATATTCAGGTAATTTTTGTATGAGCTCTTAACAACTCTAGATCTATCTAACAGAATCCTTGTGACTCCCAAAAAAATCTTAAATATTGTTTTTATTGTGCGTATGTGTTTCGGGAAACCCAATGATAATGGATTACTCTCTCTCTCATAATTGTGTGGTTAGTCTCCTAAGATAAATGGATAAATTCCATTTTCCACCTTGGATGAGTTCTAATTCACGAGAGTAGAAATATTACAAGTCATAAGAAGGTTGATTAAGTTCTTTTGATTCTGACTTTGTTTTGCTTCTTTAGATCACAAGAAAAAATATGTATCATTTACCAGTAAAAAGTAGTCTAGTTGATTCAGGTTCAGACACAACTAGGAAATGTTCTGGAGGCAATAACCAGCCTCTCTGTCCGAAACCTCGCTTGCTTGGACCCGCTGTACCTGAATCTCTCAAGCCCCTCAAATGTAACAAGCATGGGTATGAACTTGTTCATGAATGTATAACTATTCTTCCTATCGTATCACTACTCTAATCTTATTTGTTACTTTTCATCATCAACTAACCAATTACTGGTGAAAGAGTTGGAATTCAGAATCTTGTTGCTGATGCGGTTAGTACTAATCCCATTATAATTTCATGTCTGGTCATGTTGCTAGTGACTAATTATGATTTTAATGATATGGACGTGGATTTGTTATGAAATTGATGGTAGAGAAACTACATGCGCAGGGTACCATGTTGTTACTTAGGATCTCCTGTAGTTCATTTATCAAATAAAACTTTTTTCACTATAATTCTATCTATCCTAGTCTTTCGAAGTTTGTTATTTGATCTATTCTTTAGGAGCATATGGAGTAATGCAGAAGTTTTTTACTGATTTATTTATTTATTTTTGTTGTTTAGTTCATTTACTTCTCTATTTAAACTATAATTATTAATAAATTTAGTGTCTTTCTTCTCCAACCACACCTCTCTATAATATATATTTTATTATGTGATATCATAACTTGATTTTAAACAGAGAAGTAAAAAGTAATTGATCTATTCTTTGTTAATTCTGGAAAAAGTAGCAATTCTCTGAATGACAACAGAGAACTTTGTGCAAGCTGTTATATCTAAGTTTGATAACCACTACGATCATTGGAAATGCCATGGAAAACTTTTTGAGATCCAAAGAGATTTGGAATCTCATTGAAGTTGGTATTTGACGCAGTAAAAAACACAAAACACAAGAAGACAGTAAACAAAACAACACAAAATTGATGCCAAAAAGGGTTATTACACAATAACCTTAATACACACATTATTATTGGAGAATTATCTCTGACATGATATGGCTATAAGGTCTTACAACTCCTTAAATATGCTACAAGATAAAAATATTAAAAAAAAAACGCAAAACACAAAACACAATATGAAATTAAGCTAAAAATCCAAGAAAAAAAAATAGTTCAAACATCATCTTTCAAGCTTAATTTGAATGTTTTTAATATCTTGATTGGTTATAGCTAACCGGTCCTCCGATAGATCTAGGTTCTAGAATTACCTAGCAAAATTTGAGTTCGATCTACAGTCAGATCGAAAGTTGATTTCCTTCGCTTATTAACTATCCTCAAAACACGTATTAGACCATATCTCTTTTCTACTCCCCATGGCTTACGAAACCAATTTATACAACTCCCATAACATCAAGTTATCTAGATTTTCTTTGTTAGTAACTTTCCGCTACACCTAAATCACTCCTAATTTTCATACGAAATCTTAATACTCCCATTCCCCTTCCAATTCCCATCTTAGCCGAATATAACCCAAAAGGAACTAAGGGCTCCTTCTTCTTCTTTGGTGATAATTTTATTTTCTAATCATCATTTACATCACAACAACATATTATGAACAATCTAACAAAGAAATCACAACTTCTACCCCTCTCATTCACCCTCCTAAGGGCTGGCTACCTTGAACCCCTTTTCTCTTTTTCTGTTGTTGTCCTTACATAATATCATATCCAAGATAATTTGCAACACTCTAATTTATCAAATTTTAGGTAATTCACATTTTCCCTAATTTATGTTCAAGAACCCTAATTTTCAATTCAATAAAATTGTGCAATTTTAACCAAATTGAAGTTAAATTTATAGAAATTGGGATTAGAACTCTTTACTTGGAAGAAATCAAAGCTTTACTTCTCAATAATTTGGAAAATCTTGGATCCCTTTTCCTTACATGTAGCCAGCCACTCACCCCTCCTTTCTTCATAATTTCCACACTTGTTTTTTGTAATTTCTCTTGTATAAATGATGTTTTTCTCCTATAGATTTGTCTAGGACTTATAACTTGTTAAACCTTAGTGTTTTCTCTCCCAAATTTGATTGCAAAATCTTAAAATCTCCCTCTCTTTTGATGTGTTTTCTACTAGCCTTACGAGTGAGAAGAAATGAGGTATTTATAGTCCAATTTCTTCTTAATTGCATTTTGACCCCATTCCTATTCTTTTTTACAATTTGGGCCTCCCCTAATAAGTCTTTCATACTTGTTATTTTTTTTTGTATTTGTGTTATCTCTATATTTATTAGAATTTAATTTTTAATAAAATTTTCTTTGTATAAGTTCGTTCTCGGGGTTTTACACTAATGAATCTATATTGGGTTGCAAACCATTGGGCTTTCAGCTAACACAAGCCTAATGCGTAAAACAAACTTAAAACACTTAATTCAAGCCAAAACAAACTCAACTAAACTTAAAATCCTAAACTGAACTATTATGGCTCAAATAATACTTAAAACAACATAAAAACTAAGTAAAATATTCAGAATAATACAAGAATACAATCAACCCCCAAAGCCATCCCTAGCTTGATTAATTTCCTTGTGTAGGGGACTGACTTGCGTAGGAATAACCTGTGCTTACCACCCATTTTAGACCACTTTCCATGCTTGGAACATGCTGCCTTCAATGCTTGATCTTTTTCCCTTGTTAGGTCGAATTAATGCTTTAAAAAATAGGGAAGAGAGTTGTTGAATTCTTCCTTTTTAAAAGGCTTCCAAAATCTCCCTTTAAAGAAAGGAAATCTTGTAAGAGAAAGGAAAGAAAACAACAAGGAAAGTCCTTCAAATCTAGCTCCTCCTATTCTCATTGAAAGGAAAGGAATCCTTACTTGCAGTGAACAAATAAATAGGGAAATTTACACCCACATGCAGCCGCCCCTTGGTTTCCATGTTAGATATGGAATCCTTGTCCAATATAGAGACAGCATAATACCTCTCTAGTTCAGCCTTGTGATCGCTTATCATGAACCCAAACCTTGCTAGGATTTTTGACAAATCCTTGTAAGAAAAGGACCCCAACCCCCTTGTCATAACCCAATTCTGGGTTATTCCTCAAAATTCATCTTTTTTTCAAAATAAAAAAAAATCAAATAAAGGTTGACAACGTGGAGAAAGTAGGCCGGGAAATCAAGTTGGAATTTTTGGAGGAAATTCAAGATCTAATTGTACCATATTATGCCCAAAAATGGAGAAAAAAATGCATATTCATGGTTAAATTAAATTATTATTGGACGAATTTGCATAAAAATTACGTCCAATGACATAATTAAATTTTTAATAGGCCAATTCAATTTAATCATGGGCCAAATTAAATTTTAATTATGTTTAAGAATTAATTTGGGTCTAATTGAAGGATTTAATTAAGTGCAAGGACTTAATTATACTTTAAATGGGTCAAATTAATTTTATTTGGGGCTTAATTGGTGAAAAATTAAGTTTGGGAGCCTAATTTGGGCTTAATTGAGAAGATTGGAATTTTAAGAGACCAAAATTAATTTTTACCAAGTTAATTGATTGAAATTAGGGGCCAAATTGCAAGAAAATTGAAATTTTGGGGTCAATTAGGGGTTAAATTGAAGAAATTGATAGCCAAGGATGTTTCTGTAAAAGGCGCCAAAATTAAGGGGCTTAATTGACAAAAACCGGGCGTTAAATTGAAGAAATTAAAAGTTTAATGGTCAATAGAGATGAAATTGTATAAATCCGAGACCAAGGACTATAATGAAAAAGGCGCGTAAATACGGGGCTTAAGTTGAAGTTCCACAGGGGCCTAATTGCATTAAATTAAGAGTTTAGGGTCAATTGGGGGTTCAATTGAAATCAATTGAACGATGGAGGACTAAATTGAAGATCTGCAAAAATCCCTAATTTTAACCGAAAATGGCGCCGTTTCTGTTAAAAAAAAAAAGAGGACCAGACTACGCGTCGTCTGTTCACTGTTCATTGTCTTCCCCGATTTTTGACCGAAAATGACAGCTCAGGGAGCTATTTTTAAGGTGCATTTAATGCCTCATATGTCCTCCAAAATTGACAACACATGCACCAAAATGGCCACCTGAAATCCCTCTATCCCCGAGTATTATCCGTTCAAGACTATTAACATGAAAACTGCTCTGGTGACTGGCCTGAAGTAGCCAACTCGGGCAGCCTTGGACTGTCAAATTTGGCAGTTCGAGGTGCACACTTTGAATTAACGGTTGGGATGCTTACCAACCAAACCAAAGGTCACGATTTGGCACCATTAAAGACAAAATGTTCCTCTTTCACCTCCTATAAATAAGGTTGCATTTCATGGCCTGAGGGAGGAGAAAATCGGGTCCAAAATCGCAAAAAAACCAGCCTTCCCCCTGTTTCGATTTTCCTGCTTTCCACATCAGCCTTCTGCAGCTATTTCCACCTCTGCCACAGCTGCCTTCTCCGGCGAGAATACCAACAAACCCAGCCTATATACCACCACGAACACCAGCTCCACCATAGGAAGCCAACCGGCCACTAAGCAGCCACCGTGACTCTCTCCTCTCTTCTCCTTCTAGCCTTCCTCTCCTTTCTGCAGATTTCCTTTTCTTCCTCTTCCAGTCGCAGCCGCTCCAGCCAACTCAGGCAGCCAACTCCACCACCGTTTCCACCGCTGGCTTCAGGTCGTCCTCCCCTACTAGCCAACCATCACCACCATGCCAGGTGGTCCGCTACCCTACCAATTTTTCATCTTCCCCATGAAAGTTCCACTGTTCATAAGTGAACAATGGACGTGAATTATAATTCACGTCTCTTTGTTCCAGTGGACCTTGTCCGGCCGCTTTGGCCCAAACTAAATAGTCCGGGTCCAATTCCCGCCCCAAAAAAAAATTCAAAAAATCCTTTCAAAATATTGTGATTTTCAAAAATATTTTTCTGCCAATTTTTCATAATATCGGGTTGTATATGTACACTATAAAATACAAATCCGGTATTAAAACACCCGTTTTTCACCGAAATATTTCAAAACATTTTAAAAAAAAAATTTCAAAAATTTTTAAATTCATTTCCCTTTTCAAAAACAAAAAAAAAAGATTTTGTTTTCATGCGTACGGCCAAATCCTAAAATTTTTCCAAGCATATTTTTCATAAAAAAAACTAATAAAAAAAATTGCATCTTTTTCATGTTTTAAAAAATCCAAAAATGGATATCGTAACTAGTTTACGATCATCCTTTAGGGTTTGGCCAAAATATCAAAAACCTTTTTCCAATCTTTTTTTATGGTCCAGATGTAGATTTTAATATTTGTGGGGTGTAAAATTACACGATAAAGTACACCCTTAGGTATTAAAGATACAAGGTGTAAAAATGCGATGCTAAAATTCGAACTTTAGAACGGTTAGAATTTAACCCGATAAGGTAGAGACTCTCATGAAGAGAAATCTGCCTTGAGCCTTAGAAAAGACCAACGAATAGAAACCCGACTTAGAAAAAAACAATCAAACAACAAAGCAGCTTACCTTAGGTAGGGTGCACTGGGGGTGATGCGTCTTCCCTTTGCACAACCGGTCCCTTACTCAGACTCTCGTAGACCATAGGTTCCTAGTGACCATAATACTAGGTGGCGACTCCTGAACCTTAATCATAATTTTATGATTAAATCCAAAAAATCTTCCCAACACACCACACCTCACAACAGGAGGCACGACAAAGAGCCTTCGCCATCGCCAGACAACGTCGCGTTGCTTGCGCCCCAGGGACAGGATGGCGACTCCACTATGGACAACCTTGTCTGGTTGAACTAAGCTTTGATTGTTTGATTTTTTTTCTTTTGTTGGTCTTTAATTTTAGCTTGCATTTTTATTGCTTTAGCATGCATTTGAAAAATAAAACCCAATTCTAGGTTAGGTGGGGAGTAGCGATCCGCCTCATGACTTTCATCGGGGTTCAGATTCGTGAAACATCCAACTATGAGCTGAGTGTTTACTCGGTAATGGCGGTCACATTGTGCCCCAACTATTTCTTATAAACCCCTATACTGCCTTCACGTGAGGTGGTCACTGGGCAGTTCATAGACCCTTTTAAGACTAGGTAGAAAGCCTACTTATCATGTAATGACCTAGAACCTTCCTTTAGAGCATGAACTCCCTACATTGTCATTCTGCATGGGTTTTTGCCATTCATATACATGCATTTGCATCCACACACATACATCCATCCATTGTAAATAACATACATACATGCAACAGGTTGAAATATAGGTCCCAAAGAGCCTACAACACCCAACTCCAAGCACAAAACATGGAAGGTGAAGAGCGTGCTCACCGTGACACCCATTTCCAAGAAGAGTTAGAGTCTCTGAAAGCAAGCGTGACTCGCCTCACTAGTTTACTCGAGCAAACACTTAAAAATACCTCTGGTGAAGGTCCTTCTAACCGACCAGCTATCTATGTTCAGCCTCTGATAACAGCTCAACCCGAAGAAACAATGAGTGAACATGGTTAAGAACCTCCACACAATCCAGCATTTATGCACTTAGCAACTCTAGCACCAACCCCCGCAGTCATAGATGCATTTTCTAATGAGTCCCACAAGACCAAGTCGTCTAATGGCATTGATCAAGATAAGATGGCAGCGTTGGAAGCCCGGATTAGAGCCATTGAAGGGGTAGACTTGTATGATCCAGTACGAGCAGCAAAAATGTGTTTGGTCACAAATGTGGTTGTCCCAAAGAAGTTTCGTGTTCTTGAATTCATCAAATATACTGGAACACATTGCCCTATGACTCATCTCAAATCTTACTGCAATAAGATGGCAGAAGTAGTACACGATGAGAAACTACTGATGCACTTTTTCTAGGATAGCTTAAGTGGGGCATCTTTGAGCTGGTATATGAGATTAGACAACACAAAGATCCAAAAAATGGAAAGACTTGGTGGATGCTTTTGTCAAGCAATACAAGTGCAATATAGATATTGCTCCTGATAGAACCAGTTTGTCCAATCTAGAGATAAGGGACAAGGAAAGCATAAGGGAATATGCTCAAAGGTAGAGAGACCTAGCTGCTCAAGTACATCCTCCACTCTTGGATAAAGAGATGGTCACTTTGTTTGCCAACATGCTTAAAGACCCATACTACGAGCATGTGATGGGTTGTTCGGCCCAACAATTTACTGACGTTGTGGTAGTAGCTGAACGCATAGAGATAGAGCAAGGAGTAAAGAGTGGTAGAATCTCTGCACCTGTGGAGAAAAGGGGCTTCGAAGGTAAAAAGAAAGAGGTTGACCATGTTGAGAGTAGGAAGAACCCATTCCAAAAATACCACACTCCATCACCCCAAATCGCCAACATCAATCTCAACTCTTCTTTTCCTGCCAGAAAACCTGAGCCTTAAACCAAACACCAAGGAGTCCAAGAACAGCTACCTCCATTACCGCTGCCCTTAAATAAGATGTACTGAAAGCTACTGAGCATTGGGCATGTAGCTCCCGAACGTCTCACGCCTCTGCAACCACCTTACCCCATTTGGTATAGACCAGATCTCACTTGCGAGTATCATGCTGGCGCTGCGGGACACAACATTCATACCTGCAGTGCCTTTAAGAAAAGGCTCATGCATTTGATTAAAGCTGGATAGATAACCTTTGAAGGAACTCCAAACGTGAGTTTGGACCCTCTACCCAATAATGCTTCAAGTAGTGGATCGGAAATGCACTATAGGCAGAATGCTCCGAAAACCTCAAAGCACTAATGGCAAGAGTAGGGTGTGAAGAAGGCAATGTGCATTCTCGAGGATAAAGGACGACGTTATGCCACAAGATGGGAGGATGGAGCCTACTCAATTATTTCCTTTTGTTTGATCATGTCTGTTTCAACCTGTTTTAGTTTTGTTCGCAATTTAGCTCATAATGTCACAAGACTTTCTCTGTCAAATGAGCCTTTCCTGTTAATAAAATCATGTTTTTTTCTGTGTTCATGATGTACCTTCATACAAATAACATACTAAGCACACCTTTATACTCACAAAACCACTGCACCAAGAATTCTTTGGTGTTTTCCCTTTTTTTTTCTCTCTAAAAAAAAAAGCATGATCCCATGTTTTCACAAGGATTTTTGGGAAATAAAAGTTTTAATACAAAAATAAAAATCAAATTGGTGTTTATTCTAATAAACAAGTTCTGAAAATTCAAGTGATATCCTAACACTTAAAAAACCTGAAAGACAACCTGAATACCATGAGATAACTTCAAAGCTGAGTTTTGACTGCATGAATAATGAGAAACCAGTTTACATATTCGCATGTGAGAAAGCAAAGCTTGTCAATTCTAACTGCATGCATTTGAAATGAAGAAAGGCTATCTTTGATCATCCTTTCATAATGCTAAAAATCCCTTGTAGTCCCCTTTTGAGCCTAATAACTTTTTCTTGAAAAATAACCTTGGCTAGGATCACACCCTACACTAGGGGGGCAAGTGCAAAAAAAAAATCCTTAATGATTAAAAGTGCCCAAACAACCCCGGGGGGGGGCATGAAAAAGTCCTCAAAGATAAAAGTGCTCAAACAACACTGGGGGGCATGAAAGAAAATCCTCAATGATCAAAAGTGTCCAAACAAAGCTGGGGGGACATGAAAGAGTTCCAAAAAGATTTGAGCATGCCACAAAAATCACTAATATAATGATGCTCAAAACAAAAAGAAGAAAAAGCCCAACATTGGGGGGGCACCGTGGATCATTTTGCAAATCAATTCCAAGGTCCAGAAATTCATGGACCAAAAAAAAAAGTTTGGGATATAAGCACTAGTGATCCTTAGTCTTGAAATCCCTTAAACACCTTTCGAGCCAATAAATATCCTTTTTCTTCATAGCCAAGAGCCAAAGCTTACGTTACATGCTCAATCAAGCCCTTTCTAATCAAATGCAAGCAATCTGGATTGGTAGGCTTTGCTTTCCCACGTGAAAGAAGGCATTATTCATGCAAGAAAAATGAATGCTTTGAAAATTGGTTCTTTGAAACCTCAAATTGAAGCTTGAACCCTTTTGACCAATCAAACATCACTTCATTTCACCAAAAGCAATACAAATTTTTTCAACACTCATGCAAACCTATCCATGAGAATCGCTTGAATTTTTTAGAACAAGTTTGTTTTGAACAAACATCAAAATGATTTTTCAGAATAGTTTTGAAATATTTTCATCTTTGACATATCAGTATCTTACCGTCACCTCTTTTTAAACGGGTTGTTGAGTCTTCATCATTTAGATAGTGCGTTTTATAGCCCTACCTTTTTCCCTTTGAGTGCGCCTTTGAGCCCTCCACCATCTTAGGTTTTCTGCTTTACAGCCTACGTTTGAGTGCGCCTTAAAGTCCTCGACCACCTTAGGTAGTGCATTTTCTAACCTTACCTCTTTTTGAGTGCGCCTTTGAGCCCTCACCTCATTGGTAGTGCATTTTCTAACCCTGCCTCCTTTCGAGTGCGCCTTCGAGCCCTCACCTCTCAGATAGTGCGTTTTCTAACCCTACCTCCTTTCGAGTGCGCTTTTCAGCCCTTTTTCCCTTTCGAGTCCTATCTCTTTTCAAATGCTCCTTTGAGCTCTTATCTCTTGAATAGTACGCCTTCGAGCCCTATCATTTCATTGTTTTCACCTAGGTAGGTCACTCATCACAATCAAACCTCTTTGAAAACTCTTTTCTTCTTCCATTTGGGCCGGTTGCCCATTATAATGAAACAATTTTGTGAGAAATCTTTCTCACCACCTTCAAACCTTTCATCTAGGTAGGTCACCCATTACAACAAGACCACTTTGAAAAATCTCTGCACTTTTCACCACTTTGAAAAATCTTCGTAACCTTCAAAACCTTTTATCTGGGCAGGTCACCCATTACAACAAGACAACTTTGGAAAATCTGTGTATTTTTCACCACTTTGAAAACTCTTTTCATTTTCCACCTGGGCAGGTCGCCCATTACAACAAGACCACTTTGAAAAATCTCTGTATTTTTCACTTCTTTGAAAAATCTTTGTATTTTTCAGCACTTTGAAAAACCTGGGCAGGTCGCCCCCTTACAACAAGACCACTTTGAAAAATCTTTTTATTTTTCACCATTTTGAAAAATCTCTGAAAACTCTTTGCGTTTTTCACATGGGAAGGTCACCCATTACAATAAGACCACCTTAAAAAAAAACTTTTTTTTCAATTCTCTCTAGGTAGGTCACCCATGACAATTAGACCACTTCAAAATCTCTGAATTTTCAAAAGAAAAATCTTCCAGTTTTTACTCTGAGTGCGCTTTCTAGCCCTCAAAAGGATTCATCATTTCTCAATATGATGAGTCAATCATCTCTCATCCTTCTTTTTCTTCTTTACAACGCTTACTATCTAAAGTCTTTTACGAGACTTTCTATCGTAAGCATTGTAAAGAGGGGGGCAACTGTCATAACCCAATTCTGGGTTATTCCCCAAAATTCATCTTTTTTAAAAAATAAAAATAAAAAAATCAAATAAAGGCTGACAACGAGGAGAAAGTAGGCCGAGAAATCAAGTTGGAATTTTTGGAGGAAATTCAAGATCTAATTGTACCCCATTAAATTATTATTGGACGAATTTTTATAAACATTAAGTCCAATGATATAATTAAATTTTTAATAGGCCAATTCGATTTAATCATGGGCCAAATTAAATTTTAATTATGTTTAAGAATTAATTTGGGTCCAATTGAAGGATTTAATTAAGTGCAAGGACTTAATTATACTTTAAATGGGTCAAATTAATTTTATTTGGGGCTTAATTGGTGAAACATTAAGTTTGGGAGCCTAATTTGGGCTTAATTGAGAAGATTGGAATTTTAAGAGACCAAAATTAATTTTTACCAAGTTAATTGATTGAAATTAGGGGTCAAATTGCAAGAAAATTGAATTTTTGGGGTCAATTAGGGGTTAAATTGAAGAAATTGACAGTCAAGGATGTTTCTGTAAAAGGCGCCAAAATTAAGGGGCTTAATTGACAAAAACCGGGGGTTAAATTGAAGAAATTGAAAGTTTAATGGTCAATAGGGATGAAATTGTATAAATCCGAGACCAAGGACTATAATGCAAAAGGCGCGTAAATACGGGGCTTAAGTTGAAGTTCCACAGGGGCCTAATTGCATTAAATTAAGAGTTTATGGTCAATTGGGGGTTCAATTGAAATCAATTGAACGATGGAGGACTAAATTGAAGATCTGCAAAAATCCCTAATTTTAACCGAAAACGGCGCCGTTTCTGTTAAAAAACAAAAAAGAGGATCAGACTACGCGTCGTCTGTTCACTGTTCATTGCCTTCCCCGATTTTTGCCCGAAAATGACAGCTCAGGGAGCTATTTTTAAGGTGTATTTAATGCCTCATATGTCCTCCAAAATTGACAACACATGCACCAAAATGGCCACCTAAAATCCCTCTATCCCCGAGTATTATCCGTTCAAGACTATTAACATGAAAACTGCTCCGGTGACTAGCCTGAAGTAGCCAACTCGGGCAGTCTTGGACTGTCAAATTTGGCAGTTCGAGGTGCAGACTTTGAATCAACGGTTGGGATGCTTACCAACCAAACCAAAGGCCACGATTTGGCACCATTAAAGACAAAATGTTCCTCTTTCACCTCCTATAAATAGGTTTGCATTTCATGGCCTGAGGGAGGAGAAAATCGGGTCCAAAAATCGCAAAAAAACCAGCCTTCCCCCTGTTTCAATTTTCCTGCTTTCCCCATCAGCCTTCTGCAGCTATTTCCACCTCTGCCACAGCTGCCTTCTCCGACGAGAATACCAACAAACCCAGCCTATATACCACCACGAACACCAGCTCCACCATAGGAAGCCAACCGGCCACTAAGCAGCCACCGTGACTCTCTCCTCTCTTCTCCTTCCAACCTTCTTCTCCTCTCTGCAGATTTCCTTTTCTTCCTCTTCCAGCTCCAGCCACCGTTTCCACCACCGGCTTTAGGTCGTCCTCCCCCACTAGCCAGCCATCACCGCTACGCCAGGTGGTCCGCTACCCTACCAATTTTTCATCTTCCCCATGAAAGTTCCACTGTTCATAAGTGAACAGTGGACGTGAATTATAATTCACGTCAACTGTTCCAGTAGACCTTGGCCGGGCCATTTTTGGCCCAGCCCAAATAGTCCGGGTCCAGCCCGGTCCCGAAAAAAATTCAAAAAATCCTTTCAAAAAATTATGATTTTCAAAAATATTTTTCTGCCAATTTTTCATAGTATCGGGTTGTATATTTACACTGTAAAATACAAATCCGATATTAAAACACCCGTTTTTCACCGAAATATTTCAAAACATTTTAAAAAAAAATCTTAAAAACTTTTAAATTAATTTCCCTTTTCAAAAAAAAAGATTTTGTTTTCATGCGTACGGCCAAATCCTAAAATTTTTCCAAGCATATTTTTCATAAAAAAATTAATAAAAAAAATTGCATCTTTTTCAAGTTTTAAAAAATCCAAAAATGGATATTGTAACCAGTTTATGATCATCCATTAGGGTTTGGCCAAAATATGAAAAACCTTTTTCCAATCTTTTTTTTATGGTCCAGATGTAGATTTTAATATTTGTGGGGTGTAAAATTACACGATAAAGTACACCCTTAGGTATTAAAGATACATGGAGTAAAAATGCGATGCTAAAATTCGGACTTTAGAACGGTTAGAATTTAACCCGATAAGGTAGAAACTCTCTCATGAAGAGAAATTTGCCTTGAGCCTTAGAAAAGACCAACGAATAGAAACCCGACATAGAAAAAAACAATCAAACAACAATGCAGCTTACCTTAGGTAGGGTGCACTGGGGGTGATGCGTCTTCCCCTTGCACAACCAATCCCTTACTCAGACTCTCGCAGACCATAGGTTCCTAGTGACCATAATACTAGGTGGCGACTCCTGAACCTTAATCATACTTTTATGATTAAATCCAAAAAATCTTCCCAACACACAACACCTCACAACAGGAGGCACGACAGAGAGCCTCTGCCGTCGCTTGCGCCCCCGCGACAACACTAATTAATGCTAGCCACTGTAGGACCATATGCACATCCATAAGGCCCAAATAAGATTTGGTCGAAACCAACTTGTCCATAATTAGGACAAACCCATCAACATCAACAAACCCAATATGGCTGAATGCATCCCAAGGTGAAAACCTAATATGATCGAATGTAATACAAGCTAAAATGATGCAACCATATTATTTGATAGTTTTACCCATATTTACCTAGTATTTTGCCCATGTTTTATATATAAAATGCCTTGATTATCTTTAATTTATGTTTTAAAGGCACTTTTGGATGTAAGATTTGAAAAGGAGTAAATTAAAGATAAAATTCAGACCATATTCCAACCTATGTCGAATATTGATAGATTTGATATCTGATCGATGTTTTATGCAGAACTTAAGCTGTAGCGGTTAAAATGAAGTGATTCTAGTGGCATTAGAAAGCTAACATCCATACCTGTCTATACATATATGGTAAAGAAAAAAAAAGAGCATGGAAATCACAGCCTTTAAAGACAAGTCTCGTATTCTACTAGTTTTGACTTCAGCCATTCTGACATGAATATCTCGACTTAGAGAAGTTTATTTGATGCAAACTCAATATTTTTGGATTTCTAACTCAAAAACCTATCAAACTGCTAAATTGCAGCAGAAAAAAGCTCATATGAGAGAGATATGATTTTTCTAGGATAACCCATAAATTATACGAGCAGACAGGTTTTGTGCACAAGTCCAACTTACTTCCAAAGCATCCAAACCGTGTGGAAATTATTTCATTGTATGGAAAGATTTTATTTCTTCATATGGAAAAGGTCTTTATTTTTTCTTCTTTTTAGAAAAATAGTTATTGTACTACTTAAATGTAAATTGTATATTGTGGAAAGGACTATTATTATTTTTGGAGGATACAAGCAAATTGAAGGGGTGTGGGGATTAGGGTTTCTTATCAAATAAAAAGAAAGAAAAAAAACGGATACAAACGGCTAAAAAGAAGAAGAAAACTCCACCATTTTCCTCTATACCCGAAATTATGTTTTCATCTTTTCTTTTCCTTAGTTTTTCGATTGATTTGCAAGACTAAGTTATTTTTCTTGGTTGAAAGGATATTGAAACCTTTGGATTTCAGAAACTGTGAGATCTATTTTATCTTTTTTTTTCAGTTTATATGATGAGTATGAATGTTTTTCTATACTTATTTTCTATGATTGTTTAGTTTGATTTTTAGAGTAGACTGTAAGTTATTATTCTAATTAATCTATTGCTAAGTTTGCTATCAAAACCAGAATTGTGATATTTAAACTTGTGAAGCAACTAAGTTCAGTAATTATGATAGATGTATGTTGTTAATTTTAGGGAAAACATTTAACTAAATCTAACATAGACTGCTTATAGTTATGTTGTCTAGATTTATCTACTTATATAGTTCTTAAGGCTGCCATTGAATTAAATTACTAGTGCGGACACTATGGTTGTTTAATGGTTAGGGTTAGTTACACTACGAATCAGTTAACTAACTAATGTTGATGTGATCCAAGCACTAAAGGATCCATGAAGGTTCCGGTTGGTCCAATTACAAGGCTTGAAGCTAAGAGGTTCAAAGAGGTTGTCAATGAACTTCTTCAAGATACGTGGGCTAAGGTGGACTTCAAGAGGATATTAAATAATGAGAAGCAAGCCGTGATTAATCTTATTCATTTTCAAGAGGAGCTTGTTGGTGGAACCAAGACCATTACATAAGCATTGGGAGAAGAAAACTAGATTCGAACAGTTTGACCTTTCACTACTTTTTTTTATCATAACAAAAGCTATAGGTCGAATTTGGAGGTGATTCTAGTTGGGCTCGAAACTAGACTTCCATACATTTCCAACAGTATATGGTATGCCTTCTAATTCTTTAAGACGAGAGATAACCATCCATTTAAAGTTGAGTTTTACTGCTTCCAGACAGAATGTGGAAATAACTGAACTTGTCTTATTAAATTAGTTGGGCTATTAAACTTTTTTTATTTTGTGAGGAAACACTTGTTTGGATCTTAGACTTGTTTATTTTATTTATTTTAATTAGTTTTGGCTAGTTTTAGCTTAGGTTGATTATTATTTAAATTGAGTTTATATGTGACTCATTAGGGAAACTAGGGTTTTGGCTTGGGGTATAAATACTCTTGAGAATAATTTTCAGCATCCTTTTTTTTGCTAATAATATTCTGATTTTTGCCGACCTTTGGTTCTCAATCTTGGTTCTTGATTGAACTTTCAACTCTTTAAAGAATTGACCAATCTTTGTTATGAATTTATACTCTTTTTGCTCATCTCCAGGTGTAGGCGTTGTGATTGAGTTGGTTTATAGTCTTGTTGTCTTAGAGTAGGTCTTCCATTGTGATAAGCTCATCCTATTTTCAGCAAACTTGGATTAGATAGATCTTGGGTTCGCGAATTCCATTAAATTCCGTTAGGGTTCGTATCAGTTGGTTTTAGAGCAAATCTAATCACAAGTTATACCTTCAATTTGTGTTTTTTGTTTCTTGATTCTTTTTTTTCTTAATTAGTTTTGACCATATATATTAAAAAAAATTGGGTTCTTGCATCCTCTTGAATTGTTGAACATAGAATTATAAGGTAGTGTTCTTGTTGAATTCTTGATCTTGCTGCAATATATACATAAAAATAGTGTGTTCTTGATTTTTTTTTCTTGATTGCCGAATTGGTATACAAAAAAGGAGGGGCTTGATCTTGAAAATTTTGATTGTTGCCACAAAAAAAAGAGAAGAAAATCAACATTCTGGAGTTTGGCTGAGAGCAAGGGAAAGAAAATTTGGTCATTAGGAATTTACGTTGCTCCTTTTTTTTTTTTTTAGGTTCTATCATTGTTAGATTTAATTTTCAGTTTGGATAGTAAATCTCTTTAGTATTATTGCTTCCATTTAGTTTATTTCGCATCTTTGAATCGTCATATTACTCGCACAAATTTGCATTGCTACTCGTGAATTTGTCATCATAGTTTCGTTTTGTTAGTTTCATAAATTTCTTGTTTCTTTAGTCTATATCAAATTTATAAATTCTCTACGTAGTTGGTTGTTTTTTTTTGAATTGTTGCTAAGTGATTTCAAGAACTAAAAAAGCAATTTGAGTGGAAAAAGGTGTAGGGAGCACATTAGAGTGAAAAACCTATAAATTTGTGTGAAACACGAGTGTTTGAGGTGTTATTTTTATTGCTAATGATTTTCATGCAGGTTTTAAAAAAAAATATCTTGTAATAGTGTGCCATAGAAGAAGGGTGAAATCCCAGAAGATGGGCTTTCGAGAATACAACAACAGATGAAATTTATGTTTGATGAGCTGATGACTAGGATTTAAAAATTGGAGACTAGGTCTGATGGCGGACGTAGTAAAAATGGTAGAGAAGCTAGGAATGAGGAGAGTATTGCTGGAAACTCTGCAAATAAAGCCAATGATGATCTTAACTGTGGTGGTGGGTTCCGTACATATAGGAGAGAGAGGTATGAGAATCGATCAAGGAGGGGACATATTCAGCCACATATGGATTTTGAATATAGAGGGGATTTTGATGATTTGGGTGATGTAGACCGAAATTTGGAAAGTATTAAGTTAAAAATCCCAACCTTTAAGGGAAAAACTTATCTGGAAGCTTACTTAGATTGGGAAAAAAGATGGAGATGATTTTTTACATCCATAGGTACTCTAAAGAAAAAAAGGTTAAGTTAGTTGTAGTGGAGTTTACTGATTATGCCATGGTTTGGTGGGAGAGATTGGTGGTGGAAAGAAGATGAAATAGAGAAAGACTAGTTAGCACATGGGAGGAGTTGGAGACAATAATGAAAAAGATGTATATTCCTAAACACTATTATAGGGAGTTGTTTAATCATTTACAAATAATTACACAGGGTAATAAGAGTGTGGAGATGTATCAGAAAGAATTAGAGGTGGCTATGATTAGAGCTAATGTTAATGAAGATGAGGAAGTTACTATGTCTAGGTTTTTTAATGGTTTGAATAGAGACATGGTTAATGTTGTGGAGTTGTAATCTTATGTTGAATTGGAAGAGTTAGTGCATTTAGCCATTAAGGTAAAAGGACAGTTGAAAAAGAAGGGTAGTATACGATCTGGAGCTTATTTGGGGTCTTCTTCGGGTTGGAAGATGAATTATAGGAGAGAGGGTAGTGTGCCATTGAAGTCTTTGGTGACTTTTAAAGTTGTCGAACCTACCTCCATAAAGAAGTAGGTTTCGACCAATGATAAAAAAAACTTAAGGAAGAAGTCCAACCAAAGCGTAATCGTGATATAAAGTGTTTCAAGTGTCAGAGATTGGGACACTATGCATCAAAGTGTGCAAATCGTCAAGTTATGATTCTAAGGGATGATGGAGAGATTGTGTTCACTAGCGAGGAGTCTGATTGTGATGACATGCCACCACTTGAGAATGCTAGTGATTTAGAGTATGCTATTGGTGATAAAGTGTTGGTGATTAGAAGGTCGCTCAATGTTCAGACTAAGGAGGATGATGTGGAGCAACAAAAGGAGAACATCTTCCATACTAGATGCCTAATCAATGATAAAGTATGTAGTATGATCATTGATAGTGGTAGTTGTACTAATGTTTCTAGTGTTACTTTGGTTAGAAAGTTGGGATTGAATACCATAAAGCATGAAAGGCCTTATCAGCTTTAATGGTTGAATGAATATGGTGTTGTTAGGGTGAATAGACAAGTGATGATTTCTTTTTTAGTAGACAAGTGTAAACCCCGATCAAAAAGAAAAGAATGGTATGAAAAGTGTTGGTGTAAACACCAGCGAGAAATCGGTAATGTTGTTGTGGCACGGGAAGAAGCCATAAATGACTAAAAATGGAAATTAAATATAGCAAAGTGGCTCCGATGAGACAGTAAAATGATTGGGTGCTTTACGCAAGGATGAAATAAGGAGATTTTGATTTTTGGGTGAAAAATCATAAATCAACTAGTCTTATGCTAAAAATTCATAACTCTCGATCGGGTTGTCAAAAAAATATGAAAATTTACGCAGAGACGTCTAATATATTTTCTTAGCTTTGGTTAAAATTTCATAATTTTTGGAGAAATTGGGATTTTTTTTAGAAAATTGCAATTTGATCAGTTTTATTTGTCATGCATAACTTTTAATATGATTGACAAATTGAGTTGAAACTTTGTGTGGAGCATTATAATATATTATTTTACCATGGGGTAAAGTTTCAGAATTTTTAGAATATTATGTCTGGTGATTTTTAAAATTTGCATGAAAAAGTACCAGTAACCAGGTAAAAAAAATAATATACTAGAGACACATGATAATATAATTAAAAGAAAGATGGCATTAATTAATTGAAATGTCAGCCTTCAAAGGGTTGTTTCCAGCTGACCAAAAAAAGAAAAGAAAATGACTCATGGGGAGTAGATAAATTTAAATATGAAAGGCAAGGGTTTAAATGCAAATAATAAAAATTTTGCTATATAAACCCTAATTTGCTTGGGGTGTCCAATGGGTTATAGGGAGAGAACGGGGAGTTAGGGATTTTCTTGCATCTTCTCTACAATTCTCTCATCAATTCTTGAAAATAATGCATAATTATGGAGAGTTAAGATAATTAAGAAGGTTTATAGTGAGCTACACTAAATATTTGAGTGATCTAAGGGTTTTAAAGCTTGTGGAGGAAGAATGAAGTGTGGAGAAAGGAAGAAGAAGGAGGGAGATAAAGAATGATTTCACCTTGAGGTTTCTTCTAATTAAATTCCTTGTTATCTTAGTAGTAAGTATGATTCTATTGTGTTGATTGTAGAAATTCCATACATGTATGCTTGGGTGATGATGTGCTTGATTATGGAACTTTGTGATTAGGATATTTGTTGTAGTAATTTGTAATATTATTATGAAATTTTGTTTGTTGGCATGAGAATTGAATGGCTTAGTGTTTAATTGAGTAAAAAGTTGAAGAAATTTCATGTTACCCTGATTAGCATATTTGTTGTAGTAATTTGTAATATTGTTATGAAATTTTGTTTGTTGGTATGAGAATTGAATGGCTTAATAAAAAGTTGAAGAAATTTCATGCTACCCTTACTTGAAATTTTGGCATTGGTAGAAAAATGTAAGGAATGTATGTGATTGATGAAATAGAAAATTACCATGCTCAAATAAATAAAATTAACCGTAGATGAGGTTTTGAAAACTAGAATCAAAGAAGAATTGATCCCTCATTGGATGTAAAAAAGAACAATTCGATAAGGCTAAATGGAAGAAAAGGAAAATTGTATTTGACTAAATTAGAATTTTAGTTTGGATGGAAATATATTTAATGTGGGGTTAAGTGATGCCTAAACAAGTAGGATGTAAATGGAAAAAAATGACATCCTTACTAAACTAAGAAATTTGGCAAAGTGAGGAAAGAAATAAAAGGATGAAATGCGGATGTGGGTAATGATAAAATTAGTGTTGAAATACATTAAGAAACATGGTGAGAGAGATTAAATTACAAATTAAATAGGATGGAAGGAAAATCTTAATTTTCCATCTTATAAAGGTTTGGTCAAGTTCATGAAAATAAATGAATTGGGTTGTTAAAGTTGGTTGTTAAATTGTGACAAAATCCTTGTTTGATCTTATTGTTGTAATATATAAAAATTAGGAAAAATGATGGAATTGAAGTCATGGAATGGATAATACAACTAATTTATTAGTTAGATAAACCATAGTGATAAATGTATTATAAATAAAATAATTTATTATGGGTATATGGATTGGAAGTAGTTTATTAGTGATTTATGAATGTGAAGTTTAAATTTAATTTTGCGATGGTGAAATAAATTTAAATAATTTCAGAAAGAAATAATTATATAAGTGATTTAGTAATTCTTGTTGGTACAGGAGAGTTGCTTATAGGAGGACAACATTAGGGTTGTGCATTCAGTGACCAAACTACAGGTAGGTGCCCGACACCTAATCTATTTAGAAAATTTTATGAATGTTAAGATATTGTATTTTTTTTTTCTTATAATGCCATTGTAAATATGAACATTGATGTGATATTATCATTAAGAAAATTGAAAAGTTCTAGTTAATTGCATAAGTGATAATGGGTAGTCTATTATGAGATATGATTTACTGTAACGGCAAAAAATCCTTGTATATATTACTTTTAATTGCAACGATAGAATTGCTATGCAAGAATTATTATCGACCGCATTGACGGGGGATTCGATGTATGATCTGTTACCGATTAAAACGGTGAAAATCATGTGTAATTTTTGTTAAACCGCCATGTAATAATAATAATAATAATAATAATAATAATAATAAGGCAATGTTTGTGTGTGTGTGTGTGTGTGTGATGGGAACTTCAAAATAACTAACGTGTGAGATAGCCAACAGATGAATAGATATTGTGTGGAAACTAGTTCCATGATTAATTGGACTAATGTCCTGGTTAATGGGTAATTAGAGAAACTAGTGCCCTGGTCAAGGGGAATAGTGCCCTAGTTAATGGGCATATGGATAAACCGATGCCCTGGTTAATGGGCAATTGGAGAAACTAGTGCCCTGATTAACGGACTAGTGTCCTGGTTAATGGGCAAATGGAGAAACTAGTGCCCTGGTTAATGGGTAATTGGAGAAACTAATGTCATGGTTAATTGGACTAAGTGCTTTGATTAATAGGCTATTGGAGAAACTAGTTTCTTGGTTAATGGGATTAGTACTTTGATTAATGGGCAATTGAAGAAGCCAATAATTTGGTAATTGAACAAATGTCCGGTTTGGACAAGAAAGGATATTAGCATGCCCTTGGTTTGTGCCAACAGTATTGATTTGTAAAGTTAAGGATAAAATAAAAATTAATTATTTAGTAATTGATAGGGTAAATATATAGAAGAGATAATAGTAAATAATCATTGTGTATAAAGTTGATTGTATTTGGTATTAAATAAAATATCAGGTACCTCGCAGTATTGTGTCGAGTAGTAAATTATGTTTGTAGTATTGACTTAAGATATTGATGAAAATGTTGATAAATTGGTATAGTTCAAGTATGAGGAAAACTCCACCGGAATTTCAGTAGAGTGTATATTAAATTATTTTAAAAAGATACTTATGCATAATGGTTTTCGAATGGTTGAGGTTGTCATATTAAGAGATTAATAAGTTATTCGGCTGACCAATTGACCGCAACAATAACATGTAATGAAGTAAGGTGTACATGAGTTTGACTGTGCTGACAGGTTAAGGTTTGGGTATTAAATTATCCCTACGGACAAAGTTTAATGGAAAAGAAAAATAATATTAGCACGTCTTATGTGATAAATTATAAATAATAGAAATGGACATGAAATAAGTGGAATGAATAATGAATCGAGGAAATTTCTCAATATAATAAGGGTGTTGTATGGACTGATGTACAATGTATCATAGATATAATAAATGTTAGGGAAACAAAAAGGCGACTTGAATTACATATGTTGTGAATTAAATTATGATGTGAATTAGATATAATTACGCATTGATTTACGATATGGATTAAAGATGGTTGTGAGAGGAAAAGATCATATGATTTATATGTGTTGAGGAAATAAATTATGGTGCAAATTTCATGTGATATGAAATAATGACATAAACTGAATATATTCATGAAATGGAAAGAGTTATGAAACAATTCCAAGGTGAAAAGAAACACTATATGAAAATGTTTGAATGGTTCCGATCAATTTTAAAGTTGTGAGGAATAAATCGTATATTGATGTGTTAAACTAGATTAAGAAAAAAGAAAAGGAAAGTTATCATGATATAAGAATGATAATGTGATGAATAAGATGTTGGAAATAAAACTTATCAGAGAAAGATGAAGATGTATAATGTTGGAAATTGATGTAAGATCAATGTTCTTAATGAAATATTTATGAAATTGGTTTTGATCATATAGTTATTAAACGTTAGTAAATAGGATGATGCAAATGTTTATTATGAATTAATTTTTAATTTTTTGTATGTCACAGGTAAATTCTTTTGAGGACATTAGTTTCTTAGGGTCACTGAGTTATCTAGTTTTATGCAGAAAGAATATATGTATTTTAAGAGAAAGATAAACTTATAAATATTTTATGTGAATATGATTTCAACAAGAGTTGTGATAGACTGTGTTCTTTAATATAAAAAAATTATTGAAAGGTTGTTGAGACTTTTCTTGTAAAAAAAACAATTTACTTGTATTTTCTTACATACTCGATCAATGAAAATAAGTATAAACGCATGAGAAGGTGCTAGGTGTTACAACAAGTATAAGGATGAAGTGTTATATGATATTGTGTCTATACATGCTACTCATCTGTTACTAGGGAGACCTTGGCAATTTGATAGAAAAGCTAAGCATGATGGGTTTAAGAACAGGTATTCATTGGAGAAGGATGGTAGAATTTATACACTTGCCCCACTAACACCAAAGCAAGTGTATGAAGATCAAATTCAGTTGAAGAAAAGTTATGAGAAGGAGCACTTAGATTTGGCCAAAGTGGAAGAACAACATGGTGAGAATGTGAGGAAGAGTGAAAATAAAGTGAGCCATGAGTTCAAAATAAAAGGGGATAAAGTTTCGGCCCTTAGGAAATTAGGGGAGGGTCACGACCAAAAAGAAAAAAAATAGAAGGAAGGCCGAGAGTGAAGAGAAAATGAGTGGAGAGAAGAAAGAAAAGGTGAGGAAAGAAGAGTGTGTAGAAAAAATTAAGGAAAAGCCTATATTTCATTGCAAAATCTAGTGATCTTAAACATACTTTAACTTTAATAATTTGGATTCCTATTTTCCTAGTGTTGTTAAAGTTCTTTTACAGGAATTTGAAGATGTCTTTGCAGAAGAGATTCCTAGTGGCTTGCTGCCAATTAGGGGAATTGAACATTAAATCGACTTTGTTCCAGGAGCATCTATACCAAATAGGCCGGCATATAGGAGCAATCTTGAAGAGTCTAAAGAACTCTAACGGTAAGTGGAGGAGTTGATGTCGAAAGGATACATTCGTGAAAGCATGAGTCCTTGTGCAATTCTCGTGCTTCTTATCCCAAAAAAAGACGACTTAGTGAATGTGTGTCGATTGCATGGCTATCAATAACATCACTGTAAAGTATCGACATCCTATTCCTAGATTAGATGATATGTTGGATGAATTGCATGGTTCTAAAATGTTTCAAAAATTGATTTAAAAAGTGGTTATCATCAAATTAGGATGAAAGAAGGGGATGAATGGAAAACTGCTTTTAAAACTAAATATGGTTTGTATGAGTGGTTGGTTATGCCTTTTAGACTTACTAATGCACCTAGTACTTTTATGAGATTGATGATTCATGTTTTGCGTGCTTTCATTGGTAAGTTTGTAGTTTTCTACTTTGATGATATTTTGATTTATAGTAAGGAGTTTGATGAGCATATGGATCATTTAAGACTAGATTTTGATGTGCTTAAAAAAGAGTCCTTATATGCTAATTTGAAAAAGTGTGACTTTTGCATGAATATAATTATTATTTTTTGGATATGTTGTTAGTGCAAAAGGTATAGAGATGGATTAGGCTAAGATTAAGGCTATTCAAGAATGGCCTACACCAAAATTAATAACAGAAGTTAAAAGTTTTCACGGTTTGGCTAGTTTGTATAGGAGGTTTGTTAAAGATTTTAGTACCGATAGCCTCTCCATTAACTGAAATCATTAAGAAATCTATAGGATTCAAGTGGGGTGATGAACAAGAAAGTGCATTTAGCTTGTTAAAATCAAAGTTAATTTCGGCACCATTACTATCTTTCCTGATTTTAATAAAGCTTTTGAGATTGAATGTGATGCTTCAGGAATAGGTATTGGAGTTGTTCTAATGCAAGAGAAATGACCCATTGTTTATTTTAGTGAGAAACTCAATGATGTAGCTCTTAACTATCCCACTTATGAGAAGGAGTTGTATGTGGTAGTGGGAGCATTGGAGTCTTGGCAAGATTATCAATGGCCCTGAAAGTTTGTTATACATATCGATCACTAGTCATTAAAACATTTACAGGGTCAAAGTAAGCTAAATAAACGGCATGCCAAGTCGATTGAGTTTATTGAAACTTTTTCATATGTGATTAAGTACAAGCAAGGTCAGGAAAATTTAGTTGCAGATGCTTTATCGCGAAGGTATGTTCTTCTTAATAGTCTAAATACTGAATTGTTAGGATTTGAGTATATTAAAGAATTGTATCTTGATGATAATGATTTTGGTTCTATATATGATGAGTGCAAAGTTTTGGCCAAGGATAGGTTTTTTAGGCAATTTTTGTTTAAGGAAAATAAATTATGTATGCCTAATTATTCTATGTGTGAATTGCTTGTAAGGGAAGCTCATGAGGGTGGTTTAATAGGGAATTTTTGAATTGCTAAGACTATGGATGTTTTACGTGAACACTTTTATTGACCTCATATGAAAAGAGATGTGCAAAGAATTTGTGATAAGTAAATAACATGTAGACAAGCTAAGTCTAGAGTAATGCCTCATGGGTTATACACACCTTTACAATTAACACCAATAACAATAAAATACGCAATCAAACAACCCTAATTGTTCTAACGAAGGCTCTGATACCACTGTTGGATTCTCAAATATCATACACATAGCGGAAACTATGAAATAAATTTATTTTATTTAAAATATAGGTTAGTAGTTTTTTCTATTTTATATTATTTTAAATTTTTATATCATATGGTTGATTAAATATATGTTTGTGTATGATGCAATTTGAAAAATATAGTTGGTCTTGAATGAGATGTTGTTCGGGATGGTTGGATAAGGAATAAGATGTGAGAGTTGATTGTGACTAGGAGTATGAGTGTCAATAACTTGGTATGTCTAAAATGTAGGGGCAACTCTAGCGGATTTTTTGGTAAAGACTTATGGAATGTACTTATAAACTCACTAAAGTTATGAAAAACAAATCTCATGGTTTATAAATGAATTGCAAATAAATGATAAAATCTAGTTTTGAATTTGAGGATGTTACTGTTGGGTTCCCAAATATCAAACACGCAATGGAAATTATAAAACAAATTTATTCAGAAGTCCTTAGGATCCCGTTAGATAAATCTAGAGTTTTTTAGGGATTTATTACCTAAAGATTTGATCTTCTTTGGCTTTGAATAATTTCTTAAAGGTTGGGTTGTCTCAAACTATAAGTTGTCAAATTGTCTGACTTCTAACGGTAATCCATACGAACCACTCATGATAAATATCATAAATCCCTATTTAGGAGAGAGGGACTGCAATGCCTAGAGTGCTAGTTCTAATATTGTATTTACATAGTTTTTTTGTCTAATAGACAACCACTCTAAATAAGAGGTGTCATAACCTATTTTTGGGTTATTCTCCAAAATTTACCATTTTTTCTTTTAAAATAAAAAAATAAAAAATAATAGCAAGAAGACTGGCGAATTGGAAAAAATAAGTTGAGAAGGATTTCAAACATATAAAAAAAATCAAGTTGGAGTTTTGGATGGAATTAAAAGTTTAATCGTACCCTATTGTACCCAAGACTGGAAAGACAATGTGGATTCAAGGTCAAATTAAATGATTATTGGCCCAGAGACATAATTAAATGTTTAATAGGCCAATCTTGCAATTTAGATATGAAAATCAAGTAAAACACATAAATGATACAAGAGATATAGTTATGGGCAAAATGATCCAAACAAAAGGGGGAGAAATCCCGCCCTTATAAGGGTTGTTTCTAGGAGCACACCAAACGAAAGAGAGAGAAAAAAGAGGAGTGAACTTTATTTTTCTTGAAATTAAAGGTTCTCCGAAGGGCTTTTAAGGATCAAATTAGAGGTTTTGAGCATAGGAAATAATTAAATAAGGCTCGGGAAGTGAAGGATTTTAAAGAGATTAAAGGGTGCATAAAGAAAGTGAAGAGAACATGGTTCTCTCATGAATTTCCATCTTAATTTTTCATCTTTTGGAGTATGAAATCCTTCTAAAATGGTTGATTAGAGTGGTGTTGTGTTTATTATGCTAGGGTGAATATTAGTGTTATTTAATTTTGAGTTTTGATGAATTGTTGTTTAAGCTGATGTTATTGTGTTATAATTATGTTTATGGAGGTGTAAAATGGATGGGTGATGAGTTAATTTCAAAGAATTGAAGAGAAAACATACCTCTTTATGATATGGAATATTCAATTAGGGATTAGAATGGGATTTTGAATTAAATTGATTTAATTTTTATAGAATTTATGTAGAATTATCTTAGTTTGAGTATGTAATGATTGAGTAATGGATTAATTGCAAGAAATTGAAAAGAAATTCATGCCTCCTTTAGAGAGGAAGTTTTAGCATTAGTATGTGTAAGGGTTTGGGTTTGTTTGATTTAATTGCCATGAAAGTTGGGTAGAATTGTGTTTATTAACATGAAAAATGAATGGGCCAAGTGGTAATTGTGGAATATTTAAATAAAATTTTATGTTATCCTTATAGGTAATAATCGGCCATAATACGGAGGGAGAGATTGAATTTGTTGATTGAAATTGACATGAAATTTGTGCTAAATTATGGCATGTAATGGAATTAAAGAATGAATATTAATTTAAATTGCAAGAGAAAGAAAGAAAAGGCCATGATCCTTGAAAGGGAGGATTTCAGCCTAAACTAATAGTTTGCGGATGGACTGTGTTGAAATAGTTTTTATGAAAAATGGATTATTTGTGTTATATAAAGTGTAATAGGGATGGTTAATTGTGTTACATGACCAAATAAAAACTTAAGGGAAGAATTGAGAACTACTCGTGATTTTCATGGTATTTAAATCTAATTTTGAATCATGGCATGGTGTATAAATGGCTATGTGGTTAATTTGTTTATGAATGAAGGAAATTTGTACCTTGTAATAAAGGAAATTTGGTTGGACCACGAAAATTAATTTAAAAACTTTTAGTTGGAATTAATGATTAATTATGTGTGATGATAACACTAATGATTTTAAAAGAGAGCTAACTACATGAAAAATCAAAATGGAACCTAAACCTTATTAAACAAAAGGTTCCACTATCACATGAATTAAAGGAGGGGTTTGAATTGTTGATTTAGTTGACATGAAAATGGTGTTCAATTGTGTTAATTGAAATGTGAGATGATTGGATAAATGTTAAATTTCATGAATGAAAATTGAAGAAAATCTATACTCTTATTTTTTTAGGAAGTACAACAAGACTAAGAAGATGGGTTTGGAATGGTTGGTTTAAATTTCCATGAAAGACATGATTTGACTAGCTGCCCGAAGTGAAGCTAGTGGCGTCATTTGCACTGATGATTGGATATATGATTTGACTAGCAATCTAGAGAGAAGCTAGTGATGTTAGTTGCACTGATAACTATGATATATGATTTGCTCGAAGTGGTGTTAGTTGCACTGATAATCGGGATATGTGATTTGATTAATTGCCCTATACAAAGCTAATAATATATATATATATATATATATATATATATATATATATATATGATCAACTTGTTGGATTATTGTTGAAAATGTTTGGGCAAAATCAAATTGTTGATATGAAAATAAAAGATTTTTTAATTGAATTCATGGTAATGGTTGTTTGATTGATAAATTAAATTGATAAATGTTTAATCCTTATGAAGAATGGAGATGAAAGTTGTATCACTTGAGAAGAATGCTTGGAAGGGTAGATGACCAAGTAAATCCAAATAGTGATAAGAAAGATGTTATCCATGATGATGATTGTGATATTATAACAGAAAAGTCAGTTTAAAGGTAAAAAGGTATTTGAGATAATCAAAAGTAGTACAATGAAGGGATGTTTTGGGACAATCCATTGTAATATAGTAAATGATTGTTATGGACAATCAATTGTAATATAAAAAAGGTCTTGATTGGAAATGGTTTTGTTTGATTTCTTATTGGGTTAGCTTGAGGAAGTATTGAAAGCCTGTTTGGACAATGAATAGAAGATGCTTGATAGTAGGTGTATTATGTATCTGAAGATTTTTAATAGTGTGTGTAAAATGTGTATTGAATTACTTTGATAAAGCATGCATGTAAAGTGGTACAATACATGTTCTAAATAACATGTATGTAATGTAATGATGTAATAAATAAGAGTAAGATTGTTAATGTGTTGTGTGATTTGTAGTTGCATTAACAGTGAAACAACATCCTAATAATAATGATGGCAGCTATATGTTGGCACATGTCTGCCAATTGTTCAGTCCATCATTAGTGGACGAGGAAAATTCATTATAATTATAAATGTATAAGAAAAGGAAATGTAATAGTACCTTAATTCCTTGTTATAATGGATTACAAATGCCAAATTTTGTGTATACCTTATGTATGATATACCTAATGGTATATAAATATATAAATGTCCAAGCACTCGCGTAAGTATAAAATAAGATTGAAATGAAATGGACTAATGCATTAGTGTAAGCTATCTTAAGATGAGTTGATCGTTATGCGATTAAGCTGTGGTACTAAGGTTTGAAGCATGGAGGTTTTATGTTAATCTATAATAAGGGACATAAAGTAGTTCCTATTCTTTTAAAAGAGTGAATCTTTGTGGTAGATTTCTATAGAATATATATGACCCAAAATGAGAGGCTTAAAGGAAGAAATAAATGTATAAACTCGGATTAGAAAGTTGAGCTAGTTTGTCTGTAAGTCATCTGAAATCATGTATGAGTTAAGGTTTTGCTCATTAATTGATATTGCTTTTAAATGATGTAAATCAACTTCTTGTTAGGCTAAGAGGTAAAGGTTAATACAATTATTGTGTATACCAGGATGTTTAATTCATGTGACCAGCCAAGGAATGAAAAAGCCAAGTGTAAGGAAAACTCGTAAATAGAATCAAGTATTTGTAATGATAATATTAAGCAAATCAATTAGTAAATGTACTATGATATAAAGGAAAGTAATTGTTGCACTGGTAAATAATTGTATTGTCACTTAAAAAGATATAATGATCTCATAAGGAAATTCTATATGAAGAAATTATTGTAAATTCTATCGGCACGTTGAACATATTGAGACCATTATAAAAAAAAAAAAAAATTAACATGAAAATCCTGAGTGCAAGGCAAAACAATTATGAGGCGTTACACTTTTAGAATTGTGCATCTTTTTTTTAATCCTTTGATTTTTTATTTTTCATTGAACTCATTAAGTCAACTAGGTCATTTCATGATAATTTTCATACTATTTAATTTAAAATTTGAGCTAATCAAAGAGTCAAGTTGGCTAGTCTAGAGTTTTCAAGTTTAACTTGTTAGATAAGGCTTAATGATAATGATAAAATTTCTCATTAATATTTTTGTTGTGTTGAAATTTTTTTAATCTAACATCAACCATATCATGAAAGTAACTTAGTCTACTTTAAAAACAATTTGGTTTCCATACACAAAAGCTAACTGAAAGCAAATGTCACACTATTATATCATGATGATGCATTGGAATTAATACTTATGGAGAAAGGTTAACTCTAAATGATGTCATGGTAGAAGATGAGGCCATTTAAGTGAGTGTAGGAGTTTGATTTAGTCGTGCTATTAATGAGTCTGAATCATTTAGTAGACGATATAGATGTAAATAAATAAATGAGTTATATTTATATATTTTGGGATTTCAACTACTTAATATTGTATTATTGAAGTATTTGAGATTCACTTTGCATGCATATATATGCTCTCTTCTTTTCACTCTTGATGCTACTTGTGATTATGAAATGTGAGAATTTTTTCAGTTTAGTGAGAATTTGTTGAGTATTAATCTGGCAGATCAGTTTACACTGAAAAGCAAAGATAAACTTCTATGTGAATAATAGATTTTAGATATTTTAATTGTAATCGAATTTTTAGTCACAAGTTGGACAAAGATATATATTTTGACACATAAAATATATTTGAAAGAAAATTTTCATAAAATCCATAATTTTTTTTTTGTGTAAACAGGTCTACTAGTTTAAATAACTGGATAAACTGTTCGACTGGTTGAGCCGGAGAATTAGTAGTGAAACTTATTAACTCTCTAAAATTATTAACTAAATTAAATGTTAGAGTAATAAAGTAAATAAAAAATCTAATAAAAAAAATATACATTCTTTTTATCTAAATATTATTGCTAGGGGCAGTATCCTCATTACCAATTTTCTAGCTCAACCAGTCGAATGGTTTATCCAGTTGTTGAAATTAGTATACCTGTTTACACAAAACAATTATGAATTTTTGAAATTTTTCTTTTAAAAATATTTTATGTGTCAAAATATATATCTTTGCCCAACTTGTGATTAAAAATTTGATTACAATTAAAATATCTGAAATCTACTATTCACATAAAAGTTTATTTATACTTTTCAGTGTAAATTAATCTGCTAGTTTAAATGATAATTATGAAACAATTGATCAATTAAATGATAATTATGAAACAATTGATCAATTTATTATAGAATTTAATTATATATCGTGAATAACAACATCAATTATAATTTTTATTATGGTTCACGATTATAATATTTAATTAAATATAATATTTCTAAACTACAATATTAATTAAATATTACTTTTCTGAATTATTAAATCCTTGAAACATACTGTTTTACCAAAAATTTTGCTCCCAGGTTAATTTATTATGTATTTGCATTTTGTATGCTAGAGTCCAAATTTTTCCCTGAAAAATCTATGATCCCTTATTACTAAAAAAGAATAATGTGGACCCCATATCGCACTCACACGCAAGAAAAAACCTTAACTACTAACAACTTTCTATACTACTACAACTACTTAAGTCACTTTCACTGATAATACACATAAAAGATCCCCTCTTTCTCTAGAATCAACATCTTGCCTTTCTTAAGCAATGCAATTATCATTTCATTTCATTTCAAAATGAGATCTTCATCGAAACTAACCTTCTTTTTGTTGATAACAATCTGGGTTTTCTCTAAAACCTGTAAAGGCCGCGTCTTTACTTTCAAGATGCACCACAGATTCTCTGATTCATTCAAGAATTGGTCAGGTTTGACCAGAAACTGGCCCCAGAAAGGAAGCTTTGAGTACTATGCAGCATTGGCTCATCGTGATCAGATGTTAAGGGGGCGTAGACTCTCTGATGCTGATACATCTTTAGCTTTTTCTGATGGGAATTCAACCTTTAGAATCAGCTCCTTGGGATTGTATGTTCTTTCAACTTTTTGCGTTTTATTGTCAGTTACTGTCAATTTATTTTTGTTTGTTTTTGTGATTCTTCACTTGGGTTTTAAGAAATGGGTTCTTGTTTCAGTGATTCTTTAAGTGGGTTTTGAAAAATTTATTGTTTTAGTGATTCTTGAATTGGGTTTAATTTTCCAATCCTTTTGTGGGTGAATGTGTAGCTTGCATTACACAACAGTGGAATTGGGGACACCAGGAGTGAAGTTTATGGTGGCACTTGACACAGGAAGTGATTTGTTCTGGGTGCCTTGTGATTGCAGCAGATGTGCACCTACTCATGGAGCTAGTTATGCTTCTGTATGTATCTCTTCTCAGTTCTTACTTTTATTTGGTAAATGCGATTTTTTATGGAATGTGGCTTTGTTGATTCATCTTGTTTGGCTTTATCTTGTCCCTCGTTGTAGAGTTTTGTAAGTCTTTGTTATCTCTTATTAATTGGATACTAAAGTGGAGACTAGAGGTTATTTGCATTTAATCTGTTTGACTATGCTTAGGTTATTAGACAGCTAAAGGAGCACTTGGTGGTATGATGAACAGTGGCCTATGAATCTAGATGAATGCATTTTTACTGCTTCTATATCAAATGCTATTAGCTGCTCATGGTTGATTTTCTACCATGTGTGACTTATTCTAGCAGGATTTTGAGCTTAGTATATACAACCCCAGAGAGTCATCGACAAGCAAAAAGGTCACCTGCAACAATGATATGTGTGCACAGCGTAATCGCTGCCTTGGAACATTCAGCAGCTGCCCTTACGTAGTCTCTTATGTCTCTGCTCAAACGTCTACTTCTGGGATTTTGGTAAAGGATGTTCTGCACTTGACAACAGAAGATGGTGGACGAGAATTTGTTGAAGCGTATGTCACATTTGGGTGAGTTAGTTTGTCTTCTAATAACAATTTTAACACCTTGCCTCTGGTTAGCAATGTTCTCTCATCATGCTTTGGGTATAGGTTGAGATGAATATGCAATATGAAATTTGCAGTTGTGGCCAGGTTCAAAGTGGTTCATTTCTAGACATTGCTGCTCCCAATGGTTTATTTGGGCTGGGGATGGAGAAGATTTCTGTTCCTAGTGTCTTATCTAGGGAGGGATTAATAGCAGATTCTTTCTCCATGTGCTTTGGACATGATGGAATTGGAAGAATCAGTTTCGGGGACAAGGGTAGTCCTGACCAGGAAGAGACCCCATTTAATGTTAACCCAGCACAGTAAGTGGTAATTTTTCCTTTACTTGATGCTGATAGTCTTATATAATTGTCTTGATGGAAGGATAGTTTTTCCCTGACCTGTGTCTGGAACTGTTATGCAGCCCAACCTATAATGTTACTGTGACTCAAGCTCGAGTAGGAACCATGTTAATTGATGTAGAGTTCACAGCTCTTTTTGATTCTGGGACTTCTTTTACATACATGGTCGACCCAGCCTATTCAAGGGTCTCGGAGAAAGTAAGTGCTTCAGAGGATGAAGATTGATTTTGCTAGTCTATCTGAATTACCAAATCCAGTACTGAAATTTTGTTCTTATGCTCGTTTACAGTTTCATTCACTGGCACGAGATAAGTGGCGTCCACCTGATCCCAGGATTCCTTTTGAATATTGTTATGATATGAGGTTAGGCATTATAATATAGTGAAATAAAGGAGACATGAAGCCTTATCCATCATCACCTGCCTAGTCTCTAACCTCCGTAACTGTATCCTTTTTCTTGATGATGGGCAGTCCTGATGCAAATGCAAGTTTGGTACCCAGTATGAGTTTAACAATGAAAGGAGGAAGGCATTTTACTGTCTATGATCCAATAATTGTGATCTCCACTCAGGTAATGTTTTACTCTCTATCCTTTTACCATGATCTGTGTTGTTTACTGTGATACTAATAGCAAATAATTTTCCTTTCAAATAATTGCAGAACGAAATTGTGTATTGCTTGGCCATTGTCAAGAGCACAGAACTCAATATAATTGGGCGTAAGCATTGCATTTTTATGTGTTTATAAATAAGAAAATGAACGTGTGTTTCAGTATTAAATCAAATGAATGCTACACTTGGAATCTAACTGATTTATAACAGGCACAAGTTTGAATTCTTTGTGTGTAGCAGTCCATGGTTAAGGAAAATTATGATTTTCAATCAAGGATAAATTCTAATTTGTTTCATTTCTCCATTTCCTAATCAATACACTAGGAAATTCAACTTCTATTTTTGAAAATAAAAGAATGATATGCTCTTAAATGAATTATATGAATTCTTGATCCTTGTGCAGAAAACTTCATGACTGGTTACCGTGTTGTATTTGATAGAGAAAAACTTGTCTTGGGATGGAAGAAGTTTGATTGTAAGTGTTACTTTCATATATGTTCTGACTGTTAATACATATATAAAATGGCATCACTGAATGGGGAAACTTCTTGCTCTAATGCAGGCTATGATGTGGAGGATTATAACAATTTCCCACTGCAACCACATGGTTCCATGGTGCCTCCTGCAGTTGCTGCTGGACTAGGTAGCAACTCTAGCACAGGCTCAGAAAAAGAGGCCAGTAATAAATCTCTAAGTTCAATTGCATCTACATATTGCTATAGCCATACTTCTGTTTTCACTAGCTTGATATCAGTCTTCCTTATATGTCTCTTATTATAATCACTGCTCTGTTCATTTATCAGGCCAGTTGTATGATCATTCTGTAGGGTAGCTCTAGATCCTTTACGTGACAACACCTCTGTATCATATTGACAGAATATCACCACCCCTTTTTGATAATGAGATTATGTAATGCTGCTTTATATAACTTCCTATTGCCCATTTATTCTCTTATTCTAATCACCTTTTATTGACCAAGAATATATGGTCGTACTTTAGAATTTCTTATTGAAAGGAACAGCTTCCTCTTGTATTGTGTCGAGTTGCTGTACAGAAAACGTGTGCATAGGATGCCTTTCCCCGGTTACCTGCCTGGAGAAATAAAAAAGGACTAAGCTTTTGGACTTTTTGATGAAGACATCAGCTTATACAAAGCTCAATTTTAAAATCAGCAGCCTTAAGTCTTGCCGCTGTTTTAGGGTTTAATGACTAGGAATCCTGTTACCAGAAGCCATTTCGATGACCATAAGATATATATATGGGGTGTGGAGAGAGAGAGAGAGAGAGAGAGAGAGAGAGAGAGAGAGAGAGAGAGAGACTAGGGGGGGGGACTGTTCATCCACATCCATTGCAATAATAATCCAGTTTTTTTTTTTATTGAATTTTGGCTATGTTGTTTTTGTTAATTTGATTTTTTAATATTGAGGTGATTGAGAATTTAACTATATAATTTATTTATTTTTATTTTTTCTTTTTTTAGAGTTAGTTTGGCTTGCGGATTTGTCAGGTAATCTAAGTGGCCTCGATTTATGGGTTTGGTGGGATTTCTTTTTTTTAATTGAACTTGATTTTTTTTATCATCTATTTTTTTTTCGTATAGTTAAAAAAATTAGTCTATGAAAAGAGTCATGTTATTAAATTTTATAAAATATATGGACTTGTTCACAAGTTTGACTGGTTGACTTGGTTCGCCGGTCTTTTGAGTTTAACTTTTTTTTTCGATTTCATCCTTGGATATTGGGTTAATTGAAAATGACAACTTTTTAAAAAAATATTGAGATCACGACAAATTGGATCAATCTCGGCCCTCCCATAACCTGAGTCATGAACTTTATTGGGTTTAATAATTTTTTTTTATAAACTATCTTTATTTAATTATATGATAAAAATAGATGCTCGTAAAATTGAGCATCAACTCTAAAATAAACATTTATTTCAAACATTGATAACCTTAAAGAAAACATGCAGTCTATTTTTCAACCAATCAAATATTGAAAGAAGAAATAGAAAAGAAATCAATAAAAAAAATTAGAGGACAAAAAAAAAAGCATATTTAGCTAGTAGGTAACTCGTCACATATGTGAATTAGGTAACCTAGGCTAGCACGTCAAATTTGTGAATCAAGTTATAGATTCTACTCGGATTATAATTCTTTGAAACTATTTTTTATTTAACTATATTTTTACAATCATTTAATGGAAGTATTACTACGTAAGTACCATGTGACTTATTAGACTTCCACAAACTATCATTCTCAAATGAATGGCCAAGATGAAATTTTAAATTGAGAAATCAACTCCATTCTGTAGAAGAGAGTGCAACTTAACTGGCAAGATTAAAGTCTGTGAATGGGTGATGCACTTTGGGCTATTAAACTACTTATAAATCATATATAGTAATGTCACCTTATAGGATAATTTACGGGAAAACATGTCATCCCACGAGGCTAGATCAATTAGGGTTTTTATTTTCAATAGTATAAATACTTTTTGTAATGATAAAATATTCATACTTGATAATACTATTGCTGCCAAATTTATTCTGCTTGTATGAGAGATATTCTCGTATTTTTTTTATTTCTCCAACAAACTAAATTGACTTATTAAAGATCAACTAGTTTCATGGTGTTTTTTTTATACTTCTTGTTTGTGAACTAATATTTGTAGGGTGGGGTTTTATTTCAATAATGTTGGTGTTTTGAAACATATTTTTATATTGTCACACTTCTATTAAATCTATTTTAACTTTCTAAGATTTGTTGTCAATCATATTATAGATTGTTTGCTAGATGATCACGAGGTTGATATGATTTCGATTCTTGATTCAACTAAGAGAAAGAAAATAGTGCAGAATAACACTTGTGAACCAATCTCCCATAAAAAACGAATTAATCCTCTCACTCACCTCCCATCAAAGGTGATGTGAAAGAAGAGGGAATGATTATAAGCCCAACAGCTACCAAGCCCGGATAAAAGTGCCTAACAATCCCAATTGAGAGGACAAAATCAGGCATAAAATGACACATGAAAACATGGAAAAAGAATAGGCAACATGGAACCAAAAGAAACACTTGTCTAGTTCAATGATAACAAGACTTGAACAAGAGCAAGAGAGAGACAAACTAGGAAGAGATGCAAACAATTCCAAACCAACAAACTATCAAATGTAAACCCACCATCGCAGCTCTCCCAATACATAACTAATGACAGAGAAGCTCAATAGTGGGAGAGTGTATTTAATGTACAATGATGGCCAATTTGCATGAGTTGTAATCCTACCCAAACCATAGCAAAGACAAAGAGCAAAGTTGTGGAGCACACCTACCACACTAAACCCATCAGTAGCCAACTTTCCCAAGCACGAAGCTACATCCTAAAAAGTAAAAACTCACCTCAAATAGAAGACAACTACAACTACAACTAGATTTAGATTGGTGGCTCGCGCATGATGGAGCAATTATATAATATATTTGATTAATCAATAATTCATTTAAAATCACTAAATTTAACATTATGGTAGCTCTTAAAATTGTGGTTTTTTAAAAAATACTTTAAATTGATATTAGTTAGATTAAAATATATATTTAATTAAAATTATTATTGAAATTGTTGTTGAATAAAAAACAATTCAATAGTGTTTGATTAAAATTATTCTTGAAAATGAAATGATTAAAAAGAATATGCAATAATTTCACAACTTATATAAAAAGTATGTGATTATTTATACATAATAAATCTAGCAAAACAATATGAAGGTCCTAGTTTAACAAAAACAAAATACAAGTAATAAATGTACTAATTGCAAAGTTGATCCAAGTAAGAATGTAAGCAATATTATTATTTATACATGTCCTAAAATATAAACTAGTTTTATTGTCATGTTAAACTAGCTCCAATTCTATCATGAACATCATCAATTTGATATGATGACTTTATGAACAAGATATAAAAATAAAATTTGGATTGCGATGAATATGGTTTGCCCAAAGGCTTTGTTTTCATGATGTGAAGGCTAGCTAACATTCCTATTATTATTATTATATAAAGAAATTTAGTTTCTATTCTTGCGAACGCTAGAAATAACTTAATAAAAACTCTAAATTAACCAGCCAACGTTGATATAAAGGTGATGAGTTAAATTGTTGGTCTAGATTTTTATTTATAAAAAATATTCTCAAATAAAATAGGTCTGACAAACATGTCAAACATGAAAAACTTGAACTTGGTATCCAAGCCCAATATAACATGGGTATGGCAAACATGCCAGACCCAAAGAACTTAGACTTGACAGTCAGTCAAGTGTAAGATAATATGGATCTAACAAACATGTCAGACCCAAAGATTGTTTGCCAGACCCAAAGAACTTGGACTTGGGGGTCAGCCAAGCCCAAGGTAACGTGGGTTAAACAAACATGTCAGACCCAAAGAACTTGAACTTGGAACTCAGCCAAGCCTAAGGTAACGTGGGTCTAACAAACATGTCAGACCCAAAAAACTTGGACATTACCAAGTACTAAGGCTATATACTTGATCCTAGACAATCCTCTATAATATAAGTATAAAAGACGTGATAAACTACCATGCATCTTCATCTAGAATAATCGTTCATATTAAGGTGATAATTTCCCTATACTTATATGTTTATACAAGGTATCTTAAGGTGTTTACCATACTTACTCTTTCATTAATGATATTTAAGAGATGTTTGCCTTCCATTAATGTCGTCAAAAGCAGAGGACTTTTCAGTCTTTTCTTTCTTTGAAAACAACAATGTTCAAGGGGTATAAATACCTCGTGAACCATCCAGCTAAAAGGTTCATAACTTTTCATCTCTTAAGATAAAAGATATATAGATTTTAGAGCATTAACCAACTTAAAACTCAAGAACAAGCATTTTGTTCCTTGAATTTAAGGCTCTTTTAAATTATTTATTGTCTTAAGTCATTTTATGCATTTATTATAAATATACTGACTTTATCATCGGAGGGTCTTTAAATCCCCTGATTGGGACCTTTTTTGCAGGTATTCAAGCTTCTATTATTGGCCTGGAGTTCCTTAGATTAAAATGAAAAACATCTAAGCATTTGAATATATTGATTAATCATTATCCCAAACACTGAATAATAATTTAGTTACATATCTTGGATTTTGAGACGTCATCAATGGCATCGTCTGTGGAAAAACTTACTAAAAGTCATATATAACTTTATTGTTTAACTGTTTTTCCCTCATTATTGACACGACCAAAAGATTGATGTCTTCTCCCAAGTGTAGGAGTGTCGAAGTAATAAATAACCCGGCAAGACTGGGGTCGAACCATAGGGAGGTTAACTATATAATAATAATAATAATAATAATAAGTTAAAGAGGACTTTGAGATGTAAGATTAATGTGAGGATTAAACACTGATAAAAACAAATATCAAGGTTAGAGGATCCACTAATGGTATTTCAAACAAGTATAGTATAAACTCTTTTTATTACTCAACTGGAAACCACACACAAAGAAGGTTCCAATCGGATGATTTGTCATTAATAGCTCATTATAAATTGTTAACATGATCATATTAATTATCTTATTTAAGTAACACCAAACTTTTAAATATTATCAGGAATTCATGATGTTAACTTATATTAACAACAAATCAAGTTCCTTTCATAGCACAGGTGTAGGTTATACCATACGGTTGGGCTATGAGAGTGCCAAGCATTTGTTATACCAAGTGTTATACAACACAGATCTAGATTAACCATTTAACAAGCAAGGTATTAAGAATTAACAAGATAAAAATGATAAGACATGTAAATAGCAAGTTGTTTAGGATATAAGCATTAAAGTCCATATTGAGTTTATATTATACTTATTCTTACACCGTTAGTGTAATCTTTTCACCTTGACATAATAAACTTAGCTAAACATAATGAAGAAGAGAAACATAAATAAACAAGATAAGAACATAAATAAGATACAAGTTAACTAAGTAAAGGAAAGAAAATGAAAAGCATAAACATGATATTAATGAAAGCAAAACTTAAGCATTACAAAAATATAAAGAGAGAGAGAGAGAGAGAGAGAGAGTAAGAGCAAGATCTTGATCTGAACAACCAAGCTTCTAAATGCATGGCAAATGCCTCCTTTTATAGGCCAAAATTTAGAACTATTGATTTGATGACTAATTGTTGAGTGGGTGGCAACTCTTGACTTGGTGACAATCCTTATCTTCTTGTCTGAACAAAACGTCATTGCTAACGTCAGAATTCGAACAGACTTTAATCATGAAAGTTCTAGGAAATTGTCTCAGCTTTCCAGGAAAAAAAATTGAGGTCATGTGAACTTCTAGAACTCGAGATATGGGCTGAACACTGAACAGTGTCTGGGCTGCAGGACAGATTCGGACTTCTCCGTTGTTGCTACAATTTGGACTTGAAAATGACCTTTTTAAATCTTGAACTCCCATGAAAGTTTTAGGCCTATGTCTTAGCTTTCCATCCATATAAGGCAGACCTAAATCCAAGATCTACAGCTCCAAATATAACCCGATAACCGAATAGTGTTTCAGTTTAGACTGAAGACTGAACCAGCATCTCTTTTCTAAGTTTGGCCCTCTCTTTGTCCTTTCAATTTCAGTACTTAAACTCATCAATCAATCCTTTCATTTATGTGATAGGCCTGCATTTAAGATGAACATTTACCATAAATTAAAGGTATCTTTTGGTATCAAACTTGTTATTATAAAACATGATTTAATTAAGGAGTTATTGATACTTCAAGTGCAAAATGATGATATAAAACCTTGATAAAAATACACTTTTAAGTACTAATCAATTATCATTATCAATAGTAGATAATCAGGAAACTTCAAGGATAGGATGAGTTATTGATCTTCTTAACACAACAGATAATCCAACCCCTGCACAGCCAATCCTTTAATAACTTATGGAACAAATATAGCTCCTCACCCAGGCAATGCTAGGAAATCAACAAGAGAGAAAAAATCCACCTCAACGAGTTTCAGCTCTTTTTTAGCAAATTGCTACATCTCTCGACCCAACTCTACAACAATAGGCCTCACCCAGTGTCCATAAACGATTACATTATCCAAAAGAGTGTATACAAAATGATCCAGTAGAGGGTCTTCAACCTCAGGGGTCATCAACCCATTCCAAAGAGTATACAGTATACACACCCTCGTGATGCTCGGGCGCAAAGTGGTTTTTCTAAGCATCCATTTAGGCAGTGTAAGAACTAGGTTGTCTGTCTATCATGTCATCCTACACCAGAGACATCAAGTTCATCTAAGCCCAATAGGCTTAAAAATGGCAAACAACTAGAAGAAAAATTCATTCATAAGGATGTTTAACATTCCTCATAATATTAGAGATTATCTTCTATTCAGACATGTGGTACACACATGTATACCCAAAGATTACATCGCTACCAAAATGAACCTGGATAATAATGATGGGCTTACAGATCATAGGGAACATGTACAAAATATATGTAGCAATCTGGAGCTAGTTATTCAAGATAGCCATGTCATATGCAAGATTCTCCCTACAACCTTTAGAGATTCAAGTAAGAACATGGTACAACAACCTTGAACCAGGTTCAGTCGCCAGCTTTAGTGATCTCTGTGCCAAACAGGTGGCACATTTCAATATAAGTCTTCCAACTAGAAAGAGTTCCACCGACCTCTTTGGAATCACCCAAGCGGAGGACAAGTTTACAAGGACATACCTCAAAAGATTCAACGAGGAGGGAAAAAACCTTGTGGGGGGAGTTATAGGTTCTACCAGATAGAAAATTACTAAAGGTAAAGCAAACCATGAAAAGCCACATTCGAGTAAAGGACGCAAATACACTAAGCCATGGCTCCCCCGTTTTACTAGGGACAAACAGCCAAAAAGGTCCCCCAAACAAGGTATATAAACACCTAACAAAAAAAATAAAAGCCAAAAACAACCCCATAGTTGCTGTTGATTGTTGATTCGGCAGGGACGCAATTTTTTGCTCCTTTGCTAAGTCGACAGCGACATAGTTTTTCGCTGCCAATCGCAAGGTTGACAGCAACATAGTTTTCGTTGTCGATTGTTGGATCGACAACGACACAATTTTCATTGCCGATTGTTGAATCAGAAGTGACGCAGTTTTCAAGAGTTAAAAGGGGGGAAATCAGCCTTGCAGTAACCAAAGGACAAGAACAAACTTAAACCAGCACCCAAACACCCCATCTCTTTAAAAGGGGGTATAAATACAAAAATGAGAGAGAAGGTGACCTTTCCTCTTCCTAAAATCTGTGTCCAACAGCTGCATGCTCCTTTTTCCCCTTCCTCTTTCCTAACAAAAATTTAAACTCAGCCAGCTACTGATGCCTCTATGAGAGAGAGAGAGAGAGAGAGTTGAGAGAAGGCTGAACAACTACTTAGAGGGAAGAGGGAAAGAGGCTGGAACCGGTAGGAAGAAACTAACAAAAAAAAAGAGAACCGATAGAGAAAGAAGAAGGGGGAGAACCAGGAGAATGAGAGAAGGAATATTATCAAACTATCCCAAATCCATTTAGATCCGAAAGGTAGGGCCATGTAGTCTCCTTCCTCTTATTCTTGAGACCCTAGAATAAAAAATGATGAAGAAAACCCTAAGAAAAAATAACCTAGGACCTCTAGTCTAATTGTGAAGGAAAAATTGAAATCAACTAAGAGGACAAGAAAACATAAACTAAATGAGGCCAATTTACAGAACATTTAACAAAGAAAAACGAATAAATTGAATGAATAAAACATGGTAGAGGGTCGGCCATAGCTGAAGAGTTGGCTAGAATGCATTGTGTAATAATCTGCATGTGGGTGTTCATGTTAAAATCATGTGACTCTGCTGGAATTTAATGAGAAAATATGTGTTGGAATTCAATTTGCATGTGTGTGTTCATGCTAAAATCATGTGACTCTGCTGGAATCTAATGACAGATTATGTGCTGGAATTGAATTTGCATGTGTGTGTTTATGCCAAAATCATGTAACTCTGCTGGAATTTAATGACATATTATGTGCTGGAATTGAATTCGCATGTGTGTTCATGCTAAAATCATGTGATTCTGCTTGAATCTAATGACAGATTATATGCTGGAATTGAATTTGCATGTGTGTGTTCATGTTAAAATCATGTGACTCTGCTGGAAACTAATGATAAATTGTGTTGTCCCGAGTGAATTAGCGTTCACTGCCAAAATTGTATTGTGTGCATGAATCGGCGTCATTGTCGGAAATTGAGTTGTCTACAACGACTTAGCATTCGCTACCGAAAGTTGTGTTGTCTGCAGTGAGTCAGTGTTCGCTGCTTAAATTGTGTTGTGTGCAACGAATCACCGTTCACTATCAAAAATTTGTGTTGTCTGCAGCAAATCAGTGTTCGCTGCCGAAATTGTGTGGTGTGCGGCTGCCAAAATTGTGTTGTATGCAGGGAATTAGCGTTCGCTGCCAAAATGATGTTGTCTGTAGCGAATTACAGTTCGCTGCTAAAATTGTGTTATGTGTAGTGAATCATCGTTCACTGCCAAAAATTGAGTTGTCTGCAGCAAATCAGTGTTCTCTGCTAAAAATTGTGTTGTGTGCAGCGAATCAGCGTTCGTTGCTGAAATTGTGTTGTGTGCAGTGAATCATCGTACGCTGCTGAAATTGTGTTATGTCCAGCGAATCAGCGTTCGCTATCGAAAATTGAGTTGTCTGCAGTGAATTAGCACTCGCTGCTGAAATTAGCATTCTGCAGACAACTCAATTTTCGGCAGCGAACGGTAATTCGCTGCACACAACACAACTTTCTGTAGTGAACGCTGATTTGTCAGACAACTCAATTTGCTACAGCGAACTCTAATTCGCTGCAGACAACACAATTTCAGCAGCGAACTGCAGCGAATGCTAATTCGCTACAAACAACATAATTTTCAGCAACGAACGCTAATTCGCTGCAGACAACATAATTTTCAACAGCGAACGATGATTCACTGCACACAACACAATTTCAGTAGCAACATTGATTCACTATAACCAACACCATTTTGGCAGCGAACGCTGATTCACTGCAAATAACACAATTTCAGCAGCGAATGCTAATTCGCTGAAGACAACACAATTTTCAACAACGAACGCTGATTTGCTGCACACAACACAATTTCAGCAGCGAATGCTAACTCGGTGCAGACAACACATTTTGTCATTATTTCCAGCAGAGTCACATGATTTTAGCATGAAAACACACATGCAAATTCAATTCCAGCAATAATCTATCATTAGATTCCAGCAGAGTCACATGATTTTAGCATGAACATACACATGCAAATTCAATTCCAGCACATAATCTGTCATTAAATTCTAGCAGTCACATTATTTTAATATGAACACCCACATGCATATTATTACACAATGCATTCTAACCAACTCTTCAACTATGGCCGACCCTCTACCATGTTTTATTCATTCAATTTATTCGCTTTTCTTTGTTAAATGTTATGTAAATTGGCCTCATTTTGTTTATGTCTCCATGTCCTCTAGTTGATTTTAATTTCCTTCACAGCTAGCCTAGAGGTCCTTGGTCAATTTTCTTAGGGTCTTCTTCGTCATTTTGGTTATGAGGTCTCAAGAACAAGAGGAATGAGACTATATGGCCCATACCTTTTGAATCTAAGTGGATCTGGGACAGTTTAATAGTATTCCTTCTCTACTTCTCCCGGTTCTCCCCCTTCTTCTTCCTCTATCGGTTCTTTTTTTATGTCAATTTCTTCCCACCGGTTCTAGCCTTTCCCCCCTTCCCTCTAAGCAGATGTTCAACCTTCTCTCAAGCTCTCAACTCTCTCTCACTCACTCACTCTCACAGAGGCATCTGCAGCTGGCTGAGTTTAAATTTTTGTTGGGAAAGAGGAAGGGGAAAAAGGAGCATGCAGCTACTGAAGACAGACTTTGGGAAGAGGAAAGGTCACCTTTTCTCTCCTTGTATTTATACCCCCTCTTAAAAAGCTCGGGGGTGTTTAGGTGTTGGTTTAACTTTGTTCTTGTCCTCCCTTTGGTTACTCCAATGCTGGTTTTTTTCCCCCTCTTAACTCCTGATAACTGCGTCACCGCTGACTCAACAATTGGCAGCGAAATCTATGTTGTTGCCGATTCAACAATCGGCAGCGACGGTGGGATCATTTTTTGCTTTCATTTTTGTTGGGTGTTTACATTCCCTCATCAAACGGAACTTCTTGACACAAAGATCGATCATTTTGGTAACCGAAACTGATGTCAACCAGCAATTTTTTCTCTTTACCGTTAAAATCCGATGACTTTCTCCTCCTCTCTCAAACCAAGAACAAAAAAATTAGGAAAATCAAGTTTTGGATCAAAATTGATTTTTCTTGGAATTTTGAAAATTAGAGGTATCTAAAATTTATAATTCAGAAAGTATGAGGCTGACAATGAATGTTTCACAACAAGTTTGAAAATATCACTCATTGCCTCCGCTTTTTTCACATTGATCCTCTAACTTTTAATCTCATCATTTTGTAGCAAATTAACTTAAATTGACCTTCAATTGTATCCTATAAGGGCTAAAATAAAATTTACAAACAAAAAATTACATTATGGCAGTCCACAATGCAATGAGTTTGTGCCTACAGTGGTATGGGCTATAATGTTTGGCCCACGCTTTTTAGATTATAGTTAACTAAATCATTGGTCTGCATTACACTGCAGGTTAGATCAACTTTTTTTAACATTGAAAAAAATTTAGGCATTACTAATTTTTTTCCGATAGAAAAAAAATCATGTGAATTAACTAGATGTGACCTGATCAACTTAGTGGGTACAAAGAGAATTCAGATGACTAGCAAAAATATAGTTTGACTAAAAATATCAAGACATATTTTTTAAAAAATATTGAGATAATATCATATTGGATCAACTTATGTAAACCCCCATGTCAAATTTGTAACCATGATTGTAAGACCATGATAGCTCTACAAAAATAAATCAAAACTAATTATGAAGTCTAATTTTTAATTAACTCGATGTTAAAAGATGAAATTAAAAAAAAAACAATTAAAAAAAACAAAAAACAAAAAACAACATGAGTCAACCCGAGAATAACCTGCTGAACTAGCAACTCAAGTCATGAAATTGGGATGACTGCATAGAAAGAAAATCAAAATAAATCATGAAATTCAATTCTTAAATCAACCTATCGTTGAAGGATGAATTTCAAGAAAAAACTCAATTAAAATAAAGGATATAAAAGATGACCGGAGTCAACTCAGGTTAACACACCAAACCTGTGATCAGAGTCATGAGATTAAGATAACCTTAAAAAACCATATCAAAACAAATAATGAAGCCTAATTCTCAATTAATAAAATACTGATGAATGAAAATGAAAAACACATCAATAAAAAACAAAAATAAAAATAATCGAGTCAACTGGGTTAATATACTAAACTTGCAACCTGGTTCATAAGGTTAAGATGACATGATAAAAAATAAATCAAAATAAATTATGAAGTCCAATTACAACAAATAAAAATTTAAAAGATGAAATTAAAATTTTTAAAAAACATATAGGATAAAAAAAAACAAAAACAAAGCAATATTAAAATGAATAATACTTTGTAAAGTGGTGAAAATTAAAAGCAACACATCTTTTAGTGTTAAGTGTTAATAATCCAAATGCTTGTAGTTATGTGACTAGTTGCATGATGTGATAATTAAAGTATGTTGTGTGGTATGTTTGAAATAGGTTCAACTTTTTTATGGAAGTGTAATGTTAAATATTAAGCTTACCATAATTCTGAAAGAAGAATTTCCTTGTTTTTCAAAGTTGCCAATTGTGAAATGGTTTTATTTGACTAAAATTTGAGAATACGAGGTAGTAACAACGATAATTTCTCGACAGAGATGTGATGATTTAAAAAAAAAAAAACTAATATAGAAATTAAGTTTAATTAATTAATGTGACAGGATTTATTACTTATTTTTTAAAAAATCTGTAGGATCATACAAAACATTTTCTTTTCGGAACAAAGAGACTAATAACTCTGTTCACATCACATTTTGACCTCCAAATACAAATCTACACAAACTCATTGATTGTAATTCCGCCACAAGTAATTACGCTGCGAGTCACAAATTAGGACACCAGGACTGCACATGAAGGTTTGCAACCACGAAGGCCTGATCCTCCGTGGAACCCCTCAACTAGCAAAATTTGAGGTGGAATGCCATGAAATATAAAAGACAGGTTGATACAGCAAATTCTGCCACCCTCAGCTTTTTCTCTGGTTATTAGCCTTTTTGCCCCCCTTGGGACTCTTCCCTGAAGACGATTCCACTAATATTGGCAAGAAAGCTTCATCCTTGAGTTCATTCGATATACATAGCTGCTCCACCGTGTTTCCCGCTTCCAGGGACACCATCAAATCCCTAAGCTGCATGTCAATGGTAATATATCAATTTTAATCTAAATTGCAGATCTATCTTTCCTTGTCTATAATAAGAATAGGATACGAGAGATGTCCAAAAAAAATAATCACCTGTTCTTCCAGGTCCTGAATTTTATCGTCCTTTATTTTCAAAGCCATTTTCTCCCTGAAAAAAAGGTGATACCACCAAAGTAGAGTTTGATTGGAATATAGGAATTCGAGATGTTTTCAATATGCATTTTTGGCGGCAAAAAAACACAGGAAATGGAGCAAGTATTGACTGAGGTGGGACTGTTGATGGTTTTCAACTTTCCTAACCAATCCACATAGCATTTCATGTAAAACTAACACTGCCGTCATTTCAAACATGGCCAACATAGAAAATGCAAAACTGAACTAATGTATAGAGAAAATTTAAAACATGGAAAACATCTAACTATTAACTCAATAGCAAGACTATAAAAACTAATTTTAACTTCCACATCACACATTTTGTAATAGAAACTTGGGTTAATACCATGCAATAATGCAAAGTCCAAACACAGGATGAAGGCTGTTGTTATAAACGAAACATACCTCTCTTCAATTTCCGATATCTTTGCCTTCCATATCTCCTGATTTTTCACTAAATTCTCATTGAGCTACAAGAAGAGAAAAGAAACGTGATAATTTGTAAACTTAGCATTAATACTTGGAATTGGAAATATATCACAAACAATGATACAGAGACATAACTACACCTCCTATCATCCTAACTAAACACAATCCGAAAAATTCTAAATAAGCCCAATTTCACACCAGAAACTGGGACTTACATCATCAAGGAATTTCTTCTCTTTTATACATCTATCCAGCTTGGCCTGAAACTTTTGTAGTTTTTGAGCAATAGCCTTCTTAACAGCTTTAGAAATTTCCCTTTCAGTTTCTTCTTCAACTTCTTCCAGCAAGGTCCCAAAAAACTATCAAAAGAAGATATATTACTTCAGAGTACCGAAAAAAGTGAAGCATAATGTATAACAGACTAAAAAGCACAAGCCAAGGCAGACATGGCCACATCATAATGAAAATTATGTTGAATCTCCCACATAGGCTCAAAAGGTAACTCATTCAATCATGGAAAGTTGAAGAATGCACTTACAAGATTTTGGTTCTCAAGTTGGGTTGCAAGGAGTTCATTGTACTCATTGACAATCTGTAATAAATTTAAATAAGATTATTTATTAAAAAAAAATAGAAAAAACAATTACAACCTTTTCTAAGTAGCACAGTAAACATTACTGCTTCAACTTTGCTGTTCAAAAGAGCCTCACTAACTCCAGAGTCTGCACAGTCACAACCTCCACAACCATCATAAGCATGCACATTGGGGGAATTCAACTCAACTAACTTCCCGTCAGTTTTTGATTGAATCAGTCGGTGAACATAATTGTCACCAACATAATCCCACACACGTTGTGTGTCCAATTCAAGAGAATAGCAGTGTTGTGTTTCTTTCCAATGTTGTATGGCATGTCCTCCTTTATACCTGCACCAATATTTGTTGTTGAAAGAATGAGACTGAAGGATGTGCTTAAAAGAAGAAAAGAAAAAATCAATCCAGACAAGAGGAAATTGAAACTATTACCTGCCACAGCCGACAAAACCACATAAAACACAAATCCATAGATTCTCAGAAGTTTGACATACAATACAAATTGATTTTTCAGGTTGTTGCTGGCAATATCGGCAAACCTGAAAGTGAGGTATAATAAATAACTCGTTAGCTAACTTTATAATAATCACAGAAGCAAATACAATAAACAACTGTAGCTACATAAGTCTATTGGCTAAACAAGTTAAAAATCCTAATCTAAAATTAGCATAAGCAAATGGATGTAGCAAAGCCAAAAGGGATTGAGACGGAAATTCTGCTTAAGCATTTCCTATAGAATCCATTTCATTCGAAAGCAAACATTTATTATATCAATTTATTTTATGCAAATTGGCATATCGTATAATTAATGAAAATTACCAAACTTTTTAGAAATAAAAACTTTTAGAACTAAGAGGATAATGAAGATTATAAGAGAATCAAATCAACAAGGGATTTTGAAACTAAAAGATGTGGATTAGAACTTTTTAGGAACCAAGATGGCTTGTTGAAAATTGTACAAACCAAGCAGATAGCCAGTGTAATTAGGATTTTAAGCTTCTAGAATCCAAAGTTTGCTGAAGTCTCAGCAAGAAATTTGAGAAACCAATGGCCAAAACTACCACTTCAACTATAGTATTGCCTAAGCACAACAACAAATACACCAGGCCCCTTAGTATCAGTTGAACTTCTTGATTGAGTAGGTGGTAAGTAACCAAATGAAGTTTCATTTAAGTTTTGATGAGCTCAGAAATATCACATCGTTATTTTCATAACTATTAAGTTTTCCCTAACCATTTACAACCCTTTATTTCTCATATTTTTCCAATTTCATTAATTTGCGCATCACAAAGAATGACTAGTAACCTCTGCAATTGCCTCCAAATACAGTGCGCTTAAGGAATTGATTTTTATTTTTCTTAATTTTCAGATCAAACATGGCATAATATTTTAAGATTTTGAAAAGTAACAGCTGGATTCTTCAGTGAAAAAAAAAATTGGAGATGAAAATTTCAGGGCACTTGAATCATACGAACTATGTGGAAGGTTTGTGAATTCTTCTCTATTAAACTCGATAAGTGTAACAGGCTACAACTCGTACAAACAACAAATGCCAGGAAAACAACATCTACTCTAAAGATTACAATTTACAATATATGAGCAATATATGAAAGGAGAGCATGAAATTGAAACCTATCTTACTAATTAAACCATTAAACAATGCTATATGGCTCATCTGTAATTGATCTCTAAGAAATTTGATGATATGACATGCTACAATCCATAAAAACAGAAAATATCAAGAAACCAGCATTTACTCTGACAAATTACATTTGCATAAACAGTATAGAAAATGGGTAAGGATTTAGAACAACTTCTAGCCAAGGCATCAAAATATTTAGTGCATGCATGGATAGAGGAGCAGCAAAAGACTTTATATAATTTATTACAAGTCTAACTTAAATTCAACACATGAGATATCTCAACACACTGTATCCAAGTACTTCTGAGGTACACTTAAAAAGCCCCAGAATACTTCACCAAATAGGAACAAGTTAGTTGCATCTCAAGTGACAAAACTGAAAGGATTTAAACCTACCACAGGTTAAATTATTTTCTCATCATTCTACTTTCAAACTGGGTCCCAGACATTGCACATGCACAAGCAGCACATAAATAAAGTACAAGAAAAATCAGGATATAGAAGAACTTCTAGCTTAGGCATCACTATAATTAGTGCAAACACGGACAGAGAAGCAGAAAACGACCTTACATAAGTTACATGTCAAATAAATCTGCATTTGGGCATTAATCAATCAAAGTCAATCCATGGGATACTTGACAAACTGTATACAACACAAAGTGGTTGATTTTCAAGTCTGTTTGAGGCTGACTAAAAAACCCAGAATACTTCAACAAAGAGGAACAATTTAGTTGCATCTCAAGTCACAGGACTGAAAGGATTTGAATCTACCAAAGGTTAAAATATTTTCTTATCACTCTACTTTCAAAGTGAGCCCATAACTTGCACATGCACAAGCAACACATAAACAAAGCACAAGAAAAATCAGAACCACTCACCGGACAAGAAGAGTCTGTCCATTTTGAAATGCAAGAGCAGTGAAAAGAATGATTACAGATAGTTGTAAGAATTCCACCCATGTCTTGGTCTAGTCTCTCTGCAACATGAAGAATTAGGACCATCTCCCACAGCATATGTTAGTGATGCATGTTACAATATCATGTGTGTTAATTTCCTGTTGAATAATAAATCCAAAATAACAAATAAGCTACACAAATACAAAAACATTCTCCATTGGCTCATTGAAATTATATCAAGTTTAGACTCACAATTTCCTTAAGACCCAAAGCTAGGCCAAAAAAACATAATGGTTAGATACACAAGGTATAACTGAGATATTGCTTATATTACAGTAGTCTCCATGTCTTAGCAACTTCTAGGTGGGAGCAAGGAGGATGAAAAGAAGAAAAGATATGAAAATGAGCAAGCAAGCCACTTCAGCTACTGAATCTTAAATTTTACCAGTACAACTCAGAACAATATAGTAGATAACAGCTCGGGTTTCCAGCTAACTTATGAAATAAAATTGAGAAGCAGACAAAGAGTATATTCTAAAGCAAAGAACCCATGAGAAGATCTCTCTGACTTATCCACTTGCTTTCTCAGCATGTACCTTACCTGCTTAATTGCATCAAGTTTTGATCTAGTAATTATTCTTTTTACAACCAACACTAGGAGCCGTGTTTACAGAAACTGGAATCAAAATAGAACAATTGTGGAAAAAAAAGATACATTAGAAATATTTGGACCTTGCCAAATAGATAGAATTTTCCATGACCTCTCAACCTAATTAATGTCACCATCACAACTTAACACCAACCCCCTCCCATTCTCTCCTGGTAAACAACAGGATTAACTTAAAGAGAACAATGAGTGCATCAGTAACCCTTTAGTTAATGAACTCTGTAAGAAACTAACTGAACCAAAGAAACAGCGCACTGGAGATCATGGGGGAAATTGTAAAATGCATTCATACGTAAACAAAGACCATGCAGCACTCAATAGATGTATAGTCCACTAAGCAAAGAGATTACTGCTTCCAAGTAAACAGACAAGCAAAAAGGGGTTATTCTCTTAATAAATCTTATCGGCTTTTCTAGCAATCTTGTCTCTTACTGAGCATACTGTTATCATTTCTTATACTGTCCATCTTTTCCTATAATAATTTCAAATTCCATTCTAAGATACGAAGCATTATCAAAAGGCAGATTTGCAATGATAACAAAACATACCAAGACAAACTGGACATGAAGGCTGTTCAGCTGTGCTTGTTGTAGATGGCTGAGAGTGTTCGAGTGAACCACTGTAACCAGTGAACTGGACATCAACTGTGAAAAGCACCTGGCACACTTCTTCCTGTATGAATACTAAAATGAATAGGTAACAATACAACAAGACAATTAATTTTAAGAAATAAGTACAAAATGAGAGCAACAGGATAGAAATTGTTAAAGAAAAAATGCCTACCTCCAAAGAATTATATTGTCTACCATTGAAATGAAGGTAGAATTTATCAGTAGAGTCTTGAGTGTCAAATCTTATAAGTATACTATATTGATCCTCCATTCCGTCTAACCTAACATTCATTGCAACAAATCAATACTTTGACACAAAAGAAGAATTTTTTAAAAAAGTAATTATTGAAATCATTAATATTACCTAACAATTCGCATCTCCAAAATGTGGTCAATAAAAGAAGCACAAAACTGGCAGAAATCAGCATAAGTCATGTGGTTTGGCACTCCAATCACAGCCACAAGAGGTTTCCTTCTGACCTATGCCATTACCAACAAAATTAACAATCATTAATCTCATCATCAAAACCAAACACACAAACATAAACTGATAACATGCATACAGGGAGATCTGAAACGGCATCGTTGGAGAAAAGGTGCATGACGCCTCGTGTCTCTTCAATCCTAGGGTTTCCAGAGGAGAAAGGCAACGTCTTACTCAATGACGACGATGATTCCTCAGCTGTAAGTTGCCAGAAGTGGTCCTCTGGCGAGGCCCTGCTGACTGCAGCAGTGCTTGAGCTGGATGACATGGCTGTGGAAAACATTAACAACTGTAGTAGTCATCATCAACTTAAAGCCTAAAACAATAACATTAAAACATTACCCAAGAAAGAACATAAACATCGACGAATGGCCTGAAATCCATTCAAACCTCAACTTTTCCATCTCAACCCAAATATCAGGGCCCTGAGGCTCAAATCAACATTGTCTCAACATCCATCACATGAACCCGTTTATTTAAGCAAAGATTATGATATTATGAACAAAACAAGAACCTACAGTCCCTCCATTTTAGTAAAACACCAAGAGGAGCAGATTTATTCGAAACAATATAAAACTACCTCCAGATTTAAGCATAGTAAAGAGACTTCAAGAACCCAAATCCTGGATATCATAGTTTTTGATACGAGAAGATTCAGGTTAAAGGAAATAAGGGAGGGAAAAGCGGTTACAAACAATTTAGAATTCTGTTACAACCACACGCACCGTTTTATTCACATGTATTACTCACGTCTACCTTTTAATATGCACCGTTTCAATAATGTAAACAGAATACACGAGAACTTAGCTCATTTCCATAATGCCTATATTAAGAGGCAGTTGTAACAAGCAACACACACGTGAAATAGCAAGAATACAATTCTGTTCTCCTCTCTCAGTTCCCAATTCTTCCTTTAGCTTCTCATTCTGTTGAATTCTCTTCACCACCCGTTTACACCTTCATCAAGTGGTATCAGAGCAGTTATCTTCGGACCCTGAACAATGACTCATGAAACTAGGTCTCAAGATATTAAGAAATTGGAAGGGGCAATAGCAACAGCTAACAAGGAGCAAGGTCTGTGGAATGACAAAATGGCAAGACTGCTAGATCAACAAGGACAACAGCAGCTGTCTAGCGATACACGCCTCTTGAGGTTGGAGGAGCTCATTTCAGGTATTTCACTTCAGCAGAATACCTTACTACAGAAATTACAGTTACCTACAGGAGAGACCAGCTCCAACCAAGAGTATCACCGCAGCAGCCAAGAAGGAGTGTTATACAAGAATGACTGGCAGCAGAGTGGACATTACAAGTTCCATAAACCCAAGCGAGATTTTCCATCATTTGAAAGGGAAGATGTACACAAATGGTTGTACAAATGTAATCAGTTTTTTGAAATGGAAGAAGTTCCTGAAGCAGAGAAGCTTAAACTGGCCTCATACTACTTGGATGGTGTGGCCCTATATTGGCACCAAAATTTCATGCGAAGCAAGGGTGGCCAGCTAGTAACTTGGAAGGAATATGTGGAAGGCTTATGCGGCAGGTTTGGTGGCCATAAAGAACCTTTGGAAGAGTTAAAAGATCTGAAGCAAGAAGGCGATTTGGAGACTTACATCAGGAATTTTGATATCCTGTGGAATAGAGCTGAGATTGATGAAAGGTACGCTTTGATTTTCTTCCTTGGTGGACTTGAGACAGAAATCAAGAACTTGGTAAAAATGTTTGAACCAAAATCCCTTAATCAAACCTATAATCTGTCCCGTTTACAAGAAAACACAAACCTCTACAAAAGTTCCCACAAACAACCAAGCAAACAACCAACCTCACCTTTTAGCAACAATCAGGCTTCCAACCAGCAACAATCTTCCTACAAACCTAATAAATTCCTTGAATCCAATTCCCAACACTCTACTCTACCAGGGTTACTACCCACCCCTCAAACACATAATGGAATCCAGCCAATGAGAAGGCCTACCCGAACTGTTCAGAGCACTGAAATGGAAGAAAGAAGAGCGAAGGGCTTATGTTTTTGGTGTGATGACAAGTTTACACCAGGGCACAAATGCAGAACACGAAAACTTTATTCCATATGCTTAGTAGGAGATGATGAAGGTGATGCAGACAATATGGTAGAATCGGGGCAGGAATCAGGGGTGTTGATAGACCCAGATCCACACATTTCCATGAATGCATTAGAAGGGGGGCACAAGCTGCTACACAGGTTTTAATCCATTGGAAAGGGCTATCGCCCGCAGAAGCAACATGGGAGTTCATAGACGAAGTTCAGTTAAGGTTTCCAACTTTCAACCTTGAGGACAAGGTGATTTTGAAGGACGGAGACTTGATACGAGAAGATTCAGGTTAAAGAAAATAAGGGAGGGAAAAGCGGTTACAAACAATTTAGAATTCTGTTACAACCACAAGCACCGTTTTATTCACATGTATTACTCACGTCTACCTTTTAATATGCACCGTTTCAATAATGTAAACAGAATACACGAGAACTTAGCTCATTTCCATAATGCCTATATTAAGAGGCAGTTGTAACAAGCAACACACACGTGAAATAGCAAGAATACAATTCTGTTCTCCTCTCTCAGTTCCCAATTCTTCCTTTAGCTTCTCATTCTGTTGAATTCTCTTCACCACCCGTTTACACCTTCATCAGTTTTCATGCTATGCAACCTGGGTCCAAAGGAAGCCTAAACCAAACCCAGCTGAAGCTGAAACCTTTTGACACCCAGAATTGCACAAATAATACTACCTTTCTATTCAAACCCCCACAACCAAAAGGACCATTTCCATGTATTCAATAGAAAAATCACACCAAGAGCCTCTCTTCATGTATCGGAAACACTAAAATACTTCTGCAAACATTTCGAACGCTCAAAAGTCCTATAGGAGTTCCCATTACATCTCAAAAACAGAAAGCAAACATGCGTTTAAAGATATCAAAATCATTCAAAACAGAGACATGTAAATATGCGTTTGAGGAAGCAATTAGGCAAAGGGGATCATACCTGCAGTGAATGACTCTGATGGCCTTCACCAACTCTGAACCAACAGCCTTAGTGAAACCTGGTTGATTCGACCCAAAGCAAAGAGCGGTTTTGAGATGCTACCAGTAATGGATCGTGGCTGTGGGAAGAGTTGATATGGTGGCTGGCGGTGGATGTTGCTGGGGGCTGCTTGAGGTGCGTGGTGGTGTGATCGTGTGCTGCCTTTGTTGAGGCAGGAGATGACGACGGTGGAGAGAGGAGAAGGGTGGTACTGTGGTGGTGGAAGTTATCTGTTGATTGGGTCAGTGGCGGTGGTTTTTTTATATTCGCTCCGGTTCCCACTTTACGCATTTTTTAAGGACCGGTTACCTACACGCATCATCCCTGTATTTTTTTTTAATTTTTTTTTTTAATTTTAGTTGACTTGATCAATGCATCGCCTTACCCAGATATTATTCGATAGCACCTCCCTTTATCACTTAAAAGTATTTATGTGCACATAGGTGTAATGATAAAATATAAAAGCGAAAACCCCAATATAATCATACTCTTAAATATATAGCATTGAAATCTTTTTAATTAAATTCAATTTAAAAATTGTAATAAAGTTTCATATTTGAAACTCTTTAAAAATAATATAAAACTAAATTAGATATCAACTCATTCTCTTTAATTTGCTTTAATCATTAATTTTATGGTTTATATAGTATCTAGAATATATAAATGATGAGAATTTGAATTTGATTTTGTGTGTTATCTATAGTGATTGTAATGAAAGGGAATTAGAGGTAGAGAGCGAAGAACACATTATTTTTATATTTTTTAAAAATAAGATGAAAGAGTCTGAGAGTACGGTATAAAACAAAATTAATCGAATTATATTATAGAATATATATTATAAATATGTAAAAATTAATTTATCTATTAATTGAATTCAATTTAAACACTATAATTAAATTCATTTTTTTTTATAGTAAATTGGTTTCAAACATGCAATTAAATTTTATATTCATTTCAATTACTCTAAAATTTTTAAATTTTATCAAGGTAAAATTATTCTAAAGCTCCTATAGTTTAGTTATTTTTTACTTTGTCTCCATTCTTTCAAAAATTATTGTTTACATCTTGGGTCAATTTAATTTTTAATTTTGTATGAAAAAATTAAACTACCCTTGTATATAATACCACCATCCAAATACATATCAATTCATTATTTTGCATTTGATTTTCTTTTCTCCCTCTCCATGACTCTTTCTCCACTAACATATAATCAATATAAATCAAAACACAATCTTCTTTTTTTATCAATTTGTTTTCTCTTTTCTTTGTAATCCACAACACCTTTTGTGAGTTATAAATAAATTACTATTTTTTTCAAGACTCTAAAAGAAAACTTAAATTGATTGTAAATAAAATATTCTCTTTGAATCTGGGTTTCAGTGATGAGAAACTTTAAGAATAGATGTAAGATAGGAAGGTACCATGAAGCATACCAATTCAATGATGGAGAAATAGAGACAACGAGAGGATGATTAAAGAATAGAGAGGTACTATGTAATTAAATAAGATATGAAGGGAATTTTTTGCATAAACCAATTGTGGTCAGCAACTCTATTTATATAAAATTTGTTTAGATATACAAGGAAGTAAATAATTACAATGAATTACAAGAATGATAATTAGATAAAATTCAACAGTTATAGTCAAGGAGTCATTTTTCAATTGTCATAGAATTATTTTTTTGCTCTTATGGGATCATGAGATGATCTTTTCCTTGCTTGATTATTTCCATTATTAGTACAATTTTCTTGATTTGATATGTGAAATTGATAATTAATCACACATTTCCTCAAACATAATAGATAGGAAGACATGTTGAGTTTGTTTCAAAATCATAAAAACTAAGATGAGGACAAGCCTTTAATGAATCCATCTATAATCTAATTATTAATCCATTTAATTGAACATGAAGAGCTTCTTATGTTACATGTTCTAGCATAAAATGGTAATCAATTTCTATATGTTTTTTGCTTGCATGCAATATTAGGTTAGACACAAGACAATTATCATAAAATAGGATAGGAGGATTAGTCAAGAACATACCTAGATCACAAAGTATGATGAGAATCATTAAACAACACCACAAGATCAACCCGGTGGACTGGGTTTTGACCAAGAATAACAGTTTTGACCCAAAATAGCCTGAAACTCATTTTTTATCCCGGTCGACATGGTTAAACCCGTATTGACCCGGTGGACTCGGGTTTGATCGAAAATGACGGTTTTGACCCGAAATGGCCTGAAAACTCATTTTTTACCCTGGTCGACATGGTTTGACCCGTATTGACCCGGTAGAATAGGTTGTGACAAAAAATGACGGTTTCGACCCGAAACGGCCTGAAAACTCATTTTTTACCTTGGTTGACATGGTTTGACCCGTATTGACCCGGTGGAATCGGTTTTGACCGAAAATGACGGTTTTGACTCGAAACGGCCTGAAAACTCATTTTTTATCCTGGTCGACATGGTTTGACCTATATTGACCCGGTGGAATCGGTTTTTATGGAAAGATGCGGTTGACTCGAGAAAAATATATTTTTGAATGTTAAACTTTTTCTTAATTTTTTTGGATTTTTATAAATAATAATAGAAATAAAATAGCATTCAAGAAAATCTTGGTGAATCCAAAATTGGGTTACAACAAGAATCATTAAACAACACCACAAGATCCATTACATGTGTTAATTGGGTCTATTACAAAGTCATGTGTTAATTGGGTCTATTACAAAGTCAATAACTAAGAAGATTAAAGAGACATTCAATGGGATAACTCGATATATTTAGGCCTAATTTCATCCAATAACTATGGTTCTTTTATTCAGGTAATTATTAGGTCGGGTTTTTTTCAACTTAATTTTAGTTTTCTTAGGTTTTATTCAATTTTGATTGTAGGTTTTAGGTTGCTTACCTTTTTTATTTGCATCAATTAGTATTAGAGCTTGCCTCTAAAATCATATTTCATCTATCTATCTTTAAATTAAGTTTTTCTGTTCATGTTTTGATTCTATTTTACATTGTTAGGTTCAGTCTTTCTCTTAAAATTATCGAACCCTAGTTTCTTGTGTCTTGAGTTTTGGTTTTTTCTCTAGTTTAGCTTAGCATTATGTTTTCTTTTAATTATATATAAAAAAAGAAATGTTATCTTTCAATTTAGTATTATATATATATATATAAAATCAAATCATAAAACCAGGTTATTACAATTGGTCTTGTTGAAATTAGTAGCCTTTGAAAAATTCCATATAGAAATCAGCTTTATGGAGTCATGTCATGTTGAATTTGAGTTTATTTCAGCATTGATTTTGGGTGTTGATGAGTTGTTCTTGAATTTATATTTTTAAAATTTATTGTCTTATCCTTTTGCATTCATTTGATGAACTTTATAAGTTTAAAGTTTTAGATATATTTTTTTTTAGTTCAATAAAGAACTGAAAATGAAAATTAATAGTGGTAAGAAGTAAAAAAGTGTCGTGATATGCATGGTATCGAATGACGGACCTACCTCTTACAATTGAAAGGGTTTTGAGTTTAATCATAAAGTTATGATTATAAGGTTCAGGAGTCGCTACCTAGTATTATGATCATTAGAAAACCTAATGGTCTACGAGAGTATGAGTAAGAAGACTAGTTGTGCAAGGAAAAGACGCATCACCCCTAATACACGCTACCTAATGTAAGTTGCATTGTTTATTAATTGTTTTTATAGATCATGTTTTTTTATGTTGGTCTCATCTACGCCCGACCTGGTTGCGTCGGGTACATTTTCCCTAAATTTTAACTAAGAAACCTAATTTCAATTTTGGGAATTTTGATCAAGATTCATCTAAACCTTAATTGAAGTTGGATAAATGGATCTAGAACACTTTACTAGTTGATCTTGTATATTTTGAATGTCTTCCTAGTGAATTTATACCACCCTTCTTTTTCTTCCTTCAACGTCCTTAGTTTCTCTCTCTAAACCCCACTTTTCTCACTTTTTCTCTCAAAACCTCTCATCCCAAGTAGATTTGGTATGGCTTTTCCTAGTAAAAGTGTCTCTCAACACTTTCTAATCCCCAAATATGAAAGAAAACATCAAGTTTTGCAAGAGAAAATGAAGAATCTATGCCCATTTTTCTCTTTTAATGGTTGTTGTCATGAATAGTGTCAAGGAGGAAAGATTTTTGTTAAAATTAGAACAATGTCATTAATTAGTCCATGTGTTATTTCCTATTTTTTTTCGACTAACAACACTCTCTCAAGACCTTACCAAACTTTGATTGCCCTGAAATTTTAACCCCTAATATAACAATGTGTCAAGAGAATCCTTGTAAAATTTCAGCCAACAATGAGATTGAGAGTTAAGTCAAAACTAGATTGATATCATAAAACTAGACGATATGTATTTTTTACGCCAAAATCTGAATTTTCGTATAAAGTTATACATTAATTTATTTGGAACTTCCTACTATTTTTTTTTTATAAATGTTCTCACTTAAAATTTATAAAAATTATTCCTTTAAAATAATTATTTTACTCGATCTGGAAATTTATGCAATTTATCACTAGTGAACATTTAGCCTACCAATTTTAGTATTTTATCTCATCTAAAATTTAAATTAGTTTACTAGGAATGTTCAACCCAAATCATAATAATTTTTCTCCTAATTTATCATCTTTTCTTTTTCAGGGGCTTACAACTACAAATGGATGTATAAAATTAAATGAAAGTTGATGGGTCTATTAAATGTTATGAAGCTTAGCTAGTAGCCAAGAGGTATTATCAACTTGTGGGTATAAGACCTCTAGTCTAATTGTCAAGCCAGCTACAATTCTAATAGTTTTGGTTATTGTTGTTTTTAAAGGTTGGTCTAGTCATCAATTAGAGGTTCATAATGGTTTTCATAATATTAATGTTAAATACATCAGCCTCTAAATTTTGTTAATCTTTATCTTCTTTCTCGTATATACAAACTTGAAAGGTCTTTGTATAGACTTAAATATGCATCACTTGCCTGGTTCAAATGACTCCACTAATTATTGTTAGGTCTCGGCTTCTTGTAGGTATCAAATTGATAGTTCTCTTTTTATATACAGATCATTAACTATCTACATTTATATTATGATTTATGTTAATGATATTTTTATGACATCTAAAGAACTTTCTTCTATGACTAAATTGATTGCTTGTCTTGGCACATGATTATTTATCCAAAACTTGGGTTATCTGAATTACTTTTTTGGTATTGAGGTATAATATACTTCTCATGAGATATTTTTCTCCCAATCTCATTATGTCTCTAACATTATGCACAAGGCTATCATATCTTAATATCGACCACTTTCAACATTGATAGTAATTGGTTCTCATCTTTTTATCACCTTTAATGATGGCTCTACATATGCTAACCCTACTTTATATTGTAAGGTGATTAAAGCTCTTTAATATCTTGCATGGCTAGATATTTTTTTTCTATTAATAAGGTATGTTAGTTCATCCATGCTCTTTCTAAAGACAATTAGCTTACGATTAGACATATATTATGTTATGTTTATGATATATCTCACTTTAGCTTATCTTTTATTACCTCTTATGATCTTCTATTATATGGTTTTAGTGATTCTAATTAGACTAGTAATGTTAATTATTGTAAGTCTACAAGTGTCTATGCTATTTATCTTGGTCATAATCTTATCTCTTAGAAGTCTAGTAAGAAAAAAACAATTGTTAATCTTTTTATAGAAGCTGAATATAAGGTTGTTTCTAATACTAATGTTGAGTTATGATGGCTCTCCTCTTTTTTATCTAAAATTATTTATCCATCCTTTTATTTTCTCATCTTATGGTGTAATAATCTTAGAGTAACTTATCTCACGATTAATCTGGCTTTTCATATATACATGAAACATGTTGAAACTAATTTTCATGTTGTTTTATGATATGGTTGCATAAAAAGAATTACAGGTTTAGTTTGTTGCCACTGATGATCAGATAGGGAACCATTGAGCTCTACCTTTTTTTTTTCTGATTCAAATTGGTTGTTATTGCTCACTTAACATGCAAAGTTGTATTAGATCACAATGATGATAAGGAAATTCTAGAGATTTTCTAACAATAAAAAAAGATATATTTTTCTTATTCCATATTTTTCATATTCTAGATGGAAACACCATTTTCATGTACTGTATATTTTTTTAAAATTTGTAATAGGTTTAGCAAATATATATATATATATATATATATATATATATATATATATGTGTGTGTGTGTGTGTGTGTGTGTGAGAGAGAGAGAGAGAGAGAGAGAGAGAGTTTTGCTTCACTTTAAAAGAATTTGTTGTCAAGGATCTTATTGACATGCTTTAATTCAACTAATTGTTTAGTTGGCTTATTTCATCGTGCTTCACAAAGGTTGTCAGAGTCTGACAACCCTGGATACAAACTATGGTTGCTTGGTCAAAGAACTCATGACTCAAAGCAGTATAATGATCCACTATTGGATGATATTGGTGGCTTGATTGTTGGAGATATTGGTGATTATCGTTTAGAATGAGATATCATTATCAAAAGTTGGTTAGGGACTTTATAGAGAATCTCTAAATTGCATCCAAAATTTATGGCCTTGCAATATCCTTTCTTTCTTTTTTCATTTGGTGAATATGGTTATTGGACTAACATCAATTTTGCCAGCGATGGTGATCAAATTTCTAGAAGGCATCAAAATAAGGCATTAATGAAATTGTTCTTAGAGGGGATGCTCAAGGGTCAATAACCAGAAAAATTATTCTCCCTTTCTTCTTTAAATGGTAGCTTACGATACATGATAAACAATTACCAAGATGCAATGGCCATTTGCAAGGCATATGAAAATCTGGATCTTTTCATCACATTCACATGCAATACAAACTGGCCTGAAATCCAAAGAGAGTTTAAGAAAGGCAGAGTTTATAAACATGAAGACAAGCCTGATATAATTACACGTGTTTTTAAAGCAAAGGTTCTAGATATGTTGAAATTCATCAAATCTAGTATCCTTTTTGGCAAGACAATTGTTGTTAATAGGATCTTAACCATTTCTTTTTCTTTCTCATCATGTATTTTTTTTATTCATTTTTATTTGGTTGTATTTTGCACCTTGATAGATGTATGTGCAATTGAGTTTCAAAAAAAGAGTCTTCCACATACATATATTTTAGTTTGGCTTGCCTCTAAATTCAAATGTCGAACTGCCAATGATGTTGACTCGATTGTTTTAACTGAAATACCAGATATGAATATTGATCCTTTATGTCATGAAATTATCTCTAAGTTCATGATACATGTTCCATGCGACGTTGTGAAGTCGAATGCACAATGCATGCTGGAGGGTAAACGTGCAAAGTCATTTCCAAAAAAAAATCAAAGACTAAACTGTTTTTGGTGAGAATAGGTTATGTCAAAAAAAGGCCTGATAGATGTTGTATGGTGCTCCAAAATGAAATGAATGATGAAATACAAGCGTATCTTAATTGTCGTTTTATCTTCCTTTATAAAGCTTTTTAACATCTTTTCAAAAATTTTATCCATTCAAGAAACCCTCTAGTTGAAAGACTTCATGTTCATTTGCCTTTTCAACAAAATATTGTGTTCTTAAGTAGCGAGTCTCTTCATTCTGTTTTTAGAAGGTCAAGTATTAACATAACAATGCTTATTGAATGGTTCGAGTGAAACAAAAAACATTTTAATGCATAAGAACTTTGCTATTTAGAATTTCCAAGTAAGTATATGTGGGATGCAGGCAAAAAAGAATGGGTTATGAGATCAAAGGGGTTTAACCTTGGATGTATAACATATTTGCATCTTGCTGCCAGGGATTTTTATTTCTTAAGATTGCTTTTAAACCATATTAAAGGGTTAACATGGTTTGCTGATTTAAGAAAAGTTGACGAGATTGTTTATCCAACATTTCAGCTTGCTTGCAAAGCATATGGGCTTTTAGGCAAAGATAAAGAATGGTCTAAGGCTTTTTGTGAAGTCATCGCAACTACGACATCTCCACAACTTAGACAACTTTTTGTCAGTGTTATTTTATTTTGTGAGGTTGTTGATCCTTTGGTTTTATTCAATTAGTTTTGGCATTCAATGCACGATAACATCCTTTATAGGTTGAGGACATCTTTTAAAATACCAAATCTAATTTTATTTTATGATCAACTTAGAAAACTATGTGCTATATGAGCTTGAACAGATTTTCAACTTCTGCAATCATACTTTAAGATCATATATTGTCAATGCCTATGACCAATTCTTAATTGAGATTAGGAACAAGCTTCTAAAAGAACTTAATTATGATCTATTAAGAATCAACATTCATTGAATTTTCCCTTTCTCAACGATGGACAAAAAATAATATATGATTCAGTTGTTGTAGTCATCCTTCAAAAGAAATAGACTTTAATCTTTGTCCATGGTACGAAGGAACCGATAAAACTTTTCTATGGCATACACACATCATCAATTGCATCAGATTCGAGGGGTTAGTTGTCCTTGTTATGGCCTCATCTGGTATTATATCTTCTTTTACTACAAGGTGGTCATACAACCCATTTAAGATTCAAAATCCCACTTACTGTTGATGAATTATCAACATGTCTTATCAAGAAAAACACACATCTCTCTAGCCTCCTTCAAATAAATTATCTTATTGTTTGGGATGAAGCATTAATAAATAACAAATGTTGTTTTGAAGCTCTTGATCATTCAACATGTGATGTCCTCTCAGGGTGTGACAATTGTTATGGAGGTCTTCCATTTGGCGGGAAAACAATTTTGTTTGGAGGTGATTTTAAAAAAAAAATAATGGCTGCGAGAAACCATTTTTTCATGGTTATAAGTTTCATGGATAGTTTATTCTATTCATGCCAATTAATTATAAAAAATAACACAACTATTTAACATCTCTTCACAATGGATACTATACATAAGTTTAGTTATGAAAACCATATACCCTCGATTTCTAGCTTTTTTTTATCACAATCGTTTTTTATCAGTTTTAAAATCACTTAGATGTACTTTGAAACTTTCTTTTTTGCTTTTCAACTTACCAGCACATTATCTACATCTTCCCTTTCTCTTTGCAACCTTTTTTCTTCTCCTTAATTTGATCACTAATACTGCTGGTTGCTTTTTCATTCGTAGATGATCTCTATTGGTAAGATCACACAATCATTTTGTTTATGCAACGACTCCAAAGGTTGTTTTCATAGCAGTTTTGCATACCCCTATGGACTACTCCAACAACATTTAACTCTTTTACATAACAATGTTACTCTATAACATTACTATGACATTGTTTTATTGATAATTAGTGAATTCATGGTCTTTTTAATGTTTTTTTTTTGTTTTTGGATAGATATAACATTTCATGTGTTATTTAACTTTTAAAATATGATTAATAAAATCAATCTCCTCCAATCATATAAGTTCTTACTCTTATAGTGTCTTTGCTATATCAATATTTTCACACAATTGATTTTATTCGGTCTCTAATTTTTTATTCACTAGCACAACTTTTTTATCCTTATGCAATATTAACTTCATCACAAGTTTATATTCCTTAATTAGCGTTAATTTACAATTATAACACCATCAAATATATTTACTTCACTAGCTTGCGACAACGCACGAGCAAGACATCTAATGTGTGTATATAAATACATATATACATATAAAGATAACATAGTCATGGTTCAAAAACAAATGTACTTTTCTCTCTCTTTTTTTTTTTAAATCAAACATTTTTTTTATCAACCAAATTAGAATTTTCTCAATTCTAAATAATAAACTTTTTAATTTTTTAAAGTGAAATAATATACTTACAAAGACTTTTTTTTTCTTGACTAAAAAAACTCAAAGAAAAATGAAATATTTGTGAAATTTTTTATTTTAAATTAATATATGAAAAATAAAAAAACAACTTAAAATTTTCTTAATTACGACAAAAAAAAATATCTTTGATCGTATTATTATTATTATTATTATTATTATTATTATTATTATTATTATTATTATTATTATTATTATTATTATTATTATTATTATTATTATTATTATTATTATAGGAGTTTAAAAATACTAATAAGCTTGATCAATTTCCTACTCTTCGCATATTCTTTAGATCAAATTGAGTTTAAATTGATTATTTCATGCACGAGTTTGATTTAGGATCCTTTCAACCAATTACTTTAGTACTCCTAGAAGAAAAAAATAAAAAAAAATCCTAGTCAACCTTTAATTTAATTTACACCCATAATTAAAAACAAAATTCCAATTAGGAAGTCACTCACAGCTCCGTCTTCCTCCTTCCTCTTTAATTCGATTCCCTCAATCATGCCATCTCACACCTCATAAATCAATCAAAACCAAAAACCTCTCCTCTCCTCTCCCGTCCCGACCCGTCCCGACCCGACCCGACCCGACCCGACCCGATGGCTAGGCGCTCCATACCCGTCCTAAAACACCTGCTAACCTCCTCCTCCACGCCCACCCTCCGCCGATCCGTAACCTACATGCCACGCCCCGGCGACGGCGCACCGCGACCCGTAACCTTGATCCCCGGAGACGGAATCGGCCCTCTAGTAACCAACGCCGTCGAACAGGTCATGGAAGCAATGCACGCACCAGTGTATTTCGAGAAATACGACATCCATGGGGACATGATGAGAGTACCGTCAGAAGTGATAGAATCGATAAAGAAAAACAAAGTATGCTTGAAAGGAGGGTTGGCGACGCCTATGGGAGGAGGAGTTAGTTCATTGAATGTGCAATTGAGGAAGGAGTTGGATTTGTATGCGTCGCTTGTGAATTGTTTTAATCTGCAAGGATTGCCTACGCGACATGAGAATGTTGATATTGTTGTTATTAGGGAGAATACGGAGGGAGAGTATGCGGGTTTGGAGCATGAAGTGGTTCCTGGTGTTGTTGAGAGTCTTAAGGTATTTGTGATTATGGTTAAAACTTTAGAATTTTAGAGAGGTATTATTATTATTATTATTATTATTATTATTATTATTATTATTATTGATGTTGTTATTTGATGTGAATTTGCTTGCACTTTAGTGTGTTTGCGGGGTCTCGCATAGAGCGTGGACGGGGAAAATTTGGATGATTTTGTGTTGGTTATGATTAAGGTAATGATTGGGATTTTTTTTTTCTTGAAAATATTTTAAAATAAAATTTTTTTAAATTTATTTTTGAGATTGATATATTAAAATGATTTAAAAATAAAAAAAAATAATTTAAAAAAAATTAAAATTTTTTAAAAGCACTTGAACTACGAAAATAAACATGTTGATGTTGTTCTTAATGTAACTGTGGTTAAACCTTAGAATTTCAGAAATATGGAATTATTATTGCTGTTTGGTATTGTTTTGATTGATTTTAGTATGTTTGTGGGTTCCACATGGCTTGTGAAATGATGTGGTTGTTGAAAATTGAAATCCTGATGAAACAGGTGTTAATTGTTATTGAATAAGTTGTTTGTTAACGAGATTATGGTTAAGTTTTGAGAATATGGAATTTGGGTGTGAGTTTTGAAAGATGAATAAATTGGGGTAATTAATTATGATTGAATATGCGTTACTGTTAATGTGATTATTGATTATTATGATTGAAGCATGAAGAGTTTTTGGCTTAGATTTCAGCGTTTATGGGTTCCACAACTTGCAAATTGAAAATACGAGTGAAATTGGTGTTAATTAGGATTGGAATGTGATTGTTTAGGCGATTTTCTTTAAAAACCTTGGAAGTCTCTGTTAGGTTTTTTGCTCAGATTTCAGTCCTGAATTTATTTTGTTTTGGAAATGAAATTTGTGATATTTTGTTTGAGTTTTATCATAGTTGAGTGACCATGGTTAAATTCAGAAATATCTTTTGTATTAATGTTGAAATATGAATCCTAGATGCACGGGTGTAACGAAGAATTAGCTTTTAAGTCTTCATTAGTGAATATTCTAATTTTAATGTTGACTGAGTATAGGTAAAGGCTCTTTTGGTTTGTGTTTTTGAATTGGGAATTTGCTTTTGTAATATTTAGGACTTTCAAACTTGAAAATCGTATTTCTCTGCACTGTGATTCACTGTGGAACTATTGATGCAGCTTGTGTAACATTCTTTTTTCCACATTCATATGAAGGGAAGAACTATAAACAATCCCTCCTAATTATCATTGGATAAATTCATATATCTGTATGTTTTCTAGCGTTGTGATTGAAATAAATGAATGAAAAAAGATACTTTGTTATCCAATAATTTTCATCTTTGCTATGCTTTTTTTTTTTTTAATGAATTGTGTGAGTATTGACGAACTAGTTTTTCCTTTACCTTGTCTGATTTTCTATTTTTGGGAATTATTTTTGTATCTCATACTTACTAATTTGATAGGTGATAACAAAGTTCTGTTCAGAACGCATTGCAAAATATGCTTTTGAGTATGCTTACCTGAATAACCGGAAGAAAGTGACTGCTGTGCACAAAGCAAACATTATGAAGCTTGCAGATGGTTTGTTCCTGGAATCTTGTAGGGAGGTTGCTACAAAATATCCTGGGATCAAATACAATGAAATTATTGTGGACAATTGCTGCATGCAACTTGTCTCAAAGCCTGAGCAATTTGATGTCATGGTACGGAATAAGCACCCAGAAAATTCTATAGTTTATATGCGACTTGTGTGGCTATTTCTGCTAAATTTAAACAATTGCTGTTGATACTATTGCATTGACTGCATGGCCTCTGTTGACTTGTTATCTTAGATTTGGTTGACTCTGTTCTAATCTACCTTCATTTTCTTTTATTAAATCTTATAGTTAATAGTAAGCTGTTTTGTTTTGTTTTGTTTTGAATTAATAATTTTCTCTTAGAAACTGTTCTTTGTTGACATAAGATTTTAAATTTAGACTATAATCAATAGTGGTTTGTGAAGCTCTGCTGGCTCTTCTTTCAAATCTCAATATTTTTCAGTTTTCCCTTTGCATTTCTTAATTAGTAAAATGGAGATAGATAACGAAGTTACCTTTGTTGGCTGATATCAGTGGTTTTATAATTTGCAGGTGACACCTAATCTTTATGGCAATCTCGTTGCAAATACCGCTGCAGGTATTGCTGGTGGCACTGGAGTCATGCCAGGAGGTAATCTATGGATATAGTTTGCTTCACAACTTCTTGGTTTATTGTATTCTTCTGTGCTGTTGGAATCCTAATGATAGAAAAAACACAAGAAGTAGGTAATCATGAAACAGTGGTTATCATAGTTTTTTCCTGGTCTAATGTCTACTTTATGGTAATGAGCTCATTCATATTGAATACTTTAAGCTACCTTAACATTGCATGCTTTGCAAAATTTGTTGATAGAGGAACTTAACTAGGACAACATATATGACAATCATGATTTTAGGTGCTCTTTGTTTTGTTAAGAGTTTCTTGTTGAAGTTTTAGTTGGTTTCTATATTTTTAAATCACTTAGGTGCTGTTTGAAGAATGGAATAAAGCGAATGGAAATGAAAGTTTTATTCCTACTTTGTAGGTGTTTGGTTGAAAGGAATGAGAATGAAGAGTGAGAGTGAAAATTAAACATAGTTGTAGTTTCATGGGGGAAGTGGGAATAAAAACACAAGGAATAAGAATGGGATTTTTGTATTTAAAAAATAATATATTATTTCAATTAATTCTACCACCACCACCACCACCATTGGTTTTGATGCTTAATTGTTTTTTCAAATTATTATTATTATTATTCCACTTCTATTTAACAACTACTACCACCACTATTCTTTCATACCGTCACCTCTTATTGTGGTGGTATTAATTTTTTCAAAATATATTACAGTTATTACTATACCACCACCATCACAACCATCACCACCAACTATTCATTGCCCTCTTCCTCCTTCTCCACCACCACTATCACTTGTATCATTTTTACTACCATTACCTTTGATGAAATTATTTATTTAACAATTATTCTCTTTCACTTAAAAACTAGACATTAAAAAATTTAAATTCCATTTTGATTCCTTATTAATATTCTAAACACAATATAGAAATTAAAATGCCATTCTGATTCCCTAATTTTCATTCCGATTCCTACATTCCCATTGATTAAGTCTACATAATACTTCTATTCTTCTGAATATAAAATGAATGATTCATCTGGTGGCGCTGGCTCCTTTGAGAGCTCTGTAGTGCTGGAGCATTTCACCAAGACATTTGAGGTCATGAATTGAGCTGTCAGTCTATTGGGAATTCAGGACTGCAATTAGTGGCCCATCTTGGAGATGGTTAATGCCAGAGAATGTTGAGCTCAAAATGAAATGTGTCTGATAATTGATGTTTCCAATGCTAAGATAATTCCCTACCTGGTCTGTTAGAAAGATTTTGTTCCACTTGCCCAAAGTTGTTTTTTTTTTTTCCTTCAGAATCACTAGGAATGCTAACAAAGCAAATGGTTATTACAGGCAATGTCGGGGCTGATCATGCTATTTTTGAGCAAGGTGCTTCAGCAGGAAATGTAGGTAATGATAAACTATTGGAACAGAAGACAGCAAACCCAGTGGCACTGCTTCTCTCTTCTGCTATGATGCTAAGACATCTCCAGTTCCCTTCTTTCGCTGATCGATTAGAAACTGCAGTCAAACGGGTAATTTCAGAGAGTCATTACCGGACAAAAGATCTAGGCGGAACCAGCACTACTCAAGAGGTTGTTGATGCAGTCATAGGTGCTTTAGACTGACTGGTTAAATACTCATTTAGCTGCTGGTGTTAGTAAAACATTTTCCGGTGATGCTTGGAAGTTTCACCTTGAAATATTGTTTGTCTCACACTTGTTCACAACTTTGTTCGATTTTCTGCCCACCACACTCCAGATTTTATCGTCATTTTTTTGCTGGTTGGGTTTAAATAATCTCAATCCCATATGATATATGATGTTTCAATTTGAGTTATATACCTGTAAAAATGATCAGATTCCCTGTTTGCATGAAGCCTAATTTGTATTTGAATTTGGTGGAAGTTATTTATTTTTTACCCCACAAAAAAGAAAAAATCCAAAAAATACAAGAGAATGTTTAAGTTGGTGGTGAAGGATCAAATCGACAAGTAAAAAATTAGGAGACCAAAATGTAGAAGATTGGTAAAATTAGCAATTTAATTTTGATTGATAAAAGGTTTTATTAGTGAAAATATTTTTATTTAGGTGTTTAAGGATTCAATTGGAATTTTAAAAGGTTTAATTAATTTTATTGAAGACTTAATTGTAAGGAAAATTAGTTTTTGAAGTCAATTTGGATGTTAATTGCAATAAATTGAAGTTTGGGGATTAAAATTGAACTTTGAAAAGTGTAATTTGTTAAATTAGGGGTTTAATTGTATAAAATTCAAAGTTTTATAGGCAATTAGAGATTTAATTGAACAATTCATAAACCAATGACCAACATGTAAAAGGCGCATGACTTCAGGAAGTGAAATCAGGGGTCAAATCAAAGAAAATTAAAAGTTTGTTGATCAATTGAGGATCCAATTAAACAAATAAAAAATTAAGAACCAAACTGTAAAAGGCGCTCAAATCTGGGGCTGACAATTGAATTTGACAAGAGTGACATTGCATGAAATTAAGAGTTCAAGAGGAAATTATGGGTAAAATTAAAAGAAACGGGAAGAGTAGGGATTCAATTGAAGTTTGTCAGAATCAAAATTAGAAAACCCTAATTTGTAGGGTTTAGCCAAAACAATGTCGTTCAGCTGTTGTGCACATTTTTCTTTGACAATTTTGGCTCATCGAGTAGGCACTTTCAGGTGAGTGAATGTGGCATTTCTGACCATTTCTGAAGCTGCAACCACCATCATTCAACTGAGAAACACCCTCTCTACAACCTATTTGCCATGAAATCAAACATTTACATCCCATTTTCTCCAATGATCTTAACAACATCTTGTCCCCGATCAGCTATCACTGTACTTTCAGATTCCATACTGATTGAGTTGACACTTTCAAATGAATGAATGTGGAGTTACAGACCTCCAAATTAAACAAGAATGGATCCAATTGAAAGGTATGCACCCTTTCTACCATGACCAGGTGATCTCAGGTGACATTGATATCAATGTTGCTTTGACAAAGTTACGAAAGTGGTCAACCCATTCACCTTTAACTGAGACAATCAAATGCATAAAACCCCGTAACTCTTTTGTGTGTTCACACTTAAAAACTCCAAGAGAGTTCTTATCAAGGGTTTAAAATCATTTTTTCAAGATCAAAAGATCAGAAACACTTCACCTTGACCTCCAAGTTTGTTACAAAACCACCCAAAGCTAAAACCATTGATCCAGGGGTGAAACCAATCTAATTTTGGTTTGTTATAACCCTAACAAACTCATCTAAAAGCTTTGAATCCGCCTATAATAGGAGAGGTAATTCGGGGAAGAAAAGAGGAAAAAAAGGAGAGGAGAAACTTTGATTAAGGTTTAAGAAATCCAATCCAGTTCAGGATTCCAAGGGTTTAGTTTGTTTTTGTTGGGTTAAAAGATAAGAAGAAAGGGAAGGCAACATTAGAAATCCACTTTAATTTGAATATTTCAAGGTTGGAAGGTATATACCTACAAACCTTGAAAGTGGAGTCAATTAAACTAGCTGGATTGATTTTTATTTTTTAAATACAATGTTTTGAAAGTGTTGACGTGTTAATGATTTTCTTAGTATGTTATGTTTACATGTTTGTTTGATTTGGAATATGCCAAATAAGGTAGTAAGGAGTTGATGTTTTCTGTTTAGTTAATGCATTCGTTTCTGGTTTTTGAGTTGTGGTTTAGTCCTTTGAAATGTTAAAATGTCAATTTTAAAGCCCACAGATTGGTTAAACATGCCTTTTGTTATGAGTTGACAATTTTAGGAATGAAAATTAATGCATGTTTTTTTTTTTATATATGTTTTTCTCGTTATTGTTAGTTTCTTTTGTTTTACTTATGTTTGTCATTGATAATGTGGTTTGTTAGAATAAAGAGAATATATTTTAGAGGTCTAAAATGATCATTCTGGGGTTGAATAGTTGGCTAGGTTTTCCTGGGTTCATTTTCTAGGTTTTAGGTAGTGTTCTTCGTGTTCTTGAGAAGAACATTGTCTTAGCTCTATGATTTGGACCAGTTTTGGTCTAATGTTTTGCACGAAACCCTTCAAACAACTTGATTAAAAAATAATCTAGATTTAAAATGCATCAATAACATAAATTAATGCAATTAGATTCTAGGTTTTTTTTTACTACTCGAAATACATTTTGATTAAACCATGACATTTGAGTGATAATCAATGGTTTTTTATGCTAGATTCTTGATCCATGCATGCTTGTTAATAAAACCATGCCCTTGTTTTTTTTTTTTGAAATCTAGTTTATTTTGGGTTGCATGTTGTTAGGTTTACATTTGAATGTTCTTGATGTTCTTCCTTTTTTCTATGTTTGATTTGTTTTTCTTGAGAAAATTTTTGAGTTTTTATGTTTTTCTTATGTTGGATCTATTTTGGTCATAGGTTTTTGTTTTGGTTTGTTTTCGAGTCAACTCGGTTGGGTCAACCCAGTCAGTCAACCCGATCGGATCAAAACTGGGTCAGTCTTCAAGCCTTGTTTGGTTTGCTGTTATTTTTTTGTTAAGGTTTATTTGGTTTAAGGTTGTGTTTGACAAATACCCTTTTGGCTTGTTTTGGGTAGTTTTCATTTCAAGAAAAAATATTTTTTTTCCCAAATGTGGTCTTATAAAAATAAAAAAATATATATAATAAATAAAAAAAAATGTATTTTTGCATGTTGCTTATGACCAAATTTCTCAAAAATACAAAAAAATCATTTTTTTTAAATATAGATATATATAAAAATACATGTGTTTTAGCTTTTTTACAAAATATATATTAGCATGCATTTTAAATTTAATAACCAGTGTATTGGATCCATAAGAACTTGATTAATATTTCAATAATCACTAAAATTTTAATTTATAAAAATTAATAGTCAATATTATGATATAAATGTTGAACGTACAAGTAAGACTGATATTTAAATATCAGGAGTGGATCAGAAAATTCTCATAGTTAATCTAAATATTCACCATTTTGAATTAAAAGTATTTTTCATTGCAATACGCAAATTATAAAAACTATTTTTATAAGAATTTATTTGAGTACACGAATCTATAATAAAATTTTGAACATCAAATTTATTAACACCAATAAATCTTCATCTTAAGCTATAAACAAACCACTGGTCATAAACCCATTAAAATCTTTAAATCATAATACAATCTACCTCATATGTGTACTAAAAATGCAAATACTTTTTCCTAGCTACAATCATATAAAGTAAATTTATAGTCATCATTATTATTATTTAACTAAATTACGATAAAATTAATTATTATTTTGGTTTAAAGAAATACAATTTTTTTTTGACATAACTGAAAATACAAAAAAAAAAGTCTCTCTACACAGACCACTCATCTTCATTTTATCACTCCTAAACCGCCACTCCCGTAGAAAGAGAATACAATAATACTAAACACTCATCTTCCTCTCCCCAACACTCAACACTTAGCACACAAAAAGGGTCAGAATCCATATCTCAATTTTGCCCGACAATCCATCTTCTTCAAGCCAACCCGCAACCAGCCAAATCCCCGACCACCTCCAATAAAAGCCTTCACCATCCCTTATCACTGTGCACAGCCTCCCATGACAACCGCCTCTCTCTCGCAATGCCTGATGCAAATCAGGAGGAGACAGAGGAAGGGACCCTGTAAAACACAAAGACTACTAGATGACGGAAACATGGGAAGTCAAGGAATCGTGAAAGTTGATTAAAAGCTTATTAGCTGTAGTTATTATTTTCCTAGTTAGGTTGATTAAAAACTTATTAGCTATAGTTATTATTTTCCTAGTTAGCTGGTAGTTTCCTAGTTAGATTAGGATTACAGTTCAAATACGTGTTAGATTATAATTCCTTAGTAGAGGGTTTTTAAGAAGGGAGCATAACATAAGATAGGCAGTTTTCTTGTAATCAAACAATTTGCTATTCTTTAATACAAAATCAGGAGTGATTCCTCTACAGAGAGATTCTGCCTTAGACTATTGTTCTTATTGTAAACAACGAGCGGTTGCAACAAGGAGCAATTACATCAATTTGGTATCAGAGCGGTTCATGACTGTAACTCTAAGCGGTAATTCCTACCCTACATCGGACACTCAAGTCCCTAATAATTCCCCATATGAACGTGTAGACTTACAGCAACAAATCATCCATATCACTACTGTGTTAGAATAGCTTTCTAACTGAATAGATGCTGTGGATGAACGTAGAGCAAGGTCTCCCAATAGAAGGGGGCGTGGACAACTTCGAGAGGAGATACTAGGGGAAAACCTGGACGTTGAGTATAGAGAAGTTGAACCCCAGCACCACTGACTACAACATCACAGAGAAGAACTTCCACGACACCTACAACATCACAGAGAGGAACTTCCACGACACCGTGACAGGTGAGGGCTGGAGACTCAACCCATCGATGAACTCACTAAACGAATGAAGGTGGATGTGCCTGACTTTTATGGCAAACTGGAACCACATGCTTTTGAAGATTGGCTAACCGCCATTGAAGACTATTTTGATTAGTTTGCTATTTCAGAAGATCGAAAGGTTCGGTATATCAAGATGAAATTGAAGGGACATGCTCGTGTCTGGTGGGGAAGCGTGGAAGAATAACTGTGACAAACTCAACGTCCACCGATCTCAAACTAGGAGGAAATGAAGGAACGACTGAAAGAGAAATACTTACCCATTGATTATGAGCAGATGATGTTTGAAGAAATGCTCCAACTAAGGCAGGGGACCTTAACAGTGGATTAGTATACAAACAGGTTCCATGAATTAACTGTTCGTAGCAGAATTGCAGAGACCGACCAACAAACACTAGCTTGATATCGCAATGGCTTACGTGAGGAACTATACAAAGAAATGCTAATCGCATGACTCATTACGGTGGAAGAAGTATACCAACTAGTATTGTGTATTGAGAAACAATTAGGGAACACAACAGGTAAGAAAGTCATGCCAATGGAGGGAAAGCCAGGACATTCGACAAACTTTTCCATACAAAAACCACACTTACCATATGACAGACCGGGAGGCTCGATATTGGGAGAACAAAGAGGAAAACAAAAGGTTACAAGTGATGGTCCACATTGCTACAAATGCAAAGGGTTTGGACACTATATTGTGGTATGTCCCACCAGAGATAATAAACTCGCCTTTATATCTGAGAAAGAGCTGACAGTAATGGATGAGGTGGAAGGAGAAAACATTGAAGAACTTGCAGCTGAGAAGGAGGAACACCTAGATGCTTCTGACTTTCCAAGCTGTGTTATTCACCGAATATTAACAGGAAACAAAACTGAACTCAGAACCAATCAGGAGTGGTTACACACCAATATCTTTCATACACGATTAGAACATGGGGGCAGAGCACTAAATGTGATAATCGATGGTAGTGGCATGAATGTAATCTCTGAAACAGCAGTAGAACGACTGCATTTGAAGACCGAGACACACCCTTCTCCCTACCGAATATGTTGGGTCAATGAACACAACTCAGTCTTAGTAAAACACCGATGCCTAATACAGTTCTCATTAGGACGAGAGTATGTAGATGAAGTATGGTGCGATATCATTCCGATGACTATCTGCCACATGTTATTGGGACGACCATGGCTTTACGACATAAGAGTCTCCCATAATGGTTACACCAATACCTACTCCTTCCAGTTTAAAGGCAAGAAGCTAGTCCTAGTCCCATTACCAATTGCAGAATTTGAAACAACACAAAATAAGGTACCAGTATTGAATATGCAGTAGTTCTCTCAAGTTGTAAATGGAGAACAAATGTTGTTGTTTGTAGTAAGGCGCGCAGTGAAACAAACGGATGGTCTAGTGCCCAAGGAGCTGGTAGCCATACTTGAGAGATTCTAAGACATCATGCCAGATGAAATGCCACACCAACTGCCACCAATGCGGGATGTACAACATGCAATTGATCTCATCCCGGGGTCATCTTTACCCAACTTACCCCATTACAGGATGAGCCCTGCGAAGAATGAGGAGCTCAACCGACAGGTCCAACAGCTACTGGACAGAGGATTCATCCGAGAGAGCCTTAGTCCCTACGCGGTTCCAGTACTGCTCACGCCAAAAAAAGATGGAAGATGGAGGATGTGTGTCGACAATCAAGCAATTAATAAAATAACGGTCAAATACCAATTCCCAATTCCACAGCTGAATGACATGTTGGACTTGCTAAATGGCGCCTCTATTTTTACCAAAATTGATCTACGTAGTGGATATCATCAAATTCACATCCGTCCTGGTGACGAATGGAAGACATCTTTCAAAACAAAAGAGGGGCTATTCGAATGGCTAGTCACGCCCTTCAGATTAACCAACGCACCAATCACCTTCATACGTGTTATGACACAAATTCTCAAACCATTCCTGGGTAAATGTGTTGTGGTGTACTTTGATGTTATCTTAATTTTCAACAACTGTTTGCAGGATTATTTAGCCCATGTGGAACAAGTCTTAACAACATTACATGCAGAGCAACTCTATATTAATCATGCCAAATGTTCATTCCTGAAGAAGAAAGTCTATTTTTTAGGCTTTATCATTTCCAACAAAGGCGTTGAAGTGGATCCCGCTAAGATACAAGCCATTCAGAATTGGCCAACACCTCGAACCTTCTCTGAGATCCGTAGCTTTCATGGTCTAGCTATATTTAATCGGTGTTTTATTCGTAATTTCAGCACTATCATGGCCCCAATAACTGAGTGCCTAAAGGGTACCAATTTCAATTGGACAACAGCAGCAAACAAAACCTTTGTCGACATCAAGGATAAACTGGGGAATGCACCAGTCCTAAGACTCCCTGATTTTTCCAAACTCTTTGAAGTGGCTTGTGATGCCTTACATATAGGAATCGAGGGAGTCCTAAGTCAAGAAGGTCATCCTATCGCTTTTTACAGCAAAAAGCTCAATGACACTCGTTAGAGATATTCAGCATAGGACGTGGAGTTTTATGCCTTGATTCAGACCATTAAGCATTGGCGCCCATACTTGATCTATAGAGAGTTTATCCTTTACACGGATCATGACTCCTTGAAACACCTTGGCTCTCATAACAAACTCAACCCAAGACATTCCCATTGGACAACATATTTGCAACAATTTGATTTCATCATCAAACACAAAGCAGGAACAGAGAATAAAGTGGCTGATGCACTAAGTCGACGACCCCACCTGCTGTATATGTTCTCAGTTCATGCTACTAGCTTTGAAGAAATTAAGACTTAATACACTGATGATGACGATTTTGGCACAATATGGAGCATTTTACAATCCAAAATCACGATAACTGGAGGAGACTATTCGCTGAAGGATGATTACTTATTCTGTGGTACTAGGCTCTGCATCCCCAAAGGATCACTTCGTGAATTCATCATCACCGAACTCCATAGTGGTGGATTGGCTGGACATTTTGGTTATGACAAAACTTATGCAATAGCTGCAGATCGGTTCTACTGGCCTCGGCTGCGTAAAGATGTGCACAAAGTGGTTGATCGGTGCAGGATTTGTCAACTAACCAAAGGGACTAAAAGCCAAGCTGGACTATACACACCCCTCCCAATCCCAGACCACCCATGGCAGCACATTAGCATGGATTTTGTTCTCGGATTGCCCATGACTATTCGACAAAATGATTCAGTTATGGTAGTAGTTGACCGATTCTAAAAAATAGCTCACTTTATCCCCTGCAACAAGACCTTTGATGCATCTAAGGTAGCAATTTTATTCCTACAAGAGGTGATCCGACTACATGGTGTACCACTCTCCATTGTGTCTAACAGAGATGTCAAATTTGTTAGCTATTTTTGGAAGACTTTATGGACAAAAATGAGGACAAAGTTAAAGTTTTCCAGTGCATTCCATCCACAGACAGATGGTCAGACTGAAGTCCTCAATAGAAGTTTGGGAAACCTGCTACGTTGCCTCATCGCAGATCATGCAACCAGCTGGGACCTTGTGCTCCCAGTAGCAGAGTTTGCTATTAATAATTCTGTTAATAGATCTACAGGACACACACCATTTGAAGTAGTATCTGGTAGACGACCCTACACCCCCATGGATCTCAAACCATTACCCTTACCTCCCGCACCAAGTGAAGTTGGCTTGGATTTTTCGAATACATGAGAGATGTTCATGCGAGAGGTCAAAAGATGCCTATCACTCAATACTGAAGCATATACCGCCTCTGCCAATGTTAGGCACAAGGACAGACAATTTCACATTGGTGATATCAAGGTTGTTAAAATCGTGATTTTGACACGGCACGAAAAATGCAAAACAAACTCGGATTGTAAAATCGTGAGGAATTTTAAGATTGTGCTATTTATTTTATTTTAATTTAATTTTTATTGATAAAATAGTTATTTGTGCGTTGTATGTACTTAAGATTAAGGTTGAGAGTTTTTAAAATTATATTAATTTCAACTATAATGAATTTTTTCTTTTCACCTATAAATATCAGTATAGTTGAACCATGTACACAATATACTTTGTGTAAATTGGAATGATTCTCTTTATAAGGTATAAATTTAAAAAAATAGAGTTATTTAAAAAAAAATTATATATCCAATTCAAACCTCGATGAAGAACTATTATGTTTTGCTCCTTATTCTATCGTCCTGTGATTATAAATAACTGAATTCTTAAATAAATAAATAAAGAGATTAACACAACTAAATCAATGTGCGCATCATGTTCTAACTTGATTTTAATTCTATATTTTGATTAAATTTTTAAAAATGCAAAAAATACCAGGTTTTATAGTTATAGTTATATTCAATTAATCTAATTAAGTAGTACTTTTAAAATTTTAAAAACAAACATAAAACATTTTATTTTAGATATAATATATATAATAATTATTATATTTCCTATCGTACAACTGATCTCTTACCTAAAGATTCTAAAAAATTCGATAGAGTTTTATATCTAACATGAAGCTAGAAAACAATTATATATATATATATATTGTCTTGATGTCCAATGCCACACATCAAGTAATTACCAACCCAAAGTCACTAGAAAGTTAACTAATAAGTTGACATTTTTAATTCTTATAGAAACTATTTTTTTAAGGAGAAAGTTAGCAGTTGGTTTTGATCCCATCACTCAATGTAATTATTTTACTTCTTTAAGTAATCAATACTTTGAGCACAATAAATTTTTGTACGACCACATAACCGATGGATAAACATAACAGTATTTTTTGCAATTTTTGCTTTTGTTCTGGCCAAATGCCAATAATTGGTCGACAACAATTGCAATTTTATGGTAAAATCGTTTAATCGGTGGTGAAATCGTGATTTTACCTGACCTCACCCGGTTTTAACGATTTTACCCGATTTTAACTCAATTTTACCAATTTTTGAGTTTTATGAACGATTTAGCACGTAAAGCCTACATTGACTCGTAAAATCATATAATTTTACGAGTCAAATCGTGATTTTAACAACCTTGGGTGATATGGTGTTGGTTCGTCTAAAACCAGAAAGATTTCCTTCAGGAAGTTTCTCTAAACTACACGCGCATCGTGCAGGTCCTTTTCATATTACTAAGAAATTAGGCAGCAATGCCTATGTCATAGACTTACCTTCTGAATTTGGTATTAGTCGAGTTTTCAACATTGAAGACATTACTGCCTTTAAAAGTGATGAAGATGTTTCAAGTCATACTTCGAGAACGGAGGAAATGCCAAAGATGCCTTCCTAAAGTCCCTACAACCATTACACCATAAAAGGACATTGTCTCCATCATGGATCACCAGTTCATTTCTACGCGTCGCAAGGGATATTACAAATTTTTAGTCCACTGGCGACATGGACCCCTCTCCGACTCAGCATGGATTAAAGGTATTGAGCTTCAGCGACTACACCCAGACTTGTTTACTGCATATGTTCACCATAACTTGCCAGAGTCAAGTTCTTTAGAGGAGTTAGCAATTGATGCAAATCAGGAGGAGACAAAGGAAGGAACCCTGAAAAACACAAAGACTACTAGATGATGGAAACATGGGAAGTCAAGGAATCGTGAAAGCTGATTAAAAGCTTATTAGCTGTAGTTATTATTTTCCTAGTTAGCTGGTAGTTTCCTAGTTAGATTAGGACTAGAGTTCAAATATGTGTTAGATTATAATTCCTTAGTAGAGGGTATTTAAGAAGGGAGCATAACATAAGATAGGCAGTTTTCTTGTAATCAGACAATTTGCTATTCTTTAATACAAAATCAGGAGTGATTCCTCTACAGAGAGATTCTGCATTAGACTATTGTTCTTATTGTAAACAACGAGAGGTTGCAACAGGGAGAAATTACATCAATGTCGACAGCAGCAATAGTAACAACGTCGTTCATTCTATTTCCTCCAGTCGACCAACAACTCTTCCTCCTCCATCCCCAACGTCGGCAACCTCTCCACCAGCCGAAAAGATCAACCATGGAAACCTCATCCACAAACCACCAGTAGCTGCGGCTATCTCCTCTGAGCTGATCGATGGCCAAACACGCCTTCTTCCTCCCACTTCAACTCACGACCAACACGAGTCTCCACTAGCCACCAGTGATTGGGAGAGTTTATATTTTAAATAATGATCGGGAGAGTTTTTATTAATTTATTACTATCTTTTTCCAGTACTGTGTTTGAAAGTAAATTTATAGTGTCTTTGTTTAAGAGGCGCTCATGAGGTACACATAACAAACACATTTTTAGTATGTTTGCTCGTGCGTAGGCGAATCTCATCTTTTGGCGCGCAACAAACACTCTTAAAACACAAGATTATGTGCCAAAAAGATTACTCTACCTTCCGAATCGGCGAATCTCCTTCGCATATCAAGGATTAATATGGGCATGGCCACCTCTTGCTGGGTTGTTTTTGGTTCATTTCAAAATTATTTCTGTCTCATTGTGAGTTTATGTCTAAAATCATTCCATATACCTGATGTAGATCAATTTAAAAATCAGTTTGCTTATGAGTTTGGTTTAAAAACAATTTCTAGTTTGTTGCAATATCATTTCTATTCGATGCAGATCCATTTTCAAAATGGATTCATATTTGTTATGGATTAGTTTTCTCTCGTTGCGAGATTGTTTATTTATTATCCGAAGTAGATGTAGATTTGTTTTCAAAACCATTTTGGAATCAATTTTAACTCATTGCAAGTTTGGTTCTAAAATCATTTCTAACTCGTTACGAGTTCGTCTCGCATCGGTTCTGGGTTTGTTTTCAGAGCCAATTCTCATCATTTGCAAGTGTGCTTTTTCATCCTTCTCGCTGCGAGTTTCTTTATTTTGGATTTGTTTGTGAAACCAAATTTGTAAGATCTCTGTTTTTAAAATACTTTGGGTGGTATGCCTCATTCTTTTTCTACATAAACTTCATTTTACATGTATTATCACATATTTTGTTTCAAGTATCTAAAGCAAATCTCAAAGTTTGCCGCCTTTGAGTTTTATCTTTGTTTTAATTACTGGGTGAGGCCTCTTTATTTCATCAAGCACGTATGTTCTTCACATGATTCTTTACCTCTATACATACAAGTCTGTCCTTTTCATCCTTTCTTTACAAGTTCACTTTTTAGAGTGCAAAGAAAAGCATTTTTCAATGACTCTTCTTCGTAGTAATATTGTGAAGATGAGTCCATTATCGTAACTCCTATAATTTTACCAAAAATAATAATTTTTATATGATTTTTCTCATTTTTTTTCTTCAGATTTTAACCATTTTTATGTGTTTTCATGAATTTCTTTTTTGAGCCGAGTATTTAAAAAAGAGAAAATAAAAGTTACATGAGTAGAGTGAAAAACCAAAGGAAAATGAGAGCAAAAAAAATCGAAGGAATTAAAAGTAGAGAGTACAAAGAAAATAGAAAAATATAAATATGTGAGTTGGATATCTTATTCCTATTACATATATTTCCCTGTCCAATCTTTCTCAGAATAGCCTTATCCTTATCCTTACTCGAGAAAGAATCCAACCATTTAGCCAAACATTCTAAGTGGAGGATAAACATGAACCTAGAAAAAACATAATACATTATATAAAAAAACTAAAATAGTTCAATGTTTATTGTTTATGATTTTGTTCATCAAGAGTATTCGCGTTGCTATTCACATAATGTTTTATAGACTTTTTAGACCTTTTAAAGTCTCTTAATTGTTTCTTCCACTACGCTTTGGTCTGTATGCCTTGGTTTTTTTTTCCTTAACAATTATATTTTCAGTTTTATGTATCTGGGATGTGTTTCGCTATCTGTAAGTTCTCTTATATATGTGGTGGCAGTGATTATTCTTACATTATGTTGAAGAAAAATTAAAAAAAACAAGGACCAACACTAATAATAAAAAAAAAACAAAGTTGATATTTTTCATTTTCACTATTGTTCCAAGCGTTCTGCTACGTGACTTGCTCGTTGGTGAAAAATACGAAGATTTTTTAGAAGTGGTCTAATTATTCCAGACGACCTGCCCGTTAGTGAAAAATATCCAAATTTTTTTTCAAAAGTGGTTTAATTGTTCCAAGTGATCTATCCGTTGGTGAAAAATACGAAGATTTCTTGGAAGTGGTCTAATTCTCATGGGCGGCCTGCCCGTTGGTTAAAAAGAAGAAGATTTTTTAGAAGTGGTCTAATTGTCCTAAGTGACCTGTCCATTGGTGAAATATTCAAAGATTTTTTTGAAAGTGATCTAATTGTCGTAGGTGACCTGCTCGTTGGTGAAAAATACAAAGATTTTTCATTAGTGGTCTAATTATTCCAAACAACCTGCCCATTGGTGAAAAATTTGAAGATTTTTCAGAAATGATCTAATTATTTCAGACAACCTGCCTGTTGTTAAAAAATACAAAGATTTTTTGAAAGTGATCTAATTCTCATAGATGGCCTGCCCGTTGCTGAAAAATACAAAGATTTTTTGGAAGTGGTCTTATTTTTCAAGGCGACCTGCTTGTTGGTGAAAAATATAAAGATTTTTCAGAAGTGGTCTAATTGTCCCAAGTGACCTGACCATTGGTGAAACATTCGAAGATTTTTCATAAGTGGTCTAATTGTTTCAGGCAATCTGCCCGTTGATAAAAAATACAAAGATTTTTGTAAAGTGGTCTAATTATTCCGGGCAACCTACCCATTGGTAAAAAATACGAAGATTTTTAAAAAGTGGTCTAATTATTCCAAATGACCTGCTCGTTGGTGAAAAATACATGATTTTTTACAGGTGGTCTAATTGTTTTTGGGTGACCTACCTGTTGGTGAAAAATACAAAGAGTTTTTGGAAGTGGTCTAATTATTCCAAACGACCTACTCGTTGGTGAAAAATATAAGATTGTTCGAAAGTGGTCTAATTGTTCCAATGTCCTGCCCGTTGGTGAAAAATATAAATATTTTTCGAAAGTGATCTAAAATTTCTCAAAAGTAAAAATTTTTCAAAAGCATTTTCAATTCTTGGCCATTTCAAGGTGGCCTTCATTTTAAGGATCTCATTGGGGATTTCTCTTGAATTTTCAAAACACATTGTTCAATATTTTAGAGTTAAATGATATGCATGCATCTTTACCTGATTTGAAATATAGGTCCCAATTTCTTCTCAATCTTCTTTGTTGCTTGATTGGTGAGGTCTTGCTATTTCTGATTTGAGCCCTCATGGTCATTTGGCTTCTAGCCCACTCGAGATGGCCTATGTAGGTCTTTTTTCAGAATATTTGCAATTTTACCTAACTCAGCCTTTATTGTGCCCATCGTGACCCATTTACTCGCTGGAAATTCTCTATCTCATTGATCAATTTGAGAAGATCATTCATTAATTCCTTTTCTCACTACCAACAACATTCGGTGTCACTTGTTGAAAATACCAAGTTGCCTTTTGTAATAAAGAATGCCCCCTTATCTCGTTGTAGGAAATGTTTCTTTTCTCTTTTTTCATTACCTGAAAAGATTAAATCCCCTTCTAAACATAATATTACCCCTTTGTACGAGTCATTACCCCTAGTTGTGCTTTGTCAGTGACTCAAACAAAAAAATGGTTTTGAGTAAACCTTCTCTCCTTTCTCCTTTTTGATCTTAATGAAGGAATCTTTATCTAGAATGAATTGTAAAATCTTAATCTTGCATTTTAAAAACAAATATTGTTTCAATGTGAGCTTAAAACAATTTGCTTTTCAAATCTTGTAACTCCCTGATTATCATTTTTTTTCTTGGAAAGGAGATGATTTGTTCTTGTGTCAGCGATATTGTCATTGGTGAAGGTACATCCTGGGGTGACTTTCTGCTTTTATGGGTTCCAAAGTGAAGGGCTCGAGAAAAAGCTCGAGGTTTTGTTTGAGAAACATTTGTCTATTTTTGAACACTCATTTTTAAACATGAATAATAATGAGTAGCTTGTTCTTAATGTCATGACTCTTATGAAAAAGTATTTTGAGAGCACCATTTATTATTCCAAGTTGCTTGCTTGATTAGAAAGGACTTCTACATGCACGTGATGTAGGCTGTGGTTTTTGGCTATGAAAGAAAATGATTCATAAGGCTCAAAGAGTGTTTCAAGGTTTCAAAGACTAAGGATCACTATCAACAATTCGACTATTTGTGTCTTTCATCCTTTTCTTTTGTAACTCTTCTTTGATTTGCCCCTTTTCATTGTGCTGGCCAAGGTATATTCACTGCCTCCTAACGCTTGAGTTTTTTGGGCTCTTTTGCCTTTTTAGCTTTCTCACAGTTTTTTCATCATTTTTTTTCATTGAAATTTTCACTTACCCTTAGTATGGGGTATGATCATAGTCAGGATTTTTCATGAAAGAAAATTTATTCAAGCTAAAAAAGAGACCACAAGGGATATATTCCTTTTAGAATGTGAAAGGGATAACAAAAATAGTCTTTCCTTATTTCACGCGCAAACAGTTAAGATTAATAAACTTTGATCTCGTCCAGTATGATGGTTTAGACTTTGTAAAGGGATGCATTTCATGAGTCTATGAACAACGAATCCACTACATACTATTATGTATACATTTAAAACACCAGACTCAAGAGTCATGGTGTGAGGATGACTATTCATTTTTCTATTCATATACTTTGGTTTAGAATTTAGTCACCTCAATGAAGGAGTTGTTTGATTCATTTGTCAAAATGTTGTTTTAAATAAATATCAAATCATCTTTGAAATCAAAAGCAAGTTCAATTTTTCAAAATTCCACCAGGGGAAAAGATTTTGGTAAAAAAAATGAATTGAGTCTATGAGATCATGCAAAGCTACAAAGGTGTATTTGTGAGTTCTTATAGGAAACCTCTTTCAGGATTTATAAAAATAAATAAAAACAAAAGAAACATAATTGAAGGACAAACTCATTATTTCGTTGAAACTTTTAGAAAAGAGGCTTAACAACAAAAACCTTATGCCAACATCTTGAGCTATAATGTCTAGCAAGGTAATACATAAAAAGGCTAAACACTTGGAATTTTCTAGAATCTCCCAATCGTTCCTCTCCTATGAACTCATTAACTAGGGCCTCTTTCCAAATCAGTCGGGGTCATATGTAGATCATTCTTGGCCTAATGACACCATAGCTTCATCTTCAGGATGATTGGTTTCTAGGGACTGATGTAGAGAAGTTAGCTACATGAGGGGTAGGTGTCTTTATTTTGGTAGTTCTTTCTCTTGCCTTTGTAAACCACCTTCGATATAGTGAACCACAGTTTCTTTTTTTTCTAATGAAATCTTTCTCCTCAGTTGAGTCAGCAATCTTACCCAACCAGATGGTTTGTTCAATCCTCTCAGCTATGAAAACCAAGTCAGTGAAATGTTGTGCAGGGCTTCTAACCAAATATTCAAAGTACGGGGCCTTAAAAGTGTTGGAAAATAAATTGATCATCTCTTTTTCCAACAAAGAAGGATTAACCTGTGCAATTGCCTCACGCCACCTAAGAGTATTATCTTATGGACTCCTTGTTGTCTTTCTTCATAGCTTGCAAGCTTGACATATTAGGGCCCACATCCATATTGAACTTATATTGCCTAACAAAGGCATCAACCAAATCCTTTCACTTTTTCACTTTGGTATTGTCCAACCACATATACCAAGTGAGGGCAACGTCACTCAAGTTGTCTTGAAAGAAGCGAATCAACAGTTTCTCATCATTAACCACCTCAGTCATTTTATTACAATATGCTTTGAAAAGAGTTACAAGGCATTGAGTTCCAGTATATTTAACAAATTCCAGCACTCTAAACTTTTTGGGAATGACCACATTAGGCACTAAACACATCTCAATAGCCTTTATGAGATCATATAGGCTAGTTCTCTCAATTACCCGCATCCTTTGCTCTAGGGCAGCCAATTTTTTCAGGTCATCTTCTTATATCATTTTATCCTTTCAAGATTCCTTCATTGTAAAGTCCATGGTAGACGACATTCTTATAGGATGTGTTGGTTGAGCAAATTGGAAATATGTAGCCTGTTGAAATTCAGATGGCACCTCATTTGCTTCTAAATTATATGGATTAAAGGGAGTTGTAGGCATTTGTGGAGGCTGAGCTGTAAATGTTGCTTTTTCAGATTTAGATCCTAAGTCTTGTTCGAATATACTAGTAGCCTTGCAACTTCTTCTTTAAGACTTTCAACTCTTTTTGGTGTTGGGCTTTTAACTAGGCTCCATTTGTCTTTTTCACAATTGAATGTTATAGGTGTGTTTCAATGGGAAACCTATATTTCAACTTGCTAAATGAAAATCATGAAATTATGTAAAAATATTGATGTTATCAATAAGAAAAATGCTTGTTCAATGTGGACTCACCCTTCATGGGGTGACAACAGTTGTTTATACATTGATTTTGGGAACCTGATGTCATCATCATGCCAATGAAGGGATCCTTGTCCAGTCTTGCCTAAGCTTGAGCTTTTGATAAGCCTTTCGGCTTTCATTTCAAATCAGTTCCCTTTTGTCAACCGTAACAACTCAAATTCTTATATCCTATGTGATGACTATTGGTTACCCAATGGTCTTGGAATTCAAGATGCCACATGTTAGGCTCGCCATAGAGAAATTACATAGGGTACAACCTAATAGGTAGGTTCTAATCGTTAAATGCATCAAGAGATAGGTTACTATTTAGTCTCAAAAGTTCTTTTGCATACTCAGTGATCGTCTTTGAAAGGTTGATATGAAGCTTACTAGTAATGAAGATAAAGGCTAGTAATATCAGATTGGCATACCAACCATTATCAAGTAAACAACCAGGCAAGAGTTAGATGGTTTCACGAGTTTTGTCCAAGCTATAGCCATTGCGGGTACTGTTACTTCCCCAACTATCCTAAATTTTAAGGTGTATGCTTTTAAAGTGATGCATGGCAATATAAATAAGGATGCATGCTAAAGCAGTAAAAAATAATAACCATATAAACACAACATAACAAACATCATAGCAGTTGATAAACAAAAGGCAAAGCTTAGTCAAATGATCCACAATGGAGTCGTCATTCTGTTACACCCGACATCATAATGACCTTTAAAAATTAAATGCATAAAGAACAAGTATCTAGCATTGTGTTCTTAAATAGAGAGAAGGTCTTGTTTAAGGAGTTGTTACCTAGTATTTTGGTCACTGGGAACCCTAACTAGTCAACAAAGATTATATGGTACGGAACTGGTTACGCAAATGAAAGATATTATCACCCCTTAAGCGTCTACCTGAGGTAGACTGCATTACTAGTTGTCTTAAATTGCTAAGGGTTTGTTGTATTTTATTTTTGATGGTTTGCTTATTCGACTACGAATACTTCTAACTCTGACATTGGTAAATATTACGTAACTGAAGAAAGTATGGTATTCTTTACTCTGGTGTTAGTGAATAAGCCAGTAAAATTAATTGAAAGCGAAGCATACATATTTTTTTTAGAAAAAAAATGTAAGTATGTATTGTATACCAGATTCACAATTTACACTAAAAATCCACAAATCAAACATACAATGATATTATTGAAAAAAAAACATGAAGGACCCATAAATAAATTCAAAAAGGTCAATGAATTTTTTGATATTAAAAAAGGTCTGTTTGGCTAGATATCAAAACAAATGAGAGTGAAACAAAAGGGGTAAGGCATAAAGGTATGTTTTGCCAAATACACCCTTGACCCAAAACAAATTGGGCTGGCTGGGCCTGGCTAGTCACAACTAGTTTCTGTTTTTTTTTAGGTTGGATCTAGCCTTGCCGTATGGGCTGGGCTAGATCCAACCAGCCCGGTCTGGTCACTGGCCCAAGCCAATGATCCAACTAGGCAGCAGGCACATGTGAATTAATTCACACATGCGTGTACAAACAAATAGTATGAACAGTAGGCGATGAATTAAAATTGCATGTGTATAGTACCTATGTAATTATAATTACAAAGAGGAGGGAAATAAAGAACTTACCTGGTCTGGAGATGAAGGGATGAAGACAATGGCAAAGGTGTGCTGGCTAGCACAAAACTACTTTCTTCCCTTTTACTTCTATTTTTAGTCTTTTTCTGCTCTTTCTCCTAGTCTTGCTTTTCTCTTCTCTCTAGGTTCTCTCTTTTTTGCCTTCTAAAACAAACCATAACATGTACAGAATTATAAATCCATACAACAAGTTTGTTTGAGAAAAAACAAAAAACAAGTAAACACCCCAAATAAAATACATATACTATAAAAATATGCAAAAAAAATAACATTTTTAAATTGTGTTCAAATTAAAAGAAGAAGAAGAAGAAGAAGAAGATAGATTTGTTTACTTAAGATGAAAAATCCTCAATAAAATTTCAATCAGAACACGAATGCTGGCAAACAGAGAGTTGTTATGACTAGAAAAGTTATGGGAGGATGAGTTGTGTTGAGATTGAGGGGGGGATGAGGGGCTGTTTTGTTAGAGAAATTTTAAGGAAGTAGAAATAAAGGAGGGGTGAGAGGAGGGTCGAGCATCAGGTTATATATTAAATATTACAGAAAAAATCTATTGGTGTTTCCTTTCGTATTCGTCAATTTTCTGGTAGTGTTTGACCCTTTAATCATGCTAAAAAAGTATATATGATCTAAAATGTTTACTTCAATTTAATTTGATTTTGAGTTTTTAAGCTAACTAAAATATGTTTTTTTATTATTGGAAATTGGGTTATAGAGGTTCCTATGATATATATTTTTAGTATTTTAGGTGAGAACATGTTAAACTTTGGGTTTTCAAGATCCAAAAACTCATACCCGTATTTTTCAATTATTGAAGATGGCCATAAATTGTTGCAATGGATGACATGTTATTCACTCGTTTTTTTTTTTAAAATTACCAAGTGGGAGAGCCTGACCTTCCAAGCCCAGGCATGGCTGAGATTTTCTTTTCAAAGACCAGACACAGGAGCTAAGCCTTATAATTTAGATTAAGGTAAGAAACACTATTTAACTAAAATACCGCAAACACAAGACAAGGATTAATATATATTTTAAACCATCTTGTTACACATCTTACTTAATGTTATAAGAAGAAATCCCACATAAAAAGATAAAGGAGATGGAAAAAAAAGGACCATTTATTATTTTCTCTATTCTCTGTATTTCACTCTCTTCTTTTCTTCTGTCTTTTTCTCCTCCCTTTACCCCTTTTCTTGAACACTCAACATGTTTAGATAACTGGAAAAAAAAAAATAGTGGGTGATGCAATGTAACATGCCACAAGTAGGATATTGATGGGTGATTGCTATCTTTCCTTTTAACCAATCCGTTACCATTGATCTCTACAAGACAAGCCATTAAATTTTCTAGTTACTTTAATTCTAGGTAACGACTTCTTTTCCTTTATTTTAACCTGTTAAAACTCATTGCTAGATGAGCTCTTCTGATAAGTTTGATGGTCTTTAATTAAGGACTAAATTAAAGAAACTTGAGACTAAGAATCACCTTGTAAAAAGCATTTGAATCTGAGGGTTTAATTGAAAAGGACAAGGGGTGAAATTGTAAAGATTCCAAAAGATTAAGGTTGATTGGGTCAATTACAAAGTTTCAAAGGTTTAGAGACCGAATTAAAAGAGGTTGTAATTTCACTGTTAATTATCTTCTTTTAATTAAAAGAAAATTTGCCCAAGTACCAACTTTCATGCTTTTGATTATTCTTTATCTCTTCACCAAAAAAGATAAACTTCAAACCCCCTCACACCCTATCATTTTCCTCTCATACCAACCGAAACTCAATTATTTTATGCCCCAAACCTTCTGTAAAATTCATATAAAAAATGTCACCCTAAATTGTCCAAAACATAAGAGTTGTGTATGTCCTTGCATTCCTAGCTAGCTACAGAACCAAACATATTTTAATCTTCATCTTCAATCAAACCATGATCCATCCCCAAACATAATGGTTTAAGACGACCCAGCTAATAGGCTTTATAACCTTCCCTCTTGGCCTATAAAACAACTCTAAAGCCATAACTCATAAAAAGAAAAACAGAAAAAATCACGAAGTTCATGACCCAATAATCTGATGTCAAATTATGAAATTAAAAAAATATATTTTTTTTAAAAATACCGAAGTTAAATCGGGATAATTTTTTAAACCTATGAAACAAATCATGAGAATAAATCTCCTTATAGAAGGAAAACACAAAAATATCACGAAGCAAAATTCTTAATCATCCAAGTATCAAGGGATGAAATTGAAAAATAAAATCTAATCAAGACAAGGATTATAAAACAAAATAAATAACAATAAAAAAATAAGGATCAAATTCAGTAAAAAAATTAAATGAAATAAAACAATATGGCACAAAATTGATAATTTTAAAAAATAAAAACAAATGATAAAAAAATAGCAATTAAAAGAATGAACATCAATTTAGATGTAAAAATTAAATGAAATCAAATATTAAAGGATAAACTTGAAAAAAAAATTAGCTTAAAAAGCAATTAATTCAAAACAAATAGCAATAATAAAAAAAGAATTGATACAAATATTTACTGATAGGATACATTTAATTTTTGGCAGAGTAGATGCGAAACCTGAGACAAGGAGAGAGAAAATATTGGGGGAAGTCCATTGGAGCCTAACTATTGCTCTGTTGTGTACACACACTTGACCACTATGAAAAGAACATCAGGATGCTTTCAATACCGTCATGGAAGGTGGTGTTTGGTCACCGAGGAGACACCTCACGCATTGCTTGAAGAGCGTGGACTTCTTCCACTTACTGACATATTCGTTGCATGAGCCAACCATATTTGGTTTAAAAATAATATTTTATATTCATTAAAATACCAGGATAAAAATACGAAAAAAGTCCCTGGATGTTAGTTTAAAAAACTTTGCTTCTAAAGGTAGTCTAGTCTTTTTACTATAGTTTAAAAAATAAAAATCCAAAAAATTCCCTAACTTTTAGTTAAATAAATTTTGTTTTTAAAAGTAATTTAATTATTTTATTAGGCTTTAAAAAAGTAAAAAGAACGAGATATCCCTGGTAAATCTAAAAATAACTAATGGAATTTTTATTAAGAAATAAAATGTTCATTATACTATTTCAATTGACTGTTTGCCTTCAAAGGAAAACACTAAATCTCCTTTAGCTTTTTTAATTTGCCTATCATCCTTCCTTTCTCAGTTTATGTACAGCAACTCATTCCATCCTTAACTGTGGCTATTCTTTGTATATAAATTCAATATAAGTATATGATATTGAGATATGAAAAACAAGTTCTCTTTGTAAACATAAACGACATCCCATTTATTTCTCTTGTCAATTATGGCTCCTTCTTTAACCATACAACGCATGCTTGATTAGCCTGGGAAATCCAGACCAGCCAAGCATTATCGTAGAAACACTGGGTAAAAATACTGGGTACATGACTCGACTACTAAGATTAGTCGTGGCATAAATACTTGTCCATTATCTGTTGAACAGAAACTCTAATACCCGATATATTAAAAAAAAATTAAATTAAATTATGCCATCAAAACCGGTTACTTGTACGGATGTTTTGGATGCCACCACTGACAAATCTTTGACAAAACATGTTTATTGTTGATGCCAAGGAACCCAAAATCTTTTTGATGAACAATACTGTTAATCAGGCTTATATTTTCTTCAATTAATACCCTTAATCTGTCTGTTAAAGACACATCATACTTCTTGCATCAAACAACTTGCATCACTAAGCTTTCACTGAGAACAAGTAGTAACATCTGCTAGTGTCTTGATGTTAGTTTTTGACATTATTTGAATGCCAACGGTAATTTGCTGCATAAACAAGACACCAGCATAACTACTCCAAACAAAGCCATTTACTCTTGGGCCAGCCAGAGTTTCCAATAGGCCATACCCAAAACCTCATCGAAAGAAATAATTGACGAGCCCGCAGGATCATTAGGCCATAAAATGTTTCTTGATGGATGACCCTTTCCAAATTTGTCAAGTCCACCGTATGAACCATAAAATGCTGGCTAGCCAATTGGATAAAAATCCTGGTCACCACTTTCCAACAACAAAGCAAACTAGAGCATGTCGCGCTAAGGCACTAAAGCAACAGTGAGTATCTGATTTATTAATATTGTTTAAAGCAGACTATATTCAACCACAAAAATTAACTGAAAGGAGTTAACAGAAACAGAACCAAAAGAGATTAAGAAGTTTTGAATTATAATGCTGATCACAAGTAATAAGTAGAAACTTGGATTGAGATTTCAATGAACATTTTCTTATATGGAAGCTTGGATCTCATCTGAGGCCACTGCAGTTCCATTGGGGGCATCTTCTGGATGCAGTTGAGCAGAAACCTCATCTATAGCAGAATTTAGCTGTGCAATCTTGTCAGCAAGCACTTGGCGGGTTTTCTGTTACCATAACATGAAAACCAAAGAAATTTCAATGCAAATAATGAGCAAGATACAAAAAAAAAAAGAGAAGAGAAAAGAAGCTAATGTGCAGGAGCATAATACATGGCTTTAGGCTTGATTTTGTTAAAAAGTATGACCAGTCTCGATGCCTTTCAGAAATTCTACTGCTAAAAGCCTTCTATATTGTTTGACAATCAACAGACTTTTTCGCACAAGCATGCACATTCTTGGATGTAATGCTAACAACCTAAAGAAAGTGGGATAGCTAACTTATTTCTCTTCCTCTAGCCACAGTATCAACGAAATACCCATTAAAAATTTCAAATTGAACTTAGATAACACAAATACAGGTCACTAAGCATGATTTAAATGGATGATAAATGAAAGAACAAATTCCCACCTCCAAAGCTTTCTCCTCATCATATATGAACTTGGGTAGCTTCCTCATCAAATCTTTTCTGTCTGCTCCAGCTAATGCCTTGCTAATCTGAAATACAAGTAAACATCAATCAGATACTTAATATGTGTCATTTTTTGCACGTGTTACAACTACCTCATGTAAGGTGCAGCCTACAAGCAATATTCTACTGGACAAAAGAAAACCAATGGTAAATAATCCATAATAATGTATTAGTGCACCTTGTAGTGCTTCTTACAAGACAATCAAATAACTTGTTATTCGAAACCTTATCGAAAGAAACAATCTGCAGTAAGGGTAGATTAAAAAGCGCAAAAATAAACATGTAATGTCTGGTAGTAGTCAAGCTAGCAAGTCTCACAATACTAAATAGTCTTGAAGAAAACACACAGCCATCCATCTCAATGAATAATTTAAAGAAACACAAGTACAATATATATATAGCAAATTGAACTATAGCATATCACATTAGTCATTGAGCAGTACCTGTGGAGCATATACACAACCCAATGTTCCAGCTACCATTCCTCCCAATATGAAACCGCCAATGAAGATACCTGCACCACTTGATCCACCACGCTCACCACTGTCCTTGCACATGAGAGGAAAAAAAGAAGAAAAATCACAGTTGAAAGAGAGATATGGTGGTGGGTGGGTGTGGATCAAAGACCCCTCTTGGAGATGTCGAGTAAAAAGTAATGAATATGATACAACAAGTATATAAAACTTACAAAACTGATAGTAGAGAACCAGCAAGCAAAAAGAAAAGGAGGACTAATTGACTATCCAACTGATTTCAGAGATAAATTTAGGTTTTACGACTTGAATTTGGACTCTTAATGGTAGGCAGTGGCTATTGGAAAACATATATACAAAAGCAGTTCTGAAATGGAAGTAAAACAAAATTATAGTGGAGAAAGAGGAAAAAGAGCACATATAAAATCCAACCATGTGTGATTCTATCAGTGTCACAGCTTTCATGTTTTATAGGTGATCCTAACAGATAACAAAAGTCTCAGTTCATGAGAGTGCACACCCTCAAATGGGTGACAGTAGCCATTGAAAAAATTAACCTTGACGCTGCTAATCTGTCTTTATAACAGATGATGTACAGTCCAACAAATTACAACAACACCATACCTTGCTTGAATTGTTAGTGACTTTTTATGTGTTGTGGGTTTTCCTTTACTAGAGAGATTACCAGGTCTAACGCATATTAGGCATTGGTCTTTTGGCTTCAAAGAAGAGCCTGGAATTTCATAATAACTAATGATTAGAAAAAGCAGGGAAACCAATGAACAAAACAGTATTACCCATCAAAGTGAAGTGGTAATGCTGGATAGGAAAAAGAAGAGAAATGCATATACAAAATTGAGATCCATCATGAATTAGGTATCTTCAAATGCAATAATAATTCGTAAATAAGAGCACAAAGTGCCTTCCTAAGTAACCTGAACAGCAAAGCATATCATCTAGAAACATAAAGCAAATTAAAAAATATTTCCAGTTCAGTATTAGCAATAATTAGAAGTTAATCAGGTAATGTCCTCCATTATATCAATAGATTGAAAAGGCTAAAAAATTTGTTTGCTACATGATCAGACTCCATTATAAATTAAAATTTCGAGAAAATTGACACAAAATGAAATTACATCACCAGTTCTTCCAAAATTAACATGATATTCTGGATCTTTCACATTTCAAACTTTCCTTTAAAACCCAGTTCTCAAAGGCCATAACTTGGTGCATAAAAATCCAATCTTTAATTCCTTAATAAAACTCCTATGAAGAAATGCAGTAAGAACGAAAGCCTAGATGCTAAAAATTAACAAACAATTGAGAAAAAAAATTAAAAAAAGGAATTTTCTTTTCATTTCTTGAATGTTTATCCCAATCAAATAAAGCTTACAAAAACTAAATCAGCAGTCAGAATCCACATAATCAGAGAAAACAAAATTACCAGCAGATAAAAAGTGAGCTTGGGGAGTTGTAATTGAAAGAAGAGAAGTTGAGAGAGCAGTCATTTCTTGGACTTTCTGTTGTTTGAGTAATCAAAAAAGGAGAAATGGCACTAAAAAATGGTTGCTTTGTACTTAATTATGTGTCCTCGATAATATCGAGCTCATTGTTTTATTTACGATTGATACTGGTCTGTGATCTTTCGTCTAGGCTGCGGAGATGAACTTGGGCTGCATTAGCCCATCATTTGAGACTACTCAGTCAGCTAGTATTAAAGAAGCCCAAGAAAACCATTCTTAAAACTTTAATTCAAGGCGATTACTGAAGTTCCGCGTAAAGAAATCAAAATCATGTTTGGGTTAGATTTTAAAAGATTACTCAAATCTTACACATTGAATTGATCATAGGAATCTGCCTGGTAAAAGGGTTTTTATTGCTGAAGATATTATAATTATAAGAAATACTGAAAGGAATGTGGAAAATATGATTTCTCATGTATCATTTCACTGTGTACTTCTACAATCATTATTTTTTCTTTGGTCATTCAATTTTATTCTCCTCGATTAAGCTATTTTATGTCTAAATTAATGGTCAATTGGCTAAAATTTGTTGCACAAGGATAGGATTGAAAGATGGAGGATCCAAGTGAAAAGACGAAGAAAATAGGTGGCAACTTCAAAGTTTGTGCAAAAACGTTTAGTTTGGTCCTTATACTTTTCAATTTATTTTTTTGGTCCATTAGGTTTTTGAAATTTTAATTTCTATCTATAACTTGATTTTCCTTTTTTCTTTTTTTGTAATCTATGGTTTAGATAAAGTCACCAGATTTTAATGGTAGATAGGAGAAAGACTTGGTTAACACCGATTTGGATAAATGAAGAGTAGTTGCGAGAATAGGCTGATGAGTAAGAGTTTATGCAAGAATCGCCAAAAAGAGAGTCATATGATTGATCAATGTGAAGATTTCCACAATGAAGTGATACATATGCTAACTTAAGATATTTTGAGAATCGAAGAGGCAACAAGCAAATAGATACTTGTAGTTGAAGAATATAGCAAGAATATGAAAGTTTATCGGGTATAGTTTAAGGTATAATGATACAACATTTAAGGTAGATGTCATGTTATTTTAGGCATGTGTGCTTACGGTGTTGTGCACTTTTGAAACTTTCTATATGTTCGTAGTCATTAATTATACACATTCTGTCAAATAATTGTACGTGATTGTGCAATTAGACGGTCAGTCCGGCAAGCCGACCCCCAAGCCATACGGAGGTCTATTGGCGAAAGGAAGGTCACCGCTGCGAGTGACCATCTTATGATTGAAAATAAGCACCGAAAGTAAGAGAAGTGTTGTTAAGAGCCTTTTCGCCGCATTAAAAAAGAAAAGCAACAGGCAAGGGGGAGGGAGGGGACGCTTATTATCTGGACCTTTCATTCTTTTTTACTCATAGTCGCCCATTCGCTCATATGACCGGCAGGAAGTGATATTTGAAAGAAGAATGGCATTAGTTGATATGTGATCTAAGATAATTGGATCAAGATTTAATAATGGGAAGTTGATATTTGGTAAATACAGGAGAAAATATCGACAACTCGGTATGCAAAATTACAAGGGAAACTTTGCTGAAAGTAAAAAAACAATGCCCAGGTTTATCATTGAGATACACATAAATGGTTAATTTTCCTTAGTTTAAATAAAGAGATATGACTATTGGATTATATTTGATTTGTAAATGGTTAAGGATATTACAAGATATTAAATGATGTATTATCATATATGAAGGCAAATACCATGATGGCAAAGATGTATGATGGCTCACTAAGACAGATAGTCGGGACTTTGAAAATCCATCATTCTTATAACATGTTATTGGGAAGGTCTTGGATTCATGTGGTTAGGGCAACAACTTCATCATTGTATCAATGTTTGAAGTATATTATGAATGGAATGTTGGTAATACTCAAAACTAAAGAAACCATTTTCATGATAAGAATTATGGCCGCACCCTTCATTGAAGTAGAGAATTGTAGGGATGGAAATATTTATACTTTCAATATTATAAATACAAAGCGGGCTCCTGAAAATATTGTGCTAAGAAAGCCAAAAATATATGAAGCAACAAGGATGACAGTTAAGTGTTTCCTAACACATGGGATTCCATTTCAATTTAACATTAACACTGGAATGTTGGAAAGTGTCTATCTGATGAAGATGAAATGTGTTAATTAGAGGTTCAGACTTGTATATAAGCCTAAAAAGATTACTTAGACGGGTCGTTAGGATTAAAAAAGAAGCAAGAATGGCAAGAATCGAAGGAAAAGAGTCGGAAGAAGAGAAGCTGACAATCCCACCACTTTGAGTAACTTTCCTACGACCTGCTCAAGTGATAAGATCTTATGATAAAGCGTTGAAGATAATTGACCTCTACATCAACACTTTAGAGAATGAGAATAAGGGATAAAGTGTGGAGACAAAAGTTACAATGGAGGATGAGATGCTGCCTCAATTATCTATTCATATAATTGAGGACATTCCTGCAAGAGCTTTTGCGAGGAAGCTAGCAGATGAGGAGAAATTCTAGAATTGGAAAAATGAGCATGTTTTTTTCATGTTTAAATGGTAATTTTTCTTGTTTAATCATGCTTGTTAAGATGTTTTGTTTTTGTTTTGCTTTATTTTTTTACCTTTTTGATCTTATTGGCAATCTAGTTCATGATGCCACAAGCTTTTCCTTTGTTAATGAGCCTTTATTTTAATGAGATCATGTATTTTCATTGTTCAAAATATATCTTGTTTTTTTTTTTATTTTTTTTGTGCAAATACACATTTACACAAGCACACCCTTCGTTTTCAAGAATTCTAAAAGTGAATCTTTCACCAATCTATAAAACCATTACACTAAGAATAAATGACCAAGCTTTGATAACATAATTACAATAAGAAAAGCATTGTTGGGACTGCAGTCGACCCAGCCCAATCTGATCGGGTCAGATTTGGGCCTCGGGTTGGGCCTAGTCCAAATAATAAAATCATTTTTTTTAAAAAAATAATTTTTTCAAAGACCATTTTAAAATTATTTGTGGGTCCGTCGCATGTTTTTCTAACAATTTTGTTTAATATCAAGTCATAGATTTACACTGTAAAATATGGCCCTAGTATCAAAATATTTTATTTTTCTAAAAAATAAACCAATTTTTTTTATTTTAAAAAAGATGTTTTGTTTTCGTGCATATGACCAAATCCTAAAGGTTTTTCATACATATTTCCTAAAAAGGATAAAATCACATTTTTAACATATTTTAAATGCGAAATGGATATCATAATCGATTTATGATCATCCATTAGGGTTTGGTCAAAATACAAAAAATCCAATAATAATTAGTTTGTTATTTAAAATGTTAGGAATTAATTATATCGAATAAATAAATGCGATGTTAAATATGAACCTTCAAATAGTTAGGACTTAATCCAATAAATAAATGCGATGTTAAATATGAACCTTCGAATAGTTAGGACTTAATCCAATAAATAAATGCGATGTTAAATATGGACCTTATAATAGTTAAGATTCAATCCAATAAGGTATAAACTTCCTCATGAAAGGAGATTTGTCTTAAATCTTAGACGAGACCAACAGATATAAATATGACCTAGAAAAGTAGCAATACAGCTTACCTTAGGTATGGTGTACTGAGGGTGATGCGTCTTCTCCTTGCAAAATTGGTCCCTTTACCTAGACTCTTGTAGGCCATTAGGTTTTCTAGTGACAATAATATTAGGTGGTGACTCTTGAACCCCATAATCATAATTTAATGATTAAACCCAAAGCCCCCTTTAATTTTCAGGAGACAGCTCCGCCACACGACGCCGCGCACGTCACAATATTTTTGAAGCAGTATGCATCTACATCTAAAAAATAACAAGTCATCCATACAACTTTTGTTTGGCAGACTAAGTCTCTTAGTTAAAAAAATATAAGCCCTAAAAATTTTTATTTTTGTTAGCTACCTATTTCTTGAAAGGGAAAAAGAAGTGAAATAACCCTAATTAAATTTGTTATTTAGAAAATTGAAAAAGAAAATGGCACTAAAAATTCAAGAATCGTTGCAATCATGAAATTTTTAAAAGTGGCTATAACATGTATATAATCAATACAAACAAATCAAGAAAGAAACAAAAAGGAGAGAGACCAACCTAGAATTTAACAAGAAAAAATAACAAGAAGGCAGAAACTATTGAGATATAAATTTACAAGTTGTGGTCTTTCTCTAACCACGTCATTTTTTTACTTTTTTTTTATTTAATTTTTCACAAGATATATATTAATATTTTAATATAAAAATATTTTGAAAAAAAATTAATGGGGTATATACCAAGACACTAAAAGATAAAATAAAGTAATATAGTTTGACGTGGTCAATATTTGAGTGTACGTAGTTATTAAGGTAATTTGTCTTCGTTGTTTCTGTTTGTTTCTTCGAAATCCGGCATTAATATATTTTTGTACCTCTACTTAAAGAAAGGCTTCCCACATTGCGAAGTCTGCGAGACTGGATCATTTTAATTGGGGTGAGAGTTCTAGACACTGAGAAGTACAGCTTTAAACAGCCATAGCCAGCCATGGCTGCAGGTGGTTATGGAGAACGTTCTTTGAAGGAGACGCCCTCTTGGGCTGCTGCTCTGGTTTGTGCTGTTTTTGTTGTCATTTCTGTTGTCATTGAACGTGGAATTCATTCCCTTGAAAAGGTAATTAGAAACTTCTTCCTCGGGAAATATAAATAAATTTGACAATATCTGATTAGTAATGTATATGATTAGTTAGTATTTGCTGACAAATTTCGTTATCCTCTTTGATTTATCAGTTAGAGTTAAATCCATATGAAAATTATTCTTATATAACTAATTAACTTGTTTTTTTTTATAAAAAATATTTTTGTTATTTGTAATGGTAGTGGTTTCAAAAGCGACAAAAAAAGGCCATGATTGAGGCTCTAGAGAAACTTAAAGCAGGTAACACTCTCATTTTGTTTCAATCCTCTAGTTTTCGTAGAGCAATAAAGATTCAAATTCTAGCCTTGATTAAGAAGGTGTATGCTGATTAATTAATGAAACAATGCTTATCGGATTAAATATTTAGTTAAGTAATTTGAAGGTTTGATGATTTGAACGCAGAATTGATGCTCCTAGGCTTCATATCACTACTTATAACAGTTGGTACAAAACCAATTTCAAAGATATGTATTCCTGAGAAAGCTGGAAATACCATGCTTCCTTGTAAGAAGGAAGCAAAGAAGGATTATGGGAACGGCGACGGGAGAAAGCTATTATGGTATGCCGGAGATGATATATCCCATCGCCTTCTTGCCGCCGCCGCCAGTGGGGATGACTACTGTTCCCAAAAGGTAAATAAGCGCGCGCATATGCATATGCGCAAATGTTAGGGAGAATCCCGTTGAAAAGGCCTGTAAATTAATCTTTATTTATATCTTAATTAGTATCTAATTCTTTCAACAATCATGGATTGCGCGCATTATAGAGATAATTAACTTGTAGAGCATTAACGTGATTTCATGCATGTATTCTTGCAGGGTAAAGTATCATTGGTTTCACAGTCAGGGGTGCATCAATTGCACATCTTCATATTTGTGCTGGCAGCATTTCATGTTATCTATAGTGTAGTGATTATTGCTCTGGCAAAGGCCAAAGTATGCCCCTTCTTGCTGCTTTTTCTTCTTTTTGTTTTAATGGGAAAAGGGATAAACATGACTTTCAACTATTATCACGTTCTCGAACATGAAAATAATTGGGGCTATGCTAGCCCTTTCCCTTGGAATCTTGATTGCAAAAATGATGGGGCTAAAAAGGGCTGTGAATGACTCGAACAGATGAAGAGATGGAAATCTTGGGAATTGGAGACAACATCTCTAGAGTATCAATTTACTAATGGTAATTGACACCAACATAATTGTGTTTGGAAAAAGGAAAAAATGGTATTGAAGTAGTAACGTTTTGGCTCTTGTGGTGCTTGAATTAGACCCTTCAAGGTTTAGGTTCACTCGTCAAACTTCATTTGTTAAGCGGCACACCGGGTTATCTGCAACGCCTGGTCTTAGATGGATTGTAAGACCTATTCTTTTTATTTACTTTCCATTATTACCATAATTGTTTTGAAAAAGGAAAAAAAAACAATGATTAGGTCCAATTTCTCACAAAAAGTCGATGCTTTTCAGGTGGCCTTTTTTAGGCAATTTTTTACATCGGTAACGAAGGTTGATTACCTTACATTGCGACATGGATTCATCAATGTAAGCTTGTGTGCTTTTATCAATCATTTTCCTCTAAAACACCATACCGAGTGCAAGAAAAAGTCTGAGTGACTTTCGAGCAAGGCTCAGTGTTTTTTGGACAGGGGAGGCTGAACCCAAAAAACAAATCGCGCTTGACTTATTATGTGTAAATTAACCAGACGAAAAACAAATTGCAGGCTCATTTTGCACCAAACAGCAAATTCAACTTCCACAAGTACATTAAGAGATCAATGGAGGATGACTTCAAGGTTGTCGTTGGTATTAGGTTGGCCTCACTCCCTTTTCGTCTGTCTAAGTGGATCATTAGCGAGTGGCTTAATTACATGTTAATCTGCGACTTCCTGACTGTTACGGTTGTTAATTCTGCAGCATTCCATTGTGGATATGCTCTATCATATTCCAGCTTCTCAATGTTTATGGTAATTTTAATTTTCATTACAACAATAATATTTAATTTGAAGCCAGAAAACAACGACTGTAGTTGACAACAATTTTGATTTGCTTTTGCTTGTGTAGGATGGTATACATTTACATGGTTACCATTTGTACCACTAGCAGTAAGATAATCTGCTTAATTAATTCCTAATTCTGTTTAGTATTCTGAACCTTAATTATCATCCTAGTAAATCTCTTTCTCTACGCTCACAGGTAATCCTTATTGTTGGTGCAAAGCTGGAGATTATTATTATGGAAATGGCTCGGGAGATCCAAGATAAAACTGCTGTGGTGAAAGGTGTTCCTGTGGTCGAGCCTAGCAACAAATACTTTTGGTTCAATCGCCCTGATATTATTCTTTTCTTAATACATTTCACCTTGTTCCAGGTAATCTTTGCACTCAATAATCTCTCAAGGCTTGATCTAGACATGGCAAAAACTAAAAAAATTACTAGGATTTCCGGTTGATGATTGTGATTTTCTTTTTTTAAAAAAAAAAAGTGTGAATCATTTTTTTTTTTTTGGAGGGAGGATTTAAGTGCTAGTTGAATGATAAGTTTATTGGAAACAGTTGTGCCACTTTCTAAAAAAAATAATAAAAAAAAAACCCTGAAGGAGCTAAGAAATTCATTTTTCCTGTAAACATTATAGCGGTGTTCATTTTCGGTTCAGTTTGATTTTTATTAAAAAAATAATTATTTTTTTAGTGTGTCTATTTAGATTAACACTTGATTAGGTAAAATTTTGTTTCTAAAAAATAAAGTTAATAAACATAACTGGATCTATCAATCATGTTGAGAGATTAAATATTTTAATATATATCTATCTCACAACTTTCTAATTTAGTATCTAGTTAATATTAATAATTTTATTTATTTATTTATTTATATATATATATATATGCATATAATTCTCGTTTTATTTGGTTAAATGCGTACACTAAATTTTTTATGTACCATTAATTTTTTTCTTCATAGAAAAAAAAAAGTTAGATATGTCTACACATTTAATTTTTTTCATTTTGAAAGAATGTTCTGACCTTCCACAAATGAATGTTAATTAATTTAGTAAGAAACATAATTTGCAATATACAGACTAATTACCTCTTAGTTTCTCCTAATACATATTCTTGATTGGTGCTCATGTTTCTAATTCTTACAGAATGCATTCCAGACGGCATACTTTTTGTGGACATGGGTAATTTAAGTCAATCTAAACTATAGTTTATTTGCTTTTCATGCCCACTTTCTATTTTTTGTATAATTGTTTTAATTTCTTATGACCAAAAACTTCTTCGATGCAGTATGAATTCGGATTGAAATCATGTTTCCATGACAATTTGTTGGAAATGCTTGCAAAAGTTGTCCTTGCCATTATCCTTCAATTTTTATGTAGCTATGTCACCTTCCCTCTCTATGCCTTGGTAACTCAAGTAAGCAACATGTCCAAAGATCACAAATAGTTGATTAACACTAAGTGCTGCTACCAATTCAAAGACGTCGACGAATGTTGTTTTTTTGTGTGTTTTTGAGCAATTGGCAGATGGGGTCTCACATGAAGAAAGCAATATTTGAAGAGCAAACATCAAAAGCAATAAAGAAATGGCAAAAGTCAGCAAAGGAAAGGAGAAGGTTAAAAAACAAGGCGGTGGCAGATGGTTCATCAAATGGGTTCTCAGTGACGAGTCCAGATCATCAGAGTGGTACCCCAAGCAGGGGCACATCACCATTGCACTTGCTTCACAAGTTCAAACACAACTCTACAGACATTGAAGGTGGTTTAAGTGCTTGTACTTCTCCTAGGTCTTGCTATTCTGAAACTGAGTTGTCTGAAATTGAAGGGGCGGCACCCTCTAGTGATGATTATGAATTGAGAAGGCAAAACAATCCTAAAAGACTAGAAGAAAGTCGTAGTGCTGATTTCTCTTTTGCCATGCCTTGAAAAGATTGAGGCAGCAGCTGGCTCTAGATGTGTATATAAATGGGTTTTGCAACTAAAATAAAGTGGAACCCAGGTGGTAATGTTAGCCATTTAGTTTGTCGATTCTACTACGTAATACAGTCGGTAGATAGACCAGCCTTGTTAGAGGAGCGTGGGATAAATTATTAGCTTGGAATAAGTTTGATTTTGAGTTTGACTATTTTTTATGTACAATGAAGAATGGTGGAGAGCAGTTCGTTAGCATTTGTGTCAAGTGAAATTGATTTCTTTGATTATACGGTGGAGGGTGCTCTGTTTTCCTGGTTTCTAACCCCTAAAAGGAGACTACTGTTCCATTTCAAATGACATGCTCTGTTTTTCTGTGCGGCGAGCTGATGTGTAAAAGATTAAAACAACAAAAATAATTTGCTATCGAATTTTACAGTAATTAGAAATTCTAATTGGTGTTTATAGATTTTAAATAAATAGCTGGTCATATAGTAAAAATGATAAACATTATCATATATATATTTTATCTAAAATAAATTATATTATTGTTTTGTTTTCAATGATAATAAATATGTTTTATTGTTGTTTGCCTGAATTTATATGTATATTATTCATAGTATTGTTTTTGTTCACAAAACAACTTCCAAATACTATGAATAAAAAATTAGGAACATAATAAATAAATTAAAAAGAAAACATTTAATATTTATGTTTAATCTATTTTTACAAAACAACAAGTCAGCAAGAATAATATCAATTTGTGACAATCCTTTTAAGCAATGATTTTAGATGTTGTGTACCATATGTTAGCATAGAATTGTTTTCAAAAACTTTCCTAGTTCTTGAAAGATTTAGAAATAAATAAATGAAAGTATGTTGTATATATTGAGAAAGATATTTTAAATGAGATTAAAAATAAAATAATTATAAAACAGTTTTAAAATATAAAATCTCCAAGAGCAATTATAATATAAATTTTTTTATTTTAAAAATATTCTTAAATTAATTTTAATTGACTTGTATTGATACATATATTTCAAATTAATTTTTTTATATAACAAATGTATGTATAACAAATAATATCAAATATTTATTAAATATTTATTAGTAATTTATCCCACCATTTAAAAGAGAATGATGCGGACAGTTCGTTCTTTGTTACAGAACAACAAGAGGTTGCTATGAACTGAATTGCAAGCTTGCTGGAATTACTATCATACACGAATTGCCACCGCACTTTCCTTATTCAACATAGATTCTTAGTTGGGGCCCTTAGTGCCTTTTTTGTTATTTCTGTTATTGCCTAGGACGTGCATTCGGGACATAAGTCCTGTTTTTATGGGGGATTTCCTGTCACCCCTTATTTTTCCTATTTAATTCCGTAAGTCATTATTTGAGTAGGATTAGGGATGGCAAGCTTATAAATACAAGCAGCCATTCACTTAGGAAGATACTTTTGATTTGATTGAATAACAGTTTTCATTCAGAAACAGTAATCTTTTACTCGTGGATTCGAGTGTTTTTATCACTTGTTCGTGGACTCGAACACAATCAAAGAAAAGGGATGGTGATCCTTCTTTTCATAAACTTCCGCTACGTCAGTTGGTATCAGAGCAGGTTTATCGTTGTTCAGATGTCAAACACACTGAACGAACGAGAAGCCCTTGATGGCGAAATTCATGAAAACAACGTAATCACACAACCCGAATTTAGAACTTTCCAGCATGAAACCCAGCAAACCTTGCAAGCAATACAGGCAACCCTTGCTAGATTAACAACTGGAACTAATCAGCGGTGTGAGGATGAGAGGGTTCGCGAGGATTACAGGGAACAGATTGCCCCTGCTCGTGAACACAATCCAATTTCACGTAGGCAGCTAGCCTACGAGGAGGAACTAAGTGACGATGAAGAATATGCCGAACGCATATTGAGACCCAATCGGCAAGGCTATCACAATGTGGGAGAGCGAGGGCCTCAGTCGTTTCGCATGAAGATGGACCTACCTAGCTTTAATGGTCAGCTTCAGATTGAAGGATTTCTCGACTGGTTAGCAGTAGTGGAGAGATTCTTTGACTACATGGAGATCCCTGAAGAAAAAAAGGTGAAGCTGGTCGCTTACAAATTAATGGGAGGAGCCTCTGCTTGGTGGGAACAATTGCAACTCACACGGATGAGGCAGAGAAAAGGGATGGTTCAAACCTGGTCCAAGATGAGACGACTACTGCGTTACAGGTACTTACCACTAGATTATAAGCAAATACTGTTTCAACAGTATCAGGACTGCAGACAAGGGAGCCGAACAGTTCAAACATATGTTGAGGAATTCCATAGATTATCGTCTCGTAATAATCTGTTGGAGTCGGACGCACAACAAGTTGCCAGGTTCATTGGAGGATTGCGTTTAAATATACAAGACCGAGTTTCCATGCACACCATTTATTCCTTAACAAAAGCTATTAATTTAGCTACAAAAGCAAAAACACAATTGGACAGGACAAGACTAACCAGTGTAGCAAGGGTCCCGGTTGAATCTATTCATGTTGCAGCACACAAAGAAAAGTTCCCACTAAACCCTCCACCCTTCATATCTAACTTTACAAAAGGGCCAAGTAGCAGCAGGACGCAAATGACGACCGCAGGAGTAGTGCCTCCAGAAGCACCAAGGAATCCATATTCCAGACCAGCTTCAGATAAATGCTACAGGTGTGGACAACCGAGGCATCGTTCTAATCAATGTCCAAAACAGGGGGTAGTAAATCTGATTGAGCTAGGAGAGGGAACAGACCTAGAGGCAGAGAGGATAGAGGACGAGACTGAGTACACCTATGAAGAAGAAGAAATTACAGGAGGAGATGATGGAGAATTACTCTCACGTTCTCTAGTAGTTAGAAGACTTCTGCTAGCACCAAAACAGATGGATCAGTCGTAGCATCACAACATATTTCGGACCCGGTGTACTGTGAACAAAAGAGTATGTGACGTTATTATTGACAATGGCAGCAGCGAGAACATCATCTCCAGAACCATGGTGACGAAGCTAGGCTTGAAAACAGAGAAACATCCCTCACCTTATAAGATTGGCCGGATCAAGCAGGGTGCAGAGACAAAGGTTACTGAAACTTGTCGCATTCAATTTTCTATTGGGAAAAATTACGTGGATGAGATTACTTGTGATGTTGTCGAAATGGATGCCTGTCATATGATCCTAGGCAGGGCGTGGCAATATGATATGGACATTACCTACAAAGGCAGGGACAATGTGTATGTCTTCATGAGAGGAGGGCAGAAGGTAGTATTGGGTCCACTAAAGGAAGAATTCTCTTCTGCAAAACCAAAGGCTCATGGTAAGCCTATATTACTGGTTGATGGGGGGACATTTATAACAGAAACCAACGGGGCCAGTGAGGTTTTTGCAATAGTAGTCGGTGGTGGAATTGAAACCAACCCTCCCAACATTCCAAAGGTACTACAACCTTTACTAGAAGAATTCCAGGCCATCATACCCGCAGAATTACCAGAGGGGTTGCCCCCCATGCACGACATTCAGCATCACATTGATTTAATGCCCAGGGCTAGCCTACCAAATCAGCCACACTATCGGATGAGTCCGAAAGAAGGTCTTGTCCTACAGGAGCAGGTGGAAGAACTGATAAAGAAGGGGTCAATTCAGGAGAGCATGAGCCTTTGTGCAGTGCCCGCCTTGTTAGTACCAAAGAAAGACGGTAGTTGGCGCATGTGCATCGACAGCCGAGCTATCAACAAAATCACTATTAAGTATCGATTTCCCATTCCTCGATTAGAGGATATGCTAGACATGCTGGCCGGTTCTAAAATCTTTTCCAAAATTGACTTACGAAGTGGGTACCATCAGATTCGAATCAGACCCGGGGATGAATGGAAAACAGCTTTCAAAACGAAGGATGGTTTATATGAGTGGTTGGTAATGCCGTTTGGACTATCCAATGCTCCTAGTACTTTCATGCATTTAATGAATTAGGTACTCAAACCATTTACTGGCCATTTTGTTGTAGTATACTTCGATGACATATTGATTTATAGCCGGTGTGAATCTGATTACCTTGAGCACTTGCGAGAAGTACTTACAGTTTTGTAGCAGAACAAATTATATGTTAATTTAACGAAGTGCAGATTCATGACTAGCAGTTTGTTATTTTTGGAATTTATTGTGAGTGCTGATGGGATTAAAGTCGATGAAGAAAAAATTCGAGCCATTCGGGATTGGCCTACCCCGAAAAATGCCGGCGACGTGCGTAGCTTTCACGGGTTAGCCACATTTTACAGGCGATTCGTCATGGATTTTAGCCGAATTGTTGCACCAATCACTGAATGTATGAAAAAAGGCAAATTCCATTGGGGAACCGAAGCAGAGCACAGTTTTGCACTAATTAAAGAGAAGTTATCTTCTGCCCCAGTTTTAGCACTACCAGATTTTGATAAACTATTTGAGGTAGAATGCGATGCTTCTATCGTTGGCATTGGTGCTGTTCTATCTCAAGAGGGTAGACCCATTGCATTCTATAATGAGAAACTTAGTGAGGCTCGTCAGAAGTGGTCCACCTACGAACTTGAGTTGTACGTTGTATTTCGAGCTCTGAAAGTGTGGGAACATTACTTAGTGCAAAGGGAATTTATTCTATTCAGTGATCACCAAGCACTAAAATTCCTTAACAGTCAAAGCAACGTGAACCGAATGCATGCTCGTTGGGTTGCCTTCATCCAGCGATTCACCTTCACATTGAAACACAAGTCAGGACAGCTGAATAAAGTGGCTGACGCATTAAGCCAGGAAGTGTCACTGCTCATCACCATGCGGGCTGAAGTCATAGGCTTCGAATACCTTAAAGAATTATATGCAGAAGATGAGGATTTCAAAAATATCTGGAGCAAGTGTCAGCAGGGGCTATCTCATGAAGGAATGCATATTCACGAGGGCTACTTGTTTCGGGGCAACCAATTATGTATTCCCAGAAGTTCATTACGGGAGCAAATAATCCATGAACTACACGGGAGTGGCTTGGGAGGACACCTAGGACGAGATAAAACCATGGCTCTTGCAGAAGAACGATACTACTGGCCCCAACTAAAGCGAGATATTGGCAGCCATGTCAAGCGGTGTCCAACATGCCAAGCAGCCAAAGGCCAAACACAGAACACAGGCCTATACCTACCCTTACCTGTACCAGCAGCTCCTTGGGAGGATCTTTCGATGGATTTCATCCTAGGACTTCCACGAACGCAGCGGGGTGCCAACTCAGTCTTTGTAGTGGTGGACAGGTATTCCAAAATGGCCCATTTTATTGCCTGCAAAAAGACTTCTGATGCCGTGCATGTGGCTAATCTATTCTTCAAGGAAGTTGTTCGCCTACACGGGGTCCCTAAATCTATCACCTCAGATAGGGACACTAAATTTCTTAGCCATTTTTGGAGAACCTTGTGGCGGCGGTTTGACACAACACTTAACTTCAGTAGCACCAACCACCCTCAAACCGATGGACAAATAGAGGTGGTGAACCGCACTCTGGGCAACTTAATTCGCTGCCTATCTGGAGAGAAGCCTAAACAATGGGATCTTACGTTGGCTCAAGCCGAGTTCGCCTACAACAGAATGCTGAACAGATCAACTGGGAAGACACCATTTCAAGTGGTATACTGTCAGCCCCCAAGTCATGCATTAGACTTGGTTCCCCTACCAAAGCTTCCAGGAATGAGTATTGCAGCGGAGCATATGGCTGATCAGGTTAAAGCCATTCAAGAAGAGGTGCGTAAGAAACTGGAAGAGTCCAATGCCAAATACAAAGCAGCTACAGACCGGAAACGACGACTTAAATTATTCAAGGCAGGAGACCTTGTAATGGTGTATCTACGTAAAGGGCGGTTGCCAATGGGAACATTTAACAAATTAAGCGACAAGAAGTATGGCCCCTATCAGATTCTACAAAAAATTAATGACAATGCATATCGAGTTGCCCTCCCTGCAGAAATGGCAATATCTTCTACATTCAATGTTGCTGACCTGTTCGAGTATCATCCACCCGACGAGTCACCCTCCAACCTGACTAACTCGAGGGCGAGTTATTTTCGAGCGAGGAGACCGATGCGGGACGGTTCGTTCTTTGTTACAGAACAACAAGAGGTTGCTATGAACTGAATTGCAAGCTTGCTGGAATTACTATCATACACGAATTGCCAGCTGCACTTTCCTTATTCAACATAGATTCTTAGTTGGGGCCCTTAGTGCCTCTTTTGTTATTTCTGTTATTGCCTAGGACGTGCATTCAGGACATAAGTCCTGTTTTATGGGGGATTTCCCTGTCACCCCTTATTTTTCCTATTTAATTCCGTAAGTCATTATTTGAGTAGGATTAGGGATGGCAAGCTTATAAATACAAGCAGCCATTCACTTAGGAAGATACTTTTGATTTGATTGAATAACGGTTTTCATTCGAAACATGTAATCTTTTACTCGTGGATTCGAGTGTTTTTATCACTTGTTCGTGGACTCGAACACAATCAGAGAAAAGGGACGGTGATCCTTCTTTTCATAAACTTCCGCTACGTCAGAGAATCTTCTACTGCTGCTCACGGTTGAAGATGAGAGAAACTGGTCCGCTCTGGAAGGAGGAGCTTCCACTGTCTTGTGAGGAGAAGCTACCGCTGGACCGAAAGGAGCCGCCGGTCTGCTGCTCACACTTCGCTTCCTCCGATCGAGAAGACAATCCTGCGCTTGTTCACGGTGGAACCAGAGCCGCGATGAAGCTGGTCACGTTGCAAGGAGCTATTGGAATTTGCTGCTGATGGCATGACTGAAACTCACGTTGTTGAAACCAGTGCGGCTGCTGTGAGGAGAAGCTCTTCTCTTCCTCCCTCCAGTTTTGACTTTCACTTTTGCTGCCCTATTTTTTGCTCAATCAAAATGATAATAGCAAGCTTTGCAACATTTCCAACTTTATTGTCAAACAAAGATGCAACTTTCGGAGGTAGATTATCTGGTGCTATTTGCACATTGTATGGAATTTTCAATATGCAGTCTCCGGTTTGAATGCTTTTAGAAGCAAACAATGACCGGTTGTGTGCTGATTTGCCAACGTAAAGCTTTGAAGAAACTTCAATTCTAGAAATAAATCTCTTGAGTTGGATAATTAGTTAATCAATAAATTTAATAATTTTATTTATTTTTCTTAGCTAAAATAGTTGGTAGCTTATACTTCACACTTAGTAGGTCAAGGTAACTTATGGCTAGTACTTGCAAAAGATCTATTTTGATGGAGGTGAGAACTCTTAAATGCTTAAACAAGTATCTTTTTAGAAAGAGAAAATACAAGAATATTCTAAAGAGAGATGCTCTGAAAATATATATATAGTAGAGAATAAAAATTGTGAACCTTTGTTCTGAAGGTCTCATGGTGTATTTATAGCTCACGAGTCTTATTCTTTTACGAAGAGAAAGTTTAGAGTGTAATCTTACTCTAATAGTATTTAATGAAGGATAAATATTTCTTACATCTATATTAATATTTGATGAGAATATGGTGGGTCTCTAGAGGACTTTTATACACCTAAAAAGTGTAGAAAATTAGGGTCCAAGACATCAAATGTAACTAAGTCTATGAAGATGGAGTTCTTCCCCAATGTTAGATTCAAGGGAGGATGATCATTTCCTTAGGCGTGCTCTAGGAAAGATGATCACTACCTTGGCTGCCAAATCCATGTACTTTGGATCTGGTATGTTTGCTAGACTCATGTTGTCTTGAACTTAGTGGACCGTCAAGTCCAACTACCTTGGGCCTAGCATGTTTGCTAGACCTGCATTACCTCATTCTCATGAGCGTGTCAAGGAAGGATGATCTATTTAATATTATTTTAATATATTTTTAAATAAAAAACAAAAAATACTTTAAAAAATAAACAAAATATAAAACATCTTCCTTTCTTGCTTTAACGTTGGTTAAATTTATTTATTTTCTGTTTCAGCTTGTCGGCCAGTTCCGTTTTTTTTTTCCTTCGTTTTAAGCATAAGTTTACACAGTATTCTAGAAAAAAAAAACAAGGAATTCTCTCAACGGTGAAATCTTTTTTTTTTTAATAAAATACTCAAAACCTTGTATCAGATTGGCTCCCACCACGTGGCAAACCATAAAATTAGTGGCGAAACCTCAACACTTTTTAATTTTTATCTATCATTGGAGATATTCCTTTTTTTATATATATATATAAATAAACTTTGAAAGGTAACAATCATAATCTGCAATACTAGGATCGATGATTTCTCTTTTTGTTAACAATTATATAAACCTTGTATCAGATCAACATTTTAATTTCTCTTTTTTGTTAACAATGAATAGATTGATTTCAAGGACATCTTGTACGTAAAACTATCATTGTCCGACGTCAAGCTTTTCAGAGAATGCGAGAACCCCGTCAATAAAAACACGTAATGATCGATCGATGAATATCCAAAGTGATCAATTACATGCTGCAATATGAGGATCTAAGCAAATGTACCACTACCAGAAAACCGGAGAAAAGCAACGGAATTACCGACGGAATTTTTCCGTCGGTAATTTATACCGACGGAACTAATTCCGTCTCAAAATCTGCCGGTAAATACCGACGGAATTTTTCCGTCGGTAATTCCGTCGGTATATACCGACTGAATTACCGACGGGATATACAGTTCGTCTGGAAAAATGCAACGGCGCGGTGACGTCAGGCGATTTTACCGACGGAAATTACCGACGGATTCAAACCGAGATAGCCGTATGCAGTGACGTGGCGAATTCACCGGCGGCATCACCGACGGAATCACCGACGGAATGAATCCGTCGGTGATTCCGTCGGAAAAACGACTATATGACCCATCTGCCGACACTCTCTTCTTCCTCTCGTTTCTCCTTCTTCTTCTTTCCCATCCCACCTCTCCCCTCCCAAACTGCACCAAACACCCATCCCAAACTCTCCACTATTCTCAACACGAGCACTCGGGTTTCTTATATCTTGTACGTGGTCACAATATCCGTTTCTTGTAGATTTTATCATTTTTTTTGTAAGTAAATCTATCCTTTTTAGTTTTAATATTTAATTGTGAATTTTATTATTGTTTTAGTATATGTATTTTGTTAACGTTTGTACTTGTTTAATTGTTATTTATCAAAGAAACTTGTAGTATGAATATTGTATAATATTTTTGTAGTTGTTATAGTTTGTTTTAGATTTTATCAAATTATATTTGTTTGTAAATTGTTGAAATTTTGTTTGAATTACACCGAATTAAATGTGTCGTTGTGATGAAATAAATAATTAATAGCTTGTTTAAGTGTCTTGTTTAATTGTTATCAATTATATTTGGAAGTTGTGATTTACGTAAATTTATATATGTATAAATTTGTATGTATGTATGAACGTTGATAGTTGATAATTGATAATGAATATTTAACATAAGTGTTGTTTTAGTTTGTTGGATAATGTCGGGGAAAACCAATATTTTTGTTATGTTTTATAGAGGTTCAATAGAAGTCATGGATGATCGTTCATGGATGTATCGGGACTCACCCCAAGGATTGCGGAGGATGGATTATTGTAACGGTGTCCAGGGTTTTATTAATTTCGCAACATCTATTCCGAGGAATTTTACTGATGGCGGTATTAGGTGTCCATGCGGGAAGTGTAAAAATTTAAAGTTTACGCATCAAGATGTTGTAATGATGCATCTTCTAACCAAAGGGTTCATGGAAGATTACTCGTGTTGGTATGCTCATGGAGAACTATTTGTTCCCGATGAGAGCATGGAAGAACAGGTGGTTGGGTCAACTTCTAGTGCTAGCAACATGCATGAAGTTGGAAATGAGAACAATAATCCTTACGGGAATATGGTTATGGATGCAATGAGAATGAGTGAAGGTAATGTCGGGGAATGTCCAATCGTAGAAGAAGAACCTAATGCGGATGCAACGAAGGTTTTTTGATCCGTTGAGAGATTCGACGAACCATTATGGGATGGCCGCACGAACCACGATAAATTATCAGCCGTAGCACGGTGTTCACCATCAAGTCAGATCACGGGTTGAGTGAGGCCGGTTATGACAAGATTATTGAATGGGCGAGAAGCATTTTACCTGAAGGGAATAGGCTGAAAGAGAACTTCTATCTTTGCCAAGTCCATGATGAAACCCCTCGGTTTAGGATACCGAGAAAATTGATATATGCCCTAACTTCGCATGTTATACTACCTTGAAAATTCGAGATGACCGAGTGCATGACATGCGGGCATTCCCGTTACAAACCCAGAACTGGTAGAGGGAAGACTCTCGTGGCATATAAAAAACTTAGATACTTCCCAATCACACCTAGACTGCAGAGGTTATTCATGTCACCAAGGACTGCGAGCACATGACATGGCACCAATCACACCACGCGGTTGATGGAGTGATGGTTCATCCTTCGACGGTGAAGCCTGGAAACACTTTAACAGGATGCATCCTCCCTTTTCACTTGAATCAAGGAACGTGCGTCTTGGGTTGTGTACGAGACGGATTCAACCCCTTCGGGTCATTTGCTTGCTCCTTATTCTTGTTGGCCGGTCATACTGACGGTTTATAACTTGCCACCGGGGATGTGTATGAGGCCGGAGTTCATGTTTTTATCTATGGTCATACCAGTCCGAGCGGTCCGGGCGGAATATAGATGTTTGTCTTCGTCCGTTGATTGATGAGTTGATGCGGTTGTGGTCCTCCGGAGCTTTGACTTATGACATCTCGAGGAAACAAAATTTTGTTATGAGAGCGGCTTTGATGTGGACTATCAATGATTTCCCAGCTTATGGAATGGTTTACGGTTGGAGCACGCATGGAAAGCTAGCATGTCCATATTGTACGGAGAACAACAAGGCATTCACGCTAACAAACGGGGTAAAGCTTCTTTTTTTGACTGTCACCGTCGTTTCTTGCCACATAACCACAGGTACGAAAAGAACAGAAAGGATTTCTTTGTTGGCGAGTTGAAAATGATGTTGCACCCCGCGTCTTTCCGGTGAAGAATTGCTTGATGTTGTGTCGGAGTACGGTGAAATTGTGTTTGGTCTCCAATCGGGTAGCGAAGTTTCCTGGTTTTGGTTTGACCCATAATTGGGTGAAGCGAAGTATATTTTGGGAGCTTCCTTATTGGAAGACCAATCTTCTCCGCCATAACCTTGACGTCATGCACATTGAAAAGAACGTGTTTGAGAACATTTTCAACACCGTCATGGATGTGAAGGGGAAGACAAAGGACAACATCAAGGCTAGATTGGATGTAGCATTGTTCTGTAACCGTAAAAATATGGAGTTGGTTTGTGATGGGTCACGGGTCGCAAAACCAAGAGCAAGCTTCGTGCTAGAGAAAAACGCACAACTACTAGTCTACAAATGGCTTAAGAGTCTGCGTTTCCCCGATGGACATGCCTCGAACATATCGAGGCTGGTTAATACGGAGGAATGCGAGATTATATGGAATGAAGAGTCATGACTGCCATGTGTTTATGCAAACACTCATCCCATTAGCTTTTCGTGATTTGTTGCCAAAGGGGATATGGGATGCACTAACGGAGATTAGTCATTTCTTCAGAGACATATGCTCTAGCAAGTTGAATGTTGATCACATTGAAAGGCTTGAAAAGAATATCGTCGAGACAATATGCAAACTTGAGATGATATTCCCTCCATCATTTTTTGACTCAATGGAGCATCTACCCGTACATTTACCGTTTGAGGTAAAAGTTGGAGGACCGGTCCGGTGCGGATGGATGTATCCATTCGAGAGGTTAGATATTACAGTTGCTATGATATTTATAATTAAATGTTTTTATTTTTATTTTAATGTTTTTAATTGATAATTTTTTATTAATATATATATATATATATATATATATATGCGGGTACTTGTTCAATCTTAAAAAAAAAGGTTAAGAACAAGGCGCATGTTGAGGCGTCAATATGTGAGGCGTATATTGTTGAGGAGATCTCAACATTTATCTCATACTATTTTGAACCTCATTTGAGAACGAGGATAAACCGTGTTCCACGGCATGATGATGGTGGTGAAGTGCATTCAAGTGGGAACTTGTCAATATTCTCCAATCTCGGACGACCCACACCTAAAAATGCCGTGAGGGGAAGATATTTGTCTCGAAATAGAGTTCGACAAGCACACAATTATGTCCTATTTAACTGTGATGAGCCGAGACCTTTTATTAAGTAAGTAGATGTTCGACTTAAACTTTGTCAAGAGTGTACGATTTATGTTTTGTGATACTATACACTCATATACTTTGGAACAACCTTGCAGGCAACATCGACGATACTTACTGTCCAATAACTCACAAATGACCGAATCCCAGATCTTTCAATTACAAGATGAACAATTTGCCACATGGTTTAGAACACATGTAAGTCCTATCACAAACTCATTATCTCTTGCAATGTAATTAATTGTAGTCAATGTTACATAATATCCGTTTATTGATTATTGTTGTATTTAATTTACAAGCTAGGTTTATCAAATGGGAGGTAGTGCTGCTATTTCACTGTCTTTACTATGTCTGGGCCCCGAAAGAAAAGTCAAGTGCTATAATGGATATTTTGTCAATGGATATGTCTTTCATACTGAAGAATACGGGCATGGAAGAAAGACATACAACGATGTTTGTATTAAGGGATCGACTTCTAGTGAGTTTGAAGTTGACTACTACGGTAGATTGGAAGAGGTCATCGAACCGCAATATCATAGCGAGCAAAATAGAGTGTTTTTATTCAAATGTTATTGGTATGACACAACCGACCGAGGAATCGAGTAGATCCTCACTATGGTCTCGTTGAAATCAACTCAAAAGCTAGACACCGCAACGTAAACGACGTCTTTGTTTTCGCAAAGCAATGCCAACAAGTTTATTACACATGCACCCCTTCCTTTAGAAAGGACCGATCAAGAGTTGATTGGTTATCCGTTTTAAAAACAAAACCCAAGGGTCGTGTCGAGGTTGTTCGGGATGAGAACGAAGACACAAGTGTGATAGATGAAGTCTTTCAAGCTAGTGAGTTGGTTGAACCATACCGAGTTGCTCCGTCGATTGACTTAGAAGAAAATTTGAATTTTCGTGTTTTCAACGATAGTCTTGTTGATGTTGACGCAGAGGAGTTGAATGTTGTTCCGAGATCTACTAGTGGAAAAAAGAATATTGTTGAAGAAGATGATAACGAAATTGAAGAGTGCGATGAAGCCGATGATAACAATTCAATAGAGGACGAAGATGAAAATTCCGACTAACTAAACATGTTATAAAGCCTTATTTTTATAATGTAATAATTTGAAACATGAAATATTTATTCTTCTTTAAGGGTCACCTGTTATTGTGTTGTGTGTCTTTGTAAGATTTCAATTTAAGATTTTTTGAGAGGGTTACATAAAAAAAATAAGAAAAATTTACCACATTCACCGACGGATATACCGACGGAATATAATCCGTCGGTATTTCACGAGAGAGTTGCAAAATAAATTACGGGATTTTGCCACATTCACCGACGGCTTTCCGACGGTTTTCCGACGGTTTTTCCGACGTACGTACCGACGGAATCACCGACGGGTTGCCGCACGCATGGCCGACACGTGTCCGTCCGCACGACACCGACGGAATTTCCGACATCCAATACCGACGGCATTACCGACGGATCACGCATGGCTGACACGTGTCCGTCCGCACGATTACCGACGGCATTTCCGACGTCCAATACCGACGGCATTACCGACGGATCACGCATGTCTGACACGTGTCCGCGTGCTCGTTTACCGACGGAATTTCCGACGGCATTGCCGACGGATCGAAAAGTTTGGCGGGATTTTCCAAACTTTTCGGTGCGAATTTCAATTAATTTCCGACGGAATTACCGACGGAAATTAATTGCACCGACAGCAATTAAATTCCGTCGGAAATTCCGTCGGAAATATTGCTTTATAAGCACCCGACTTTGGTCATTTTCTCCCCTTCTCCTCTTCTCCCTTTCTCCTCTTCTCCCTTTCGATCTCTTCTTCTCTTCTCCTCTTCTCCCTTTCTCTTCTCCTCTGCTCTTCTTCTCTCATTTATATTTAGCTTTTAGAAGGATTTTATTGTTTTGGTGGTAGTTTTAAAAGGTATGTATATTTTTTTCTTTTTCTTTTTATTTTTTTATTTTAATTATGATTTTTTTTTTTGGTGTTCTTTGTTTTGTATATTGTTTGTAGATAACATCTTAAATTCAACACATTATTAAGGTAAGCATTTTTTATTCCCAAATTTATTTTGAATTGATATAATGTTTTTTTGTTTTGTGTTTATGTTGTGTGTTGTGTAGTGTTTTTTAGTTTATTAATTTTATTTATTAATTTTAGTTTTTTAGTTTTGATATTATTGTTTGTATTGCTATAATTGTTATTGTTGAATTTATGTTAAAAATGTTAATTTATATATATAATTGTTATTGTTGATTTATTTTAAAAATGTTAATTTATATATATAGAATTGCTTTTTAATTAGTTTATCTTAATTTAGGATATTATTGTTTGTATTGCTATAATTGTTATTGTTGAATTTATGTTTAAAATGTTAATTTATATATATAATTGTTATTGTTGATTTATTTTAAAAATGTTAATTTATATATATAGAATTGCTTTTTAATTAGTTTATCTTAATTTAGGATATTATTGTTTGTATTGCTATAATTGTTATTGTTGAATTTATGTTTAAAATGTTAATTTATATATATAATTGTTATTGTTGATTTATTTTAAAAATGTTAATTTATATATATAGAATTGCTTTTTAATTAGTTTATCTTAATTTAGGATATTATTGTTTGTATTGCTATAATTGTTATTGTTGAATTTATGTTTAAAATGTTAATTTATATATATAATTGTTATTGTTGATTTATTTTAAAAATGTTAATTTATATATATAGAATTGCTTTTTAATTAGTTTATCTTAATTTAGGATATTATTGTTTGTATTGCTATAATTGTTATTGTTGAATTTATGTTTAAAATGTTAATTTATATATATAATTGTTATTGTTGATTTATTTTAAAAATGTTAATTTATATATATAGAATTGCTTTTTAATTAGTTTATCTTAATTTAGGATATTATTGTTTGTATTGCTATAATTGTTATTGTTGAATTTATGTTTAAAATGTTAATTTATATATATAATTGTTATTGTTGATTTATTTTAAAAATGTTAATTTATATATATAGAATTGCTTTTTAATTAGTTTATCTTAATTTAGGATATTATTGTTTGTATTGCTATAATTGTTATTGTTGAATTTATGTTTAAAATGTTATATTAATCCGTAAATTTGAATGTATGACTTTAATCTAATGTTTGTAACTCTAAGTACCAATTTAACAATGAATGTTCATAGTTGTAATTCTATATGATGTTATTGAAAAAAATGTTGTGTTGATGATGATGAGTTGGGTTGAGATCCGGGATGATTGGATCGGGATGTGAAATAAAATTGGAAGTGTAATATGATTTTGTCGACAACTTGGGACCCCCAAGACAGGGGAGACTCGTCGAATTTTTTTAAATAATCGAAGTTAATTATGTAATTATTCGTATACATTTGTGTAGATGCGTAGAATGAAATCTACAAAGACGTCGTCGTAAGACGGTTGCGGCTAGTTCTTCTAGCAGCGAGGAGGATGTATCCTTAGGTGCTGATCACGGCGAGGAATCTACGCCAACTTGTGATGTCAGCCTCTTCTAGCGGTTTCACAGCGCAGAGGCGGTGTGCCTTCACGCTGAGGTCAATTCACCCGCAAGTACCAGGCACAATGGAAGGATGACCTCTCAATGTAAGTTTGTTTAGGTTTTAGTTTTTTTTTTTATACTTATAACATAATTTATGAACAACTAATTAATATTAATTACTACTTTTATTTAATTTCAGGTTCACAAACATTGAGGGCTGCAAGGACTATAACATTGGCGTTTAAATCGTCGATGGAGATTCCATTGTTTCAATGGAGCCAGGTTTCCAAACATCCTGAGTGGAAACCTAATATCGATGCATGGTTTAAGCGATTTCGGGTCGGTGTTAATTTTTAATTTCCAGCTTGAATTTAATAAATGATTTTTATAATTTTATATCTTGTACTATTTTTATTTTATATGAATTATTTATATACACAGAACAAATTTGAGTGGGATAGGACGGACAACAATGTTGTGAGGAGGGTATGGGAGAATCACGCGGCAACTAGGTAACATCAAAAATAATATTTATTTTTGTTTTATAATTTTATTTTTTAAATTCTAATTTGTTACTATGGAAGTAGGTTGCGTGATTTTTGGTATGACACCCAAAAAAAATCAAAAAGACATGCGAGGGATAACGGTCTTGAAGGATGGAATGAGGTGGCGGTTTGGCGGGAATTCAAACCGCCATTCATCTCGGGGAAATATGGACGGCATATATTGAGCACGTGACCTCGGAGCGGTTCTCACGACGCTCACGATCTGCGCCGACAACCGGAACCGGCAAATTTATGGTTCGGTGACCACGCACACCGGTGGATCCGTCCCATTCGGCGCACATGCAAAGCGGATGGTAAGATTAATTTTAATGAAATATATCGTTAATTAATTTGTCGTTCCTTATAATATATTTAACTTTCAATCTATTTTTTCCTTACAGGCTGCGTCTCTTGGACGTGAACCGAGTCCAATGGAGCTGTTTTCTAGAGACGCATGTGCGGAGTCAAGACCGCCAAAAGGGGGTGCGGCGGTTCGTGGACAACCGTGCTCGGCAGCACTTCGTGGTATGTTCGTCCATTCATTTTATTTTGTAAGTTATTATTTTCTTGAATTGCATCTTGAATTGCATTTGATGATTTTTTTACCGATGGAATTTTCGGGAGACCTATAATAGCCGGTTGAGGGAGAGATATGGGGACAATCCGTCGACCCATCCAGATTTCGATCCGGATTTGTGGATGGAGGCGGGATCGTCGGGGTGGACCCGATAAAAATAGGGTCTACGGGCTCTCCAACACTACGGCCGACAACTTGCGTTCGACTCGTAGTGTCTCAACCGTTGGAAGCTCTCCATCGCTATCGAACACCCGGTCCGAGGAGTTCATTGCGTTGAAACAACAATATCAACAACTCTCGACGAATTATGATGAGCTCCGTCAAATAGTCATGGAGATGAGATCAAAGATGGGTGACGATACTTGTGCGGCTTCCTTTTGGCCGTATGGTCCTCGGGAACAACCAGCCTCCTCCTCCTCCGCCTCCTCCTCCAGCTCCGCCGCTATTCTAGTTTAATTTTGTTGTTTAAACACATTAAATTTGTAATGAATATTATTTAACATTACTTTTACATTTTTAATGTTTAATGCATTTCTATTTGTTTATTAAGGTTTTTTACAATTAATAAATTATTTTTTTATATATATTTTAAATACCTACCGACGGATATACCGACGGATATTATCCGTCGGTATTTAACAGAGAGTTGCCGAATAATTACCATCCATGCCATTATTACCGACGGCATAACCGACGGATAATATCCGTCGGTGATTAAATTCCGACGGCTTTACCGACGGATTATATCCGTCGGTATTACACAGAGAGTTGCAACAAAATTACCAGCAATGCCATACTTACCGACGGATTGTCCGTCGGTAATGCCGTCGGTAATTACCCTTGAAATTACCGACGGAATAAATCCGTCGGTATTGTTCCCGCGGGAAATTTTTTTGGCGCGCGTGTATCCGTCTCCAGAACCGTCGGTGTTTCCGTCGGTAGGTTGTTTTTTTTATTTGCGACCGAATTAGCGACGGAATTGGGATTTACCGACGACTGTTTTACCGACGGACCCCGTCCGTCGGTGAGTCCGTCGGTATTATTTTTACCGACGGATTGCATTGCTGTTACCGACGGAATTAGTCCGTCGGTAAAACTGGATAATGTTGTAGTGTACAGAAATCTAGTAAGAAGGACTCTTGGAGTGGTTTCATATTGTGCCATCTAGTCTCCATATATACACACCATCAACTTGGTCAACACGTTTTCTTACACGGCGAGGTCCGGTCCTCTCTATACACCATGAATTTCCCAGTAGTAGATCTGTTCTTACAGTAATGGTATTTATAAGTTATTGTTGATTTCAGTACCGGAGGGTACGTCTTGCTAGCGACCACCTTTGATCGAGCTGCTCAACTCTTCCCCCAACACCAACTAACCTGATCCTCGTCTCATTAGGCCAACCCAAGTCTTACTTCCTTAGTTAGGTCTAAACCAGACAACCTACCAAGAAAAAACCCATGATAACGTTCATAAGAGTCCTGAAACAGCAGCCTCACCACTTGTATTACTCTTCTCGTAATTGATTTTTAACGTTTTCGTGTTTCTAATGTGCGAAGATGCTTAGACTGGAGAGCTTGTTTTACTATAAAAAACAACCATTAATCTCTTGATGGGTTTTCTTAGCCATTAATTTGTCCATCAAACTTCTTTTTTAATACAACTGGACAACTGTGACAATGACCCCCCCGCCCCTGTACAAAGGACAACTTACATATTTAAAAAAAAAAAAATGGAAAGGCTGAGTCAATGGATTGGAAGGGTGTAATTATTTAAATATCTAAGTTGTCCTTTATTTGTATATAGGTGGGGGGTAATTGTCACAGCTGTCACAGCCTTTCCAATTTTCTTCCGCACAAGATTGATGGCCCGTGCGTGATGCCGTAGACCAGAAAAATAAACAAACATATTGATGGATGATTTAAAGAATTATCCAATTAAGAGAATGATATAAAATATTGAATGATGTAATTTAAAGATAATTTAATTAAAAAAATAATTAAAATAAATTAATATTAAAAGAATAAGAATCAAATCTGAAAGGTGAAAACCCAAAAGATTAAATTGAAAGAAAATTTCAATTCCATAGATAATCTAAAATTAAAAAAATAGTAATAAAAAGAATAAAGATCAAATCTAAAAGAAAAAAAATTAAATGAATATTGGGAAAATATGCAAGGGTTAGCTCTGGAACTGAGAAGGAGAGGGAAGAAGGAAAGAAAAAAAAGGAGTCACCAACGCAAAACCCGTCATATTTTTCCCACACACACACCGTCTAGGAATGGAGGTGACATTGTGAGGATCGCAATGTTGTTGTTGAAGCTGAAGTACCATTGTCATACACGCCATCTGAATCTCGTGAAAGAGTCCACGCACGCTCACGTCCATGCCATGTGCAACCACCTTTTTCGAATTAAATAATATATAATTAATGCAAAAATACAAAACTACCCCTTATCAAACTTGATAATTGCTATAAAAAAACTAAAAAGACCAAAAAAATCCTTGACTCGAAGGCAAAGAAAATTGTCATGTAAGGTTTTTGTGGTAATTTTACTGTGCAACTAAAATCAAAAGGTCAAAATTACCCCTACCCATTACATTACCAGAAAATCAATAAATACAAACGGAAATACCGAGGGAATATTTCTGTCGGTAAATTCCCAAGGGATTTTACCGACGGAAATATTCCCTTGGTATATACCGAGGGAATTACCGTGGGAAAAAAAAACTAAAACAAAGCAAAAAAAAAAGATGATGTGCCATTTTTACCAACGGAATTACCGAAGGAAATTCCGTCGGTAAATTCGTTGGTAAACTGTGAACACTGTTCATCATGTCAATTATAAAGGGAATTACCAACGGAATTTTCCGTCGGTATTTTCCAGAGAGCTCCAGGCTGTTCACTTTTCAATTGCACTGTTAATTGTTGTTATTTACAAACAAAATCACCGACGGATTGAAAAGTCGTCAGTGTTATTTGACAGTTTTATGAAAAAATTCAATTAATTTAAAATTTTCATTTAAATATTACAGACAGAATCACCGACAGATTGAAAAATCATCGGTAATTGTTGGCGGTTTCTGAATACGTTTTACGAAATTGAAAATTTAAATTAAATATTATCGATGGAATTACCGACGGAATACTTAAAAAATATTAATATTCAATTATCCGTCGGTAAATCCGTAACGCTAACGCGCCCCAATAAAAAGCCCAAATCCCCTTATTTCACAAGAGACAAACTCATTTCTTATTCTTCTTCTTCTTCTTCTTCTTCTTCACTATGTATAAAAAACATCAATATCTATTTCTTTCTCTTCTTTTCTCTCCTCATCTCCTTCTCTTTTCCTCCATGCTCGGGTATGTCTTCTTCTTCTTTCTTCTTTTATCCTCTTAGTTTTGTTTTAATTAATATGCTTTACGAAATTTTTTTCTCTCCTTAGCTTCACTTGCAACTACATTAAGGTAAGATTTTTCTTTTTTCTTCTTTTTTCATGATTTTTTTCACTGTATTTGTTTTTTATTTTATTTTTAATTGTTTTGTTCTTAATAATTGTATAAATGTTGTTGTGAGATTTTTTTTCATATGAGATCAATTTTTAATTGAATTTATTTTTTCCTTTTATTTATTTGTCGCAAATTTGTTTGAGTTGATTTTTTTATTCTTTTTTCCAAGCATTTTGAGTATATATTATAGAGTGTTGATTTATGTTAATTTAATTATTTTATAATTTTATAAAATGAATTTTTTTAAAAAAAATTTAAATAATTACCGAAGGAATTTCTGTCGGTAAGTCCGTCGGTAATTCCATCGGTAAATCCGTTGGTAATAAAAAATATTATTACCGACGCGCGTTTTTCCGTCAGTAAATCCGTCGGTAATAATATTTTTTTATTACCAACAGATTTACCAACGAAAAAAAAAATTACCGACAAAAGATTCACCGACGGAGCATCTGTCGATGATTTCGTTGGTAAATTAATTACCGACGGAATATGTGTCTTACGCCGACGGAAAAATTTGTCGGTAAAACTGTTAAATTTTATAGTGTTAGTGCATATGTTTTGGTATTTAAGGGCATATTAGTCATTCTATTGTTCAATAAATGACAAAGAGACTATTATATCTCATTCACAATGATATTTGTGTTATATTTGTAGGGGTAAAATCATCTTTTTATTGTTCCAACCCACAGTAACAATAAGTCTATGTATACCATAATAAATGCATAATAAAATCAAGATATCTTTTTAGTTTCTTTTAATATATATTCACACATACTCCAAAGCCAAAATCGAGCTGGTTAGGACCATTACAAATTGCAATGGAAAACAAATACCAATAAGGATTGTATTTTGTAGATAAAGAAACCTCATTTTAGCCCATAATTATATATTGTTCTCTATTGGATCCCAAACAAAAAAATGCTATCCAATTGGTCTGAAAAGCTTCAAATAATTCTCAACCAAATATGCATTAAATGGAAAATATTAACAAAAATTGATGGTAGGACCCTGTTGAGAAATGTTTTTTTTTAAGTTAAGATATATATAAGGAAAAATATGAACAGGGATACGAGGGGCATACCCCAAGAAATACAATGAATTTGTTATCAAAATTAAAAAGCCATGAAACTTATAAGATTAGGGCAAATAGACTACAAGAAAGCTCAAAAAACTAAACAACCAAAAGAGATATCAATATCATACTTGTAAGGGAAAAAAAAGAAAAGATTATTGGAGACTCACCGCCACTCGACTGAGAACATTGCCTACAACCAAAAGAGCTTGTTGAATTGGTTTAAACTCAACTGTAAAGGGATGCAAGATGACATCGAAAGAAGTTGCATAGTTCGTTAGAGCAATGCTCTATAAAAGCAAATTGAACAAAACACAATGAAGTGAGTACCCGTTTATATTCAATTAATCAATTTTATTTAATTAAAGAAAAAAATTATTTTGAGAAAATATATCTACAAAAGAACAATATATAAAAAGACTCCAGATAACCCAATCAAATAAAAAAAAAACAAAGATGTATAAAGCATATGAAAAAATGAGCTTAATCTCAAATAAAATACAAATCAAAGGATAAAATATATAAAAAAACATTAGCTTAAAAGAACGATAAAAAAAAAAGCAATTATTAGCGAACATCCTTAAGCTAGGTTAATTTTTCAAATTGGGATTCATGAAATTTCAAAATGGGGTTAACCAAGAAGTTCAAATCCAAATTAACTTAATGTTAATGAATGTAATTGAGTGTAAAAAAAACAAACTAAAAAATTTAGCAAATTAAAAAAAATTCAAATAATAAGGATAAAATCTGATAGGAAAAAAATGATCGAGAGAGAAATCTCTAAAAAAGTTACACTATAAAACTTATCTTAGATGATATAAATACTAAATAAGACAAATTTAAAAAACCAAATAAAGATGAAATTAAAACAAATTTCAATTAACATAAGTTATTTCAAATAACAAAAATATTAACAAAAAAACCAAGGACTAAATAAAAAATCAAATGAGGATAAAATTAAAGCAAATTTTGATTTTCATAAGTTATTTGAAAAAAATAAATATCAACCAAAAGATCATGAACAAAATCAAAAACAAAGATAATCTAAGGGGCTGGTTTGAAAAATTACAGGACAGAGCACAAGAATCAAGGAAGAGAGAGGGAAAAAAAGAAATGTTCATTAAAGTCAAATTAGAGCTCTGTTTTCTACACGCGTCACCTCAACATAGAAGAGATACCGAGACAAATCTAATGACAATCTAGAGTGGCATTTGTAGTTACCGAAATCAACCACACACTCCGTCCAAAGATGATGGAGCGGTTGACGCATCTACGTGTGCCCAACACATGCTAATGGTATTTTTTTAACTCCTTTTAATTTATTAATATACAAAACTAACCCTCAATTTATCCGATAAAAAAAACTAAGAGTACAATAATAATAATACCATCAGATCTGAGGCATGTAAAAAACTAAAACCTAAAGGCAAGGAATATTTTCACTATGGAAATACAAAGGATAAAATACGAACACCCTTTCTAGCCTGTCAAAGTTTTTTTTTGTTTATAAAACTAGATTAATAACTTTACTGTGCAATTTATAAGTAAAAATGTAAATTTATCACTAAATGTCACCAAACAATGCATTAATTTTAAAGCTAAATATCCATCTTACCCTGTATCAATTTAAAAATACCAAAACATGTTCATTGAAAAGATAATCATGCCTACGTTTTTTAGACAAAGTTTTTTTTTTTTTTTTCATGGGTAAAAAGCGGACGGAAGAATTAACTATTCTCATCCAAAGGTGGAATGTGCCTTGGGAATTCCTCATTTGTTTTTAGTTTTATTTATAATTTATAATAATTAAAGCCAACTTCTAGACTGAGCAGCAAAAGTCAACAGACTTTTAGTCTTTGGAACTATGTCTAAACAAAGTCCTGATATAAAAAATGTCAAAGGATGTGGACCACCCAAAAGGAAATATAGGACTAATTAAAGGACTATAAGGAAATATAGGACTAATTAAAGGACTTAGGCGTAACGCATCCATCAATAATGTTTGGTCAACGCGGATAACTTGAAGAAAAGAGGAGGAGTTGAACACAAGAAGCAAGGCCTCATTGGAATTATAATCATAAAACCCCATTTTCAAAACAAATTCGAAGGTGCTGAGCTTGTTTTCAAGAGTTCTTTCGTTTTCATAATATGCATTTCTTCGTGTTTTAAGGCGGTATCTGTTTTTGTGATAACACCGTGTTTTTAAAAAAATTAAAATTTTTCTCTTCAAATTAGATTTTTAGTGTTTTTTAAATTATTTTAATGTGTTAATGTTAAAAATAAATTAAAAAAAAAATAAAAATTATTACAATTATATATTTTCAAACGAAAAATACTTTGAAAAACAACCACTATCACAATACCGAATACTTCTTTGTTGATTTTTTCTTTCAATATTGATTAGTTAAGAAAACAATATGTTGGTTCTCTTTTTGTTTTTTTAGTAAATTAAATGTTTTCTTTAATTTTAACAATTAATGTAATTTAGCTTAGTGATTGTGTACCCAATAAATTTGTTTAAGTTATATCAATACTATATAGTAAAACAAGATTCAAGTCTCAATAACTATAATTTTAGTAAATTAAATGTTTTCTTTATAAATATGATGCATGTATTTTTGTGGAAAATATATTTAAATTTATGTTTTTCTCAATTCCTTTTATACTTTCGTCACTAATAAATCAAAGATTCAAAAGCATTAATTAAGAAATGTATAGGAAAACAATAAATTAATATTTTTAATAGTTAAAACACATTTTTAAAATTATTTTGAAATATAATGTAAACGTGTATTCAATTAGACATAATTCCACAATCAATGCCAGATTCATTGCTCAACCCGTTTTGCTGTACATAGTTACACAATTAATTTCCTCATCCTTGAAAATTCTTTATTCTCCCGGTCCAGAAGCAGTTTTAATTTCAACTTTTAGAAATATAAATGTTCAATAAATATGTTTTTTTGCGAAAAGAAAATGTGAAAACCAATTATAAGAAGAAGACATATCTTTCCTACTTCTTTAATTAACAAGTTCTCTCATAAATATATGATAAATTGTTGTATTTTCAATTAAAATATACTTTTGTAAAAATATTTTATATCATATTATCAAACATACACATATCAATTTAATGTTTTTCAAATAAAAAATAATTAAAAAAAACTTTAAAAATTAGTCTAATGGGTAAGCTGTATGTTTCTCATTATGATCTCTTGTTCAAAGTCTAAGGATGATGATGGCAAGGAGTGCCTGGGGAGAAAGGGATCTATACTTGTAAATAGTTTATTGATTGTGCTCTTGCTGCAACTTGTATCTAAAATTATTTTGGAAGTAGTAAGAAAATAATATTTAGACAATCAATTTTTTTTGGCATTATCTTATAATAATTTAGATTTGAAAAATCTCACCTTAATTTTTTTATTTAATTTGAATTTTAAATTAAATTATATATGAGTTGCTTCCACGTGATCTTATCAACTAAAAAAGTCACAAGAAAAAGAATTAAGAAACAAAAACATGTTAAACCCCTCAAAACCGCAATTCGGATTATCAGCTTCACTTGATTGAATTAATTTTTATTTTGTTTTATAATAAAAGGTATAAAAATAAATTTACAATAAAATTAATATTAAATGATAAAAATCAATACAAATTCAATATTAAAGAATGAATTTAAAAAAAAACTAACAAATAAAAAAAAAAGCAAAACAAAAAACTCAATGACTAAAAAAAAAAAAGTCATGAGTATAAGAAACTAGGCGCATGCGCCTGAGAGGGGCACGCCCACCTAAGTTTTTTTTATATATAAAAATATCTTTAAAAAAAATATAAACTACAAGTCGGTTTATGAAATAAAAATAATTTTACTCCCACCACAAAATTGTTATAAAAAATTAATAAGTTAAAAGAAGAATATAATAACATTGTTCCCTGGTAATATAATCAATTAAATGTACCCATATTTTTTAGTTGTATTTATAATAATAATATAAATAAAATAATAATAAAATAAGTCCCAAAATACCAAAACTCAAATTTTATCTCATTTCAAAAAAATTCTCAGGCAAACGGATTTTATAATTTCCTGTCTACCTCCTCAAACTGAGGACGTTATCTTTATATATTTAAAACTGACCAGAGGAGGGAGGTGTCTTTAGTAGCCAAATGAATAAAAAAAAACTCCAAATGGAAAGGAGCAGAGGGAATACAAAACAGGACTGATTCTCTGTTGCCTGTGCTTCTTTTGTTTATTAGGTTCCTCTGATCTCCAAAGGTAAATAAAACCTTGATTCTTTGAACTCGCTTGCCTGCGTTGACCCTCTCTTCTCGTCTCTTCATCCTTCCTTTCTCCCTCTCTCTCTCTTAACATAAACTTCCATTTTTTTTTCATTTCAGACCAAACAACCCCTTCATTTTTATCACTCATTCATCTCTGCTCTGTTTCCTCTGTGTTTATTTTAATAGGATGAAAGTGCTGTTAGGTCTGTCTTTAACGGGTGTTTTTGGAGGTGTAGTGGTTAAGGCAGCAACTGAAAGTAGTGCTACGACAAGGAAGCTTGATCAAACACCAACATGGGCTGTTGCTAGTATTTGTGCTGTTATTATCATCATTTCTATTCTCTTGGAAAAATTTCTTCACAAAGTTGGAACAGTAAGCTTTTATATGTCTGTGTAAATGTTGTCTGTAATGCTTTTCTTTAATTTTTTACGAGTTTCTTGGTGCTCTTCGACTGTTTTTCCTTCTTGGTAGTACAGTTAGTGGATACTGATATCGCCAGATTGTTTAGTTTCTTCCTTTTTTAAAAAAAAAAAAAAAACTCTGCTATAATTCTTCTTTATTCTTGTTGTATGGGGGGTTTAAACAATCTATGCCATGTCTGTTTTTAATTATGTAGAAAAGAACTGACAACTCGAAGTCATAGAAAAACACTGCTCTCTCTCTCTGGTGGCCTTTTTATTTTTTTGCTGCTTAAATTTCGTTGAATTTCCCTTTACTGCTATGAGAAAAATGATTGTTTTTTCGTTTTGCTTTAACCTTGTTTCCTCTAATGTTAGCTTTACTTGGTTAAAAGAATAGTCTTTTTTTTTTCCTGTCAATTTTGGGATTTGTTCTTTGAGTCTCGCTAATTTTCCAATTTTTTATTTTATTTTCAATTCAGTGGTTTACAGAAAAGCACAAGCAAGCTTTGTTTGAAGCCTTGGAGAAGGTTAAAGCTGGTAAAGAACCAAGCTTTCTATTTCAGTAGTACTAAGGATCATGATTCTCTCCTTTGGCCTTGACTTTTTGCTTAAAGTTTTTTTATGTGATCCTTTAGTGGGAATGTTATTAGGAAATTCTGAGTTTGGAATGATTATTGCAGAGCTGATGATTCTAGGGTTCATTTCACTGCTCCTGACTTTTGGGCAGTATCACATTGCAAAAATCTGTGTTCCCCAAGATGTTGTAGGCACCATGTTGCCTTGTAAGAAAGAAGGTGTAACTGATAAAAGTAGTAGCACCAAAGGGGAAGAGGAACCTGGACGGAGACTTTTGTGGTTTGATCGTAGATTTCTAGCTGGTGCTAAGGGCGCAGTAAAATGCAAGGATGTAAGTGCATATGCTCCAAAACTTGCTGTTTGTTGAAAATTTAAGATCTTCTATTGGCTTTAGATAAATGGGCAAGTTTAAAGTCTATCGATGAAAGTTTTTGTCATGACTAGCATGCAAGATTTGGCCGCAGTAAATGCATCAGTAATGGCCTTGCATTGTATAAAAGAAGCTGAACAGTGTTTGAATGACAACCATTTAAAGCATTATTTTACTGGAAACAAATCCAAAGAATGCTTTCTAGTGGAAGGTGGGGGAGTAGGTATGGGCATGCTAAAGCTAAATTACATGATATTTGATGCTGTTATATGTATTTTCATTAAGCCAACTAGTTTAGTTGCATGCTTAGAAGTTTCAGAAAAATCCCACATGTTTTTGGAATGAACTCGTTGTTTTGATGTCAAGAATATACTGTGGGCTGTGAAATGCATTTTCATTCTTGAAAAATGATTCACATAAGCTAATTGGTTGATACTTGATGGATACTGATAGGTGTAAACATGGTATGACACACCTTAGATCTGACCCATCAATTTTCATCTTGAGTTTCCTCAGTTACCGTCACAATTTAGACCACGACAATACAGAACTAACATTGAAGCAACAAAGTGATAATATGAGGAAAGAATGTTATCACATTCTGGTGTTTAATGAGATTGATAATCGATGCTGTTGGGTATAATGCAGAACTAACATTGAATAGGCATTCTGGAACTAATTGTCTTAGGACATGCCAAATTTGATTGAAAACATAGTACATTCTATTGTGGGATCTTGAATTAATCTAAAGCAATGGAAGAAACTGCTTGCTGCTTAAGGATATTTGTTCCTGGTATTGAAATTTAATGTTATCCATCACATTTGGGCATCCTCAAGAGAACTCATAATAAGTTGTGAGAACATAAACCTATGTTTATCCAAGTCTAAAGATCCTTCTTTTCCTTTTATGAAATATTTTATGATACACATTACTACATGCTTTTGAACAGTATCTTCAAGTGTTGTAACTCGATAATCATTCCACAAGTTTGTGCCATAAGTAATTTTCTTTGCTGCTTTACCGTAATTAATTTTTATACCAACATTTATTACTCACATTGTTTTGGTAGGATATTAAAATTTGTCTTCGTTACTGTACGAGAGGATAACATTGAATCATATCTTGCTCAAAATGATAACTATTCTGAATTTGTCCTGCAGGGGTACGAACAACTCATATCTGTTGATGGGTTGCATCAATTACACATCCTCATATTCTTTTTAGCATGCTTTCATGTGTTATTTAGTGTTATTACAATGACACTTGGGAGACTAAAGGTATGGAAATGTTCTTTTTCTTACACTTTCCTTTATGCTATGCCATTCCTACACTCATCAAATTGCCTGGTTGGTTATGTGCATTACTGGAAAATAAAAAAACCTATGGTAATGAATAAACTAGAAATATGTTGTCTAATTTTAGGTAGACAAGCCTGTTGACAAACCTATCTCTGTCCCTGACCCTTAATGTGATGCATTGAGTCAAATTCACAGTTGGTAGTAAGCACTTACTTTTTACAGACTCGCGCCTGGAAACGGTGGGAGCTGGAGACTTTGTCCCATGATTATGAGTTCTCAAATGGTATGCTGTCTTATCTTAAAGGCCAGGCTCCCTGTTTATGTTATAGCTTGAACTTTTCTTCATCAAGTCCAAACATTATACTTGAATACCAGGGTTTGTATGCTGAGTTGGATACTATCTTATGCACAGATCCTTCAAGATTCAGGCTTACTCACGAGACATCTTTTGTGAGATCACACACCAGTTTCTGGACTAGAATTCCTTTGTTCTTTTATGTTGTAAGGATTATATCACTTAATTAGCACGTTTTTTTTTTTTTTTGGTGTGTGTGCATGTGGTAGAGCAGTATGGTCTAAACTTGTTTGTATCTATTGCAGGGATGCTTTATCCGACAATTTTTCATATCTGTTAGCAGGTCTGACTACTTGACATTGCGCAATGGATTCATCACAGTGAGTCTTCGTATGGTCAAATTTAATTATTCACTGTTGGATTGCCGCTTTCTATTTTTGACATTGCCATTTTTACGTAGGTCCATTTAGCTCCTGGAAGTAAGTTTAACTTCCAAAAATACATCAAAAGGTCATTGGAAGATGACTTCAAGTTAGTTGTGGGAGTAAGGTAATAGTTCATTTATTATCTCTCTCTTCATGTTATATTTCTTTGGTTACACAAGATTTCAAATATATGCATCTTGATTTAAATTGATTTGTTGGCAGTCCTGTTCTGTGGGCATCCTTTGTTATTTTCTTGCTTCTGAATGTTAATGGTAAGTTCCTCTCGCATGTAAATAAGCACTTAAAATTTGAATTTGAAGACAGTTTGATATGTTCACGTTCCGTTACAGGATTGCAGGCTTTGTTCTGGGCTTCTATAATACCTGTGATTGTAAGAAATCTATTCCCAGTGACCAAGTTTCCAGATCAGAGAAAATATCATTGTGCTGACCATTTATTGTTGCAGATTATCCTAGCAGTTGGCACAAAACTTCAGGCCATTTTGACGATGATGGCTCTTGAAATCACTGACAGACATGCAGTAGTCCAAGGGATGCCTCTTGTTCAAGCCTCAGACAAATACTTCTGGTTTGGTCGGCCTCAGTTACTTCTTCATCTTATCCATTTTGCTTTGTTTCAGGTACAGTATGGCCGCCTCTGCCAATACTAAACCTTACATTACATATACTTAAAATGGAATGGTTAATTTTAGATTCTTGAATATCAGGATTCTTTGCTTTATTCATATTACTCAACTTTAAGTGTTCTAATTGTCATGTTCTTTATATCTTGGTGCTTGCAGAATGCATTCCAGATCACATATTTCCTGTGGATATGGGTAATTAACTGTTTTCAGCAACTCTATTTTGCAATAATGGATTGCCTGCTCCCATTCTCTACTCCATATCTATCCATTGCTCAACATTGATGTTCTATATATGCAGTATTCATTTGGGTTGAACTCTTGTTTCCATGACAATTTTGATCTTGTTATAGCCAAAGTTGCTTTGGGGTAAGCATTGGTTTTCTTTCCCCCATCAATAGATTGCCATTTCCAGTAATAAATCCATCACAAACATGTTATAGAGGCTGTGAAAATTAACAGTATCCTAACTTCAACATGGAGAAGACCATGTTTTGGACATTGGTCTTTATTTCAAATTGAACTGATAGACTGAATTTCCGTGGCCTTGCAGGGTTGGAGCTCTAATTCTGTGCAGTTACATCACACTTCCTCTATATGCCCTTGTAACTCAGGTACCTTTAAATTTCCAAAAGCTTACAAGACAAGCTCTTCTGTTGGAATGAAGATGATCAAGTAAAATACTACAAAAGGAAGTTCTAACTTCAAATGGATCATTTGTTCCTAAAGCAAGCCTTTGATCAACCAAAAAATTATCTCCTCATTACTAGAAATGATAGCATGGGTTTCAATAATATCATAGCAAAACCTAAAAGATGCTGGCACCTAAGAGTCCTCGCCTCCGAGGACCTATAGCCTTATTCGTAGATAAACTTTGTATCGTTTGTGCTTCTTCTCTTTCCCATCGCTTATTTCTCACAGGTTTTTTTACGGTTTCCCGGATACTAATCTTTATCGGTGGACACTCTCAGATGGGTTCGCGTATGAAGAAATCAGTCTTCGACGATCAAACATCCAAGGCTCTGAAGAAGTGGCACATGCTTGTGAAGAAGAGGCATGCGAAAGGAGGAAAAACTCCTTCTCGGACGCTGGGAAGTGTAAGCCCAAGCGTGTCTTCTGTCTCTTCCGCACACGCATTGCAACGATTCAAAACAACCGGGCACTCAACGCGGTCATCATACACTTTCGATGATCAAGACGAGTCCGATTTAGAAGCCGAGGCATTGTCACCCACGACAGCAACAACCAGTTTTATTGTGAGAGTGGATGATGGTGATGATGATGTTACGGAAGTTGATGTGCCGCGCCAAGAAGAGGAAACCAGAAATGACGACGATTTCTCCTTTGCCAAGCCTGCCCCTCCAAAAAAACCATAGTTTGCATAAACTGCTGCATCATCTTCTTGTACATTAGTTTACGAAAGATCATTGTAGATTAAATCTTTCTGGTTTTGAATCTATAATATATCTTTTTTTATAGAACCTTTAATATTTTCTTTTTTATAATACATGATTGGTAAATCCCTACATGGTGGGTTGATAATGATGATTAACGTTGATGTGAGCTCGATTATTCAATTTGTAAAATTATTATTATCATTGTTTTCTTGTTGGGCCGATGTGACAACCATATCTCATCTAGAATGGCCATAGCATCCTCGTGGAAATAGACTCACTCTATTGATATTAATCTTTGAAAAAATATGCTTTTGTGTCACCTTTTGAATTAAAGTATATAAAAAACACTCTCTATTTAATTAAACCATTTTTTCAAATATTTTAATTAAACAATTTAATTAAATCATAATCCAATTAGGATAACATAAAAATTAATTATTAATTAAATACTTTAATCCAATCCTAATACAATTAGAAAAATTAATTCTATATAAATTAATGTAATTTAGGTTTCAATTTTAAAATATAAAATCAACATTTTATGTAGTAGAATTATAATTCCATCTCATATACCATATTATAATAAGAAATAAATTTCAAGGGTAAATTTGTAAATTGCACTTTAAAAACCCTATTATAATAATTTATACGGTGTAGGAGAAAATTCATCAATTTGCCACGAAACATAATATTTTTTGTTTGGGGGAGGGGGCACAAAATCATAATTCTCAGCCCACTACTGATGGTTGGAGCAGTGGTAGCCAACATTGTCACTGCAAGCTAGAAGTGCGAAGGTCTACCCCTCGCCCTTCGCAGCCTTTAGCGGTGGTCGCAGCCACCCATGATTGTTGCCTCTATACTAGTGGCGCGTTAGCTATGTGCACAACACAACAAAACATGTTGGCATAGATCCCACTATTGGAGGTTATGCAACAACCATCTTTTTAATTTCCTGTAAATTTATGCCAGAAAAGCAGATTCTAGCCAAATTCAAATAATCTCGCCAGATTTAGTTGGAACAATAGCCAAACAAATGTTTTTAAAAAAATCATGAGAGAAAGCAAAATTTAGGAAAATTTAATTTTGCACTTAAATTTAATTTATAATTAACACCAATAACAATTAAAACATGGAAACAACAACCTTGATTGTTTAACGATGACTCTGAAACCACTGTTAGGTTTCTTGAAATACATACATGCAGTAGTAACAATAAATTTGAAAACTTTTCGAGAGTCTCAAGGATCTTGTCAAAAAAATCTAGGGTTTTTTAGGGTTTATACGAATATAACCAGAAGATCTGATGTTCTTCTTGGCTTTGAATAATTGCTTCAAAGCTGAGTTGTGCAAACCACAAGTCATTCAAGTGTCAGGCTTCTAACGGTAATCCATACGAAACACCAGTGAGAAATCTTCTAAACCCTTTTAGGAAAGATGGATTGTTATGCATTTGAGTGTTAGCCTCTTTTCTTTTGTGTTTTTCAGGTGTTCTGTAACTTAAGTAGTTTTGTACAAAAAAGAGGCATAACATTCTATTTATAAAGAAATCTTAAAACCCTATAAAAAAAATATCAATTTACTCCGTGAATAATATCATATATATTATTTCAAGATAATTTTATAAATTTATTCAATCAAATCCCTACTTGATTTTTCTAAGTCTAGAATTGTAATCCCTTGTATTAATTATATTTTAGTCTTTAATTTCTAAAACTTATTTACAATTAAGTTACACTTGATTAATCATCCCATTTTAATTTATGACCAATGATTCTTATATGTGTGACCCATTAAGTTTCTTAATAAGTTGGCCTAAATAAAAATCACAATCCTAAATAAAATAGGATTAAATAAATTAATTTATTATCAATTCAACATATAATTGATTTATATTTGAAGATCAAATACAATGTCTAACAACATATCATGATCCCCCAAATATTAGAAAAACCTTTCAGTGACTAGTTTCTTAGTGTAATTATTATCACTTCATCAACAATATTCTATTTTAGATATTATAAAATGGAGTGTGTCTACTATGTTAAATCATGTGTGTTCTTAATACCATAGTCATTGATTCTTTTATTAAGATTTGAAACTCTTTTCAAATCTCATTCCACCTTGCGCAAAGATTTACATTCAATACTATTTGAGAGCAAATTGAATATTTTTCCTAATTCACCTAGGGTAATGAAAACTCTCTTGATTACTCAAATACCTTTATATAATTCGTGCTATATCCAATATTTGTCCATTTGTTATCCTTGATAACAACTTATAGCAGGATCAAAATATAATATTTTTTATATAAGATAACTTGGTGATCTCAAGTTTAAGAATAATTTACACAATCGTTATGTAAGCCTTTCTATAAACACATGTGATATCTTCATATGAAATTTTCATGCAGGTCAGTTCAGTATACTTGTCATCTTACAAGCACGTATATATTAGTTCTAGGTATTTCTCATACCTCATCTTATGAGAACAACTGCTTCTTTTTATAAATGAAAGAACATAATATGTATCAGTCTCAACATCTCTAATTAATGTTCAGTCTTAATAGAGCATTGATCATGAACATTTAGAAACAATGTCTTAAAGAAATAGAAATCTAATAATTATAACAACTTTATAATTTTATTTGCAAAACATTTTTGTCCCAAAGACTATATTTTTACTCTAGACTCATTAATCAAATATTAGATTTATTAATTAAATATTTGATGAATATTAAAGATAAATAGAATCTTTATTAAAATTAAGTTAATGTCGCGTATAACCAACCAATTAACTACAAGACATATACACTAACACTATAACTTTTTAATTGCCACCTATCCTAACTAAGTTTTTAAAATTATGTTTGGTAAGTGTTTCGGAAAATATACATACAGAAGAGATACAAACGAGTGTTAGGTTGAAGAGACAGAAAAGAAAATATGAAATAAATCTATCTCAAAAGAATTTTAAAATAAATTTTTAATGCTTTTAAAATAAAAAAAAATACAGCTATTTTTATCCGGCTATCTTTGTATTAATTACACTAAAAAAACAAAAACGTTCGTTAAACAAAAGCCCACCCCACCCAGGTGAAATATTTGTCAAGTATAAGGAGATAATTTCATAAGATCGGGTGAAAATAAAAGAAGCTTAGTTCATCTTGATAATGTCTTCAAGTGCCTCTATGTGCTCTCATGGGATAGGGCAAGGGCGGAGTTAGGATTATTTGTTAGGGAGGTCAAAATTAATATAATAAGATATAATATTTATTTTAATTTATTGTACATGAGTTGTAAAACAAAACCTGCATAATTTAGTTTTATTCAAATAACTTATTACAAACATATAATAACCTTTGTATAAGGTAAAAGGTTTAAAGTAATACCAAATTGAGTCAAAGCAATGAAGTTAATTTTATCTTCCTAATGTATCAATCACTTTAATATTGTTGGTCTTTATACCTATCAAATATAAAAATACAAAGTAAAAAACATTAGCTAAAGCGAAGCGTTATTTATGTTTGATAAATTTTGAAATAAAGCAAAAAATAATAAAGAATCAATTCTTCTTAGTTTGTTCATCGTTTAACCTAAAATCAAAACTTATATCGTAAGAAAAAATTGATAATTTTGGTGGCTCTGCTAAAAACAAAACATAAAAAAATCCAAGCATAATCAAAACAAACCAATAAAATATATCTAATTAATTAGAAAAAAATCACTATAACAAGAATTTAAAAACAAATTGGTAGAACTAGCAGATCTGAGAAAAAAATGAGCGAAAATGGTAGAATTATAAAAAAACCTCATCAAATTATTAGCAAACATCTCAAAACAAAACAAAAATAGATTTTAAATTTAAATTACTTTATTTTGTTTGATGAAAGATAAATTAATTGGTGACTTTGCTTTAATTTCTTTGTAGAAAAATTTTACTTGTGATTTGTATTTTTATTTCTCTGTTTGATTGGTTGCGCTAGTTTGCAGGATTTATATTATGATAAATTAATTTGCTACAGCTTGTAGGATTTATATTAGGGTAAATTGATTGCTTTATTTTTTATTTCATAAAATAATGCTTTTATATTTTATTTTCTTTCCACGGAAGTTTAAGAGTAAATTAGGAAATAAAAAATAAAGCCACAATTAATTACTCTAATAAAACCCATCTCTTTAAAATAAAAAATATAACTCTCCATTTATAAAAATTAAAATGTCTTGAGGGGGCCGAGACTCTGCCCCCCCCCCCCCACCCTGGAATAGGGGGCAGGGGTACCGTCTGTGGCCCCATCTCAAATAACTTATAGCACCTAGAAAACCAACATTTAAAACAAAAATGTCCAGATTACATAAACTGATGTTATATATTAGTAAACTTTATTCTTAATTAAGAAACCAAAAAATTATCAAAAATATTTAATAATAAATCAAGAGATCCCATTAAAGTCTACATGCGCCACAAAATATAAATAATGACGTGAATATATATATATATATATATATATATATATATATATGTATTAACAAAGAAATAAATACAAAAGACACATACCTAGAAAATAAATTCCCAAAAAACCCACATAACTACGTAAAAAAAAAAAACCCAATTCTCAAATTCCTAGATTAGAAGGCGGGGAAGTTGCTAAAGGAGGTTTTATGGAGGACTTACTGTAACGGTAGGAAATATGGGTATGCATAAAGACGTGAATGAAGGCTTGAAGATTGGAAGGTTGTGGAGCCAGTTCGAACGAGAGCTGCTGGTGTAATGTTTTACCAGTCAGACAAAAGAAAAAAGACGGTGTCGTGACCGTAGTCTTTAAAAGTGTCCATTTCTTACTTCAAATTTCAATTTGATTTTATCAGTTTTCTTTCTAGTTTTTGAAACGATTTTGCGTGTCGCTATTTCTTCACACAAACCTCAGCTTTTACCTTCCAAATGAAAATTCTATGATACACATGATAGTTTTCTTGGAATCCTCTTTCATGAGACCTAAGATCTCTGTCAGGAGCTGCTTGCTTGAACTCATAAAGCTGGATACTCTCTTTTTGTTTGTATCTGCATGTGGCAGCACGGCAAACAAAAGTTGGGTACATGTTTCTGGTATAGAAAGCTGGGTACTCTCTTTTGTTTGTATCTGCATATCACCACTAAGGTGGCGATGCATATTGACCTGCTCGTAAATTTAATGTGTATAGCCCTTAATTAAGATTTTTGGTACGTGTTTTACCATGATATATATATATATATATATATATATATATATATATATATATATATATGTCTACTAACTATTATTTAAATGCTCGTCTACGGGTAGATATTTTCAAGGCTTATGTACGAGCTGGGAAAGGTTTTATGAAGAGGGTACTTTGCTATCTAGGTCGGCAGCAGCACTCGATTTCGGTAGAAAGATAAGTGCAAATCACGACTGATCTGTATTTTGTACTGCCAGAATTGTTAATAAAAGACGTAGGCTGTAAAAAAACAGAGAGACTCAGGTTGTCGTGTTGCTGCTTATGGGAATGAACAAAGCTCAATGTTTTGCGTGTCCGAAAGAAAGAGAGCAACCCACCCACTTGGATGACAAAAGGTCTTTGCTTGACATGGATTCATTTACTTTGTGAGACAGATGCAATCAATGTTTAGCCTAAAGAATTTGGGACTGATTTCTTTTCTTCAAACTTGACACAAACAAGCTGCTGAGGCTAATTAATTTGAAACACTTTTCAAATAAGTATGGACCTCCTCTCTATACATACATATCGAGTCAATTGCTGACGGAAACATCAGCTTTTCTATTCAACTCAAGCACTGCTCCATCGGGATTTTTTTTTTAACATGGATATTTGGATTAGTTTGTGTGTATCTTGATTAATTTTACAGGCCCTGAAATTAATGATTATGTAAGCCTCTAGTAGCCTTGAAAATTATAAAACTCGAATTAATAATATTTAGAAAATAAATTTAAAATTTGATCAATTAAATTACATCTTTTATATAATGACAGTAAAGATGGGTGAGGGATCACTAAAGTATCGTGACTCACGACAGCCTAGTATTGTTTTATAATTTTGATTCAATTTTGTCTTCAAAACAGTTCATGTTTCATTCGGACTATTTCTTTGAAATTATTAGTCTTAATCTCTCCTGGAATCATACTTGATTAAACAATGAATGGATGGATTTGTTCACGAGTATAGAATATAAAAAAGAAATCATGATCATAATTAATATAAGAAATCAACTTGTTATTTTTTACTCCAACAAGAAATTAAGAGGGTAATAAAAATGGACCAACTAAACTTGACTATAGTCGGCCCTCTAGACTTGTTAATGTCAAAGTTGTAATAATGATAGAATATCAAAACTCCAAAAGAGAAGGAGTTGTCTCAAACCCAGATGGACTATAATTAATTGAAACTCAATCGTATTGGTCCAAGCAAGAACTTTGTATGATACCTTATCCAAAATAATACACCGAGGAGGAGCTGCCTCCTTTCTGTCCAAACTAATCACCCCTCGCCTCGCCCCCCTTTTAATTTTCTCCACCCATAGAAACTGAAACCGCCTACCCAAAACTTAAAATCTTCAACTCTCCACGGACTCTTTTTACCTTTCAAAAATATTTTCGTAAGAAAATGATATTTTTTAAATTTAAAATTAATTTTTTTTGTTTTAGATTGTTTTGATGTGTTGTTGTAAAAAATAAATTTTAAAAATTAAAAAAATTATTTTAATATATTTTCAAATAAAAAAAAACTTTAAACAATAATTATTATTACAATATCAAGCTCTAAATCAATAACCTCCCTCCGTGAAACCAATTCTTGATTTAGTTAATGAGACAAATCAATAAATGTTCGCGTCAACTTGTTCAGCCTAAACAATTTAGTATTGATCTTGAAACAAACAAGTTGCTTAATTAGACTAATCAATTTGCTTGTTAAGAATTAATTGCAACATTTATTTTTTCTATTCAAGTGAGGCTCTAATATTATACTAGCATATTCTTCGTATGAAGCTGAGCAATAATAATTTTTTTAAAATATAAAAAATACATTTAAAATATAAAAAATATTTTAAGTGTCTCAGGTTTGGTGGTCATGCCTTGACCCAACACGCACCAACAATTTCTGAAATAAAAAATAGAAAAGACAACGCCCTTCATGGTCCTTTGAATATCTACAGTATGATCCACAATGCAAACACTCTATGTACATAGTACCAAAGATAGAAAGAAAAACAAAAAAATCACATAGCTTAAGGGCTAATAATTTAACGTTGAAAAATAAAATTTTAAAAACAATTATTAAAAAATTGAGAAAACAAATATGAATCAACCATGGTTATCTTGACTGATCAATTACCCGAGATATAAGATCGAGATAACACAACATAAAAAAAAACGGAACAAACAATGAAGATAATAGCTTAATAATAAAATATCAAATTATGAATTCAAAAGAAAAATTCAAATTTCAATAAAGGATTGCCTCGTTGGAAGGCAACCATAAAAAAAAATAACAAAGTAAAATATTTAACCGTAAAACAATTAAAGATCCAAATAATATAAACCAAATATGATATAAAAACAAAATGAAAGTAAATAATCATGGGCTAAATTGAAAAATAAAAAAAACTATGAAAAGGATAAAAAAATAATCAAAAGAATGAGGATCAAAACTAGATATAAAATCAGATGAAATTACATTTTTAAAGACAAAATTGAAAAAAAAATAAATCAAGAAAAGAATAAGAATATAACAATTAAAAGAATGAGAACCAACACGGATTAAGAAAACAAATGCAATAAAATTGGAAAGGACGTTGCCAAAAAAAATAGTAATTAAGAAAAGTTAAAACACAGAAATAAAGCAATCAAAAGTAGAGGGATCAAATCGGATTAAAAAATCAAATTGAATAAAATGCCCAGGAAAAAGTTGAAAAAAATAATAATTCAAAAGCATCAAAATCCATATAAACAGTGATCAAAAGAAGAAGGATCAAAATTGATCAAATCACAAACCGGAGGACATAATTGTTTTTTTTAAGGGCAGACATGAATTTCTAAGGAATGAGAGAGAGAAGAGGAGGAAAAAAAAACCCACACCGCAACCCAACCGGACCTTCCCCGTTAACACTCACCACACTTCTAGAAAGAGGACGACTCGCCGCTCCCAACACTACCACGGAAGCATGTTTTTGATAACCGAAAAAGACCTCACGCGCCACCTGAATTGCACCAAGGCCATCACGCACTAATGTGTGTGGAAGCTTTTTTTAATAATATTTAATAACATAAAATTACAAAACAACCCCTACCTGCACTAAAAAATAACAACAAAATTAAAAGAAAAAGACCAAGATACCCTTGAAACTAACCTTATTTTTCTTGGATTCTAAAGGTAGTTTTGAAATTTCATTTTTTTTTAAGAAAAAGACTTAGAAACCCCCTTACATGTTCATTTTATTTTTCTTCCAAGAGGAATTATTGTAACTTAACTGTGTAAAATTCTTGGAATAGATTAAAAAATTTCCCTACAAAAGTTTATATTTTTTTACTCTGTAAAACAATTATTTAACTGTACTAAAAAAGAAAATATCTGATCAAATTGCCCTTAATTAATTTTAAAATGACTAATATACCATTTAAAAAAGACAATTGTATTTCATAATTATTTTTTTCCATAAGGGTAAAACCATAAAAACACTACTCCCATGAATAGAAACACGTGTCCAGCAGCATAGTAATAAATCACTTTAGTATTTTATGTAACGTCTCATGCACATAAACAACAAAACAATATTATCTTGTAAGAAAAAAAGAAACAAGAACTTGTATGGTGGTGTGGTACCTTTATCCATAATAAGTAGGACCTGCCTCCTCCGACCTCTCCATCCTTCCTAATTAATTACTTCTTTACCCAATACATTTCAAAGTAGAAACTGAAGGCTCCCTGCACCCCTCCATTTCTTTCTATATATATATCAAGAACCTCCCCGGCCCCCCTCACGCTATCTTCTATAACCTTCCAACAACCCCAGACTTCAACAACTCATGCCTCGCTTTTCAAGAATCCTCTACGCCTCCGCGGATGCGGGTGCGGATGCGGCAGCGCCCCCAGCGGCTGTTAGCGTTCAGTCTGACCTTATGGTTATATTAGCAGCTCTTCTGTGTGCATTACTATGCGTGGTGGGGCTTATTTTGATGGCTCGTTGTGCCTGCATCCGCCGTGTTACTGGTGGGTCACCGTCATCGGACAAAGCTAACAAGGGTGTGAAGAAGAAGAACCTCCAGCTGCTGCCCAGGTTCAGTTACTCTGCTGGAGATGGTAGCGGAGAGGGTGGTGGCGCCACCACCAAGTTTGGATCAACAGAGTGCGCAATTTGCTTGGGTGAGTTTGTTGAAGGAGATGAAGTTAGGGTTTTGCCTCAGTGTGGACATAGCTTCCATGTTGTCTGTATTGACACATGGCTTAGGTCTCATTCCTCTTGTCCCTCTTGCCGTCAGATTTTGGTGGTGGCTAGGTGTCAGAAATGGAGTCATTTTCCTGCTTCCACCTCCTCCGCCTCCTGTGGTGGTGAACCTGCCACTGGAGAAGATTGCAATGTCAAAAACAGTGATACCAATCATGCCCAAGAAAAGTAGTCACTTTCTTCCCTTGACAAATTAATAGAGAGAACAGAATTTTGCCCCACTTGGTTGTACTGTAAAGCTGATTAGCAGGAGTAAAATGTTCCTGGACTGTCTAGTCTAATGCATTCTTAACTAAATTACAGATCATGAGTTATGTATATCAGCAAGCTTCTATGTTCCAGATCATATTTTTAATGCTAATTTATATCTCTCCATTTTAATGATTAAGCTCTTTCCAAGTTAGAATTCGAGCATGACTAGTTTTTGCACAACGAGGGATTGGGTTTTGAGCATATTGTCATCGGCATTGCCACCGGTGATTTTACTGTTTGATTAAGGCTTTATTTAATATTGTAATGCGGTGGAGATGGATAATAACTTCAAAAATTGTTTGATTTTTATTGCTTAAACTTAGCCTTTCAAATGCCTATGCGGCTGACTTCCACTAGCAATGGAGGAGAGTTACTTCGAAGTCAATTCTTCACACTAATGTTTGTGAAGATTCATTCTCTATCAAGAAACTTGTACTCACTTTCCACTTTGCATACATTACAAGTATAAATCATTCTAATTTCTAAACCTCGTAGCACTCGCAATTTCTTGATAAATTATTTCTTCTTGATCCATTACCCGTTTGCCATCTAGTTCCAATTTCAGTTTCTTCAACTTCCAACTCATTTTCTCTCTATATTTTACCCTGGGTTTGGCATTACATATACGGTGAATTGGTGGCCTCCAGGGGGAAAAAAAAAACTAAAAAATAGATACGTGATTCAAAGTATTTTTTATTTAAAAATATATTAAAATAATATTTTTTATTTTAAAAAAAATATTTTTAATATCAACAAATTAAAATGATTTAAAAATAATAAAAAAATATTAATTTAATTTTTTTTTCAAAATATTAATTTTATTCTGAGCATTTTATCCAATTTAACGAATCCAAGATTTAGAAGGGAAGATATTCCAAGAGGTTAGAAAACGGGGATTGATATTTATGCATCCTCTTTACTTTTCAAAGCCCACATCACAGAGTCGATCGCAAATCCGAGGTTATCCTCAAGAAAAAGATTGTAAAATATCTCATCCATCACAGGTTGAAAGGGGAAAGCGATGCATCCCCCCCGGCATAACGAAAGGGATACGCAACAACCTGCCTAGATAATTAAGTGTTAGAAATTCTTATGGTTATAATTTAATTGATTAGGTTTGTTTAGATATTATTAATTAAAGTTATATAAATTTTAGGGTTTATATGATTGTTAATTTTAGGATCCGTAAAATTAATCAAAGCATGTACAAGCTAGTCTAAACATTTATATTAATAAAAAAAATTAAATATATAAAAAAAAAAAAACCTTTAACATCAACGTCTGTATGATTTTAACTTTAAGACTCGATTTATTAGTGACTTGGCCAACTTTCCCAAACTTTCATAAGAACTTGACCAATGGCAAGATGGCATCTCTCCATGCAACTTCTCACTTGTGTGCCATCATTATCTGACTGCGAAGAAGCTTCAAACTTTAATTAAGTCTCCACACGAAATCCAGCCTAACACAGGTGTGATTGTTCCAGGGTCAAAAAGTTGAACTAATGAGAGAACAGAGCCCTTCCTATATTGAATACAGATGTAAACTTTATCTGCTTGACTCCTTTGTTGCAACAAAACCATTAAGGCGAGTATTGAAATATCTTCATTAATTATCTTCTCAAGCTGGAAAGGGGGACTCGACAAGAGACATCAAGAGATCAGCACAAAATTTCAGGAAGTACATCTCTTTTACCTTGTAGAAGATTGGACCGTTACCACCCCAAAATCACCATGAACTAGATTGGTTTAAAGTTACAGGTTAAACTAATTAGTCCTAGCCAATCCATCTAATCATTCAACTCCCTCCTCCTCATCATCACTGCCACCACCAAACATGGCTGCCATTTTCATGGCCAAATTAGGAGCCATTTACATCCTTTTAAAATCAGGCATCAACCTTAAGCTGTCACGCGCATTTCCTATTTCAGACATCAACTGTTCTAAATCCTCAAAGTCAAAAGGAGTAGCTTCATCCGTCTCTCAATTTTCACGAGGCTCTTGTACATTAGGTACCACTCCCGCAATGGCTCTTCTTTCATCATCCAACAAACTACTTCTTTAAGTTTCAGAAATTCCATACTCATCAAACTCTATACTCAGATTATCAAAAGACCCCAACTCTCCAATTTTCCTTAGCTGTTTTCTATACTTAGCATGAACAGGATGACCAGGAATCCGATCAACTTTATTCCCAACACACAACAATATCAAAAAGTTGCTAATATCAGTTCCAGCGACCCAATCCTTAAGTGCAACAAGAGATGATAACTGCACATAGTTCAACAAAAAAACCATGCTTAACATCATAGCTTGCAAATTTATAGCTTTCCCCAAATTGAAGCATTGGCAATTTAAACACTTGAAACCAACAAAAAGAAGCATAATTTAAATGAAAGCTTGAAACTCAAAAACTTACATGTTTGCCACCTTCCAAATTCAACAATAAGAAACCAACAAAAGAAAATTCTTTGCATCGAAGCTTAAAACTTTAAGCCTTTCTCCAAATGTGTTTTGAGGCATTTGCATATAAACAATTAAAAAAAAACAACAAAAGAAGCAATCTTTTCATCAAGGTTTGAGACCTTAAACCTTTTGGAAAATGGGTTTTGAAGAATTCACATTTACACTTAAAACCAACAAAAAGAAGCATAATATCCATCCAAACTCAAAATTTTAAAGTTTTCTCCATTTGGGTATCGCAGCATTTGCATCGTTTCCAATTCAAAAAAAAAATAAATTAGATTCATCACAAATATATTATGAAGAACTACAATACTAACATCAGTAAGTCAAAAACCATAACCAAAGCAGTAAGCTTGTTGTAAAATGGAAGTGATCCAATTGAAAATCCTTCATGAAGATGAGCCATCCATAGAGCTACATCAGCCGTGTAGTACTTTGTATTAATAATCCATCTATTCAACAAAACAAAAGGAACTTATTAAGCACCATTACTACACAATTAAAAGAACTTCATTGAAAAAAACAAGCAGCTATAAAGCTAACCCATGTGAGATAACTTTGATTTGATGAGTCAAAGGAGTCTTCAAAATCAAGTGACAGCATCCCTACAATCAAAATTGATCAATAAATTAAAAAATGATTAAAGAACCAATCGAACAGCGAGAGTGGGGGTTACTAGAGAGGAGGGTGCGTTTGCCAACGCTGGAGGATCCGATAGAGAAGATGCCTGGTCGGGTCACAAGGGATGTAGAGTCTGGTGATTTAGTTTCTTCACTCATTTTCTGAATGTTTCTGTAAGTTTTTGTCTAACGATTGAAACTTGGTGTTGATCGTTGAAGAGAAATCAGTTAATTAACTAACTAAAAAGGTATCAGCCTTTCACCAACTGCAATCACCATCTTTTTTTTTTTTTTTTTGCAATACACTGTTGATTAGAATAGTGTAATTTTTTTTTTATATAATTTTCACTTTTATTCTTGAATTTTTATTTTGCATGATTTGACTCTTTTAAGTTCAAATTAGTTCCAAATTGCATTTTTTTTTAGGAGAAATGGATGAATTAAAAACTAAGGAAATGAAGTGAAAATCTTGAGTAATATAAGGAGTGAATTTAAAATTTTGTTAAAATATTCATTTTAATCCCCTATATTTTTTAGATATCAGGTGGTCAATCTCTTAAATTTGAAGAAAATATATTTTTGTACTTAACTTCATTTTCCTCCTTTTCAGTTCTTTTTTGTTGGGAGGAGTGAGAGAGAGTCATCGAATTCTGGTTTAGAGAGAGAAATTAGCTATTGGGGAAGATTTTGACCACCAAAATGATCGATTTTTGTGTCAAAAGGTTCCATATGGCGAGGGGGGGTTATGATCATAGTTATTAAACCTGGCCCGAGGGTTGGGCCGGGTCCCGGGTTTCATAGGTCAACTCGGGTCAACTCAGGTCAACCCGAAAAAAATTAAAAAAAATTAAAATTTTAATATTTCATATGAAAAAATCCATGTAAATAACTAAATATAGGTTATACATATTGTAAACAATGAAGTTTAAAAGAATATTTTAAAAAGTTTTTTATCCCATATTAAAAAGATATTATGTTAAGCTTTTAAATTAAAGTATTTAAACCAAAAAAGTTTTTTATCCCACATCGAAAAAACATAAATTTTTTCTTGGAAACATAGAGTATATATACTAATAGATTTCAAATCCCACATTGAAAAAATATAACTTCTTTCATGGGAACATAGAGTATATATACGAAAGGGCTTGAAATCCCACATTGAGAAATACTATGTTATCCTTTTAAGTTGAAGTATTTAAACCAAAAGGTTTTTTATCCCACATTGAAAAAACATGATTTTTTTCTTGGGAACATAGAGTATATATACTAATAGGTTTTATATCCCACATTGAAAAAACATAACTTTTTTCATGGGAACATAGAGTATATATACAAAAGGGCTTTAAATCCCATATTGAAAAGATATTTATTATCCTTTTAAGTTGAAGTATTTAAATCAAAAGGTTTTTTATCCCACATTGAAAAAACATGATTTTTTTCAAGGGAACATAGAGTATATATATTAATGGGTTTCAAATTCCACGTTGAAAAAACATAACTTTTTTCATGGAAATATAGAGTATATATACGAAAGGGCTTCAAATCCCACATTGAAAAGATATTATGTTATCCTTTTAAGTTGAAATATTTAAACCAAAAGGTTTTTTATCCCACATTGAAAAAACATGATTTTTTTTCTTGGGAATATAGAGTATATATACTAAAGGGCTTCAAACCCACATTGAAAAGATACTATTTATCCTTTTAAGTTGAAGTATTTAAATAAAAAGGTTTTTGTATCCCACATTGGAAAAACATGACTTTTTTCTTGGGAACATAGAGTATATATAGTTATATACTAATGGGTTTCAAATCCCACATTTGAAAAAAAAAATCGGGTCTCGCCCGGGTCATGGGTCGACCTGTCGGGTCACCCGGGTTTGACCGGGCTGTTGCCCCACCGGTTTTTTAGTAAACCCGAACCGGTCCAGCCACCGGGTCCCGGGTCGACCCGCTAGGCCGAGCCGGGTTTAATAACACTGGTTATGATTAGATGTTGATTTACCTTGAAAACACCTAAAATAGTAGATCTAAGCTCGGAAGTAATTTTTGTTTCGGGTTTTGGGGCGGTTTATTGGCTTTTTAATGGACATGGATTGATTTAACAAGGTCTCTATGGTGTTTTTTAGGTGTTTTGGGCAAAAACAAATAGGTTGAAAATGAGATTTTGGATAAAAAAAACAAAGAACCCCATTTCTCTAGCCACCACAATGGCCGGATTATGGGTTTCGTAAGTGCTGTGTTTTTTTTAAAAAAAAATATTTGGGCCCCATTGAACTTTTTTTAAAAATAAATTCTCGCGCTTGGGCCTGGCCTTGTAGGCCCGCGCGTAGACCGTTGCTTTATTGGGCCAAGCGCGGGGCTTGGCCTAGTAGCACCTGGCTTGATTCTTTTTTTTTTTTAATTTTCAGGTTGTTTAAAAAATAATGCATTATTTGTGTATATTTTCTCAAATAAATTTTGGGTTTATATTTTAATTAGATTATCATTATTTTTAAATGATATTGGATGTGTTTAATTTTTAGAGAGGTATGTATGATTCATCTGTGATTTTTTCTTAAATTTATATAGATTAATTTTTTATAATATTTATTTTTTTATAATATTTTTCATAAGTGCAGCCTTGCATTGTTTGTTTCTAATTATTGTTCAATAAATTTTATGTTTGTGTTGGTTTCTATTACAAATTTATTTTGATAGAAGAATTCATTAAATATAATCACGTAAATTACCCGTATTGTGATGTTAGATATCTTGATCTTTATTTTTTGTTTGGTTTTCTCAATTTCATTTTTGTTTATTGTTGATGATTTGTTTTCATTGCTTTACACAATGATTATTAAGTTGTTTAATTAGATACGTGCATAAGTTTTTCGATTTATATCTAAGAGTTTTTTTTAATGTAAAAAAACACTTTGAAGAACACTATATATTCATTTTATTATTATATTTTGATGTTTAAGATTTGATGCAATCTTATGATTTTTTTTTCCCTTGAATCTTTTATGAACGTTTCATTGTTTTTAGTTTCACCATTCAATCTAAATTTACGGTGTAATTTTTTTTCATCTTTGTTCTATTGATTTTTATCCTTTTGTTAATATTTTTGTTCCTTTTAATTTAACTCTCAAATTTAAAATTTGTTGTTACCTTTTGATTTATTTTTTATTAAAATTTCAACACTTATTATTTTTATTGTATTTTTTTATTTTGAATTTTTTTGTGTTGTTTGTTTTTGTGATTTTAACCCTCACAATTGTTTTATATATAATGCTTTCGGTTTTATAACTCGAGTCATGGTTTAAAAATTTAACAATAATTGATTTTTTTTGTCTTATTTTTTATTTTTCTTTATATGAAATTATCCTATTTTTATTTAATTTTTACTTTTTTAACAAATAAGATCATCGAGATGTTTTTGAAATATTGTGAAGATATATTTCCATAATATTAGCAAGCGTTCATCTTTTGCATTGAGTCGTTGTTGTTTTTTCGCTTTGTTTGTTGTCGATATTTTATTTTTTAATGATATTATTAAATTAACAAATTAAGTTTATTAAACTTACTTGAGCCAATTTTCTAAATATTGTATTTTTTATTTAAAAAAAATGTTTACCTTTTATTATTATTTTTATTCTAAAACAAAGGTTGGTTCGCAGCGTAGCGCGGGCCACCTAACTAGTAAATCTACGAAGTTGCGCTACAGAATTTTCCAAGTTCATATTCAGAAGAGATTTCCTCTAAACTGTTTTTGCAAGTTATCCATGAATAAAAATTTAGTTTTATGCATATAAAATTGAAAAGACAACTTTTCATTTTCTCAACATATACTTAATATTTTAATGAGGAATTTAATAATGAAACATGTCTCATTCAATACATGGCATAACAAATATATATTTAATACATAACAAGTTATATATAAACATATATCCCTAGCATTAAACATATTCGATTAACAATAACCTTGAGTGACTCACAAGTTATCCATGAATAAAAATTTAGTTTTATGCATATAAAATTGAAAGGTAGTTTTTCATGTTCTCAACATATATTTAATATTTTAATGAGGAATTTAATAATGAAATCCTAGTCCTATTAGGATATGAAAAAACTCAAAAATTTTAAATTAAACATTTTAATTCAATCTTAATCTAATTAGAAACATTTTCTATAATTAATTTAATTTAGCGTTTCAATTTAATATAAAATAATTATTTTATATAAGAAGGCTAAAATCAACATTTCAAGATAGTGTAGATCTTTGCCGCGCTGCAACCGGTGACAATGACCCTCGCTTGCCCCTGTTCAGCGATGCGCACAACGCTAAAGGCAGCATAGCAGCGCCTAACGTTGTTGTGGTCTTCTGCCAGTGACCTTGCAACCACCTAAAACTATTTTTTTCATTCAATGGTGGATTCCAACGAGATCTAAAAAATCAAGCCTGATTTGGATGGAAGAGTAGCTGGAATCTTTATATTAATTTTTAAATCATAAGATAAAAAATTACTTTTGGAAAAAATAATTTTTGCACATAAAATTAATTCACAATTAACACCAATAACAATTAAAACATGTAATCATTAACCCTAATTGTCTAGCGAAGGTTGTGTTACCACTGTTGGTTTCCTGAATGTCATACATGCAACAAAAACAAAAAAACAAAATTACTCGGGAGTCCTTAGGATCCCATTAGATAGATCTAGAGTTGTTTAGGGATATACTACTTGAAGATTTGATCTTTTTCGGCTTTAATTATTCTTTAAAAGTTGGGTCGTCACATCCGATAAGATTAGTGTTATTAAACCCGGACCGGCCCGGCGAGTCGACCGGTCCGGGCAACACAAAAGACCGGTGCAAAGAAAAAACCTGCCAGACCCGGTCTGACCCGGGTGACCCGGCCTAACCCAGGTGAGACCCCGACTATATATACTAACTCACCTGTCTCGGGAAATTTGGGAAAGCAAAAGGAAAGCTAAATTTTTACCCTAATTTCTTTCTTTGCAGTTCGAACAATCAAATTATATTCTTCTGCTGGTATCTTCTACTGGTAGCTCTGCTGGATTTCACTTTTTTTTTCTTTGAATATTCTAGCCCCATACTGGATCTTGTCATGATCTTGTAGAACTCTACAGTCTGCACTAGTGGTCCGAAAGAGAAGCTAGATTCCACTGTTATAAGCCAGGTACTTCATCTTTTTGCAATATTACAGTTGCTAAATTGAGTTAACTATTGTTCCTTTCAAGTTTGAGTGGACACTGTTCAGTTTTTAAGAGCTATTTCAAATTTGTTAATGGTATTCTTTTTTTTTTCTGTTAGTGATTTCCATTCCAATTCCCAGAAACTAACTAAACAATTGTAGAGAAAGATCATTAAACAGTTCAGACGAACAACATAATCAAAAGATTACCTTTTAAAACAGGTAGAGTTTGTATGTTTAGAACTTTTTAATTCTACGTAGAAATGAGTGATTGGATTATGAGTTAGTAGTTTTCAACAATTACCCTATCTTATGAAATGTGAAAATAAAATTTACAATCCTTCGTAGAGTGGGGAGCATGGTTTCTCTCAGCTTAAATGTGTCTCTGTGAATACTAGCATTAGTTAAGTCCTTTCAACTTCGGCTGAATGCATAACAATTAGCCGTTCATAGTTTTTTTTTTTGTTTTTTTTTTCTTTGACTTCTGTAAAATCGAATGTTATAATTAGCCACTGCCATATTATATGATGCTTGCTATTTTGTTATATTTGCAATCAAATTTTGTTATGTTATTTCTTATGAATCTGAAGTGGCTTAGTTTATCTATGTGTGGGTGTCTTCTAAATGTGCCATCAATTAATTAATTTAGCTTTTATTTTTCTAGCTTGATGCAAATGTATCTTACATATTTTCAGTATTTTTTATGGACCAAAAAGTTTAATGCGATTGTTTGTTTCCCTTAGTTGACCAGTTTTTTAGTAGAAACTTGGATTAGTTTGGTTAACTTTGACAGGTGAGTTTTATTAAGCAATCACCTACATCAGCAGTTTAATTTTAGTGTTTGAGAGATGTTTCTATTTCAATTACTCTTATGCATGGGCTCACTTTCCCCCAATAACGAGCACAGTGTGTAGTACTGGTAATTTGAGAAGTGAATATGGTCAGAATGTAACACTTCCTGATCTAACACCATGTTGAATAATTGCTTCTAGTTCCTATTCTAAATTATTGTTCATCAATAATGTTTGGTGTGTCTAGTTATTCATCATGTGATAGATTAATTGTTCTGAACTGTTATCCTTAAATCTGGATTATTAGTTGAACAAGATCAATGCATCCTTTTTTCTGAAATATGTTGTCACATTACTAATTCAAGTTTTTTCATATGCATTGCATACCGCAAGTACTACTTCCAACACATGCAACCTTTTTATTCATCATGTTAGTTTGATTTGATTTACTATAGGTTTGTAAAAATGGCTTCTCAACATGGTAGCACTTCAAATAGCACTCCTTCAACTACTCAATCATCTGAACCTTCAATTTCCATATCAACATCAAGTGGTATAAGAGGAAAAACAGATTTGGCATGGGGTCAATGCAGAGAAGCTCCTGAACTTAGTGTGGGATGTAAGAAAACCAAATTAGTATGCTTATATTGTGCCAAAGTTTTCGCGGGTGGAGACATTAATCAATTCAAGCAACATTTAGCTGGAACTAAAGGAGAAGTGGAACAATACCGCAAATATCCTCCGGATGTTCGTCATCAAATGCTCTGAATCTTCAGGGGAATGCTGAAAAGAAAATGAGAGCTAGAGAAATAGAAGCAGATTTCAATCCATATAGCGCTAAACAAAGAGAGCATGAGGAGAGGATGATTAGACAATTAGAAGATGATTGTAAAGGCGATGATGATGATAATGACGATGATGATGCTGAAGCTGATGGTAAGAAGCTAATGTTACCACCGAAGGTTACCAATAAAGGAAAGAGTAAAATCACTGGTGTTGTTAAACAATCGTCTGCAAGTTGTGGAAAACAGAAAGAAAATATAACATTATGGGCATATTTTATTCCAAGAACAACTCATGGTGCTCAAAAGTCTATCCAAAGTTGTTGGAAAAACAAAGAAGCTATCGAACGATATGATCTTGCTATAGCAAAATGGATTATTGATGCATGTGTGCCATTCAATGCTGCGAACTCTGTTTACTATCAGCATGCTATAGATGGTATAACAGCCATGGGTCCTGGTTATAAAGGACCAAATTTCCATGCTCTTCGTGGTTATTACCTAGCAAAGGTGGTTGATGAAGTGAAGATTTTTTTTAGAGTTATCGAGAAACTTGGAAGAAGATCGGTTGCACATTAATGGCTGATGGATGGACAGATCAAAAGAGGAGAACTTTAATTAATTTCTTAGTATATTGCCCTAAAGGAACTATTTTTAAAAAAATAGTAGATGCATCAGAGGCCTCAAAGACTGATGTGTTGTTGCATAAATTGTTTAGAGAGATTGTTTTATTTGTTGGGCCTGAAAATATTGTGTATATTGTGACTGATAATGCTTCTAATTATGTTGCTGCTTGCAAGTTGTTGGTGGAAGAATTTCTTTCAATATTTTGGTCTCCATGTGCTGCTCATTGCATCAACCTCATACTCTAAGATGTTGGTAAGCTACAGTCAGTTTGTTCTATTGTTGATCATGCTTCTAGTATTATAAAGTATATTTATAATCATTGTTATCCACTATGTTTGATGAGGAAGTTCACTGGAGGGAAAGAAATACTTCGACCTGCTCCTACTCGCTTTGCTACTAATTTCATAACTTTGCAAAGCATTTTAGTACACAAAGATAATTTGAGAGCTATGGTGAAATCTAGAGAATGGGTCTCCTCTGCTTATGCTAAAGATAGCAAAGGAAAAAGGTTTGTTGATAGTGTATTGAACTCTATGTTTTGGGAAGAATGTTATACGAATGACCGAACCATTGGTTTGAGTTCTACGAATTGTTGATAGTGATGATAGACCTACTATAGGATATTTTTATGAGGCTATCCATTCTGCAAAGGAAGAAATGTTGAGGAGATTTTAAAAGAAAAGAACTAAGGTGCAACCTTTCATAGACATCATTAATAATAGATGGGATGGATAATTGTATAGAAAGCTTTATGCAGCGTGATTTTGGTTGAATCCTTGATTTCAGTATGATGTCAATCTAATAGATAGATATATAAACACCATTTCCGGACTTCTAGATGTTGTTGAGAAGTATGCAAATGGAAATGCAATTCTGCTAAGCAAGCTTACAAGTGAAATGAAGTTGTTTAGAAATGCAGAACATGACTTTGGTAGAGTGTCTGTGAAAAATGATTGCACCCTTTTACCTCCAGGTATATTATTATTTTCATCTTCAAAGTAATTTAAAAATATTATCTTGATATAATCTAACTTATTAATTTTGTATATAGATGAATGGTGGGTGTTGTATGGAACTTGTGCTCCAAATCTCCAAAAGCTAGCTATACGAGTTTTAAGTCAAACTTGTAGTTCTTCAGGATGCGAGAGGAATTGAAGTATTTTTTAGCACATCCACTCTAAGAAGAGAAATTGATTGGAGCATCACAGACTTAATAACCTAGTTTATGTCCACTATAATCTGAGATTAAAACAAAAGTATTTTCTTTTCTCTAATTCTTCAAAAGTTATTTATATTATTACATAGCATCATTGATACTTATATTGTGTACCTTAACTTTGATTTTGTAGAAATTATTGGAAAGGATGGAATTATGATCCAATTAATTTTGAGGCATTTTCTGACACTGAAAATTGGATAGTAGAAGATGATCCATTATCTTTAACAACTGAAGAAGTAGAGATCTTTCATCGTGATTTATCAACCATGATATTCAAGATACTTTAAATGAAGGTAATGGAAGATTTGATCTTTCACTATGTGTCATGACTATAATGTTTATTGATTAAATATGTTTCAATTATAGATTTGATAAATATAAATGAGCTTGAAGATGACTGTGATGATGAAGATACACAAAAGCATGATGATGTTTCAATAGGCATTAATGAGGTTGGCTCAATTCCATTGGTATTTGATTCAAATTTTGCTCCTATAGACACTGAAGAACTCAATGCCTATATTCAACCAAAGTAAAGATGTTGTGTAGAAAAAGTGTGGTTATTCCAATGAGGTCTTGTACTTTACCATTCTTTTTTTTTTAAATTATATTAGTGTTAAGTGTTCAACATATTCTAAAATCTTTTGTTTTCTTTATGCAGCTGAAGATGTTGATTTATGGATTCTAATGCAAAATGGAGTTAAAATGTTGATTTATGGATTCTAATACAAACTAGAGTTTGAATGTTGTCACCTTATATCTATTATGTTAAATTATATATCTCTAGAACAACTTGTTATTTTATTATCCTTATCTTTAAATTATGATAAATGTTTGCTTATTTGAAGATAAATGCATCTTTTAATCTATTGATGCTAATTAATTATGCTAGTACATATGTTAATGTGATATTTTCTTGTTAATTATGCTAGCATATATATTAATGTGTGTTTTTTTCTTGACCCGGGTCAACCCACAAGACCCGTAACCCGGTCATTTTACCGGGTCAACTATCGGGTCGAGTCTGATAACTATGGATAAGATGTTCAATTGTCTGGCCTCTAACAGTAATTCATATGAAGCACGAGTGATAAATCTCCTAAATCCCTATTTAGGAGAGAGGGATTTATATTCCTAGAGTGCTAGCTCTATATTATGCGACTTATGTAATTTTCTATCTAATAGACAACCACTCAAAAATAAAAGACATAGCTTATTATTTATAGGAAAATCTAAAAACCCTATAAATTGGCATAATATCAATATTTTGCCCCCTGATAATATCCATATACTAATTTAAGGTAATTTTAGGAATTAACTTAATCAAGTTCTTATTTGATTTTTCTAAGTCTACAAATATAATCTCTGTATTAATTATATTCTAATTCTTAATTTTTAAAATATATTTTAATCAAATTATACTTAATTAAACCATCCAAGTTTAATTTCTGACTAATGGTTCTTAATGTGTGTAATCCATTAGGTTCCTAATATGTTGGCTCAAATATAAATTATAATTATAATTAAATTAAATTAAACAATTTAATTTATTATCAATTCAACAATTGATTGATTTATATTTGAAGACCAGGTGCATCGTCTAGCAACGTGTCATGATCTTCTAAATATTATAAAAGTCATTAGTAATTTGACTTAACCTTTCAGTGACTGGTTTCTTAATGTAATTAATATCCTTTCATCAATAATATTCTGATTTAACATTAAAGCATGAAGTATGTCAATCATGTTAAATTATATTTGTTCTCTACATAATAATCATTGATCATTTGAATAAGATTTGAAACTCTTTTCAAATCTCATTCCACTTTGGTCAATGATTTCTTAATCAATATTATTTAAGAGCAGATGTAATATTTTTTTCTAATTCACCTAGGGTGATGAATCATCTCTTGATCACTCAAGTACCTTCATGTATTTCATGTTATACCCAATATTTGCCCCTTCGTTAGCTCGATTAATAAGATAACATGTAACAGGATCAAAGCATAACATTATCTATATAAGATAACTTAGTGATCTCAAGTATAAAGGTCACTTACACGACCATCACGTGGGCCTTTCCATGTTAAGTGTTCATGTCTTATGACAAGCACCTAAATATTAGTTTGAGGTATCCTTTATACCTCAGTTTATGAGAACAACCACATCTTTTTATATATAAAAAAAACATATATAATATGTACCGGTCTCTACGACTCTAATAAATGTCTAGTATTTAAGAGAGTATCGGTCGGAAACATTTTAAGAACAATGCTTTGATTCATTAGAAATTTCATAATTATAATAACTTTATATTTTCTTTTGCAAAACATTTTTGTCACATGTACTTTATCTTTACTATAGATTTATAAATCAAATATTAAATTCATTAATCTAATATTATATGAATATCAAAGGTAAATTAAGCCTTTATTAATAATAAATATGTATTTACATGAATAAAATAATGTCACGTGTAACCAACCGATAGGTTACAATGGCATATATATCAAATTAACGTGAATAACAATAGAGCAAAAATGAAACTTTTTAAGAACAAGAAATGTAATGTTAAAAAATCTAAAATCATGAGAGCAAAAGTGAAATAATAATTATGAATCTACAGGGAGGAGGGATGTAGTTTCCCTTTTATATATTGGTGAGAAAGAGGCAATATTTAAGTATGTGTATAACAGATAAGAGATGATAATTCGCATGCTGTAAATTTATGGAAGAAAAACTCTTGGTCCTCAAGAAACGTCCCCATGCATGCATGAGCCAGTTCCCAGATAGAAAACTATTCTAGTGCCAGAACAAGACTGTAATTGTCTTATTTACTCATTCACCGTCTTGGAAGAACCTGTATATTTCATTTGATTTGGAAGAATTTATTACCTTCCTCAATTGAACACCTCGATTTGGTAAATTCACACCACACCATATTTTTTACACATAATTCAGTCAAATGCAATTGAAATGACTAGAAACCCTAGCCAGGTAAATCTTTCATTTATATAAGTATGGAGAATTACCATTCTTACACACACAAGTTTTCTCTTGAAATCCATACTTTCTAACAAAAAGAATGAATTCATCATCATCTTCTTCTCCTAATAGAGAGCGAGTGAAGTGGACTTTGGAGGAGAACAAATTGTTCGAGAACGCTATCGCAGAGTTCGATCCTGGTTCTCCTGATTTTTTTGAAAAGATTTCTGAAAGAATTCCAGAGAAAACTTTGAAGCAGACTGAAGATCATTTTCTAATATTGATTGAAGATGTTGAGAAGATTGGGTCAGGCCTTATCCCATTGCCTGACTACGGGACTACTTCAAGAGGTGACAAAGGAAAAGGGTCTAACAGTAATGATAAACCCAAACAGAGAAAGAAAGGGGTTCCATGGACTGGAGAAGAACACGAGTATGTATAATAATAATATCCTTAACTTGCTTTCTCTATCTTTTCCTCAATTTTGATTTTCTTGTTCTTAATTAACTTGAGCTTTAAAATAAATGGAGGACATTCTATGATTAACAGAGTGAAAGATAATTATTAGGCTGCTTATAAATTTATAGGCCTTTCTCCGCATCCGATTGTATTTGGGGTTATGGCGTGGTGTTAAATAATTTAAATATGTTATTAATGCATTGTAAGCCCGTGTAATTAATTGACAGGTTGTTCCTGAATGGATTAAAGAAATATGGCAAGGGAGATTGGAGAAGCATTTCTAGGAACTGTGTAGTGACGAGAACCCCTTCACAAGTTGCAAGCCATGCCCAGAAGTACTTTCTTCGCCTTCAAAACTCCAGCAATACTGAACATAAACAAGGGTATAGTTCGACCTCAAGGCATAGGAGGAGGAACTCATCATCATCATCAACAACCGATAAAGCAGCAGCATCCATGGCCGCTGCTCCATCTCCTCATCTCTCTGTGCCCGCCTCAATCTCTAATGAATTCGCTGCCACCCCATTTTCTCATTTCTCTAGTGATTGAAATGCTCCTGCTTCCATCACAGACCAATCCTTTGCTGCATACCCTCCATATTTGGACCGCCAGAACTAAATGATGACAAGTACTGCTTCTTGTTATGTAATTTATGAATCAGATTTTGCTTGCTGCTTAATTTTTATGCTTCAAGGATTTATTTTCCACCAAGTGTTGTGCTCCTTTTATAAGATTATATTGTTGGACATGTCTACTGCAAACATGTTTAATTATGAGTTTTTTATTTTATTAATATAGTCTTATTTGTTATTTGCGTAATTCTTTTTTTCCACATGAACTTATTTTGCTTGATTTAGTATTGCTTTCATGAGATGAAAATGTGTAAATGTACCTTACAATCATATATATATATATATATGTGATTGTAAAGAAGCAGGTGGATAAAGCAGTGACATGTTTTTAAAAGGTCCAAGAAAATTATGTATATAGCGAGCCTTACGGTACATTAATTAGAGAAGGTCATTCGGCTTCATCTTTCAAATAATCCCAAGCTCACTATTTACCCTTCGTAATGAATGACGGATGGGAGATGTGGTTTTTATGCACAGGCAGTACTGCCCACCTCAGAATCATTCTAAAATAACGTGGGTGAGGTTCTTTTTTTCTTTCTTTTTTTAAGCGATCGAGGTTGTTTTAAATCTTTATTCCTAAAATATGATTGTTTTAAACTCACTTTATGTGTCATGTAAGCTCCACCTCAGCAATTTTTATAAAAAAATTTATCTCTTGATATAGTAATAAAACTATAATTAAAATCAAAATCAAAATCTTATTTCCAAATAATTAAAATATATAAGCATTGAAATCTCTCATTTTTATAGGTTCACTAGTAATATCTTTGCTTTTATAGGTTCACTAGGAATATCTTTATTTTTGGATTATAAATTCTTAATTATATGGGCAACCCTAAACATGCAAGTGTGTCTTAAAATAGGTTTTCTACTGTCTATTGGTTTACATTTCATAGGGTGTTTTTGAACTACTTTACTAGGAATCTTGTTTAATAAGTAAATGGTAGTTTATAATGCATGCATTCACTATGATGTTGGTAAAGATGAATGGTTTAACATACTTCTTATTGCGCGTGGCGTAACAGGATGTCAAGATCAAGGAGTCACCACGTAATTGTTTGATCCAAAGTCACTAGAAAACCTGGGTGTACTGGTTTTATCAGAAATTTCAAGGGTAAGAGACTGGTTTGTATGGTCCAAATAAGGTTTAAAGATTTCGATGAGTTCCTAACCGATAGTATGTCTATGGCTCATAATAAAGATTTACTTCCATGAATAAATTTAGCATTTCAAATTTATTATGAGCTCGCATGCCCAGATATTTCTTATAAAAAGGATCCATGTAGATGCCCTGATAAGGTTTACCTATCCTAGAAAGAGAATATATTTCCCACAACTCGTATGTTGTGATAAAAAATATTCTCAATTAAAATTAGTAATTATTAAAAAAAATTCTGAGAATTTTCTAATCGACTCCTGATATTTAAATATCAGTCTACTTGAAGGTCCAACATTTATTCTAAAATGTTGACCATTAATTTTTAGAGAAAAAAAAACTTAGGATTATTGAAATATTGGTCAAAATCCTTAAAGAATTTTACAAACTTGTTGTAAATTCCATAAAAATGCAAAGAAATACAAAAAGATTTCTAAAACAATGCTAAAACATTTTTTTTCTCTTTTCTATAAATAAAATGCAATTTTTGTAAGGATTGGGTTGTATGCAACAAGCATAAATTATTTTTTAAAATTTTTTACAGCCATGTTTGGAAAAATTATATTTTTGTTCAAAACAAAACTGTCAAAACAGCTCTAAAGACGTGTTTGTCAAACACGCCCTTAAGCCAAAATTCTTTTTATCAAAATAGTGGCAAACCAAACAAAGCTTTAAGTATTTGACCTGGTTTTGATTTGACTAGATCGACTCGAAAATACTACTTCAACCATGAACTGAACCAATAACCAAGGTTTCACCCAAAACTAAACTAGAACAGAGATTTAAACCAAAACTAAAAAAAAAAACATAAAAACATAAAATTTTCTAACGAAAATGGATCAAGCACCAAGGAAAATGAAGAGCATTCAAACTTAAACCCAGTAACGTAAATATCAAACCAAACCAGATTTCAAACAATAAAAGGTAAGGTTTTGTTTGTAATCATACGTAGATCAAATATATTTCCACAGTCAACTAGAAGTGTTCAGACATTTGCATCTGTCTCACCATTGTATGCTTTGTATGAGTGGCATAGACTCTCTCATTGACTTCCAATAAAGCTTTCTCAACCTCTTTTTCATTCAAACACCTAAGAAAAATCTTGTAGGACAATCTTGTATACATGATTTCACAATCTAGGTAGTAATTCATTGCCATTCTCTTCATAGTCTTTTCATCCACCTTGAAGGTCCCTGAAGGGTATTCCCAATATTGGATAAATCATTTGATGTCATTACACCATGATTTCCCATCTAGTGACTCTTCTAGTGAGCAATAGTAAACTTGGAGATTTCTGACTTCAATGCTTATTGGTTAGATCTTACTCCCAGTATTGATTTGTGTCATCGAAGTTAGGGTGGTTAAGGCATCAGCAAACTGGTTTTTATCTCTGCTTGTGTGAGTTAATTTTATCTCACTGAACTCAATAACTAATTTTAAGAGATAATCCTGATATGATAGCTTTACATCCTTAGACTAGGATAATCATTATATAATTCTTAGTAGACTAGGAAACGTTTTTATTTTGAATGCCAAAAATCCTCTACCATTAAGGATTTGATTGGTTGAATTTACCTTGTACAAAAAAAAAATTATTGACTTTTAATCCTTATAAAATTAGAAAATCTTATCCATCACATGAGGCCCATGTTACACATGGATTAAGCCTTTTTTCACTTAAATTAGATGAATCAAAGGTTATTTTTTAAGCTATATTGGTACCACTTGCTCTCTAAATTCATCTTGGCTTAAACATTTTGAACAAGCTTATTTAGTGCATTCTTAAGCTTATTTGTCCTGACACTTATAATCAACCCACTTGACACTTCTAAAGAGTCAATGACATGTTTAGTTATGGTGTCGGGTTGTTCCTCATATTTTCCTTGCCAATGAATGTCATACCGTGTTTGATTTTGTCTAGGGGCAGTATATAAATAGAAGAGCTTCGTGCTTATGTTTTGAGCCCCTGGAAACTGTTAGCACCAAGTCTGGTTCTTAGGCATCAAACAATGTTATAAGAGCTTTCCCTTTGTTGTGGTATACTTCCAAGTTTCAACTTAGTCCTTTATTGTATCTAGGCAACCTAACTTTGTAAAGGGGGTTTTTGTTTTATCGACATTGATGAATTTCTCATTGTTAAAAAAAAACAAAAAACAGGATGAATATCACGGTAAGAAATACATTGGGCAGGAAGCCCATGAGATTTGACAGCCCAACCATTTGCATTTATAGGCACAGGAAACAACAAATTTGAGTAAATTAAATTCCATCAGTCAGGTATTTTTTGCTGCTGATAAAATGGTATGTGGCTAATGTAACACTACATAAAGAGGAAGTCAAAATTTTCATGCGTCAACTAACCAGGCCTCTGAATCAGGTATCTTTCAAATATTAAATCATTCATCAGCTAAAACTGCAGTCCCTCGTAAGATGCAGAATTTATATGCTCAAGCATTAAATCCTGCTCTGAACCTGAAAGCCTAGTTGCATGGGAACATTTGCAGCCCCCTCGGCACATTCACAGGAAAATGTAATTCACTTGTTTTATCCAAGTCTCAGCATCGCTAAAATGAACATAGTAACACCTTTATACGTGATATAGTTTCAGACATGAACATGAAGATCAAAACGCCTTCATTCGGATCCAAGCTTCTTAGCTAATAACTACCATTGAAAAAGTTTAACCGATGATTATGCACTGGCTTTAGACCTGCTTCAAATTTGACCACAATCTTGTTAGAGCATATAGCGTACTGCTAGCATACAAGGGGAAAATAGGCACCCAATTGGACAATTTAATAGAGTTGAGCCATGTATCTTAGCAATCTTAGCAATATTGATAATACAAAATCAACAACAGTAAGCCAACTCAGTATCAGTTTTTGTTATAAAGAAATTTAATAAAATAACAGAGATTGTGATTTTTTCATCGGTCAAAAATAGTATTTTTAAACGTAACAAGACATGAATCACCATGCCAAAACCAGTGGGGAAAAAATTGTTTGAACCAAACTTGATCTTTAATAACAAAACATGTGATTTCGAGCATCAGCATACTTTCAATTTGGAATATCAAGTGATTCAGCTTTACGGCAAGATAGCACCATTAATATATTTGACAGTTGGCCAACATCACTGGTTCATACATAGCTGTCAATCAAAGAGTTCCTCATCTCATTCACTATGGCATTTGGCTGAGCTTCCCGCAACTTGAAAACACTCTCAATAACAGAAAGTTCAGTAGCAGTAGTGTCTGCCCCACAAAAGGCAGCCCAGTCATTCACAGTCAAGCCAGCAGCTATCACTTCACTGCCACGGTTTATGGTTCCAGCCACTAAAGGCACCTGAAGGAGGGTTGAGAGTTCATCCAAGTCTTCAATGGATGTGTGGGGGTGCACCTGCGGCACAAAGTAATCAGTTAAAAACATGATAAGCATATTTAGATATTTCACAGCTAGTTGCCTGAATAAGCATTAGAAAAGCATATAAAAATCTTACCAGTCCACCTCTGTTGGAGAAAGCACAGTAGCTGCCCACAAGAACATTACCAGCAACAGTCTGCCTAAACACTTCTACTCCAAGAACATCAGATATCATTTCCTCTGTTTCCTGATCAAAATAATGAAGAACAAGCATATCAACATTTAGAAAATGCTTGTAATTACAGAAAAAATACAAGCAGACAGCAAGAACGAACTTCTAAAGATATGCAATAATATAAAGTAATCAGAGCAAATAAGAAGATAATGAATTCAAAGGATGAGCTCAAAATACCTTGTCAAGATCAGTGTGTGTTAGAGCAACATGGTCATTGCAAGCTACACCATTTCCCAATGCAGATAATCTCTCTTCAATTCGCTGAACCACAACTTGATCAGGTAGACTGTTTCTTAAGTGTTGAAGTTCTGAAACAACAATGACAACAAATCAGTAAACTATCAACTTGGCTGCTTATACAATTACCCTAACCACAACAACAAATATTTTCAAAACTGTAATACTCACCTTGATCGGTAGTAGTATGCGGCAAGAGAATTCCATTTTTGTTTCCTACCCATTAAAACCAAACCAGTAACACATCAGAATTTCTTTCAGACATTAGTAAAACATAACCATTAGGAGGCTGGCATAACAAGAAAAAAACCCTTTACCTGCACAAAGTCTACCAATGATTCTAGAACCTCCAATGGAAGTTTTAACAACAGGAATAACATCTCCTAACTCTGCTTCAAATGTGCTGCGCACAAAACAACAGTAGAATCACATTACTAATTATAAAAACAAATTCTTTCACTTCTTTTCTTGCTTTTTATCATATTTAATTAATTAACCATACATTAAAAAAAAACATAAAAAAAAACCTTTTAAAAGAAATTACCTATAAAAGTTCTCAGAACCACCAATAGCAACCAAACAATATGCATTAGTGAGCTTTGAAAAGACACCAACTTCACATGAATTCTCGAACATAAGCCCTAACCCACATCAAGAAAGCACACAAAACACATAAATAAAACATCATTTCATTAAAACAACAAAGCAGAATTAATGGGGTTCAGATACTAAAAGCTCAGAAGATGAACCTTTTTTTAGGAAAAAAGAAAGCAAAGGAACTTACTTGTTGCCATGATTGCAAAAAAACTTAATACTGTTGTTGCTTTTGTTGATTGTAGAGAGGGAGAGGGAGAGGGAGAGGGGCTACCTGGTTAGGAAAATAAAAGGAATGCACGTTTGCAAGGAGAGAATTTTACCAATTAGGGTTTATACGTAGAGGGTATTTTCCTTTATTTTTTAGCTCGGTTCGAGGTTTATGTGTAAACGATAAGTCGTCGGTCTATGCGACCATGACTTTTGGATTTGACTATTTTTCGTGGTGCCTAGCGTTAAAGACTTTCAAAGGTTACAACTATTTTATTTTTTTATTTTTTGCCCCTGCTTTTTAAGCTGAAAGTACGAGTAAACGAAGCAAGAATACATGAGCAATTTAGCTAAGTGTAAATTATAATTTAGTCTCTATTTCTTTTCATTTTTTTATGATACTGGTATTTGATCGTGCTTTGCAGGGTCCATAATAATATTTTTTAATGTAAAAAAATATAAAAAATATTAAATGTTTTAAGTTTAGCAATAACTCAACTCTATTAAATCATGCCGGTAGTAGGTCCAATACTATTAAGTCATGCTAGAGGTAGGGCCCAATACTACCCAATACTATTGGATTCTGGTGGTAGTAGGGCTCAACTCTATTGAATCTTGTTGACAGTAGGACCCAACTCTATTAATTAAGTCTTGCTAGAGGTAGAGTCCAACACTACCCAATACTATTAGATCCTGATGGTAGTAGGGCCCAACTCTATTAGGTTATGTTGGGCAGCAAGACCTAACACTAAGAGAAAAAATTTAATCAACCCAACCTCAAATGAAAAACAATTATCATCACCCAACTTTTGTATAATATAAAAAATTCTCGTCAATTTATTTTTTCTTTACCGTATGAAAAAAATTAAAAAAGAGAAAATTAAAAAAGCCTAAAGAGGCAAAAAACAAATTGGACATATTTGGGTCTTGTTGAAAGCCGGACCCAATAGTTATGTGACTCGCACTCCGTCGCATGTCAAATATTTTATTTTTCATAAAAATTTATCTATGCAGGTTTTTTCAATGTATTTTAGTAGTTCAAAAAATAAAACAAATATGCACACATGTAATCAAATAAACTAAAATTATGTGCGTTAATAAATCAATAAAAAAATCATTAATGACACCTAAAAACAAAACTTGAAAAATCGAGAGACAAATGTACATCAAGATATTGAATTTTGAAAAATAGAACATTAAATTGATTGAATAAAATAAAAGAAAAAAAGGAATAACATGTAAGGCTATATATATTAAGAATATCTTCTAAAAATAAATATTTTTTATTTTCAAAAATATAATTTATCTATATAAAAGATAAAAACAAAACCATGAAGAAAAACCACTTCGAAAATTAAATACATAACCAAAAAATCAATATTTTTTAAAAGAGACCCCTAAACAAAATAAAAGAGAGGAGGTTTTGTCTATTTTTTTTTTAAGTTTTTTAACCGGTCATATTATTTTATTTCTTTTCAATTGCATTCTTTAAAGTTATATTTTTATAGCAACCATAGTTATCAAACTCGGCTTGGGGGTTGACCCGGCCAAGAGGTCGAGTCTCGGGTTACATGAGTTGACCCGGGTCAACCCAAAAAAATTAGAAAAAAAATATTTGAGATTTTAATATTTTATATGAAAAAATTAAGAAACAATTCAAGTTCGGGTTGACCTGGCGGGTCAACCAGTTTACTCTGGGCTAATTACAAGCCCGAATTTTGAATGAAATAGACCCAGCCAAGGCCCTGGGTCACCCATATAAATTTTTAAAAATATTTTATGTTCTATTATTTTATATAAAAAAATTAAAAAATAATTCATGTGGATATAGGTTATACATGTTGTAAAAAATTAAGTTTAAAATATTGTTTCAAAAGGTTTTTTTATCCCACATTGAAAAGATACTATCTTATTCTTCTAAGTTGAAGTATTTAAACCAAAAAGATTTTTTATCCCACATTGAAAGAACATAACTTTTTTTCTTATGAACATAAAGTATGTTTACTAAAAGATTTTAAATCCTACATTGCAAAAATAAAACATTCTTCTAATATTTATATAGTGAACTTTGAAATGAGTTAGTAATTGGTTGAAAAATATGAAAAAAGAAGGGTCTCTAGGTAGGAGAAAAAATACATTTGAAAAAAAAGGTCTCTAGGTAGGAGAAAAAACACATTTGAAAAAAAAAAAGGTCTCTACGAGGTTTTTATCGGGTCACTCGAGTTCCGGGTTGACCAGACAGGTTGATCAGTTTACTTCGAGTCAATTACATGCCTGAATTTTGAATGAAATAGACACGGTTAACACTATTGGGTCCTGTTGGGTATCAGGGCTCAATGCTATTAGGCCTGGTTGGGTAACATGGCTTAAGTTCTGTTGGGCAGCAGTGCTCGGCAAAGATTAGGTCTTACTGGGCAGCAAAACCCAACAACATGGGGTTTACCGCCAAGCCAATCTTCTTGGGTCTGGTTGGGCAGCCAGACCCATTAATATTGGATATGGCAGTCAAACCAGACCCAATGCTATTTGATCTAGCTGTCCAGCTAAACTTAGCAGTAATTTTTGACTAAACACAGAAAAGACAACACTCTCATAATGCTACAATGTCATCCACAATGTAAACACTCTATGTCTATGATGTGATCCACAATATAATGAGTTTATATCCACAATACATATATAGTGTTTTTCCCCGCGCCTTTTAAAGTATAGTATAATTGCATTCTAGCCTCTCTCTTTTTTTTTGTTTTGAAAATTATAAAATAGTTTTGTTATCATAGTTATTGCTATTTTTTTAAAAATGTCTGGATTCACTTTTTAAAATACATTATTGGTATTTCTTAATAATAAGTCTTTTAAAAAAACAAAAAGGAATTAACTAATTATTTTGCTTATAACGCCAAGATTGAAAATAATTTACTCTTTAACTTCAAACGTGAAATCGAAGAGAAACAGTGGCCAGCTAAAAAACGATTACACCATTTTTTAGTTTTATTTTATATTTTTGTCTATATTTCTTTTATAAAACATGTTCTTGTTTTCATTGTTTCAAAAAAAAATTTAAATAGTAATAAAATGTTTTTTTAAATAATGTCATCAGCTTAGCGATTAAACTAAGTTAACTCTAATTATTTTTGTGTTTATTTTTTTAATTAATTTTTTTTTAATTTCATCTCATTTAATATTGAATTGATTAAGAATTAGATTTCATAATTTTTTTACATTTACTTTCTATAGGGTTATCAAAATCTCACCTAGATCTTGAATTTAGCAAGTTAACCCGTTTGATCCGATTCAATCCAATTCATTGTAGTTTTAATATTTTAAAAAAGATATCATCTTGAAATTTTTTTAGTCAGATTTCATTTTTACAGATCATCTTAATTGTCTTTGGACCCGTTAAGTCAACTAAGTCATATCAGATTAATCTCCATACAATTTAAAATATTTTTTTTTATAAAAAACACGTTAACAATGTTTAAATATATTTTCTTACATGGAAAAAAAAACATTGATAGAACCCACAAGCTAATAATCTAATCTTATTTAAAAATTGAATTAAACATCCTTCCCTTGGGCTTTGATGCCTCTAATGAACCACTTGTCTGTGATTTATAATCAAGCATGGATTCATTAAGCAGTAGACTATCTTATATAAAAAAATTGCTTTCTCTCAAGAAAAAAAATTCTTACATCTTAATTCTGATCATTCCAAGTATGAGTGGGATCTAATTTTAAATCACTTGGTGGTTAAGATGATGTTTATCATGTCGTGCACGATGTCAAACGATTGGTCTGACTCTTAAATCTATGGGGATTTTAGATATATTTGAAGAAATCATAAAAATATGATTAGAAGGGTTTATAAGTCAGTACCTAGTATTATAATCATTAAAAAGCCTAATAGTCTGCGAGAGGTTGGATAAGTGGAAAGGTCACTAGTAGGGTTACTAATGACAAGCTGCATTATTTATTTGTCTGATATAAACTAAAGTATTGTTGTGTTTTCTAATTGTTGGTTTGTCTAAGGTTTAAAAAAAGTCATTTTTTGTAAAGAAATTATTATCTTATCAAGCTAAATCCTAGCAATTATAGAGTCAAAACATAAAAATGAGAAGACAAAAGATTGTTTATTTATTCAATATCAAAATAGGTTTTACTTATAAGTTCATAATCTTATATATTAAAAGAAACAAAATAATTTTTTGGTGTTTTTTTTTTTTTTTTGAAATGTAAGTCAAGTTCTCGTAACTTTAATAAACTAGTTATTAAATTCAAATGCTTACAAATTAAAAAGACTATTTTAGTTATTTTTAGTATGCTAAATTATACAAATATGATTTATTTTTTAGAGACTTAGTCACATGCACAAAAATAAAAACAAAATTTTTTTTTAATTTTTTTTAAAATAGAAAATATTTTATTTTTTGTATTTGTTTCTGAAATTTTGAAGAAAAGCAGGTATATTTAATACCGGGTCAGTATTACAATATAAGTCTACAACCTGATATTAAGCAAAATTATTGAAAAAATACGCAAGGAACCCACAAATATTTTTAAAATGATCCCTGAATTTTTTTTCAAAATCTTTGAAAATTATTTAAGGTTTGTTTGGAAAAACAAGAAACAATTCAGCAAAGAAAATTGTTCAAAATTTGTTAGTACGTGTTTGCCAAACACGCTCTAAAAACCCTAACAAAATGCATTTTTTAAATAAAATTTTGCACAACCAAACAATGCCTTGAGCCTAGAATGGGCTTGGCCCATTCACGTGGTCTGGGCTTTATAATCAAACCCAAAAACAAAAGCCCATCAAGTGTACAAACATGGTATTCAGCCCAAAAACAAAACGTGTAATCCATATTGACATTGTAGCCCAGCTCGTTGTCAAAGTAATTAGACCCAATTAAAACCAAACTGTCAGCCCATCCTATAAACATTACGAACGCAAACTATATTCATGACAAAGGATCTGCATCCAAGATTCCACACAAACTTATAGCTCCTTCAACATCAAAAACCAGCATTCTTGTTTAAACCTAGAAGCATGTATTTTCAAGCCAAACAAAAAAATACAACATTATTCACAATTTTTTTTTATCAGCTTCAAGACTAACAAGTATTATCTTAAAGGGAACATCGTCAATCGAAAGGGACAAACAACCCCCAAAATAAACACATAAAAATGATGCATATAATTAATTTATGAGTTAATGCTTCAAGAAGTTTAAGGATTAGACCTTCAATAACAGGAAAATAAGGATGCAAGGCTGCTGGACTTCTCACGGTTGAGGAGAGCTTGCACCGATGCTATGTTCGGCTGGAGGCTCACGTGGTGCATAGCTGCTGGAGCAAGCTGATCTCGCTGGAGTTCACTACTATTGTGAGGAACAGTCATTATTGTTGCCAGGGAAAAGTCAGTTAAAAATTCTGCTATGGCTGGGACAAGGAGGCGCACGGTGTAGTTGCTAATGGTCCATGGTGTTGTACTAGAAAAGTTGTTGCTGATGCAGAGGAGTTCATAGCTGGTATTGTGCTGCTGAGAAGAGATGCACTATCAGCGTAGAAAATGACGCTGATCTTGAAGGCTGCTGCTCAAGGTGAGGATGCAGAGAGGTTTGCCACTGCTGCTGGAATGGTTGAAGATGAGATAAAGGCTGACGGTGCTGCTGCTGAAGCTGCTGGTCTGACTGATTCCCCTTCTGCTGTTCACAATGCTGCTGCTGTGACTGGAGTCTCTCGATTGGAACAAGAAAAACGAATCTGCTGTGAACAAAGAAGGAAAGGGAGTGGACGTTGCTTGGATATTGGACATGACTGATGCTGAAAAACCTCTGCTGCTTCTCACGGGTGGCAGAGGAGAAGCTGGCATTACTAAGAAGAAGACTTCTGCTCACGGTCTAGAAGACTGGCAGCTGTGAAGGAGAGAAGGCTTCTTGTTTTTATTGGAGAGAGGAAAGTCATGTTTCTGTGATGGGTGATTTATGAGAGAAAGGGGTAATTGGGTGTGGCTTTTTCTGGGTTGTTAACGATCCTCTATCTAATTTATTTATTTTTTTCCGCTAATGCTTCTCTAAAATTTCTCCCTCTTCTCTTATTGCAAGTAAAACTATCTATTTAGCAAAAACTAGAGGTGTTCATGGTTCGGTTTGGTTTGGTTCGGTTTAGATTTAAAAAACCAACCAAACCAAATTTCAGTATTTTTGATAAATATTAACCGAACCGGACCGGAAACCGGTTCGGTTAAATTCAGTTTTTTGGAAAAAACTGGGAAACCTAACCCTATCATATATGAGTTTTTTTTGTTTTTTTTTAAATTGGCTAAATTATTGATATTATTAGCTAAAATAGTTAAAATAGGAAAGAAAACTAAACTACTATATCCTTTTGTGCAAGATGTGCTATCAATTATGTGTTATTTATTTATTTATTTTATTGCATGTATCTAGGATTTCATAGACTAGATTATGGATGTGTTCCTCTTCCACTCCATAAACTATCTACCCAAATCTTAAGAGGTGGGCTAGTAGGACTCTCGGTTAGCAATCTGATTAGAGTCCCCAAGTCATACTTATGTAATGGTTATACAGCCCTTCAATTTTTGGTGATGGTCATATTGGCCCCAACAGTAGACATTAACATATTAAAAAAAATAAAGAAAACTAAAGGAGGGGGCGTTTTATTGTACCATCTTTGCATAATATTATTCACTAGAATTGTGTTTTTTTTTTTAATTTATGTTTTTTTTTCAATTTTATCTTTTAAAATTAGGTTTATTGGGGATTGAGATTTATAATCGTTTTCAATTTATTTTTTATGAAGTTATTCCAGATTCATGACCCGAACCACGAGTTTGACGGGTTAATTTGGTTGACTCGAGTTTTTTTCTTCTTTTTTTAATTGATTTTTTTCTCGATTTCATTCTTCAACATTGAGTTGGTTAGAAATCAGGCTTTGTGATTTTTTTCGATCTGTTTTCCATGAAGTTATTTTCATTTCAAGGCAAGTTAACCTTAGTTAATTCAAATTATTTTTTGTGTCCTTTTCTTAATTGATTTTTTTTTTCAATGTTATCTCTCAACATTGTGTTGATTAAGAATTGAGCTTCATAATTTGTTTCAATTTATTTTCTATTAGGTTATCCTAGTCTCATGATCCGATTAGCGAGTTTAGCAAATTAATTCAGATTGACTCAGGTTATTGTTTTAGTTATTTTTTTAATTGATTTTTTTTTTAGTTTTATTTTTCAATATTGGATTTATTGGAGTTTGAGCTTTTTAATTTGTTTTGACTTTTTTATGGGTTATCATGATCCAATATATTGTTGTCTCAATATTTATTAAGAAAATATCATCTTAAATATTTATTTTGAGTCAAACTAAGTTTTTACCAGTCATCCGGGTTATCTTTGGACGTAACCAAGTCACATTAAATCAATTTTCAAACGGTTTAAAATTTTCTTTTCTACTAGAAATTTTTTTAGCAAAACCTAAGCTTTTTTTTTTATGTTAAAGAATCTTTCATCCAATCCACAATAACATACCAATAATCTAGTAATTTTAATCATTCATCTTATAGGGAAAAAAAGACAGATTTAAATTTGGAACAAGCAAATTAAAATTCAAACTATGAATATGTCTTCCTGGGAATCATATGCCACCATATTTCATAACATAAAAGGTTAGCTGACATATAGAATAAAGTCTCAGGAAGTACAAGAGACAAAGACAAGCAAGGCCATATTTCAAGTACAAGATATAGTATCAATCATTCTACATTGATCCTAGTTACTAATTGTAACAACTTGAAATTTTAAAAGCTTTCAAGTCTTGAATTTATATGAAAAATGAGGTAAATTTCTTTTTCTCATCTAGATTAATTCAGTAATCCTTAAATTTCTTTTTAATATCATGCTTGGGGTCGATTTATATAGTCATTAATTCTACCAAAACTTCATTAGAGTTTCCCCTTAAAAGTAACATTTTTAGTATTCAACCTGCAAAAAAACTCATTTCAATTTAGCACATATAATTTGGTCTAACTATCTTGGACAATCAACCAACACAGTTCCAGGATAGCTTTATGGCTACTCCCATCACACAAATTATCTCATCTCAATTTAGCACATATGATTTGGTCCAATTATCTTGGACAATTAACAAATACAATTCAAGGATAGCCTCATGGCTACTCCCATCACATAAATTATCATCAATCCTTTAATAAATTACATCATTTTCAAACATTACATTTAACACATACATGGATATAATATTTAAACATAAAGTATACACAATGAAATTAAAAATTGTTGATTACTGTACTTTACCGAATTCATATGACAAAATACTATCAATTGATTACATGGCATAATAGGTCATTTTAGTTTACATTTACATATTCATTACCTAAAGTTAAAGACTAAAATAAATAAGTAGAACTGCTACTCCGGTTGAGTTTATGAAGATCCTAAAATGAACATACATCGTTATAAATACACATCATAATTAAAAATATTAAGGATTAAATAATAATTCCAAAACTCTATCCTTAAACTTTATTCTAACTAAAATAAAATATTTCTTCTAACAATTAACTTATTTAGGCTTTGTCATCTACAAGAATGACATGCAAATCTGGTTAACCACAAGGTACTAATGACCCAGCCATCCATACAAGAATGTTAATACAATCTCCATGACACTTTCACTTGCCTTTTTATATCTTTTTTATTTCAATAATAAACATACAAATATATATTTAAGGAATTTACAGTTACATAATTTTATAACATTTTAAAAGTGGCATAAAATATCAAGCATCTTTTTAAAACTTGTAGACGCTCAACTTTTCTCGACTGTTGCCCAACTTCTGTAGCCTCCCTTGCATTAATAGGGTCAAAGTTATCATAACTAAGGAATTCATTATAAAAATTTTCTTTCAATTCATATCTTTAACTCAATTAAAGGAAATTCACATCGTTATGCACATCATGAGAAATTCAAACCTTGCACCTATTCAAAACACACCCATCCATTCCCATGCAATAAATAACCCTAACTTAAACACATAAACCAACAAATAACCCTTGACTTTCCTACATCTAGAACCTTTCTACAGTGTTGTCTCTCCCATTTTTTGTCATCTTGTATAAGACTACTAAAATGACATCCTTTACACTATTTTTTAGGCTGTTTATTTCAGCCTTTTTTTGCACCCTAATCTGACCCTACAACAACTCGTATTCATTCCATCTTCATTTTCAAAATATGTTGTTTAAACATTTCTATTTCATTAACACAACTCATCAGGAAAACAATCACGGTACATGTTGTTACCTATTTTTTACCCCATAAAAAATCAAGAAAAAATAGATTAAAAAAATACAAAATACAAAAGGATGCACATGAAGAAAGCCTATAAGATTGCCCAAGTTGGTAATGAATGATCAAAATGACAAGTTGAAGGACCAGAATGTATAAGATCGACAAAATTGGCGACCCAATCCTGATTTATAAAAGACCCATTTGGTGAAAATATTTTTATTTGGGGCAAATAAATATAATTTGGATAAGTAAGAACTCAATGAGGATTTTTAAAGGCTTAATCAATTTTATTGAGGACTTAATTGCAAGGAAAATCAGTTTTTTAGAGTCAATTTGGGTTTTAATTAAAAGAAATTAAAGTTTAGGGGACTGAAATTAGACTTTGAAAAGTTTAATTAGTTAAATCAGGGGTTTAATTGAAAAAAATATTAAAGTTTGATAGGTAATTAGGGATTTGATTAAAGAAATTCAAATCCAAGGACCAAATCATAAAAGACGCAAAACTTCAAGGGCTGAAATTGACCAAATAATGGGCTAAATTGAAGAAAATTGAAGGTTTAATGGTCAATTAAGGGTCCAAATGTACACATCGAAAACCAAGGACCAAGATCAAAATGGCACTAAACTCTAGGGCTGATGATTAAGTTTGACGGGGGTGAAATTGTATGAAATTAAAAGTCTAGGAGACAATTAAGGGTGCAATTAAAAGCAATTAAAAGAAAAAAGACTAAAATGAAATCTATCATATCCCAAATTAAAGACCCTAATTTCTAAGTTAACCCAAACGACGCGTCGTTTAGCCTCTATTCATCTTTTTCCTCGGCAATTCACGATAGTCAGGTTAACATCTTCCAAGAGCTTGTTGTGGAGTTCTAGACCATCATATGGCATGTGGTTTTTTTCAATTGAAGAGGAACATCCACTCTACAACCCTATTTCCATGAAATTGGACGTTTACATCCCTATTCTTCCATAAAAATCTCCAACATCTTGTCCCAAATCAGCTATCATTCAATTTTTAGATTATGAGCTGATCAAGTTGGCACCTTCAAGCGGGTAATGTGGAGCTACAAACCTCCAAATTGAACGAGGTTGGATCCAAACAAAAAATGTGCACCCCTCTACCAACTTCAGGTGGTCTTCAATGATGATGACGTCAGAATTGCTCGGACGAAGCCTTGAAAATGGTCAACCCAGTTAACCTGACTGAGATACCCATTTACACACAAACAACCATCTTTTTCATGTGTTCACACTTAGAAATTCCTAGAAGGTTCTTATTAAAGGTTGAAAACACTTCTCTCAATATCAAAGAGTTGAAACACTTCACCTTGACCACTACGTTTAATCAAAACCACCTAAATCAAAAATCATCTATCCTGTGATAAAACCAACCTGGTTTTGGTTTGTTAGAACCCTAACAAACTCATCTAGAAGCTTTGAATCAACCTATAAAAGTAGAGATAATCTGACAAAAAAAGAGGATAAAAAAAAAGAGGAAAGAAATTTGGTTAAGCTTTAAGGGATTCAATACTGAGTTCAAGAGCTCAAAAAAGGTTCAAAGGTTTGGCCTTGTTAGGTTTAGAGATAAAAAGAAAGAAAAGCAGCAACAAAAATCTACTCTCATTAAAGATTTCAAACTTGGAAGGTACACTTTTATAAACTTTGAAAGTGGAGTCCATAAGGCTTGCTGGATTCAAAATCTTTGTTTACTGTATCATGCAATTTTTTTAATATATTGATGTGAAGATTAGTGTTTTGGTATGTTAAACTTGCATTTAGTTTGATTGAAATCTGCTAAATATAGCAGCAAGGTGTTTAATATTTTTCTGGTTTGTTAAAGTATTGTTCAAGGCTCTTGAGTTTTGTTTTAATCCTATGGAGTGTTAAAGTGTCAATTTTGAACCTCATATTGATTAAGCATGCTTATTGTTTTGATTTGGTAGTTTTGGAAAATGAAACTTAATGGATGTTTACGATGATTTGATGCTTTTGTTAGTTTCTTTTTATTCAACAATGCTTAATATTGATAATGTAGTTTATGAGGACCAAAAGCAGTATATAGGTTTAAAGGCCTAAAAGTCCATTTCTAGTTTGGCACCTTGTTCTTCAATTCTGTTTTTTTTGTTGGGCAATTTTCTTCGTGTTTTTAGAAAGAACATTGTCTTAGCCCTATAATTTGGACTAATTTTATTCAATTTCTTTGCAGTAAACCATCCGAGCAACTTGATTGATTAATAATCTAGGATTTATTTGTATCATAAGTTTTTAGGGGTTTTAATCCTAGGGTTATGGTTTAGAAACATCTATTAACCTACAAAACTGCCACAATTACTCCTTTATGATGCATGTTCTGTACAATATATAATGGACCTCAATGCATGTCTATGGCTGCATAATTTTATCAATGAGGCTATAGTAAAAGGTTGTATCAGTTTAGTTCATATAAGTAAGAATTGAAGATTAATTCTTAATTATTAACAAATAATATCTTATAACTCCTAACTAGTCATGTGAAATACAATTCCACATTAGATGTCTAGGAGCAAATGTTTGGTTGTTTTATCTATGTAATATTGTACAATATAATGAGATGTATATACGAGTCGGGGGTGTTTGAGAGTATAATAGCGGTTACTTTTCAAAGTGCTTTTTACTGGGAAATGTATCAAAATAATATATATATATATATATATATATATATATATTAAAAATTATTTTTTATATCAGCACATTAAAACAATCCAAAAATATTAAAAAACAATTAAGCAAAAAAAATTCAAATTTTGGCCAACCCTCGTTTGAAATGCAAAACCAAACAAGGGTTTTATCTAGGTTTCAACAATCATATTATCAAGTAAACGGGTCTTTCGACTGAAAGGATTAAGACAAAATGATTATTCCCTTTACATAGCTCAATCAATTGTCAATAGATTTAGTGATTGTAAAGGAGTCCTGGTGTTCAGTTAAATGAGGATGTTCTTGTTGGGTTTCCTAAAAAACATATACGTAGCGAAAATAATAAATTTAAAATTTTTCAGGAGTCTCAAGGATCTTGTTAGATAGATCTAGAGTTGTTTAGGGTTTATGCAAAAATTACCTAAAAATTAGATGTTCTTTTCAACTTTAAATATTTGTTTAAAGGCTGAGTTGTCGCAAACCATAAGTCATTTAAGTATCCAGTCTCTAACAGTAATCCACACGAACCACCCGTAAAAAATCTCCTAAACCCTTTTAGTAGAGAGGGATTGTATACCTTAGAGTGCTAACTCTTTTCTTTTATGTTTTAGGTGTTTACATATTGTATTTTTCTCACCTTTCTCTTAGGATATAAGAGGCATAGCATTTTATTTATAGGAAAGTGTAAAACTCTATAAATAACAAAATATCAATTTTCTTCTTCAATAATATTAATCAATCAAGTCCCTACTTGATTTTTCTAGGTCTAGAATTGTAATCTCTTGTATTAATTACATTATAGTTCTCAATTTCTAAAATTAATTTACAATCAAATCACACTTGATTAATCATCTCATTTTAATTTTTGACCAATGGTTCTTATGTGTGTGACCCATTAGGTTCCCTAATAAGTTGGGCCAAATATAAATGATAATCTTAAATAAAATAGGATTAAACAAGTTAATGTATTATCAATTCAACAATTAATTGACTTATATTTGAAGATCAAGTATAATATCTAGCAACCTGTTATGATCTTTCAAATATTAGAAAAGTCAATAGTGTTTTAACTTAACCTTTTAGTGATTAATTTCTCAATGTAATTATTATCCCTTCATCATAAATGTTCTGATTTAAACATTATAACATGGAGTGTGTCTGCTTTGTTAAATCATTTTAATTCTCAACATTATAGTCATTGATTCTTTAAATAAGATTTTGAAACTCTTTTCAAAACTCATTTCATTCCACTTTGACTAAGGATTTCACAATAAATACTATTTGAAAACAGATGAAATATTTTTCTTAATTTATCTAGGGTGATGAATTCTCTCTTGATTACTCAAATACCTTTATACTCAATATCTGTCCATTTGTTACCCTTGATTAAGACAACATGTGGTCAGGATAAAGCATAATACTTTTTTTATAAGATAACTAAAGATCACTTACACAATTATCACGAGTCTTTCCATGGACATAAGTGATATTTCCATATGGAATTCTCTTACGGGTCTATGTAGTGTACATGTCATCTGACAAGCACATACATATTACTTTGAGGTATTCCTCATACCTTAATTTATAAGATCAACTGCTTCTTTTCATAAAAGAATGAACATAATATGTACCGGTCTCAATAGCTCTAATTAATATTCATTCTTAATAGAACATTGACCATGAATATTTAAGAACAATATTTTGATACAATAAGAATCTCATAATTACAATAATTTTATAATTTTATTTGCAAAGTATTTGTGTCCCATGAACCTTATACTGACCCTAAACTCATTAATTAAATATTAGATTCATTAATTAAATATAAATAAATATTAATAATAAATAAAATCATTTTACATAAATAAAATCAATGTTATATATAACCAACTAAATAGCTACATATTATTTTACATCGAACCTCCTGAATTTGAGTATCATCTTCTGCCATTTTCTACACCTACAGCTTTATCCATGTATGGCCAAAATAATAATCAATCAAAATTAACCATCTAGGTGGTGACCCAGTAGTAAAAGCTTGGGACCAAGAGCTTTGCTCCCTCTATGATTTCAGGTTCGAGCCATGTGGTTGCTCATATGATGGCCACTGGAGGCTTACATGGTCGTTAACTTCAGGACCCATGGGATTAGTCGAGGTGCGCGCAAGCTGACCCGGACACCCACGTTAAACTAAAAAAAATAATAATAATAATCAATCAAAATTGTTATTCTTAATTGGCGGGGCCTTCGAAATTTTGAGTAAACAACACCGAGCACGATTCCTACAGAAAAATCTAACAAATAGCACTGTATCTTCTTCTAAGCCAAAACCTTCTAGATTGACTTAATTGCAAGTGGATTTAATTCCAAGGCTAGGTTCTGACGATTGTTTGTTTTTAACCAAACTAGAAAAATGGGCTTAATTTTCGTGTTTGTGATAAGTGGATGCCACTTGAATATCAAATCCAAAACAAAGCTCCTGTTAGGAGAGGATGGTTTTGAGTTCCGTGTCTTAACTATGCAGCCATGGAAGTTTTTCTTGTTTTCAGAAAGAAGACAGATAAGCCAGATCCTACGGTCATCATCTCCAGCTTATTTATGCCTGGCTTCCCAGATCCCAAAACTGAGAAATCATAAATATATATTAAACAACCAAGCTGCTGTTCTTAAAACCCTTCGAAAAGTCCAAGTCAAAGAGTGTTTTGCTACCTGATCAGTGCCAACATACTCCAATACAAACAACAGTCTGTTTTCCTGAAACTAACAGTCTGTTTCTATTATATAATTATAATGATCCAATACAAACAACACTGTTCAGGTATACATAATAGCAATGATTAGCATGGCATTTACCTGATAAAGAATCCAATCACTCTAATAATGCCTCTAACTGCTGATTTCCTATTTCTCCCTAAAAAAAGCTACCTTCTGATTTAAAGAGATGTCACCTCAACATGGTACGATTCAGTCGGTACTGACCCACCATCTTCTGTGTATGATTTATATATATAATGATGTATGGAATACATAAGGTAAACTAAAGCAGTTCAGAGCAATGTCAAGCTGAGTGCAAAGCATAGCTCGTGAGAGCTGAAGTCATATTGGAGACATCAAGATCTTCAAATTCAAGTTTGCCAACCCTAACCTAGACTGATCATGTGAAGTTGTACTCAGCCCATGAAATTATCAACTTCTTTGCCACAAAATCTTGTGATGCCTCCCACCTACCTGAACCTACCAGACCACTGATGTTTCCCTTCCCAAGTAGGGATAGATAGCTGTCTCACTCACAAATCACAGGTCATAAAAAGTGGCTTCTGGATGGACTCTCTTGGAGAACACACTTCCAACCCCTTTGATGATCTGTAAACAAGACAGGCAAGGAACTGAAGATGGATGTTGTTTGCTCTCATTCTGGCGTAAGCCCAAGGCAAAGAACTGTCTTTCAATGTTTTCTTTTTATCTTTTTCTTTTTCGTCTCTCTCAGTATTTTCACCATCTATCAGTTAATAGATAGACTGAATCCAGATAGAACTATGATATCAACAAATTCTAGGCAAAAGAATGATCAATAACCAATGGCTAAAATAAATTCCAAACACATAAATACGCTATCATTGTAAGCATGCTAATAATAAAGATGTTCCTGTTCCAACATGTTTACAGTTTAATCGGTTATTCAATAATCAATTTCTAGATAAATCAGACAACATTGGAAATATTGTAAACCAAAGAAAGAAATATACGTAAACTCTTTTGTCTAAGATCTGTAAAAGAATCCAGAAAATACAAGTAAAAAATATTATCAAAGTAGACTGTTGTAGAAGAAACACATGCAAGTGGAGCTAGGTCAACTACCTATCAAGTAAACCAAAATCAGGGGAACGAGAGAGAACTAAACACAATATGGCATGCATGATTTCATTTGCACTCTAGAAATCAGCGCACAGCATAACATAAATTGATATAACCATACTCCCAGTAAGAAATCACCGGGCACCTGAATAAATGGCCTATAGCTAGAAAATGTTGATTTATTTAACTTTTACTAGAACGGCAGATGTTAATGTTTACTAGAACTGCAATAAAAGCATTAGACAAAAGAAATTTTAAATTCTACTGAATCTAAAACATAGAAATAGATTCTATTACATGTGGTAGAGGTAAGATAAAACTTCATACAATTAAGAATACAAAACATGGTATTTTCCTCGCCCTCCTATCCGCCAGCTGAATTATACACCTCTTACAGTTCAAGGGCATCAGATACAAATGGAATAAAATGAAAAGGCCAAGAATAGAAACAAAACAATAATGAAAATCTGCAATTTGACGATCAAGAGTGAAAACCATGTTTTATGAACTGAGTCCCCTGTTTGATGTGTGGATTTGTTGCGCTGGAATTTCTGCTTTGCAAACCGCTATAACCTCAGCAAAGACGGAGAAGATGAGCTTCAATCAGTCATGGTGTAAGCATGCCACTTAATTAAACTCAGCAGCAATATCAATGCAAGATGAAATAAGAAAAGCACAATTTGCAGTGTGAAATTATCAAAACCCGCCTTAGGAGTAACTCCTCAATCTTATCACAGCCAAACAGCCCCCCTCCTCTCAACATGATACTGAAGATGATTCTCAAACTTACCCAACATAAAGGTCATGTTGTGTTTCATGTTAGGTGATTCAGGTTTTCACATAGTCCATGCCATTGCGCTTCCTTTTGTTTGACTTTGAAAAGAAGCAAATTTGGGCCCAACTCTTTTTCTGCTTTACAGGTTGGGCTTTGATGTCCCTCTTTTCAACAAGTTCGGCCATGTATTGCACAACAGCCTGAGACAACACAGATCAGATAGAGAAGACGAGCTTCAATCAGTCATAGTGTAAGCAAATTAGGCCTTTAAATAGAGATCGGATCCTATGTAACAACCAAATGCAAGAGTACACATACCTGGGCACCTTTTTCAGCTACATGTCTTGGTGGTACTTCCAAAGGAGTTTCTTCTACACGTAAGATACGAAGTCGTGTTAGCATCCTAAAAGAGCCTGGAAGGACACGTATCTGGTTATTGCTAATATCCAGCTCTTCAAGATTCTCAAGGTTCCCGATAGACCTTGGTAGGGATTGCATATCAGCAAAATTGTTTCCTATATTCATCTTGATGAGTGATATAGCAAAACACAAGCTCTCAGGCACTGACTCAAGCTCATTGAAACTTACATCTAGCTCCTTCAAGCTTAATAGAGATGACATTGTTGTAGGCAACTGTTTGATGTTATTGTACCGAACAGATAGAACCTCCAAAGTCTCTATCTTTCCAACAGCTTCTGGCAGTGCCTTGAGTCTGTTATAGTCTGCACGAAGCTCCTTTAGTGACAAACATTTGCCAATAGTATATGGGATTTCTTCAATATCATTGGTCTCCACATTTAAATTTTTCAGACTAACAAGTGAACCTATCGTATCAGGGAGCGAAGAGAGCCGATTTGAGCTCAGATCAAGCTCCTGAAGTCGTACCAATCTGCCAAAAGTAGCAGGCAGGGACGATAACTGGTTACCCCTCACATCCAGAACAACCAAACTAAGAAGATCCCCAATAGATCCTGGGAGTTCACCAATTCTATTGGCATGCAAATCCAACTTCGTCAATGATGACAAACCTCCAATAGTGTCTGGCAACGCCACAATCCTATTATCAGACAAGTCTAGCGTAACCAAACTCGACAGCTTGCCTATCGAATCCGGTAGCCAATCTACTTGATCCATCAACTTGTTTTGGAGATTAAGCTCCCGTGTTCCTTTTTTAGCAGAAACTTCAATTAAACTCGCAAGCTTAATTAGACTCAACTTCTCACCATCTTGACCTACACAATTAGCAATACAAAATCAACCTTTACATCACAAACATTACGCACCTGGAAATTATCACCAAAAAAAAAAAGCAATTCAAACAAAACTACCTGTTAGCAATTACTAGTTGGAAACTAAAATAAGCATAACCCGTTAAAGAATGAACACAAAACGACAAGAAATCAAAGCTTACTTGAACTGATTGAACTAGCTTTTAAAGTAGAGTCCGCAATATGCGGCGTAGAAGAGACACCAATACCATCGGAATAAAACGAAGATTTCGTTTTCTTCACATAACTATCATCCCTAGTAAACAATTCAGCACTCCTCGTCGGCTCTTTCTCTGCATAATACAATCCAGACGATGTAGCCATGGATGATCCATCAATGGAAAAGGAACCCGCAGCAGCGCTCCCTTTAAAAGAACTGCTGCCCCCATTCGTATAATTCGAAGAAAAGTCAAACCCAGAAACAGAAGGGGCAGAAGAAGAAGAAGAAGGCGAAGAAAGACATTTGGAAGCTCTTTGAATAAATTCATCGAACAGGTTATGAACATTTTCAAGATCAAGCAATTTTAATGCCTCCCTCTTTTGGTCTCTGCTTTGAAAGAACGTCAACTGCTTTTGCATTTCTTGCAAGATCATGAACAACTCTTGAGGAAAATCAGGGCTCTTTGTCTGCTTCGAAATCGCTTCCAGTTTCGCTTGTTCTTCTTTGTCGACATTCCGAATCAATGTCTTTGAAGCTTCTACTTCTTCGATCCCTGGTCTTGTCGGTAAAGATCTATGAATTCTCATAATTCCCTCCACCGCCTGATCAACAGATTTCACATTTGTCATTTCCATTGATGCCGAAAACAAGAAATTAGGGGGAAAAGAATTGTGGATTTTTGGAGGAAAAAAGAGGGGAGGGAGGGAGGGAGAAGGGTAGTTTAGGTAATTTGGAAAGGGTGGAGTTTTATGCGTCGTCTTGTTAGAAATCCAGCTATGTCCATGCCCTGTGTACTCTGCTGGTTTTGGGGTTTGGCGGATTCTGGTTTTGTATATATATTTGCGATTTTGAAAATTATTATTGAAGTTTGTTTTTAATTAATTTATTTGTTTATTTATTGAATACTGATAACGTGAAATTTATTGGATGAGTTAGAACCGATGATTTTGATCTGTGGCTACTTTGTCCAGAGGGTGTTTATAGATTTTATTTTACCAAACTTTTAATATTTTATAAATTGTACACTTAATTAATTCAATTTTTTTTAATTTAAAAGGATTATATATATTAGATGGGGCTTAATTATTTGTGGATATTATAGATATACATCAATAAAGTTTATATATTGTAATTTTTTATAGATTTGTATTTGTAAATGAATTTATAGCAAAAAAACAAATTTTTTTTATTACATTAAATAAATCTTTTAAAAACATGCTATCAAGAACTTTAAATCGAAACGTTCCTAAATAAATAAAAATAAGTATTTAATTTATAAAATATCAAATATAAAAAAAATATAGGATATGTGAGTTGGATTAGGTTGATAAGTTTTAAAAATCATACTCGCAAGTAAAACTGTAATATTTATTTATAATTTTTTTTAATTTACTATTATCTATAATATTTATATTATTGATTTTTTAAAATCGAAAAGAAATCAAATAATATAAATATTAAAAATGGACAGATATTTCTTAACACTTATCCTTACCTCTTGTTTGTCTTATTCTATTTTGTTTTACCACTTATTTTCCCCACATTTTTCATCAAAAATATATCTTCCAATTAGATTTTACATAACACAAGTTGGGTAGTTGGATTTTATCATTAAAGTAAGTTTCTATTTTTGAAAAAAATATTTTATCATTAAATATTAATACCTCAAAATAATTTGAAAAATAAAAAAAATTAAAATTAAAAAAAAAACATAAAAACAAACGAGGTTTTATTTTACCCCAGAACAAAGCTATTTTTATTAGAACATTCAAGAAAGTGCTTCTATTTTGAGGAGCAACACGACAGTTGAGTTCAACTTCAATCTAAAAGGAGAAACTGTGCCTTGTTTGGAGCTACAATAAATGACCTTACAGGTGAGGATGGGGTAAAAAAGGAAAGGTCGAAAAGGTAAAAAGGAGGGGCCGTCGTTTTCTATAAACAGTTTGACCTTACCAAAAGGAGAAGGTGTGCGGTGGAGTGCAGTGTCCACATGTCCACCGAGTAATGGCGGACACGTGCGTTCTTCTTTAATTATTTCTCAAATACTAAAATAATAAAAACCTCTCCCTCTTCCTAACTGTTTGGCGAACGTTGTCAAGAATATTTTTTTTAACCCGAGAATAATGTAAACTTAAATAGTAAAACTATACAATTTCATAATATTAGAATATAATTAAAATAAAAGTAAAATAAATAATAAAAATTTTAAACACCTTAAAATATATAAAAAAAACTAAAAATAATAGGGTAATTGGTCAACCAGTTTTTGAGCATAAATCAAGTCTAATTTTATTAATTTTTAAAATTTAAATTTAATTTTACATGTTAAATATAAGTGAATACAATTTTACATGTAATGATTTTACAAGTTAATTTATGATTTTATTCCAAAAAAAAAAAGAAGCATTCCTCCAATGCTACTCACACCATAACCCTACCCTTTTATGCATAGCCATTGAACCCTCTGTCGAGTAAATACAAAGCCTGTACTAGGATTGGGTTGCATTTCAAACATGTTCAATAGCTCTCCTGAAGTAGATTGTGTTTAGTAATGAGATATAAATTATATTTTAAAATATTTATTTTTATTTAAAATAATTTTTTTTATATCGTTTTGATATGCCGATGTTAAAAATAATTTTTTAAAAAAAACTTCATTTTAATGTATTTCGAAGCAAAAAACACTTTGAATCGCCACCATTACTATAATCTCAAATAACCCTAAACTTGGATTGACACTTCCAAACTCGCTTGACCTGCTTCATCTAATTAAATACTTGGTGAGACTCAATCAAATCAATTTCTAGGATTTCTTTTTATTTATGTTTTTTCATTTAAATAAATAAAATAATATCATTTTAAAATAAATTTAAGTTACTTTGAAAAACCCAGGTTATACAAGATATAATAACTATGGTTTTATGTTCTTGATTTTTTTATCCAAATAATCGATATTGTTTTATAAACTAATTTGTAATAAACATTTTAAAATGAACTATAACATGTTTTTTTTTCATTTTTCCTAGTCCCATAATCCGATCATGTATATATTGATAAACTACAACACAAAAAAACATATAGCTTAATAATGTATATTATTGAGCTTAAAAAAAAATCAAATTTTAATGATTTTGATTTTCTTAAAGCTGCTCCACATGGTGTAATCCAAAATCTAACAAAGTCTTTTAATAAACCATGAAAAGAAAAACTTATAAACCACATGCATTAATTTATGCAAAATTTTGTGCTGGGTTAGTGGTTAGTCCATATAATCTATAAGAAATATTTCTCTTTTTTGTTTAATGATAGTCAAAGTATTTCGAGTCAATTTTTCTAATATAAAAATAAGTTTTTTAATAATCAAATTTCAAAAAATATTATTCACAACCCAAAACAAGTTGTTTTTTATGTTTTTTTATTGAAGATTAATCTCTCATCCATAGTTTTAAAACTCGGTCCGGTCTGGTGAATTAACCCGGGGCTAAAATTGGGTCGAGTTGAAGAAAAAACAGGAAAAGAAAAAACCTGGTGTAACCCGGCGGGTTGACCCGGTCAAAAACTCGGTTGCAACCCGTTGACTTTTGTGTTTTTTTTTACTAAAACGATGTCGTTTTGATTTTTTTAAAAAAAAAGAATTGACCCGGACGACCCGGTGATCCGGTCAAAATTCAGAACCCAAGTCTTGGACCGGGTCGGGTCTAAAAACTATGCTCTCATCCCAAAAAAAAAAAATCACTGTTTTTTATTTTTATTTTTATTTTTGAGGTTTTCATAAATTATGAAAGCAGGCTGATAAATGATGAGATACAACCTCACGTGATATGCTTCTTATCTGTCTATGTGAAGTTTGATGACACGGTGTTTTTAGATTGAGGGCGATGATGATGACTGCCGCATCATATGATTCTTGAGGAATCTGGATGCTTCCTCCTAGGCAGTTTGTCACCAAACCTTTCTTTTTAAAATAAAAAATAAAAAAATAAAAAATCTTAATCTTATCTTCTTCCACGTCACACTCTACTTTATCATTATTTACTGAAGGGTTGAGTTCTAAGTCAATGGCATAGGCACGCCGGCCTTTAATTTCTCTTTTTGTTTTTACCGTGAAGCTGCATTCGTGTGTAGCGAGAATAAATTTAGTTATTTGATCTAGTTATATACTGGTTTGTATAATTGAACAGGGAAAATATATGTTAACGCAACAAAAGAAATACATAGGTTTCACGGAATTGTTTTTTATTCCAAAAAAACAGTTGTTTAGAAAAAAATCCTCAATTAACATAAATTTTTCTTGTTGATTTTAATAGATACAAAATTTTTAATTTGAATCATTGTTTGTTATTGTTATTAAACCTAAAAATATAGTTGTTGGGAATTTTTTCAATCGAGATAATTTTTTTTTATTAATGTATCTCTTGTTGATCTTAGTAAACGCATAATTTCTAACTAGAATCATTATTTTTGTTAAAAAAATATAAATATTTTATGATTATCAAAGAAATTTTAAAAAATTATCAAAATAACATGCTCATATTTTATGTGTGCTTGAAATCTAAAAACACTATAAATATGATAAAATTATGTTAAAAATATATCTACAAAAATTTAAAAATTTAAAAAAAAAGATTTGAATTGAATTTTCATGATCAAATTATTAGTAGTATTAGTATTTTTATATCATGCACATAATAATTGAAAAAAAATATTAAAATTTAAATACAAATTTATAATAATATTTAATTATCATGTTAAAACTAAAAAGTAAATGAATTTGATATTTTTTTTGGAGTGCCAAAAAAAAACGATAAAACAGGGTCAAGTCAAGTGTCTGACTCCGAGTAGCAGATCAGGTCCACACAGGCTTAGAGACGAGTTCCACTCTACTGATTTTGTCATTAGTTTTTATTTAAAAAAAAATTAAACAAACAACATATTATTTGTTGAAAAATAATGTTGTTAACAAGATTCAAACCTACTGCCTCATGGTTTTTTTATCATGTTTTACCAACTGAGGTATAACACTAAGTTGTTATAAACTCATTTACAATAATATATTAAGTTCCTTCATTCTTCATATAATTAATAAAACACCATAAAAAATCCATTTGTTTGTAGTGCTGTAATTTAATTAGTTTTTTTACCCCTGCAATGTTGCAAGCTAATTTTTTTAATTTTAATTTTATTTATTTATTTTATAATTAAAATAGATATTTGTATGAAAAGTTACAAATTCAATTCTAAAAAAAAATATTAAATGAATTTATTCTTTTTTTATACACGCTTTTTTTAACAAAATATTTTTTTATTAGTAGCATATTTTTAAAAATTAAAAGCAAAGGCAATTAAAATATTCTTTTTGTAAAACAAATTAATAATTAAAAATAAGTATTATAAGAACATTGTTTTTTAAATAAAACAAACTCATCATGATATGAAAAAATAAATTTCAATAAAAAATAGAAATCACACCTTAAGATTTTGAATACAATTGAAGGAAAACAATAATTAATATAAGAAAATTATATAAAAAATTACAATAAAAAATATTCATGATATAAAAAATTAACATGAGGTTCATGTATAATAATTAACAAAATGATTTCTAATATTACAAAAATATTCTATAATTTAATTTAAAAATAAAACTAAAATTGAATATGATATTTAACATAATAAAATTCCAAACATAATTTTAATTATTTATATATAATATTTTTTAATAAAATTTAATTAAATTGTTTTTTAAAAAAAAACTAAAGAGTTGTTTAAAACGATGTTAGGAGTCTAGGCCTGGGTTGGCTGGCATACCAAAAAGCATAAGTGCGTGGGGGTTTATAACACCAAGCCCGCATGTTTAGCCTTTGATCCTTGTATTTTTTTTTGTTTAATCCTCCATATTAAAAAAACAAAAAAACAAAATAGACAGTGTGTTACCTGTTGATAAATATTTTGGCTATCGAAGGTGCCTAAAAATTCAAGGTCTAATGTTTTGGATTAAAAAAAACTCAATTTTCAACTATTTGTTTTATCCGAAAAAACCTAAAAAAATACATCTTTAAAAACTCATTTTGACCTCAAAACACTCTTAAAAATAGTCAAATGATCCAAAATTAAATTGAATAAATTTTTTTTCTAAGATCTAATATATTTTTTTCCTGGTGAAATGAAAGTTTTTTAAATAAACCTAAATGACACTCCTCTCACAAATAAAAATTTAATGACACCAATTTTTTTTTGTAGCGGAAATATAGTCAATTGATGACTTTCTCTATTTTCTTTAATTTTTCGATAACTTTCTCTTTTGTTTCTCAAAATCAAATGACTAAAACATGAAAAACAATTAAAATTTATAATCTAAAAATAAAATTCAAAAACTAAGATAAAAGAAGAACATAGGGTGTTTCTTAGACATGGTTTGCGGCTATTGATTTGCTTGGGAATGATCTCAATCATTAGACACAAATCAATAACCAAGTACTACAAAAACCAAACTCTTAAAGCTGGTCAGGTTAGAGGTTTTAGTTGTTTATTACAGCAGATGTAGGGCAACAAACTGATAAAGAAAGAGACGGGGGTGTAGTCCAAAGTCAAAGCTTGAAGATGTTGTGTTTTTTTTTTGTCTTGTTTGGAGGAGAGAGGAAGCATTAAATGACCTTCAAAAGTGGCTTTATGGGCAACTTTTATGGTATAAAGGTAGGGAATGATGAAACAGTGCTAGGTGACATGTCGACTTACACTTTATTTTTTTGTGACTTTTGTTGACCAAAACAACGTCGTTGTGGTAAAAAAACAACACTAAAAGGCACCGTTTCATTTAAATGAAAGGGTGCTGTTTTTTGGGTTTTGACCTGAATTATGACATTAACTCCTTTTCAATTTCATCCCCTAATCTTTTAATTTGTTCAATTAAGTCTTCAATTGAATTTTGATCCTAAGAATCAATTTAATTTCATCCCCCTAAGTTTTAAATTGATCTCCTAAGTTTAATGTCTTTTTCATCTTTGTCCTTGATCTTGGATATTTTTTATCTCGTCTCTAATTGACTTTTGAACTTCTAATTTCTTTAATTTTTCCTATTTTTTCAATTGAGTTGGGTCTCTGAATTCACACACCTTTTGCAAAAGGACCACTGGTTCTGATTTTTTTTTAATTTGACCCTTAATTAATCCTCAAACTTTGATTTTCTTGCAATTTTATCCTTGATTTCATCCAAATGAGTTTGGAAAAAATAAATTTGGTCTACTAAAAATCTAATCTTCTCAATTAAACTCGAATTAGGCTTCCAAACTTAATTTTTCCTAATTAAATCACTAATAAAATTAATTTGACCCATTAAAAGTCTAAGTAAGTGCTTGCACTTAATTAATTCTTTTAATTTGATGCAAATTAATTCTTAAACTTAATTAAACCTTTAATTAGGCCCATGATTAAATCAAATTGGCCTATTAAAAGTCTAATTAAGTTCTCAGACTTAAATTTTATGTAAATTCATCCAATAATAATTTAATTTGACCTTGGATCTGCATTGTCTTTCAATCTTGGGTATAATTGGATTCCTAATTTTTATTCAAAATCTCAGTTTGGTTCCTCCATGTATTCAAAACCCTTTTTAGCTTGCTCTTGCCAAGTTACTAGTCTTTTTCACATTTTTATTGCTCTTTATTTTTTTGTTTTTTTTTAATTTTAAAAGAAAATGATAATTTTTAGGAAAACTTAAAATTGAGTTATGACAGTTGCCCTCTCTTTACAATACTTATGATAAAAAGTCTCGTAAGAGACTTTAGATAATAAGCTTATAAAGAAGAAAATATGAGAGGTTATGGATTTATCAAATCAAGAAATGGTCAATCCTTCCAAAAGTATTAAAAATGAGGGCTAGAAAACGCATTATCTAGTATGTGAGGGTTAGAAAGCACACTCAAAAGAAAATAGATAAAGCTAGAAAGCATATTATTTGTTATGTGAGGGCTAGAAAGCGCACTCAGAAGGAAATAAATAAAGTTAGAAAGAACATTATTTGGTATGCAAGGGTTATAAAACACACTCAAAAGAAAATAAATAAGGCTAGAAAATACATTATTTGGTATGTGAGAGCTGTAAAACGCATTTGGAAGAAAATAGATGGAGCTAGAAAGCGCACTATTTGGTATGCAATGGCTAGAAAACGCAAAGAAAAAAAATTTGATAGGGCTAGAAAGTGCATTATCTGTTATGCGAGGGCTAGAAAGCGCACTCAGAAGGAAATAGATAACGCTAGAAAGTACATTATCTGGTATGTGGGGGTTAGAAAACGCACTCGAAAAAAAACATAGATAAGGCTAAAAAGCATATTAACTTATATGTGAGAGCTAGAAAGCACACTCAGATAGATAGGGGTAGAAAGCACACTATCTAGTAAACGAGGGCTAAAATGCACTGATGTAACCAGATTATTCGATAGTTTTACTCATATTTACCTACTATTTTGTTCATGTTCTATATATAAAATGCCTTGATAATCTTTGTTTTATATTTTTACAGAATGTTTGGATGTGAGATTAAAAAAGAAGTAAATTTGAGATAAAATTCAGACCATGTTCAAACTCGTGTTGAATATTGACAAATTTGCCGTCTGATCGATGTTTTATGCAGAACTTGAGTTGTAGAGATCAAAAGAAAGTGATTCCAGTGGCATTAGAAAAGCTAACATCCATACCTTTATACACATATATGACAAGAAAAATAAAAAAGAAAGAGGATGAAAATCATAGTCTTCAAAGCCAAGCCTTACATTCTGCTAGTTTTGACTTTCGACTATTCCGACTTGTATATATTAAGTTAGATAAGTCCATTTTATTCAAACTCAATTTTTTTGGATTCCTGACTCAAAGACCTATCATCCTACCAAATTCCAACATAAAACGAGCTTATATGAGAGGGATATAAGTTTTCTAAGACAACCTATAAATTTTGCCAACATACAGGTTTTGTGAAGAAACAAGTCCAACTTACTTAAATGTAGATTGTATACTTTTAAAAGGATAATTTGACCCTTAATTAATACTCAAACTTTGATTTTCTTACAATTTTATCCATTATTTCACTCAGATGAGTTTGGAAAAATTAAATCTAGTCCTCTAAAATTCAATCTTCTCATTGAAACCCAAATTAGGCTTTCAAATTTATTTTTTCCTCAATCAAATCCCTAATAATTAATTTGACCTATTAAAAGTCTAATTAAGTCCTTGTACTTAATTAATTCTTTTTAATTTGGCCCGTGATTAATCAAATTTGCCTATTAAAAGTCTAATTAAGTCCTCGAACTTAAATTTTAGGCAAATTCATGTAATAATAATTTAATTTGATATTGAATCGGCATTGTCTTTTTATCTTGGGTATAATTAGGTTCTTGATTTTTGTCCAAAATCTCAGTTTGGTTCCTGCATGCATTTGAAACCCTTCTCAACATGCTCTTGCGAAGTTGTCAGTCTTTTTCACTTTTTTGTTGCTCTTTATTCTTTCAATTTTTTAAGTTTTTGTTTTTATTTTTAAAAGAAAAGGATAATTTTAGGGGAAACCCAAAATTGATTCATAACATTAAAAAGCATTTTAAAAAGCAACCGCTACCATACTCTCAAAAATCCTTTTAAAAGCCAAGTGAAAGTGGGAGGGGAGTGCCCATTGAGCTCCACCCCCTATTAAAGTTAAAGGTATACCTTGTATGGATAATATGGATTCCTTCTTTGTTTTATTTGCTTCTTTCCTCTTCTTCTTAACTCCTAATCCTTAGCTTGTATGAACTTCTTTTCTCCTCTCTTCTTTTAAATTTTCACATGATTTTCTTAACTATTTCTCTCTATTTACTAAAGGACCCTTCTATGTTTTCTCTTTATTTTCCTTTTTATTTTCTCTCCATGATTTTCTTGTCCTCTCCCTCTTTTGCTCAAGAGCACTTGCCCTTTTATAAGCAAACCAAAATCAAAAATTTCAAAACCATGGTGGTTTTGTACAAGATGGGTGCTTTATGAAAGATTCTTCCTCATCCTCTCATCTAACCTCCCTATAAAAGGTGTATTTTGGTTCATTTATGATACGATCCTGGCAATAAAAAAAAATCAGATTCGGATTCTGACATAAAATGTACAACTGTTCAGTTTCACGGCAATAATCATAATTCTCAATCCGACCGTTGATCGGGCTGAAATTTTATATGGAGTCTCCTGATATTTTGTCCTACCTTAGGTTAAAAGTTCAGGGCAATCAGTGTTAGAGAAGACATTTAAATATGGACTTATGGACTTCCTATTGACTTATGGATGAATTTTATATGGAGTCTCCTTTTGACTTATGAACTTTCTATTTGGCCATGATTCTTTTTCTATAAGAATGTGGTAGCTTGTTTTAGGAACTCCTAGTTCTACAATGATCTTTAATGGGCTACAATATAGTTTTCAAGTGTGACAAGGATTCATAAATATTTCAGAATCCTTTTCTTACAAGAATTCCTTATTCATCCTAATGATAACAAGAAAAGAAGACTTCAGAATTAATTCTACCTTCATATCAAATTTCCTAGTCTATTTGGAACCTTTTAAGGGTGACAAATTTGATTCTAGCATATGTAGAATAGTAATTTTTGGATCTTTATTATTTTTATTATTTTCTTATTAGTCTTTGGGTTATTATTACTTATTTGGGTCAATTGTAAGTGGGCCTCATATAAGTCTACCTAAGGGGGGTCCATTAGGGTTTATTTAAGTTTAGAGTTAGTATAAATAAAGGCATAATCAGATATGTAAGTTAGACAATTCAGATTAATAAAACTTCTTATTTGTCATACTTTATGTGTGTGTTGGTGAGATATTCTCCCTTTCTTGGTTCTATAAAGAACTAAAAAATAACTTATTAAAAAACAACTGACTTTGTGGTGTCATTCTTATACTTCTCATTCGCGAATCAATATTTGTTGGGTGGGGATTTTCATTTCTAATAGTATTGGTGCCTAGGTACAAGTTATCTTTATGTCATACTCCTATCAAACCTAATTTACCTGGCTTTCTGGAAATTTATGTCTTTACGTGTGGGTTGTGTGACCACGTGATCATGAGGTTTGCATCAATTTAATCCTTTTGTGAGCTCAAACCTATTAAGAGAAGGCAACCATAAAGTCTACTCAAACATGAGATTTTTTTTCTTTAGTTATGGCTGACTAAGTGAGCTCTTTAGCAAGATTATCGTGACAAATAGGATATAAATGTGTCATAGGCAAACATGAATCATGTACGGGGATGTATATCTACCATTAGAAACAAACCCTAACAGATTTGGAGGTCTAGAACTCCTCGTTCATTTATTGGAAGATCGGTCCCCAATCAACCTGTATCTATCAACGTAGGAGAGGCTGACTAGGGACAAGATATTGTCAACCTCATTAAAGCAAATGAGAAGTAAGCATTTTATAGGAGTAGTTAATCTTTGTAAAGGAAACATTTCTCAGTCGAGTGGTAGTGGTTGGAGACCCTAAGATGGTCGGAGATGCTACATTCATTCATTTAGAAGTGGCATCTCGATTAGCTTTTGTCGTCCAAAGAAGATGATAAACAAGGATGGGATGACATCATTAAAAACGAGTGACATATTATATGTTTAAACCCTAAAAATAAGGTTTATTAATTAAGATTTTGGGAAATTTCAATTTAGTCTCTGTCTTTCCAATTTCAGGATATAGTGCCCTCAATTGATTGTGAAACTTCTTAATTTTGGCAATTGCACTCTTAGAAACCTTGATTTAAATGTTTTAATTTGAGCGCCTTTTACAAATTAGTCCTTGATTTCCATATTATGCAATTTGACCTCTATCAATGATCAAACTTTTAATTTCTTTCAAAGTGACCCTTGATTTGATTAATTTCAGTCCTCGAACTTATGTGCCTTTTACACTTTAGTTCTTGGTTTTGAAATTCTTCAATTTGACACTTAATCAGATTTCAATCTTCAAATTTATTTCAATTGAACCCTTGATTGCACCAATTTAGCCTTTCAAAGTTTTAATTGCGTGCTTGATCTTCTAATCTTTGCGAATTGATCTGAATTAGGCCTCCAAACTTGGTTTTTCTTAAGTTCTTTATTGAATTCATAAAACCCATTATAAGTTTAATTAAGTTCTTCTAATTTTTTTCCAATTGACTTTCAAACTTAATTTTCTTTCAATTAAGTCCTTAAATAAGTCAATCAAACTTGTTAAAAATTTGATTAAGTCCTTAAACTTAAATAATTCTTCTAGTTTTGGTCAAGTTTGGATTTCAACATTAATTTTCTTTCTATTAAGTCTTTCTTTATACCATCTTGTCAAAATATCCCAACTTAGCTATTGTTTTGGAATCCTGGTTTGCTGCGGCTTAAAGGCATCTTTGTGTCCTGAAAATGTTTTTGGATTTTGAATCTCTGATTTTTTTTAGATCTTTTGAATAAAGAAAGATGTATTTTTATAAAAAACAATCTTGGGGATCCAAAATTGGGTTATAACATTAATGATCATAACTTTCAATCCGACTGTTAGATTTAGCTAAGAGTTTGATAGAAGATTTTAAGGGCCTTGATTCCAACAAGATTAAAATTTTGTAGCAGTTAGACATCGAAAAGGCTTTCTGATATGGCCTAGAAGTTACTATGCAAATTGAGCTTTTATTTATACAAGACTTTGACTTTGTACTTTATTTCATCCATACTTTTAAGTTAGTTAGTTATTTGGATTAAAATTTTAACCTATAATTAATTAGGGTTTATGTTTGTTTAAGTTAATCATATAAATACCTTTTTTATTTTTTGATGTGAAAATATATTAGACATATTGAATAAAAAATTGTTTGATCACTTTGTTTGGTTATTCGTTGAACTTTTCGGAACTTATCAAGAAGATCATATTTGTGACGTTCTAATCATATACCTTCGGTTCTTGATTCAAATAATTAACGAGTTGAGGTTTTCTAATATGATTTTAGCTTTCTTGGATAAGTATTTTATATTGTGGATTCTAGGGTTTTTTTCCTCTAGATGCGCATCATAATCTCTCTTTAATTTTTAGATTTAATACAAATTATCTTGCTTTTAATTGGGTTACAAGAGTGGGATCTTGCATAAAATTAATGTAAGCCGGGATTAGAAAAAATAGTAATAGTTTATGAACTAAGCATAAAAATTAGATATTTTGATAGGATGAGAGAGTGAGGAATGATGATTTAATGATAAATTTCGGGGAGCCTCCTTTAACTAAAAATTGCAGATCTTTTAAGAAGAAGGAATAGATAATTACTAGTTAGGTGGCCTGCGCTTATGCCAAGGTACCAACCTTTTTTTTCCATTAAAAATATCAAAAAGAGGTAAGTATTTAAAAAAATAATAAAAATAATATTCAGGTAATTGGCTTGAATGAGTTTAATAAACTCGATTAATTTAATAATATCATTAGAAAATAATGATATTGACAACAAATAAAGTAAAAAAAAACAATGATTCAATGCAAAAGACGAATGCTTGCCATTCCAACAAGATTAAAATTTTGTAGCAGTTAGACATCGAAAAGGCTTTCTGATATGGCCTAGAAGTTACTATGCAAATTGAGCTTTTATTTATACAAGACTTTGACTTTGTACTTTATTTCATCCATACTTTTAAGTTAGTTAGTTATTTGGATTAAAATTTTAACCTATAATTAATTAGGGTTTATGTTTGTTTAAGTTAATCATATAAATACCTTTTTTATTTTTTGATGTGAAAATATATTAGACATATTGAATAAAAAATTGTTTGATCACTTTGTTTGGTTATTCGTTGAACTTTTCAGAACTTATCAAGAAGATCATATTTGTGACGTTCTAATCATATACCTTCGGTTCTTGATTCAAATAATTAACGAGTTGAGGTTTTCTAATATGATTTTAGCTTTCTTGGATAAGTATTTTATATTGTGGATTCTAGGGTTTTTTTCCTCTAGATGCGCATCATAATCTCTCTTTAATTTTTAGATTTAATACAAATTATCTTGCTTTTAATTGGGTTACAAGAGTGGGATCTTGCATAAAATTAATGTAAGCCGGGATTAGAAAAAATAGTAATAGTTTATGAACTAAGCATAAAAATTAGATATTTTGATAGGATGAGAGAGTGAGGAATGATGATTTAATGATAAATTTCGGGGAGCCTCCTTTAACTAAAAATTGCAGATCTTTTAAGAAGAAGGAATAGATAATTACTAGTTAGGTGGCCTGCGCTATGCCGCGTGCCAACCTTTTTTTCCATTAAAAATATCAAAAAGAGGTAAGTATTTAAAAAAATAATAAAAATAATATTCAGTAATTGGCTTGAATGAGTTTAATAAACTCGATTAATTTAATAATATCATTAGAAAATAATGATATTGACAACAAATAAAGTAAAAAAAAACAATGATTCAATGCAAAAGACGAATGCTTGCCAATATTATGGAAATATATCTTCACAATATTCCCAAAACGTCCCAATGATTTTATTTGTTAACAAAGTAAAAATTAAATGAAAATATGATAATTGCATAGAAAGAAAAATAAAAAAAATATGAATATAAAAAAATAAGACAAAAAAGTCAATTATGGTTAACTTTTTAAACCGTGACCTGAGTTATAAAACCGAAAGCACTATACATGAAAAAATTATGAGGGTTAAAATCACTAAAAAACAACACACTATAAACTTGAATTAAAAGGTGAAACTAAAAACAATGAAACTTTCATAAAAGATTTAAGGAAAAAAAATTAAAATCATAAGAACAAGCATCAAATCTTAAAATTTAAACAATTTTTCACACAATCGAGTGACTTGACGAGATGTTTTTTTTAACCTCGTGATACATTAAGCCAATAGAAACAAACTATAAAGGTTAATCTCAAATAAAATAAATATTAAAGGATCAAATAAAAATAAAAAAAAGACATAACAAAAAAAAACTGAGAAAAGTTGCATTATGTGAATCCACAATGCAATTAGGCATGCATCTAAAATAATTGAAACAATGAAAATGCTAGATCTTTTATAAGCTACTTGAAATCAATTCTCCACTTTAATTGAATTCAATTATATTGTTTAATTTGAATTCAATTAATAAAAAAATAAAATTCACGAAAAGATATAATTTATTTCATTTTGTTTATTACATTACCCTTATTATTTTCGTCTTATTCCTTTAAATATTTTTCTTTATAGAAAAAGGATATATGAGTATTTTGAAGAAGTTAGCTTTAACATTAATTTCTTAGTATAATAAATTAGTGAGTTGATCTTGATTTATTTTTGTATTTTTTTTAGAGTTTGAATTCTATTTAGAATTTAATTCTTGATATTTAAAATAATTCTAAATATGAGATTTTATTAATTTATTTTTAATTAAATTCAATTTAAATGATTACAGAGATGAGGTTTTAATGTTTTATTAATTAATGATAAGAAAAACTACATTAAATATCAATATCTTATAGTTTAATCATTTTGCTCTTATTAATTGTTTTTTTAATGCGTATGAATAAGTGTTATCAACTTATAAATTTAGAAGGTAAAATAAAAGATAAATAATTTTTTTTAATGATAATAATGTACAAATAAGAGAAACAAGGCTGATTCATACCAAATAAAAACCTCCACGTAGAACATTTGTGGCTGAGATTTTTTTTTAATATTTAAAACAATAAAAAAAATATAAAAAACTAATTTAAAATTTAAAATTTCAGAGATTTTTATAAAATGTTCGATAATAATAATTATTTTTTAAATATTTTTTTATTTAAAATATATTAAAATAATATTTTTATTTTTAAAAATTATTTTTAATATTAACATATCAAAACTATTTAAAAATAATTTTAAATAAAAAAATTAAAATGTATCCATCCCTTGTTTAAAAGCAATAACATATGAGTTTTTAGTAGTGTAATAGTAGTTATTTTTTAAAATTAATTTTGATATTAATACATTAAAATAATATAAAAGTATAAAAAATATTAATTTAAAAAAACTTATTTTTTTTCAAATTTTATTTTTAAAACACAAAATAAAAAACAAACAGTAACCATTTCACACTATCATAAATTTGCTACTCTATTCTTTAGCGGTTGACACACAAAACACAAACTTACAATGAATAGCCAGCTGCCCCTTCATAAATTCATCGCCGCCGTTTCCCCGACGACTCGTCGCCGCTTCACCACCATTGATCCAGAACGACAAGGAAAGAAACAGCTATATAACAAGCTAAAAAAAGCAACCTTTAGTAAGTTTTTTTTTGTTGATGGTTTTTTGGTTCGAAAGATGGTGACTTGTTTCTTTTTATTTTTATTTTTCTTGATGGGTTTTGTATTTATTTTAATGATTTTGGCTTGTTTTTGCAGGTTAAGTGGGACTAACAGATGGGTGTTGAATTTGCCCCTCAATATACAGAATATAGAGGAATGGAAGAGCAAGATGAGGTTGAGGAAGCTGTTAGTTTCACTGACTGGGATTTAGCTTATCATGTTAGAAATGCCCTTTTGTCAGCATTTCTGGTTTTGATAGTTTATTATTAGTGGTTTATTTTTTTTTTGGAGAAATTGTCTTAAAGCTCAGTTTTTTAAATTGGTCGTGTTTGAATTTTTTACCCATTTATGGTGAGAAATGGTAGTGTTGAATTCATATATAGGTTCTTATAGGAAATGTATATAGGTGGGGATGCTGAGTGGCTTGTTTTGATTGATTAAACCAATCTAACTTGGCCCCTGGGGTTGGTCTGTTCCGTTTACTCAAGTCATTTGGAGCTAATGGCTAGGTATTTGAATGCTGTGCCATTAGAAGAGTTTAAAAATATAGGGGAGCCCGTAGTCATGAACTGTTTCTGGGCTGTGGTGGGCTTGGGGTTCCTTTTCTTGGAGAGTTACTTCATTGTTTGGTAGATCTAAGGATCCGTTGTTTAAGTAATTTAGTATTTGATAGAAATGGAATAGTTAGATTGAAAGAGAAGTGTTGAGTTCATAATTGGTTGTGGAATTGTCAGAGACTGAAAGGCTCGTCTGAATTTATCTTGCATGCTGAACCTATTTTGTATTTCACTTGATTATGCACCTGGTCTCTATTTTTTGGGTTGCTCATTTATTTTTTTATTTTTCTTAGATTTACTTGAAGTTGTAACTTTTAGTTTTGCTTGAAATTGGTCGCCCCTGTTTGTTCACTCTTTGAGCAGGAGTCCTCAACCCCTAAATAAAAACAAACTAAACTGATATTTTTCAGTTTGGCTTTTATTTTGGTCTTTCTTGAAGAACAGTTTGGTTCCAGTCCTCAAACTTATGAACCGATGAAAGCTTGGTTTGGTTTTGGGATCGACTCTGACCTTACCTAAAACCAACCAGTGAACACCAATAAGGGTCGGAAGATAATTTTCCTTGCTAGTGGTTCCCAAAATTATACATTTAATAATAATAATAATAATAATAATAATAATAATAATAATAATAATAATAATTTAGTCACACAGACTTGCTTGGGTTCTTAGCCAATCCATCTGTTCATTCAAGCATAATGTTTTTCAATTATTTGTTGCATCTTTGCTCGCAAGTAATATAAAGCTGAATTCTCCATGCTCAGGGTGATAGGAGCAGTTAACACCAGCTTGCTGGGGTTTTGCATCACAGCGATCGTTTTGCTCCTGATAAAGTGGCTTTGCTTTTGGTAGTTTTTTCTCTTTGAATCAAAGCTCTATGTAGTTTCGTAGTGTTTGTTTGAATGTTAGTATCCATGAAATTCTCAGTTTAGCATTTACATGTTACGCCAACTTTAGTTAACTAAGTATTCATGATTTTATAATATTGTTTGTGCTCACTTTGCAGACGAGTCTAAAGGCATTATCTGGGGCAGTTTCTTATATAAACGATGTTGACCATGTGTCTCTTCTTCAATCATGATTTTTGGAATGAGCATGTGGAACTGTGTGCCTGATGTGATGGGTGCATTGCTTGAACTTGTAATATGCGTGGTATGTGGTCTTGCAATTATTTGCATCTGTATTTCTGTAGAGTGAGGGAACCATCATATATTTTTCTTGGTTTATCATTCTACAGGCTGCTTCAAATGGAAAATATGTTGATCTATGCCTTGTTATGCTCATAAACAATTTTATGCCACCAATGGAATCACATATGCTTAGGAATGCATGTGTTCAGGCAATAAAGGAACAAGTTCTTCCTCGTGTGCATACTGGTCTAGAAGTCATTGTTGATTTGGTGCCTATGGCAGCCATAAATTTGTCTACAACAGTTGTCCAAACGAGGCCTATGTTCTTTAGGAAGGATTTGAACACGGATCATCTAAAATGTCATGTGATTTCAATTTGCTGTTGTGGTTTGGATTATTTTTCTCTCTTTGGATGTGCTCACGCTATCTCTGGATAGATGTTTAGTTAAGTAGTTGAAAGATATATTAAAGTTCTTCTTTCTAGTTACAGTTAACCCATCCTGCAATATCCTATGGATAATATATCCTGAAAAGGGATCCTTTAAATAATTCCTGACGGCTCTTGTCTATGATTGTTGTTTAGTATTTGTTCTTATTATTCATTTGCTCTTTACAGCTGCAGATATATTTGAAGAATATGCTAATGTTGGAGGGCGGTGCTATTAGAGAATTTGTTGGGAACAGTATGCTCGTGGAATTGGTGAATATGCTGTCCAACTCTAGAATTGGATATAAGTGGTTGTAATAAGTTGGTTCTTGGAATTTCTCTTATTTTTTGCATCACCCTTAATGTTAAAGAGCTTTCCCTACAGGTTGTGATTGGCTGGGATGAAATGTTAAGGGATGATCTCTGTAAAGGCATCTTTACAATGGAGTTAGAAGATGAGGATGAGGTGGTTGATGACGATGGTCAGGCAAATAATGATGGTGAGGTATGATCATGATCCAGATTCCACAACTGATCATCATAGAGTTGTATTCATTTCTGGAACAGACAAATGAAAATATTATTTGTGGGTAGTCCAGTTAACTAAAATACTAAATACATGACCATTTTATTCCTGAGACCTCCTTTGAGTATTTCACCACCTCCAGACTGTGCATGGTTGATGGCTGTCCAGTAAACTGAATACATGACTATTTCATTCCTGAGAACTCCCTTGAGTGTGAGAATTCCTTGACATGTATGGTGGCACTTGTGTGTATTTTACACTATTAGTGACAAAAAATTTACCTTACTGTGAACCTACTGATAAGCTTTTGTGCATGCATGCTTTTGTTCCTGTCTGCACAATGTGCATTTTTCATGTCGTTTGTGTGGAGATTGAAGAGTTTCAAAAATACTTGGAAACTCTGTACCATTAAGCTATTTGGTGATAGCTTCAAACTAATTGTTTTTAAAAATCATGCTGTCATGGCCTCTACTTCTGTTTCTATTGGTTTTTGTGAGATCAATGTTACATATTGATATTCAAGATATAGTCCCAATATGTTACTGTGTAAAGCAATTCTCATTCCATGATGCAGAGTATGTGGTGCTGAATGTGTTTTTTTATTATATATTGGGCAGCACATATATGATAGTTACAAATTGAATTTCTACCTTCTTGTCTTGTTGTCCAAAGTGAGAATTAATATCTTGTTATTTTCTCAGCTTCCAAGTACATTAATTCTCAAGAGTTTAGGTAAAAGTGTTACTGTTGACTTACTGGATACCTTGATGATACAATTTTTGAGCATCTTGAAGCCTCTGCAGATAAGAAGCCTCTGCAGATAAGAAGCCTTTGGGTGAGGTATTTTCTGAAGTTATATTCGGTGAACTTCATGTCTTTATTTCATAGGCTTGCATCCAAAATTATTTTTTTCCCTTGATGTTGTTGTTATTTGAAACGCTTTTGTCTTCATTCATGGCAACTATCTTGACACATACAAGTCAAAGTTTGCTCAGGTAAGCAATTGTCTTACTTTCATGTGTATGTGTATGTGAATGGTTGGGATATGCTAACTGTTACTTTCATAGGCTTGCTAACTGTTTACCTTCCCACATTAAGTTCATAAAATTGTATAGAATGTGCATAGTCACATGGAATGTGGTTGTTGTCCTGATTCCTGAGTATCATTTTTTTAATGAATGTTTGCATGTTCGATGCAGGATGAGTGCTAGGGCTTATCTTGCTAGCTATTTGGCTCGTAGGAAGTTTCTATCAGTTTCCTCTCTCGTAAATGTGTTGAAAAGGTTATGAGACATGCTTAACATTCTTTTTTTTCAACTATGAAGATCCTGTTAATATTTTGTTATTTGTGTTGTTGCAACAACTTGATATATTAGAACAGAAAATCATTTAGGATAACTTATTTAATGTGCTGCTTGGGTTTATGGTGTTTTAGGCTGGTGGATTGGTGTTTGTGAAGAGTGGGTTTGTGACATGAATCCAAAAGCACCTCAAGCTTTCTATTATGCATGCCAGGTATAGTGCTTTGATAAGTTCTGAAGTTGTCTTGACATGACTGATATTTCTTTCATATGATCTATTTTAGCTTTTTGGAAAATTTCATCATGGACCATGTCAACTTTAAATGTGCTTTCAAGATATCCTGTAATTGATTGTCTAATGTGCTTGTGTGTCTGTCCTGTAATTGATTGTCTAATATATGTGTGTGTGTGTGTCTGTCCTGTAATTGATTGTCTAATATGTGTGCGAGCGCGAGCAATCTCCTAGATTTTGTACTTAAGGGATACAGAGACATTTCATTCTATTGACATTTTATCACGTCTACTGTCACTTAATGCTTTAGCTACCAAAAACAATGTTAGCACTAACATCTTCACTATTTCCATTGCCATAAGCAGCTTCACACTGACCACTTCCATTTGCCACACTACAGTACTTTCTTTTCTGTGGTTCATTGCTGCTTAGAAGCACAATGACTCCCATTACTGGTCCTCACCTGTTGCTCCATTATTGTTGCGATATCTTGTTTGTAATTACAAACCACTATTGCTATTGAATTGTTTAAAACTGCACATGATTGGAGTTTTCAACTTATTGCAACATCTATTCTGCATACTCTAACAAGAGTTTCCTCAATTATCATACGATACATTCTTCCTGGTGGCAGCTGTTGTGAAACCGATGTATTGATGTTTTTTTCTTACCACAGGGAATTATGAATGCGCTCTGCTTTCATACAAGATCAATAATGAATGTTCCTACGCTCAATCACAGCTTCTCCTCGTGTCTATAGAATCAATATTGAAGCACAAATTGGGGCCTTTGGAGGTGAGTGATGCGGCCTTAAACATAACCAAACCCCCAACCCCCCAACCCCCAACCCCCAACCAAATTTTGGAATAAAAATAAGAACTCGTCTTACCAGGTTCTAAGCTTCTATTGGTTTTGATGGATGAATAGGTGTGCTTGCCATCTATTGTTAATGAGTTTCTCAAACAAGCTAAAGCAGCCCATCTGTCCACCATCTCCAAATCATTCATCTTTGAAGATTTGCTAGAATCAGATCTTTCTAGGGACTTTGGTGGGCTGGAGTGGCTGGACATGTTCTTCCCATTTGACCCATGTTAGCTGAAGAAATGTGACAAGTTTGAATTCTTGGCTCTGACATTGACTTGTCTTTTAAAGGGGATTTAAAAAAAAGAGTGAAATCCTCATACCACGCATTTTGGAGTTAGGTCACTTTAGCAAGTAAAACGTTTAGAGGTAGGAAAGAACCATTTTTTGGCATAAAAAATAAGATATTGACATTTACACAAGTTGCTGATGCTTCTGTTAGAAGTTTCATTTTGTTTTTCCTTGGAATTCTGTCAGAGGTTTCATCCGGCCGAATTTCTTATACTGGAACTGACACATGAGTGTCCTCTACTGGTCCAAATGAAGTTGGGTTACTTGAATTTGGGTTAGCATTACAAATAGAGGATTTTTTTTAGGATGTTTGCTGTTAGCCCGTGGTCAACTTTGAGCCTAAATTTCTATCTCTTTATTGCATGGAAAAATGAGTCTATCCTACATGGTTTTCAAGTTCAGAATGTCATCTTTCCAGATTATCTAACTATCTAACTATGCATGCATTGGAGTTTTCTCTCTTCGGTTTCTAAACTTTGGAGTGGTGAGTGAAAAACATTTTTTTTTGAGTAACCTTTGTTGTTGGATTTTCATTACATCCAGGTATTAGAAACCATGTCAAAACTACGAACGATGTTGAAGAGGAAGACAACAGTGATGAAGATATTGCTGATGATTTTGGGGTTGTAAACCAAGAGAATTTCATGGAAGAAGGGATGGCAAGGAGTTTGACCAAGATATTGATCTTGATGAATTTGTCTATGGGATGAACAACAGGTTTGAAGTTTTGGGGCTGAACGAATGCCTTCAAAGATATGACCCTCTACAAGTCCAGAGTCCTTATGATAAGTCTAAAAACTTTAAAAAGGAATAATACTTGCTTTCAACAAGTTGATGAAAATGTTATTTTTCTTATTTTTTTCACTTGTCTCACCGAGTTTGGATCGGGCCAAAGTTTTGATATCTATTCTTCGTCGAACTTTCCAACTTCTTGTAAAATTATCATGTCAGATTATAAATCTTGAAACTTTACTCTGTATGTGCATCTATCGTCAATTTGAAAAAGGAAGAAAAAAGTCCGAAGAATGCTAGCAGCTTAAATTATCCGAAAAGAAAGAATCAATCTTAATTTAACAGTAATATCAAAACATACATGTTCTTAATGTCAAAAGGCCCATCTAAGATACAAATGTAAGTTTACTTTTCATATGAAAAGGAGAGCATAATTTACTTTTGCTCATATGTAAATATCCTCAAGCAAAGTACTTCAGTTACTGATGGGTCCATTTTATCTCCAGGACATGTCCTATTGATTGCAGTTGTTACTAAAGGGTCCAACGCTTCAACTTAGAGAGAGGGAATCTTGGCTCAACCATTGATTGATTAAGAGTTCCATGGGATGCAGAACTTCCAGGCTCTGGTGAAGTTGACAAATTCTCAACTTTGTTCCTTGTCTTTGAATCTCTCTCATCTTCTGTAGGAAACATGGCCAAATCTTAATGTCAGGAAAAGAATGCTTGGGAGTTGCAGCAAGAAAAGATATAAAGATATTGAATTGGTGTTAAGATTCTAAAACTTGTTTTCTTTTTTCTATTTAAGAGTTGAGCAATATTCTTGAGCTAGGTGCATCCAAGTCCATTTTTTTGTTCCAATCAAGAGCAAAAACATATTCGTCGAGGCTTGAGATCCGATCCGATAACTTCCGAGTAATAAAACACTATATATTTCACGAGGATGTAGTGCATTAAATGCAGTAAAAATGCTACCACCAAGAATGCTACCATCCGAACTAGCTAATGCAACAGTTAAACCACCAGTTCTGTGGTGCTGACCATTGATCTCTGAGAAGAAAAAGGAACCAGAAAGTGACAAGACTTCGAAATATCCCTGCAGCACAGCCAATACCAGGAAAATTACGGGAAAAGGAAAGAAGAAAGAAAAAGTGACAGAAATAAAGAAAGTGTAAGTATATAAAGGGAGTCCAGATTCATAAACATGTGTTCTTAAAACAAAATATATGCTCCCAAAAACTTGATATTTTTGAGTCTCAAAACAGGCAAGAGGAATCCCATATAACATATCTTTGAAGCTCACTATCAACCAGAAAGTAAGTCGATGACCCATCATTTTATTATATTAAGAATCATTTCCATTCAATGGAAACAAGTTTTCTGTTTTCTAAAATTTCTAAACAAAATCGCAAAAGATGCCAAATAACCAATAAAATTACAGAATTTGCAGTGTTTTTCAAGGACTATTAAGGGATCAAGGGAAACAATACACATCATAGGCTAAGGAAAATCACGAGTACCCAATGGCATTGCTTAAGGATCAGCTAAGGCTTGACTAACAATTAACGCATTTTAATATTATTCATTGATATTTATTATGTACTTAGAAAGCATAATAAAGACAATCTTTTGATTTTCAATGCACCATAATGGTGCTTTGATATTCGAGGGAATTATAGTTAATGCAGCTTCAAAACCTTCGACTATAACAATTTAGCAAAAAATAATAATAATAAAAAATTGCGTTATGAAATAATGATATTTATTTGTTTTCTTTCACCTTTTTATTTTTATGTTCATTCATTATCTTTAAATTCATCTTAATTTTATATCTTTTTATGAATTTTGATCTTACAAGTATTAATATATATTAGATTATAAATAGAAGTATTGTTGAGAAGATGTGTATGTACAACTATATTTACAAGAAGATATAAAATAATAATACTCTTTCTTTGTTTCTCTAATCTTTATTGTTCTATAATACATTATCAACATAATTACTCCTTATTTCCATTTTGAAGTAGATAACCATATTTGTTTTGTAGATAGAAAATAGAATGTATGTTTATCTACTTAATTTTTTTCTTTTAGTTATTTAAGTGAATCATTTTTTATTTTAAATTCATAACAAATTTATTCAATATTTGTGCGAATGTTTATTCAATATTTATTATAATGTTTAAACTAAATTTCTAACAATTTTGATTTTTTTTCATGGAGTAATCATGACAAATCTTGCAAAACTTAAGTTTCTGGCACTTGATATTACGGGTAAGAATTATTTATCATGGGTTCTTAATGCTAAAATTCATATGAATGCCATGGGTCTTGGAGACACCATTAAAGATGGAAATAAAGCATCTAGTTAAAATAAGGCAAAGACCATGATTTTCTTATGCTATCATCTTTATGAGGAGTTGAAATTTAAGTATCTCACAATCAACGATCCCCTCATTCTTTAGCAAAACTTGAAAGCAAGATATGACCATCAAAAGATAGTTATTCTTCCAAAAGCTTGTTATGATTTGATATATTTACGATTGTAGGATTTTAAATCAGTAAGTGATTATAATTTTTCAATGTTTAATATCAATTCTAAATTGAAATTATATGGAGATAATATTATTGATGGAGATATGTTAGAAAAAAACATTCTTTACTTTTCATGCATCGAATGTGTTCCTGCAGCAGCAATATAGAGAACGAGGTTTTAAAAAATACTCTGAACTAATTTCATATCTCCTTGTGGCTGAACAAAATAATAAGCTTTTGATGAAAAATCATGAATCATGACTAGCTGGTTCAACTCCATTCTCTGAAGTGAATGCTATGAGATATAATAATAATTATAGTCATGGTCGTGCTTGTAGTAGAGGTAGTGGAAGTGGACATGGGCGAAGATGAATTAATTTTCACAATTATAACGATTATGGTTCTAATAAACCTTCTCATAATAAGGAGAAACAAGAAAAGAGATACATAGTGGAGATACAAAGAAGATAGAAAATATTTGTTATAGATGTGGAATGAATGGATGTTGGTCACGTGCCTGTCATACGACCAAACATCTTGTTGATTTATATCAGTCCATATTAAAAGGAAATGAGAAAGATATAGAAATAATTTTTGCTCACCCACATCAAGATAATAATGATATTTATTTTGATCCCTGGAGATGACATACCTTGATGTTACCGATTTCTTTGAGCAGACTAATGAGAAAATTGATATTTCATATAATGATAATAATTAGTTAGTTAAATATAAGAATGTCAGTATTTAAAATTTTATTAATTTTTTGGGTGTGTTTCTTTTATGTTAGTATATTTCAATGTATTTTGGTTTGTTCCTTTCATGTCGGCTTATTTAAGAAAAGATTATGTTACAATAATTGTCATATGCAACTTTAAGATATATGTTTTCTTATAAACTTATTATATATTTAATCCTTTTCATGAAGAAAACATGGACTTGCATCATACTGTAAATGAGTCCAATATCAGTAGTGAAGATATATGCTTAGCAAATAGTGCAATGATGCACACCTTTCTCAGACATAAGTAATATTTTTCAAATTTGAAAATGATGAAAGCAAAAGTGAATACAATTATCAGATTCAACAGACTTGATTGAAGACACTAGAAGAGATGATATAATGCTTCCTAATGGAACAAAATTTATAATTGATAATGTTTTGTTCTCTACCAAATCAAGGAGAAATCTGCAAAGTTTCAAGGATATACATAGTAACGGATACCATATTAAGATTGTCAATGATAATGGTATAGAATATCTTCATATCGTATCAAATGTCTCTGCTAAAAAACAAATATTGAAAAAATTACATGTTTTATCTTTAGGTTTATACTATGCAAGTATTAGTACAATTGAAATGTAATAACCCGTAAAATTTCAAATATTTTCTACATATTACTCATTCGTAATTGATAAAAATAAGGGTAATTTTTTAAATGTCATGGTCCTTTATATAAGGTCTAACATAAACGTTTCTTAAATTCTATTTTTAACTTCTTAGAATTGTGTATTGCATAATACCATCTATCATTTCAATAACCAAGCATCTTTAAGTATTTATATAAACTAAGATATGATTGTACTATAAAAAGAAAATATACATACTCCTTATATTCATGATATGAAGTTTACAAACACACCATAATTTACATATCATAAATTCAGATATCTACATCATAAAGTTCTATGAAATATGAATCGTCTGTTCTTACTACTACTTAGATTATTACATGATTTTTTTTTACAAGGTATATATTATTAGATTGCTAGACACTATGGTCATGAGATGGTCTTGCTACAAATTAACTTGATGTAAGTGCATAAACATTAATTATGGTACAAAAGATTAATAAAGCATATAGTCATGGTTAAGATTAATATTTAACAAAGTAAATTCACATTAATCACTTTCTACCAAGTCTATCTTAAATACATTACTTCATATCTTCATTCAACATTAATTCTCGTTACTTTATTTCAATCTATATTCAACAATCAACCAATGTTATATATTATGATTTAGGAATTAACATATGGACAATCCTTCATTACAAATAATGTTCATCTCTGACTATAATCAATTAATACAATTTCTTAGACATAATTTTTTTTATCAATAATAATATGTTATAATTGTCTTTTTATTATATCAATAAATACTATCGACCGAGGCTATTCTTACTATTTACTTTTAGTTGTCATAGCATGGACAATACCATTAGCTGAAGCTAATTTCATCATTTGTTCCTGACTATCCAACATGGATAACACTAGCCAAAACTAATCTTATCATTTGTTCTTGACTATCCAACATGGAAACCATTAGCCAAAGCTAGTCTTATCATTTATTTCCAGCAATCCAACATGAATACCATTAGCTAAAGCTAATCTTATCATTTATTCATAACTATCCAATATGGATACCATTAGCTAAAACTATTTTCATCATTCGTTCCTAGTTATCTTGACATGGATACCATTAGCCAATGTCATTTCATTATTTATTCCTAGATATCCTAATTATGGATATCCTTAGCCAAAGCTAATCCTGATATTCTTTATTACTCACGGTTAATCAAATAACAGAATTCGAACTATAATACATTATTAAAAATATACCTTATAAATTTAACAAAATTAGATGATGGTGAAAATCACCTACCTGCTCCCCCTGTAGTGTATTCTCTCTCAGTTGAAGATCTGATTCTTGTTGTACCTCCTGGTCCATAAAAAGACCATTAATTATATATTATCTCTAGGCATCATCAAAGATTATTTTCACACATATATATGCGTACACTCACTCACATATAAATATATTTATATGTGTGTATATTATTCATATTTTTGCATGGTAAAATGTTATAATAAAACATTCATTCCAACTATATTGAAAATCATCAATAAAAACTAAGTCATTACAAGACTGAAAATCATCAATGGAAACTAAGTCAATACAACAGTGAAAATTGTTAATGAGAACCAAGTCATTATGACACTGAAAGTCATCAATGAGAACTAAGTTATTATGACACTGAAAATCCTCAACGAAAACTGAGTCATTATGACATTGAAAGTCGTCAACGAAAACTGAGTTATTATGACACTGAAAATCATCAATAAAAACTGAGTCAATATGACATTAAAAGTCATCAATGAAAACTTAGTTGTTATGACACTAAAAATCATCAATGAAAATTGAGTAATTACGACACTGAAAATCTTCAAAGAGAACTAAGTCATTAAGGTATTTCTTTTTCCAAGTTCAAGCATAAAAGCCAATACCAAGTTTTTTTCTTAAAAGATCATATCATAACCTATTTTATGGACATTGACCACATCACAATTCATTTTCAAGGCCTATGAAGTAAAATTAACATGTAATGTCTCCAATCTATTACAATTTCACCCAATCATTAAATATTGTTAAGGAGGATCCATTAATTATCATTATATTCATGAAGACCCTTTTTTCCTATTTTCTTCCAAGATGGTTAAAACCTATGTCCTTTCTCTACTAAGCATACTTTTGTGTTTTTTCAATATAATATCATCAAATTCTCATCTATTATAACATGACATAATATGTTCTATGTTTTGCAATTTATGTAATTCTACTAGACATATTCAAGGATCATGTTTACTTCTATAATTTCATTTAATTTATCACCATGTTGTTAAGTAGTATTCAATTAATTCAAGTATTTACATTTCAAGGACTTTCTTTCCTAAATCTTCATATTGGCTGAAACATAGGCCATTCTTTCTAAGTATTCATTCCATCATTCACAATCATTTCTATTTCAAATCATTAAACACAAGTTAGTAACTATCCTCACATTATGTATAAACTCAATTTCTACTATCTTGTTTGTTTCTTTAAAGATGTTCACCATACAAGGGTGTTTTCTTCCATTTTCTTCTCCTGGTCGAACATATTGTCTCCATTCTTTCAAGTTCATTCATGTAAATCATCACTTTCACTCCAAATATGTCTATGTTAACATGAAATAATCATATATCAATACTCTAAGCTTACAATTAAATACGTTCTACAGTTCATGATATAAAACAAGAATATTAATACTTTTAAAAATTATATTTCAACCTAGGTACTTTATTTAAAATACTTATCAAGGTCACTAATTAACAAATTGTATCATTCAATTCTATTCTCTCTTCATTTATTTTATAGGCCGGCCCTAACTAGAGTTTTCTCTTTAACATATATTAATTTCTTTCGTTATAGAATATGAAAAATATCCTCTTCTTATCTCAACTTTCTAATATCTTCATTTGGTCTTTCACAATCATGAGGTATAAGAACCCTAAGTTACCTCATTGAGGTTTCCTCTTATATCATCTAATAAATTCAAAACAACAAATGCAAGAGTAAATGTTATCCTTAACACACAAAATTAAATAGAATTTGAGGGAGTGTTTCGGTGATTTTCTTCTCTTTCTTTTTGGTTTTTCCTTCCTCCTTCACTGTTGTTCTAGCCAACCTCCTCCTTCTCTTACTACTTCAATGTTTTTGGTTTTTCACCTTACCTCTATTCTTATCTCACTCAAGTATCTTGTATGGATGACATGCAAGGAATTTATTCGGTGGAACTTGTAAGAGAAGGGGCTGTTATGACTGTTTCAGCCGGCTATTGGAGAGAAGAAAAGTCACTTTTTCTCTCTCTTAGTGAATTTATACTCCATCTTAAATAAGGGTAGGCCATGTTTGGATGTTGTACTTTTTTATCCTAGTTTTTTTAGTTGTACATTAACTGGTTCCCTCATGTTTTTTTCCGGGTAGTTATCGAGTCATTTTTTTTTAATAACTATATGTGCTGTTATAACTCAATTTAACTTAATTTTTCTGACGGAGTTTACATGAAGTCAATAAGATAATGAATTAGAAGTTCAATAAACCAAATATTTTTATTATTTGGCATGACCGGTCAGGCCATCTCGGATTAATAATGAAGCGAAGAATTATTGAGAATTCTCATGGTCATCCATTAAAGAACCAGAAGATTCTTCAATTTAAAGAATTCTCATGTGCTACTTGTTTTAAAGGCAAATTGGCTATTAGATCATCACCAACTAAAGTTGGGATTGAATCCTCAAGATTTTGTAATGTATTTAAGGTGATATTTGTGGGCCCATTCACCTATCATACAGACCAATTAGATAATTTATGGTTTTAATAGAAGCATCTACAAGATGATCACATGCTTTTATTATCAACTTATAACATGACATTTGCGAGATTACTTCCACAAATTATTTGATTATGAGCACAATTTTTAGATTATATAATCAAGATAATTTTTCTTGACAACACTAGTGAATTTACATCCCAAACATTTAATGATTTTTGCATGTCACTTGAGAAAAACACCGGATATCATGTTGCTCATGTTCATACTCAGAATGGTCTTGCTGAATCATTTATTAAACGTCTCTAGTTAATTGCTAGGCCATTACTCATAAGAACAAAACTCCCTAACTTTGTTTGGGGACATGCTATTTTACATGTAGCAACACTTATATGCATTAGGCCAACATTATATCATAAATTCTCCCCATTACAATTGGTTTTCGATCATGAGCCAAACACTTCTCATCTAAGTATATTTGGTTAAGCAATATATGCTCCAATTTATCTGCCACAACATCCAAAGATGTGTCCTCAAAAGAGGCTCGGAATATATATTGAGTTTGAGTCCCCTCGATAATTAAATATCTTGAACCCTTAACAAGTGATTCATTTACAATATGATTTATCGACTGTCATTTTGATAAGATTATGTTTCCATTATTAGAGGGAGAAATTAAACATTTGGATAAAGATATTACATGAAATGTATTATCATTTTTCAATTTTGATCCTCATACAAAACAATATGACTAAGAAGTTCAAAAGATATTTCGCTTGCAACACATAACAAATTAGCTATCAGCATTTACTGAATCAAAAGGAGTAACCAAATCTCATATACCAACTGTAAATGCTCTATCTTAGATTGAAGTCCCAATAGGATAATCCTCTAAAGATGTGGCAAATGAATCTAAGGAACATTAGAAGTATGGTAAACCAACCAGTTCAAAAACAAATCCTCAAAAAAGAAAAGGAGCAAATAAGCAAGTTGACATTAATGAGGAGGCAAACATTCACATGGATGTAGACATAACTAGTCATAAAACCTAGAAGAGGTTCAGGAACCTGAAAACAATAAAAATGAGATATCAATAAGTTATGTCTCTACGAAAGAAAGATGGAACCAAAAATAGTTATCAATAATTTTTTTTATATAATATATCACTTGATATCATCAGTGAAAATGAGGACCTTGAGCCTAAATCTATCAAAGAATGTCGACGTAGAAATGATTGGTTGAAATAGAAAAAAGCAATCCAGACAAAATTAAATTCACTTGCAAAACTATCATGCATCATCATGTAATTAAAAGAAATGATATAAATAAAAGAAATACATTTGAAAACTAAAGGCTTACTAATATTGCTAAAACTTCCAACTTAATCAAACAAAAGTAAAATTAAACTACGTTTTAGTAACTTCCATTTATACAAGTATTATCCTAATAAAATTAAATACAATAATAATTTATATTACAAAAAGTTCCCTAAATACATTAACCCTAACTAACAAAAAAGTCACTATGCATATCTATTGCTCCACTCTAGTATGTGAAGGACCTGACAAATTAAATCATTTATTACATTAGAAAATTTAAACAATATTTATAATAAATTAAATTAGAAATCCATTATTAACTTCTCGCCAAAACAACTTTGAAATTCTTACAAATTATATACCTATTCTCAAAAGTACATAAAGTTCAATAACCCGATCATCATGTACTTTGATGCAACTAGCTCCATTTAGTCAACTAGTTTAAAAAACTATGTTGGTTATTTATCACGCAGATGCCACTAACTTCAGCTAGTCTAGTAAACTATCTTGTTTGTCTGAACACAGACACCACTAACCTCAGCTAGTCTAAACAATTGTCTCGATCATCTATTATATAAATGTCATTAGCCTCAGCTAGTTTAAAAAAATATCCTAGCCATCTATCACACAGATGTCATTAGCCTCAGCTAGTCTAAACAATTATTTCGGTCATCTGAACATAGACGTCACTAACGTCAGCTAGTCTAAACAATTATCCTAATCATCTATCATATAGATGCTATTAGCCTCAGCTAGTCTAAATATTTTTTTTCATAAAATACATTACAAGGAATAATACAGATTTAACAAAATTATAGATGAACAAATCAATTAATTCCTATAAATGTTTAAGTGTAGAATACCTACTCAGTGCCTATGCTCTAGCTACAGTCATCTAATGCTGAACAAATCCTGCGACCTCTCATGTACTATAAATTTACAATATTATACATCATTCTTTCATTTTTTGGAACCTAAATTCCAATTTTATTCCTACATTGCTAACTCTAAACATTTCATTACACCACTAACTAATACACTTTCATGTCCATGAAATCAATTAATTTGTTTTCTTATATTCAAGTCTTAGTTGAACTTATATAAGCAATAACGATGGGGTTCCTCTTTTAATTTACAAAATTCACATCCTATCGAATCGTTAATTACCCATATTAACACATTCACATATAAGTTTCATGATAATTTTATCAAATAACACCATCTCTCTTATTTTCTACTTAGGTTGAATTTCATTAATACAATGGGAATGAATTTTTCTTCTTTAATTCTTTCAATTAATACCTTACCTAATGTTTTTACATGCTTGTCAACCTCAATATATCATAAAAACATCCATTTAATCATTCATTCAAACACAATTTCTCATAACATTTACATAGGTAAAATACATATATTTTCATTAACAATTTAAACTTAGCTCAAATCAAGGTTCGTTACCTCTTAAACACAATAAATTGGATAAATAAGAACAAGAAAGAACTTTTTTTTCTTGCTTCTTTCTCTATTCTTCTTCTCCTCCTTCAAAGCCCTCCCTCTAACAAGGTAATTTTTGATATTCTTCAATTTTGTTGCTTAAATCCCTTCCTAATCTCTCTTTAATCCTTTAATTTATCTATTTTTAGTGTTTTTAACAAGAATTTTTCATGGATTTAGTTCAATTCTCATGTCTTTAAGAAGCTAAGTTTTCTATTTATATTTTCTTTATAACTCATATTTATGATCTTGCCCTTGTTTTTTAGTTCAGCTATTTTTTTTTAACTAGGTATCTTGTCTCGAGTTATTTTTAAGGCTTACCATACCATGGGATTTAAATTCATAAATCTTCATTTGTAATCATTTAATATACATGTTATTATTTTTATTATCCATTTCTTTTTATCATCAACTTAAATTTCTAGCGTTTAACTAATACCTTAATATTTTAAATATATCTATATATATATATATATATATATTACAATTTATCGCTAATGAATATGATTTCAACATATTTGTTTTGTAATCCCTATCCTTAAAAAAAAACATGTCATGCTCATTATTTCTTTAAAACAATTATCACCGACAAGACGACTAACTAGTATGATATTTTACTTCCCCGACTATAATATGAGGCTATTTCATTAAAAAAATCCAAGATTTATCATGAACAAACCATTTATACTTCATATATATATCCACCCGTTTCATGTTTTCCTTTCTCCTGTTGTAGCTGCTTCCATCGGATGGTTCTCTTCTTGTCATTAATCTGCTATCCATATAATCAGTCAAAACCCTAAACCTTAAAATTATACAGTATTTTTTTTTCACACATTTTTTTCAGTTTAATTACCATGATTTTGGTGAAATAACAATAATACGTACTCTAGTTAAGGACAATATATTTATGAAAAATAATTTGTTTTTTGAAGGATTTAATCATGAAGAAATAGAAAACTACAATAAAACAATTGAACCTTGAGAATCTTTTTGAAGTATATTATCATATGGAATTCCAAGAATTGAGGAAAAAAAAAAGAAACAATTAAATACAGAGGGAAGGAAAATTTGTACCTAATAACAATGGTATTGAGAAATTAGGGTGGGTGGCAACTAGGGACGATAAGAGCTGCTTTAAAAGAAAAAGGAAATAATTGAGAAATTAGGGGTTTTTATATTTTTCTCCTTTTTAATCTTAATTTCTTTCTCATTTTGTTTACATTATGTACCATTGTGGGCTTTGCTTAAAAAAGCAAGGCTAAATTACTAGTTGTATAGTGCTTCTTTTTGCCTCTCGTTTCTAAGAAAAAATAAAAATAAAAATCTGCTTCTCGACAATTATGAGACAAATAGCAATATAATTTTGTCATGGAATACCTTAGGTATGTGATTAAGATGTTTGATATAAAATTTAATTTAATTTATTTTTTATATTATTCCCATTATTTTTATTTTATTTTTCTAAAGGGTTTTTTTTTAAATATAGGTAGATGAATATTTTAGAGAAGTTAATTTTAACATTAAATAATTCTTTTTGAAATTATAAATCTGAGGGATTAACCTCTGATTTATTTCAGTATAATGTTTAGAGGTTAAATTCTATTTAGTATTCAGTTATTGACACTCAAAATAGTTCCAAACATGAAAATTAGCTCAAAATTAAATTTAATCGCATACTATTAATGTTCTTACATCCATTTGAGGTCAATTCAATAAATGCGCTAAGGATTTGATTAACTACCATGTCTAATTAGTTGAACGGGATTCTCTTAATAAGATCTATCTAAAATTTCAAAAACGTTTCACATTAAACACATTTTAAAGCACATGTTGTCGTTGAAAAAGAAGAAATAAAGGAACCAAACCCATGCCCTGTCAAATAAAATGGTATGATATTTAATTATTGATATCTAAAGAAGGAGAAAAAATACTTATTCTGCAATATGTTTTTTTTATGTCTTTTTTTTTTCTGAAATAATTTGTTTCATTTCATATGTGATGTTGTATCTTTTAAGACAATAGTGTGTTATCAATTGGATTAACTAACAATAGTGGAGTTTTTTTTTCCTCAAAATAAAATACTTTTAATATTGATAATTTATTATTATCTAACAAAAACAATGACATCAAAGTTAGTGTATATACAAGAAACTAGAATTGATCAATTGTTGTTAGTTGTTTCTAATTAAAAAAAAGAATATATATACAAGAAACTAGAATTGATCAATTGTTGTTAGTTGTTTCCAATTAAAAAAAATTAATATATATAGATCTTAATAAAACAAAATAGGATGACTTCTATGGTTTGGTGATGAGTAATCAAAATCATAATAAAACTAATTGTATGTGATGAAAATCTTTAATTGCCATAAGTGAGCTATTTCTTTCTTTCTCATGAGTTAATTTTTTTGTTAAGATTTTTATAAAAATCTTAATCATCTTAAATAAAATGGGTCTGACAAATATGTTAGACCCAAAGTTCTTAGGCTTGCCAGTCAGCCAAGTCCAATGTAACACGAGTCAAGTGAATATGTCAGACCCAAAAAACTTGAACTTGATAGCCAGTCAAGTCCAACGTAACGTGGGTTTGATGACACGACCAAAAGATTGATGTCTTCTCCCAAGTGCAGGAGTGTCAAAGTAATAAATAACCCGGCAAGACCGGGGTCGAACCACGAGAGGTTAATTGTATAAATTATAAATAACAATGCAACAACAACAACAATAATAATAATAATAATAATAATAATAATAATAATAATAATAATCGATGCGTGGCGTTGTTATACACGAGAATGATCTAAAAGATCGGGTCACGGGTTTCCACCTTATATATTCGATTTTATGAAAAGATCAAAGAGATATATTATATAATATAAACAGATTTCCGATGCGAATGAACAAGGCAAGACCAACAATGTCGGGATCCTTGATCAAACACGAGCATACTTAACGTATATAACATATAACAAGAATGTAAATAATAATAATAATAATAATAATAATAATAAAAAGAAGAAGAGGAAGAAATTAATGAGAACTTTGAGATGGAAGATTAATGTAAGGATTAAACAATGATAAAAACAAATGTCAAGGTTAGAGGATTCACTAATGGTATTTCAAATAAATATAATATAAACTCTTTTTATTACTCAACTAGAAACCACACACAAAGGAGGTTCTAATCGGATGATTTATCATTAATGGCTCATTATAAAGTATTAACATGATCATATTAATTATCTTGTCTAAGTAACACCATACTTATAAATATCATCGGGCATTCATGTTGCTAGCTTATGTTAACAACAAATCAAGTTCCTATCATAACAACGATGTCGGCCGAAAACTATGAAGGATCAAGCATTTGATGTACCAAGTGTTATACAACATAAATCTAAATTAACCATTTAACAAGCAAGGTATTAAGGATTAGTAAGATAAAAAGATAAGACATGCTAATAACAATTTTTCTTGGATATAAACATTAAAGTCCATGTTGAGTTTATATTATACCTATTCTAACACCATTAGTAAAACCTTTTCACCTTGACATAATTAACTTAGTTAAACATAATGAAGAAGAAAAACATAAATAAACAAGATAAGGACATGATTATGATATAAGTTAACTAAGTATATGAAAGGAAATGAAAAAGCATAAACAAGAGATTAATATAACATGAAAGAAAACTTGAACATTACAAAGATATAAAGAAAGAAAGCAAGAACATGATTTTGATCTGAAAAATAATATATCTAAATACATGGCAAATGCCTCCTTTTATAGGCTAAGATTCAGAACTATTGATTGGTGGACTAAGAAAATAGTTGGTGGCCAACCATTGATTTGGTGGCTGGTTTTTGACATTGTTGGTCACTGCTGGTTCTTGAAATTGTTGGCAGATTTTTGATATTGTTGGCTGGCCAAAACGTCATTGCTAACATCAGAATTTGAGCCCTTTGTTTCATGAAAGCTGTGGGAAATTATCTCAGCTTTCCAACAAAAAAAACCAGAGCTCATTTGGACTTCTAGAACTCAAGATATGAGCTGAAAACCGAACAGTGTTTGAGCTGCAGGACAGGTTCCGACTTCTCTGTTGTTGCTAAGATTTGAACTTGAAAACGGCAGAATTGAGTCTTGGACCCTTCATGAAAGTTTTAGGTCTATGTCTTATCTTTCCATCCATATAAAGTGGACCTAAATCCGAGTTCTACAACTCCAGTTATGATTAAATAACCGAATGGTGTTCCAGTTTGGAATTGAACCAGCATCTCTTCTCTTAGCCTAGTCCTCTTTTTGTCTCTTCACTTTCAATTGTTAATCACATCAATCAATCCTTTGAATTGTGAGATATACCTGCATTCAAAACAAGCATTTACCATAAATTAAAGATATATTATATTATTAGACTTGTTATTATAAAACATGCTTTAGTTAGGGAATTTAACGATACTTTAGTGCAATACGATGATATAAAGCCTTAATGAGAATGCACTTTTAAGTACTAATCACACCCCCCAACCAGCTTATTACTAGTCCCTAGTAATCAAAGCGTTAAAATACAAAAAACAATTTGCAAGTTCCACAAAGCAAGGTATTCATCATTTAACTTCCATTAATCTATCCAAATAAACAAACTCTCGTTAAATTTATATATCCGCTTTATACTTCTTAAACAAGATATTAATAAACCTTCCTTTTTGTGCTTAGTAAATCAAAACATAGCTATGGAGCTTTTCATGGAAGAAAACAAAATTTTTGTTCCAATGTTTAAGGTTAACTTCCTTGGGTTGGGATTATTATCTCTCTTTTTTTTTTTTTTTTTTTTTTTTTTTTTTTTGAAAGCAAGAATTTATAATACAATGTATCTTGAACCCATGTAACGAGCTTTCAGCTAATGACTCCCAGACCAGTTGGTCTTAGGGCATCAGTGTTGAGACACCCCTACGAGCTTAGTAACTCGGGTTGCGATATCGATACATAGATAGTGCAATGTTTGATTCCCTTAAGCTTTTCTCCTTAACCCATGTAACAAGCACTAGGCCAATAGCTCCCAAGTCGGATGACTTTAGGGTACTAGGTGTTAAAACACCCCTTCGGGCTTAATTGCTTAAGTCAAGGAGGCTACGAAACCAAACTTATCTACTTTTTTATTTATTTATTTATTTATTTGTTTTTTTTTTTCATATTATATATTATCCCTTTCCCTTAGTTGTTACCTTTAACAAAAGAACATAAATAATGTAATAATCCAATATGTAACCCACAATCATATGTTAAAGTGTGTGTGTGAAAATGAAGGTTTAAGAATACTTGTTAAATGAGTATATGAGCGGAATTAAGTGATAACAATGCGAGAGTTTGTAAATCTGAATATTTCAAGAAGTATTATAATAGACCTTGTTAAGAATGTTTACTAAGATGCGTCTCAAGAGTCACTAAAGTTCCTCCTTTACTCTGCCATCCTAGTAACAACGGGTTTGCAAATGGTTGTAACAATAGAAAACACGAGTTAGTTAATTTTTTTTTTTTTTTTTTTTGTAATATCAACTACTACCCTCTCCCCCCAACCAAAACGAGACATTGTCCTCAATGTTATAAGGTAGAAAGATAGAGTAGAGAAGACATCACACGAAACCGTGACCTAACGACAAACCCGAAACACACTTTGAAACAAATATAAAAAAGAACAAAACACAAATATTATGCTATTAATAAAACCAAAAGACACAAGTTGTCACGACTAAGGCTCAAATCCAATCTAAGCTTTTTACGGCATTCCGTGATTGACCAATTAAGTCGACTCATAGAGGAATCAACTACGGGGATGAAAGATTGAAGTTCATCAATCAATTGTTCAACAGATAAAGAGAGATGAGGATTTGTCGCGAAAATGTTAGAAATTGTTGTTCCACGAGCATGATCAAGAAAAGACAAGTAAAGTATTATAAAAACCATTAACATTTAGCAAACCTATAGGTTTCGGTGAATGTTCAATGAGCCCAAGATGAAATATGAAATATCTCTTCTAAAGTTCCCAAACCACCTGGTAAAGCAATAAAGGCGTCGGCATGGTTAAACATTACGGATAGTCGTTCGGACATTGTGGAGACTTGTAGTTCCTCTCCATTGTTTTTCCAATGATGTCCCCTTCGGCTAAAGCTTTGGGGAGGACCCCCAAAACTTCACTGCCTCCTAAAAATGCAGCTATTGAAACACTCCCCATTAACCCAAGGCTGCCTCCCCCATACACTAAATGAATCTTTCTCTCAGCTAGTACCCGACCAAGATGATTTGCTTGATTCTAAAAACTCTTTTTCTTTCCCGGGATTGGATCCACAAAAAACACAAATATTTTTTATTTTAGGAACAGAGGAACTGGCCATTTCTACATACTTCTGTATCTATTAAATGAATGGGTAGAGTAGAAATGATGGGAAGGAAGAGAAGATTTTATAGATGAGAAATTGAAAATGAAATCATACCACCTATATGTAGGCTAGGCTGAGTCGCACTCTCTCTCTCTCTCTTTTTGTTTTTTTTTTTTTTTTTTTTTTTTTTTTTTTTTTTTTTTTTTTTTTTTTTTTGAAAAAGCACGTGTATGTACAAGCAGCTGTGATTGTGGCTCACATCTTCCCTTGGTTTTACGTCCAAGAACGGCTTAAACGCCCTCTATGGGTCGGGGATAGGCTTCCCATCCAGTTTTCTTAAAAAGCGACAAACGGGGTCTTTTTTAGTCGATTCCCAAGACTAAGTCGATCATGTTCTTTATGAAAATGAGGCCATAAATCATGAATTGCACGATGCACATCTCCACTAGGATGCGTCTCAAGAGTTAATAGAAGATTATCTAAAGACTCCTTACTCGGGCCATCCTTAATGAATTGTATTTTATCTTCACGGTTTATAGATACCATTCCTAAAGAACGACATTTTGCATTACAAGTCCATCGGCACATCGATGACAGAGACTTTCGATCGTTTTGCACGACGTTTCTTTGCAAAAGTGCTTTTACATTCCAGGCATGTATGAAATAAAAGTATTGGAAGACTCACCGATAATCGGACCTTTGCTTCAATCGGCCGGCGAATATCTTCGGGAATTCCATGGTTCATTAACAACCTCAATCTTTCACACCTAGCACGGTAAATTTTTGTAATCGCATTTTGAGGCGGGGCGGGAAAATACTTTTTCAATTTTTCAAAAGTGGTGTCCATTTTTCAAAAGAGAAGTGGAGGAGAGATGCAAAGAAAAGAGAAGGAACAAGAAATTGAACAAATATATACACGAGATATCGATTATCATGGGAAGCTGAAAGAACCAGAGCTTAAGAGTCACGGAGTACCGTTATCCGCCATTTGACCGGGGTTGGAGAAAGACTAGCAAAACAAGAGTCACACCAAAAAGAAACATAAAAACAATGTGAGAAAAACAATATAATCAACCTTTATATACGGGATCATTCAAACCAATGGATTCAATTTCACTAGGAAAATTATCAAAGTAAGCTTTCAAACGATGTCCATTTACCTTAAAAACATTGCCATTCTTTGGATTCTCAATATCAAAGGCCCCATAAGGATACACATGTTTCACAATAAATGGACCGCTCCATCTTGATCTTAGCTTTCCGGGAAATAAATGGAGTCGAGAATTATAAAGCAAAACTTTTTGACCAACATCAAATGTTTTTCTCAAGATTCTCTTATCATGAAACTCTTTGATTCTTGCTTTATGAATTTTTGAATTTTCATATGCATCATTTCTTATTTCCTCAAGCTCATTTATTTGCAACTTACGCGAGATGGCTAGCATCATCCAGGTTTGAATTGAAAGCTTTAATAGCCCAATAAGCTTTGTGTTCAAGTTCCACGAGGCAAATGACAAGGTTTTCCATAAACCAACCTATAAGGTGACATACCTAATGATGTTTTAAAAGCGGTCGATAAGCCCAAAGTGCATCATTAAGTCTTAAAGACCAGTCCTTCCGATTAGGGTTCACTTGTTTTTTCCAAGATTTGTTTGATCTCCCTATTAGCAAGTTCTACTTGTCCATTTGTCTCGAGGGTGATAAGGGGTGGCAACTTTATGTGTGATTCCATATTTCTTCATTAAAGACTCAAATGGCTTGTTACGAAATGTGTTCCACCATCACTTATCATGACCCGAGGGATTCCAAATCGACTCAAAATATTTTCTTTCAAAAACTTGATCACTGTTTTATGATCATTGTTACGACTTGGAATTGCCTCTATCCATTTTGAAACATAGTCTACTGCGACTAATATGTACACAAAACCAAATGATGGAGGAAATGGACCCATAAAATCTATACCCCAACAGTCAAAGATTTCAATGACAAGAATAGTATTTAAAGGCATCATGTGACGTCTTGAAATAGATCCTAGCTTTTGACAATTTTCACAAGTTTTGCGGAATGCATGCGTGTCTTTGAACATGGTGGGCCAATAAAATCCACATTGTAAGATTTTTGCAGTTGTCTTTCTTGATGAGAAATGACCCCCACATGCCTCGAGAATGACAAAATTTAATGACACTACTTACCTCATTGTCGGGAATGCATCTTCGAAATATTTGATCGGGACAATATTTGAACAAGTAAGGGTCATCCCAATAAAAGTTCTTCACTTCGTTCAAGAACTTTCTTTTGTCTTGGGTACTCCAATGAGCTGGCAAATGTCACTGAAACAAGAAAATTAACTATATTAGCAAACCAAGGCATCGTAGAGACAAAAAGTAAAGATTCATCGGGAAAGTAGTCATTGATTGGTGTGATGTCAAATCTCGAATCAGGTTGTCAATCTTGACAAATGATCCGCGACAACATTTTCGGTGCCTTTCTTATCCTTGATTGTGATATCGAATTCTTGAAGTAACAAAATCCACCGCACCAATCTAGCCTTAGAATCCTTCTTAGAAAGAAGATATTTCAACGCCGCATGATCGCTAAAAACAATAACAGGTGAGCCAACAAGATAAGATCTGAATTTTTCACATGCAAATACTACTGCAAGTAATTCCTTTTCAGTGGTGGTGTAATTCATTTGAGCACTATTTAAAGTTTTACTTGCATAGTAAATCACATAGGGTTTCTTATCTTTTCTTTGTCCTAAAACAAGCACCCACGGCATAATCACTAGCATCACACATTATTTCAAAAGGTAATGACCAATCGGGAGGTTGAATGACGGGAGCAGAAGTAAGCAAGTTTTTAAGTTTAACAAAGGCTTCTTCACAATGTTCAGTCCATTCAAAAACATTATCCTTTGTTAGAAGGTTACACAATGGCTTAGATATTACACTAAAATCTTTGATGAACCTTCTATAAAAACCAAGATGTCCTAAGAATGATCTAACGTTTTTAATAGATTTTGGTGTTGGCAAGTTAGCAATTAACTCAATTTTAGATTTGTCAACCTCAATTCCTATTGATGAAACAATGTGACCAAGTACAATGCCGTTTGTTACCATAAAATGACATTTTTCCCAATTTAGCACAAGATTCTTCTCTTCACACCTGTTCAAAACCTTTTCCAAGTTAGTTAAACAATCATCAAATGAATCACCAAAAACAGAAAAATCATCCATAAAAATCTCAAGAAAACGTTCAACCATATCACTTGAATATGCTAAGCATGCATCTTTGAAACGTGGCTGGTGCATTACATAATCCAAAAGGCATCCTTCGGTATGCAAATGTACCAAATGGACATGTGAAAGTAGTTTTCTCTTGATCTTCAAATGCAATTTCAATTTGGTTGTAACTTTGAATAGCCATCTAGAAAACAATAAAATTCATGACCTGCACTCTTTCTAGAATTTGATCCATGAAAGGTAAAGGAAAATGATCTTTTCTAGTCATTGAATTAAGTTTTCTATAGTCAATGCACATGCGCCAACCAGTAATAGTCCTAGTTGGAATTAACTCATTCTTCTCATTTGTTGTCACAGTAACTCCAGACTTTTTAGGTACAACTTGGGTAGGACTTACCCATTTCTTTGTCGAAATAGGATAAATAATTCCATTATCTAGAAGCTTAATGACTTCATTTCTCACTACTTCTTTCATATTAGGATTAAGCCTTCGTTGCATTTCTCTAGAGGGTTTAGCATTTTCCTCCAAATAAATCTTGTGTGTGCAAATCAAAGGACTAATTCCTTTTATATCGGCTATGGTCCATCCTAATGCATTTTTGTGCATTTTCGAGTTTGTAATAACTTACCTTCTTGATGAACATTAAGTTTGGAAGAAATTATTACTGGAAAAGTTTCATTTTCTCCCAAAAATGAGTATTTGAGATTAAATGGTAATGGCTTCAAATCGGGTTTTGGTGGTTGAACACTTGAAGGTATGGACTCAATTGATCGTGGTGGCAATTCCTCAATTTTTGGTCTCCAACTATTTGCCTTTGATTCTTCCGAAAATAAACCATTTGCAAATCATCGATTCATTAAACTCGGTTTCACTGGAAGTGTTTTCAAATTGATCACAGATTAATTTTTCAATAAAATCTACTTCTTGTAAATCATTATCATCTCCAGGTTGCTTGCAAATGTTAAAAACATTCATTTCCAATGTCATGTTTCCAAAAGATAACTTCATCACTCCATTCCTACAATTAATCAATGCATTAGAAGTTGCAAGAAATGGACGTCCTAAAATAACAGGAATTGAATTGCATGCTTCAACAGGTTGTGTATCCAAGACAATAAAATCCACGGGAAAGATGAATTTATCAACTTGTACTAACACATCTTCAACTATTCCTCTAGGCACTTTTACAGATCTATCGGCAAGTAAAAGAGTTACGAAAGTAGGTTTTAACTCACCTAGATTGAGACTTTGAAAAACCGAATATGGAAGTAAATTCACACTAGCTCCAAGATCAAGTAAAGCTCTATCAATTTTATGTTCTCCAATAAAGCAAGAAATTGTAGGACAACCAGGGGTCTTTATATTTCAAAGCATTATCATTCGAAGAATGGCACTTACTTGCTCGGCTAAAAAGGCTTTCTTTTTCACATTCAGTTTTCTCTTCACGGTGCATAGATCTTTCAAGAATTTAGCATAAGACGGTACTGTTTAATAGCATCTAACAAAGGTATATTGATCTTTACCTGTTTGAAAATTTCAAAGATTTCGAATTATGATTGACTTTCCTTTGTTTGGTCATGGCATGAGGAAATGGAAGTCTTTGGTGGGGAATCGATCTCCTCCTTGCGGTGTTCGGGTTCAACCCTTTCCTTACCCTCGAGACTAACTCATCTTCTTTCTCACAAGGTTCAAGAACGGGTTTTTCAATAACCTTACCACTCGCGGAGAGTAGTGACTGATTTGACTTGATCCATATGTTGGCTTCCGAAACCACTTGCACTTGAATTGTATTGCCCTTTGGGATTTTGCTTTGGGGTTGAGATGGAAACTTACCTTTCTCCCGAAAACTAAGAGCAGATGTGAACTTTGCAAGAGTATCTTTTAGATCTGTCATGGTTTGAGCATTTTGAGTGTTGATTGTCTCTTGCTTTTCAATGAATGCATGCGGTGTTTCCTCAAGATTTCTTCTAGGAGGGGGAATATAAGGAGGTGCATATCCATGAGAATTTTGAAAATTATGTTGTGCTTGAAATGGTGGTCATGAAGTTTGTGCATTATTGTTACCACTCTTCCAACTGAAATTTGGGTGATTTCTCCAACCAGGGGTTGTACGTTTGCGAGTATGGGTTATGACTTGGCCTTTGGAAACTATTTAAAGCATTGGCTTGTTCATGGAGACATTCCTTAAAAGAAGGCAAAGTTGGACAATCATTGGTTGAGTGTTCATTAGTTTCACAAATTTGACACACAATTTCTTGAACAGTTTTTATTTGACCACTCTTTTTTAATTCTAGTGCCTCAACTTTTCTAGCTAAAGATGCAAATTTGGCTTGGAGGTCATGATCTTCCCTAAGGTTGTACATGCCTCCATTAGATGTATGAGGTTGAGTTTTACACGGTGCCTCACACGTACACTGTGGTGTCCCAATTTTGAGCATTTTCAGCTAGCAAGTCTAGGTACTCCATTGCTTCATCGGGATCTTTATCTTCAAAAGTTCCATTACACATCAATTCCACCATTTGCCTATCTTTAGGTGTTAACCCTTCATAAAATTGTGAAACCAATCTCCATGTTTCAAAACCATGATGAGGACGAGTATTAAGCAAGTCTTTATATCTATCCCAACACTTGTAAAATGTTTCTCCTGGTTTTTGAGTGAAAGTGGTGATTTGTCTTTTGAAAGAGTTTGTTACGTGGAGACGGAAAAAACTTCTTTAAAAATTGTTGTTGCATTTCATCCCAAGCACGAATTGATCCTGACCTAATATTTTGTAGCCATGTTTTAGCTTTATCTTTTAATGAAAAAGGAAAAAGCTTTAATCGATGGTGTTCATGCTACAATTTAAGTCATTATAGGTGTTACAAACTTCTTCAAATTCTCTTAAATGCAAATATGGATTTTCTAATTCTAAGCCATGAAAAGTGGGTAAAAGTTGAATAATACCTGGCTTAAAATTAAAATGAGAAGCATCGGGGAGGAAAAACTATACATGATGGTGCACTTGTTCTTGTTGGATTCATGTGATCTCTAAGTGTTCTCATATGATTATTCTCATTATTCTCATTATGAATTGACTGGTTATCTTCTTCGGCCATGTTTTCTAAAGAAATTGAGGATTTCCTAGAAAGTCTACCACTTAATGTACGTGTCCAAACTCTCATGCAAGTGCAAAAGAAAAGAAAAGAAAAAGAAAAAGAAAAAGAAAAGGAACAAAATTAGAAAACAAATAAAAGTAAAAAAACAAAAGAAAATAAAAGAAATATAAAATTTATACAATACTTACCTCCCCGACAACGGCGCCAAAAACTTGACACGACCAAAAGATTGATGTCTTCTCCCAAGTGCGGGAGTGTCAAAGTAATAAATAACCCGGCAAGACCGGGGTCGAACCACGAGAGGTTAATTGTATAAATTATAAATAACAATGCAACAACAACAACAACAATAATAATAATAATAATAATAATAATAATAATAATAATAATAATAATCGATGCGTGGCGTTGTTATACACGAGAATGATCTAAAAGATCGGGTCACGGGTTTCCGGCCTATATACTGATTTTATGAAAAGATCAAAGAGATATATTATATAATATAAACAGATTTCGATGCGAATGAACAAGGCAAGACCAACAATGTCGGGATCCTTGATCAAACACGAGCATACTTAACGTATATAACATATAACAAGAATGTAAATAATAATAATAATAATAATAATAATAATAAAAAGAAGAAGAGGAAGAAATTAATGAGAACTTTGAGATGGAAGATTAATGTAAGGATTAAACAATGATAAAAACAAATGTCAAGGTTAGAGGATTCACTAATGGTATTTCAAATAAATATAATATAAACTCTTTTTATTACTCAACTAGAAACCACACACAAAGGAGGTTCTAATCGGATGATTTATCATTAATGGCTCATTATAAAGTATTAACATGATCATATTAATTATCTTGTCTAAGTAACACCATACTTATAAATATCATCGGGCATTCATGTTGCTAGCTTATGTTAACAACAAATCAAGTTCCTATCATAACAACGATGTCGGCCGAAAACTATGAAGGATCAAGCATTTGATGTACCAAGTGTTATACAACATAAATCTAAATTAACCATTTAACAAGCAAGGTATTAAGGATTAGTAAGATAAAAAGATAAGACATGCTAATAACAATTTTTCTTGGATATAAACATTAAAGTCCATGTTGAGTTTATATTATACCTATTCTAACACCATTAGTAAAACCTTTTCACCTTGACATAATTAACTTAGTTAAACATAATGAAGAAGAAAAACATAAATAAACAAGATAAGGACATGATTATGATATAAGTTAACTAAGTATATGAAAGGAAATGAAAAAGCATAAACAAGAGATTAATATAACATGAAAGAAAACTTGAACATTACAAAGATATAAAGAAAGAAAGCAAGAACATGATTTTGATCTGAAAAATAATATATCTAAATACATGGCAAATGCCTCCTTTTATAGGCTAAGATTCAGAACTATTGATTGGTGGACTAAGAAAATAGTTGGTGGCCAACCATTGATTTGGTGGCTGGTTTTTGACATTGTTGGTCACTTGGTTCTTGAAATTGTTGGCAGATTTTTGATATTGTTGGCTGGCCAAAACGTCATTGCTAACATCAGAATTTGAGCCCTTTGTTTCATGAAAGCTGTGGGAAATTATCTCAGCTTTCCAACAAAAAAAACCAGAGCTCATTTGGACTTCTAGAACTCAAGATATGAGCTGAAAACCGAACAGTGTTTGAGCTGCAGGACAGGTTCCGACTTCTCTGTTGTTGCTAAGATTTGAACTTGAAAACGGCAGAATTGAGTCTTGGACCCTTCATGAAAGTTTTAGGTCTATGTCTTATCTTTCCATCCATATAAAGTGGACCTAAATCCGAGTTCTACAACTCCAGTTATGATTAAATAACCGAATGGTGTTCCAGTTTGGAATTGAACCAGCATCTCTTCTCTTAGCCTAGTCCTCTTTTTGTCTCTTCACTTTCAATTGTTAATCACATCAATCAATCCTTTGAATTGTGAGATATACCTGCATTCAAAACAAGCATTTACCATAAATTAAAGATATATTATATTATTAGACTTGTTATTATAAAACATGCTTTAGTTAGGGAATTTAACGATACTTTAGTGCAATACGATGATATAAAGCCTTAATGAGAATGCACTTTTAAGTACTAATCATTTGACGAACATCCATAACCCAAAGAACTTGGTAATGTCTAAGTTCTAAGGCTATATGCTTGATCATAGACGATCATCTACAATAAAAGAATAAAAGACATGATAAACTGTCATGTTTATACCCATAGGTGTATACAAGATCTCTTAAAGGACGTACCATACTTACTATTTCATTAATGATATGAAATTATATTTGTCTACCATTAATATTGCCAAAAGCAAAGGGCTTTTCAGTCTTTCTATTCTTTGAAAACAACAACGTTTATGGGGTATAAATATCCCTTGAACCATCCAGGTAAAAGGTCAGAACTTTTTCATCTCTTAAGATAAAGATATATAGATTTCAAAGCATTAACCAACTTGAAACTCAAGAAGAAACAACCTTGTTTTTTGAATTTAAGACTTTTTTAAGTCATTTATTACCCTTAGTCATTTAACAATTTTTTCCCATAAATATATTGACTTTATCATAAAAAGGTTCTTAAGTCCTTCTAATTGGGACTGTTTTTACAGGTACTCAAGCTTCTATTATAAGTCTAGAGTTCCTTGGATTAAGAAGAAAAAATCTAAACACTTGGACATATTGATTAACATTTATCTCAAACACTAAATGACCTCTTATTTATATATCTTAGATTTTAGGACATAATCTTTAGAGTCGTCTGTGAGAATACTTATAAAAACATGTATAGCTTTATTGTTTAACTATGTTCTCTCATTATCGTTATCAATGGCGTAATAATCAGGACACTAATGGAATATGATGAACTACTCATCTCCTTGCCATGACAGATACTCTAGCCCCCCGCATAACCAATCTTTCAACAACTTATGAAATATATACAACTCCTTACCCAGGCAATGCTGGGAAATCAACAAGAGAGAATCCACCTCCATGAATTTCAGCTCCTCAACAAATTGTTGCATCTCTTCATACACCTCCACAAGAGTAAGCCCCACTTGGTATTCCTAGACAATTACATTATCCAGAAGATTGTGGATAAAATGATCCAGTATAGGGTCTTCAACTTCAAGGGTCATCAAATCATTCTAAGGAGCATACATGCCCTAATGACTCTCGAGCGTGAAGTGATTCTTCTAGGCGTCCATCTGAACAGCGTAAGAAAAAGGCTGTCTGTCTATCACGCCATCCTACACCAGAGACATCAAGTTCCACTGAGCCTGTTAGGTGTAAGAGTGGTAAATAGATGGAAGAATAATTCATTCATGAGAACGTCTACACTTCTTATTAGATCAAAGATTCTCCTCTATCCAGATGTGTGTTGAACATCTAGATGCCCAAAGATTTCATCACCACCAAAATGAACCTGGATAACTATGATGGACTTACAGATCCTAGAGAACATGTATAAAATATACATAGCAGTCTAAAACTAGTCATTCAGGATAACTATACCATGTGCAAGATCCTCCCTACGACCTTTAGAGGTTTAGTAAGAGCATGGTACAACCTGAAACTAGGTTCAATTGCTAGCTTTAGTGACTTTTGTGTCAAATTGGTGGCACGTTTCAGTACAAACATTCTAGCCAAAAAGAGTTCCACTAAACTCTTTGGAATCACCCAAGTGGAGGACTATTCTACAAGGATATACCTCAAAAGATTCAAAGAGTAAATGCTTAAGGTTGAAGACTCAATGAAACTGGTAGCTTCGAAAGCCTTTATCAGTGAGGTGAGGGAAAAAACCTTATAGAAGGAGTTGTACGCTTTATCAGGTAGAATATTACTTAAGGTAAAGAAAACCATGAAGAGCCACATTCGAGTAGAGTAGGCAAGTACGCTACGCCATTGTCCTCCTCATTTTACCAGGGACAAACAACCAGAAATGTCCTCCAAACGAGGCTACTCACCCAAGCACGATCGCTTTTCTAGAAGAGATAACAATCCCAAGAAGAGCTAGAAGAAACCATTTAGGGAATGTTTGGGTTATCCTTAAACACATGCTTCTTCATTGAAAACCTCATTCACTAAAGTGTTTGCAGCCTTCTAAGGCAAAGAGTTTGTCAAATATCTTTTGCCAATGAAGTCTTCTCCCAATATGCCCACTTCTAAAAAGTACTGTATTTTTCATAAAGATGAGGGACATGATATAGAGTATTGTTATATGTTAAAGAAAAAAATTGAAAGACTGATAGCTAAGGACTACCTTTGTTAGTTTCTAAAGAAGGATTTTTGTCCTAAACAAAATAGAGAAGACCTTGGTTAATTCGCTATAGCTTTACCTGAGATCAATGTAATCTTAGAGGGAAACTCTGTTTGGGGGGATTCTAACAATGGAAAGAGAAAGTATGGGAAACAAGTCCTCGCTACTGTTATATCACTGGTTCAATGGAATGAGCCAATAGTCTTCACTCTTGAAGATGGAGAATGAGTGACTTTTCCATATAAGGACTCTTTCATCATTTTCATTTTTATCTCTAATCATAAAGTACATCAGGTATTAATAGACAATGAAAATACAATTAATATCCTCTTCGCATAAGATATGATCTAAATAAGAATCTCCTCTATAAAACTAATGTCGTTAAAAACTCTCTTCATTGGTATTGAGGGTTCGGGCATACTAGTGAAGGGTGCCTTAGAATTACCTGTTATAATAGGCACCCCTCCAAAATATGCTTCACTCCAACAAAACTTCATGGTGATTGATATGACATTGGCTTACAAATCCATTTTAGGAAGACCGTTTCTACATCAAATCAACATCGTCATCAGTACTCGGTACTTGACTTTGAAGTTCCCAACTTAGAAGGGAATAGCCACATTGCGAAGAGATCAGACAACCTCAAGACAATATGCCAGTACTTACTTGAAGGGTAAGAAAGTGCTGATATCAAACCAAAAAAGATCTTTGAAGGAAATACTAGAAATCAGAAGTGAGGTTGCTAAGAAATTAAAGGATATCTTTTTAGGAGGAGATGAGCAAGCAATCACTAAAGTGGGACCCATCTTAACACCAACATAATAACAATCATTAACGGAGCTCGTGCAGATCCAAAAGTTCAATTTCACAACAGATGCATCAAAGATGTCGGTATTAGTCCAAAAATAGCTACCCATCAACTAAAGATAGATCCGTGCACATCTGATCTGCTAGAAAAAAAAAAGAATTTGGAGGGAGAAAGACAAAAGGCTATAACTTAAGAAGTAGATAAACTTTTAGTCGTTGGCTTTATTAGGGAGGTATTGTACCTGACTTGATTAGCAAATGTTGTTATGGTTAAGAAAAGTAATGACAAGTGGTGGATGTGTGTGGACTTCACTAACTTAAAGAAAGCTTGCCCAAAAGACAATTATCCACTCCTAAGAATTGACTGTCTAATAGATGTTATGACGGGTTTTCAGTTCTTGAGCTCATTAGATGCCAACTCATGATACCATCAAATCCTTATGCATCCTGAAGATGAGGAGAAAACATCTTTTATAACTGAGTCTGGTACTTATTATTACAGAGCTATGTCGTTCAAATTGAAGAACGCAGAGGCAACATATCAGCGGTAAGTTAATCAGATATTCAAAAATTAGTTGGGAAGGATTATGGAGGGATATGTTGATGACATGTTAGTAAAGAGCATGACTTTTAAGCAACATATTTTAGATCTTAAAGAAGTTTTTTGTTATTTTGAGTCAATATCATATGAAACTCAACCCTTTCAAATGTGTTTTTACCATCAAAGGAGGAAAATTTCTTGGTTTTCTAATAAGCTCCAAGGGAATCGAGCTTTCTTGATCTAGCTTTTTGATTGTGAATGATTCTTCTTCTTCTCAACAGCAGTCGTGAGTCCATCCTAAAAAACTCAAGCCATACTAGACATGATGCCCCGATAAAATATGAAGGAAGTACAAAACCCTACAAGGAGATTGATTTCTCTTAACAAATTCATTGCTCGTTTGAGGGAGTGCACTTTACCATTCTTCAAAACACTAACAAATATAGCAACTTTTAATGAACCGAGGATTGTCACAAGACTTTTGAAAAGCTTAAGATTTATTTGTCATCCTTTAAGATTATATCTCAATTACTGGAGAATTGTCATAACCCATTTTTGGGTTCTTTCAAATTACATTTTCTTTTCTTAAAAAAAAAACAACAAACCAAAACAGTGCCATTTTGAACGGCACTGTTCTCCTTCTTCCATGCCCATGCAGAGGCAGGGAAGAAGAAGATTTTAAATCTTTTCCCGTTATGCTCCCTATATGTCTTGCTCTCCTCACTTGCCCAAAAACACAAGCCACATCCCATACCCTGCCACCATTAATGCAAGCCATGACCGACCACCCTACCCTGTGCCAAGACATGGATAGGGTAGCCACCTTACCCTGCGCCAAGGCAATGGTAAGGTGCCCCTCTCTTCCTGCGGCTATAAATACAGAGAAGGGAGAAGACAAAAGAGGGGGAGGAAAAGGAAAAAAGGAAACCAAAGGGGGTAAAATTTTTAGGAAACGAACTTGAAGAAGAGAACCGAATAGAGAGAAGGAAGCAGAGGATTGTTTGAGAGACAAACGAAGAGGAGAAGACTTGAACTGATGAGAGAATAGAAGGAAAGAACAGAAAAACAAAAGAACAGGGGAGAAGAACAGTAACTCATCTCTCTCTCTCGGTTTCTCTCCCTCCACCGTTGGAAGCTGCGCCACCGTCATTCTGCTTTGTCCCCAGCAGCATCGCCAACGACAGCAGCTCCACCATCGTTAGAGACCGAAGAAGGAGCAGCAGAAGCGAGAGCAACAGGAGAACAAAAACAGACAGAGGAAGCCATGCAGAAACAAAGAAAGGAGGAAGAACCACCGGCTGCTGTCCGCATAGCCACCACCGCGCCACCCCGAGCCACCGCCACTGCCACCATCCTCCCCGTCATTGATAACAGACCTGCATCATGAGAAACAGAAGAAGAAACACTAAAAAAACAGAAATAGAGAAGAACAGAGCAGAATAAAAAAACACAGAGAAGAAGAAGAAAGGCCGACCACCATCCAAGCCATTCTCCGGTCGGCAAGAATCGCGCACGGCCTCGAAGCCACCGTAGGTCCGCCCCTCTTTCTTCTTTTTCTTCTTCTTCTTCTTCTTCGTGCACCATCTCCAGCGTTAGCCGTGAACAGTGGAGAGTGAATTAATCCACTCTCCACTGTTCACTCAGCCCAAAATGAGGGCGGGCCGGGTCCGGCCCGATCCAAAAAAAAATTAAAAAAAAACATATATTTTTGAAAATTTGTGATTCTTTTGCGTATTCTTCTACTAAATTTTGCTTAATATTGGTTTGTATTTTTACATCGTAAAAATACAAATCCGGTATTAAAATATCCGGTTTTCGTCAAAACTTAAAAAAAATAATGTTTTGGTTTTCATGCATACGACCAAGTCTCTCAAAGAAAAGATCACGTCATATTTTCATACAACAAAGAAAACTTCAAAATATATATATATATATATATATATATATATATATGTTTTAGCATGCATTTTGGCTTTAATAACCAGTTTATTAAAGTCACGAGAACTTGGCCAAAATTTCAAAAATTCCAAAAAAATTATTTTGTTTTCTTTTAATATCAGGGATTTCGAATTTATACGTAAAACATATTCCCGATATTAAAAAGGTAGTTCTTTTATTGACGTTAGGACGGTTAGGTTTTACCCGATAAGATGAGGATCTCCTTACTGAGGAGGACTTTTCTTAAATTATAGGCAGACCAACAATTAGAAATACAATACAACTGTAGCATATATTAGACAATAAAACAATGCAGCTTATCTTAGGTAGGGCATATTTGGGGTGCTAATACCTTTCCTTTACGCAACCAGTCCTCGTACCCGATCTCTGAGACCAGTTAGGGTTCCTAGTAACCAAAATACTAGGTGGCGACTCCCATCCCATTTTTTCACTAATAAAAGACAAGAATTCCTTGTCTCTCTATATTTTCCAGATACACACACATGAGTGTGGAGGACAATCTTCGCGACGCCACATACGTGCGACAGAATGGCGACTCCACTAGGGACCCTGTGGACTAAGCATTTGTTTTGTCTGATTTTTGTGTTATTGTTGGTTTTGTTTGTCATTGTTAATACGCAGTTCTCATTTGCTCATAAGCTTTAATTTTGTACATATTTGTTCATGCATTGTTTCATGCATCATTTACATTTGAGGGGAATTATACTGAAAAAAAACTTTAGGTTAAGTGGGGGACTAGCAGCTTACCTTACGACTTTTAGTCAAGGTTTAAGTTTGTGTAAGCCTCAACTCTTCGTTGAGAGCTTAGACTGGTAATGATTGATGCATATACCATCCCATTACCTACTGAGCCCCTAAATTGCCTTCACGAGGGTAATCACTGGGACAACAAGAGACCCTTTTGAGACCAGGTAGAAAGCCACCCATCATGTAATGGCCCAAACCTATCCTTAGAGTATGAACTCCCTAATATGCATGTACATATATTTGCATCGTACACATACATTCATTCATTGTAAATAACATACATACATGCATCAGGTTGAAATATAGGTCCCCAAAGAGTCTACAACACCCAACTTCGAGCGAGAAACATGGAAGATGAAAAGCGCGCTCACCGTGACGCCTATTTTCAAGAAGAGTTGGAGTCTCAGAAGACAAGTGTGGCTCGCCTTACTAGCTTACTCGAGCAAACACTGAGAAATACCTCTGGTGAAGGTCCTTCTAACCGACCGGTCACCTTTAATCAGATTCCAACAATAGCTCAGCCCGAAGAAAGAATCAGTAAACATGGTCAAGAGCCTCAACATAATCCAACATTTGTGCAGTCAGCAACACCTGCACCAGCCCCTGCAGTCATGGATGCATTTGCTAACGAGTCCCACAAGGCCAAGTCATCTGATAGCATTGATCAAGATAAGATGGAGGCGCTGGAGGCCAGAATCAGAGTAATTGAGGGGGTAGACTTATATGATCCAGTACGGGCAGCAGAGATGAGTTCTCAAATATAGTGGAACACAATGCCCCATGACTCGTCTCAAATCCTATTGTAATAAAATGCATGATGAAAAACTACTGATGCACTTTTTTCAAGATAGCTTAAGTGGGGTAACATTGAGCTGGTACATGAGATTGGACAACACAAAGATCCGGAGATGGAAAGACCCGGTGGATGCTTTTATCAAGCAAGTACAAGTACAACATGAACATTGCTCCCGATTAGTACTTAAAAGTGCATTTCAATCAAGGTTTTATATCATCATTTTGCATTTGAAGTATCAATAACTCAACTAAAGCATGTTTTATAATAACATATTAAATAATATAAGATACCTTTAATTTATGGTAAATGTTCATCTTAAATGCAGGCCTATCACATAAATGAAAGAATTGATTGATGAGTTGAAGTACTGAAATTGAAAGGAAAAAAAGATGGCCAAACTTAGAAAAGAGATGCTGGTGCAGTCCAAACTGGAACACTGTTCGGTAATCGGGTCATATATGGAGCTGTAGATCTCGGATTTAGGTCTACTTTATATGGATGGAAAGCTAATACATAGGCCTACAAATTTCATGTGGAGCCCAAGATTTAAGAAGGCCATTTTCAAGTCCAAATTATAGCAACAACGAAGAAGTCCGAATCTATCCTCGCAGCCCAGACACTGTTCAGTGTTCAGCCCATATCTCGAGTTCTAGAAGTCCAAATGATCTCAAAGTTTTACCCTGGAAAGATGAGATAATTGCCTAGAACTTTCATGATTGAAGTCTGTTCAAATTATGACGTTATCAATGACGTTTTTGGCGACAAGAAGATAAGAATTGTCATCAAGTCAAGATGTGGCCACCCATTCATCAATTAGTCAACAAATCAATAGTTCCGAATTTTGGCCTATAAAAGGAGGCATTTGCCATGTATTTAGGCATCTTGATGTTTAGATCAAGATCATGCTCTTGCTCTCTCTTTATATTTTGTAATGCTTAAGTTTTGCTTATATTAATCTTTTGCTTATGTTTTTCATTTCCTTTCCTTGTTTATTTATGTTTCTTTCTTTCATTATGTTTAACTAAGTTAATTATGTCAAGGTGAAAAGGGTACACTAATGGTGTAAGAATAAGTATAATATAAACTTAACATGGACCTTAATGTTGGATACTAACATGCTTTATATTTGTTATCTTGTTCACTTTTAATACTTTGCTTGTTAAATGGTTAATCTAGATTTATGTTGTATAACACTTGGTACAACAAATACTTGGCACTTTCATAGCCCATACTTGTATGGTATAACCGACACACGAGCTATGAAAGGAACTTGATTTGTTGTTAACATAAGTTATAATCATGAATGCCTGACAACATTTACAAGTATGAGCATTATTCGAATAAGATAACTAATGTAATCATACTAACAATATTGTATTATTGTTATCTATAATTTATACAATTAACCTCCCTGTGGTTCGACCCCGGTCTTACCGGGTTATTTATTACTTCGACACTCTCGCACTTGGAAGAAGACATCAATCTTTTGGTCGTGTCAAGTTTTTTGGCGCCGTTGTCGGAGGTAAATTCTTGTAGAAATTATAGTATTTATTTTATTTTCTCTTTTCACTTTTCTTGTATCTAACTTTGTTTATTTTTTTTTGTTTTGTTTTCTTCTTCCTTTTATTCTCTTCCTGCACGTGCATGAGAGTGTGGTCACGTACATTAAGTGGTAGACTTTGTAGGGTATCCTCATCATTTTCAGAAAATATGGCTAAAGAAGATAACCAATCGCTTCATAATGAGAATAATGAGAATATTCGGGTTAGAACACTTAGAGACCACATAAATCCCACAAGAACAAGTGCACCCTCATGCATAGTTTTTCCACCGATGCATCTCATTTTAATTTTAAGCCAGGCATTATTCAACTTTTACCTTCTTTTCATGGTTTAGATTTAGAAAATCCATACTTGCATTTAAGGGAATTTGAGGAGGTCTGTAACACCTATAATGACTTAAATTGTAGCATGAACACCATTAGGTTAAAGGTTTTTCCTTTTTCATTAAAAGATAAAGCTAAAACATGGCTACAAAATTTGAGACCTGGATCCATTCGTGCTTGGGATGAAATGCAACAACAATTTTTAAAGAAGTTTTTTCCATCTCACGAACAAACTCTTTCAAAAGATAAATAATCACTTTCACTATAAAACCAGGAGAAACATTTTACCAATGTTGGGATAGGTATCGAGACTTGCTTAATACTTGCCCTCATCATGGTTTTGAAACATGGAGATTGGTGTCACATTTTTATGAAGGGTTAACTCCTAGAGATAGGCAAATGGTTGAATTGATGTGCAATGGAACTTTTGAGGATAAAGACCCTAATAAAGCAATGGAGTACCTAGACTTGCTAGCTGAAAATGCGCAAAATTAGGACACTACAAGTACTTATGAGGCACCAAGTAAAACCAAACCTCATACATCTAGTGGAGGTATGTACAACCTTAGGGAAAATCATGACCTCCAAGCCAAGTTTGCATCTTTAGCTAGAAAAGTTGAGGCACTAGAATTAAAAAAGAGTGATCAACTAAAATCTGTTCAAGACATTGTGTGTCAAATCTGTGAAACCAATGAACATTCAACCAATGATTGTCCAACTTTGCTTTCTTTTAAAGAATGTCTCCATGAACAAGCCCATGCATTAAACAGTTTTCAAAGGCCCAACCATAACCCATACTCGCAAACATACAACCCTGGTTAGAGAAATCACCCAAATTTCAATTGGAAGAGTGATAACAATAATGCACAAACTTCACAACCACCGTTTCAAGCACACCATAATTTCCAAAATTCTCATGGATATGCACCTGCTTATGCTCCACCTCCTAGAAGAAATCTTGAGGAAACATTACATGCATTCATGGAAAAGCAAGAGACGATCAACACTCAACTTGCTCAAAGCATGATAGATTTTAAAGATACTCTTGCAAAATTGACACCGCTCTCGGTTTCAAGAGAAAGGTAAGTTTCCATCTCAACCACAACAAAATCCAAAGGGGCAATACAATGCGAATGCAAGTAGTTCTGGAAGCCAACACATGGACCAAGCCAAATTAGTCATCACTCTTCGCAGTGGTAAGGTTATTGAAAAACCCGTTCTTGAACCTTATGAGAATGATGATGAGTCAATCTCTCGAGGGTAAGGAAGGGGTTGAATCGATCATTACAAAGAAAAGACCGATTCCCCGCCGACTTCCATTTCCTCATGCCATGGCCAAACAAAGGAAAGTCAATCACAACTACGAAATCTTTGAAACTTTCAAACAGGTAAGGATCAATATACCTTTGTTGGATGCTATTAAACAGGTTCCTTCTTATGCTAAATTTTTGAAAGATCTGTGCCTTTGTGAAGAGAAAACCTGAATGTGAAAAAGAAAGCCTTTTTAGCCGAACAAGTAAGTGCCATTCTTCGAACAATAATGCATTGAAATATAAAGACCCTGGTTGTCCTACAATTTCTTGCTTTATTGGAGAACATAAAATTGAAAGAGCTTTACTTGATCTTGGAGCTAGTGTGAATTTACTTCCATATTCAGTTTTTCAAAGTCTCAATCTAGGTGAGTTAAAACCAACTTCGTAACTCTTTTACTTGCCGATAGATCTGTAAAAGTGCCTAGAGGAATAGTTGAAGATGTGTTAGTACAAGTCGATAAGTTCATTTATCCTGTGGATTTTATTGTCTTGGACACACAACCTGTTGAAGCATGTAATTCATTTCCTGGTTTTTTAGGACGTCCATTTCTTGCAACTTCTAATGCATTGATTAATTGTAGGAATGGACTGATGAAGCTATCATTTGGGAACATGACATTGGAGATGAATATTTTCAACATTTGCAAGCAACCTGGAGATGATAATGATTTACAAGAAGTAGATTCTATTGAAGAATTAGTTTATGATCAACTTGAATCTACTTTGAGTAAAATTGAATTGGATGAATCGAAGATTTGCAAATGATTTATTCTCGGAAGAAATCACGGATGAAAAAGACACCGAAAATGTTGATGCGGATCTTTTGTCAAGAGTGACAACAGATTCAGCATCCAACATCACACCAACCGACGATTACTTTCCTGATGAATCCTTACTTTCTCTTAGTTCAATGCCTTGGTTTGCTAAAAATATCAATTTTCTTGCTACAGGAGATTTGCCAACTCATTGGAGTACCCAAGATAAAAGAAAGTTCTTGAACGAAGTAAAGAACTTTTATTGGGATGACCCTTATTTATTCAAATATTGTCCTGATCAAATATTTCGAAGATGCATTCCCGACAATGAGGTAAGTAGTGTCATTAAATTTTGTCATTCTGAAGCATGTGGGGGTCATTTCTCATCAAGAAAGACCACTGCAAAAATCTTACAAAGTAGATTTTACTGGCCCACCATGTTCAAGGACACATATGCATTCTGCAAAACTTGTGAAAGTTGTCAAAAAGTTGATACTGGTTAAAAAGTTTTGCTTTATAATTCTCTTCTCAATTTATCTCCTGAAAAACTAAGATCAAGATGGAGTGGTCCTTTTATTGTGAAACATGTGTATCCATATGGGGCCTGTGATATCGAGAATCCAAAGAATGACAATGTTTTTAAGGTAAATGAACATCGTTTGAAAGCTTACTTTGATAATTTTCCTAGTGAAAATGAATCCATTGGTTTGAATGATCCCGTAGATAAAGGTTGATTATTTTGTTTTTTTTTTCTTATATTGTTTTGTGTTTGGTTTTGCTAGTTTCTCTAACCCTGGTCAAAAGGCGAATAACGGTACTCCGTGACTTAAGTCGGTTCTTTTAGTTTCCCATAATAATTGATATCTGTGTACATATTTGTGCAATTCTTTGCTCTTTCTCACTTCTTTAAAACTCTTCTCCAATTCTCATTTGAAAATGGACAGCACTCTTGAAAAATTTAAAAAGTATTTTCCCGCTCTGCCTCAGAATGCAATTACAAAAATTTACCGTGCTAGGTGTGCAAGATTGAGATTGTTAATGAATCATGGAATTCCTGAAGATATTTGCTGATTGATTGAAGCGAAGGTTCGATTATCAGGTGAGTCCTCCAACTCTATCATTTCACACATGCCTGGAACAGGTAAAATCACTTTTGCAAAGAAACATCGTGCAAAACGATCGAAAGTCCGTCACGAGATGTGCAGATGGACTTGTAATGCAACATGTTGTTCTTTAGGAATGGTATTTATAAACCGTGAAGATAAAATACAATTCATTAAGGATGGCCTAAGTAAGGGGTCTTTAGATAATCTTTTGTTGACCCTTGAGACGCATCCTAGTGGAGATGTGCATCGTGCAATTCATGATTTATGGCCCCATTTTCATAAAGAACATGATCGACTTAGTCTTGGGAATCGACTAAAAAAGACCCCGTTTGCCGCTTTTAAGAAAACTGGATGGGAAGCCTATCCCCGACCCATAGAGGGCGTTTAAGCCGTTTTTGGACGTAAAACCAAGGGAAGATGTGAGCCACAATCACAACTACCTGTACATACACATGCTTTTTCAAAATAAATAATTAAATAAAGAGAGAGAGAAAGAGAGAGAGAGAGAAAGAGTGTGTGAGACTCCAGCTGGTCTACATATAGGGGTATGATTGCATCTTCAATTTCTCATCTATAAAATCTTCTCTTCCTTCCCCTCATTTCTACTCAACCCTTACATTAGATAGATATAGAAGTGTGTAGAAATGGCAGGTCCCTCAAGTTATCACATAAAAAATATTTGTGTTTTCGGTGGATCCAGTCCTGGGAAGGAAATAGCATTTTTAGAAGCGACAAATCATCTTGGTCGGTCCTAGCGAGAGAAAGATTCATTTAGTGTATGGGGGAGGCACCTTGGGTTAATGGGGGGTGTGGCAATAGCTGTATTTTTAGGAGGTAGTCAAGTTTTGGGGGTCGTCCCGAAGCTTTAACAAAAGCGGACATCATTGGAAGAATAATTGGAGAGGAACTACGGGTCTCCACAATGTTTGATCGAATGAATACAATGTTTAACCATGCTGATGCCTTCATTGCCTTACCGGGTGGTCTCGGGCACATTGGAAGAGATCTTTCATATTTCCTCTTGGGCCCAATTGCACATTCACCATAAACCTATAGGTTTGCTCAATGTTAATGGTTTTTATGATAATTTGTTGTCTTTTCTTAATCAAGTCATGGAACAGGAATTTCTAACATCTTCGGCACGACAAATCATAATCTTTCTTGCTTCTTTATCGAACAATTGATCGACCAACTACAATCTTTCACCCCTGTAATTGATCCTTCCATGAGTCGCATAAATTGGTCAACTAAGGAAAGCCGTAAAAAGCTTAGATTGGATTTGAGCCTTCGTTTTTGAATCCTTGTGTCTTTTGGTTTTATTAATAGCATATTATTTTGTGTTGTTATTTCTTCTATTTGTTTAAGTGTGTTTCAGGTTTGTCAGTGTTCGTTGTTTCGGGTGATGTCTTCTATACTCTATCTTTCTATCTTATGACATTGAGGACAATGTCTTGTTCCAGTTAGGGGAGAGGGTAGTAGTTGACATTAAAAAAAAAAACTAACTTACTAACTGTTTTTGCTATTATTAAAGCCATTTGACAAAACTATTATTACTAGGATGGCAAAGTAAGGAGGAATTTTAGTGACTCTTGAGACGCATCTTAGTAAACATTTTCCAATGGTTATTTGCAATATTCATAACAAGGCCTATTAGAATACTTCTTGAAATATTCAGGTATACAAACTCTCGTATTATTATCACTTGATTCTGCTCATATACTCATTTAACAAGTATTCTTAAACCTTCATTTTCACACACACACTGTAACATATGATTGTGGGTTGCACATTAGATTATTACATTATTTATGTTCTTTTGTTGAAGGTAACAACTAAGGGATAGGGATAGTTTATGCTTTTCAAAAAAAAAAAAAAAAAAAAAAAATGATGATAATAAAAACGTAAATAAGTTTGATTTCGTAGCCTCCCTAGCCTAAGCAATTAAGACCGAAAGGGTGTTTTAACACCTAATACCCTAAAGTCAACTGACTTGGGAGCTATTGGCCCAAAGCTTGTTACATGGGTTAAGGAGAAAAGGTTAAGGGAATCAAATATTGCACTATCTACATATCAAGATTCTGTAACCCGAGTTACTAAGCTCGTAGGGGTGTCTCAACACCTAATGCCCTAAGATCAAGCTGTCAGGGAGTCATTAGCCGAAAGCTCGTTACATGGGTTAAAGATGCATTGTGTTTTAAGTTATATGTATATATATATATATAAAAAAAACAAACAAAGAAAAAAAAATAAAATAAAATAATCCCAACCCAAGGAAGTTAACCTTAAACATTAGAATAAAATATTGTTTTCTTCTAATAGAAGCCCCATCATCTATGTTTTATACATTGAGCACTTAACAAGGAATGTTTATTAATATTTTGTTTAAGAGATATTGAGCGAGATATATAAAATTTAATGAGAGTTTGTTTATCTCGGATAGATTAATGGAAGTTGAATGATGAATGCCTTGCTTTGTGGAATTTGCAAATTATTTTTCTATTTTAACGCTTTGATTACTAGGGACTAGTAATAAGCTGGTTGGGTCGCGTGATTAGTACTTAAAAGTGTATTTTTATCAAGGTTTTATATCATCATTTTGCACTTGAAGTATCAATAACTCCTTAACTAAAGCATGTTTTATAATAACATATCTAATAATATAAGATACCTTTAATTTATGGTAAATGTTCATCTTAAATGCAGGCCTATCACATAAATGAAAGAATTGATTGATGAGTTGAAGTACTGAAATTGAAAGGACAAAAAGATGGTCAAACTTAGAAAAGAGATGCTGGTGCAGTCCAAACTAGAACACTGTTTGGTAATCGGGTCATATCTAGAGCTGCAGATCTCAGATTTAGTTCATTTTATATGGATGGAAAGATAAGACATAGGCCTACAACTTTCATGTGGAGCCCAAGATTTAAGAAGGCCGTTTTCAAGTCCAAATTGTAGCAACAACGAAGAAGTCCGAATCTGTCCTGCAGCCCAGACACTATTCCGTGTTCAGCCCATATCTCGAGTTCTAGAAGTCCAAATGATCTCAAATTGTTACCCTGGAAAGATGAGACAATTGCCTAGAACTTTCATGATTGAAGTCTGTTCAAATTATGACGTTATCAATGATGTTTTTGGCAGACAAGAAGATAAGAATTGTCATCAAGTCAAGATGTGGCCACCCATTTATCAATTAGTCAACAAATCAATAGTTCCGAATTTTGGCCTATAAAAGGAGGCATTTGCCATGTATTTAGGCATCTTGGTGTTTAGATCAAGATCATGCTCTTGCTCTCTCTTTATATTTTGTAATGCTTAAGTTTTGCTTATATTAATCTTTTGCTTATGTTTTTCATTTCCTTTCCTTGTTTATTTATGTTTCTTTCTTTCATTATGTTTAACTAAGTTAATTATGTCAAGGTGAAAAGGGTACACTAATGGTGTAAGAATAAGTATAATATAAACTTAACATGGACCTTAATGTTGGATACTAACATGCTTTATATTTGTTATCTTGTTCACTTTTAATACTTTGCTTGTTAAATGGTTAATCTAGATTTATGTTGTATAAACACTTGGTACAACAAATACTTGGCACTTTCATAGCCCATACTTGTATGGTATAACCGACCACGAGCTATGAAAGGAACTTGATTTGTTGTTAACATAAGTTATAATCATGAATGCCCGACAACATTTACAAGTATTAGCATTATTCGAATAAGATAATTAATGTAATCATGTTAACAATTTATAATCTGATTGGAACCTCCTTTGTGTGTGGTTTCCAATTGAATAAAAAGAGTTTATACTATACTTGTTTGAAATACCATTAGTGGATCCTCTAACCTTGACATTTGTTGTTATCATTGTTTAATCCTTACGTTAATCTTCCATCTCAAAGTTCTCATCAACTTCTTCCTCTTCTTCTTCACTATTATTATTACTGTTGTTATTGTTGTTGTTGTATTATTGTTATCTATAATTTATACAATTAACCTCTATGTGGTTCGACCCCGGTCTTACCGGGTTATTTATTACTTCGACACTCCTGCACTTGGGAGAAGACATCAATCTTTTGGTCATGTCAGCTCCCGACAGAACCAGCTTGTCCAATCTAGAGAACAAAGAAAGCATAAGGGAATATGCTCAAAGATGGCGAGAATCAGCTGCTCAAGTCCATCCTTCACTTTTGGACAAGGAGATGGTCACTTTATTTGTCAACACACTCAAAGCACCATATTATGAGCATGTGATGGGTAGTTCGGCCCAGCAATTCATTGACGCTGTGGTAGTGTGTGAACATATAGAGCAAGGCGTCAAGAGTGGTAGAATTCCTACACCCACCGAGAGAAGAGGCTTCGAAAGGAAAGAGGTCAACCATGTTGGAGACGACTATAGGGGTAGGAAAAACTCATCCCAAAACTACCATACTCCATCCTAAGTTGCCGACATCAAAAAACTTGAGCCCCAAAACTTTCAAACCAAAAGCCAAATTGGAAATTACCAAAAGGTCCAAGAACAACTACCTCCATTACCAGAAGCTTTTAAGCATCGGGCATATAGCTCCCGAACCTCTGACGCCTATGCAACCACCTTACCCTAGCTGGTACAAGCCAAAGCTCACTTGCGAATACCATGCTAGTGTTGCTGGACATAGCATCCATACTTGCAATGCCTTCATGAGAAAGCTTTTGCAACTAATCAAGGTAGGGTGGATAGAATTGGAAGACGCTCCTAATGTGAACACGAACCATCTACCTAATCATGCTTGAAGCGGTGGATCAGTAAAGGCACTCGAAGTAGAATGCTCAGAAAGCACCGATGGTCAAGGCAGGGTGCGAAAAAAAAGGCAGCCTCAATTTTGAAGGACTCAAATTTTGACCAAAGTTTTTGTCCCCACTGTCAATAAGACCTCTACAAGAGCTATTGTGGGAAGGCTAGCCTAAGAGGAGATTTATGAAAATGGAAGGATGAAGCCTGCCCTATTATTATATTTTGTTTGATCATTTTTGCTTCAACCTATTTCAGTCTTGTTGGTAATTCGGCTCATAATGCCACATGATTTTCTCTGTCAAATGAGCCTTTCTTGTTAATAAGATCATGTGTTTTCCTGTGTTTAGGACATGCCTTCATTTTTCTTGTTATTTCATGCAAATAACACACTGAGTATAATTTTTACTCATGAAACCACTAGTGTTTTCCCTTTTCTTCCCAAAACAATGCATGATCTCACATGTTCATAAGGATTTTTAGGAATTCAAAGTTTAGTACAAAACATAAATCATATTGGTGTTTATTTAAACAAACAAGTTCTGGAAATTCAAGTGATTCCTTAGAAAGGTAATCATACACCTAAAAAACCTGAAAAAAAAAACAACATAAAAAAACCCATGAAGTGACTTAAAAGCTGAGTTTTATTTGAATGAATAATGAGAAATCACTTTGCATACTCGCATGAAAGCAAGGCTTGCCGATCCTTAATGCATGCATTTGAGATGAAGAAATGCCATCTTTGATAATCCTTTCACGAAGCTAAAACTATATCCTTTGCAGTCCTCTTTTGAGCCTGATAGTTTTTTGGAAATAACCTTGACTAGGATCACACCCCACACTGGGAGCAAGTGCGAGAGACATAGCAAAAAAAAAAATACCTCAATGATTGAAAGTGCCCATACAACACCGGGAGGCATAAAAGAAAATTTCAATCATCAAAGATGCCCAAACAAAGCTTGGAGGCATGAAGAAAATCCAAAAGATCCAAATTTTGAGCAAAAAAACCCAATACAATGATGCTCAAAATCAAATGAAGAAAACAAAAACAAAGAGAAAGAGCCCAAACCCAACACTGGGGGGCACATAGATCATTTTGGAAAGACAATTCAAAAGACAAAAGGTCAGGAAACAAGCACAAGTGATCCTTAGTCTTGAAATCCCTTAAACACCTTTTGAGCCTACAATTATCCTTTTCTTCATAACCAACAACCTAAGCCTACATTACGTGCCTAATCAAGCCCTTTCTGATCAAAGGCAAGCAATCGGGATTGGTAGGCAATGCTTTCTCACGCGAACCAAATCATTATTCATGCAAATAAAATGAATGCTTTGAACACTGGTTCTTTGAAACTCTCAAATTAAATCTGAAACCTTTTTGACCAACCAAATGTCACTTCATATTTTTCACCAAAATAAAAAAAAAGTTTTCATCACTTCTGAAAACCTCTCCATAGAAATCACTTGAATTTCTTCAGAATAAGTTTGCTTTGAATTGATGTCAAAATGATTTTTGTGTCTAGAATAGCTTTGAAATTCCAAAAGTTCTGCATGAAAATAATTCCTTGTCAAACCTTCATTCACATAGCCTCATCCCCAAACCCGAATTGAATACTTGGGGGCATGATTGAGCTGGGGAGCAATCAAAAACTCCTGGTAGGGCTGGCTTCATGATTCCCAATCTAAGAAAAATGCCTGGCAAAATTGGCAACCCTTGAGATAAAGGGTGGAGGACAAAGAAGTATGATGATATCAAGCCCTTCCCAGAGGTCAAGATCACAAGAGATGATTCGAGTAAGCAAGAGAGAAAAAGCCATCGAAATTTACTACCAACACTCCAACTTTTGAAAAAAGAAAGACACCATGAAAAATGGAGACCTATATTTCTCAGGTAAGTATACATGCATATCAATCACAATGCATTGCTTTCATCATTGACAGATAGGTGTTACACCTTCTTTCGAGTGTGCCTTTGTGCCCTCACTTCATTTCGAGTGCGCCTTTGAGCCACCATCTTTTGGGGTAGTGTGTTTTCTAACCCTACCTCATTTCGAGTACGCCTTTGTGCCCTCACTTCGTTTTGTGTGCGCCTTTGAGCCACCATCTTTTAGGTAGTGCGTTTTCTAACTCTACCTCCTTTCGAGTGCGCCTTTGAGCCCTCGCCAACATTTTCTGGGTAGGTCACCCATTACAACGAGACCAATTCTTCATGTTTTTTTATCTGGGTAGGTCACCTATTACAATGAGGCCATTCTTCCACTTGGGTAGGTCACCCATTACAATGAGACCACTCTTTCCTTTTTCCTTGGGTACGTCACCCATTACAATGAGACCAATATTTTTTCTAGGTAGGTCACCCATTACAATGAGAACACTCTTTTCTTTTTCCTTGGGTAGGTCACCCATTACAATGAGACCAATATTTTTCTAGGCAGGTCACCCATCACAACGCGATCAATTCTTCATGTTTTTTTATCTGGGTAGGTCACCCATTACAATGAGGCCATTCTTCCACTTGGGTAGGTCACCCATTACAATGAGAACACTCTTTTCTTTTTCCTTGGGTAGGTCACCCATTACAATGAGACCAATATTTTTCTGGGCAGGTCACCCATCACAACGCGATCAATTCTTCATGTTTTTTTATCTGGGTAGGTCACCCATTACAATGAAGTCATTCTTCCACTCACCCATCACAACGCGATCAATTCTTCATGTTTTTTTATCTGGGTAGGTCACCCATTACAATGAAGTCATTCTTCCACTTGGGTAGGTCACCCATTACAATGAGACCACTCTTTCCTTCTTTTTTTTGGGTAGGTCACCCATTACAATGAGACCAATATTTTTTCTAGGTAGGTCGCTCATTACAACGCGACGAATTCTTCATGTTTTTTTATCTGGGTAGGTCACCTATTACAATGAGGCCATTCTTCCACTTGGGTAAGTCACCCATTACAATGAGACCACTCTTTTTTTTTCTTTGGGTAGGTCGCTCATTACAATGAGACCAACATTTTTTCTGGGCAGGTCACTCATTACAACGCGACCAATTCTCCATGTTTTTTTTTATCTGGGCAGGTCACCCATTACAATAAGACCATTCCTCCATCTGGGTAAGTCACCCATTACAACACGACCACTCTTTCTTTTTTCCACTTGGGTCGGTCACCCATTACAATTCGACCAATTCTCCATGTTTTTTTATCTAGGTAGGTCACCCATTACAATGAGGCCATTCTTTCGCTTGGGTAGGTCACCCATTACAATGAGACCACTCTTTTTTTTTTCCACTTGGGCAGGTTGCCCCTGAAAATAGACCAGTGTAAGTGTGTGTGGGCAGGTCGCCCAAGATAATAAGATCATTTTCTTTTTCTTTTCTTTACAAAGCTTACTATGCAAAACATTGAGAAGTTTTTTTGCTTCGTAAGCATTGTAAAGAGGGGGGCAACAGTCATAACTCATTTTTGGATTCTTTCAAATTACATTTTCTTTTCTTCAAAAAAAAAAACAACAACAAACCAAAACAGTGTCGTTTTGAACGACACTGTTCTCCTTCTTCCATGCCCATGCGGAGGCAAGGAAGAAGAAGATTTTAAATCTTTTCCCGCTATGCTCCCTATCTGTCTTGCTCTTCTCATTTGCCCAAAAACACAAGCCACATCCTATACCCTGCCACCATTAATGCAAGCCATGACCGACCACCCTACCATGTGCCAAGACATGGGCAGGGTAGCCACCTAACCCCGCGCCATGGCAGTGGTAAGGTGCCCCTCTCTTCCTGCGGCTATAAATATAGAGAAGGGAGAAGACAAAAGAGGGGGAGAAAAAGGAAAAAAGGAAACCAGAGGGGGAAAAATTTTTGGGAAACGAACTTGAAGAAGAGAACCGAATAGAGAGAAGGAAGTAGGGGATTGTTTGAGAGACAAACGAAAAGGGGAAGACTTGAACCCGACAAGAGAATAGAAGGAAAGAACGAGGAAAAACAAAAAGAACAGGGAGAAGAACAAGAACTCATCTCTCTCTCGGTTTCTCTCCCTCCACCGTTGGAAGCCTGCGCCACCGTCATTCCGCTTTGTCCCCGCAAAGACCGCCAACCTTGGCAAAGCTCCACCATCGTCAGAGACCGAAGAAGGAGCAGTAGAAGCGAGAGCAACAAGAGAACAGAAACAGATAAAGGAAGCCACGCAGAAACAAAGAAATGAGGAAGAACCACCAGCTGTTGTCCGCATAGCCTCCACCAGTGCCACCCCGAGCCACCGCCACCGCCACCATCCTCCCCGTCATTGATAACACCCGCACCGTGAGAAACGAAGAAGAAACACTGAAAAACAGAAACAGAGAAGAACAGAGCAGAAGAAAAAAACACAAAGAAGAAGAAGAAAGGTCGACCACCATCCTAGTCGTTCTTCGGTCAGCAACCAGCAGCAGCACAGCCTCAAATCCACCGCAGGTTCGCCCCTCTTTCTTCTTTTTCTTCTTCGCAAAGACCATCTCCACTGTTCACGTAGCATGTGAACAGTGGAGAGTGCTCCACTGTTCACTAGGCCAGACAAGTCCGGCCCCAAATTAAAAATGAGCGGGCCCGGCCCGATCCAAAAAAAAAAAAAAAAAACATATATTTTTGAAAATTTGTGATGCTTCCGCGTATTCTTCTACTAAATTTTGCTTAATATTGGTTTGTATTTTTACATCGTAAAAATACAAATCCGGTATTAAAATACCCGATTTTCATCAAAACTTTTAAAAAAATGTTTTGGTTTTCATGCATACGGCCAAGTCTCTCAAAGAAAAGATCACGTCATATTTTCATACAACAAAGAAAACTTCAAAAAAAAAATGTTTGAAGTCACGAGAACTTATACGTAAAACATATTCCCGATATTAAAAAGGTAGTTCTTTTATTGACGTTAGGACGGTTAGGTTTTACCCGATAAGATGAGGATTTCCTTACCAAGGGGGACTTTTCTTAAATCATAGGCAGACCAACAATTAGAAATACAATACAACCGTAGCATATATCAGACAATAAAACAATGCAGCTTACCTTAGGTAGGGCATATTTGGGGTGCTAATACCTTTCCTTTACGCAACCAGGTCCCCGTACCCGATCTCTGAGACCAATTAGGGTTCCTAGTAACCAAAATACTAGGTGGCGACTCCCATCCCATTTTTTCACTAATAAAAGACAAGAATTCCTTGTCTCTCCATATTTTCCAGATACACACACATGAGTGTGGAGGACGATCGCCGCGACGCAAAGACAAGTGCTACAAGAATGATGATCTATTTCTATACTTAGAGGTGACAGATTTAGTAGTGAGTTCAATTCTAGTAAAAGAAGATGAAGGCATACAATGACTTGTGTTTTACTCTAGTCAAACTCTTAATGATGAAGTAACAAGATACTTAAAACTAGAGAAAATAGCTCTAGCATTGGTAAGCACCTCCAAAATGTTGAAGTCATACTTCCAAACTCATCAAGTAACTATATTGACAAAACAATCACTGAGACAAATTCTTCACAAATTAGAATTATTTGGGTGTCTAGTTAAATGGGCCATAGAGCTAGGAGAATTTGGACTTCAGTATAAACCTTGGCAAAACATTAATAAGATCACCTGTGTTCCTGTTTGGAAATTGTAAGTGGATAGTGCTTCCAATATAAATGGAAATGGAATTGGGATAGTACTTATCAATTATGAAGAACAAGTATTAGAATATGGTGTTTCTTTTGAGTTCTCTGCTACCAACAATGTAGCAGAATATAAAACTCTTCTAGTTGGACTATATCCTATACAGGCTTTGAATGCCTATCCCCTTCAAGATCACAATGATTCCCAGTTAGTGGTTAGTCAATGGCAAGGAACAAGTGAAGCAAGAGAACCCAACATATAATTGCATCTTAAAAAAGTAATGCCTTATCGCAACGTTAAACATAAAAATGTTTCAATCACTCATATTCCTAGAAAATACAATCAATGAGCAGACCTCTTGTCTAAACTAACAAGTTTTAACTCTATGGAATTTCTTACAGATATTTGGGTAAAAATCTTGGAAAAACCTAATATTAGTAAAGATGAGTAGTTAGTTTTTCCCATCAATATAATAGATGATTAAAGGATCTCTATTAGATATTATTTACAAACATGAGAGCTACCCTCAAACAAAAATAAAGCCATTCACCTAACAAGACGAGCATCAAGATATTGCATAATTGACAACATCTTATACAGAAAATCTACCTCAGCCTCATTACTAAAATGCTTGTCCCCATAGGAGAGCCCTTATATTTTACAAGAAATATATGAAGGCATATGTAGTCTACATACAGGCTCTAGGGCTCTTACAGCTCAGACAACACGGGCAGGATTTTATTGGCACCATACTCCAGGATACCAAAAGCTTAGTAAAAAAGTGTGACAAGTGTCAAAGATTTGCTTCAATTCCTCAATAACCATTTGTAAAAATGACAATTATAAGTTCTCATTGGTCGTTTGCATAATGTGGAATGGACATTCTAGGTCCATTCCCTAAGGACACAAGCAAAAGATAGTTTTTCCTAGTGGTCGTTTGCATAATATGCTTTTTTTTCTTTTAAAAGAATATTGTATGTTGCTCTAGGCTCCCTAAAGTTTTTATCACTGATAATGAAGCGTATTTTGACAATCATAAGATGAGAGAACATTGCTAGAGGCTTTATATAGATCACCACTTCTTCTTAGTATCACACCCTCAGACATATGGTCAAACTGAGTTGACTAACAAAGTTTTGCTTATTGAACTTAAGAAAAAGATCAAGAAAGCCAAGTTAGAGTTGGTAGAATTGTTGAATGAAATTTTATGGGCCTATAGAATGACTCAAAAACATCGACGGGTGAAACACCATTTCTTCTTATATATGTGACAAAAGCCATGATCCTAGCTGAAATTGGATGTCCAAGCCACCATGTAGTTCACTATGCCTCAGAAAGAAATGAACAAGGTCTTATGACCAACCTCGACTTCCTAGAAGAATCACGTCCAATAGTTGTAGTTAAGAATGAAGTCTATAGGCTAAGGACTACTCAATATCATAATGCCAATGTCAAGAATAGAAGATTCAAGAATAAACTAGAGGCTACAGGCAACAAAGAGAGTAGGGGTAAACTAGCTCCAAAATAGGATGGTCCCTTCAAAGTTATAACAATTATTAAAGCCAATATTTACCATTTACAAAATATGGAAGGAAAAAATCTCCCTCATGTCTGTCATTTAGACCATCTAAAAATGTATATTTTCATATATGAATATTTTCATTTCTTTATCATTGTGTAGCCCCTATAAAGTCCCAGGGGATGATATGCATTCTCTCTACGGACAATCTTCAAGGGATAGACTTGGTCTCTCTAAAGGCAATAGCCCATACAAATTCCAATTGATAGCATGCGTTATCCTCACGGGTAATATTTAAAGGATGAAATTGGTCTCCATAAGGGTAGTAGCCCCTATAAAGTCATAAGAGATGGTATGTGTTCTCCTCAAGAGCAATCTTTAAGATGGAATTGGTCTCCATAAGGGCAGTAGCCCCTACAAAGTCTTAAGGGATGGTATGCGTTCTTCCCACGAGCAATCTTCAAGGGATGGAAGTGGTCTCCCTAGTGCTATATGCACTACTCTCCAAGGGATGAATGTGATCTCCCTAGTGTTATATGAACCACTCTTCAAGGGATGAACTTGGTCTTTCTTAGGGCAAAGAGCCCCTACAAAGTCCTAGGGGATGGTATGTATTCCCCCTAAAGGCAATCTCCAAGGAATTGTTTAGCGGTCTCCCTAAGGATAATAGTCCCAACTACCTCCCTAAGGATAATACTCCCAACTACAACAAACATCTCGTTATTCTTGGGTCTCAACAACATGTAGATTATTACCTAATGCAGAGAACCCATCTTGAACTTAGATATTTAGGTGTTGGTTGTTTTGATGTAACCTTTGTTAGATGTTGGTTATTTAAACTTTTTAAACTTTTCTTGTTAGTGTTAACATTTTCATAATAATTTTTCTAAGTATTGGAGATTTATTTTTTAACAGTGGGTCTTAGACCTATTTAGATACTTTACATAACCTGTTAGCGTACTTAAATACAATAATGATGTAAGTGATGTATCATATGCAAGTGATGTATCATAAATTTCAAAATCCAAAATATAAAACATAAGCCTTATGGCCAAATTCTAGGCTTGAAAAGCCCTGGTATTCGATACATTGTAATAATAAATAAATAAATAAATAAAACAACCCCAAAGGAACCTACATCTCTAGGCCAAGTTCCTAAGCTAGATAAACTACTCTCTTGGCTGAGGCAGCTCTAACTGAGAAGACATCAACAAAGTCCGAGACTTAGCCATCTGGAAACTCTCGCTAAAATCAACTTGTATCCCTCTAGACAGGTTGAAGAAATACAAGTTTGACATGGCCAAGAAGATCTTGTCCCCTAATGTCTTTGTTAGAGACACAGACTCCCTATATTCAGACCACAAAGCTTGAGATGAGTTCTTTCGATTTTCTATTCTTGCACGAGAGTTTTGAACCTCCTTCCTAGCTATTTTCAGCTCTTCTTTTAGGGTGTCCCTTGCCTCTTTAAGCTCAGCTAACTTTTTCTCTAAGTTAGTTCAGTTGACTCTAAAGCATAGGTCTAAGCTCTCATCTCTATATGCAATCTGGAATACCCAGTCTTAATAGAGTCCATTTCAATATTTTGTGCAGCCTTTTCTTCTCTAAATCTGCTTACTTCAGACTTATCAGCATGATACTACTCAATAACCTCTTTCATGGCCCTTCTTTCTTCATCCTACCTACTCTTGGAATAAGCACACATCATGAAGGTCTAAACAACAAAAAAGATAATATAAGTTATCTTTTAAAATAGAATAAAAAATAATAATAATTAATTTTCTATCATACCTGAAAAAGCCATATATCTAGTCATGGTCAAATGGTGCCGCAAGCTTGGGTCAGTCAGTCTTTCCACAATAGAAGGAAAGGAGAGGATTTTTTCTAATATTTTCATCACATTTAACCCACCAAGTCCTAGTGTAGATCTCCCTTGAAGAATAGTCTCCATTATTCTCCTTTTTTCCTCACTTAAAGTGGAGAAACAGATAAGGGCATGGTTAGTTTGAGATTAGAGAAGATATTCTCCAGCCTTCATGGTGGAGGAGCTTAATTGGAAAACCCAAGAAACATTACAAGATTTCACAGTTTTACCAACGGCAATATTCCGTCGGTATATGATTCATAGTTCGTCGGTAATTTTTTTATCGACGCCTTCACCGACGGGAACATGTTGTCGGCTTTCCTTTTGTCAGTAATGCCTGATTCCATCGCTACATTCGTCGGTAAAAAAAATTGCCGATGATTTTACAGACAGAAATTGCGCGCCAAAAAAAAATTCCAGCTTGAAATATACCGACAGATTTTATTTTGTCGGTGAGTGTGAACTACTGACAGAATATTTCTGTCGGTAAAGGCGTCGGTGACTGTGAAATTTGCACCAAGCTTCTGTGAAAGGCCAACAGATTAAGTCCGTCGGTAAATGCGTCGCTAAAATGATTGACATTTCCCGCTTTCTGTCAAATGCCGATGGATACAATCCGGTAAAACCCTCTGTGATTATTTTTAAATATGTTTTTAAAAAATTATTTAGAATTAATAATATAAAATTATATAAATTAATAGTAAAAAAACTAATTATGCAAATAAAATTTTTATTAAACATAAAAAAATAAAGTTAAATAATATTCATTACAAACTGAATGTGTTTAAAAAAATATTAAATTAACTATTAAAGTTAAATAATATTCATTACAAATTAACATAATGGTGGAGCCGGAGGAGGAGGAGGTTGGTTGTTATACGGCCAAAAAAAAGGAGGCGCACATGTATCACCACTCTGTGATGCCATGTTCAGGACCATTTGGTGAAGTTGTTCATGATTCGCTTTGAGTTGTGTATACTCCGCCGTTAGGGGGTCGTATTTTTCGGTGAGATGAGCTGTGTGTTGCTGCAAGGCCACAGACTCCTTAGACTGGGTGCTCGATATTGATTGGGAGCTCCCAACGGTTGAGACACTACGAGCCGCCCGCAAGTTCTCGGCCGTAATGTTGGAGAGCCCGTACACCATATTTTTATCGGGTCCACCGGACGATCCAACCTCCATCCATAAATCTGAATCGATATCCGGATGGGTCGAAGGATCGTCCCCATATATCTCCCTCAACCGGCTATTATAGGTCTCCTGACAATGAAAAAAGTAATCATCATATTCAATTCAATAAAAATAATAACTTACGAAATAAAATGGTTGAACAAACATACCACAAAGTGTTGAGCACGGTTATCAATAAACTATTGCGCCCCCTTTTGGCGGTCTTGACTCCGCACGTGCGTCTCAACAAACAGCTCCATTGGGCTCGGCTCACGTCCAAGAGACGTAGCCTATAATAAAAAAAATTAATTAACAATAAATTAATTTAATGATATATTTCATTTAAATTAATCTTACCATCCGTTTCGCATGTGCAAGAAATGCAACGTAGCCGCCGGTGTGCGTTGTACCGAGCCATGAATTGGTCGATTTCGGTTGCCAGCACCGAACTGTAAGCGTCGTGTGAACCGCTCAGACGTCACGTGCTCAAGATAGTGCGGCCATATATCTGTTGGGATGTATATCGGTTTGAAATCCCTCCAAACCGCCACGTCGTTCCAGCCTTGGAGACCCTTATCTCTCGCAGTTTTTTTTGCTTTTTTTTGTGATTCATACCAAAAATCACGCAACCTACTTCCATAGCGAGAAATTAGATTTTGAAACATAAATTTTTTTCTAAAAAAATCTTGTATTGTTTTCGATGTTACCTAGTTGCCGCGTGATTTTCCTACACCCTCCTCACAACTTTGTCATGCGCCCTGTCCCAGGTGAATTTGTGTTGTGTATAAATAATTAGGTAAATAAAAATAATAATTTATTTACAATTATATTAATAAATTATTAGAAATAAGCTGGAATTATAAATTAACACTAACCTTAAATTTATCAAACCATGCATCGATTTGAGGTATCCATTCAGGATGTCTGGATACCTGACTCCATTCAGGATGTCTAGATTTAACCGCCGATGATATTACTCGGGTGGCCTCAATGTTTGTGAACCTGAAAATAAATTAAATTAATGAAATATTGATTAGTTGTTCATAAATTATTTTATAATTTAAAAAAAAAACTAAAACCTTAACAAACTTACATTGAAAGGTCGTCCTTCCACTGTGCCTCGTACTTGCGGGTGAATTGATTCCGTTGCGAAAGCACGCCGCCTCTGCGCTGTGAAACCGCACTGGAAGAGGCATCATCGGTTGACGGCGCAGGTGCCTCCTCTTGAGAGGCACCTAAGGATATGTCATCCTCGTTGCTAGAAGAATTAGTTGCGACCATACGTGAGCGACGAGCCGTGGATTTCGTTCTACGTATTTACACAATTTTATACGAATAATTATATAATTAAATTCTAATGTTAAAAAAATTCGACAAAGACCTTTCCTATACTGGAGACTACCCAAATCCACAAACCTGCAAATATTGACAATAGCCACAACCAATTGACCCCATCTATACTAATATTGTATATAACATAACATCTATACAATTACAAGGTAAATTCAACATTAACAATTACAATTCAACAAATAATTCAATTATTATGGCAACACAACAATAAAATATATTCAAAAAATTCAAAAAAAAAACTCTAGACTAACAATTAAAATTAATGGAAATAATTAAACACAAATCATGCAATAATAGAGTAAAATTACTAATTATTCCAACATATTCAATTACTAATTACAAGGTAAATTCAACATTAACAATTACAATTCAACAAATTATTCAATTATTATGGCAACACAGCAATAAAATATATTCAATAAATTCAAAAAAAAATATAGACTTTAGGAAATAACGTGTTTATTTCAAGAATTTATCTACATTATAAAAATACACCAAAACAAAACACATAACAAAAATAACAATAGCTAAAAAAAAGAAATACAAAAATAAAATATTTAAGAAATGAAAAAGAGGAAGTATATACCTTTTAAATTGCTGAAGATTGAACTAAAGATTTCAAGCCAAAAAAACACAAAACTCTTGAAGGAAATTAAAGGAAAAAATGAAACTGTGAAATGAAGCAGGCGAAAAAATGAACTGAAAAGGCGTTTGCTTGTATTTATAGTGCAATTTTACCGGCGGCTTCACCGACAGACTTATAAAATTAATATTAATTCAAATTATTCCGTCGGTAAAGCTCCGAAAATCCCTCGGTAAGTTTTGAATTTCACACCATCATTTTTAATTACCCTCCATATTTTCGCGGTCCATCGGTAAGTTCGTCGGCAAGCTGACGCGGTCGAGATGCATTTAATGCACCGTCCTTTGGAATTCGCACATTCCTTCGGTGATGTTGTCGGTAATATTGACCCGCCGACAACATACCGACGGACTTAAATCCAACTCTCTGTGAAATGCCGACGGACCTTAGGCCGTCGACACAGGCGTTGGTGATTGTGGTATTTTCCAGTAATTATTTTCCAACTCTCTGTGAAATGCCGACGAACCTTAGGTAGTCGGTATGGACATCGATGATTATGGCATTTTCCAGTAATTATTTTCCAACTCTCTGTGAAATGCCGACGGATCTTAGGCCGTCGGTATGGACATCGGTGATAGTTCATGTAAAGAAAGATTATATTTGTGTTACCTATTTACCTTCCTGCAAACACTTAAATGATAAACTGTCCATCGCACAAAACAATAACAAGAAGTGCTTAAACAATTCATAAACTTATAAAATACACTTGGTCAACTCAGCATTTTCAAGGTAGTATAACATGCAGAAGTTAGGGCACATGTGAATTTTATAGTATCCTAAACCGAGGGGTTTCATCATGGACTTCGCAACATAGAAGTTCTCTTTCAGCCTGTTCCCTTCAGGTAAAATGCTTCTCGCTCATTCAATAATTTTGTCATACCCGGCCTCACTCAACCTGTGATCTGACTTGATGGTGACCACATGTGCTACGACCGATAATTTACTGTGGTTCGTGCAGTCATCTCATAGTGGTTTGTCAGAATCTTTCAACAAATCAAAAAACCTAGCTGCATCTGCATTAGGTTCTTCTTCTACGATTGGACATTGACTGACATTGCATCCATAATCATATTCCCGTAAGGATTAGTGTTGTCATTTGTCGCTTCATGCACGTTGCTAGCACTAGAAATTGACCCAATCACCCTTTCTCTCATTCTCTTCTTACTAACAAATACTTCTCCGTATGCATACCAACACCAGTAATTCTCCATAAACCCTTTGTGTAGAAGATGCATCATTACAACATCCGGATGCGCATACTTTTTATTTTGACACTTCCCCGCATGGACACCTAATACCGCCTTCGGTAAAATTTCTGGAAATAGATGTTGCGAAATTAATAAAACCCTGAATCTCGTTACAATAATCCATCCTCCGCAATCTTTGAGGTGAATCTCGATACATCCATGAATGATCATCCATGACTTCTATCGAACCTCTATAAAATTATGATGACAACATGTATTAATTAACGTGTTAGGTAAATAAATTTGCAAAAATATTGATTTACCTCGAAATTATCCAACAAACCATTTACAACTTCTCATAAATATTAAATATTCATTATCAATTATCAACGTCCATACAAATTAATACATATAAATTTACGGAAATTACAACTCCGCAATACCATTGATAAAAATTAAAACGGACACGTTAAACAAGCTATTAATTATTTCAAAACAACACATGTAATTTGGTAATTCAATAAAGTTTCAACAATTTACAAACAAATACAATTTTACAAAATCTAAAACAAACCATAACAAGTATAAAATTATACATTCATATACTACAAGTTTGTTTGAGAAATAAGAATAAAACATGTACATATACTAACAAAATACATATACTAAAAAAACAAAAAAATTGTCTTTTAAATGTTAAAATTTAAAAAGATAGAATTACTTACAAAAACCGATAAAATCAGTTGTCAGAATCGTAACATGGATGTTGTGATCACAAAACTTCAAGAAATATGACTTGTTGTCTTGAGAAGAGGGAGATTTTTTTTTTGGGGGGGGCTGGTTGTTTGCAGTAGGGGAGAGTTTGGATTGGGAAGAAGAAGAAAAGAACAGAGTAGCCAGAGTGGGCATATATTAACTTTTACCAATGGATGCACCGACAGAATTATTCCGTCGGCAATTCTGACGTAAACAGGGCACGTCACTGTACAGAAATTTTGCTTTGAATCCCTCGGTGATTCCGTCGGCATGTTAAATGGTGAAGCAATCACATCACCGTACGGATCTGCCGTTTTGAATCCCTCGATGATTCCATCGGTAAAATCACCCGCATAAACATCCACATCAGCGAACCACCTTTTTTTTTAATTCTGCATATTCCATCTGTCATTCCATCTGTAAATACCGACCGAATGTGTCCGTCGGTATATACTAGCGGAATGATGGACGGAAAAATTCCATCGGTAATTGTGACCTCAAATTACTGACAGAAGTAGGTCGTCGGTAATTTCGTTGGTATTAAGCGAATTTCTGGTAGTGAAATATGTAAACTGGATTTGTGGGAGAATGACTACTATGTGGAAGAGGAATGATCTCCACATCAGAATCTGAAAGGATAAAGACTCTCCTTCTCTTCCAATAGGAAACGACCTCCAGAATTACCAAGGTTGGACATAGCACCCCAAGACCCCTTGATAAGGAAGAGTGAGACCCCCATACTGCCTCTTGACAAACCTCATTAGCAAGGAGGTTAGTTACAGAGATGTCTTCAAGAACATCCTCAGCTTGGACTTGGATTGTGTAGATCTCCTTAATGTTCATTTGAATAGAAGACCTAACCCTTTGTCTTTTCTCTGATGGTTGATTTTCTTCAGAAGAGGAGTCGCCACTAGGAGAGGGCATAGACAGGGTAAAACCACTGAATTTGAATCTAGCGGTCCTAGGTAAAGACCGCTAGATTAGGAAATGAAAGGTATTGGAATAAAAAAAACATATGAAAGCAAAATTACCCGAAACACCGCTCTTTAACCATACAACTAATGTCATATTCAACATGGAGGTTGTCCAATCTGATGCAAACCCTTTCCTCCTATTGGCCTAAAAAAGGCTTTTCATTTACACCTATTGTGAGGTGTCCTCCAATACTGGGTACAACCTTAGATTGAGTTGTACCCATCTTGAGGTTTGGACATCTGGCTAAGCTAGTATACCTCACTATTACCCATTCCTCTCTTTACTTTCTTTTTTTTTTTATCAAGAGGACCTTCTCCTCATAGTATTTTTCGTGGGTCTATTTTGCTTATTAATGAAAGTAAAAAAACCAAGGGATTGAAGACCCCCTTTAGTGCTACTAATTAAGGTATAACAATGTCTAAATACCCTAATGTAGGCTCCTCATTCAAAATCCTCAATAACTTTTCAAATAAGGATAAAATGGTCCATCCATTGGGATGAATTTGAGCAAGACTGGGGTTATAATACGTCAGAACATCCCTTACAAATCCCTTTAAAGGAAACGAGTATCCAAAATCGTATAGACATATAGAGGCTGTAATGATAATATCACCCCCACCATATTTATTAGTGACTTAAGAGATACGGTCACCAGCTTCAGGAATAGTCACCGTATAATCTCCTAGCTGACTAGCATTAGCCAGGGATACTTGGTCCTAAGTCATTCAACTTTGTGTGTCATCCATAGGAGTCCTAGGCAGTCTTAGTTGTCCCCTCGAGTTTGAAAACTCTTAGGGAACATCCTCATCCCTTCTTGCAGCAGAAGAAGGTTAGGCATTATCCCTCTCAGTCTAGGGTCAATTCTTATAGCCGGAGATCTGCGATGAGTGGTTTCAATTTCAGGCCTAAAACTGAAATCACCTTCAAGAGATATTTCCTTTTCCTTTTTTAAAAGTCATGACAGTAGAAGGAAGAAAAGATTGAAGAAGGTTTTACAAAAACACAAGGAAAGAAGATTTGGTTTACCTAGACGATGAACTCCTTTGTATTGTCAAATTGCCTTCTTCTTTTAAAATATTGGAAATTTCTAAACCAAGAAATACTGGAAAAAAGGCTTAAGAAAAGTACAAGAAAAAAGGAAGATAAGAATGCAAGACAGATGACATCTCATCTATAACCCCAAGAAGGTCAAAAGCTTGCAATATTTATTGCACGCCATTGAGTGGTCTTCCCAAAAACCTTTTTCCTTTTCTCTAGAAGTCTTTTTAAATCTGCAATGCCTTACCGTCTCTTTTCAAAAGACGACAAGACATCTATTGATCGATTGTCTCCCTCAAAATCTCTTAAGCCTCGAATGCAAAATTACACATTAAAGGCATAGGGGCAACTGGTGAGTTAACTTTTTGGTTAAGATTTTTATAAAAATCTTAATCATCTTAAATAAAATGGGTCTTACGAACATGCCAAACCCAAAGTATTTGGGCTTGGTAGTCAGCCAAGTCCAAGGTAACGTGAGTTTGGCGAACATGCTAGACCCAAAGTACTTGAGCTTGGCAATCAGCCAAGTCCAAGGTAACATGAGTTTGGCGAACATGCTAGACCCAAAGAACTTGGACTTGGCATTCAGCCAAGCCCAAGGTAACGTGGGTCTGGCGAACATGTCAGGCCCAATGTATTTGGGCTTGATAATTAGCCAAGCCCAAGGTAAATTGGACCTTGCGAACATGTCAAACCTAAAAATCTTAGTAATGTCCAAGTTCTAAGGTTATATGCCTGATCGTGGACGATCCTCTATAATATAAGTAGAAAAGGCATGGAAAATTGTCATGCCTATACTCATAGGTACACAATGTCTTTTAAGTGACTTACCATACTTACTATCTCATTAATGATTTACAAGTGATATTTGTCTTCCATTAATATTGCTAAAAGCAGAGGGCTTTTTAGTCATTCTCTTCTCTGAAATCGACAAGGTTCAGGGGGTATAAATACCCTTTGAACTATCTAGGTAAAAGGTCAGAACTTTTCATCTCTTAAGATAAAGATATATAGATTTCAGAGTATTAACCAACTTGAAACTCAAGAAGAAACATCCATATTCCTTGAATTTAATGTTCTTTTAAGTCATTTATTGTCCTAAGCTATTTAATATATTTTTCATAAATATACTACTGACTTTATCATCAGAGGGTTTTTAAGCCCCTACGATTGAGACTGTTTTTGCAGGTACCAAGCTTCTATCACTAGTCTAGAGTTTCTTAGATTAGAAGAATAAATTCAAACACTTAGGACATATTGATTAACCTCTATCACAAACATCAAATAACTTTTTTTGTATATATCTTGAATTTTGAGATATTATCACTTTATTTCTTGTGTTTTGCTAAATGTTTTCAATTAAAAATATTGGGAGATAAGCAATTCGATAGCATCAAGAAGAATTCCTGGAATTACCTTCGATTTCCTCAAAATCTCTCTCTCTCATTTGGTTAATATTTTTTGTAAGTTTAATATTTCATTAAAAACTCCTTGTAATTAACTCCCTTTTAAAATTTCTCATTACCCCCGAATTACCGAAAATATTAATGTCTAAGTAGTTGAAAGATGAATTCATAGAGTTCCTATCTTCAAAACTGTGGAGAATAAAATTGAAAACACCCTTCTTTCTGTCATGTGATCGCAGTATGGCAGAGACACACCCCGCACCCTTTAGCCCTTAGGACTGAACTTAAGTAATCTCATTTTACTTCCCATTTCCAAACCCTAAAATAATTCCCACCATCAAAACCCCTCTCTCTCTCCATTCATTTCCTTCATCATATGTAACCCTAACACACCCTACACAAGAAGAAATCGCTATGGCCTCAGCTTGTGTAAACAACTTGGGCATGTCCCCTGAAAATTTCCCTCCCAAAACTTACCAATCTTATGGCTGGTTAAGCCCAAGAATCTCTTTCAGCCGTGGAGAGGATAGCAATAACACAACCACCTCTAAAACCACCACCACCAAATCATCATCATCATCAGCTCCTCTACAGTCACTAGATCCACTGGAGAGCCTGGATTCTGGAGACTTTGAGTTCCGATTAGACAACTCCATCACAATGCTTCCAGCAGACGAGCTGTTTTCTGATGGGAAATTAATGCCACTACAAGTCAATACTGGTAACATCAGACCATCTTTGTCATCCTCTACCTCTACGTTGACCGAGGGGATAAGGTCGCCGGAGCCGGGGAGGGAGCCGGTGAAGTGTTGCCGGAGATTGGAGATGGAAATTTCCGGGGCTGATCCTTACTTGTTTTCCCCCAAAGCTCCCAGATGTTCGAGCCGGTGGAAGGGGCTTCTGGGTTTGAAAAAATTACACCAAAACCCTAAACCCGAAAAATCATCGACGAGTGCGTTATTGCTTTCTTCTTCGTCGTCCTCGAATTCCAAGTCCTTGAAACATTTCCTGCACAGGAACTCGAAAACGTGCAGTTGCAACACCTCATCCTCGAACTCCTCCTTCTCCTACACCATACTAGATCATTCATTGAGTCTCCCATTGCTAGGAGATTTGGATCGCGAATCCCTCTCCATATCTTCTCGCTTATCGCTGTCCTCTTCATCTTCATCCCATGAACATGAAGATCTCCCAAGATTATCCCTCGATTCGGACAAACCAAACACCGGCCTCAACACAATGCAAAACCCAGGTCCGAATCCATTCATTCTCAATCGCAACCCGAACCAAAACCAAAACCAAAACCAAAACCCACCAAGAATGAGAATGGTGAAGCCAAGATCAGAGAATGGAAACAGTAACAATGGCACCTCTTCGACTAGAGTAGGAAGGAGTCCAATGCGGAGGTCTGTAGGGGAATCAAGTGAGGTTTCAATAAGCAGAGGGGTTTCAGTGGATAGTCCAAGGATGAACTCGTCAGGGAAAATAGTGTTTCAAAGCTTGGAAAGAAGTTCAAGTAGTCCAAGTAGTTTTAATGGAGGACCAAGATATAAGCAAAGAGGAATGGAAAGATCTTATTCAGCTAATGTTAGAGTTACTCCGGTTCTTAATGTTCCTGTTTGTTCACTTAGAGGTAGTTCAAAGTCAGGCTCTGTTTTTGGGTTTGGTCAGTTGTTTTCTTCTTCACCACGAAAAAGAGATGGCATTAACAAAGGGTATCAGCAGCAGCAGCAGCAGCAGAATATTAATAGCAGCAGCGGCAGGAACAGGTCTGATAGAGTCTAACAGAGAAGAGAGAGAGAGAGGGTAACAACAGCAACATTTTAGTGTTTGATTGTTGATTTTGTGCTTTTTTTTTTTTTTTGAAATTTTATGTTATTATTGGTTTGTTTTAAGGGGAAAAACAAATTGATTACAACTTGACATTGATGTTTCAGGTGTTTTGTATATATGAGGGGGTTTCTTTTTGTTCTGGCTTTTGCTTTTATCTTTGCTGCAGTTGTTTCTCGTTAATGTTTTTTGACGCATCTTTCTTGAGAACTGGCAAGCGCCAATGTCCATCGAACACCATGTCTAAGACTGTTCAAATCAAGTGATGCACCGGCCATCCATATTGTGCCAAAATTATGGGATTTCTCTCTGTTTTGATTTTTTGATGGAATCTGATGCCTGTGGCTTTTCTTTTGAGGGAGGGATGGGACCTGGAATTGGTATTGGGAATTGGGAATTGGGAATTGTGTGCTTGGAATGCACTCTCCCTGGAGCAAGTGAGAGAGACTTCTTTGAATCCTCTCTTCTGCCCTTTTGAGATTTTTTTAGCTTATCTAATCTGTTTCTATCCATGAATTCCTTTCTTTTTTTAAAATATAAAAAATAGTATTCCTTCTTCTTTTTTCAGTGATTTGTTGTTTTGTGGGAGAGTTTGGGAAATGATGCCTGGATTCAAACAGAGGCGCCAGCTGTATACGCTGATTAATCTATTGCACGGCAGTCCGATCCCAAAAAAACTCTGCCTTTGTTTTAACCTAATTGCGATCTTTATGAGTCATGGCTCCATAGATGTGCTTGAAAATGGGCGGTCGGTGTGCCATGAGTTACCTTACGAGGGACAAACATGTGGGTAAAGTCTACAGTCTGTATACTTAATGTGGCTTGTGAATCACTATGATTAATCAATCACTTGTAGGATTTGAGTTTCTTATTACTCGATTTGTCCCATTTGAGCAATCTTTGGAGGATTATGCTATCTTCAAAGTTGCGATGTGATGGCAGATGCAAAGGGTGAGACGTGAATAATTGGTCTGCTTGCATTACAAGTACCCGAGGAGGTTTCAAGAGAATTTCCTAATGAAATGTTTTCATTAGCATATGATTATGAAATCTCGGTTTGAATTTTTCTTATGAAAGAGATGGTTGCCGAGAAGAGATTGCTTACCCTGTCCTGTGGTTTACTACTATTTATACAGCCTTCAATTCACTCAGATGTGTATGTTTAAAGTCAGGATGGTTATTTATCACTGCAAAAAGCCGCCTTGGTTATTAGTGTGTCGGTTGTGTACTTTTGTTTATCATTAGAGGAACAACTTTTAAGATAGAATTTAATTGCTGTCTCAGATATAAAATAAAAAAATAAAAAAATATGTTTAGTTTTAGAAAATAAGACAGAAATAAATTTGTTTTGTCTTTTTAGCCAATTTTTTATTTATCTAAAAGGAATGGACAAAATAGACAGACAAAATCAAGTTAATATTTTTCACAAATATCCCTTTAAATATTTCATAATTTCGATCATTATTGTTACATTCAGATCTAGACCATTGATTTTAACTAACTTAATTTCAAGCATTAGATCTATAAACTAGAAAAGAAAAAAGAAAAAAACCATAAAAACATATGATAGATTTTAACCACAAAAAAATGATGAAGAGGTGGGGATTGAATGATAACAAAGAACATGTATTCATGATGAAAATTATTGTCTTTCATTTCTAACTATGTTAGATTTTAACTTTATATTGATACAAATATTTTATTTGACATATAATTGGTTAAACCATTGATTTTTATTATTAAAATATTTAAAGAAATAATTTAATTATTTATCTTCTTACCAATGAATTTTTTTTGGATACTTGCCAATCCTTTTTTAACATGATTATGATGAGTGGAGAAATTACTATTTTAAGTTAGTTAAAAAAAATTAACATGATTATGATAATATATATTAAAAGTAAAACAACTTTTTTATATTTTATTATATCTTATCCCTTACCAATCAAACATAATATAGAGATATTATTATGTCTTGCACATAACTACCAAATACAATTTTGTCTCTATTTTTTACTCCATCTCATCCTCTTTATCATAGTTGTCTATGCATTTTTTTATCTTGAGATAATAATCAAACGCTACATGGAAGCATATTGCCAAGAAACGTACTTCTATTTAATGCATGTATATTTTTCTTTGTGGTGGATGGTTAGGAGACTCTATTTGACTATGAGGCAGTGCTTTCGGATATAACAGTCGACTCTAGGTGTATTAACTTGTCCAGAGTCGGTCTACATATGGTCTTAGTGAGCTTTTTATCTTGGAGTGTCATATTGCTAAGCTTTATGGACACCTTGGATCCTATTTGATGGTAGGTGAATTTTCTATCTCGAGACAATAATTAAACGCTACTTAGAAGACACATTGCGAAGAAGCATAGTTTCACTTAATGTATGTATATTTTTTCTTCATTATTGATGATGAGTATACCATATTTGACTAGGAGGTAATTCTTCTAGATATAATAGTTAGCCTCGGGTGTATCAACTTGTCTAGAGTTGATCTACATAGGGTCTTAGTGAGCCTTATATCTAGGAGTGTTATATTGCTAAGCCTTATAGACACCTTAGATCCAATTTAATGGTGGGTGTATATTTCATATCAAGACAATAATCAAACATTATCTAGAAGACACATTGCTAAGAAGCATACTTTCATTTTATGCATATACATCCTTTTCTCTATTGTTAATGGCGAGTAGACCATATTTATCTACGAGATAATTCTTTTGGATATGATAGTTGGCTCCAAGTAAATTAGATTGTCCAGAGTCAATCTACATAAGGTCTTAGTAAGCCTTTTTATCCAGGATTGTCGCCATACTAAGACCTGTGAATATCTTGGATGCAATTCGGTTGTAGGTATTTTAAGTTTTGAATTCTCAGGTGAGCTTTATAGTCTATTATGACTTTGAGCTAGTATCTCTAATAGGCTTTATCTTGAGCTCTTGTACATGTGGTTAGGGGAGTAGAGTTATTATATTTATTTGGGGAAAATAGGTATTCTCAAAATGAATGACTACTCTATTTTTTAAAACTCTCAATTATAAAGTTAACAAAATAAATGGAGTTTTTCAGTAAAATTTAGATGGACAATAAAAGGTTATGATTTTAAGCTAATATAAGAGAAACTAAGTATGTGGTAAGCAAGATTCCCTTCAGATCCAATCTAAAGGTAAGATTTGTGAAAAGAAGAAATGAAGTCATGCTAGAATGCTTCCCAATAATTCTTTTCTTTAATTGATGGAAAAGAAAAAAAATAGTATTAAAAAAGATGACCGAAAAGCCAATTTAGGTTCAAAGAGATACTCCGGTTAGCTTTTTGGGTGGCCCATTGGATTTGCATAATTTTAAAACTAATGAGTCCATGTACTAAATTCTTATATTGGTGTTTTATGTATGATAAAAATCATCAATCAACATCACATGATCTATTAGATGTGTCAATTAGACCTATTATAAGTTCAAAAGTTAAGAGTATTAAAGATCCATTCAATAAGCTAACTCAAAATATTTGGGCCTTATTTTCCACAAGACTTGCGAATTCAACTTGTTTTCCTACTTACACGTGAACTGGGCTTATTTTTCTAGTGTGCAGTTTTATATTAATGGGTGTAACTTTTGATCCGACCGTTATATCAAGCTGAAGTTTTACCAAAAGATTCTAAAGGCTTTGTTTTCTATAGAATTAAGGTTTTATAGCTATCAAATATTAGGAAGGCTTTGCGATAAAGCCTAGAATTTACTATTTAGGATTTGCAATATTTTTCCTAATTGATTTAAGATTCATTTTCTTAATTTATATAAAACTCTTTTGTTATTTTTCAGGCTTGTTTAGGATATTTTGTCTACTATAAATGAGGTTATTTAACTTGTATTTAGATGATAGACTAAATATTCAAAAATAAAACTTGTGTGAGACAATTTGCTCTTATACATGGTTCTTCATTGAACTTTCAAAACTTATCAAATATTACTTCTTTATGGCATTTATCCTTATATCTTTGGCTCCTGGTTCATTATAATCAATGAGTCGAGTTTTCAATATTATACCTTCGATTATTGGTTTGTTACAATCAACGGGTCAAGATTTTCATCGAATAATTATGATTCTTTGGTACATGAAATCATTGGATCAAGTTCTTTTTAGCTTGATTTTAGGTTTATTGGGTTGTGTTCAATTTTTGTTGTGAATTCTAGAGTTTTCATCCTCCGGGTTTGCATCAGTGTAAGAGAGTGATAGAGAAAACTCATAAAACATGTATCTCATATTTACAAAATCTCATATTATTATAGTACAATGATTTATCATTATGTTGCATCTTGCCCAGATAATAAAACTCTTTAGCTAACTAAATCACACTTAAATTCCAAAAATAAATAAATAGATCTACGTTTTTTTATATATATATTTATGGGATACAAATGATATTAATATTAATAGTATGTATTAAAAAAAAACAGTACTTTTAATTTAGTTGCATTGTATTCACACATTCACTTGACACTTGTTCATATTCATTTTTTCCCTTTAAAATCCTTGAATTTTTTTTTCACTTCAGTCATTAGACTTTATTTCTTTATTATTTCACTCTCGCAAGTTATGTTGACATCGTTTTACGTGTTTGGGATTTATTTCGATATATGTTGTCACATATATGATGTGTTAGAGAATATTCATAAGTTAAATTAAAGATCAATATTACAAAATAGAATTTTATATTATAGTTTAAAAAAATCAAAACAAAAAAGACCAAAATCAAGACAAAATAAGAGCCAAAAGGAGCATAAAAGTTCAATTTAGTCTTAAAGTTTTTATTATTTTCATATTTGGTCTTAAATGTTTTAGATTTTTGTGTTTTTTTTCTAAACTTTATATTTTCACGTTTTAGTCCCTTGACATTAAGAGAGAAGAGTGAAAGTCGTTGAAAAAAAAAAGAATAGAAAAAAAGTTTGACTGCCACATTATAGCCATAAAAATTATCAATTTTGATCATAGTGGATTCGTCTTAGAGAAGAGAGTTTGATTGAGGTGGTTCTACTCTTTAAACACGTTGGAAAAAGTTTATCAAAACCCGTAATTGTTTTTTTAATTGATTTGATTTTCAATTTTTAAATTGATTAGATGATGTTTTGGATTTGAAAATAAAATTATTGAGGTTTGTAAGATGTTTTTGGAGGTGTTTGTAGATTAAAACAAATTGAAATTAGGTTTTTGGGATCCAAAAACTGCCCTCTATTTCCTGATCACATGAGATGATTGGAATTTGTTTTAGCAAACAAAGCATTTTATACACAAACAAACGATACAGTATTTGTTCTATTTAAAAAAAAAAGTTCAGGCAAACAACGTGTTGTTTGCTAATTGTTTTTTAAGAAAAGAAACTATAAGCACAAGCTGACTTTTCAGGCCTGGGTGTGTATAGACTTTTCTTTTTACGTCAGGTGTACAAGCTCATCCTTTCAAGCACTTGGCCTTTTTAAAGCCTTTTAATTTTTTTTTAATTATAAAACTATCAAAATAATATTTAAAGAATTATCTAACCATGTCATATTTTTCAAATATGATTATAGTTTTTTTGTAGTAATATTAATAATTATTTTATGAATAATTATAAATGAACCTAGAATGCAAAAGTTTTTAAATATTTTTTCATGAATATTTAATGAGAATAAAATATTTGTTTTTATTATTTTAATATAATTTTTTATATGATGATTTCAAACTTATTATTACTATATTTGTTTTCATACAAGCGTGCAAAAAATAATGATTCATGGTTTTTATTTTATTTTTTGATTGATACATTCTTTTAAAATTATAATAATTTTTTATTTTAAAAAGAATGATTACATAAAAGATATGTTTTTATCAAAATCAAAAAAGAAATCAAGTATTTAGGAAAGAAAGTTTTGATTAAAAAGATATATTTTTCCCTTCTCAATTCAAATCATTAATTTTTTAATGAATATTTATTCTAATTATCTTTAATTTTATTTAATAAACCATATTGTTAATAAAGAAAAAACATGTTTTTTTTATCAAAATATATATATATATGAATAAAAAAGAAACTTTTAACAAAAAAGTTATTTTTTAGAATTTAAATCATTGTGTTTTTATGAATATTTATTCTCATTATCTATAATTAAATAAAAATAGAATTTGAAAAATGATGTGTGTCATGGCATATAATCTGATATATTATCTATTGGATAGTGTTTGGAATCTATTTTGAAAACTACGGAATAGAGATAACTATGATAGAAACCTGTTTGGTTGCGGAGACAAGGACACAATCTCATTTTTATCTTTATCTCATATTATTTTTAAATCAATTTTTCTCTTCACAAAAAAAAAGATGCATAAGAGATGTCCTAAAGTGATGTGAATCAACGAGGATCACCAAATGATTCATTAGAGGTACCAATTAGATCTATTACAAGATTTGAAACTAAGAAGATCCCAGAGATATTCAGTGAGTCAATTCAAGATATTTGGGTCTTATTTCATACAAGATTTACGGATTCAACTTATTTTTCTACTTACAAGTGGATTGGACTTATTTTTTAATAGGATTTTCCAAGGCACCTACAGGAAGGGCAAGACAGCGACTAGGTTTCGTTTCATAGGCGGTAAGACTTTCCCATAGAAGCCGAGGTATGGTATGATGGATGCGGGCATAGTTTACACTCGTAGGTAATCGGGTAAGCAAGTGGGATAGCCGAAAGCTTTTGATATGGATCTTAAGTAAGCACAAACCCGTGATAAAGGTAGTTTCCCCCTCTTGGCATTGTAGGAGTCATTCTAGTAGTTTCATTCCAAGCATAAAAAGTACCCGCATTGAATTCGCCTTCGTGGTAGTCTCTTAGGCGTCGGATTTTAGGCAAGCGAAGGATCGATAAGACATAGATTTATTTTAGTGGGAGTTATCCATCTAGGTCAAGCGCTAATATATACATTGATTTCCATTAGAGTTGAGAGTAAAATAGCTAGAAGAAGGCTAGGAAGGTGGAAGAGAAATTACCTATAATAAGAAAGAGAATCCATTCAAATTCATATTATAAAATTGGATTCTCCACTAACTGGAAAACACGCCAATCCACTCTTCCTTTTTGGTCTCGCCACTACTGTCTTACTGAAGCTGGCTTGCCTTGCGTAGATCAAAAACTTTTCAAACTCTTTTGGTCGGCTTACTAATATAACTTTACAGTTTTATGCTAACAAACATAATTTTCAATTTGATTGTTGGATAGTGCTGAAAATTTACTACAAGTTTTTAGAGGTCTTGCTTTATATTATTTAAGGATCAATAAGATATCAAGACGGCCTTGCGATAAAGTTCATATGCTACCATGCAAGAATTGCATTAGTTTTCTAATTGATTTAGGATTTTTTTTCTATTTTATTTAAAATTCTTTTGTTATTTTTCAATATTATTTAAGACAATTTTACTTGTTATTTAGCTTGTATTTAGGTTTTTTTAAAAAAAATTAATAAGAAATGTATTGATTATTCAAAAACAAAATTTATGTGTAAGAATTTGCCTAATATAACTTTTTCAAGAGCTTATCAAATATCAAGTGTCTTTATGGCATTCATCCTGACTTGTAAAAAAAATAATCATGTTTCTTGATGTCTTCTATATTTTTCATTCGCGTCTCGATTATAAGAGTTGGATAGGGTTGATTACTTATAGTCTCGGTATATTAATATAGGTTATTATTGTGTCAAACTCAATTCCAAACCTAAACTTAGTTTTCTTTGGAATGATTGATTTTACAATAGATTTTTAGATATTTATATCTATATGTTTGTATAAGGGAGACACAAAATCATTAATTTTTTTCCAAAAATAAACTTATAAACATATTTTATTTTTACATTTACTTTTCAAGCTAATCTCTCCTCTGTCATGCTCCCCTCTTTCACCACTTAACCAATGCTTCTATCAATACAGGTTTCTCCATTGAACGTTTCTCTTTTCAATCAGGTGAAAAAAATAGACATCATTGAAACAACTAAAGTACCTGAATGTTTCCCAGGGCTCGTCATAGCCATAAAGATCACCATCCTAGATAGAGGTGAAGATTTCTTCATAAGAGAAACATCTCACTACTTTCTTGGATAGATAATGGCTGACCAATTCTTCGTTGGCGACGGCGGAACTTGAGCCTGGGAGGAAGCAAGTAAGAAATAGTGTTCTGCATATGGGGTGGTTTGCATACAAAACAAAAATAGGATTGTTTAGCTTGTTGAGAAAAGAGAACTACAAGGAGAGCAGTGTTTTTATGAAGAAAATGAAGGGAAGAGAGCTGGTTTTATATATAGAGGCACATTAATAGTTGTATCCCATAAGCTCTGCTGGATTAGGATAAAATCATGAGATTCAGAATTAGAGTTTTGGGGGAACTGAAATAAAATGGAGATAAAGAGTTTATTAATTAGAAGACACAAAACAAAACAAAACAAAACATATTAGGTTTTTGAGATATATGTAAGGCTTTGGGCATGGTTTTTTTTTAAGATATCTTAGTCTTCAAGAAAGTGTATTTTGGGTTCCCTTATGAGAATGCTGATGAATTTCTGGTTTAGGATTCAAAAAATGGGTTTTGTTGGTGAAGCAAGAAAGGTTTCTTATGGTTTTTTTTTTGTTGGATTTGTTATGGTGGAATTCTATTATTTCTAGGATTTGGAATTTTCTAACGAAAAGGGAAGCAGAGGCAAGAGGAGGATACATTTATTGAATTGGTCTCGGGTTAGCGGATTTTAGTTTACTGGAAACTGGCCAAGGAATTCATGTGTTTCTGCTTGAAAAGTGGTTCTGATTGCAATGATCACTTGTGATTGTGCTTATATTGGGCCTAGTCCCATTTCTTTTATTAATTTTTTTTAATTTTATTCTTAATAATAAATAAATTAATTGGAAATTATATTTTATAGTTTATTTTAATTTATTTTATATAAAGTTATTTTGCTCTTATAACCTAAATTAATGATATAAAAAATGATCTAGTTTGACTTGAGTCATTTCTTTGTGTCTTTTTTTTTCAATTTAATCCTTCAACATTGGGTTGATTGAGAATTGGTCTTCATAATTCATTTTAATTTACTTTTTACAGGGTTATCATGGTCTCATAACTCCGGTCATGAATTTAGCAGGTTAACTCGAGTTGACTCAAGTCATTTTTTTGTTCTTTTTTTGATTTTTTTTTAATTTCATTTTCAACATTTGGTTGATTGAGAATTACGCTTCATAATTTGTTTTTATTTTTTTTTATGGGATTATCATAGCCTTATGACCTAAGTTATGAATTTTGCAGGTTAACCAAATTAATTCGGGTTGATCCGACATATTATCATCTCAATATTTTAAAAGAATATCGTCTTGAGATTTTTTAGTCAAATTATATTTTTACTAGTCATCCATGTTGTTTTTAGACCTGTCAAGTCAACCGGGTCATATCAGGTCAACTCCCACATGGTTTAGTATTTCTTTCTACTATAAAAAAACATTAGCGATGCTTAACACTTTTTTTTTAGATAAAAAAAAAATTTGTTCCGACCGCAACACACAGACATATCAATGATCTAGTAATATATAATTATTCTTTCAAATATGACAAGTTCGATAATAATACAAATTAAGACCTTGTTTGTTTGCTAGAAAATATTTTTTTGTAAAATACTTTCCTTTCTTATATTTGGTTATATTGTGAAAAACTAGTCAACGAAATTCACTTTTCAGTCAAATGATAACATAAGCTTTAGATGAGAGAAAGTGTCATGAACATAGAAAAAAAAAACATGTTTGATAACATTTTCAACATGGTTAATATGGACGTGAAGGGAAAGACAAATGACAACATTAAGGCTAGAATGGATATAGTTTTTGTTTTGTCACTATAAAAATATGAAGTTAGTTTATGTTGGATCACGGGTCGCAAAACCCAAAGCCAGTTTTGCCTTAGACAAGAATGCACAAGTATTTGTCTACCAATGGCTTAAAAGTCTACGTTTCCTAATAAAAATGCATTAAACATATCAAGGTTGGTGAATTTAGAGGATTTTAGATTATATAGAATGAAAAGCTATAACTGTCATGTGTTTATGCAAACACTCATTTCATTAGCTTACCAGGATTTATGAGATGCACTCACAGAGATCAGTCACTTCTTTAGAGATATGTGCTCTAACAAGTTGTAGACACAACACATGGAGACACTTGAAACGAATATCATCTAGAAAATATGCAAACTTGAGATGATATTTCCTCAATTATTTCCTCCATGCATTTACCATTTAAGGCAAAAGTTGGAGGCCCAGTTCAATATAAATAGATGTATTCATTTAAAAGGTTAGGGATTACACATCCATCGTAATTACAATTTTATTATCTTTCTTTGCATATTTCAAAATATTGATTTAATTCCATGCAGGTACTTATTCAATTTTAAGAGAAAAAAAAAAAACAAGACACTTGTTGAGGCTTCAATATGCAATGCCTATATTGTTGAAGAGATCTTAATATTTATCTCGTATTATTTTAAGCTTCAATTGAGAAAAAAAATCAACTGTGTTTCAAGGTATGACAATGGTGGGGAAGTGCCTTTATGTGGAAACTTGTTAGTATTCTCTCATCCTGGATGACCTGTACTAAAAAAGATTGTTAGGGGAAGTTATTTGTCAAAAATAGAATCAAACAAACACATAATTATGTGTTATTTAATTGCAATGAATCAAGACCTTTTATTCAGTTAGTATACTACTTAACATGTCGTTATAATATCATAAACTGATATATTGTTGAATTCTTTGTAGGCAACAACATCAATATTTACTATCCCAAAACTCATAACTAACTGAATCCCAAGTCTTTTGATTACAAGATGAATAATTTTTCACGTGGTTCAAAACACATGTAAGTACTATTTAATTATTCTAATCTCTCGGGGTACTTAATTTCATTACACATTTCTCATTAATTGTTCATGGTTATACATCATGTACCAAGTTTATCAATTGGGATGCAATGTTAATGTTATTTTGTCTTCACTATGTATGGGTCCTAAAAGAAATGTGAAGTGCTACAATGGGTATTGCATTAATAGACATGTGTTTCATACTAAAGAATATGAGAATGGTAGAAAGACATATAAGAGTTGTGTTAAGGGATCAACTCCTAATGAGTTTGAAGTTGACTATTATAGGAAGTTGAAAGCAGTCATTTAATTGCAATATCATAATTAGCATAATAGAGTATTTTTATTCAAATGTTATTGATATGACACCACTAATAGAGAAATCAAAGTAGATTCTCATCATGGTTTGGTCGAAATTAATTCAAAGGCTAGACACCACAACGTCAACAATGTCTTTATTTTCGCCAAACAATGCTAACAAGTTTATTATACATATACTCCTTCCTTTAGAAATTATTGTTGAAGAGTTTATTGGTTATCCATAATGCAAACCAAACTTAGAGGTCATGACGAGGTTTTTCAAGATGGCAACCATGAATTAACTATGAGAGATTATGTCTTTTCACTTAAAGAGTTAATTGATCCATATTGAGTAGCTCTATCTAATGACTTAGAAGAAAATTCAAATTGTTACATCACCGAGAATATTTTTATTGATGCTGACATTGAGGAGTTGAATGATGTCTTGGCATTGTTCATAATGTTCATTATATACAGATATACCAACGGAATGTGTTCATCGGTATATTCCAAAGACAATGGGAATTGTTCCTCTTCTCCATGACAATGTTAATGGTGTTCATTACATAAGGGTATACCGACAAAATGTGTTCATCGATATATTCCAAAGACCATAGGAATTGTTCTCCTTCTCCCTGGCACTATTCATGGTGTTCATTATATACGGGTATACCAACAAAATGTATTCATCGGTATATTTCAAAGACCATGAGAACTATTCCCCTTTTCACTGGCACTATTCATGGTGTTCATTACATACGGTTATAACGATAGAATGTGTCCATCGATATATTCCAAATACTATGGGAATTGTTCCTTTTTTCCCTGGAACTATTTGTGGTATTTATTACATACGGGTATATCGATGAAATGTTTCCATTGATATATTCTAGAGATTGTGGGAACTATTCCCTTTCTCTCTGAAATTGTTCATAATGTTCATTACATACGGATATATTGAAAAAAATGTGTTTGTCGGTGTATTACAAAGACTATGGAAATTGTTCCCTTCTCAATGCGCTAATAATTAATGCTTTTTTATTGTTAACTTTTTTCACAACAAAATTACCGACAGAATAAAAAGTTATTGGTAATATTTGGAGGGGCATTTTGAAAATTTTCATGAAAGTTAAAAATTCTCATTTAAGATTGCAAATTACCATACATCTTAGAGGTTATATGAGCGGAATACATCCAGCATGTGACATTCACGCATTTCACGTGATAGTCACAGTCCGGTGTGGAAAATTAGAACTGGCATATTCACGGTTTTGTTACCATGCACATCTGCGGCTCCATTTTGTTAATTTTGCATGTGAAGCGGATGATAAGATTTTTTTTACATTCATTTTTTATTTGTTTTTTATAAATATATTTAACTGGCAATATTTTTTCTTGCATGCTACGGTTCTTAGATGTGAGCCAAGCACGATGGAACTTTTTGTTGAAACGTATATGTGAAGTGATGACCATTAAAAAGGGGTGCAACAGTTCGTGGATAGCCGAGCTCAACACTTTGTGGTATGTGGGTTTTCAACCATTTTTTTCTTAAGTTATTATTTCCTTGAATTTGATAAATTTAATTTTTCTTTCCACGATACATATAACAACCGGTTGAAGGAGAGATACACTGATGATCTTTCGACCTTTCGAATCTCAATCCGGATTTATGGTTAGAGGCAAGATCATCCGATGGGCCCGATATAAATCGGGTGTACGGACTCTCTAATAGTACAACTGAGAACTTGTGGATGGCCGGTATTGCTTCGACCATTGAATGCTCGCAATTTATTACAAGCACTCAAACTCTAGAATTCGAGATGATGTTAGATCAAAGAGTACAAGCTTGAACGACCCATTTTAATGAAAAATATGGACGACTCACTGTTGATTATGAAGAACTTCGTCAATTGGCAATGAAGATGAGATCACGAGATGGGTGGTACATGTGCACCTCCTAATTGGTCCCACAATCCCAAGGACGACCAACCTCTTCTTCTAGCGCTGCCTCTATTTTAGATTTATTGTATCGATAGGTGAAATGAAGTCGGTAAATTGTTTTTTGGCACGCTTTGTCCGTCTGTAAATCTTTTGGTATATTTATTACCGACAGACCATAAATTACCGATGAGAGTTTTTCTGATGGACTATTTCTATTCGTGAGCTCGTTGATAATATACATACCGACAAAAATTTTCATAGGTAAAACTATTAAATCTGATAGTGTTTTAAATCATATAAATTGTGTTATAAAATTAGGATACCATAGAAAAGGAATTTATTTTTAATATTCTCCAAACACCAAAGAATGATTATATGTCTATAATATTATATTTAAAATATTTATGTTATATGTATAGTTATATTTTATAAATTAAACTATATATTATATAATATAAATTATTTGTTTTACCATTACACTTTTTTATATCTCATTTTTTTTCTTGTAAATTGTCAAATAGTTTTATTTAATGTTCTATATATGTTAGATAAACTTTAAAAAATTAAAATATTAATAAATAATTTATCATCTCATTTTTCAAAGTACAACCAAACACTAGAAAATATTTTTCATATCATTTTCAATGACATTGTTAAACATAGAAAGATAATCCATTTTTTAGGAATCCAATTTTCTTGAAAATCACTTTTTAAAAGAAACTATTTTTCTTAAACAAACAAGGTATAAGGATAAAATATTTTTATATATTTTATTATATATTCCCCATCTTCAATCAAATATTATATAAAAACAATCACTATTTTTACATGCTTTTATTAAATACAATTTTGTTTTCATCTCATGTTAAAGTAGGGGTGTTAGAAAGTGTTATAATGATTGTTTTTTTAAAAACAATTCGCTCAAAAATATATAAAAATAATACACATTAAAACATTCTAAAAACTTAAAAAAAATAATTTTAAGCAAAACAAAATCAAATTTTGTTAAAACTTCAATGCAAACGTAGCTCTAAACAGAGTTTTAGTGTTGGAGATTGTAATAGTGGTTGTTTCTCAAAAACAAAATATTGTTAATATCAATATTTAAGAAAATAAAAATTTTCAAAATCGTTTTTTTAAGTGTTGATTTCTTTCTCTCTATTTTTTTAATATTATTTTATATGGAAATACTAGCCTGACACTCCCTTGCATATTTGGGCCAGCCTACTGTCTACGCCCCTCTTTGCCTCTCTCTTGGCCGCCTTTGTATTTGGACCATAGCCCTCGGGGCTAGCCCTTCTCCCTCGAATTTTATAAAAAAAATAATTAAATTAAAATTTTTGTTCTAAAAAAATCGAAACTGGTTCAAACCAACCGGTTTCGGTTTAGTTTTTTATGATAAAAACCGGCTCAAATCAGTTTGGCTCGGTTTTTTCCAGTTTGGCTTGGTTTTTTTCTGTTTGGGTTCGGTTCAGTTCAGTTTTTTCAATTTTAGACTTATAAAATCAAAACCAAACCGGTCAGTTTTTTTAAAATTTTAATCAATTTAATCGGTTTTTTTTCACTGTTTAATTTTTTTAATTTTCTTAATTTTTTCAATTTTGCATTTTTTTTATTCACTTTTAGTTTTAGTTTCAGTTTCAGTTTCAGTGATGTTGTGTTTGACCAGTCTTCTTCTTAGACGACTAATTTTTGTCCATTAGTGTTTTGGGCTTCAGACAACGTGACCGCTAATTTGTACCTACCTGGTTTTCCTTTTGTTGTGCATGAGGAATTTTTGTGGTGTGAAATTCCGTACTATAATTGTGCTTTGTTCAAAATTACTCTTTTGTTTTTTGATACGATAATAGGAGTAGTAAAAGTGAAAAACTTTTTTATTAATTAACAAAGAAACTAATAAAAGGGTAAATTATCATAGCCCCCATCTTTTGTTCGTCGCTTCACAAATAACTATTCATAAGCATAGTGCCTTACACGAATTTATTTTTTATCCATCCTTTTTTTTTTTTTGGTTATCCAACTTCTTCTTTTTTTATTTGTTCTTAGGAGTTTGTTTTTTCCTAGATTTTTTCATTCTCTTTAGATTGCCTTTTCTCACATTCCTTGATGTTGTATTTTTTTTAATATTGAATTACATGTCGATTTTATATTAAAAAAATATTGATTTATTATAAAAAAATAAACCTAAAACAATAAGGATGATATTTGTCAAGAATATGTATCTTTTTTCATATTTACTATTATAAGGCATGTAAATCTAATGTTTAATCCCTCAATTATAATTTTTTTAAGTTTATTTCTTTATGAATATAGAATGTTCATTACATCCTAGAGTTTGTTTGTTTTATGTTTTACTTGAAAAAGAACAAGTGAAAAAACCGTCAAGAAAACTTTAATCCGTGAATCTAAAATGCATAATTTTTTAAATGTGTATCAAATATCTATTCTTAATATTCTTATTTTAAATTTTTTATATAATTCTTCTCAATATTAGTTTTTTATATCTTTTTAATACATTAACGTTAAAATTATAAATTAATTATTTATTAGTTTGTTTTATTAAAACTTGTTTGTAAGATGATGATAAGTTTTTGTTTAAAAAACAAAACTTCTAGTGAAAAAACTCATTTTTTTTCTAAAAAGAACACAATAATAAGGTAAATATAACTTGATTAAAACAAATATATTTTTTAGACTTATTTTAAATTGTTAGAACTTTGACATTAATTACTTTTATTTTCAATGCAATAAACAACATATCTAAGAAAACATATATTTTAAAAAATACATTAGCAAACAAAAGAACCTATATTAACAATTACAGTTTTTTCTATAAAAATTAAATTATTACATTTATGATGAAAATCTATTTTTATTTATATATAATTAAAAAAAATCAAAGAGCACCCCACGTCATCGTCATGTGTATCTATATTTCAACTTTTCGCTTTAGTCTTTAGTTAGTGTTAATAACTATTTCTACGACTTATTAGTTTTTTTAAAAAAAAATTCTTTGTAGTTTATTATATACATTCATCAACTTTTCAATTCTCTATTAAAACTTTTTGTGATGTAAGAAAATGCTTTCATAATAATTCTTCTCTTACCTAAAAAAATAACTTGGAATCCCACCCATAATGTAGTACAGGTTATGATGTGAAACTCGTGATCACGTGGTCACGTAACGCACAACAAAATTGACAACGAATCCCGAAAAGTCAAAACAGATATGATAGAAGTGTGACAAAATAAAAATTTATTCCAAGACACCAACACTATTGAAACAAAAATCTCTACCACATAAATATCAATTCGCAAACAAAAAGTTTAAGGAGGATACCATGAGGCCAGTTAATCTTCAACAAGTCAATTTAGTTCGTTAGAGAACCAAATAATGTGAGAATCTCTGTCACACAACTTGAATAAATTCGACAGCAATAGTATTATCAATTCTTACTATTTTGTCTTTACAAAAAGTATTTATACTCTTGAAAATAAAACCATAACACTAATAGGTCGGACATGTATCTAATTTAAATAAAGCCCAAACTAATTAAAATAATGTTTAAAAATAAATAAAACAATAGTCTAAAAATATTTTTCACCCTTTTCTACATATGATAGTGAAAAATACTCAAGATAAATAATTGTTGAAGAATCATTGCTAAACAAAAGTCTAATGCCTTGTAAAATAAGAATTAATCTCTGACCAATTAATTCTTCTCGAAATTAATTCTTATTATTTGATATAGAATCCTTGTAAAATAACTCAAAGGCTACCATATAAGTTCCCAATAACATTAAAGACTTCTATAGTAAATGGAATTCATAACTTTTAAGGAAATAATGTCTTTTATGTTTTCACACTTTGTTAACGTATTTTAAGCCCAACTTTAAACACGTCATGCTCTCTCGTCCATATGAATTAACGTGTCTATTATATATCATTGAAAAGGTACAAATGTCTAGTTTTCCACCCAATTAGAATCCTATCTAAAATTCTCATGTAGCTTCATATATGACCTAAAAAGTACACGAATGTCCAAATTAGCATATTTGAACTTTTTTAACCCAAGCCTCTTGACTTAGCCCATAGAATCTCTTGGATCCAGTTCATTTTAAACCTTCTTTTATGCCTTGTAGTATTAAAGAGTTTTATCAGTTAATGCAAGTCATGACATTTTAAATCTACTTCAGTGTTTACAAGTTTGTTTTTTTAAATAGCACTTGTAAAAAAAATTGAGAAATTAAGCAGCCTTAAAAATATTTCAAAAAATACCATAAGTATATGATAAGTCATCGCGGTGAAAACAATGATAATTAGATGAGATCACATTGACATTATATCTCTCGGTGGCATGCACGGGGAGCAAAAATATTTGTAGAGGTGAATCTTACGACTCCATTTAATGCCTACATAGAATGGTGCTCGGATATAATCCATTGATTCATTAGATCATAACGAGGTCATATTCCTAGGTGTAAATACATAGAGTACGAGTTTCATGTGCTGTGTCATAATAGATTAAAATGTATTTGTTAATTTTTTTAACAAATACATAGGGAATTATTGTAGCAAATCAGAGGGTCTCTCATCTAAATTGTTTTTGGTCATTTTTTAGCAATTAAACTTCATTTGGAATTCAAATCAATATCTTCAAAAAGGTTCCAAACTAAGAAATTGATTTAACCATCGGAAATGAATTCAATTCTAAAGATTCCAAACAACTTTTTACTTATTTGTTTTGAATTTTATGGTTTTGTTTTGTTTTTATTCTATTTTATCTTATTATTAACCCGACTTTCTATTAGCTGGGGAAAACTGGAATGCTTATTTTGACCTCATTTGAGGAAATGCATAATAGTTAATATAATTTTTTTAACTTTTTTTCATGATTCTTTAATTTGTCACATGATCATCCCTTTCTTAAAATAAAACAATTTTTTTTCTGTACTTAACTTTTCTTCTCTTCTTAGTTTTTTTAAGGGAAATCTCTTTTTCTTCTTCGGTATTAAAATTGCATTCATAATACCTTTTATTTTTAGAAGCATGGTGCTCACCCATCACCCTAATGCTTTTTTATTATTATTATTATTATTATTCTATATCATAATAATTGTACTTTTCATATATAAATATGTATGAAAAACCATATATTATTTCACAAATTTAAACAAAGCTCGAGAGTAACTATTAAAAGATTCTTAACCTAAAAAACAATATAAAAATCATAACATATATTTTCCTGCGTGCCTAACCCATGAAAAAGAGGCTTGGTTAGCACACCAAGCCTTTAACACACATATACACATATAGAATGCATACAACACATTATTTGCTAGTCTATAATCAGGCGACCTTTTAAGTTAGGGCATGGGTAGTTTATGTTTATTTTTGACCTAAAAGACCTAAATAATACCCCATATATCTAAATAAATCAATTTATGACTTAAAATAATCCAAAAATCAGTGAAAAAAACAAAAAATCACCCGAATTAAAAAAAAATTATTGAGCCTTGATTTGTCCTCTCATGCAAGTTGAATGCCAAATAATATCCTATTGAAACTGTCCTCTCATGCAAGTTGAATGCCAAATAATATCCTATTGAAACTCCTATCACCTAATGAAACTCATTAACATTAATATTGATCTTTTATGTTATCGAAATTGATGTTAACCGACGATTCTCTTTTTTTACTAGAATTTAGTGATTCTCTTTTCTTTCTTAAATCTAGAGAATGAAAAATAAGTAAAATGAAGATTTGGATCAAAAGCATATTTTTGAAATCCAAAGAGATTGGAAATGTATCCATTGAAAAGTAAAATGATAAAAATTAATTTTTCAAGCCAATTTTAAAATTACCATGTAATTTTTTTTTCTTTTTTTCTTTGATCCTCTTTCTTTAAGTCTTGTACTTCCTTAATTTAATTGCTTGTTAATATCTACCCTCCTTACCGTTGGCCTGTATGATCCGCACAAAACGGCACATCGCATACCTTGTCCACTCTATTAAACAACACGTCGTCCATATATCCTGTAACTTAAGAACTCAGCGTTCAAAAGCTCGTAAAAAAAAAAAAACAAAAAAAAAATGGAGGACTGCAACCAAAAGTACAGTTGCAGAACAGCAAAAGAAACCCTAGAATGGATAAACGCAATCCTCAATTTCATTAAACCCTACGCTTTCTTAACCAACGCACATGTTACCAATTTCTTCACCCACAAGTTATGGCAATCCATTGATCCCGTCTGGCTCCATTGCTTGCGTAACGAACCTGTCCAAAATCTCCTCCTAATTCCTTGTGGTATAATCCAGGTAACTAAATAATTTTTAGATTATGTATAATTATGTTGTTTTTAATTATCTTATTATGTGAATAGGAGCATTGGCCTGCTTCGCTGAAGGAATTTGTTTTAGATTTGAAGTCTCTCGCGTTTCCTCGCGAGCAAGTTCATTTAAACAAGGTAGGTTTTTTTTGTTTACTTGATATTTCTTAATTTTTTTTATAGTAATAAATAATTATTGCTGATTATTATTATTATTATTATTATTATTATTATTATTATTATTATTATTATTTATTGCAGCTATTCCCGGGAGTGAATGTGGTTTCGCTTAATACTGTACTTGCACAAGGCATGAATTTCAAGAAAAAACATGAAGTAAGTAGGTGATCGACGCTCGGTTTTGAAATTTTTTTTTTTAATTTTTTATAGTTGCATGTTCTAGAGAATATGTTATCATTTAATTTAATTACTGCGTATTGTTATCTTCGTGAGAAAGCAGGTTTATATGGGTAATGTTTTATTTTTTTTTAAGTAGGTGGAAGTTCTTTCTGCGGTTGTTAGTTCTGTTGCGAATAGTGTGGGAGCTCGAACAATAGTTGATGTTGGTGCTGGCCAGGTTTGCCTCTTTCTTTGATCTATAGCTTTGCTTCAACATAAACTGATTGTTAATTTGAATTAATTCTGTGTGGTCTTACTAACTAATAATCTTTTCTTTTCATGTGCTGTGAAACCAAAACTTTGTTGCTATTTACTTGTACAAATTCTACATCTCTGATTGAGCTTTTGTTTTAGGGTTATCTTGCCCAAGTTCTTTCCTTCCAGTACCAGCATTCTGTAGTTGCTATCGATGCCTGTTCTCATCATGGAACTGTCACGGAGAAACGTGCAGAACGGATCAAGAAGCATTATGCAGCTCAAATGCGAAAACATTAGTAAATTATGCATTTATTTGTACATTTGCTGCAATTTCCTTCTCTTTAAGGAAGTAGTTATCGTATTTTAGGAAACCATGGAGAAATTGTTTGGATGGTGTCTGTTGTTAGTTGATGGAAGTTGTTAATATGGGATTGCCTGCTTAAGTGCTTGATGTGACTTCCTTGCTTATTCTATGCCTTGCATGAATTGCTACGTGTTATACCACTAATATATTTCCATTACCATGATCATGTGTCTATTTTTGTTACCAATCCCTTTTGCTTCCTTCTGTTAGTCCAGGAATTGGGATTCCAAATGTGCCGAAGACAATTACATGCCGTGTCATGTCAATTGACATGTTGAAAGCATTGACTAGCATGTCACCACATATTGATAATGTTAAGTGGCCAGAATTGATTGGGCAAGTTGCAGATGATAAGACTTCATTGGTACTTGCTGGGTTACATGCATGTGGCGATCTTTCAGTAACTATGCTGAAGTGAGTGCCTTTTAGCTTTGTAAATTTATCTCTTTCCATTTTGCATGTAATTGAAAATATTCTTTCAATGCTTAATATACTAGGCAAAGCTACAAATACATGCATATGTATTGAAGATTTGGAACACTAGCTGCTATATTTTAATTCTCCCTGACCATGTGTATTGATATTTGGGGATTATTTGCTATGTTTCATCAAATTGCTTCATTGTGCTCATTTGCATAAACCATTCTTTTTATTGCTCTGGCCTTTGGGCTCTGTATTCGGTATTGTTGTTTCATCATCCATTGATAATTTTTAAAGTGCATATCTTTATTGGACCAGGACCTTTTTAGAGTGCAAAGATGTTAAAGCAGTTGTTAGCATTGGATGCTGTTATAACCTGCTTTCTGAAGGATGTCTTGACATAGCTGGTTCACAATGTGGTTTTCCTGTGAGTTGTGGTGTTAAATCTGCTGGTATATCACTTGGGAAAAGTTCACGTGATCTTGCTTGTCAGGTGCTCGGATATCTTGCTTTTCTTAAGTGCATTAGTTTTATGAAGCAATATCATAGAAATGTCAAGTACCTATTTCAGCATGGATGCTATTGTCTGAGTAAATATTAATAACTTTTGTTGAGTTCTAATGTCTTCTGTGGTGCTTCTTTCATAACTCCACTGTCTATCTAAAGATGCACTCCATGACCCAGCTTAATTTTGTTTAGAGTGCAGAGAGATGGAGGAGTCTCGAACAAGATGCAGGTCTTCATAATTTTGAGTTGCATGCTTTCCGTGCTGCTTTTCAGATGGTAAGCGATGCTTACAACCATCTTATAGTCAGATCGGATTTGCTTTAGACTTGCCTTCTCACCCTATGTTACTGTCAGTATCATCGTTATGCTGTATATGAAAACTTTTATACTTGAAGGCCTGAATTATTTGTCCTTAGTTTATTTAATGTTAGATAAATAGATTGTTCTATATTTTTTGCATCATCCATATGCTATTGATACCATTTGTTTCTTCTGAAGGTTCTTTGTAAATATTATCCTGAAATCATAACATCAAGTCCCTCAATTGGCCGTCAAGGGAAGGCGTTGCGACGCCAACAGCAAAGGAGGATCCTGCAGTCTTCAATTAATTGTGATGAAAGTAAACATTCATCAATGCCTGAGACAATTTCTCATATGCAAGAACTCTACCTAAATCCACACACGTCAGAATCTAAAACAGGTACACAAGTAATCAATGTATTCTTGAAAGTTTTATAGCCTTGAGATTGCAGTTGATTCTCCCCTTCTTCAGTAGTACAAAGAAATTGAAGGAGAGTGGGGATAGAGAAAAAAATATCACTTTGGGAACTCAAGGCATTCTTTGAGTGTATCCCAAACTATTAAAAGCCCCTTCAATGGAAAAAAGTTCAGCAATGAGCAAGATACTGATAATTTTCTGTTGGAATGTGTTCTGCAGATGACTATTCAGGCTCAGCACTGCATTCTCATGAATTATCCTGCAATGGAGGTGCCAGATACAATGAAACTGCAGCTGCAAGCAAATATTTGCTATTCGAGAAATTTACTCAGTCTGGATTATCTCGCCTAGGTCTCAAATCTTTGCAGGAGACACATTTCCATGAAATATGGAAGGAAGCTGAGCCATTTGCTGTATGGTAACCTCAACTTGCTTTTGTGGTGATTCATATATTATATACGAGTATCTCAATGATTTCCTTTTCACCTTTAGGGAAAGATGTAGAAGGCATATTTTTAGATGTTCTGTTATAATACTGCTGATTAATGCGCTAATTCAAAACAGGGGCTTATTGGACCATATTGGTCGCTGCGAGCTGCTTTAGGACCTCTTTTGGAAACTCTTCTTCTGCTTGATAGATTATTGTTCCTCCAAGAGCAAGGCAGTTCTCTGGAAGCAATCATGTTACCTATCTTTGATCCTGCATTATCCCCAAGGAATGTGGCCATAATTGCCAAAAGAATTTGATACAAATTTTCAGCTCAAGCAGAGAAATGGTAATAATAACGACTCTTTATGTCCTATCCCTACCGACATATCTGTAAATCTGACCATGGCTTTTCAATTTGTTTTGGTTTTTAAATAAGATCTTTCAAGTTATTATGATATATGAAATATGGATCAAGTATAGATCTCACTTGAGTGGGACCATAATGGGGACTAGCCTTTAGGGCAAAGCGATATATTTTGTTTTTTAGTCGAAACATTTAGGTTGATGTCCATGATATTGATGCTTGTTCTTTATACAAAATGCACCTCTAAATTTGATGCACTTTCCCATGTCAGAAAAATGAAAAACATATTCGTGGAAAGGAAAGTGATCATTTTCAGTATGCTACCAATATATTCGGGGTGGCCGTATGGAATCTAGGAGTGCTCATCATGGTACCCATTGATAATTATAAGCCATGATGCCATATACTAACATTTAATAAAAATGATGTATGGGAGCACATGTTTTACAGACATTCGACTAATATTCGTTGTGATGTTCATATGTAGTAGCATCATCCTGAAGTATATCGGTATTTGAAATAGTGCATGTGAGTATCGCTATTATTTTTTCACTCCATTATAGAAGTTATGTTTCTGTCACTTACTCGTGTGATTCTTGTAGTCTATTCATTGTGAAAGAAGGCATCATGCTTCGTAGAGTTTAAAACATTGGTCAGAAACCTTCTCTTTGAATGTCCGTCTGTTGTCTGCTCTAAAGATGGTTGCATCCTATTTTTGTTGGTCCTATTTATTCCTTGTGCGTCCAAGAATCCCGATCATGGGACTTTATCCAGCTTCTTACAAATCAAATAGTACAACATCATGATTATATCATGTTTTAAATTTTTCTAATCCAATGGAAATCGTGAAATGATAATCTGTCTACTTGGTAAAAGATAACACACAAACACTTGTATACAAGTTTCTGACCACAAGCAGCGCATATGGTCACTGCTTCTGCTACACCTGTTGCTCTTATTGTTTACGTGGAAATCAAATATTGATTTCGATTTCTTTTCTGAATTGAGCATCCATGAAGCGATACTCATGGCATTTAAAGTTTGGCAACGTAATGCAGGCTGTACGTAATTTGATGGATTTGCTTTATTGAATCCCTGCATTTCTCAAGTCATGTTGTTTTCTCCTGTGATTTTTGGGTGGGGAGTGGAGAGGAAAGTAACTGAAAGAGAAGATACATGTTTCTTTATGGAACTTTCAAATGGTACGGTGGTGAAGAGTCTTAAAACTGTATTATTTTCACCCTGGTATATGATTAGGCAAGCATTCTATTTGAGATCCTTCTTTCTGTGTTTCGACTTGCATATAGAAACAATTTATGGAGTTGGCTTGAAATTAGTCAGAGAGATCGGTTGATTGGAGGCCTGAAAGGTCCTTGGAAGGACCACTAAATTATTCATTAGCAATTCGGATGCTCTTCTCTAACAGTTCCCTTTAGATGTCTCTGTTAAGTTGCTGGGAATGAAATGGACATTTGTTTGCATTCATTTTTGTTACTTATCTTGACCCACTCCAGGAATTCTTGTCATCAAATAGCCGAAGAAATTGAAAAAAATTGTTAACGCAAATGTGGCATCTTTTAGATAGTAGTAGTTTGTTTAGCAACTAAGACGACTTCACACGATGTATGTAATCTTCGTGTGGATGGAAGCTATTCATTGCTCATAAAAGTCAATTGTTATCGTTCCAATTTTCCAAGTGCTATAAATGAGATCAAATATGTTCAGGTTTGATATTGGAGGACTGCAAGTCTTGGAGAAATTCTCTCGAGAGTTGCTGTTGATGCGACTGTGTAATTACGGTGTCCATGGCTTTGCACGATATGTTTGTTGTATACGTTTTTTAGATTCTATATATATATATATATATATATGCGTATGTTATTTACTCGGATAAACATGATTGAATATTCCTTGTAGATTCCGCGTAGGAATGGGTGGTGGGGTGCGCGCGCGCGCGCCTGCCTGTGATGATTTGTCGACTAGCTGAAACGCTGTGGTTGTCACATCAGATATCCTTGCTTAAAGAAGCATCAAACGGAGCCTCCCACTCGTGCCGGGACACGTGTGTTCACATGCTGCGGGTTGAATGGTTTTTGTCATTTTAGACACCTGGTTTGTTCTTGTTCATTTCCATTATTGGGTGGTTAGCAGTGACTGCAGTCGACATGTTGAATTTCAAAGGTAATATTACTGTCACTGAATATAATCAAACGTTGGGATACAGCACCTAGCAGTCCTCCTTTTGTTCCTTCTCACTGTTGTTGTCAGCATCAAAACTAGTGAAAGGTGCCGTTGCTGGTTAAGTGGCTTGAATTTTGACCTTTGCCGCAGATGGGGTTCATTTGAATTTCGTACTTTAGTGGATTGCTAGCTAGGATCGTGCAACCACGTACTGTTCGAAGCTATAATATCTGGTCAGACCCTTGCTACATTACAAAGAGGGGGTAACTTTAATGTCATTTTCCCCACTTTCTGAACCTCTCATCCACTTACCTCCTCTGTATTTCTACCTTGTCGTGGCAGCGACACTAGAGGGAGGGGGGGGGGGGGGGGGGGGGTCCCTGGGCTACTAGAGATTCAAACTTGATTCTCCAACGACAAATCACGGCGAAGAAAGGAAAGCTGAGTTCCTTTGTGGGATGTGCCATCTAAATATCAAGGTGATAATAAGATTCGGAATAGGAGTAATAGTTTAAAATGTTTTTTTGTTTAAAAATATATTAAAATAAATTTTTAAAAATCATTTTTAATATCAGTATATTTTAAAACATTAAAAATATTTATTAAAACAAAAACTATATGAGAGAATTTTGCTTTTCCAAAGCCATTAGAATCGTCCAATATTGCTTTGCCAACACACTGTATAATGTGAGGGCTCTCTGATTGTTGGGAGATGCTGATAGTTGGAGAGAACACACAATCACACGCGCAAAGAGGAAAAGCTCTGCCAGGGTTTGAGAATGTTTGTGTTTACGTACCGGTGATGAACTGACTTATTTTCCATCAGCATCATCTACAAAACAAAAATGTTAAGATAAGGGATGAATTACTACACATCATAGACCAAGTTAAATCGCCCGCTTCACTACAAAAAAAAAAAAAAAAAATACATCTACATTGCATGATTGGCGGGGGTGTATTTGGTATAATATTTTTTTTTCAAGTATTTCAATTGTATGTAATTATCCTTCGTGTGGTCATATAATATCTGGAGATCCAAGTTTAAATAATCTACAGTATAGTTTTTTATAATATGGAGGAAGTGGATTTACTCCCTCCATTACCATTTCAGGCTTGAATCCAATAGGAAAAATTAAGACTTCTCGTAGAAGCGTGCGCAAGACCGGACTGGATCTCTAAATCTTCATGTGTGATACTCTCAATATTAAACTTAAAAAAAAAAGAGGGCAATACTTAGTGGAGGACTTGGAAAAGGGATTTCTCATGAGAGTGTATTAATTTAGTTTTGGATAATTAGGTAGGGAATTAATTAGTCTCGATAGCAAAAGTTGGCATGAGAATACCCACCTGGTTTTTTTTGCTTTCATTTAGTGGCCGAATTAATTGAGTTAGACAGCATGGATTGAAAAATTAGTAATCATTTTCTTTTCATGGATTTTTTTGCCCCATGGGAAATCTGTTTGGTCAATCTCCAATAACAAGCAAGATGAACTCAAACTCTTGCAGAATTGAGGAAATAATATGGATTAGAACAAGCTAGAGGAGTCTGATGGCAAGGGGAACAGGAGGCCCCTTGAACAAGGATTAATCGTGGTGTGGTCAGCCGTCGTCATCATATATAATCCTTTTGGCTGGTTGTGGTGCTAACTTTTTATGATGATGAGCACCATCAAATTCCAAATAGTTAGAAATCAAAGACCATAGACCAAGGACCATCCCATTTTAGTGTGCTCCCATCAGCAGGTAGGCAGTGATTGGCCTATCTTATGTCATATTATATATTACACCTAAGCATAAATCCTAACCTTCCTTTTTTATGCGGCATCATAATTAAGTTGACTTTACCTCTAATTTTGTTTAATTTGTGCCTTTATATATATATATATACACAACACTACTTGGCCTTCTTGCCAGAGGAGATCTCATATTCTATCTCCTTAATTGCTCTGTTCACAATATTGTTGCTAGCAATATAAATACAGTCTTCCCGTTACCTTGCCTTATCTGTTGAGAGCAAGAGAGAGATGAGCAACATAAGCTTTGTGGAGGCAAAACTGCCACCAGGGTTTAGGTTCCATCCAAGAGATGAAGAGCTTGTATGTGATTACTTGATGAAGAAGGCTTCTCACTGCGACTCCCTTCTCATGATAGAGGTCGACCTCAACAAGTGTGAGCCTTGGGATATTCCTGGTGAGTCTTAATACATACATACCTCATCATTACCATCAACATCTTCTCATGCTTACAATCACTATGCTTTTCACCTTAATCATATATATATAATTTACTCAATATATAGAATTTGTTCACAGCCTCACTGCCACTGAATCATTCGCTTTATATTCTTGATAGTCTATATATTTAGATAGCATGCATGACTGTAAACTATGCATATATATATATGGACGCTGCAGGCACGCACTGAAAAGAGGTGAATTGTGATGTGAAGAACACTGGTGATATGATTATCTAAATCACCAGATGAGTACTAAGCTAGCTGTGAAGCCAGCCTACCTTCCTTTTAGGCTTCATCTACCTCTTTTTAATTACTGTTTTAGCTTCCATCAAGGCATAGACCCCACTAACGACTAACTCCTAATTATGCTTAAATGAGAGACATGGGACTCTCTCTCTCTCTCTCTCTCTCTCTCTCTCTCTATGGCCAAGGAGGATGGCAACCTATGTTGGCTGTATGTCTGATAATAGTTAGATAGATAAAATCGCGGTGATGTACCTAGCTACACACAGTTTAGTACTGTCGGACAAATTAAGTTCTTGTAATTCGGGGGTGAGCCTGTTTATGTTGTTTTAGGTGTTTTTTAAAACTATTTTTTTTTATTGTTTTTAGATGAATTTAACGTGTTAATGTTAAAAAAAAATTAAAGTATTTTTAAATAAAAAAACAACTTTAAAAATCAACCTAATCTACCATTCGAAAGCACACCACATTATCCCGTGCATGCGGAAATGAAAAAGGTGAAATGGTTGTCATGCATGCATACACATACATTCGCGCGCACGTGTGTGCATCATTGATTTATTTTTCTTTAGGCAAAATTAATCTTAATGGGCACACAGGTCTTTATAATTGTCTTATTCAGAAGGGGAGTTGGGATTGCTTTTCTCTTTGTTACTGGTTATTGGCACCCGTTTCAATGGGAGTTTTAAACAATTTTGAATTTTTCCCCTTAAGAAATTGAAACTCTTACAATTGGCATTATCCCAATTCATCTAATTAAATTCTGATAAATATAGCTTAATTGATAATGTTTTGGATTTGTTCTCTAAACATCATCAAATTTGAATCGCATAAACCTTAGAGTTAATGGAGACTTATATAATTATTAATTTCAGGATCCGTGTAATTAATCAAGGTACACGCAAGTTAGTCTGAATACCCATATTAATAATAATAATAATAAAAGTTATGAAAGTGATTGAAATAACTAAGAAAAAACCTAAAGTCATATAATATAATACCTTATTGTCCAAACCTAATTATACAATGGCCACAGCACACTTCAGTTCAAAAGGAAAATGGCATTTTAACCTCGTAATTCTTACCAAATCCAATATGGCTTGTCACCGTCATTGAATATTGAAGCCCTCCCTCCCTTCTGTTTTTCAACATCTATCAATTATTTATTCAACTCAAATTTGTAGATCACACGTGTCACCTGCGTAAGCAAGGAACCTTTGTTTTTGTCAACTTGTAAATCTTACCTTCAATAATTCTCATTACTAGAGATAGACATCGACCTCTCAACCGCACTCCTGTTATTGGATTGCAGTCATCTACCATTTTTTAGCCACATGTTATGAGTCACTTTTCGTGCCTTATCTCTTCACCACTCGTATAATACACCTTTGATCGAGTCATGGCCGCATAAATTCAAAACCCGGTCACCAATATGGCCTTGGATCTTAGAACCGCATGCTTCACCACCCAATTCAATGTTAGATCGGTGATGTTGTATGTCTTCAAAGAAACCTAATGTTTGACCTAACTGGTAACCAAAGGCTTGCACTTAAGGCCTGCCCTTGATTATGGTAAACCCATCAAGATTATTTGGTTTAACATGAAGTTGACCAGGGGGTTCTTGCTTTGAGTTGACCTTATCACACGCATTTATATATAATCTTGCTGTTTATTTCAGATAATTGGATAACATGTAAATTTCTTATAGTCTAATGATTTGTGTGTGGAGATTTGGTAGAAACGGCATGCGTGGGAGGCAAGGAATGGTACTTTTACAGCCAAAGAGATCGTAAATATGCAACTGGACTAAGAACTAATCGAGCAACAGCATCTGGATATTGGAAGGCCACCGGGAAGGACAGACATATCCTACGTAAGGGAACCCTTGTTGGCATGAGAAAGACCTTGGTGTTCTACCAAGGGAGGGCACCCAAAGGGAAAAAAACCGATTGGGTCATGCATGAGTTTCGGCTTGAAGGGCCACTTGGTCCGCCCAAAACTTCTTCAGAGAAGGTGGGTTTAAAATATTCACTCTGATGAATTCCATGATTTAAAATTTCTTGGCCTGGTTTCACAAAGTTCCATTCTCAAATTTTATTACATCTATGCATGTTTTCCTTAGGTTTTTTGCAAGAATCACGGTGCCGGCCCCGTGTCTTTTATTAACATTTTCTTTTTTTCTTTCCGTATGTTAAATCCTTTGACTTCATCTAGTATATATGATTATTTTTTTTCAAGAAAAAGCCTAATTTGCCATTGGTAATTTACCCTCTAGCTAGTATAATGGTATCTTCCTAGAACCCTTTTCTTTTTTTCGTGGAAAACAGTATCGGTTTGATCCATGATCATGTAAAATACTCAGAAATAAAATTAAACAATTCTTTACAAATACTGGGATGTGAATGAATCTGTTTAGGCAATCAGAACTAAACTCTGCACGGCTTATCACCCAGCTATGTCAAGACACGTCAAATTTTACATGGACAAAAGCTTGGAAGTAGTTTAATTGAACTCGTAAACATTTATATATCATATAGAACAAAAAAAGGCCAAATTAATTTGTTGAACTAGTCATGACAAGTATGCTAATATAAAATTACATTAGTAGCTGGCCTAAGATGTGTATTTTATAATCATCCATGTATGCCATATATATATATAATCAGCTGTAATGCATTATATCATGACCAACATCTCTCTTTTTCTTGGCGCATGCAGGAAGATTGGGTCTTATGTCGAGTGTTCTATAAAAACACCAGAGAAGTTGTGGCCAAACCTAGCATAAGAAGCTGCTATGATGACACAGGCTCTTCATCTTTGCCTGCATTAATGGATTCATACATCACTTTTGACCAAACTCAACCCAATTTAGATGAGCACGAGCAAGTGCCCTGCTTCTCCATTTTCTCCCAAATCCAAACCAACCAAAATTTCCCATACATAACTCAAATGGAAGTACCAAATTTACCCACAAAGGGTACAAGCCCATTTGGGCAAGTACCTTTGAATATTACCACTCCTTCAGACGCTTTTTCTTGTGACACAAAGGTACTAAAAGCTGTTTTGAATCACTTCAACATGATGGAAAGCAATGCCAACATTAAAGGGTCACCAAGCTTAGGAGAAGGTAGTTCAGAAAGCTACTTATCTGATGTGGGCATGCCCAACTTATGGAATCATTATTGATTTTTAGGTCTTAAATATAGGATTTAAAGAGGGTCTCTCTTCTCCCACTATCAAAAAAAAAAAAACCTTCAACAGCCTTTACAAGACCATATTTTGCTGAAAAGCAATTTCTAGTGATCAGTAATTCACTAGTCTTCCCACATTATATATGTTATCATTTCTTGTATTGGAATGCATTTTACGTGTGGGAGATGTAATCAACTTTCTTATTGTAGACTCTGAAGTTTATAGGGCGATTTGAAATGAACAGTGTAAAACTTTCATTGGTAACTATATGTATATGGGTGTATATATGGGGGTTAAATATTAATTTCTGGTGTTCTGAATTTTAATTTGATTATTCAGTCTAATTACATAAATTATTCTAAAAAAAATAGAATAAAATAACTGGTTGGAAGAGAAGGGTCGAGGAATTATTATTTATACTTCATATTTTGGGATGTGACTACCACAAAACTTTTGTTGGAGGAATAATATTCCTGCCAAGTTTCAAATTCGATTCGTTTCCTCACTAATCCGAGGCAAAAAAATAAGTATGAGCTACGTGTTTACAGGGGACTTCAATCAATTCCTATAGTATATTTCTTAATTAATATCATACACAATCTTAAAAATTTTCTATTAGTAAGCACATTAGTTGGCATACCCTAGTCATATCTACTCTGGAATAAAACAATCCCTGCATCACTTATACCTAAATGTAATTATATATTGTATAACATATATAGATGCATAGAGAATGTAATAACACTTGGAACTTGGGGCGCATTCTCTTCCTACATTTTTCATTTATTTCTCATGGGCGCTAATGGTTTGGTGATACGAAACTCAACTCGTAATCATGTAGTCTAACAACCTATAATAAAATTGAAAATCATCTTAAGAAAACCGAGTATCAGGTTTGAAACCCCGACCCAAAGGTAACCTTATATTTAAGAACCAAATATATTGGAAAAAAAACTTGGATCCAAAAACAACCCTTACCTAAGAACCTAAAGTATATGAATGATGCCATAAAGTTAATTAATCTTCAATAAGTCGGTATATGATCTTTTTCCCTGCAAATAAATATTGTTTGCAACATACAAAACAAAAAAAAAATCATATTTATTTAAATTATCGTAGTTGTCGAAACTTGTAGCCATAAAAGTAATATATATTCCCTTCTAAATAACCCTAATGAACCTTTTTGGGTTGCAAACCAATATGTCATATCTAGTAATTAATTAACACAAGTCTAATAATGAAACAAACCCTAAAACAATATCTAATAGGCTAAAACAAACCTAATTTAGAATAAATTCCAAAGCTAATAATATTCAACACTAAAATTCATAAATAAAAAATCATAAAACAAAGTCTTACTTGAAATCCCCATGCATGACCAAAACTCCCCTTTTGTTTTTCTTGGAAGCTTTGTCGAAACTTTATGCTCCAAATTAGCTAGGAAACTTTGTTTTTTATTGTTGAAATTTTCTCCCTTAAATTGCATCCCTTTAGTCTTCTTAGTGTGCTAGGAAATCCTATAAAATAAGGAAAAGGACAATAAAAAAACCACAAGCCTCCTTGCAACCACATACATTCCATAATAAATATGGAATCCTTGCAAACTATGGATACCAGTTGCTACCATAAATGTTTCATTGTTTGATATAGAATCCTTATAGAATATGTAAGTCAATAGTTGTCACACATGTTTCTAATAGCAATAAGGAATTCTTGTATTGACTGGAATTCATAATACATAAGGAAACAATGTTTCTTTAATTTTTGCACATTCCTAACAAATTTCAGTCCTGACTTCAAACAAGTCATTCTCTCATGTTCGAACTATAATATCAGCATAATTTCTTTTGGAGCTCTAGATATAATTCAAACAGTAGATGAAGGTCCGAACAAACAAATTTGAAAAGATTGTCCAGTAACTTTGACCCTATGAAATTATCCATTCCTATTTATTTGTTTGTTTACTAAGACGTTGTTGTGTTTTTCTAACCGTTGATTTGTCTATTGGTTAAAAGTTGTTCCTCCCTAATAGAGTGGACCATGACTTTATGAGTCAAGCCTAACCATTCTAGAGTCCAAACATATTTTTGCATTTTTTTTTTTAGTACTAGGAATACATCTTATGTATACGTTTCATAATCCTTGGTATTAAAATAAAAAAATTAATTTTTTTTTTTGAATGTAGGTCAAGTTTTCATGGATTTAATAAACTTATTATTAAATCCAAAGATATATGCAAGGATATAAACAAAACTATTTTTTCTTGAGTTCTTGGTATTTAAAAATTGCTAAATCATGCCATGTATTTATTTATTTATTATTTTTTTATGAAAATATAAATTTTATTTGAGAGACTTGGCCATATACAATTTAAAATAAAATTTTATTTTTGAAAGAAATTTTTTTATTTTTATTTTTTGTATTTTGTGTTTTAAAGAAAACTGGTTTATTTAATATGAGAAAAGCACCTCGTGTATAGGTCACAATCCCTAGTATTAAACAATAAGGAGAAAAATATGATAAACATAAAATTATTGCAAATAGATCTCTTGAAGCATAAAATTGAATTAATAAAAAAAACAAGGGTTGTGATTGATAAATATTAGAAAAGGAAAAGAAACAAAGTTGGAGAAATCAGTAGGGCGTGTTTGCCAAACATTCCCTTAGCTAAAAGTCAAAGGCTTAAAAATTGCTTTAAGGCCATGTTTAACAAACACACCATAAAGACAGAAAAATACAATTTTTCCTTTTAGAAACTTTCAGCATACCAAACAGACCCTTAACCCGATGGATTCAGCCCAAAAAAAGACCCACACACATAAAAGAAAGAAAGAAGATCAAAAGGGATTTTGGTTTGAATTTTTTTGAAGAACATTCATACCAATCTAAAAATTGAATTGATAATAAAGACTAAATAACACCAAATAAAAGGCATACTGAGATTGGATATGGAAGATTAAAGCATAATGATGCATTAAATGGGATCGCATGAATCATACTCAGACAACTTTTAACCCTAACCTAGGCATTCAAAACCTATAAAGGATGATTGATCCAATATAGGCATTTAATAGGAAAATAAATGGCATGAAACAATTATGTATTGGCCCCTGATTTGATTGAAGTATATAAAACAAGTTGAAACATCAATTGATGGGAAATCCAAAATCTGTAGCTAAGAATGTTCAAAAGAAAACAAAAAAAAAATCTAGAATGTGCCTTATACTTAGAATTTGGCCTAAAACTCAGAAGCGAAACATAAACTTACCAAAACTAACCTAGGCATGCCTAACTTGACCTGCTTAAACCATAAAAAATTCAAGAAAACAACAAAAAAAGATAAAATAGTAGCTTAAAGAAATAAAACTAATTTTAGCAACGCATTTTCTTTATCATAAACACTATTACATCAATTTTACCATTATTTTTTATCATCTTTAACATATACATAAGCTGGATTAAACCTAACATCGTGTCGAAGAACAAAATAGGACCATAGTCTAAGAAAATCAATGCATTCAACCAAAATAAAACCAAGTGATCAACCTAAACTTCAAAAAATCAAAACTAACATTCAAACATGCTAATTACATGTCTTTGGCAATCCAAGAACATCAAGTTATATAGTCAAAAATGTTTTAAACTTACTTTTCTGATCAAATGCATATTAAATCTAAGAACAACAATATACTAAACATAGCTTCTAAACTGAAATGAAATCAATAGAATCAATAACAAACAAACAAAATACAGACATGGAAGACATTAAAGGATAGGTGTGTCTATTAGGCTACACCATCTCATCAAAGTTTTAAGTATACCTTCTTGAATAATGTAGCTTTCATTTTTTGAGCTCTGTTGCTTTTTTTTCCTTTTGTTCTCAGCTTTTAATCCTTAGCTTGAATAAACTTCTTCTTTTCTCCTTTCTTCCTTCAATTTTCACATGATTTTATTAACTTTTTCTCTCTATTTATTCAAGAATTCTTCTTTGTTTTCTCCCTATTTTCCTTTCTTTTTCTCCTCTCATTGACCCCCCCTCTACTCAAGAGCAACTACCCTTTTATAAGCAAACCAAAACCAGAAATTGCAAAACTATGGTGGTTATGCCAAGAGGTTTTATAAAAGATTCTTATTCCTTCTCTTCCAAAATCATCCTCTCTAAAATTGATGGTATTTGGTCTTCTTTTTTTCCTTTTGTAAACTGAAATCAAGCATGAGAAAAAAACCTTGCAGTCTTTTCTTTCATGGTGAATTTGTTCTTCGGTCATAACTGATTGCGTTAGGTACTTTGTCAAGCTCTTGTAAACGAATCATTAATGGACCTGGATAATGTAAAGAGGATGTAGATCTACCATTAGAAATAAACCACACATGATTTAGAGGTCTAAAACTCCACATTCATTGATATGAAGGTTGGCTCTCAACCTATTTGAATCTGTCAATGCAGGGGTGGTTAATTAAGATGTTGTCGAGTTCATCGAGCCAAATAAGGTTCAAACATTTGATAAGGATAGCTAATTCTTATAGAAGAAGTTTTTCTAAGTCTATTGGTGTTGATTAAAGCCTTTGAGGTGGTCGAAGATGTCATGTTCATTCGTCTAAAAGTAGCATCTTGATTAGCCTTTCGGTTGAAAAAGAAAAGGATATATTGACTGAAAAATGTGTCATTCATTCTCTTCATTAAAGTCTTAGTGGCACGTCGTTCGTCAAAACCCTAAAACTTAGGGTTTTTAAATAGGATTTTGAGAAATTTAAATTGGGTCCTTGTCCTTTCAATTTCAGCGTATACACCCTTAATTGGCCCAAAAACTTCTCAATTTCTGCAATTACATCCTTGGAAACATTGATTGAGATCTTTTGATGCTCGTGCCTTTTACTAATTAGTCCTTGGTTTATAAATTATTTAATTTGACCCCTATTTCTCATCAAGCTTTCAATTTGTTCCAAATTAACCCCTTATTTAATCAATTTTAGTCTTCTAATGTGTGAACCTCTTTTACCTTGGTCTTTAGTTTTAGGATCATTCAATTTGGTTTATAGATTATTTAATTTGACCCCTATTTCTCATCAAGCTTTCAATTTGTTCCAAATTAACCCCTTATTTAATCAATTTTAGTCTTCTAATGTGTGCACCTCTTTTACCTTGCTCTTTAGTTTTAGGATCATTCAATTTGGTCCATAATCAACCTTCAACCTTCTTTCAATTAAGCTTTTAATCGCACCAATTTCGCTCTTCAAATTTTCAATTAGGTCTTTTTTCTTCCAATTATTGTAGATTAACCTGAATTAAGCCTCCAAACCTTTTTTTTTAAATTGAGTCTTGAATCCATAAAACCCTTTATAAGTTTAATTAAGTCATTAAACTTAATTAATTCTATCATTCCTTACCCAATGGACTTTCAAACCTAATTTTTCTTCAATTAAGTCCTTAAATAAGTCAATTAAACCTATTAGAAGTTTAATTAACTCCTTAGACTTTATTAATTCTTTCAATTTTGATCAATTTTGAATTTCCACCTCAAATTTCTTTCTATTAAGTCTTTCTTCAGCCCATCTTGTCAAAATATCTCAATCTAGCTATTCTTCTAGCATTTTGATATGATGCAACTCAAGGGCTTATCTCCTTATATCATGAAAATATTTTTGGATTTCAAATTTCTATTATTTTTTTGGATTTTTGAATAAAAAAGAAAAATATGTATGGATTTCTATTATTTCTATTATAAAAGAATTTTGGGGATCCGAAATTGGGTCATGACATGGTTAATGAATACATTTGACACTAAATTAAAAATGGACTCCACTAAGTTTTAAGTTTAAGATTTTATTGGAAATTATTCTCCAACACAAGTTTTTTAACATGGAAAATTAAAATGATTAAAACAAATTTTGTATGAATGAGAAATTGATCTCAAATAACCTTTGATTAGCATGTTTTTGTGAAACCCAAGGCCTTTTATCCCACATATAAAAAATACAAGATTTTCTTGTAGTTTATATAGTGAGAAGTTGAAAAATTATAAATGAGCCTAAGAAAAGTGGCTTTTGGCTTAAGCCACACGCGTGCATGATCTCTCATCTCGGTTTTAGGCTCGTTATATGGTTTAAAATAAGCAACCTAAACAATGACATGAAAAATTTTACAAGGTTACATTGTCAAATGATTTTAAAATCAACGAAGTTGATGATTTTTTTATGTAAAAACTACATATAAATGTTATATAATTTTATGTCTTCATATGAATGATATGTTAATTTTGAGTAGTAATGATCACACGATCTAGTCTACTAAGAAAATATTAACTAATAAGTTTGACATGAAAGACTTGGTTGTTAAAGATTTTATTTCAAAGGAAAAATAATTGTCTTTTAAGGCAAAGTTTTTATTTTTTTATGACAGGTAATAATACGATCCAAGCAAGGTCAAATTCAGAATTTTGACGTAAAATTTTCTATCATCCAGTTTTATGTTATTGAGCATAATTCTAAATCTAACCGTTAGATCGAGCTGAAACTTTACCAGAAGATTCCAAAGATATTTGTCTAGTTGGGGTAAACTTTCAGATGAATCGGAGTTCAGAAAGGACATGCGATATAGGTCAGAACAGGCTATATAAATTTTGTTATTTACTTCCTTTTGACTTATGAACTTCTTATTTAGTAAGGTTCCTTTTCCTACAAGGGTGTAACAGCTTATTTTGAGAATCTCCTAGTTCTACAAGGATCTTTAATGAGCTGCAATATAGTTTTCATGTGTGGCAATGATTCATTAATGTTTCAGAATCTTTTTCTTACAAGGATTTCTTATTTATCCTAGCTACACAAGGAAAGAAGGGCTGATGGTATTTAATGACATCTTGGTTTTTAGGATCATTGGGCAGATAAAGACTTAGGACTTATGAGCTTTATCTTTATTTTTGTTAGCTACAGCCCAATGCTTGTTTGGGCTTAATTAATACTTTGTTTTCAGTTAGGATCTAAGACTTGTTTGGATCAGATTATGGGCTTTTCAGTTTAGGGTTTGTGGCTCAGTTTTGTAAGTGGGCCAAATCAGTTCACTAGGGTAGATCCATTAGGGTTAATTTTTCAAGAACTATTTAAACTTATGTAACCTAAATTTCAGCAGCCATTGATGAATATTACTTTTGAATTTTTTAGTTTTGAGGTGTGATAGTGATTCTTGCATTCTTTAGTTCTTGAACGAACTGAATCCGACTTATCAAAGATTAATTGGCTTCGTGACGTTATTCTACTTCATTCCAATAGTGTTGGTGTCTTGGAGCAAAATTTCATTGTGTCACACTCTTATTAGATCTATTTTGATTTTTCGGGATCGGATCTCAATCTTGATTGTGGATTGCATAACCACGAGATCACGAAGTTCACATTAGATAATTAGAGCAAACCAATGAAAACTAATTATGGTAATGACCAAAATAATTTTGCATCATTTTGGTTTTAGAAAACAATATAAAACGAGGTTGAATGGGAGATATTTTACATACCTTGCAACAATTCATTCATTCATTCCTCCTCGTCCTCCTCTTCTTCTTCTTTTGCCTTTAGTTTCCTTAGCCTTTTGTTACTTTTCCTTATATTCTAAATCGATCTTACATTCTAGTCTTTTTTAAGAGAGATTTGAGTTCTCTTATTCCTTTGGTTCATAGACTTTCAAAGGAAATATATTATTTAATAGTTAAGTTGTTGGGATCCTAGAGAACTATTTATTACAAGATCGTTTGTACCAGACGAGCATTTTAATCTTAAGAACAAATGGTTTAATCCTTCATAACAACACCTTCGTTTATTGGGCCAAATATTATCAAGAAAGTATCTCATACTTATACTAGTTTTAGTTTGATATCTTTTGTTTTAAATATAATAAATGTATGTATTGGTAGACATGCAAGAATCTGCTTTGAATTTATTATAACTTTGAATATTTTTCTATATACTTGATATATACATTCTAAGAAATTATTTCAATTAAATTATACACACTTTACTTTAGAGGTGATTATTTTCGGTTCGGTTTTTATCAAAAAAAATAACCAAACCGAAATTTTATTTTTTTATAAAAAAAATTGAAACCGGTTCAAACCGACCAGTTTCGGTTCGGTTTTTTAGGACAAAAACCGGTTCAAACCGGTTTGGCTCGGTTTTTCGGTTTGACCCGGTTTGGCTCGGTTTTTCGGTTTGACCCGGTTTGGCTCGGTTTTTTCCGATTTTTTTCGGTTTTGGTTCGATTCAGTTTGGTTTTTTCATTTTCAGGCTTATAAAACCAAAACCGAACCGAACCAGTCGGGTTTTTCAAAATTTTAATCGGTTTTTTTCACGGTTCGGTTTTTTCGGTTATTGTTTTTCCAGTTTTCTCGGTTTAATCGGTTTTTCGGTTTTTTTGCTCACCCCTACTTTACTTGCATGCTATTTTTAGTCATCATACTTTTTTACTTAAACTAAACAATTTCCATCTAAAACACCAACACCATTAATTTGTTAATAAGATTTCTGTCGACTTATATATAAAATAAATAAACAAAGTATGAATCTTTTTTTTTTTTAAATAAAGAACTGGATCGAGTTTTTAAAAACAAGTCGTGCAATGCCAAGCAGAACATTACAGCCATAGAATTGGGGGTGGGGGACTATCACTTTCCACCAAGTCGCTAACACAACTAACAGGAAAAGAAAGAAAGAAAGAAAGAAAGAAAAACTAAATCGGAGTGAGATCACCACGAAGATCTAAAATGGCTTCCTAATGACTGTCATTTTCTTGGAGTAGAAGTTCTGAAATTTAGTTAGGTGTTGACTGAATCTTTTCTCCTTTTCTTTTCGGTCGTTAGAAACTTGTGGCATTCAGACATTAATCCTCATCTCTTCAAACTCTTATGTAAATATCTCTTACATCCGATTAAAAATGGCTATTTTAAGGTCTAAAACTGAACAATATAAGGTAAAACCCTACATACAGATAAAGATTGACGAAGGTCCCTTTTATACAAGGCCATGCCCTTAATTTAATTAAGGGCTTCAAAAAAAAAAGGCTAATTAATTAATTAATGCTCTACCTCCTGCACGTTGCTTCATCTTAATTAATATATTTAATTTGTGAAGATTAAGTTGACAAAACTGGGTGAACTTGACAGGGATTTTGCAACGAGAAAACAATGAGCATCCTCCTCCTAATCATTGACAAAATGGAGCATCAATCCTTTTCACCCCCGCACGAATGCTAGTGATTAAACTGTTCTTGAGGTAAGAAGATTCATTTATCGTTGAAAGTAAATTAATGGAGTTAGGTTTGGGACGTGGAACCAAAAGTCTAAATGGAATCTTGCTTTTTAATGGTAATGATGTATTACTGAAAGCAACTTACAACCAAACTCTTTGGGTAATTAGAATTAATTATAAATTTCTTGGTCACGGTCTTATGTATACAGTATATAAGCCCCTTGATGCGTGGTGATTGCGAGTGTTTTCTATTTAGAAAATGAAATCCATCCAATTACCTCAAGTCAATGTTCATGCACATGACATTTTAATTAATAGAAGAATTCTAATGCAGTAGCACTCCATCAACCAACAGTACTTATCTACTGATAAAGAATGAACAGCTTTGTGTTGAATAAATAAATAAAACATATAGTTTACGGCCTACCCAGTAAACTATAGGTTACTTTCCTTGCTTTGCCACATGATTCGTTGGAGAAAACTCTCAACAACATGGCCCATTTCATTTATATTTTTCTCCTTCGAGACTGGACATTCTAAAATACTTGGTTGCCTATCACCACCACGCGCACGTACTACTATCACTGTCTGTAATATGCTGCGATATTTTAGTTTGTAAATATGTTGTACAAGAGTGTCATATTCGATATCACGATACGATGATATTTTAAAAAATTTAATGAAAAAAATAAATTTTTAACATTTTGTTTTTTTAAGAAAGAAAGGTTTTTTTTTAAAAGAAATCACCCCTAATATTATGATCACTAGGTTAATAAAAATTTTATGGTACAGAACTGGTTACGTAAAAGAAAAGATATTATTACCTCTTAAGTATCCTACTAAGGCAGACTGCTTTGCTGGTTTTGTCTTAAATTGCTAAGAGTTTGTTAGTTTATGCTATGATAATTTGCTTGCGATATTCCTGGTTTTAACGTCTGTGAATATTCAACCATGAATATTTTTAACTCTAACGTTGATAAATATTATATAGCTAAAAAAATATATGGTATTCATGACTAAAACATCAATGACTAAATATTTATTTTAAGAGAGAAAAAATATATCATATATCGGATTTGCATTTCACCATAAAAATCCAAAATAATTTGGGTTGGATGGGCCTAAGGCCCAGCCCAACCCGGTCACATTTGTTTCTTTTGTTTTTTTAGGCTGGGTCTAACCCAAACTATTTGGATGGGCTGGACCCAGCCGGCCCGGCCTGGTCACTGGTCCAAACCAGTGACCCAGCTGGGCACTGTTGCAGGCATGCATGAATTATTCATGCATGCTTGAAACAGTAACAAGGTAATTATATTACCTTTGCACAGCAACAAACGACTTGAATTTGCAAGGCGGGAAAGAGGAAGAACTTACTTGGTAGCTCTGGAGATGAAGACGTGATGGAGGACTGGTAAGCTGACTGATCGGACGTTCTATCCTCTATGTCTCCTTGTTTTTATCTTCTTCTGGTCTTTTCTTATTTGTCTTCCTGTTTCTTAGTCTTCTTTTTTGTTGTGGCTTTTTTTCCTGGGAAGCTCTGCTTCTGGTATTTGTTGGAGACGAAGGCTATGGTGATGAAGACGTGAGGTTGCTGGTCGAATTGGACACTCTCCTCTGTTTCTTCTTCTTCTTTTTTCTGTTCTGAGTGTATCTTCGTTTTCCTCTGGTTATTTCCTCTCCCTTTTTTTTAGTCTGTCTGTATCCGTCTTTCTCTGGTCTTCCCTGGTTTTCTGCTTTTTCTTCTATCTTATCTGTCCCCCCATATGTGAGGCCTTTCTCTGGCTTTTATAAAGCCAGAGAAGGTCGTGTGTTCATGCCTCCAGAAATGAGGCACGTTCCGTAAGGGATCGTGGGCTATGATCTGCTAGTTGTGTTTCTTGTTGATCCGGTCTTTAGGATGAGGAGATGATGAACAGTGTGCGATCGAAACGACACTGATTTCACCCGAATGATTATTTTTAACTTGACCCTTGAACTTCTGACATTTAACAATTAGGTCCCTGATTTCATTAATTAAACAATTCCCAGCTCAATTAAGTTCCCAAACTTCCAATTCTTCCCATTTTTTACCAAATTGACTCCTCAATTTATAATTCAATCCTTATTAGTCTCCAAACTTTCAATTTGTATTGTCTTAACTCAATCTTCAATTCATTCATTTTTTATTTCTTATTTTTTTTTTTTTTTTGAAAAATTTAAAAATTAGGTTATGACAGAGTAGATTAAAAAAATTTGGTATTTTTTTTAAATTTTATTTTTTATTAAAAAACAAAAAATTTCGGTGTATGTAGTATAATCCACGCCACTTTATTTACATAGAAAGGTTATCACAGTATATTAAGACCCAATTATTTTCTGGAACTTCCATAAGCCCAAGAGACAATCCATTATTGATTGTAATAGTTGATTGCCGGCTCTATGAATGATTTTCTTGCCAAGCCTTTGATTTTCTTTTGGGTTTTGGTAGATTTATAGATAATTTTCTATGAGGAGATTGTTGGATGGGAGGTCATTGTTCCATTAAATTTCTATGTTTCTTTCTTTTTATTTGTGCCTGCATCTTATGGTGCGTGATTTGGTAAATGAGTGGGTTGTCATGGTTTTTTTTTTTAATTTTCTGCAGAGTTTCCTTTATTCTGCACCTTTACCCAAGTGTTGACAAACACTATTTGAATTTGGATCTTAAACATAGCATGGAATTGTTTTGTGCAAAAATGATCTTTCTATTATGATGTTGTAGGTCAAAACCATATTTATCACCATAAGGGTTTGTTGAAGAGTAAGGCACTTAGGGTAAGTGTCAAGTATGATTGAGATCTCCAAGACACCCTTCACTAGAAGTCCTAACCCTTTAATCCAAATCAAAAGAGTCTTTACAAGAGTCGTCCTTAAGGGATCTATCCCTATCTAGGACATCACATCTTTGGACAGGATGTTAATTGAGTTCCTATCATCCACTAACACCCCGTGGACTCGATGATTAGCTAGAACAATGAAAATCACCAGTACGACTTCATGGGAGTAAGTCACCCCCTATTCATCTTCTGGAGTGAAAGTGATAGGCTCGTGTTATAGGTTCTCACGATGAACAGTTGTCAAGACCTGTTTTCAATGCTTTTTTTTTCCATTAGAAGTATCTCCTCTAACTGAGGTGCCCTCTAAAATCACATTGATCTTAGGTAAGGCTTGAGTAGATTGGCTGGGCTCTTCTTTGTCTCGTTCCATATGGCATGTCCAAACAAGTTGCTTCAAATAACCATTGGCTATCAGCCTCTCAATCTCTTTTTCAACATGAAGCAATCTTTTATATCATGTCCTTTATCATTGTGGAAAAAACAAAACTTCTTGGAGGTGCATGTGTGTAGAGGCAACATCATAAGAGGTAGATATTGAACAAAATCTTTCCCTTTAATGGTTGTAAAGACTTTTATGAGAATGGCATTCAGGGTATTGTATATCTCCACTTAAAGTATTGCATGTGCTCTCTCATTGGCCTTTTTTTACCTTTCTTAGAATTATTTTCTCTGCTGAGAGAGTGATTTTATTTGAAAGGTTTCTCATTCTCAACCCCTTAGTAGAAACGAAAAGGCTCATGTCTCAACATACTAGCTTTTTTTACCCGTATATGATTTTGCATAACATGTTTTACCTTCAACATGCTTTTATCTATTATGGCATACAAGTCTAAGGAGAACGTTACCTCACTTCACTTATCCTTTGAGGCTACTAACTCAATAAATTTCTCCACCTTGAACATTTCTTTGTCAAACCTCTTCAAATATGTCATAATGGATTCTCCTCCTGATTAAGTAACACCAAAGAGTTATGTGAAGCTTCTTTTGACAGGTATACTGGTGTTAAACCTTGACACAAGTTTAACATAAAGATCATTAAAATCCATGATAGAGCCTAGCTCCATGTTGTTATATCAGGCTTGTGATGACCCTTTAAAGGTTGTAGGGAGGATCTTGTACATAATATCACCATCTTAGATGACTAACTCAAGACTATTATGCATGTTTTGGACATGTTCTCGTGGATCTGTCAGACCATCGTAGTTGTCCAAAGTCATATTTGTGAAGATGTACTTCATAGAGATGAGGGTGTGCAAGACTCATCTAGATAAAGGTACTCCATTTATCTTATGAGGATCATAGACTTCATCTTGAATATATTTACCAACCAAACTTCTCCTCGAATGTTTTCTAATGAGCTCTAGGGAGCTGGAGAATTCTAGCGTGGAATGGCTAGATTAATAGCTAACTTTTATCCCATGGTGTCTAGAGAAATCACACCTAGAGTGACCATTTATTGGGAGAGCCTCACTTCGACGAGAACAACCTCTAGATGGGCTAGGAGATCGTTAGGGTGGAAAACTCTTCGTGTTGTTTTGCCCAACCTCCTCTGAATAATATAATTGTCTCCTAGCCAAGGAGACAGCTTATGGTTGAGAAGCTAGGACTGAGGGAGCTACATCATGTGTCAAGGCTTACTAGAGTGGCAAGGTCTAATGTTGCTCCTGGGTTACCAATATGGCTTGAGTAAGGGCTTGTACCTTGTTAATGAGTTGTTGAAACTCTAATGGAGTAGACATGCCAGCAACTGTAGGGAGGTTACTATCGCACCTCATCCTAGGGATATCTTGATTGACTACCATTAATAGTGGTTAGAGATGTCAAAAACTAGTTTAGGGAGAACAATTGATGGCTTTTTTTATTAGTTCCCCACAAATATGATGTTTCAAAATCTAATATGCCCAGGAAGAAGGTTTTTGAGTATTTGGACAATGGATAATCACCCGTTCATGTCAATATTCTCTTCTCAAGAGTTCATGAAATTGATGGTTGGTTGTAGAAGACCTAACACCTGCAAAACAATCCCTTTTGATGGGGTTTAGAGACTCTTAGATGATAAAGTCAATGACATTTAGTAAAAGATTGCAATAAATAAGAGAATGAGTTTTAAATTCTAAGAACAAAAATATTTGTTCTTGTTTTTATAGGATAAAGGCCTTAAAATACGAATACTTAGAGAATAAAAATTATAAACTTTTAACCTGGATGGTTAAAAGGATATATATATAGCCCTTGAACCTTGTCATGTTGCTTCAATAGAAAGGTTGGAGTGTTATTTCCTCCTAATAGCATTAATGAATGATAAATATCTTTTACACAATATTAATAAGAAATATATATCACTTACACAATATTAATGTAGATGAAAATATGATAGACATTTATAAGACTTTCATACACCTAGAGGTGTAGAGAGATGATTATTTTTTTATTTTTTTAACATTTTATATTAAGAGCTATAAGAATAAACAAAGTCTCGTGACCCAACATGGAGCTTATAATGATCGTCAGTTTCATACCCACTTGAACTTGGAAAGATGTCGTGCCCAAAAGTGATGGGTCTAGTAGCTTGTCAGACCCACATATACTTGGACTCAACATGTAAATGAACTCAAGAATATTGGGTCTGACAGCCCGTCAAACTCACATATACTTGGGCTCACTACATAACTAAATTTAAGGATATTGAATGTGGCAACTCTTCAAACTCATATGTACTTGAGTTCGGCATATAATTGAAACCAAGAATAATGGAAGCTTCTCAAATTTATATTTGTTTAGGCTCAATGCGTAGCTAATTCTATGATTTCAGATGGAGTGAATTAGTAAAGTTGTGGAGTGAATTAGTAAAGTTGTTATCCACCGAGGCTTATTCAACAAGAAGCCTGTTTGAGCAGCTTCAACAAGAACCCTGTTTGTTGCTCACTTGGAACTACCTGAAGATTCTCCTTTATTGCATATTGATGAATGCAAAGATTGAAAAGAAAAGAAAAAAGTAGTTAAAGAAACAAAACGATCAACAAGGTTTGAGGTATGTGAGGAACAAGGGCCATAGGGTCTATAGACATAAGCTTCGGTTACTTCTTTTCCAAATTGTGTTTGGATTAGCAAAAGAGAGGGACTCCCTACTCCTATAAAATCATGGAATCAATTTCCTGTTCTTTAATGAATCAAGGAATAATAAGAGCGCTTGCTAGGTCCTGTTTTTAGATCATATTTAATATGCTTAAAAGCCATCTGTGAGTACAAGTATATACTAGCATGTCTATCTATTCTGTTTATATGGGTAAAACTTGGGATTAGAATATGCATTAATCAGTGAAACATAAAATGAAGATGCAATAGCTTGTCAGCGTAAGAGTTACTTGTAGTCTTCTCAAACAACTTTAAGGAGAACTATGAGTAGAAAATAAACTACAATTAAAACTGACAGCCGACAGGTCAATTGTTCTATTTTTCGGTTCTCAAATACTCACGAATCATCAGCTTAAGATGCTCGGAGTCTTCAATTCCAGGATGCCAGCAGACATTGAAGTTCTTGTAAGCTTTACAGCAGTATCCCCCTCTCACAGCCTCCCCAGGCGTAACTGTACAAGTTCCTTGCGATTCACAACAAATCATTGAACTTCGATTTCAACCAAAGTTAAACTTTCAGGTTGAAAAGTACATTTGTTCCCTGCACATACATTGTTCTATGACCATACCACTGTCATAACATAAGAAAAACAAGGCATGCAGCTTAAAGATAATCAAAAACAGCAATGTCGTGCAATACAATTAACTTCTAGGCTAATCACGCTTGGATTTCTTTTTTCGGGGTTGTTCTCCAGATGTGGCCATATAATCTTCTGGATTGACATTCTCAAAAGACTTCTGCTTCCCAAACTCCTTTGCCTTTTTCTGCAAAACAACCAAATTCAAAGACATTTTAACAAAAATCATTAAGTAACATGGCATTCCATTTTCTGGAATTGTGAAATAACTTCATTATGACTGAAATATGCATGAGGCAGTAAAAATCAGAGCATGATGATTACAATACAAATCCTCTTCATTATTTCTGTACACAGAGCATATGGCATTACGATGAAATTGACATTTTATGATGACAAATTACCTTTAGTGACATGGCCATGGCAGCCACATCTTTGTTATTATCTGCATATGTGCTAGGATCCTCCTTTACGAGTTCCTGTGATTGTCACATACATTCCATGAAGGTTACATACGGTATAGAGAGAAGAAAAGAAAAGGAAAAATGATAAGATGCTTATCAGATGGGTATAACCAGCAGAAAGAGCTTCAGAAACGAACCTTGGGAGGAACAAAGGCGGCATCTCTTTTTCTTTTGTTTTCGGCTGTTTTTTCTAATTGCTTCTCTTGTTTTTCATGCCACTTCTTTGCTTGTTTCTTCTTGTCACTTAAAAAGTATTCTCCTGTCTCCAGTTGTATATCTTCCTGCAGGTACCACATTACATAGCATGCCAAATGGATATTAGTTATTCTGACAAGGACTAACTAAAAGTCAAAGAGAAAGACTAAGCTTCCGGTATTAACATCTGTGTGCAAGCATGAATTAATGCAAACAAATTCAAAATATGACACCTTCCAGCAATTGTGCTTGTCGAATTTAACCATTAGATTAGTAACAGAACTGGTGGCTTGACTCACCAAACTATATTCCCCGACAAAGAATTAAGCAACCTTGTGGCAAGAATTTTTATTTAATCTCCCACAAAACACAATTGCAGGAAAAAAAAAGTTGAAAAGGAGAAGAAAAACAAAAGGGTAATTTGAAACAAAGAGCGAGAGATAAAAGCATTCACAAGGAAATTGATTCTAGAACATTGCAGTAACAAGGCAAACAACTACCTCATGTAATCAGCATTCCTTGCATAGTTACCGTTACCAATATAAAATAAGTATTGAGGAGTTGCCAATACCGAGTCAATTACAAAAGAAAAGTTATCCAGTGGTCCTTAAGCAAGATAGCACTTTACACCATAAAACAAAAAACACAAAGGATTTTTTTTGAAAGGAAAGTCTTAGGAAAAAAAAAAGGAAAAGGAAAATGTGAAGTTTGCTGGTATCTTTGCCTGTTTAAGATTTCTATTCAGCAAAATCTATTTGTTTCCTTGAAAATAAATAAACCATGCATACAAAAATATATTGGAAGACAAAGCAGTGGTCTCACCATGCTAGGTTGTTGAGGAGGAGGGAATGGTGTGTCTTGTTTCTTCTTTTTACTCTTAACCTTCTTTTGTTTCACGGTCTTCCTGAAATTATCCATGTAATTCAGCAACAAAAATAAAGAAGATAGAAGGCAAGAGTGACTAAAATATGTGGGAACGGAAAAGATCATTTGATGGTACATACTTCTTATATTTAGGAAGGAACCTGTCCCAGTTCTCATTTTTAAGAGCAGGATCTTTTTCAAGTTCTTTCTTCATCATAAGAATCTACACATCATAAGGACACCAAGAGGTGAATAAAGGTTATCGACAGAGGGTATGTTGATAGATTTTTCAAGTGAAAACTCCATGCAAACAGGTATACAAGAAAAAACATCTATGGTAGAAAGAAATCATGAAAAAAACAACAAATATATATAGCATGCAATGCAAGTTGTTTTCACCTTTATATGGTATACGGGATGCATTTTATTTTGTATGCAGTCTTCAACAATTCTCCTGACTTGTTTTAAACCTTTAAATGAGCCCATAGCAGCAACAGTGTTTCCCTGATCAATCAAAGAAAAACATAAATAATTCTATTCATGGTGCTATACTTCTTCAATAACAGGAAAAAAATTATTTGGCTATCAAATTACAAGCAATAATTATCACCTGAACTAGAATATAGCAGCCTGTCAATAATTCTAGTGCCTGCACCAATATAAAATGATGACAAGCCAGTGAATACAAGATCCGCCTTTTGCTGGTTTTTGATTTTCAGGGGAAGAGGGTTGGGAACTTATAAAAAATTTCTAAAGCAAATAAACAGCACACACCTTCAAGGTTGATGAATTCGGGCCCACAAGGTTTTGTCTTCTTTTAACAAATCGTTCCTGCAAATAATAATAGAAAGCTGAATTTTCTCCTGAACTCTTGAATACAGGATTATTGGCAAATATTGAACAACAGATATAGTTATGATGTCAAATGTTTTGCAGTAAAGAATTTTTCCATATTCTTTTTTATAAAAAGATTTAGTTACCATAAAATGATACACAGCTTAAGACATTTAACATGTACCATACAACACATAATAATTACATGTTATCAATTATATGGAATAATTTAAGCACCTACCTTATTACGAATCATGTTGCCGATCTTGATGATGTCACAACTCATATCGTCATTCAAAATTTTGATCGCCTGTAAAATAAAAAATTAAAATAATCACTGTTGTAAAACCAATATAAAACTATCCCAAATGAGAAATATGCATCATATAGATTCAGCCTAACCCCCTAAAACACTGTCTATATGTTTTTAGTACCCCAGCCCACATGTACTGTATAGTCAGAACGGGAGACACATCAGCAGGAGCACAAGTACTACCCTGTAAGCAAATTTTTTGGTTGGATGTGAACCAAAACCATTAAACCTTTCTGTTCTTCTTTTATACTAACTAAACTAAACTGAAATAAACATAAAAATAGAATCAATGAGGACAATACACAAATACAAAGAAAAAAACTCTTTTTGGTCCTTTGAGCTTATACGTTTAGCTTATCCAGATGTGTTGAGCTGCAAAAGCAGTTTCGGCTTGGGCAACTGTAATTTGAGATTTCAAAGTCTATACAGGCTTCCAAAAAAAAAGAAAAAAAACCGTTCATATCTCTTCATAGAGTGAACCACTTCTGATTATATTGCCTAGTTTTGATACAAACATTCCAACACAGATAGTTCATGCCATTTAAATCCACCATTTGCACTAAGAAAAGCCCTCAAAACAACAACGGACAGCACAATCAAAACTATAGATAGCCATACTGCAAAACCAAACAAAAAATAGTTCATCTTACCTGAGGGGCAGGGACACTTCTCGACAAAAGCTTAATAAGATCCCTAGCTTTAACAATAATATAAGGATCCCTGGTCTTTATCGTAGTTTTAACCGTCATTGACCCCTCATTCTAACCGCCAACAAACAAAAAAACATAAAATCATTAAAGAGCAAAATAAATTTCAATAGAGCCACAACACAAATTAAAAGAAAAAAAAACTAACCTTATTAAGTTCGCAATCAATGCCAAACTCTTTTAACGCAGATTTCACCATCGGCCATGCGTCCGTCAAGTACTTCTCTGCCAATTAAATTAAAAAAATTAATTTAGCGTAAATTGAATTTAGTTGGGGTTGAAGTAGAGGAACATAACTTACCGCGATATTTAGGGAAAAGAGTGGAGAAAGAGCTGACATCGACCATTCCACCTTGATTCCAAGACGGGTCAAATTTTTCAATCTTCCAACGGTCAATATTAGGGTCTTCATCCCATGGTTTTGGCTTATCATGTTTTCCTTTGTGCTTTGGTTTCTTTGTGTTTGATATATCTGTGTTTTCTGCTCCGTCTGCCTCCATTTTTTTAGATGGTGGAGGCTGGAAACCCTAGTTTAGATAGTTACCGCAAAACGTCTCTGTTTCTTCTTCGAAGGATTTGGATTATTTATACGTGCGAGGGATGGAGGACGTTTATTTCTTATTGGGCCCGGTCCAAAATCTCTTAGCATTAGGATACTTCTAGATAACACGTTAGATCCAAACTAGTAGCATTGCTCCGCTGCTGCGTGATGAAGCAAGTTTTTTTATGTAAAAAAAAAGTGTTGTTAATTTTTTATTATAAATAAAAATTTTAATTATAAATTGAAAAACTGATACGTGTATTATAAAATAAATTAAAAATTATATATATTAAAAATAATAATAAACTTAGTAATTCAAACTTAAAGATTGAAGATTGAGTTAGAAACTGAGATAGATATATGTATTAAAATATTTAATTTTGTGTTATTTTCAATAAAAAAGTTTTAAAAATCAAAAATATATTTTTGATGTGTTCAGATGCATCCATTCCAAAATATTTTATCAAATTGACTTGATTTTTTTAAAAAAAAATCAAAATAAAATATAAAGAATAAAATGGACAAAGAAACTAAAAATAAAATAATAAGGGACGAACTAAAAAGTGAAATAAATTTTGGTTTCTAAATACTAAATAAATCTTGAAAAAAAAAGGAGGAGGCCACCATTTGATGAAAAAATCATAGCCTCCATCTTATTCCCCTTGTAAAAAAGACAAATAAATAAATAAAATCTAGCCTCCCTTTTCCTACAAAAATAGGTTTGCTTAATTGTTTCATAAAAATTAAATTACACTGAGAGATATCACGCCCAGTGATATTCCCACCAAAATAGGTTTACTCTGTTGTCTCTATCTTATTTATTTTAAGATATAATTTGAGGTGTTGTTTATTTGTTGGAAAGTAGTTTTTTTAAAAAAATAAATTATGAGAAAGTAAATTCCAGAAAAGTGAATTATTTTCTGATATTTGATAGCTTAATAAAAAATAAGTTGGAAAACACTTTCCAGAGTTTGGTTATGTCATGGAAAATGAGCTGAATAATAACTTATTAATGTTTTATTTTTTCAAGTTTATTAAAATAATGAGGAATAAATCTGACAAATTAAAAAGTTAAATGAGAATGAAATTGAAAAAAAATATAATTTCATACATTATCTCAAATAAAATAAATAATAATCAAAATAATAGAGATCAAATCTAACAAATAAAAAATATTGAAAGATGAAGAAATTAAAATAATAATAATTACCTTTTCATAAATTATTTCAAATAAATAAGTAACAATCAAAAGAATGGGGACCAAATTTGATAGATAAAAAATTTCAATTAAAAAATGATAAAGAAAAAGTAAATAATTATTATAAAAATAAGAACTAAAGTTAATATAAAAATTAAATTCTAAGGGATGAAATTAAAAAAACAATATTCAAAACAAAATATATATACCAATAAAAAATTTGAGGACTAAATTTAATATAATGAGCAAATAATATGACATTTCTAAATTTTTCACAACTTTCAGAAAGTGTTTTCTGTCCAAAATAAAAGGAAAACACTTTCTTAAAAACCAACTTAAATTTTCATTTGACTAGAAAATATTTTCTGTTGACCAACTTTTTTAATAACAAACAAACACATAAAATTTTAAAAAATAGTTTTCAGAAAACTATTTTTTTTCAAACAAACATCCCTAGGTGTGTGTAAGTTAACTAGCGAAAAATATAATTGAGTTCTACTAATTAATGATACTCACAAATCTAAGAGTGTAATTAATCTAAGAGTATAATTAATTTATGTTAATGTTTATTACATGACATGCTGAATTTATATGAGAGGAGAGTGTTCTGGATTACTGTTTACGAATTCTCTCTAGAGGATGACAAGCAATTATATGAGTTTCTGTTTTGAGTTTTGTTTAACTTCATTTTTTATACAATAAAAGGTCCTAATGCTATGAAATTTTTTTTTTTAAAGATTAACGTGGGTGTTCGGGTCAATTTGCATGTACCTCGATTAATCTCACGGGTCCTGAAGTTAATGACCCTCTAAATCTCTAGTGGCTCTAAGTTTGTGAAACTCGAACTGGTAACCTGTAAAAAATAAATTTAGAGTCTGACCAGTAAAATTATACCCCTCTAGGTTAAGTAATTATGATATTTAAGACAAGTATAAACATTATTTGGTTTATGATTCTTTCAGCTAAAAGTTATTGTGTCTCCCCGCATACATAATCATATATTATAACGTCACAATAAACAGAAATGATTGATAGGAGGGATCGGCAGTGAAGGAGGAAAGAACTTGCTTAGCAAATAAGATAATTTTGTAGCATTCAAGGTTTATCTATACGTAAAACCTAAGTTTTCAAACTTAATTATCTGAAAACAAAATTTAATTATATTGGAGGAATGAAAAGAATTAATAATTTGTAAATATATATAAACATAACAATACCCACACATTATTTATAAAATTAAAAGAAAACAATTTTGAATACTAACCTTCAACCTATTGATTGGTAGCTACACTTAATTTGTGAATGCAAGAAAATTTATGATTACAAAGATATTTAAGATATTGGTTAAAAAAAATCAAGAAAGAAGAAGACGGATGTTGCTTTTTAACTCAAAGCAATTAGGGTTATTTACTTTTAAAAAAAGATAGATAAGTTACGAATTAAATTTTTTCTTACAAAAACTTTAGAAATAAAAAATAATATACATTATCTATGGAGACTTGTTCTTTATGTCCTTCATGTTTTGAAATGACAAAAAATCAATCTAAAATTATTTCAAATATAAATTTATTTTTATGTCTTTCCCGGTCTCTTTAACAAAACATGTTTTTATACTTTTTGTATATATTTTTCTATCCTAGAACACTAATCAAACACAATCCAAGAGACATCAACACTTCGGCTTGTTTGAGATTGTGGTAGGGGTGGCGGTTTAAAGTACTTTTCACTTAGAAATGCATCAAAATAAGGTTTTTTTATTTTTTTAAAATTATTTTTGACATCAGCACATCAAAACGATCTAAAAACATAAAAAAATTATTTTAAACAAAAAAAATTTAAAATTTTTAAAAACATGATTTTAGAAAGTTTTTCTTTAACCCCAGTCTGATCATCCCAACCCAACAAGAATGGTTTCCCACACTATTCCCCCTAGAGAGTTGATTCCATGAGGATCTACTTGGTTGATTAGGATGCAACTTGTCCTTGTATCACCACCTTGCCTTATCATAGTTACAAGACACTTGGCAAGGGCTATCAGACCCAACTTATCTGAATATAATAGACACCTTCTAGTCTTCCACCATCTGCAGACCCAATGAATGCTCCTATAATGAGACTAGGTATGTAATATTCTTAGTACCCTATATTTCCATGAAAGTAATTGCACTCCTTCAAGTATAAATGCAAGAAGAGAGCATTTATATTTCAACAAGAACATTTTATGCTACTTAAATAAATAATTTTTTTCATATTTCTCTCGGTCAATTAATTCCTTATATAAGAAATATTTCCTTCTTTCTCTAAGTTCTCTGTAAATACAAGGGAGTTATTTTGCAGGATTGTGTTGGCCTAACAAGTCCAATCCATTTTTAAAAGTCAACAACTCCCATAAAACCTCAAATCACCTTTTCTAGGCCCATTAACATCCTAAATGAGCTAAGTCCATCATTTTATACTGGTTCGAAATTTATTTTTTAAAATATTTTTATTTAAAAAGTATCAAAATAATATTTTTTATTTTTTAAAAAAATATTTTTGATATCAGCATATTAAAATAATCTAAAAATACTAAAAAATATTAATTTGAAGTAAAGAGAAAAATAAAAAAAAATTAATTTTTTTCAAAAACGCTTTTGAAACGCAAAAATAAAGAGGTTATACACAAATCTAATCAAATATGAAGGATTTCATTGTATTTGTTAAAATTTATTTTTATAAATTGCAATGTTTTGTTAGGTATACACAAATTGAGTTATATCTAAAAAAAAGCATCGTAATTTCTTATATTTCGATTATGATAATAAGTGTGTTTTCTAAGGTATTTATAAAGAGATTTTTTTATTCCTAGCACATAAAAAATGAAAATAATGATGGCAGCTTCTTTTTCATAATGAATGCTGAAAAATATTGGAAACGCAATTGAAAGTTCAAATCTATATCTTATCAAATGCACTTACTTGTAATAGAGATTGGAGATTCATAATGGAAAACAACTATAAATTTTTGGCACAACACACCGTTATATTTTTCACAAGAAACCATGGAAATTAATTATTTTAATTAATCAAATATTTTTTTATAAAAACAGAAAAAATATGTTTTAGAAATAAACACAAAAAAAATATAAATTTTAGATAAAACAAACAAACCCTAGCTTTTGTATTTTGTTTTTTAATTTTCCCACAATTTTTATATAGCCCAACTGTGCTTAAGTTTGACCCTTTCTTAAAACTTCAGGTTGCAATCCAAAGGTCAGATTCAAACCAAATCTGGCCTCTTTCCCTGAGAAAGTTTGGTAGCTTTTAAGTCGGCTCATTCACATTCAATGTATGATAACAAAATCAAAAGTCAGATCCGGCTCAGATTCCAATTAATCAAAGTCGTATCTTTCATCACATTTGATCCCCCCACCAGTCCAGATTTTTCTTTACCTTTTTGTTTCCTTGTGTTCTTCTTTTCCCCACTCAAGCAAAGTATTTTCCCCAAGTTTTTAAATGCTCTTTTAAAATCTATTTAGAAGTCAAAAAAATCCATTTAACTTCTTAATAATATTGTGGTTGCGGTTAAAATTAAAAATTATTTTAAAACGTTTGGTTAATGCTCACCGCATTTTTTTTCACGTGGACCCCACTTAAAAACTGAGGACCAACCTCAGTTTGTGAAAAGCAACTTACCATTGCTTTTCGTTGCTGTGCTCTGCTTTTCATTGTTGTGCTCTCCTCTCTCTCTCTCTCACCAAAGACTGTATAAATTTAATTAACATTGCAAACTTTCCGAGCGCTGTTTTGCCATGGAGCAAAAATATGAGTTTTCAATAAAATGAAGACTATTTGTCAAAAGTAACTGAAGTAACATGTTTTTGTTTTACTTTTTTTTTATAATGGTATTACTAAAATAATCTCTTAAAAAAAACTTTTTTGTGCAGAGGCTGTGTTGTGTTGTAATTTTCTTTTTACATGAACATTAAAAATGCTTGAATACCTTTAGAATTGAATTTCTTATTTTACACCTCAAACTTGTTTGTGTTTTTTTTATATTTTTTACATTTACATGTGTTACCTGAATTATCACTGACTTATTTTTTTATTTAATTTTTATTTTTATTTTAATTAATATTATTTTTTATTATATTTTTTTTAAATAGTTTGATGGGACACTGAAAAGCTTTTATTAACATACAAGGATTATGTAATCATAATTATAAAATAATAATGTTTTGCCATTATATATATAGATATATGTCCTTTTAGGTAATTTTACAATCAAACATCATACAAAAAGCATATTAACCAAACACAAGAAACTGTTTTTTTTCAACCATAATTTTAACCGCAGTTTTAACCAAATACATCAAATTTTAAAATGAACCTCACAAAAAGCACTTTTTATTAAACTGTTTTTTTTAAAACCATAACCACAAAAGCAACCACAATACCAAACAGACTCTTAATCCCCACACCAGTCCAGATTTTTCTTTACCTTTTTGTTTCCTTGTGTTCTTCTTGTCCCCACTCAAGCAAAGTATTTTCCCCGAGTTTTTAAATGCTCTTTTAAAATCTATTTAGAAGTCAAGAAAATCCATTTAACTTCTTAATAATATTTTTTTTTTCAATAGTAAATGGCATTTTCAAGCCAGTTTTATTTGGGAGTGTGGTTGCAATTACTTTTCAAAGTGTTTTTTTATTTATAAATGTATTAAAATACTATTTTTTTATTTTTAAAAAATTATTTTTGACATCAGCTCATCAAAATGATATGAAAATATCAAAAAACTATTAATTTAAAGTAAAGAAAAAGATAAAATAAATTTAAATTTTTTTAAAAATACTTTTAAAATGCAAAAACAAATAGGGTCTAAAATGTTACATGCTAAATTTCATTTCATTTTATATTAGAAAACACACCTTCTCTCTTATTTCATATCAAAAACTTTTAGCGAGACAACAAAAATAGTCAAACACAAAAAAGAAACTAAAATCTAAAATCACATAAAATAATGATACCTTCTTTAAAAATGTTATAATTAACAAAGAAACTAAAAGAAAATAGGGTTTTACTTTGTTTTTATTGTTCATCCTCCCATAAATTATTATTCCTAACACTGTATAATATATAAATTTTCTTCCTCGATCCCTTAAATTATTTTTTTAGTTGAATTTGCTCATCCAGTTTTTGTGTTTCTTTAAATCATTATTCCTAACACTGTATAATATGTAAATTTTCTTCCTCAATCCCGTAAATTATTTTTATATTTCAATTTGGTCATCTAGTTTTTGTGTTTTTTTCAATTTGGTTCTTGAAAGTTTTTGTTATTGTTGTACTAAGTTTTTCTATTCTCTTAGGGTTGCGTATTATCGCATGCCCAAGATGTCGAGAATTGTCTCGGGATTGAATGACATGTTGATTTTATATGGAAGGATTTTTTGTTATTTTAAAAAAAAACAAAATTAAAGGAACAAGGACCAAAATTGACATTAACATACAACTGATAATCATCTTTCGTGTTTATTGTTCAAAAGTGTGTAAATCTACACTTTAATCCCTTGATTTTAATTTTTTCTTACATTGGGCCCTTTTTTTTTGGATTTTTTGATTTGATCCTAAACTTTATTTATTTTATGTTTTAGTCCCTAGATCTTGAGATAGGAAGGAAAGTCACCAAAAAAATCTTGATGAGAGAGAAAGCTCTTGAGTGGTCGGATTTTGGTCACCAATAAATTTGATTTTGGTGTATAAGGATTCACCTTTGAGAGATGAACTCTGTTATAACCCAATTTTGACCCGTTGGTTTTTAATTTAATTTTACAGAGGTTAAAATATAAAATTAAAATATCAGGAATTTATTTTGATGAAAAGTGTGATTTATCAACTTGTACGAAAACTAGGGATTACAATGTGCTTTTGTCATTCTATCCTTATCATCAAGATAAGGATAATTACCCGCTTTCGAATTTGATTCTTAATCAAATTCAAATTTCAAAGAAAAGAACGAGTTTGTTTGGAACTTTGTTTTTCACAAGTGATGAGACTCTTGCACTATAAATATAGATCTTAGTATATGCATACAGGGTCCATTACAAGAAACCATAGGGGGGACATTAAAAAAAACAAAGGAAACATTACAAAAAACCAAAAAAAAAATGAAAACAAAAGAAAAAAACAACCAAAAAAACCTTAAAGCCTATCATCCCTAGAATTGGCCGCTGACCCTCCTGGATTTTCACCATTTTTGTTCCCTGGTTTAGAACCAACATTCGCCTCCTCTCTCAGCGGCTCCTCTCCCCAGAACAAGGAAAAAACCACTGACCACGCCTCCATCTTCTATTCTCCGCTGCAAGAAAAAAGAGGGCACACCTTCACTGTTCTCTTCCCCTCTCTCTGCCATTTTCCTTCTCCTTCCATTAGCCGCGAGCAGCAACAGACCCATAAACAGGAGGAACAGAGGAAAGGCACCATAGATAAACGGACAACTCGGGGACAAGTGCACTAAACTAGAAGAGAAAAACAAATGAAAAAGAAACTAAGACGGAGAAAAAAAATGAAAGAAAAGAAGTGAACAGAGGGAACCAAAACAACACAAAGACAAAAGGAGCAAACACCAAAAACACTAAACAACGACAACACTGCCTCTATCTCCTCCACTTGAAAGAACAAAGACCTATTACCCTAAAGAGACCCTTCAACCACCAACAATCATCTTCCCCAGCCACCGCGAGCATGCACCAGCCAGCAGCAGCAAATGAGGTTTAGCAACTGTTAGCAACAATAGCAGCAACATGCAGCTCCAGGATGACAACACCATCGAGAACAGCAAGAGATTGTCAACCGGGAGCAGCGCACGATCGTCCCACATCTTCATCCCCAGCAACAAGCACCTGCACTAGCCAGGTAAGTTAATCTCGTTCCCTCCATGCAAAATTTAATTAACGATTTACTGTAGCAAGTGTGCGTGAACAGTTCACGCACGCTTGAATATAAAAGAAAATCGTACGGGTTGAGTTGGACTCACCCTAAAAATAAATAAAAATAAAAAATAAAAGTAAAAATAGTTTTGTTTTCTTAAAACTTAAATTTTACGGGTTTATTCACTTGCGTCAGAGTCAGAAGTACCGCAATTTTTGGGTTGTGTAATATTTACCAACACTAGAGTTGTAAATATTCGTAAGTAAATGTTCACTAACATTAGAGTTAGGAACATTGTTAAAAAAAGAGAAAAACAAACTCGTAGTATTAATTTAAGACAAAACCAAAAATATAGTTTGCCTTAGGTAGGATGATTAAGGGGTGATAACATAATTATTAAACCCAGCCCGGTCTGACGAGTCGACCCAGTGGTTGGACCGGTTCGGGTTTGTTAAAAGACCGGCAGATGCAACAATCCGACAAAACCCGGGCGACCCGGCAGGTCGACCCGGGAGAACCCAGACGAGACCCGGTGTTTTTTTTTCTTCAAATGTGGTTTCTGTCCTTCGACTTCTCTTCTTATTTCTTCATCTTCTCTACAATGAGCTGCTGTTTGCAAATGCTCCAGTCATCTATAGAAGCTGGCTCGATAAAGACAAGTTGGTTGAGAAGTTTGTTGCCATGTGCAAGGCCAGTCTTGGAAAAGAAACACATAAATGAATGGTTTATGCTGTTTCATTTTCAGACCTTTAATGCTACTAGAAAATAAGAATAATGCAGAAAACAAGCAAATCGCCATTGATAGTGATTCCTGCTATAGTTAGTTAATTTTCTGTGGTGAGCTGCTGCTTCATTTTGAAGAGCTGGATCTCTTGGTTTGGCCAATAGGCGGCTGAGGAAGAAGAAGGAAAGGCTCTCTAGTTTTGGCCAAAAGGCCAGGGGCATGACCGAGAGAGGGATGAGGGAAGTTGTGATCGGGCCCCTGTGGCAGCTGCTTTGACCAAGTGAAAAAGGAAGTTTTGCTGGTTCTGGGAGAGAAAATCCAAAGCAAGGGGGCGACTTGTTTTTATTTTTGGTAGAGATAGGGAAAATTTTAGGGCTTTATGTGTCCTTCTTTTAAAATTTTTTTCTTTTTAATTAAAAAAATAACATATTATTTTTTTAATGTGAAATAAAAAAAATATTTTTTAAAACTTTATTATTTATAACATATATAACTTATATTCACACGAATTTTTTCATATAAAATATTAATATTTTAATATTTTTTTAAAATTTTTCTGGGTTGACCCGAGTTGACCCGGGTTGACCCATAAAAACCAGGACCCGACTCCTTAATCAGGTCAATTCTCGGGCCGAGTTTAATAACTATGGGTGATAGTATCTTTCTTTTCACGTAACCAGTCCCGTGCCAAAGAATCTCTGTTGACTAGTTAAGGTTTCTAGTGACCATAACACTAGGTAACAACTCCTTAAACTATACATTTTCCCCTAAAAGAACAAAATTTTAGATATCTGTTCTTTTTTCATCAGAAATTTTTAATCGGTAGCCACGATATTTGGGTGTGACAAACTCAATGGAGGTGGCCACCTTTAATTATCTTTGAGAGATCGAAGGTAGGGAAGTTTTTTTTATTTGATTTGATATTTAATTTTTAGGCTGATTAGAATTTGTTTGTTGTTAAAAATGAGATTATGGATGTTCATGCAATGTTTTTTCTCATGTTTTAATTTGAAAAAAATAGGGGGAATCTAGGTTTCTAGGGTCCAAAAATTTGGACCTTGATTTTTCAGTCATTAGAGCAACCTTCGGATACTAAAAACTATGGCTAATAGACAACGTTAAAAAAAAAAATTGAAGTGAACTATGTGTCCTCCACCCTCTAAATAAACCAAGCGCGTGGGCCTGAGTTTCTAAACTCAAGTAGGCACACCTAAGTTTTCACTTAGGTTTTCATATGGGTCAGGCGCGCTTATCTAACCCATACATACTTGGCCTTAATGTTTTTAATCTCTTTTCCCCTTTTACCTTTTATAATTAGATTTTTTTTTACATAAACTTATTTAAATGATATTTATGTAATTATCCAATTATGTCATTATTTTCAAATAATAATACCATTTTTAAGGTAGTATTAACAATTACTTTTCAAATAATTATATACGAACCTAACATGCATAGTTTTCTAAATATGGATGAAATATCTATTTTTTTTATTGTAAATTTTTTATATTATTTTTTCTCAAGTTTGTTATTGTCATATTTCAAAAAGAAAAAATATATTCACTTTAAGATTATCAATTCGTTATTTTATTGTTTTTATTAAAAGTTTCTTTTAAGATCATGGTAATTTTTTTTTAAAAAAATAAAACTTCTGATAATATCAAATTTTGTCGAAAACAAAAAAAAAAGCATTGATAAGGGAAATAAGTTTTGATCATAAAGTATTTTTTTATATAGAAATAATCATTAAATTTTTTTTGGATATAAATTCTAATTGCTTATAATTTCTATAAAATAAACAACATGATTAAAAGATGTATTCTTGTTAAAAAATAATAATTAATGAGAATCAACAAGCAAGATCCAGTTAAAATTGTTCACTCATTTTAGAGAGAGAAGGTTTGAAAGTGAGTTTAGATAGAGACGAAGCTACTAGAGCCATAACTCCTCCGACCACCGTTAGATTTAACTCATTTTTAGATATGTTGAGCACCATACTCTCGTCTATCCGGTACCATTTGAAGGATATTACCGTCACAATATTTCTAGGAAAACTAAGTTCAAGGCACTCATGGTCGCCAACTTGTTTTGTCCTCATTCACTACTGGATCTGCTCCATTTTTTTAAGGGAGGTTCACCTGGATGTCCTTTTAGTTCTGAATGATGGAGATCAAATTCTAACAAGTTTGAAAAATCTTTTTCTCCTCGGACTAGCCACTGCCAGTTCTCAGGTCAGATTGCTCATTTGTAGATCACAGCTGATCTAATCGTTGAATTACTCTAATTTTTGTATATGTTATGCTACACTTGCTTACCCTGAGATGGACTATTGGATTTATCTAGTTTTAACTATATTGAAAGTATTGGTTCTTTGATTTTACTGCTCAAACATGACTACCAGTAACCTAAAAACCAGTCGACCGGTTGAAGAAACCCGAAAAATAGTCAATTGGATACCCACATAACCGACTGCCAACCCTACTATAGCCATCGAAAAACCCTCGAATACCACCCTCAACACATCAAACACCACCACCATAACCACCAAAACCATCCCCCAACCTCATCCAAACACTAAGACTACCTTAAACAACCACTAAAAAAACCAAACTTACCCCCACCCAAGTTTCCACCTTGGCTCACAAGAACAACACCACCCACAACCCTACCCCTAACACTTTATTGGCTAATAGAGTGAAGGACTTTAACTTTACAACCCATGCCAAGATAACCTCTTTTCCATAGCAAGATATTGGCACCATCTTGGACATTTCAGATAATATCATTGATGAAAGTACATTAAAATGGAACTGATGTCTGACGGGTTTCTTCACAGGCTATAAGATACCCTACCATACTGCCAATTCTATTGTTTTTCAAGTATAGAATAATTATGGCCTTGAGACTGTAATGACAACACAATAAGGTTGATTGATTTTTCAGTTTAAGAGTGAGAATGATGCTAACTCGATTATGGAGAAGGGACTATGAATGTTCAGCGGGAAATTCATTATCCTCCAACTATGGCACCCACATTTTGTTCTTGACAAGAATAAAATTTTAAAGGTACCCATATAGGTTCGCCTTTAAGGTCTACCTTTTTCACTTTGGAATAAGACAGGTCTAGGCATGGTTGCGAGTATAATGAGGAGACCATTGACCTATGATGAATAAACACTTAGTGGCACCTAACTTGACTATACTAGAGTATGTGTTAAATTGGATGCTTCATTACCCATGATCCATGTTTTCTAGCTACAATGTAGGTTATCTATAAAACCTATCATGGTTACGGTTGATTATGAATGGAATCCATAAGCTTGTGAGATTTGTAAAGTTTTTGGTTACTCGTGCAAGACATCAGTTAAAGCCCCAACCTTATCGGTAGAATACATGTTCAAGATAAAAAAAAAAGGATACTCTACAAGCTTGTAGCTCACTAATTATTATTGCTAAAGGGGTTACATCACCTTTAGTTGTTGCTACTGTAACAACAAAATTAGTAACTCAGACAAACAGATTAGGTGAAACAAATCAACCAATTCAGCATTGCCGGGAACTAGATGACCAGTTGAACACAACACTAGGGAGTTATTATCCTTGAAACCAGTCGGCTGGTTGAGACACTAAAGGAATCAGTCGACCGGTTAAAGCCACAGATCACTATTGAAGCAACTAAACCTACTGATGTTGAGAGGGATATGTTGAATGATGATGGGGGGGTTGGAAGCTGACTCGAATCATGACATATTACCTCTCGAGAAGGACCAATACCTATTCATTAGAATTGAAATATGTTTGAAGAACAAACATGCTACCTTCACTAGCAGTAGTGAAGCTAGCACTTCATCATTGATCAAGGGTTCTTTGGATTCTACCTCAGCACTTTCTTAGCCAAGTGAAACAAGTAAGCTCGATTCTTATAGTGCTTGTGAAACTAGACAAAGTAGGAAAAAGGAAAAAAAAATAGGCTTAAGGCCATCTGATTATTTTTCTTTATTTTTGATATCTTGTTTCCTACGTCTATGTATAATATAGAAAGTTGGAATATTTGGGTTCTTAATGGCTCGTCAAAATATAAAACAGTAAATGATTGGATTAATAATTATAATCTTAGTATAATAGGCATACTTGAGACTAAGATTGTATCTAATCATTGGGGAGGTTGAGGCAGCTATAAATCCTTCTTTGTGGCAATTTCTTTCTAATGTCTCTATTAATATTAATTATTGTATTCTAGTTGGATGGGATTCGATGGTATATAGTGTTATTTGCTTGTATTCTTTTCCACACTAGATAACATATGAGGTATCTAACTTGATTAATGGATGCTTCTTTGTTGTCACTTTTGTGTATGGTCTCAATACTTCTCTGGGATGTCAGGACCTCTGGGATTACTTGAGGTGTCGAGCTACTACATCTCAATCTATATAGTGGCTTACTTTAGGAGACTTTAATGCTATGTTGAGTTCTACTAATAAATGTGAGGGTGATCATACTTAGCATAGTCACATGGATTATTTTGGCATTGTGTTTAGGCAGTGAAACTGGTTAGAGTTCCTTATTCAGGCCTGAGATACACTTGGCACAATGGTCAACATGACATGTATACTATTTTTTAAAAGCTAGATTAGATCTTTGGTAACTCATGTTAGTTCTCTACTTGACCGACTACTTGTTCTAAATCTTACCTAGAGACTTCCCAGATCACAGTGCTATGATTATTCACTTTGCTGGTCCTCTTTCCAGTCTAAAAGCATCCTTTAAGTTCTTAAATCTATAGACTGACATGAATGATTTCTTAGGTTTAATAATGAGTACTTGGTAGACTTCCGTGGATGGTAACCGTATGTACAGGCTTACCAATAGACTTGAATTACTAAAGCCTAAGTTAAAGGTTTTGCATTGCCTACACATTAGTCACATCTCTAATCATGTAGTTGAGGTAAAGACAAAATAGCTACAACACTAACTCTTCTTGATGATACTCCTTAGTTTGACGAGTATCAGTGGGTAAAGAAAGAGCTTGCTATGAAGTTCTTTCAGTTAAGTAAGGATGAAGAAGCTTTTTACAAGCAAAGATCTTGAATTCAGTGGTTAAACCTGAGAGATAAAAACACCAAGTTCTAATCACTCCTCTAAAGACAAGTCAAGAATAGAATCCATTGGTTAATCAATAAGATAAGATCTTGGGTTCAAGATCAGTAGAGTCTGGGTTAATTAACAATTTGTTACTTCTAAAAGATACTTTCCACACACTCAACTATCACTTCAGATGATGATTCTCGTTTCTTTTCTAGTAGGATTCCTCCTAACATTACCCCTATTTTGGAATCATGCATCATAACTGATGAGATCAAGAAAGCCATATTTTTCATCACGAATGATAAGGCCTTAGTCCATATAGCTATACCAATACTCTACCTAGATGTGTTAATTCTACTAGGATTGCTTTGGTTCCTAAAATTGCAACACCCACCACTATGAATGACTTTAAACCTATCTCATGTTGTAACGTGATATATAAATGCATATATAAAGTCATTATAAGTAGGTTGAAGGAGATTTTTTTTCAAATATCACTGGTCCCACTCAAACTACCTTTGTTCCGGGTAAGAAAATATTGGATGCTATCTTATTGATTTAGGAGCTCATGCATAACTATCACTTTGTTAGTCATATGTTTAGACGTGCTTTGAAAATAGACATAAGGAAAGCTTTTGGTATGGTTAGTTTTGAAATTTATCCTTATGAGCTTAAGGGTTATTGGAGTCACTAGTGTCATGGTTATATAGATTGAGGTATGCATGTCTATAATTTATTTTTTCGTGGCCATGAATGAGGAGAGTCATGGTTTCTTCCCATCTTTTAAGGGTCTTCGATAGGGTGATCCTTTATCTCCTTACTTAATTGTTTTGGCTATAGAGGGCTTAAGAGGCATGTTTAGAGAGGCTTTATAAAACCCGAGGTTTAGATATCACTAGCGGTGTTAGAGGACTATCATTACTCACTTTTGCTTTGCGGATGATCTTATGATTTTCTTTCTGGCAAACATGGACTCAGTCAGGATAATGAGGAGGGCTTTTGATGATTTTGCAGGGTTGTTAGGGCTTGTTATAAATCCAGAAAAGAGTCATGTCTTCTTATTAGAAGTTGATGATGAGCTTGAGATCTCTTTGGAGACTCTTTTGGGTTTTAGACGTGGTCCCTACCAATCAGGTATCTAGGTGTCCTATTGATATCTACTAGACAAACACACACTGACTGCATGGCTTTGGTGGAGTGGATTTCTTCATGTTCAAATTGTGGGCCTCAATTTCTCTTATTTATATTGGGCATCTTTAACTAATCAAATTCGTTCTCTTCTCCATCCAAGTATATCGATCCTCTATGTTTATTATTCCTTACTCTATTATTAAGAGGATTAAGGGTATCCTCACTACTTTTCTTTGGAAATGCTACTCTCTCACACACTTAAGAACTAAGGTTGCCTTTGCTATATTTGTTATCCCCTTAATGAATGTGGTCTGTGTATTCAAAAAGGGTTCAAACTTGGAATAGATTAGCTATTCTCAAGCATATTTAGAGAATCTTTTAAAATATATCATTAGTCTGGTTAGGATGAGTTCATAATGTTCTTTTAAGAAATAGATCTTTCTAGCATGTTAGGCCTTCTTTAGTGTCCTCTTGGTTATGTAGGAAGATTCTTCTTAACAGAGATTGAAATGGAGAGAAGTTTGTCCTTTGTAATGGTGATGAGTCTATTACCTCTATATGGTTACACTATTGGTTTTTAGATAGGCAACGATTCTCAGTAACCTCTTGCTTTTCGGGGTTCTATCATCTACAAGGCTTCATTGGGATGCCAATGTCTCAGACATTATAAAGAAGGGTACTTGGGATTTTGATGTGATCCAAGCACCAAAGGATCCATTGGAGGTTCCGGTTGGTCCAATTACAAGGCTTAAAGCTAAGAGGTTCAAAGAGGCTTTCAATGGACTTCTTCAAGATATGTGGGCTAAGGTGGACTTTAAGAGAATATTAAATAATAAGGAGCAAGCCGTGATTAATTTGATTCATGTTCAAGAGGGGCTTGTTGGTGGAACCAATAGACCATTACACAAGGATTGAGAGAAGAAGACTAGATTCGGTTAGTTTGACCTTTCGCTACTTTTTTTTTTATCATAACTGGAGATACAAGTTGAATTTTGAGGTGATTCTAGTTGGGAAAGAAACTAGACTTCCATACCTTTCTAACGGTATATGGAACGCTTTCTAATTCTTTAAGACGAGAGAGAACCATCTATTTAAAGTTAGGCTTTGCTGCTGCCAGATAAAATGCGGAAATAACCAAACTTGTCTTATTAAATTAGTTGGGCTATTAAACTTTTTTTTATTTTATAAGGAAACACTTGTTTGGGTTTCAGACTTGTTTATTTTATTTATTTTAATTAGTTTGGGCTAGTTTTAGCTTGAGTTGATTATTATTTAAATTGGGTTTATATGTGACCCATTAGGGAAACTAGGGTTTTTTTGGCTTGGGGTATAAATACTATTGAGAATAATTTTCAGCACTATTTTTTTTTGCTAATAATATTCTAAATTTTGCCGACCTTTCGTTGTCAATCTTGGTTTTTGATTGAACTTTTAACTCTTCAAAGAAGTGACTAATCTTTGTTGTGAATTTATACTCCTTTTGTTCGTCTCCAAGTGTAGGCGTTGTGATTTGGTTGGTTTATAGTATTATTGCTTTGGAACATGTCTTCCATTGTGATAAACTCATCCTATTTTCAGCAAACTTAGATTAGATAGATCTTGGGTTTGCGAATTCCATTCAATTCTGCTAGGGTTTGCATCAGATTACCTATCGGGTAGTTTAGAGCTTCAGCTTATTTGGGACTTATTTCATTTTTACCCCAAAAATGTCTTTTCATATCATTATGTTTGGAAAGGTCATTCTTCATTGAGGTTCTTTATTGACTTAACATGGGAGATTTTTAGAGTCCAGACCCATATATTCTATGCATCCTGAGACACTCAATTACCCTCTAGCTTGTTTCTATGAGTTGTCTTTACACCATGTACATGTTGCATGCTTTCCAGATCATTCCATCTTTGATATGTATCCTTTGTGAGTCGCATGTTGAGACACATGACCACTTGTTCTTTTAATGCTCATTTTCTACTATAATTTGGGGTGTTATCACGAGCAAGACATTTCTAGGCTGACGTTCTATGACAAGGAAACCTCTACTACAATGGGTATACACGTACTTGAAAAAGAAGAAGAAGTTTTTGAATCTACTTGCTTGATTAGTCCTCTTAGCCACGATTTACTTCATTTGGTATGAGAGAAATAACCAAGTTTTCCATCAGATTTATCACCCTTATTAAGATGTATGCAAAGAGATTTTTTTTTAACTCATTTGGTCTCGTTTGATTGAGCTTGAATCAAGGTGTCAAATCTTAGCTGCCCTCGGGTCCATCTGGCACCTTCTAATGTTTTGAGGTTTCATTGCTTCTGTTGCTTCTCGATTTTGTTATTTTGCAGTGGTTGATTACTACTAGCTTACCTAGAAACCGGTAGACTGGTCAATAACTGTTTGTCTTGGCATTCTGTTATTTTTCATTTTTTATTTTCTTTTAGCTTTTTCTTCCTTTTCCAGTTGCTTTTGTACTTCTTAGGGCATGCCCCTCATACTTTTGTATAATTTTGTCCCTTCTGTACAATTACTCTTATAAAAAAAAAAACTATAGGATCTATTGAATATACTGATTGGACCTATTACAAAGGCAAAAGCCAATAGGAAAGAGGAATTTAATAGGCTAATTCATGATATTTGGGTCGAGCAAGCTTCAAAAACTCTTAAGGTGATGTCAAGCATAAAGTTAAGTTCTAAAAAGGATTAAGCCTTGATCAACATGAATTAAACAAGAAAGGGATCTATTTAATATGTACCACATATACAAATTGGGCCTCATTAAATACAAGCATAGACCTTGTACTCTATTCTTATTTAATTTTGGATTTAAATTAATTAGTTATATGGGTTTAATTTAAGCATAATATCTAATTGGGGTTATTTTATTCGTATTCAATTTTGGACTTAAGTTAGTTATGTGGGTTTAATTTAGGCTCATTGACTAATTAGAGTTTATTTTGTGAACATATTATGCAAATAGCATAAATAACATTGAAAAGACATGATTTTTATCAGCATTAAGAATTTAACATCGCAAGTGCTCTTCTTCAGGTTTTTCATTGAACTTCCATCACTTATCAAATATATCATTTTTGTGGTGTTTTAACTATACACTTTCAGTTCTTGGTTCAATAAATCATTGAGTTGAGGTTTTCTAATATGATTTTAATTCTCTTAGGTGAGTATAATAATTTTTTTTTATGGGTTATTAGGGTTAGACTTTTGGGTTCACATCAATTTGGTATCAAAGCTTGGCTCTAAAATCAAATTCACTATCTTTAATTTCTTGTTTTGTTTTTGTTTTTGTAATTGTTCAAACTTCATTTTCTTTTCATTTCAAGATTACAACATAGATAATTATTCTTTGCATCGAATCACTCCATATAGGTTTAAAATTCACCTTGTATGTATTCATCAAAATAGTTAGTGCAAATTAATATAGCTTGTGTTCTTAATTTCCTTTCTTTCAATTGTATTTTTCAGTTAATTGCATTTTGTAGTGAAAAAAAGAAATCATAAACGCAAGTTAAGAAGTTTAATCATGAATTTGTTTTGTTGATTTATTCTTCAAGATTTGTTTTTGTTGATTTTTGGTTTTTAATTTTCCATTTAAAATAGTTCTTGGTGCTAAACTTTCATCTTTACATTCCATTTAACTTAGATCAAACCTTATTCCTTTCTAATTTCATTTCTTTTGCTCTTTCTTCCTAAATTTCTTTGTCGTTTCTTGTTTTTTTTTTTTTTATCTTTCTTTGAATTCTGTAATTTGAACACTACATATTTTATTTTTGATTGAGTTTGTTTAGTTCAGTAATGAACTAAAAACGAGAAGTTAAGAGTGGAAAAAGATAAAAGAGTATGAGATTAATATTGAGAAAAGCTAAATCAAGAGTGAAAAACAAATGAAGTGACATATTTTTTTGTACAAACACGTAAGAGAGTGTGTAGGGTTTATTAAAAGCATCTTTTACAACTATTGATTATGTCTTCCAAGTACGAGTCAATATCAAAAAAGGAAAATGAGAACACATTCTTTGTGTTGCATGCAATGCAAAGAATGAAGATGAGGATGAAGGTGATCAAGCATGAATGGTTAATATAGGTATATTTAGGCATAACAGTGATAGGCATGATAGATGGATTATAAGGAATATTAGAGCCCGTGATGGTGTAGATAGGAGCTTTGAGAGTATTAAAATGGATCCCCTCGTTTCAAGGAAGAAAATGATCCATAAACCTACTTAGAGTGAGAGAATAAAGTAGAGATGATTTTTTTTTTGCCATAATTACTCTAAGGAGAAAATGTGAAAGTTATCAAAGAATGACCAAAGCCTAAGTTAATTATCGAGATAAGGAGTTTTCATGATTTAACTAGTTTTTATAGGTAATCTATTAAAGATTTTAGCACACTAGATCAACCACCCACTGAAATTGTTAAGAAATATATTGGTTTTAAATGAGGCACTGAATAAGAGCATACATTCAATTTGATTAAATGAATGTTATGTTTTGTACCTTTATTATCATTGCCTAAATTTTCTAAAACATTTGTAATTGAGTGTGATGCTTTAGGGATAGATGCTTTAGGGATAGATATTGAAGTTGTTTTAGTGTAGAAGAAGTGACTAATATACTATTTTAATGAAAAGCTAAATGGGGAAGCGTTGAACTACCCAACATATGACAAAGAGCTTTACGTGTTGGTTAGAACTTGGAGACTTAACAACATTACTTGTAGCCGAAAGAGTTCGTTATCCATACGAATCATAAATCTTTGAACCACTTGAAAGGAAAAAATAAGTTGAATAGAAAGCATGCCAAGTATGTTGAGTTCATTTAAACTTTTTCATATGTCATTAAATACAAACATGGACTTTGTACTCTATTCTTATTAGTTTTGGATTTAAGTTAGTTAGTTATGTGAGTTTAATTTAAGTCTAATATCTAATTAGAGTTATTTTATTCTTTTTTAGTTTTGAATTTAAGTCAGATAGTTATATGAATTTAATTTAGATCCGTTAGCTAATTATGATTTATTTTTTATTTCATATTATATAAGTAGATAAAATAACATTGAAAAAAAATGATTTTTTCTTTCAGTAAAATTTAAATAGCATGAGTGCTCTTTTTCTTTGGGTTCTTTATTGAACCTTCAGAACTTATCAAATCTATCATTTGTGTGGTGTTTTAACCATATACATTTGGTTTTGGTTCAAGAAATCATTATATTAGGAGTTTTTAATTTGAATTTAGCTTTCTTGGATCAGTATTCCAATTCTTGATTGTGATTTTTAATCGTTGGTCTTTTGGGTTCGCATCATTAATGAGAACAAGAGAATTTATATTGATAGTTATAATTTTTAAAAAGATTTAAACTATTATATTTGTGATAAAATTTATTTTTATTATTATATAATTAAATAAAAAAATTCAAAGAACATTTCATATTATGAAATTAAATATTTTAATGAGCATATATTTTTAAGCTTTTTATTTTAAAATTTAGTTAACAATAACAACTTTTTTTTTATGATTTATTGGTTTATGTAATATCAAAATTTTAATTAATTGTTTTATGATGGCAGTAAATACATTCACATTCTTCTCTTACTTTGAAAATTAATTTAGAATTGTACACGGAACATAGCATGGTAATTCGGCTATAGCACTCCCAGGGAAAACACGCAACGACAATTCAAAGAAAATAAAATAGGAAAGAAGAAACTTGGGCCCAAAGATTTTCGACTAAAGCCCAGTCAACAGACGAAAAAAACCCTAGCTTCGTTGAATACAGTGAAACGTGAAGATATTTACAACCGCATATTCCCCCATTCGCAACTATCCCTCTGTTCTCTCCATATATTGATGCGTCTCTCTTTCAGCTTCAAACACTGCTCGCTCATAAAGAGAGAGATCCTCTGGTAGTCTCTCTATCTTTCTCTTTCCCTCACATCTCTCGCAGCTAGCTCACTCTCTCATTTTCCATCTTCAGGTACCGTTTCTTTTCCATATCTAATCGATGTTAGTTTGTATTTTCTTAGATTTACACAGATCGTAATTATTTCCACTCTCTTTCTCTATTTTTTTCTTGTTGAATGTTTAATAACTTCTTTTTATCTCTGTAATCGCCTTTGATTTGCTTAGATTCTTCTTTGATTTCTAGATCCTAATTTTACTTATATATATCTCTGTAATCGCATGTGATTTTGACTGATTTTCTGAATGATTTTGCTGCAGTTACATCTGTAAAATTTGTTTAATTTTCTTTTTTAAATAAAATGCAGTTTTTTCGATAAACTTTGGTATTTTTGTGGTACTTTTATCATCGATGCTTCAATTTTGAAAATCTGTAGTTGCTTTTTGATCAGAGTATTTTCTTGGTGGATCTGTGAATTGTTTAGGCTGACCTTGTTGATATTTTGGTGACAGGTGTTTTCTTTTGTTTTTGATTATAATTTGGTGAAATTTTAAAGACTAGCCAAAATGGTAAGCTTTACTGTTGTTTTACTAAGTTCTCTTTTTTTTTTGTGGTTTACTATATGGCTGTAATTTATTTCTTAATTATCTACGCGACGGGATGTTATTTTGATATCTGCAGGTTAAGTTTACGGCAGAAGAGCTTCGGCGTATTATGGACTTCAAGCATAACATCCGTAATATGTCTGTTATTGCTCATGTTGACCATGGTAAAGTTTTGTCTCCTTCATCTGCTAAGTGAATGTGTCTCAGCATTTTTATTTTTTTTCACTGGAAACATTGTTGTGATTTTTATTAAGTTCACCCTGTATGTGCAGTAATAAGTTGTTCTTTTCTTGGTAGTAGCTGTCTTTTTATAATCTCCATATGGTTGGTTGTGTGAGATCAATCATAATGTCTGTTAATTGTTCTAGCATTAAAAACCAGGCGGCTAAAAACTAACTTCTATTTTTTGTATGACATGTGGTTGCTTGATTTAAATTGCTCAAGTTTTATCGCCCATTGACGTTGTGTAAGCAGTTGGGACTGTATTGAATACCTCATGTAGTTTTTCGAGCCAGTCTTTTTTTTTTTACGTCTGTGCTGCTATTTATGTGCTTATTGTACTTCAGTTTTTGAAAGTTCGTGCTTTTATGTGTGAAATTCTTTGTTGGGTTGGATTTGATCTTTGTTCCTTTGCAGGAAAATCAACTCTCACTGATTCTCTTGTTGCTGCTGCTGGTATCATTGCCCAAGAGGTTGCTGGTGATGTTCGAATGACTGATACCCGGGCAGATGAGGCAGAACGTGGTATCACAATCAAATCTACTGGCATCTCTCTATACTATGAGATGTCAGATGAATCCCTCAAGAGATACAAGGGAGAGAGGCATGGAAATGAGTATCTTATCAATCTTATAGACTCTCCAGGACACGTTGACTTTTCATCTGAGGTCACAGCTGCTCTTCGTATCACTGATGGCGCTCTGGTCGTTGTGGACTGTATTGAGGGTGTGTGTGTCCAGACTGAAACTGTGCTTCGACAGGCTTTGGGTGAGAGGATCAGGCCTGTCCTGACAGTTAACAAGATGGACAGGTGTTTCCTGGAGCTCCAGGTTGATGGAGAGGAGGCGTTTCAGACATTTTCTAGGGTTATTGAGAATGCCAATGTCATCATGGCAACCTATGAAGATCCCCTCCTTGGTGACTGTCAAGTCTACCCTGAGAAGGGTACCGTTGCTTTCTCTGCTGGTTTGCACGGCTGGGCTTTCACTTTGACCAACTTTGCCCAGATGTATGCCTCGAAGTTTGGAGTGGATGAGTCTAAGATGATGGAGAGGCTGTGGGGCGAGAACTTTTTTGATCCTGCTACCAAGAAGTGGACCACCAAGAACACTGGTTCTGCTACTTGCAAGCGTGGTTTTGTGCAGTTTTGTTATGAGCCAATCAAACAGATTATTAAAACGTGCATGAATGATCAGAAGGATAAATTGTGGCCCATGTTGCAAAAGCTTGGTGTTGTCATGAAGTCTGATGAGAAGGACTTGATGGGAAAGCCTCTGATGAAGCGTGTGATGCAGACCTGGCTGCCAGCAAGCACTGCTCTGCTTGAAATGATGATCTTTCACCTGCCCTCTCCTGCAACGGCTCAGAGATACCGTGTGGAGAACTTGTATGAGGGTCCCCTTGATGATGCTTATGCCAATGCTATCAGGAATTGTGACCCTAATGGCCCCCTCATGCTCTACGTGTCTAAGATGATTCCTGCTTCTGACAAGGGTAGGTTCTTTGCCTTTGGACGTGTTTTCGCTGGAAAGGTAACAACTGGTCTGAAGGTTAGGATCATGGGACCAAACTATGTGCCTGGTGAGAAGAAGGACTTGTATGTGAAGAGTGTGCAGAGGACTGTTATTTGGATGGGGAAGAGGCAAGAAACCGTTGAGGATGTGCCTTGTGGTAACACTGTTGCCTTGGTTGGATTGGATCAGTTCATCACTAAGAATGCCACTTTAACTAATGAAAAGGAAGTCGATGCCCACCCTATTCGTGCTATGAAGTTCTCTGTCTCGCCTGTTGTGCGTGTGGCCGTTCAGTGCAAGGTAGCATCTGACCTCCCCAAGCTGGTGGAAGGTCTGAAGCGTTTGGCCAAGTCTGATCCCATGGTTGTCTGTAGCATTGAGGAATCTGGAGAGCATATCATTGCTGGAGCTGGAGAGCTGCACCTTGAGATCTGTTTGAAGGATTTGCAGGATGATTTTATGGGTGGGGCAGAAATCATCAAGTCTGACCCTGTTGTGTCGTTCCGTGAGACTGTCATAGATAAGTCCTGCCGTGTGGTGATGAGCAAATCTCCTAACAAGCACAACCGTCTCTACATGGAGGCACGACCCATGGAAGAAGGGCTTGCAGAGGCTATTGATGATGGTCGAATTGGTCCAAGAGATGATCCAAAGATTCGTGGCAAGATCTTGTCCGAGGAGTTTGGTTGGGACAAGGATCTAGCAAAGAAAATCTGGTGCTTTGGTCCTGAGACCACTGGGCCAAACATGGTTGTGGATATGTGTAAGGGAGTTCAGTACCTTAATGAAATCAAGGATTCTGTTGTTGCTGGTTTCCAGTGGGCTTCAAAGGAAGGTGCCTTGGCTGAAGAAAACATGCGAGGTATCTGCTTTGAAGTCTGTGATGTGGTTCTTCATTCCGATGCCATTCACAGAGGTGGTGGGCAGGTCATTCCTACTGCCAGGAGGGTTATCTATGCCTCCCAGCTGACTGCCAAGCCCAGGCTCCTTGAGCCCGTGTACATGGTGGAGATCCAAGCCCCCGAGCAGGCTCTTGGTGGCATCTACAGTGTTCTTAACCAGAAACGTGGTCATGTGTTTGAAGAAATTCAGAGGCCCGGTACCCCCCTGTACAATATCAAGGCGTACCTCCCTGTTGTCGAGTCTTTTGGATTTTCCGGCACTTTGAGGGCTGCAACATCAGGACAGGCTTTCCCACAATGTGTTTTTGATCATTGGGACACGATGTCTTCTGATCCAATGGAAGCCGGTACACAAGCAGCACAGCTTGTTACAGAAATCAGGAAGCGAAAGGGTTTGAAGGAGCAGATGACCCCATTATCTGATTTCGAGGACAAGCTGTGAGCATTTCAGTTTCGTGCTCAAGAAACTTTGACGAGCACAGTTTGGTTCTTTTTTGCTGTACTAATTTTGTGATGTTTTTAAATTTTGTTACGGGGCAGTGGCGTAGTTGCCTGGCCTTTTGGAACAATTAGTATTTATTTTCTTTAAACACATTTTTATTTTCTCCTGTAAGAACTCTATGAATGTTGTGATTGTTTCTTTTCGTGTTTATGAATGCAAGCTCAAATTAGATTACAAAATAGCAAAAAAGCCCTTTTAGGTGTGCGGAGGGCGTCATAAGTGGTTTCTTTTCCTCGACCAATTTTGTGCTTCGTTGCAAAACAAGTGTAGGTTGTTACTGATCTGCTTTCTAGATGCAATAAATAAAAAAATTGAACTATTGAATATCTTGGGGATCCCCGACCCAGCTCTTTGGGGGAGAAGCTTATCGGGGTTGGACAACAAGCCAAAACGTGATTTAGATGCCAAAACGTGATTTAGATGTCACTAGGGCTTCGTGGTTTAGATGTCACTGCGCTTTGAATCTTACTAGATCCAATAATAATATTTATAATATAAATAATAATATTTAACTTATTTGTTTAAATTCTTATATTTTTTTAATTTTTTTAAAGAAATTTTGGTTTTTCTTCGATGGTAATAATAATATATTTTTAAATTTATTAATGATAACAACAACAACAACAATAATTTTTAATTTTACCTTTTAAATCAAATCTAAGGTTGTTTTTCAATATTGATAATAATTTATTTTCAAATTTATTAATTATTTTCTTAATAATATTAATTATAATAGAAATAATAATATCTATAATACAAATAATAATATTTTTAATATTAATACTATTAATTATAACAAAAATAATAATATTTTTAATTATAATAAAAATAACAATATTAAAAATAACAATACTTTTATAGCACAAATAATAATATTTAGAAACCTAAAACCGAAGAACCTTGGGTTCTGATGCCGGACCCAAGAGAATTGGGTCTGGAAAAAGGACACAAGCGAAATGGGTCCTGACGCAGGACCTATTAACCTTGAGTCCTGATTCGTGACCCGTCACCCTTGGGTCCTGACGCCGGACCCAAGAGAATTGGATCCGGAGACAGGACCCAAACGAAATGGGTCTTGACGCAGGACCCATTAACCTTGGGTCCTGATGCATGACCCATCACCCTTGGGTCCTCACGCTCCACCCAAGAGAATTGAGTCTTGACACAGTACCCACGAGAATTGGGTCTGGAGGTCGGACCTAAGCGAAATGGATTCTGACGCAAGACATATTAACCTTGAGTCTTGAGGCATGACCCATTACCTTTGGATCCTGACGCAGGACCAGAATTGGATCCGGACTCAGAACCCATTAGTCTTGGGATCGGACTCAGGACCTAAGAGAATTGGATCCTAACGCCTGACCCAAGCGAATTGGGTTCTAATGCAGGAGCCATTAGCCTTGAATCCTGACCCAAGACACAAGAGAATTGGGTCCGGACCTAGTGCTTTTGGGTACCCAAACTTATTGGGTCTTGTTGTGCAACCGGACCCAAAGTTATTTTGGGTTCTGCTCTAACAGGACCCACCAACAGGACCCAACACATAATTTATTTATGTATTGAATAATACATATACTTCAAAACTACTAAATAAAAAATCTAAAGATAATAAAACATTGATAAAACTTTGAATATCATACACTAATATCATAAAATTAAAATATCTTATATTACCCAAAATAATATTATATTATAATATTTATAAATTATTTCTTAATGAATTTTATTGTTAAAAAATTCTCTTATATAATACAAATATATAAAGTATATGATATGAATAAAAAATTTATTGAGAGCCTTATCACTTTAATATGATAATATTAGAGAAAAAACTTAAAAATTTTCAAAAATTTTTCAAAGAATTTTCGAAACGCAAAAACAAACATGCTTTAATAAGAAAAGTCAACACAACCTTAAATGAAAAAAAATTATGAGCACCCAACTTTTAAACAATATAAAAAAACTCCCATAAATTTATTTCCTCTTTATTATAGGGAAAAAAATTACAGGAGAGAAGAAAAAAAATTGAAAGCATTGGGTCTTGCTAGGGATAAGATCCGCGTTGATGGGTCCAACTGCGGTTGGACCCAAAGCTATTTTGGGTCCTTCTGGGGCAGGACCCAACTCGAATGGGTCTTGCCGGGTAAGACCCAACTTAACATATTCTTCTTGGGTCTGGCTGCGCAGCCAGATACAATCTCAATATATTTTAAAAAAATTAAAAAAACATAAAAAAAATATTAATTTGAAATAAAGAAAATAATAAAAAAATTTAAGTTTTTTTCAAACCATTTTTGAAACACAAAAACAAACATGCTTTAATAAGAAAATTCAACCCAAACTGAAATGAAAAAAAATTATCATCACCCAACTTTTGTATAATATATATAAAAAAAGGCACATTAATTTATATCCTCTTTACAGTATGAAAAAATAATCAATAAGAGAAAAGAAAAAAAAATCAAGAGGAAAAAAAATAAAATTGGAAATATCTTAAAATATTTTTTTAAAAATATATTAAGATAATATTTTTATTTTTTTAAATCTATTTTTTATATAATCACATCAAAATAATACAAAAACATCTTAATATGAATTAAGGAAAAAAATATTAATTTAAAGTAAAGAAAAAAATAAAAAATTGTTAATATTTTTTCAAAGCAGTTTTGAAAAACAAAAACAAACATGCTTCAATAAAAAAATTCAACCCAACCTGAAAAAAAAAACCTATCATCACCCAATTTTTATAGAATATAAAAAAAGATATTGGATCCAGTTGCCCAGCCAGACCCAACCCTTTTTTGGCACCTTTTGGAAATGTTATGGGCCTGGCTTGACAGCCAGACCCAATATCATTGGGTCAGGTTGTCAAGCCAGACCCCATAGCTTTTGGCAAAGAAGACAGAGCTCCTAGTTGCAATTTTTTTTACCAAAAACACAGTTGAGGAACACCTCCCAGGGCGCTACAGTGTTGTTCACAGTGAAAGCAGTCTTTGCCAACAGTATCATCCACAATGCAATGTGTCTGTGTCCACTCCCACGTGTTTTGAAAGAGCCGATAGGACTCACAATGCAATGTGTTTATGCCTACAGCAGGACTCAACGCTATTGACATGTTTTGGAATTGTTTTGGGCCTACTTTGGCAGCCAGACCCAACAACGTTGGGTCCCGCTACCAAGTTAGACCCAACAGCTTTTGGCAGAGAAGGCAACGCCTCCAACCATAATTTTTGACCAAAAACACAGCAGAGGAACGCCCCCCCTCAGGTGCTACAATGCCGTCCACACTGCAACTATGTAAGTCCACAATTAATTGTCTCTTGGTCCACAATGCATGTACAGTAAAACAACTGTGCAAGTACACAGTTAACTGTCTCTTGGTCCACAGTGCATGTAATAATAGAAATCCCACATATTTTAGAGTTTTGTTAATTTTCTCTTTTAATATAAAAAAAAGTGAGGATGAATTCAGGTTAATCTATTAAATTTATAATCAGAATTATCAATGCCCCATTATTTCCTTTTTAGTATAAAAAAGATGAGGATAAATTCGAGTTAATCCATTAAATTTGTAATCTGAATTATGGACTCGATATGAATGCTTGCTAATAATAAAAAAAACATAGTAAAAATTGAATGATATTGAATAAAATAATATCTAAACATATTTTTAATTAGTTTATGAATTTAATAAAATAATATACCTAGTATATTTAATTATAATCAAATAATTTTTAATAATTTACATCTAAATTTTTGGGAAAAAACAAAAAAAGTTATGTGAGTGAGCTTAGAAGGCCAAGTGTGCACGAGCCTTTAAAAAAAGCCAGGCATGTGGGCTCTCTTTTATTATTTTTCATTAAAAAATAAGCAAATGACACATCATTCGTTTACCAAAAATCCATTCACCGCAGAGGTGGTTTGGAAATCAAGGGGGTGTAGACTTCAAAATATATTTTTCTACCTGTTTTCATCTAAAAACATCTAATAATCACTATTAGAATATCAAAAAATCAATTTGTTAATCTAAAAACAATTCAAAAACACAAGATCAAACCATGGAAAAAATTATTTCTCAACCCCAATCTATATTCCCTAGCAAGATTAAGGTTTAAAAACATCTCATTAGGACCCTTTCTCGTCGAATATAACTCGTTGACACCAAAATCAATATTTGTTTTGTTGCTAGAATGTGACCAACAACTAACTTTCCTTCTATTTATTTTTACCATTTTTGAGTGACTTTCTATGTCCCATCTTAAACTTAGGAACTAAAATGTTAAGAAAATGACTTTTGGACCAAAATTAAAATTACAAAAACTATAAGGGACTATAAAGAAAGAAAAAAGAAAGTGGGAGGACAAAACATAACTTTCTCTCTCAAATTTGTGATTGACCATGCGATTTCTCCTTATTTTACACTTTGGTCCTCTTCTCTTGAATTTTATCCTTTTCTCATAAATTCTAACAAGTTGATTACCAATTTGATCACAAAAGACTGTCATTGAAAATAAAGTTAAACCGATAACTTTCTCTCACTTTCATAATTTTCAGGTGACTTTCTTTCTTCTCTCTCAAACTCAGGAATTGAAATGTTAAGAAAATGACTTTTGGATCATAATTAAAATTACCAAACTAAAGGGACTATAGAGGAAGAAAAAGGAAAGTTGGTGGACTAAAGAAAAGTTTTTAATGTGAATTTGAGATTGACCATGTAGTTTCTCCTTGTTTTACACTTTGATAATTTTCTGTTAAGTTTTGCCTTTTTCTAACAAACTTTAAGAAATTGAACATCAATTTAGTCATAAAAGGCTATCATTGAAAAAAAAAGTTTGAGAATAAAAATTATAATTGCTACAGTGAAAATGCTAGAAGTTTTAGAATAATGGCACTAGATTATTGACTCACGCTATGTTGTGGGTTGAATTATTTTTTTTTTAATGTAAAAAAAAATATTAGGCATTGTTAATGTTTTTTTTGGTAAAAAAACAATTATATGGGGGTGGACCTGATGTGACCTAATGTACTTGGCAAATATAAAAACAACTCGAACGACTAGTAAAAACATATTTTGACTAAAAATAATTTAAGACATCTTTTTTTTTAAAAAAAATATTGAGATGACAACATATTGGATCAACCTAGGTCAACTTGGGTTAATCAGTCAAATCTACAACCATGGCCATAAGTAATGCAAACCCCATGGATAAAGAGGTCCATAAACTCACAGTTAAATCGATCATTCTTAATAAAGCTAAATTTAGGCTTGTGATTGAACTTGACACAATGATAACCTGAATCAAGGTATCAAGACTATAGCAACTAAATCCCCAGCCAACACCTATGAAGAGACAAACGATTAGTATGGAAGACACCATGAAGTTTGGTTAGTTCTTCGATAAGTCAAAGTAGTTTAACAAAGAATCAAATTAAGAGAATCTTCTCTTATACCCACAATAGATGCTACAATGATGTATTATTCAACCTCTTAAAAAAATTATTGTCTTACAAAATAATTTTTATACTTGGAAAAAAATGAATCCTAGTTGATCTGATAGACTAACATCAATCCAATCTAAAATAAAACCCAAAATATCTCAATTAAGGCCTAAAACATGAAAAATGATAATTCTAAAAATCATTACTAAGTTGTCACACATGATAGAGTAAAAATACAATTATTGAATGAAATCCTTGCTTAAAAAAAGATCCTTAGCTGAATAACTCATGGTGTCGCCTTTTAAGACCCAAAACAAACAAGGAACTAATTCTTCCTTAGCCTCCTATGTTTCCATATATATTAAGGAATCCTCATATAGCTTGGGATTCATAAAACACATGGAAACAAATAAACCTCTAACAGTCAAAATTAATTAGCATGTGAAGTAGATAGATGAGGCATTTCTTGTACATAGATTAAATTGACCAAAGTCTAATCATAACGTGTTAAAGATGTAGCCTTTTTGAAATTCACTTTGGCCTAAATACTATGAATAAATCCATTGAATGCATCTTTGAGTTTCTTTTCTCTTGATCTTATAACTGGCTCAACTGAAACTTTTAATGGATCATTTTGATGTATTTTAGATCGTATCAATAAGACCATGATAACCCTACAAAAAAAATCAATATAAATTATGAAGGCTAATTCTCAATTAACCAATTTGAAATGATGAAATTTAAAAAAAGTCAATTAAAAAAATAACAAAAAAATAACATGAGTTAACCTACTAAACTTGCAATTCAGGTCATGAGAACAAGATAACCTTATAGAAATAAAAATAAATAAATTATGAAAACCAATTCTCAATCAACCCAATATTGTATGATGAAATTTCAAAAAATAAATTCAATTAAAAAAAGATAAAAAAAATAACCCATGTCAACCCGGGTTAACACATCAAACCTGTGACTTGGGTCATGAAACCGAGATGACCTCATAAAAACCAAACCAAGAAACAACCTAAGTTAACCTACCAAACCTGTGATTTTGGTCATGAAACTGAGATAACTCTATAAAAAGTAAAAAAAAAAATATGAAGCACAATTCTTAATTAGTCCAATGTTGAATGATGAAATTGAAAAGAAAATCAATGTAAAAGGACTAAAAAAATGATTCAAGTCTATCATGATCAACCTACCAAACCCATGATTCAAGTTATGAGTCCGAGATAATCTTATAGAAAGCAAAATAAAATAAATCATAAAGTCTAATTTCAAATCAATAAAATGTTGAATAATAAAATTAAAAAAAAATCAATCAAAAAAGGAAAAAAAATGAGTCAACCGGTTTAACTTGCCAAACCAGTGACCCAAATCATGAGGGTGTGATAACCTCATAAAAATTAAATTGAAACAAATCATGAAGTTCAATCCCCAATAAATCAAATGTTAAAGGATGGAATTGAAATTGATAAAAAAAAACATAAATTAGAAAAAAAAAAGCAAACAAAAAAAGATGAAATTAATATTGAAAAAAAATAATTTAAAATTATAAAAAATCACTATTGAATAGTGCTTTAAGATGGTGCCCAATAAAAGTGCCACATTTATGAAGTGCAGAATATTTAAGTTTGTATTTGTTATTCATAGGCTCTTTTATTCTTAGGCTAGTTAGATATACATTTTTCTTGAGTCCCTTTATTATTATGGGCTTATGCTTAGAAAGACTGAATAACGACTTTCTTTAGTTTTTTATTTTTTGAAAAAACTCATTTTTTCTTTTGACCCAGACTAGTACAGTATCCTGAGAACTTTTTTTATCAACAAATATATTTGGATATAGTTTATATAATTTATATCATTTTTTTTATGATTATGATAATATACACAAATGATGATTTAATCATACTCGCCTCTACCCTTAACAAGCCTAATTAATTATTATTTCTCTTTTTTATTTCATAGGTTATATTATTGATTTAGAGCCTATTTAACATTGGGGTTGTGTTTTGTCCCAATCATATTTTCAATTCTGCTTGGATATTTAACTATTGTGTGGTTTTGCATTGGACCTACCAAAAATTAAGTTTTGAACATTGGGTTTAAAAAAGCTAAAAATTGTAACTTCTCATTCACGAGAACCTACTTCTTGTTTATTACCGTTAGTATCCCACTCTATTTGACAAAAATAACCTCATCTCCCTCAAATCTTGCATCAACAAATCAATGATTTTGTTTTCTTTTCTTGATTCTTCATTTTCTCTTAAAAACAACCATTGTAATGCTTGTTCATTCTTCACCATCTCATGTTCACTTCTTCCTCTAACAATCTCTCTTAGGTTCGAGCTTTAACTACTCATATTTTGTTTGTATGCTCTCTCTTTATCTCTGTTATTTTTTCCTGTTTTTAGGGTTAAACGTCGATGTGGTGAGGAATCTACAACATTTTGGAACGTATGGAAGTGCATTTGTGATTTTTGTTTTCCAAATGAAAACTTTTTCTCTTCTTAGGGTTTTTGTGTTTCTAAAAAATTATTGAATTCATCTAGTAGCTAATGGTTGAGGTTAATTAAAATTTTCTCTTTTCAATTTATATTTTTTTTCTAAGCTAATTAAACCTCATAAACAACGACTTTAATTCATCGCCAAAAACCCATAGTACCTGGTTACACCTTAGTACAAAAAGAAAGGGAGGAGGAAAACGTAGAGGAATACAATAGTAAAAACACACACCTAAGGAAAAGTGACAAAAATCCAAACCAAAATGGTTTGTTAAGGTTGGACCATGACAAGCAGAAGAAGTTTGAGAAATGAAGCGAGAATAAAATAAATGAAAGGAATAAAGACTATGTAGATATTTGCAATTTCACAAATCTTATTGCTCATCCCTAACTCCTCCTTATTACATTGCTTATATGCATACTGCAGTCTACTACTACCCTGCTAAAATTCACCAACAGATTCTAACTAACAATAAATCAATCAATGACATGTTTAATTCTTCATTAATAACTAACAAACTAACCGCTTCTTATAACTAACATCTCTGCCATATGGAACAACTCTTTTCCCAGCTATTAACCATATTTTCCACGTGCTTTTTCCATCTACAACTAACTTTCATGCTATATTGTGACAATACCCCTTCGTTCAAATGATTCTTGTCTCAAAAATCAATATTGAACTTTGGAAATTGTTTGGATAGTTCTTCTAGCTCTTCCTATGTAGAATTATTTTATAGTAGATTTGACCAATGGATAAACCCCATGACAACTACTTGATTGCTCTTTTTCATCAACTTATTCCATACTCATCGATCTTGCCTTCTTCTACTGTAATTTCATTAATATTACGTTCTTCCACATTTAGGAGCCTATCCTCTTCTACTCCTTCTATCATATATATATTTCCTTCATGATACACCAATTTCCATATGCATACCTCTACCCACATCAAAGAAATATTCCTAACCTTCACCTCTCCTCGTATAAAGTTTTAGAGTTTTGTCTTGAACCATAAGGCAGTTTTATATATATATATATAAAACGGCTATAAGTCTTTGGTGGTGATTTACCTAGTTGTCGATCCATGTTATATAAGAGAGTAGTTCTTGGGTTAAATAGGCTATTCTCGACCATAACATTATTTGATTCCTCTTGCTATTTAGCTTGTTCAAAAGCTTATATCAATATTGTATGTTGGAGAGTCTTAAGTATTGGCCTTATATCCTTGTCATATCCTATTTTTTGGTTATTCCCAAATTCATTTTCTTTTCTTTTTTAAAAAAAAAACTACAACAATGCCGTTTTGAACGACACTGTTCTTCTTCTTTCCCTTTACATACTGAGGCATGGAAGAAGAGGTTTGTTCCCCTGTATTTTTCCTGCTTTCTCTCTTTCTCCCCACTTGCACAAACCCTGACAAAACCCACACCACACCCCCCACCTACCATTAGATGAAAAAATAGAGGGGACAAGCCTGCGGGCGGCCCTGAGGCGGCTGCCCAGTGGCTGCTCGGCCACCCTACCCCTATGCCATGACCGGACAAGGGTAATAGCTCTCTCTCCCCCTTTTCCTCCTTATAAATACCAGGGGAGAGAGATGAGAAAAGGGGTGAAATAGAGGGAAAAAAGAGAGAAAAAACGGAAAACAAAAACAAAAAAAAGGACAAAAAATAGAGGGAAGGTTGAGAAAAAAAAACAGAGGGAACCGAAGGACATTTTCACGTTTGGGAAAAACAAAAGGGGATGTCTGTTTGAGAACCAGAGAAGCTGAAAACACAGAAGAACAGAGAAGGAAGATATGAGCAAAGGAAAAGAACAGAAAAACAAGAAAACAGAGGAGAAGAGAAGAACAGTAACCTCCCTCTCTTTTGGTCTTTTTCTCTCTACCGTTAGAAGCAACACCGCCACCTCGAGCCACTGTCAACAACAACACCATCATCGTTAGAAATAGAAGAAGAAATAGAGAAGTGGGAGAACATAAGCAGGGAGAAGAAGAAATACAGAAAACACAGAGAAAGAAAAAAGAACCACTGGTTAGCAACCGTAATGCAACCGCCATCGCCACCAGCAGCACCGCTAGAAGGAACTGCTCGGTCTGTTTTCCCCTGCCCCTCTCTTCTTCCTTCTTCTTCATCGGCTCCCCGCCTTCACTGTTCTACAAAATGAACAGTGGAGAGTGAATTAATTCACTCTTCACTATTGACGTTGCATGTGAACAGTGGAGAGTGCTCCACTGTTCACTAGGCCGGACAACACCGACCCATACCAAAATACATTGGGCCAGGTCCGGGTTAATCAAAAAAAAATTAAAAATTTTCAAAAAATATTTTTTCAAAAAACTTTATGATTTTCCCGTGTATTTTTCTATCAATTTTATGCAATATTGGTTTGTATTTTTATACCATAAAGATACAAATTTAGTATTAAAATACCAGGCTTTCTCCGAAATATATATAAAAAATTACACAAAAAAATATGTCTTGCTTTCATGCATACGGCCAAGTCTCTTAAATATTAAAAAAAATCATATTGTATTTTCATACAACAAAGAAAATTTCAAGAAAATTTAGCATGTATTTTTGGCTTTAATAACCAGTTTATTAAAGTCATGAGAACTAAGCCAACATTTCAAATATTCTAAAAAAATTATTTTGTTTTCTTTTAATATCTGGGATCACAAACTTACACGTAAGACGTACTCCTAATATTAAAATTAGTTCCTTTGGTTGGCATACAATGGTTAGGTTTTACCTGATAAGGACCTCCTTACTGAGAATGATTTTGTTTAAACCATAGACAGACCAATAGTTAGACCTTAGCATATATTAGACAATCAAATAATACAGCTTACCTTATGTAGGGTGTATTTGGGATGTTAATACCTTTTCTTTACGCAACCAGTCCCCATGCCCGATCTCTAAGATCAGTTAGAGTTTCTAGGGATCTTGTGGACTAAACTTTGTTTTTTTCTTATCATTGTGTTTTATTGTTTGGTTTGCGTGTTTACTGTTAATATGAATTTTCTGTATTTATTTTCTTATGCGCTTTTAATTCTGTACATATTTGTTCATACATTATATAGAATTGTTGCATGCATCACACACTTTAATTTTTAAAAAGCTCACACAAGCTTATAAGTTAGGTGGGGGATTAACGATCTGCCCTACGAATATTGGTTAGGGTTCAAATGCGTGAAACACCTAACTCATATCTGAGTGCCTGCTCGGTAATGATGGGCATGCGTGCTTTAACCATTTCTTGTAACGTCTCTTTATTGTCTTTATAAAGATTGTCATTGGGCAGATATGAGACCCTTTTTGAGACCAGACATAAAGTCACTCATCATGTAATGACTTAAAACCTATCCTTAGGGTATAAGCTCCCTAATATAGTCATCCATACCCAATGCGCATGTATATACATTTGCATCCACACTCATACATCAATTCACTGTAATAACATACATGCATGTCAGGTTGAAATATAGGTCCCTAAAGAGTCTACAACACCCGACTTCGAGCGAAAAACATGAAAGATGAAGAGCGTGCTCACTGTGACGCTCATTTTCAAGAAGAGTTGGAGTCTTTGAAGACAAGCGTGGCTCGCCTCACTAGCTTACTCGAGCAAACACGAAATACCTCTGGTGAAGGTTCTTTTAACCGACCCGTCATCTTTAATCAAACTCCAACAACAGCTCAACATGAAGAAATAATGAGTGAACATGGTCAGGAGCCTCAATATAATCCAGAATTTGTGCAGTCAGCGTCACCTACACCAGCCCCGACAATTATGAATGCATTTGACAACGAGTCCCTTAAGGCCAAGTCATCTGATAGCATTGATCTAGATAAGATGGCGGTGTTGGAAGCAAGAATCAGAGTTATTGAAGGGGTAGACTTATATGACCCAGTAAGGGCAGCAGAGATGTGTCTGGTCCTAAATATGGTTGTCCCGAAGAAGTTTCGTGTTCCTGAATTCATCAAATATAGTAGAACACAATGTCCCATGACCTAGCTTAAGTTCTACTACAATAAAATGGCAGAAGTAGTACATGATGAAAACTACCGATGCACTTTTTTCAGGATAGCTTAAATGAGGCTACATTGAGCTGGTATATGAGATTGAACAATACAAAGATCCGAAAATGGAAAGATTTGGGGGATGCTTTTGTTAAGCAGTACAAGTACAACATAGACATTGTTCCTGCCAGAACCAGTTTGTCCCATCTGGAGGAAGGGGATAAAGAAAGTATAAGGGAATAAGCTCAAAGATGGCGGGAATTGGCTACTCAAGTGCCTCCCCCACTTTTGGACAAAAAGATGGTCAATTTATTTGCTGACACACTCAAGGCACCATACTATGAACATGTGATAGGTAGCTCAGCTCAACAATTTACTGACGTTGTGGTAGTATGTGAGCGTATAGAGTAAGGCATCAAGAGTGGTAGAATTTCTGCAACCATCAAGAAAAGAGGCTTCGAAAGGAAAGAGGCTAACCATGTTGGAGATGGCTACAGGGGTAGAGAAAACCCATCCCAAAACTACCACACTCCATCCCAAATTACCAACATAAAAAAACTTGATCCCCAAAACTTTCAAGCCAAAAGCCAAATTGAAAATTACCAAAAGGTTCAAGAACTACCTTCATTACCACTACCCCTGAATGAGATGTACCAGAAGTTGTTAAGCAATGGGCATGTAGCTCCCGAACCTCTGGCACCTTCGCAGCCACCTTACCCCAGCTGGTACAAGAGCTTATTTGCGAATACCATGCTGGTGTTGCTGGACATAACATCCATACTTGCAACGCTTTCAAGAGAAAGCTTCTGCAATTAATCAAGGTAGGGTGGTTAACATTTGAAGACACTATTAATGTAAACACGAACCCTCTACCTAATTGTCATAACCCAATTCTGGGTTATTCCCAAAAATCAATTTTTTCAAAACAAAAATCAAAAAATAAAATAAAGGCTGGCAACGTGGAGAAAGCAGACTGGTAAATCAAGCTGCAATTTTTGGAGGAAATTCAAGGCCTAATTGTACCCCATTATGCCCAAAAAAATAGAGAAAAAATGCAAATTCAAGGTCAAATTAAATGATTATTGGACGAATTTGCATAAAAATTAAGTCCAATGACGTAATTAAATTTTTAATAGGCCAATTTGATTTAATCATGGGCCAAATTAAATTTTAATTATGTTTAAGAATTAATTTGGGTCCAATTGAAGGATTTAATTAAGTGCAAGGACTTAATTACACTTTAAGCGGGTCAAAATTAATTTGAGGGCTTAATCGGTGAAAAATTAAGTTTGGGGGCCTAACTTGAACTTAATTGAAAGATTGGGATTTTGAAAGACCTAATGTTTACCAAGTTTTTGCACAAAAAAAAAAAAAAAACGGGTCACTTGTTCATCATCTTCCCCGCGAAGCCGCCCGAGTGGCCGACTTCAAGCCTTGTTTTCCGCCTCGTTTGTACCCGACATTCGACAAAACATGCACCAACATGTCCACCTAAAACACCTTTATCCTCGAGAATGGTCCGGTCGGGCCGAAAGACTTTGAGATGGCTCCGTTTATTGGCCCAAAGTGACCACCTCGGGCAGTCTGCGGCCTTGAACTGCCAAATTTGGCGGTTCGAGGTGCACACTTTGAACCAACGGCTTGGATTCCTCGGGTCGAATCAAGGGCTGAGACTTTTTCCCCGTTGAAGACAAGATTACCCTCTTTCCATCCCTATAAATAGGAGCCAATTTCATGCTAAAGGGGGAAGCGAAAATCGGGTCCAAAGTAAGCCAAAAAACCAGCCTTCCTCCCTTTTCCCGCTGCATATTTTCTTCTTTTCTTCCTCTTCCAGCTGCAACCGCTCCAGCCAAACTCCACCGCCGCTTCAGTTCCTCCTCCTCCAGCCAGCCATCGCCGCCACGCCGGGTGGTCCGCTCCCTTTCCCTTTCTTCTTCGCCGTCACTGTTCACGCATGAACGGTAGACGTGAATTACTATTCATGTCTACCTGTTCATGCCGAAAAACAATTTTCAAAATTTTTCAAAAATATTCAAAAAAAATCATTTAAAAAATTTTGTGGTTTTCTCAAATATTTTTCCACCAAGTTTGCTTAATATTGGTTTGTATACTTACATTGTAAGATACAAGTCCGGTATTAAAATACCCTGTTTTCTCCGAAATATTTCAAAAAAAAAAGAAAAATTTCAAAAAGGGAAAAAAATATTTTATTGCATACGGCCAAGTCCTAAATAATTTTCCAAGCATGTTTGTTTTCAAAAACAAAATCAAAAAAATTGCATCTTTCTCATGTTTTAAAAATCCAAAAAATGGATATCATAACTAGTTTATGATCATCCATTAGGGTTTGGCCAAAATATCAAAAACCTTTTTCCAACCTTTTTTTTCTAGGATCCAGATGTAGACTTTAATATTTGTGGGGTGTAAAATTACACGATAAAGTACACCTTCAGGTATTAAAGATACAAGGGGTAAATAAATGCAATCCTAAAATTTAGACTTTAGAACGGTTAGGATTTAACCCAATAAGGTTGAGATTCCCTCACGAAGGGAGATCTGCCTTGAACCTTAGAAAAGACCAACGAATAGAAACTCGACCTAGAAAAAAATAATCAAACAACAATGCAGCTTACCTTAGGTAGGGTGCACTGGGGGTGATGCGTCTTCCCCTTGCACAACCAGTCCCTTACTCGGACTCTCGCATGACCATAGGTTCCTAGTGACCATAATACTAGGTGGCGACTCCAAAGAACCAAGCAAACCACAAATAAAAAAAAATCGCCAGCGGATGCCGCGCGGATTTTGACGTGCGACACTAATCATGCTTGAAGTGGTGGATCAGAAATGCACTAGAGACGGAATGTCCGGGAAATTTGAAAGCACCGATGGTCGAGGCAAGGTGCGAAAAAGGTAGCATAAATTTTTGAATGACTCGATTTTTTACCACATTTTTTTGTCCACACCGTCAATGAGACCTCTACAAGAGCTATTATGGGGAGGCTAGTCCAAGAGGAGATTTACCAAAATGGAAGGATAAAACCTGTCATACTATTGCCTTTTTGTTTGATCATTTTTGTTTGAACCTGTTCTAGTCTTACAAGATTTTATCTGTCAAATGAGTCTTTCTTTTTAATAAGATCATGTGTTTTCCTGTGTTCACAATGTGCCTTCATTTTTGTTGTTGGTTTAAACAAATAACACACTGAGCACAACCTTTACTAATGAAACCACTGCACTAAGAATCCTTTGGCATATTTCTCTTTTCTTCCAAAATACACATGATCCCATGTTCACAAAGATTTTTTAGGAATTTAAAGTTTTTGGTACAAGTAGAAATCATATTGGTGTTTCTCCAAACAAACAAGTTTTGGAAATTCAAGTGACCCCTTAGAAAGGTAACCATACACCTAGAAATCCTAAATAAAAACCCAAACATCATGAGATGACTCCAAAGCTGGGTTTTAATTGAATAAATAATGAGAAACCATTTTACATGCTCGCATGAAAGCAAGGCTTATCGATCCTAAATGCATGCGTTTGAAATGAAGAAAGGCCATATTTGATAATCCTTTCACAAGGCTAAAATATATCATTTGCAATCCTTTTTTTAACCTAGTAATATTTTTTGAAAATAAATTGGCTAGGATCACACCCCATACAGGGGGGCAAGTGCAAAAAAATTCTCAATGATCAAAGGTGCCCAAACAAAGTCAGGGGGCATGAAGAAAAATCCATAGGGTCCAAAAGATTTGAGCTTTTCAAAATAACTAATATGATGATGCTCAACCAAGTGAAGAAAGAAAGAAAACAAAGAGAAAAAGAAAAAAAAACCCAAACCTGACACTAGGGGACACTATAGACCATTTTGCAAATCAGTTTTAAGGTTTAGAATATCTATGAACAAAAAAAAAAGGTCAAGAAATAAACATTAGTGATCCTTAGTCTTGAAATCCCTTAAACACCTTTTGAGCCTACAAGTATCCTTTTCTTTATAACCAAGAGCCAAAGCCTACATTACGTGCCTAATCAAGCCCTTTCTGATCAAAGGTAAGCAATCTGGATCAGTAGGCAATGCTTTCTTATGATAAACAAATCATTATTCATACAATCAAAATGAATGTTTTGAAGATCGGTTTTCTATAACCCTTAAATTAAAGTTTAAACCTCTTTGACCAACAAAGTGTCACTTCATATTTTCAGCAAAACAAAAAGTTTTCATCACTTCTGAAAACCTGTCCATAGGAATCACTTGAATTTCTTCAGAACAAGTTTGCTTTAAACTGATGTCAAAATAATTTGTGTCTAGAATAGCTTTGAAAACAACTTCTTGTAAATAACCTAAACCTTCTTTCACACAACCTCATCTCTAAAGAAAACCCAAATCGAACACTTGGGGGGTATGATCAAGCTGGGGGGGGCAATCCAAAAATGCATAATAGCGCTGGCTCGATGATTCCCTTTCTAAGAACACAAAATGTAGGGCAGAGCTGACAACCATAAAGGTGGGAGGATAAAGAAGTATGATGATATCAAACTCTTCCTAGAGGTCAAGATCACAAGATGTGATTCGAGTAAGCAAGAGTGAAAAGTCCATCGAGGTTTACTACCAAGAATCAAACTTATGAGAAAAGGAAGACACCATAAAGAAATGGGGACCTATATTTCTCAGGTAAGTATACATGCATATTGATCATAATGCATTGCTTTTATCATTGACAAATCGGTGTTTCACCATCATCTTGGGTAGTGCTTTTCTAACCCTACCTCCTTTCAAGTGCGCCTTTGAGCCCTTACCTTATTTCAAGTGCGCCTTTGAGCTCTCATCTCTTAGGCAGTGCATTTTCTAACCTTACCTCTTTTTGAGTGCACCTTTGAGCCTTCACTTATTTTTAAGTGTGCCTTTGAGCCCTCACCTTATTTTAAGTGCACCTTCAAGCCTCATCTATCGTGTAGTATGTTTTCTAACCCTACTTACTTTCAAGCACGCAGGTAGTGCGTTTTCTAACTCTAGCTCCTTTCGAGTGCGCCTTTGAGCCCTCGTGTCCCTTTTGAGCCCTATCTTGTCGTCTCTTCAAGACTCTTTAATTTTTTTTCACTTGGGTAGATCACCAATTACAATGAGACCATCATTTGTTTTTGGTAGGTCACCCATTACAATGAGACCTTTCTCCGCATTTTATTTTTATCTGGGTTGGTCACGCATTACAATGAGACCATTCTCCGCATTTTATTTTTACCTGGGTAGGTCGTCCATTACAATAAGACCATTCTTCCACCTGAGTAGGTCACCCATTATAATGAGACCACTCTTTTTTTTCCACTTGGGTAGGTCATCCATTACAATAAGACCATCATTTTTTCTTAGGTAGGTCACCCATTATAATGAGACCACTTTTTACATGAATTTTGGTTCTGGTTAAAGGAGATCGCCAGAAGGGATCTTAGGTTAGCCCAACCACACATAAATTTTAGCTCTGGTTAAAAGGAGTCGCCAGACGTGATTTTAGGTTGACCGAGCTACACACAGAATTTTGATCCTGGTTAAAGGAGATCGCCAGATGGGATTTCAGGTTAATCCAACCAAAGATAGAATTTAGAAGATCGTCTGATCGAGATCTAAGAATAGCCAAGTTGTGCATGATTTTGATTATTAGTTTCCGGTTGAAGGGAATTGTTGTAAAGACAGAGTTTCAGATTAACCAAACTTTGAAAAGATCATTTTCGGAAGTTTAGTTTTGTTTATCTACAACACTTACTATTCAAGGTCCTTGCTCCATAAGCATTGTAAAGAGAGGGGGCAACTATCATAACCTATTTTTGGGTTATTCTCAAATTTATTTCCTTTTCTTAAAAAAAAATTGAAACAGTGTCATTATGAACGACACTGTACTACTTCTTCCCCTGTACACGCAGAGGCAGGGGAAGAAGAGGTTTGCTCCCCTGTATTTTTTCTCACTTTTTTCCTTTCTCCCCATTTGCACAACCTTGACAAAACCCACGCCCCTTACCTACCATTAGAAGAAAAAACAAAGGGGACAAGCCCTGCGGGCAACCTTGAGGTGGCTGCCCAATGGCCGTTCGGCCACCTTACCCCTGTGCCATGACTGGACAGGGGTAGTAGCTCTTTTTCCTCCTTATAAATACCAGGGGAGAGAGATGAGTAAAGGGGCGAAATAGAGGAAAAGAAGAGAAAATAACGAAAAACAGAAATAAAAAACAAACGAAAACAGGGGGAAGGTTGAGAGAAAAAAAACAGAGGGAACCGAAGGACATTTTCACGTTGGGAAAAACAGAAAGGGATGTCTGTTTGAGAACCAGAGGAGTTGAAAACAAAGAAGAACAAAGAAGGGAAGATTTGAGCAGAGGAAAAGAACATAAAAACAAGAAAATAGCGGAGAAGAGAAGAACAATAACCTTTCTCTCTCTCTCTCTCTCTCTCGTTGGAAGCAACACCAGCACCTCGAGCCACCATCAACAACAACACCATCATCTTCAAAAATAGAAGAAGAAATAGAGAAACGGGAGAACATAAGCAGGGAGAAAAAGAAATATAAAAAACACAGAGAAAGGAAGAAAAACCACCGGTTAGCAACCGTAACGCCACCACTACCAGCAACACCGCTAAGAGGAACCGCTTGATCTGTTTTCCCCCTGCCCCTCTCTTCTTCCTTCTTCTTCATCTACTCTCCGCCTCCATTGTTCTGCAAAGTGAACAGTGGAGAGTGCTTCACTGTTCACTCGACCGGACAACACTGGCCCAGACCAAAATACATTGGGCTGGGTCCGGGCCAGTCCAAAAAACAAAATTCCAAAATTCTAAAAAATCTTTTTTCAAAAAAATTTGTGATTTTCCCGTGTATTTTTCTATTAATTTTGCGTAATATTGGTTTGTATTTTTATACCATAAAGATACAAAGTCAGTATTAAAATATCAGGCTTTCTCCGAAATATATATATATAAATTACAACAAAAAAAAATGTGTCTTGCTTTCATGCATATGGCCAAGTCTCTCAAAGATTAAAAAAAAATCATATTTTATTTTCATACAACAAAGAAAATTTCAAAAAAAATTAGCATGCATTTTTTGCTTTAATAACCAGTTTATTAAAGTCAAGGGAACTAGGCTAACATTTAAAAAATTCCAAAAAAAATATTTTCTTTTCTTTTAATATATGGGATCACAAACTTACACGTAAGACATACTCGTAATATTAAAATTAGTTCCTTTGGTTGACATAAAATAGTTATGTTTTACTCGATAAGATAAGGACCTCCTTACTGAGAAGGACTTTTCTTAAACCATAGACAGACCAACAGTTAGACCTTAGCATATATGAGACAATCAAACAATGCAGCTTACCTTAGGTAGGGTGTATTTGGGATGCTAATACCTTTTTTTTACGCAACCAGTCCCCGTGCCTAATCTCTGAGACCAGTTAGGATTCCTAGTGATCAAAATACTAGGTGGTGACTCTCATTTCCGCTTTCCACCGATAAAAGACAAGAATTTCTTGTCTCACCATATTTTTCAGATAGATAGATGCTTGAAAGTGGATGATATTCACCACGATGCCGCACACGCCCGACAATCCTTTTAAAGTTTGATTATAAAACTTGAAATATAGTATATTCTAGTAAAAAAGGATTCAAAGCATTCATTCAATATTTGAGTTCTTTATATCTTTTCATATATTCATCCACACCCTTGTCTTGTGTTAGCTTATTGAGTTCTTCCACCACATCCTCTCTATCACCAAATCTTATACACAAAGCCCTTGTAAACACCTCCCAATTTGCCAAGTTTTCTCCTATATATAAAAATCATTCAAACCAAATCTCTACCTTGTCATCCAAGTATAATGATGCTAGCTAAACCCATTTTTGTACTGGTATGAAATTTAGGTTGAAGAATATCTTGCATTTTCATATCTAGCATTTAGGGTTTTTTTCCATGGAAATTTGGCAGATCAATTCTTGGCATTACCATATTGTGCCCCACATGTGATATGCCTTGACCACCAAAAAACTTGCTGTTTTAATTCATATGTCTATCTCCTCATGGATTCATCCTCTGACTTGGAATAATACCTCTAGTTGAGGTGTTAACTATATGAGCTTCTTGACTACTTGAATTTTCTTTCAACATAACCATAGCTTCCAGTTATGAACTAATATGATTAAGTTTTTTTTGGATGCTCTTCTATATTCTCTTGCAAGTGTTGAATCTGTTCACTCACCTTTCTACCATACTTTTCTAGAGCCTTGATTTTATTATTTTCTACCATCTTTTGATTGTTCAAGAACACAAACAATCTTCGTTCCTTTTCCTTTGGAAAGAGGCTCTGATACCAATTATTATGGTTAGACCATAACAAGTAGAAGAAGTTCAAGAAATGAAAAGAGAATAGAAAAAATGAAAGAAAGACTTTGCAAATGTCTAGCATTTCACAAATCTTATTACTCACCCCTTACTTCTACTTATTACATTGCTTATATACACACTACAGTCTGCTGCTACCCGGTTGAACTTCACCAACAGATTCTAACTAACAATCAATCAATCACATGTTTTATTCTTTATCAATAGCTAACTAACTGCTTCCTGTAACTAACAAATCTGCCATATAGAGCAGCTAATTTCCTAGTTATTAACCATATTTTCCATGTGCTTTTTCCATTTACAACTATCTTCCTTGCTATATCATGACATGGTCATGTGTAGACAATTGTTGCTAGATTGTTGGGTGCATATGTGTAACCTGATGGACTTTATTGTTTCTTTATAACATTATGTCTACTTTTCTCCCTTGGGATACGACTAAGGCAATCATTGGTCCTTTGCCTGATCCATCTAGTGTAAAGTTTAGGAAATGACTTAAGGCAAAAATACATGTAGTTTTTGTTCCTGAATTGTAATTGGAGGCTTGATTTTATTGTTCTGTTGTTCATCCTTTTACATAATAGTGTGGATAGGTTGTGCAAAATTTTTTGTTTTTTTAATTTAGCTCTCAAACTTGTTTTTTTCGGCAATTTAGTCCTAATTAAAGACCAATTGCTTTTGATTTCTTATGAAATGGTGAGACTGAAAGTAGAGGGATGAAATGAAAAAGGCGTCAAACATGGGTGGCGTGACATAAGTTTCGCAAAAAATACACTTTGATCCTTAAACTTTTAAAATCACGCATATTATACAATTTCAGTACCTCAATATTTTTCCAAATCAATTTTGATACAAAAGTTTATTTTTGTTATTTTTAGTTCCTGGTTGAGAGAGAAGAGAGAGAGAGGTTGTTGGATTCCGGCGATAGAAAAAGAAAAGTGTGGTTATATATATATATAATTTTTGTTAATTAATTATGTGGCAAAAAGTAGCTTATTCCTCGAAAACAAACACCATTTTGATTATGGATGTCAAATTATTTATCACCTAGCAAATTTTAGATTGTTTGCCATGTTTAGTTATTCAGTACAACCATATTAACTTAAAGTAATACTCCCTTTATGAAAAATTGGTGGCATTTGAGAATTAGTAAGTAACTAAGGGTGCTTAGAATCGTCGTAACGATTAGTGTATTTTGTTTGAAAATATAATAAAATAATTATTTTTAAAAAATTTATTTTTGACATCAACACGTTAAAACGATCCAAAAACATAAAAAAATTTATTTAAAGAAAAAAAATTTATTTTTTTTAAAACTCCATTTGAAACGCGGGGCAAACACCTCTTAGTTGAATTACCGCGATTCGTTGCAAGGTCAATTTATAAGGTAGTGTTTGATTATTGTCCTGGGATAGAAAGGATGGAGATAGTAGATATAGAAATGTGTTTGGTTAAAGAGATAGATACAAAGACATAAAAATAAATCTGGCTCTGAGATAATTTTAGAGTGAATTTTTGTAATTCCAAAATAGGAGGTACAAAGAGGACATGTCTCTAGAGACAATATTTCTTATTCTTTATTCCTAAAATATCATTGTAAAAAACTTTCAATTCCAAAATTGTTAATTAAGACATGTAAGAATAAAAATTATTATTATTATAGTTTTAAAACTCAACTCAGGGATTGATCTGGGGTAAAGCCCAAGTTACTGGTCAAAGGTTGGAATGACCCGAGTCAGCGTAAAAATAAAAGTAGTTATTACTATAATTTAAAAACTTGATTTTGGGGTCGACTATGGGCAAAGCCAGGGTCACGAATAGGGTTGACTATTGACCCGGGTCAACATCAAGATAAAAATAATTATTATCATAGTTTTAAAACCAACTCGAGGGTCGAACCGATGTAAAGCCATGTCACATGTCGGTAGGGTCAACCCAGGTTGACCTAGGTGAACATAAAATAAAAGTAGTTATTATCATAGTTTTGAAACTTGATTTGGGGATCAACCTAGGACAAGGTTCGAGACATAGATCAAAAGAGTCAACTCAGGTTGACCTGGGTCATTGTAAGGATAAAATTTGTTATCATCATAGTTTTAAAACCCGACTCGGGAATTAACCAGGATAAGACCTAAGTTATAGGTCGGAAAGGTCAACACGAGTTGATTGAGTCACTGTATAGATAAATATTTGGTTATTATCATGGATTTAAAACCTAACTCGGGATTCGACCAGAGGCGAGGTTCAGGTCATAGTTCAGGAGGGTCAGTCCGGCTTACCTATATTTTTTTAAATAATAACAAACTTGTTTTGACCAATTTTTTTGTTTCAAAAAGTCAACGGTTTTTTATCTGTGTTTTATCTCGGGTTGACCAGGATTTTTGATCGGGTCAAGTTTAGTTATTTCTTTCTTTATGTTTTCTTAAACTCGAACCAATCCAGGTCGCGGGTCAACCCGTCAAGTTAATCCTGGTGTAATAATTAGAGTTATTATAATATTATTAATTTCAACACTTAATATAAACTAAAGTAAAAAAAAATCTATTTTTTTTTTAAATATGTAAATCTCACAACAATACATATTAAAAGTAAAATATATTTTTTCATATTTTATCTTATTTTGTCCATCATAACCGAACTAGATATAAAAATAATTATTTTATTTTGTATATCATTAGATATTATAATTTTGTTACCATCTTTTTTTTTTTTTGTCTTTACTCCTCTATATTCATTATCTTTAAATTTTTTTGTCCGGTATTAAATGCTACGAAACAGTCCTTGCATTCCGGGAAAGCCAGAACGCGGTATGGGAAGGTAGAGATCAGCAAATTTGCATACAAGTTCCGATAGTTGTATTCATTTATATTGTGTCATTTGATTAAGTGTAAAAGTTTCTTTTTTAGTGAAGAATAAGCAGAAAAGCTGACATGCCATGAAATAGTTATTAAATCCGAACGGGTTCAGGAGGTCAATCTAGAACTGGTTGATTTGATGGCTAGATCAGTCAAGGTAAAGTGAAAATCCAGCAATAGCAAAAAAATAATCTAACTCGGTTGATCTACCAGGTCAACTCATGACTCGAGCGACCCAACAAAACCAGGTAGAGATCCTTTTTTTAAAATGTGTTTTTTTTCTAGTCAGAGACTTTTTTTATATATAGTTTTTAGTTGGTTATTAACTATTTTCAAAGTTTACTATATAAATACTCGAAGAATATTTTATTTTTTCAATGTAAGATTTGAAGCCCTTTACTATATATACTTTATATTCACAAGAAAAAAAGTTATACTTTTTTAATGTGAGATAAAAAAATCTTTTTAGTTTAAATATTTCAACTTAAAAAAATAACATAGTATCTTTTTAATATGGAATAAATTTTTTTTGAAATAATCTTTTAAATTTCATTATTTACAATATGTAGAACTTATATTCACATAGATTATTTCTTAATTTTTTTATATGAAATATTAAAACTTCAAATATTTTTTTAATTTTTCCAGGTTATTTCGAGTTGATCCGGGTCAACTCATGTAATTCGGGACCCGGCTCTTTGATCAGGTCAACCGTCAAGTCGGGTTTGATAACTATATACCATGAAGATAAAAAAAAAATACAAAGATAAAGGTGCAAGTCAGATAATTCAAAATAAGAGTTTTTTTTTTAGATTAAAATGGGTTTTTTTTTTATAAAAACATTTAGTACATTAAAATTAAAATTTTAACAAAATAATATCATTTAATTTTAAAAAAATAATTAATGAGCACATTTTAATCTTATTATACTTATGAAATGTGATATTTAAATAATATCATGTTTTACAAAACGATATTAAATAAATTGATTTCGGGATTCAAACCGCTACATCCAATTATTTCTTAACAAAGTTTTGAAAAATCTTGAGGAGTGACCAGCCACGTAGGCTCATATCTCTTCATTTTTTTATTTACTCAGCCACTCTCATACCAAACTACCGATGAACTTTATATAAAGTTTATTATTTTAAAATATATTAAACTAATATTTTTTTATTTTTTAAAAATTATTTTTAATATTAACATATCAACATATCTAAAATTATTTAAAAAAAAATTAAACTTTTTCAAAAACATTTTTAAAATACAATACTAAATTGCTGAATATATTAACAAGCACATGTAAATAATGGAACTGCAAAATTGAGGAAAAATCATCAAATAATAAATCCTAGATCTTAAAAAATCCGTAGACCAACTCACCTTTTAAGTGTTCCGGCAAGGAGGAGATCTCTTCCTCGGCAAGAGATCCGGATTCTCGATCAAAGGATCAAAATTACAAGAACACACCTTGGAGGACAAAATGTAACAGACCTCAATTACTAAACGGAAAACATAATTAAAAGTCGGCGTGAGATTGATGGACTTCTGGGTTGCAGTCTTGTTAATATTATTTATTCGAAGTGTGGGATGGTTTGTGATGCATTAGAAGTGTTCAAGAAGATAAGAAATCCTGATGTAGTGGCCTGAAGTGCCATGATCACTAAAGTCCGGGTGACTGGCGATCGGAGATGGAGGTTGTTGAGAGGGGAGAGCAGTCGTGTGGGAGTCGGCGGTGAATGGTTTGTCAGGTTCCATTAGATTTTCACTAAAATGATTAATCATATACACAAACATGCACACGTTATAAAGAGCATGCTGTGGAGAAGTGTTTTCTTATCATTTCTTATGGAGGCACACAGGCCTACCAATAGCACGGGGATTCGCCAATTCCATATATTTGTTGACGAGATTGGAGCTCTTTCGGACCTGTATTTTCTAGCCAACATTGGCCGCTGCTAAGCTGGCTCCTAATATCCATACTGAATCTTCGAATTAATTTTGAGGTGTTCGTTTTGATTTCCCTGGCCTATTATTTGCCCACGCAAGAAGATCTTGCTTCATTCTCGGCAGATAATAGGCTAGGGAAATCAATACGAACACTACTGATGAGGAATGCACCCATTGAAAAACCAAAAAAAAGGGGAAAAACATATAATACGATCTGCATTCTAGAACCCAAAAAAAAAAGAAGGGAAAAATAGTTGCTGAGAAATTCACAAACAAATCTATACCAGCAGCTCCAGTTCCACTTCAGGAATTCAGGTCATAAAGCACCACTGGCTGACTCTGACCTTTTCAAGACCAAAGAAACAATCACCACAAACAACATATAATAATCTGATGAGGAATGCACCCATTGAAAATTAAATATAACACGATAAATACCCGAATAATTTAAACTTTAAAGCATACCAACTTCATCACAACATGACTGGAGTTACTACGAGACAACAAAACACGAGACAGAAAGAATTCCACCTGTTCCCACAGGGCAATTACTAATCCAGAGTAAGGAAATTTAGAATCGAAGATAAGAAGACTGCAACAAACCAAGCAGCATCAATGCCACTCTGTATCGCCATATCTCTCAAAGCTAATCAAGTTTCTTGAACACCATACTGAAATGCTCACAGCTTGTCCTCGAACTCAGATAATGGGGTCATCTGCTCCTTCAAACCCTTTCGCTTCCTGATTTCTGTAACAAGCTGTGCTGCTTGTGTACCGGCTTCCATTGGATCAGAAGACATCGTGTCCCAATGATCAAAAACACATTGTGGGAAAGCCTGTCCTGATGTTGCAGCCCTCAAAGTGCCGGAAAATCCAAAAGACTCGACAACAGGGAGGTACGCCTTGATATTGTACAGTGGGGTACCGGGCCTCTGCATTTCTTCAAACACATGACCACGTTTCTGGTTAAGAACACTGTAGATGCCACCAAGAGCCTGCTCGGGGGCTTGGATCTCCACCATGTACACGGGCTCAAGGAGCCTGGGCTTGGCAGTCAGCTGGGAGGCATAGATAACCCTCCTGGCAGTAGGAATGACCTGCCCACCACCTCTGTGAATGGCATCGGAATGAAGAACCACATCACAGACTTCAAAGCAGATACCTCGCATGTTTTCTTCAGCCAAGGCACCTTCCTTTGAAGCCCACTGGAAACCAGCAACAACAGAATCCTTGATTTCATTAAGGTACTGAACTCCCTTACACATATCCACAACCATGTTTGGCCCGGTGGTCTCAGGACCAAAGCACCAGATTTTCTTTGCAAGATCCTTGTCCCAACCAAACTCCTCGGACAAGATCTTGCCACGAATCTTTGGATCATCTCTTGGACCAATACGACCATCATCAATAGCCTCTGCAAGCCCTTCTTCCATGGGCCGTGCCTCCATGTAGAGACGGTTGTGCTTGTTAGGAGATTTGCTCATCACCACACGGCTGGACTTCTCTATGACAGTCTCACGGAACGACACAACAGGGTCAGACTTGATGATTTCTGCCCCACCCATAAAATCATCCTGCAAATCCTTCAAACAGATCTCAAGGTGCAGCTCTCCAGCTCCAGCAATGATATGCTCTCCAGATTCCTCAATGCTACAGACAACCATGGGATCAGACTTGGCCAAACGCTTCAGACCTTCCACCAGCTTGGGGAGGTCAGATGCTACCTTGCACTGAACAGCGACACGCACAACAGGCGAGACAGAGAACTTCATAGCACGAATAGGGTGGGCATCGACTTCCTTTTCATTAGTTAAAGTGGCATTCTTTGTGATGAACTGATCCAATCCAACCAAGGCAACAGTGTTACCACAAGGCACATCCTCAACGGTTTCTTGCCTCTTCCCCATCCAAATGACAGTCCTCTGCACACTCTTCACATACAAGTCCTTCTTCTCACCAGGCACATAGTTTGGTCCCATGATCCTAACCTTCAGACCAGTTGTTACCTTTCCAGCGAAAACACGCCCAAAGGCAAAGAACCTACCCTTGTCAGAAGCAGGAATCATCTTAGACACGTAGAGCATGAGGGGGCCATTAGGGTCACAATTCCTGATAGCATTGGCATAAGCATCATCAAGGGGACCCTCGTACAGATTCTCCACACGGTATCTCTGAGCCGTTGCAGGAGAAGGCAGGTGAAAGATCATCATTTCAAGCAGAGCAGTGCTTGCTGGCAGCCAGGTCTGCATCACACGCTTCATCAGAGGCTTTCCCATCAAGTCCTTCTCATCAGACTTCATGACAACACCAAGCTTTTGCAACATGGGCCACAATTTATCCTTCTGATCATTCATGCACGTGTTAATAATCTGTTTGATTGGCTCATAACAAAACTGCACAAAACCACGCTTGCAAGTAGCAGAACCAGTGTTCTTGGTGGTCCACTTCTTGGTAGCAGGATCAAAAAAGTTCTCGCCCCACAGCCTCTCCATCATCTTAGACTCATCCACTCCAAACTTCGAGGCATACATCTTGGCAAAGTTGGTCAAAGTGAAAGCCCAGCCGTGCAAACCAGCAGAGAAAGCAACGGTACCCTTCTCAGGGTAGACTTGACAGTCACCAAGGAGGGGATCTTCATAGGTTGCCATGATGACATTGGCATTCTCTATAACCCTAGAAAATGTCTGAAACGCCTCCTCTCCATCAACCTGGAGCTCCAGGAAACACCTGTCCATCTTGTTAACTGTCAGGACAGGCCTGATCCTCTCACCCAAAGCCTGTCGAAGCACAGTTTCAGTCTGGACACACACACCCTCAATACAGTCCACAACGACCAGAGCACCATCAGTGATACGAAGAGCAGCTGTGACCTCAGATGAAAAGTCAACGTGTCCAGGAGAGTCTATAAGATTGATAAGATACTCATTTCCTTGCCTCTCTCCCTTGTATCTCTTGAGGGATTCATCTGACATCTCATAGTATAGAGAGATGCCAGTAGATTTGATTGTGATACCACGTTCTGCCTCATCTGCCCGGGTATCAGTCATTCGAACATCACCAGCAACCTCTTGGGCAATGATACCAGCAGCAGCAACAAGAGAATCAGTGAGAGTTGATTTTCCTGCAAGGAACAAAGATCAAATCCAGCCCAACAACGAATTTCACACATCAAAGCACGAACTTTTAAAAACAGAAGTACAATAAGCACATAAATAGCAGCACAGACGTAAAAAAAATAGTAACCTAATATATTGGGGAATATAAAAAGATAACCACGGCCAGGAAAAAAAACCCTCAAGAAAGCACATGCAGATTTGATTAAGGAACAACAACACCAAAGTTTCCAGTCAAAACCATAAGGTATACGCATCCAATTTAAATGGTTCGATATGAAGATAAATCACATAAATTCAAACGAAATCCTACCATGATCAACATGAGCGATAACGGACATATTACGGATGTTATGCTTGAAGTCCATAATACGCCGAAGCTCCTCTGCTGTAAACTTCACCATCTTGTCTAGCTCCTAAAAATTTAATTAGGATAATAAAACCTGCAAAAACACAGAAACAGCAGCAGTGTTTCATCAAACCCATCAAAATGTTGTCCAATCAATCATGTTATGATCTACTCAACACAAAACCAAGGATACATTAAGAACCCAGTTGTTAATAAGGCAATAAAAGAAATCAATAAATATTTAACAGTAATAATGATAGCCATTAGTTGCACCCAAAAATAGTTTATATATGCGTTTACTAGCAGATCTAGATAGAGAAGACAAGAGGATGAACGAGCGAAGGGAAGAGAGAGCTTACAGGGACGAGGAGGCGGCGAAAGAGCGAAAAAGAGAGTAGTTTTTTAGGGTCACTCACTCTATCAGAAAATGCATGAGATGTGAGAGCTGCAGTTGGCTAACATTAGGGTATTTATATGTGCTTTCTGTGGTCGACTAGGGTTTTGCATTTTTGGTAGGCTAGGGCTTTGAATTTTTGTATTGGGCTGTAGTATTGGGCTTTCATAGTTGTGGTATTTCACAGTCTGCTAACAAAAGCCCGATTTTACGACGAATAGATATTTGAAAGTTGTCTATTTCCCTTTTTCATGTCCCCCTATTAAATTAAAATTATTAATTAAATTAAATTACCTATTAGTGTTTCTCCCATTTTGCACTTGGCAAAAGAACTCTTATTAGTTACATTAAAAAAAAAAAACAAGGGTAACATTGTCATTTTATAGATATAAATGTCAATGTATAATTGTTGGAAGGTGTAAAAAGTTTTTCATAAATTGTTTAAACTTGGAAATACTACATTACCCTTGAATAAAATAAATGCTTATACTCAGGGGTGCAATGGGATTTTTAAATTTTTTATATACTGTAATTACTCCATTCGCCTTGGACTTAAAATTTTTAAACCTTTGCTTTAAGGGCTTTTTCATATTTTTTTCACATGTTTTTTTGTTATTATCAGATGTTCTTGGGGGTATTTTTGACTTTTCACACTTAATTTTTTTTTGTTAATTTAGGCTTTAGGAGGGGTTATTTTAGTCTTTCAAATGATAAAAAAAAAAGGTTGTAAATGTGTGCAGAGTATGCGTCTGCGCGTGAGGCACCTCGTCACCCTCAGGTGACATGTGGAGCGCATCATGATTGTCAAAAAATGTCGTCCAAGGTGTTTTTCGATCCTTAATAGCGGATCCAACCACATTGGATGGTGCATGTGAGTCAATTCACGTTGGTTTCATCTCGATTTAGTTTTCTTTTTATTTTTCTTTTTTTTCCTTCTCTTTCTTCCTTGAATCGCATGCTAGCCATGTAAAAAATTATATCAGTTCTTCAATTATTTTTTCTTTTGATTCATCCTCTCTTCTCTTAATTGTAATTGTTTTATTTACATTGATTATTTCTAATTGAATTTTATTTTCAATTTCATCTCTAGTCATTTGATTTTTTTAATTTTTTTTATCAAATTTGGTCTTCATTACTTTAATTGATATTTTTTTGTATTGAATCAATTTCTTGATTAATTTGTATTTTCAATTCCATCCCTAAATAACTTTTTTTCATTTAATTTGGTCGCAATTCTTTTAATTGCTAGTTTTTGAATAATTTTCTTAATTGATTTGTTTTTTTTTTAATTTCATCTAGAAACATTTAATTTAATTTTTATGTCGAATTTAGTTCTAATTATTTTAATTGTTATTTGTTTTGTTTTGGATTGTTTTTTTTTATTGATTTTTTTTCTCAATTTCATCCCTTAATATTTGTTTCATAATCTTCTTATTTGTTTTTTAAGGTTTGCCTTTAATAGTGTCACCTTAATCTCATGACCTGAGTCATAGATCTGAAAAATTAGTCTGAGTCGATTTCGATCTTTTTTTAATGCATTTTTTTTCAAATATTTTCTACGGTATTTTTTTTGTTTTTCTATTTATGGGATCATTCCAATTTCATGTTTTAGGTCATGTATTTGATTTGGTGACCGTGGTTGTCTGTTAGATTTGCTCAAGGCTTTTTTTATTTTCTTTTTTTATATCTTTCTATTATATCGACAGATGTTTATTCTTTACATTTTAAGTTCAGTTTAAGTTATTTGAAATTGTTTCCTCCCAACCTAACTCTTTGCCTAGACCGGATTTAAAATTAAACTTATAGGATTTTTTTTTTCCTGACATAACCTAAACAACTTGGCTAACCCGGATGACTAGTTAAAAAAATCTAAGGATGAAATTTAGAAAATATAATGAAATAAAAAAAAATCTCTCAACTTGGCTATTTGCCAAGCTTGGATTTAAAATTACATATATGAGATTTGCCTTTATGCGACTCAATCGAATTAGCTAGCCTAAAAGCAACTCAAATGACTATTAAATAGAGTTTGAGGATAAAATTGAGAAAAAAAAAGGAGAGTAAATGATCTCCTAACCTGATTTTTATCTAGTTCATGTTTAAAATTAAATATGTGAATTTTTTTTTGATATGACTCAATTAACTTGATTAATCTAAAGATAACTCGGATGAGTAATAAAAAAAAAAAATCTGAGGATAAAATTGAAAATAAAAAAAATAAAAAGAGAAGAAATGAAAAAAAAAATTGTGTCACTGTTTATATCAATAATAGTAGTGAAACATGTGTGTATGACCCCAACGTTTTTAGTTAGTCGTATAATTTCTTCGCACTGCCAGCACTTAACAAGTCTTTTAAACATACAAATGTTTAAAAGCTCAGTATACAGACACACACACACACACCTACTTTCTGGTTAAGTCTGCTGGGCAATGACCCATAATCAAGACTGAACGAGATAGGACAACTACTGTCTGGCCAGGTGTATTGGGCCACAGCCCATAATCAAGACTGGACAACTGCTGTTAGGTCAAGTTTTTTAGGCCGCAAACCAGACAGACAACATGGGCTAGAAACGATTCGAATATCCAAAAAAAAATTTATTGGCGAGTAGAGCCACTGCTCTCTATGATTTCTCCTCCGAGTAAAGTCCACACACAGTAGGCTTTTAACCCTTCTTCTTCTTCTTCTTCTTTCCAGGTAAATCCATGTGATCCCAAGTGATGATTCGATGGTGCATAAATACCCAGTAATCACCGAGTGTAAGGAGTAATAAAACCAGATCCATACGCATATAGAAAATTTATGAGAAAACATCCTCCTATATTTCTCGTTATTCTCCTTGCATACAATGCTCTCTTTTTTTACTTTACTATCGTAAGCATCGAAGAGTTCTTTATTTATATAAAAGATTTGTTCTGCAGGAGAGCACAAAATACTAAGTCCAGACACATCAGCTCAAGAGTAATTAGGTAAAGGGTGAGAATAATTAGGCGAAGCTATTCAAGAGTACTACCTCATAATCTCTCAAAAACAATTATTTGGATCATTACACTTACCATCTTTCTAATTTTTTTTATTTATTAACGTGGTTGTCCAGGTTAATTTACGTGTATTTCGACTAATCTCACGGACCCTAAAATTAACGACCATATAAGTTTTTAGTGGTCCTGAAGTTTGTGAAACTCGAACCGGTGATTTTTAAAAAGCAAACCCAAAATTTAACTAGTTAACTTACATTCTTTAGATTCATTCCACCTATCCGATCTTGATATTGAAAGGAGCGGTTATTCACCTGTAATATCGGCGGATGTCAAGTTTTCTTTAAATCATTATGTAATGATATTTTCTTCTTGTATAATTCGTTTATTACTTTAAGATACTAAAATCCCAATACACACGTAAAATAAAGTAACGAAATATTACTGTTGTGCTATAAATCACGAGGATAAAAATATGGTAGCAGCGATGAAGATGGATAGTGGTGATAATCATGGCGACCACAAGTCAATAACAATAGAGGTAGCAAAGCATGCTGGGTGATGGTGGGAGTGGAAAGGCGGTAATACATGTTTTGGAGTTGCTGGGTGCTCACTGCTCATTAGTCATGTCATTTACAGGGATGACGAGAAGAGCAACAACACATCGGACAAAATAGGCGATTAACATGTAAAATAAAAAGAAAAGGTGAAACAAAAAGTTTTAGTAATATATATATGTTGCTGTTTTAAATTGCTATATGAATTTAAATTTTGTTGTGGTTTTAACCGTGATATTTAATTAAATATTATATTTTTAAAACTATAATGAAATTTTAATTAATCAATTGGTTTAATTAACTATTATAAACCGATATCGATTCATAATAGTATGTTAAATTGACGGTCTGGTTAACACTGAAAAACAGAGATAAACTATTGTGTACCGGTTCATAATAGTTATCGATCGCCTGGTTAACACTGAAAATTTTGAAGTTATATCTAAAATTTTGTCTTACTTAAAACCCGCAAAGAATCGCAAAAATCAAATTGTACTATCATCAAGATTTTTTTTATGCATCCAATCAATAACTGTTCAAGGATTGATTCTTTTATTGCAAACAACAACATAGATAATTTTTCAAAAGACTCCTCATGTGAACCAAAAAGATGTCAAGCCCTAAATTATTCATAACTAATTCATTATTAATTCAACAAACCATAAATTCACCCTAAACTCTAAATTCAATCTAAATAATTATTTTATTTCAACTAAACCTAACATATATTCATATCAATATAATATGTTTATCTTACTTGTTAGACTAGAAAAAAAAACTGGGGCGATAGCAGCAACAAAGACATCAGTGGATTTTAAGCATAAAAATGTTCAAGAATGCTTAGAGAGTGGGATATACTCGATCTTTTGTTGTTTTAAGGGGAAAAAAATATTTGGTGGGTTTTTTTAGAGAGATAAGGGCCGGGGTGTCAGTCGGTTTAGAGAGGGGGTAAGCTGTTGTGTCTTTGTGTTCTTGATCTATGAAAACTTAAATTTTAATTAATGTCGCGTTTTTAAAGAGCGACATGTTAAATTATTGCGTTTAGTAATAGCAGTATTTAGTAAATGTCATGTTTTAGAAGTACAACAAGATTTAAAATGGTATTATTTTATTAAGATTTTAAATTTAATATGCTAATAATAAAAAAAAAACCTGCTTGGCGGTAAACACTAAAAAGAAAGAATTTTCATGGGAGGGAACAACAACAAGATAAAAGTGTGTTTTTCATAATTTTTTTTGAAATGGCATGATTTTATTAAGATTTTAAATTTAAAATGCTAATTTAAAAAAAAAACTGCTTGGCCGTAAACACTAAAAAGAATGAATTTTCATGGGAGGTAACCACAACAGATTTTACATATAGAAGTTTTCTTTGACACATGTTTAACATGACTTTTGACGTTTGAGTTGTAATTCAAAAATTGTTTTTATAAATAAATTATGAAAAAAATTTAATAACATATTTAGAACCCTTGGAAAGCGCCTTTGCAAAAAAAATATTTTTTCTAGTGATTTTAAATTGTTTTTATGTGTTAATATTAAAAATAAATTTTAAAAAATAAAAAATATTATTTCAATGTATTTTCAAGAAAAAAATACTTTGAAAACAATCATTATTATAATACCAAACAAGCTCTTGATAACAATTATAACTTATAAGTTAAATATACAAATTTTAACTTTTAATTAATTTAAAATTTTAAATCAATTTTGTAACCAACTTTAAATTTAAATCAAAAATTATTTCTAAGTCATATATTTATAACTTTTCTTTTACTTAAAAGTGAAAAAAAAAAACCAAATTAGAGTACTAATAGTTTTCAAATTAAAATTCCATTTGTTTTTGTATTTCAAAAATATTTTTTTTATTTTAAATTAATTTTTTAATATTTTCACATCATTTTAATATACTATTATCAAAAATAATTTTTTAAAAATAAAAAAAATATTATTTTAATCAATTTCTAAATTAAAAACACTTCAAAAACAACTTCAAAAACAACCAGTATGATACTCCTAAACACCCATACTAATAACCTGAAAAATAAAATATTCTCGACTCCAAATTAATAGAAGTAAACAAGTCAATGCACAAATGGGACTCAATTCATTTACATCCTAAAATACCACCTTAAATGGTTAATGATTATATGATCCTTCAAATGACAATTAAATTTTTTTTCAAGTGTGCGGATACAGGATCTCAGATCAACATGCACATCCGGAAAACAAAACCTAAGCATTGATACACAAGGATGCAGGAGACCAAAGTATGGGATACATGGGGTAACATCCTTCTGTAATAGTGCGATGCTTTGAGATAATCCTCCATGAAAATAAGAAAAAAGAAAGAAAGAAAAAGATTAGGAAGATCTGCACAAGCTCATGCTCAACTACAGAATCCCATCCTGCCACATAAATCTTTCACCAGAAAAGGAGAGAAGACTACAACACAGACAAAATATGCCAAACCCTCTAAACTATCAAACTTTGCTGCCAGGTCTAAGAAAAGGTCAAATAGGTTTGCCTGTTTGTTTTACTATATGCTACTTAGTCTTCTTAAGGAGATTAGAGGTGCGGAACTCGGCATCATCCCTGATGAAACTCCACCAAATGTAGGTAAGAGGGATTGTGGTGGCATGCCAAAGCGCATGGGCATCCACATATCCTTCATATGGAGGGAAATCATAGATTTCTAAGAGCATTGCCAGGCCACCTCCAATTACCACTACCCACAACTTCCAGCGAGAAGGATGGCCGGTGACACCAGCCCAAATCGCCCACAGGAGAAGCTGAGCAACTGCCATCACAACACAAACTTGCATGTTCCACCCTGTAAGATGTCAGGAATCTTGTCAGTTTCTTACTACTTACTATGAGAAAACTTTGTGTAACGTGGAAGAAAACCTTACTTCCTCGAGTAATTGTAGCCATTTAAGAATGATTAGAAACATTTTATGTACTAAACCTTGGTCTAGAAAGAAGACAAAAAGAGAATGGATGAAATACCGTAGTCTAGTTTATAGAAGTTGATGAACAGTATATGAGTAGTCAGAAAAGCAAGTAGTGGTGCGGCAACCATGACCCTTGCAGCTTCATCCCTCACATTGAAACTTCTTAATATAGACATAATTAGTGAGTACCCTAAAAATGCCACTGCAGAAGAATAGTCTAACTTTTCTGTCAAGTCCACGTCTCTGCATTTCAAACAGACAATACAAGATAAGAAACATAAAATTGAACATGGTAAAATAACAAAGTCATGTATGCATGGATAACGAAAATGAAAAAAAAAAAGAAAAATTAAATAATGATAAAGGTCCTCACAAATGAAAGTCTGATTAAAAAGAAGAACCTCACCGGCTATGGAAAACAGCACTCCAGAACCAGGAGTTCAATGATAAGAACCCATAGATATGCCACAAAGAGGCATACTCATAGTAGGCCTTTTTATCTTGTTTCAGAGGCAACTTGTAGTAGAGAAGAATGAAAAAGGATAGCCAACCATGGAAATGCATTGCAAGGTTAAGGGCAGAGAAAGCAACAGAAACAGGCTCCTGAGCACATAAACAATAGGTCATCAAGTTTTCTCGAGATTAATAGGATTGATCTTGAGCATCTAGGAAGAAAAGAAAAAGGCTAATGAGAATAGAACTACTAGAAAAGCAAACCTGAATTCCATATACACGCTTGAAGGGCCATTTACCATGGTACTTGACAGGACCATGACCAAGTGCTTCTCTTTCTTTCTCTCTATCCAGCATACAATAATAACGACAATCACTTTGGCAATCCCATTGTTTCCATTGCAAGTAAAGAGGTTCTTGCTTGTACCATGGACCATCAATGGAGACACCATCAGAAGAAAAATTGCAGTGTGAAAAGCATCTTTGCCCCACACATCCAGATTTTTCACATTGTCCAACACAAGTCCTAATTTTCAGAACAAACAAAATATTTCAGCATGCACAAAATGGAATTATAGGAGATTATAAGAATTATACATAAGAGCAAATTACTTGATTCCACAACAGATAATGAGAAGAAAATACAACAGAATGTAAAAAGGGCACACAATCAGGTTGTTTTGAATAACAAAAACATTACTGAAGGGCGCTGAGGGACCTAATCTCATAGAAAACTGTAATCAGGTATTCTGAACAAGCACAAAATGATAGAAAAGATAGCAAAATAAAACAAACTTGAAGGTGCTGTAATGGTTCATGAATATATCCTATGAGAAAATATTTGTTAATGAGAATGTACACCAAATAAATGGTGGAACAGACCAAAATTACTGAACCTAACACTAAAGATATGAGAAATAGCTCAGCAGTGACTGCTTTAAAGAGTAGCTAGTACAGCAGGACTGCTGAAACAAGCAGGCAAATATAAGAAATACCGAATTCTTGAATGTTCAGCACATCCGTATCTGCCCACGAAATTAATTAATGCCTCTTGTGCACATTGGGTGACCCAATGTGAGAGAAACAGCCACACATTTGAGGGTGTAGAAATCACATTTACAGGCTCAAAACTTCCTTTGTCGATATATCAAATTGTTTGTGCAATTAGCATTATAAAAAAACTAGATTTGTTCCTTCTGTTACATTGGTGTGTGGACGATTAATAACATTACTGAAGAACAAAAAAACATGGAACCAGATGCACATGAAGTAATACAGTAATTAAAGGAAGGGTCAAAATTTACCTGTAAATGGGATCAGAATCCCCAGCACTAGCATCTAAGGTTCCAACAAGACATGAAAACAGCAGAAAGAAACCAACCCAATATCGATCTACCATCTAATAACAATCATCAAGAATTAGAAAGCTTGAATCTTGCTAAAGACAAACATGGGCAAAAACAAGCAAGAGACTAGAAACTCAATCTTTTTATTAACAATAAATATAAAAGAAGAAGAAGAAGAAGAAGAAGAAGAAGAAACAAACTTTCTTTGACAATTGGATCATGCATTTTGAGAAACAAGCAAATGGGTTCACATTAAACATAAAAACAAAAAACTACAAACTTTACAGTAATTGATTCAATATAGTTTTTTTTCTTTTAAAATAAGGATCAAAATGTGAGCTTGAAGAGACAACCAACATAATAGATCAACAAGACGGGCGCTTTACCTTATGTTTCTTGAAGAACACAGATGTTCACTTTGGAGTGATTTACAATCTCTCAAGAGAGATTCTCAAGACTTTTGGATCAGAGCGAGAGAGTAGAAGGGTATACTAAATGGTTTCTCGGCTTGATGGGCCAGAAGATAGTGGCCTGATTGCTACTCTTTACTTCTTTTTTTTTTCTTCCTCTTATTATTTTTATGGTCGGGCACCTTAAATTATTTTGGTATTTAATAGTAAGAGATACTTTTAAATTAATTTATACATTAATTAAAATTAATTTATACACCTCACCTGATTGCAATAAAGTTTCAGTTCAACTTATTCACTGTCCAAGCCAACACTTCAAAATTAGCATTGTACTTCAAAAAGTGTACAGCGTGATGATTTTCTAAAAGATTGAGATAACTTTGGAATAAGGTTTATAAGTTAGATAATTAATTAATTTTTTTAATTCTCACAATCTAATTTTTTTTTTAGCTAAAGTGGTTTGTTGTTGATATTTATAAAATGTTTTTTCTTTTTTAAGATTAAAAAATTCTTAAATGTTTAAGTATCTTTCTAAATATAAAAAATATAATGATATTTTAGAGAGATAGACTCTGAAAAAATATATAATAAAAATATTAAGAATAAAAAAATTATGAATTCTTTTACTTGGGTGATTCAAGGAGTACTTATATCCCTTGAACCTTATCTTTTTGCTGGAGGGAGGGGCTGAAGAGTCGTTCCATCCTTGTAAATTAATTTTATATTGTGAGCTGTGTTCTACTCATTTTATCCAATTAAGAGATGGAGATACGGTAAGTCATGAGAGACTTTAATACATCCAATGGTGTTGGTGGAATATAGATTTGTTTAATTAATTTTATTTGTTGAGAAATAATCCCTTTAAAATTTATGTAAAAATCTATAGAGGTGTGGCGTTAGATTTAAGCATTATATTTGAATCCATGGATGTAGTGGGTCTGACCATGTGTGTAACAGTCCGAACTGTATGACTCGATCAATGCTAAAGATCCCAACATATCCTCTTTATTTGAGGGTAAATTTTTTTTTCAAAAATTCGGCAGAGTTTCGTTTGTATTTAGAACATTCCAAGTTATCGACTACTATCAATTTACTCAATCAACTCATCATCACAAGGTCCCATAATTCCGGACCTTATATCAAACCTCATAATTCCACACCTCATACAACCTACACAATATATATATCCTACGAGTAAGTTCAATATGAACAGAGTCCAAATATCATATCATAAAATTTAAAAGGAAAGGAATACTAACATGCAAAGAAAGTATTTACAACATAAAAAGTGTTCTTAAATATTTCAAAAGAGTTAATTACAAGATAACTAAAATACCACATGCTAAGTTGAACTTTTATAAATACATCAAGGTTTACACAAAAATATACTACATAAACACGTTAATTCCCTTTTGTTTAAGTTAAATATTTACATAAGCTTCACAAAGTAGAGTTCTAAACTAATAATCTTCCTGTATATTTGATGGACCTGTTACATAAATAAACATATCATTATGTTGATAAAGAATATATATGCTCAGTAATGAATACGAATGAAATATTAACTTTATATCGGACCCATAAGAATTCTAACAGAGAACTTATATTTTGCTTGTAAGTCTTTTAAACCTAATTAACACTCATATGTATATCCTTAATTTGAATACTCTTATTTACTTGCATGAACTGGGTGACCTTGCCAAGTTTAATCTTGTAATTCATATCCCGGCAATCCTATCACGGATGCCATTAGCCGAAACTAATATTGTAAATCATCTCCTGGCAATCCTATCACGGATGCCATTAGCCGAAGCTAATCTTGTAAATCATCTCCCCGCAATCCTTTTGTTTAAGTTAAATATTCACATAAGCTTCACAACGTAGAGTTCTAAACTAATGATCTTCCTGGATATTTGATGGACATGTTACATAAATAAACATATCATTATGTTGATAAAGAATATATATGCTCATGTAATGAATACGAATGAAGTATTAGCTTTCTATCGGACCCATAAGAATTCTAACAAAGAACTTATATTTTGCTTGTAAGTCTTTTAAACCTAATTAACACTCATTTGTATATCCTTAATTTGAATACTCTTATTTACTTGCATGAACTGGGTGACCTTGCCAAGTCTAATCTTGTAATTCATATCCCGGCAATCCTATCACAGATGCCATTAGCCGAAGCTAATCTTGTAATTCATATTCCGGCAATCCTATCACGGATGCCATTAACCGAAGCTAATCTTGTATTTACGCTAGATTTTATTTACATTGAACACGACATTTATTGTAATTACATTCACTATAAGAATTCTAAATTGTATAAGTGCAAATAGGAGGAGAATCACGCACCTGCTTCGCCTGTCTCGCGACCTCCCCTAACAGAAGATCCATTCCTGGTTGCTCCTCCTGAATCATAAGGAAGTTATTGGTTATGATTCCTTTAAGCCGACATTATAGAGAATCCATATTCATCCATTACTCATATGTTACTTTCTATACATGTTCATTTCCTCATAATAACATATATACATATATCATGTATATTTTCATAGTTAGTATCTCAATGTGCAAGTGTTCGTATGACTCAATTCTTTTATATTCTTATATATATAGTATTCACGTGAAAGCCTACCGTTACTGTCTAGACATTGAACTGTTACTGTCCAACTTTGAACTGTTACTGTCCAACCGTTACTATCTAATTTTCAACTGTTACTGTTCAATTTTGAACTGTTACTGTCCAACTTTGAACTGTTACTATCTAAACACTCATCAGATTTTTAACTATATCTAAAGTTCTAAAACTCCATTTTAAGTGAGATTAATCTCATTAGAAAGCTAAGACACAAGGCTACAAGTTCTCTGAGGGAGGAGAACCCAATTTTGCCTCTAAAATAGTCAAAATTGCTCATTAACTAATTAGTCCTATTGCCTTACATAATCAGTCACGACTCAGTCTCAGCTGGTAACCCATAATTGGATTTCTACATCTCCAAATTGAGCAAGACTAGTTTTCTTGGTTAGATAACATTCAAATCTACAATTCCTATGAGGAACCCAATCCTAATTCCCTCATCCTCCTACTTGAGATCTCACCGAAAGTCAGGAGATAAGTCTGTCCAGATTTGTCTCTCCCTCCCCTTCACACAATACTTTCATAAACTACATACCACACACATGAATTAACTTAATCTCAACAATAAGTACTTTTCCCCAAAGAACCCTAACCTATGATTCAATATCAAGGCATCAATTCTTTATCGAATTAAAAAATGATTTTTTTTAAGATCATGTTTAGAATACCTTACCCGGTACAAATTAAGATTTTGATCTTCAACCAGTTAAAGATTTTCAACTCCCTCCTTTCTTTTCTTCTTGTTTAATTTCTTGGTAATCCTTTGCTCTCAAGTGTTTATCCCATCTATAAGCTCTTAATCTTGGATGGGTTCTTGAAATTTTAGTGTTTCTCTCTTGATTTCTCAAGAATGGGTATAAAACTCCCTATCTTCTCTCCTTAGGGTTCCTACAGATTTTTGGTGAGGAAAGAGTATTTATACTCTATATTTTCTCTTATTTGCATTTAGACCCCCCTTTTCCTTTAAGTGTATTATTCTCTTCAATTAAATCCAACCCTCAACAGTACCGGGTTTATTATAATATTTCAAACTATTTCGCCCGGAAATTTGTATTAAAATTTTTTGGAATTTATGTTTTTTATTTAACCATATGCATGAATTTCTTTATTTTTATTTATTTATTTATTTTCGGGGTTTACAATGTGTTAGGCATGGGTGAACAAGGTGTACCTACCCATACCTGGGATACGATGGCGAAAAAATCATCGGGCTCGACACCTTCGGGAGACGCACGCTAGGCCCAGACGCTGATGGGTCTAGCAAGCACCAGACCTAGCTGCCTAGGCTTGTGCACTACCATGCTATGAAGCGCTTGGGTCTGGCATGCGCGAGACCCAACATCGCCTAAAGTTGACAAGTGCTATCAGTCTGGCGCACCTGTGTTGGGGGCTAATGCGTGCCAACCCAGCGCACCCAAGAGTTCAGTAAAATTATATTCGTGTGTTTCCCTCGATCCAATATTTGTTTTGGAAACAATATATACAAAACATTTACTGAAAAAATATTGGTTCATCAGTAGGTCTTTGCGATATAACAAAACATGAAGACTTTAATTAATTACCCAATTTGAGTAGAGTGGTGAGTTTTTCTTGTATAAGAGAGGGGTATATAAACTAGACGCATAACTGAAAAATACACAGAAAGACATGCATCATTACTGAGAGAAATTCTACTCGAACAAAAATACCAAAAATCCATACTTAGAAAAAAATCTAAGAGTCTAAGGGTACCACGTCTATTACTTAGAAAAATTTCTAATAGGTGGAGAAATTCATGGAGAAGGAGATTGTACTTAAAAATATGAAATATTTCTAAGTGGATAAGATGAACCCAATGAGAGGAGAGCCTACACTTGAAACAATCTTTAAATGGATGTGGAATCCAAAAAGAGGATGAAGCTCATACTTAGAAAATTTCTAAATGGCTAGGATGAACTCAATGAGAGGGTGATCTTATACTTAGAAAATTCTAAATGGCTAGATGGAACCTAAAAAGGGTGAAACTTGTAGTTAGAAAGTGTGAGAGGGTGAGCCTATACTTAGAAAATTTCTAAATGGCTAGATGGAACTCAAAAAGGGTAAAACTCATACTTAGAAAGGGTGAGAGGGTGAGCCTATACTTAGAGATGTGGAACCCAAAGAGAGGATGAAGCTCATACTTAATTTTTTTTTAAATGGCTAGGATGAACTCAATGAGAGGGCGAGCTTATACTTAGAAAAATTCTAATGGCTAGATAGAACCCAAAAAGGGTGAAACTCATACTTAGAAAGTGTGAGAGGGTGAGCCTATACTTAGAAAATTTCTAAATGGCTAGATGGAACCCAAAAAGGGTGAAACTCGTACTTAGAAAGTGTGAGAGGGTGTGCCTATACTTAAAAAATTTCTAAATGGCTAGATGGAACCCAAAAAGGGTGAAACTCTTACTTTAGAAAGTATGAGAGGGTGAAACTCGTACTTAGAAAGTTTCTAAGTGGCTAAGATGAACCCAATGAAAGGGTGAGCCTATACTTAGGAAATTTTTAAGTGGCTGGGTGGAACCCAAAGAGGGTGAAACCTATATTTAGAAAATTTCTAAGTGGCGGTGAGTCTATACTTAGAAAATTCCCAAGTAGTTAGGTGGAACCCAATAAGGATGAAGCCTATACTTAGAAGATTTCTAAGTGACTACGATGAACCCAATGAGAGGGTGAGTCTAGACTTAGAAATTTTATAAGTGGATAGGTGGAATCCAAGGAGGGTGAAGCCCATATTTAGAAAATTTCTAAGTGGATGTGGGTTCCCTAGAGAGTGGTGCTATTGCTTTAGGGATTCCAAGTCCATTCATTGGAGAGTGGTGTTATTACACTGGAGAGCTATCGTGTCAATCCCATCCTTGGAGAGTTGTGCAATCGCACTAGTTAGCTAGCCTAGCGCGCTTGTTTTAAGGTGCGTTGGGGGTTAATACGTACCAGCCCAACACGCTTGAGAGTTCGGGAAAATTATATTCATGTGTTTCCCTCGATTTGATATTTTTTTGAAAACAATATATACAAAATATTTATTGATAAAATCCTGGTTTATCATAATGCTATAAATACAATTTAATGTTTTATAGCTCATGTGACTGTCTTGATAGAAAGAAAGGTCCACAAAATAATTTTGGTCAAAAGAAAAAAAGGTTACAATGATTGAGTTGTCATCGTGAGATTTTCGAAAGTGAAGTGTAATTACATAGACCAAGTCTATATTACTCAAATAATTTAATTAACTACTATAGGGGAAAAGCTTATTAATATAAGTTGTTAGTGTAGTGGGTTTACTTAGTGTTTTCTTTTTCTTTCTAAAACACAAACCATGAGATTTAGACAATGAATAATGGAAATTGGTCTTTACAAATTGAATTTGTGTTCATTTTTCATAATCACTAGGTAACTATATTCTATTCTATTCTATTATTTCATTTTATTTTTTATTTTTTATTTTTTCTATTTAAAAAAAAACCTAGTTAAAAAACATATTTAAACCAGTTTGAAAATTAATTAACCAAAGCTAATTGTGATTGGAAAAACATTATTTATATAGACTCATTGACATTATTAACTTGAACAATGTAACAATAAGTTTGCCCTTATCTCCAAGTAAAGCGAGGACAATTTAGTGTTTTAGTAAACATTAAATATTATACAATTTCTCTCTCTACTAAAGATGTAGATCAATGACCACAATGTTTTTTTTTCTCCATTCTCTCTCCCTACAATTTAATGATTTCTTCTTCTTCTTTCTTTTAGGTTTATAAATAGCATCATTGATTTTTTTAAAATCCAATTACCGACTATCTCTACTTCTCTCTCTAATTCTTCAAATTTAAGATTTAGAGGTTTTTAGAGTTTTATAATGGTGAAAAAAAATTTGGAATCCATACATCATTGATTGCGGTGTTATTTTTTTGATACAATTTTTTAAAAGTTTTTGATGTCATTGTGTTCCTATATAAAATTATCTCTCTCTCTCTTTCTCTCTCTATCTCTCTCTAAGCATATCAAATTAGGATATGTTTCCATCATCTTGGATTTGATTAGAGATTAACATGTTGGTCCTTGCTTTGGGACTCTAGTGTAAATCCCTGATTTAAAACAAATATGGAATTATATAAATAGGCTTTAGAATAAATTAAATAAAAAGGTAGATAAAGAAACAAGTAAAGAAAAACATGGTTGAAAAAAATAAGTCAATGACAAGGTATTAAGGTTCATAATTGAAATGGTTCGAGACAGGATTTCGGGTAAAAATAAGCATTTAGTATGCTATGTGCATTGATGTAATTAACCTAAAATAAACTAATTTTTCAAAGAAAGCCATTCAAAGTGGTTGACCAACAACTCTAGAAAGTGGGAGAAGAAAAGTGCTAATCTCACCTATTTTCCCACCAAACAATTCATCAAAAACTTATAGATTAAGGTTGTTAATGAGATTTTGAATGATCTAAAGGTGATATTCACCCTATTTTAAAGAATTGGAGCTTGTAAAGGGATGTTTGGAAATATAGAGAGAGATAAAGAAAGAAGTGAAGAAATTGAACTTTTCTTCTCATTTTACTTTTTAAAAACTTTTAATTTAAAGGTAAGACTTCTCATTGTGTAATGCTTTTGTAAAAAAAAAAGGGGACAGATAACAATTGCAAGTTAAGCTTTGTAATTTGAACATCTTTGACAAAATCTTGTTCATAGATGAGTCAAATTAAACTATATAATTATTATATCATTTTCATTTTTATTTGGAAGGATTTCAAGTTGTTCTTTTATTTTCATTTGATGGATCCTAAAATGATCCCATTCATTTTTTAGCAGCGTGGGTCCTAGGGTGATCTTATTTCTTTCATCTATATAGATCCTAAATTAATATTTTTCATTTGCATGGATCCAAAGTTGATTCCATTTGTTCATATAGATCCCAAGTTGATTTAAATCCCAAGATGATCCTTTTATATAGATCCTTTTTATATAAATCCTAAGTTGATCTGGATTCTAAGTTGATCCTTTCATATAGATCCTAAATTGATTCTTTATTTTTTTATATAGATCCTAGGCTGACTTGTTCATATAGATCCCAAGTTGATATGGATCCTAAGTTGATCTGGATCCTAAGTTGATCCTTTTATATTGATATCCCAAGTTGATCTGTTCATATAAATTCCAAGTTGATCATTTTATATAGATTCCAAATTGATCATTTTATATAAATCCGAAGTTGATCTAGATCCTAACTTGATCCTTTCATATGGATCCCAAATTGATACTTTCTCATCGATCCTAAGTCAAATTGAATTCCAGACTGATCCTTTCATTTTCATTTATATAGATCACAAATTAATCATTTCATTTTTGTCTGTACGAATACCAAGTTGATCCTCTCATTCATGTTCATACAATTATGGCTTTATTTGGTAAGATGTTTAGTTTTTTTTTTTATAAAAAAACCGTCTTTGTATTCTTTACAAACTTGATAAACAAAGCTAAGGGAAAAATGATTTTTTTCTTATTGTACCATAAGTATTGTAAAGAAAGGACAACTGTTATAACTCATTTTTTACCTTTTATTTTCAACATATTTTCAAAAATTAAAAGAAAAAAAATTCTAAAGAATACATTCTCAACACTATTCGGCTAATATTCAATCATTTTATAGTTTTTGATTATTTTGGTATCATTTTCAAGTTAACAAACTTTTCAAAAAAAAAAATCAATTAGAAGAAACTCAATATATTGTTTTAGTGAGTATAATATATTTAAGGGAAGGAAATGGACCAATTTGAATTTTGAAAACTCCACCTTTAATAAATTCAAAATAAAAATAATAAAATAAATGAGTAGAAAAATACAATAATAAGAAGAAAGGTCGTGGAAGGTTAAAGAAGGAAAAAAGACAAGGGCTTTGGTATTAGTATAATAAATACAGCAAGTGTGAATAGTGAAAGAGGAGGAAAAAAGAAAAAAGAGAACGGGGAGTCAGCTCAGAAATGTGAAGAAAAGAAAATAAAGAGTCATTTTTAGTTTTTGGTTTTGTTTCCATCTTTGACGGTTTGACCCCTCTCCCTAAAGCCAAATAATAATAATAATAATCCTAAAAAACTCCTTTTCCTCTCAGCCGCCGTCTACCACTAGCCAACCAAAATCAACCATAGTCACCTACGATCAACAGCTCCATCTCCCACCATTTTCCCAGCCTTGAACCACCATAAAAAATAAAAACCATCACTCTCATTGTCATGGACCAACCGACTCTCTCCGTTAAGCAGCCCCTTTTTCTTTCATCTTTCCCGCGACTACGACCTCTCCTCCATGTCGCGAATCCATCCCTCTCCTCTTTCCTCACCAACGGCCTCTCCTCTGTCCACCAGTTAGTAATCCAGCATACAAAAAAAAAAAAAAAAGAAGAAACAAATGAATGAGGGAGATTGAACTAAATCAGAAGGAAGGGATTGAAAAAAAAATTAAAACAAATTGAAACTTCCCGTGGTTATATCTTTCATTTTAGGGAGAGTGAAGGCGCACGACCTATGCAGCCATGAATAGGGAAAAGAGCTCTACCCGATACATGCCATCACGTGCACTCCAGGTCACCAGAACGTCAACCTCACGCGTTGCTGTCCATGGCCGCGCGTAGCTCCACGTGTCGACACTACCACTCGTGTTACAACAGCTTTAATGCGACTTCAGCCACTCTAAAAGGTTGATTTCGAACCTAAATAATTGTTTTAACATGATGAATAATTTTTGTGATAAAGTATTAATTTTATTTGATGATTTTTAGGCAGTGTTTGGGAACGCGGTTACGGTTGCATTCCTAAAAAATTTGAATTTTTTTTATTAAAATTAAGTGCGATTTATACTTTTTGGATCATTTTGATGAGCTGATATAAAAAATGATTTTTAAAAAATGAAAAAACATCATTGACATGTATTTCGGCACGAAAAGCTATTTGAAAAATACCCGCAACCACACTGACAAACACGCTCTTAATCTACTGTGAATGATTGTAATTACTTGATATGTGTTCTTGAATGGGTGAATTGGATCTGGATTTATTATGTTGTAATATTATTTGTGATTTGCATGATGTTTCAGATTTTATTGTGATAAGTTATTATTTGCGTGATGATGATATTGTGAATTGTTTTTGTTAATTTGATGATTATTGTGTTGTGTATTTGTGGTTTTATTATTATTGGTTGATATAGAATAAAAAAAAGAATGGTTTATATTAAGAGTTTAATCTAAAAATAATTATGAAATTATTTTTAAAAATATATATTTTCCACTCATAAACATTTGTTTATAGTTTTATTATCATATATTAATAGAGGATAAAAAAACAATTCTCATTAGATTTTATTCTTAGAAGTTAATTTAAAAAATAATAATAAGACCAATTTGAATTTAATTTGAATTTTTTTTAAACTCATAAATATTTATTTGATGTTTGTTATAGTAGATTGATATAGAATTAAAAACCCCAACATGTTTTATTCTTACAGGTCGATTTAAAAATGATAATAAAATCACTTTAAAAATATATATATTTATTTTCTTCTCATAAATATTCTTTTGTGGTTTTATTATCATAGAATAATATTGGATGAAAAACTTCAAAATAAATTTATCCTAGAAATTAAAAATAGATAATAAAAATAAGATCATTAAAAAAACATTTTTTTAATTATAATTTTCGGTTATGTTTACATAAGATAAATAAACTTTTTGTCAGTTTTATTTTTAAAAGTTGATCAAATCATATTGAAAAAAATATTTTTTATTGTTTTATTATTCATAGGTCTACATAAGACAAATAAACTTTCAAAGAGATTAATCCTTAAAAGTTGACCAAAATGATAACAAAACTAGTTGTCAAAAATATATTTTACCCATTTTTCAAATAAATAATTATTCAAGTTTTGATAGTATGTTAAGAGTTTTAATATTTAAAATCAAGAATGGATAAATAAACCATCAATGGTTTTATCCTTAAAAATTGACTAAAAGGATAACAAAATTACATGCAACGTAAAAAATTTTTCGGCTCATCTTTCAAATAAATAATTATTGAAGTCGTAATTGAGGATTTTATTTTTTATGATCGAGGATAAATAAATTAAAATTTAGTATTATCTTGAAAAGTTGATTAAAAGGATAATAAAATTTCTTAATATGAGACTTTATAACAAATATTCGTATGAAAAAAATATTTTTGTGACATGCTAATTGTATTTATATGTAAAAACAATATAAGATAAATGAATCATCATTAGATATTACTGTGGAAAATTGCTTAATGGATAATAAGAGTAATTAATATGTAATTTTCTATTTCATAATAAAAAAAAAACACGAATACCAGTTTAGCTAAATATTAGCATAAAAATACATTAAACACCTCTATGGAACTCCACTCTTTAAGACAAACCCATTGTATCAAGACCGAAGTTTTTTGTTGCCAGAATGGCAGTCAATAGAATATTTGCTCTCTCCCCCCTCTTTTTTCTAACTGATTTCTCGCTCTTGCTTTAACATAGGGAGCAAAATGCAAACAAAATAAAATTTAAGATTTAAATATAAAATTTCTAAACAATATGTACTAGAAAATATAAAATCTGAAACTTCAAGGATACAACTGCAGTTTTCTGCACCTTTTGAACAAGAAAAATGAAATGCTTATTTTGTTTTATTAATTTGATCTTTGTTCTTTTAATTTTTTAAACCAACAATAAATTAAATTTTTTTTCATAATACTAGCGTTTAATTCATAGAAGAAATACTCTGTCGCACATGTGATAGAACAAAATAAAAATGAATTATAATGCATGAATCAATGTAAACATTGCGAAGATAAAATAGCAAGGAAGAAAAGTTTGAGGATAAAAAAACATTGTAGGATGAATAGTGACATCAATAGTGTACAAAGAATGAATTATTGTTTTTTTTTTTTAAAATATTGAATTCAATAGAGAAACAAACAATACTAAGTTAAAATGACCTTATCCATATTTCATGAAAGGATTATTGATACTGCATGACATGTTTGTCAAAACCATAAGATTTATAATTATAAAGTTTAGTTATATCTAAATAAAGATGATTCAGTAAGTGAACCATTTTGTGTCATTGAATTTGTTGGTTTAGTTTATAAGTGAGTTTCTTCTCTAAATTATTATCTCATATTTAAATTCAAGAAAATATTATGAGATAAATCAATTTTATTTACATATACGTAAGTTTATTATGGAGAAACTTTTAAAAAATTGCTTTGAATTGAGTAATGTTAAATATACAAGGGCTAAACTATATTTTATCCATGGATATATAAAAAATAAAAATTATTTTTTTTTCCGCTACCATCACCATCACCGAGACACAGAGAGAGAGAGAGAGGAGCAAAGCCGATCATAGCAATGATGCAGCGGATCTTTTCATTATCCACTACTTCCTCATCTTCTTCTTCATCTCCACCTCAGCCTTTATTGGGTTTCATTTCCAAAGCCAAGAAAATGGGTATGGTTCAGTCTCCATCCTTAATATTCAGTAATACCTCCATTTTCTTTCATATTTATAACACTAGTAAATGGAGAAACATTGATCATTCTGTAGCTTCCTTCAATCACATGCTTCATAGGAAACCCTCTACCTTGTATTGTCGAATTTGCTCACCTATTAACAGCAGTTGTAAGGATGAAAAAAATTTCGAGACCGCGGTTTCTTTGTCCAAAGAAATGGAACTCGCTGGAATCACACATAATATTTTTAGTCTTAACATCTTGGTTAATAGCTTCTGTCATTTACATCGTGTGGATTTAAGAAGGCAAGATTTCAGAGGCTGAAGCTCTGCTCAAAATAATGACTGGGAGAGGTGCAGAACCTGATGTTGTCACTTATAATTCACTTATGGATGGATATTGTCAGACAAGGCAAGTTCTTGAAGCTAGAAAAATACTCGATGTTATGGCATGATCCTTTTAGTTATAGCATCTTGATAGACGAGGCAAAGCAACTTTAAATCTATCTCATAAAGGTTTCACTCCTAGCTTAGTTACTCATATAATACTTTGATAAGTGGCTCGTGTCAAGCTGGAAGACCTTGGACTGCGCAACAGCATTTCATGAATATATGTGCTAGTGGCCACACTCCAGCTGCAATTACTTACTCAACTTTGCTTGATGGCTTCTGCAAACATGGGGTTTTTGATGGGGCACTGACACTGTTTGAAGAGATGTGAAGTAGTGTTATGATGCCTGATTTGGAGATCCACAACATCCTAACTCATGGTATTTGTAAGTATATATGGGGAAGCTTGAAGATGCAAAAGAACTATTTTCTCAACTCATCGCTGAAGGGTTTAAGCCCGGTTTTTATACTTACACTACGTTAATCAGAAAAACTACTAATGGAAGCACACATGTTATTCAGAAAAATGGAAGAAGATGGTTGCAGACCAGATGGTCACAATTATAACCTTATCATTCAAAGATTTCTCTTACATAAGGATTTATCACGACAACAAAACCTATCCATGAAATGGTGGATAGGAGATTGACTGTGATGATGTTCAACAAATCCAAATATGTTCAAGGAACATGGATTGTGGTTAATCAAAGTTCAAGTCTTTATTTCCTTTTTAGAAAGTGGAAAAATTGACGATACTAGTCTTGGTACCTGCAAAAATAGTCTTTGTCGGTGGACTTAAATACTTTTTGATAATAAGGTCAATAACTTTAAATGAAAATGATGATAAATGAAAGAAAGAGCTTTAAATTCCAAAAAAAAAGGTGTTTGTTCTTGATATTTTGTGATTAATGCAATGAAATATATAAGCTTTTAGAGTAGAAATAAGTGAACCTTTTATCCGGGTGGTTCATGAGGTATTTATAACCCCTGAATCTTGTCGTATTTAAGAGAAAGAAAGACAAGAAAGTCCTTTACTTTTGATGACATTAATGGGAGATAAATATCCCTTACATATCATTAATGATGGACAAATACTTTTTACACATCATTAATGAGATGAAAAATGTGGTAGGTCCATGGTGAGACTTTTTATACATTTATAGATATAGGGATATGATTATTTCTAACATGAACAGTTCATGCAAATAATATGAAGATAGAACCTTATGGTCTTAACATGAATCTCTAAAGTCCAACTAGGTCTGGCGTGTAGCCAAACTTAGAAGAAATGAATCCAACAACTCTTCAGACCCCTGATGTTTTGGGTTCAGCCCATGGCTAAATCCAAAAAATAACAAGTCTGACACCTTGCCAGACCCACAATGACTTAGACTGAGCTCATGGTTGAACCCAAGTATATTGAGAGTGATATCTTGCTGGACCCAAGGTGACTTGGGCTCAGCTTATGGCTGAACTCAAGTACATTGAGTTTGGCATCTTATTAGATTCACGGAACTTGTGTTTAGCATATGGCTGAATCCAAGCATATTAGATTTGACATCTTACCGGACCCACGGTGACTTGGGCTTAGATCATGGTTGAACCCAAGTATGTTGGGTCTGGTAGAATGCCAAATTCAATTTTGATTGTGCTAACACCCTATTTATGAATTTGGTCTTTTTCAAAACATAAAAATATCGAGTTCAAAATATTGACTTATCAATTGCCCCCTCAAATCTTTATGTATTTGATACAAAAAGACTTGAAAAGCTCATTGGGAGACAACCGGTCAGGTTTGTCTTGTCTTCCATAGAAAAGAGACATCTTTCCTTGTTGATTTTAAATGTTGTTAGGGGAAGGTGAAACAAATCTTTTGAGAAGACCACTCGACAATGCGTAATTAATGTAGTAGGCATTTAACCTTTCTAGGCTTATAATGGGTTGCCATATGTCTTCCATTCATTGTTGGGAGTAGAGGATGAACAATATATAAATCCCATTTTTCCTCAGTTTTATTTTTTACATTTGCCAAAATTTCCAATGCCTTGTTATTTTAGGAGCTTAAAACCAGATCAAAAAATGTTTGCAAAGGAGATAATTCTAGGTAACTACAAAACTCATCTTCTTCATCTTTAAGAATGATGGTTAAAAAGGATAAGAAAATCACATCTCCTGAGGGAGAATTTAGTTTTAGACCTAAAATTAGAGGTGCTCTCCAGGGATCTATGCCTATTAGAATTGGCCCACGATTTGAAATTGGCGCTGTTAACCCTTCTCTACTAGAAAGAGGAGAGATAGAATTCCTCAAGTGGTTTCAAATCTTAGAGGACATGAAAGGTTTCTAAGGATGCCTTTCGATGTGGTTGAATGCATTGTTTCTTTTGACCAAGTGTCCCTAGCCAGCTCTAAACAACTAGGGAGTTACAAGGTTTGGATACTGGAGGCTGGTGATTGTGTTACCCACGTCACCAACAAACCTGTTGGGGGTAATTTTATTATTACTACCCTCATATGCATATATAAGTTTAGGTACTTGTTTCCTTTACAAGGGTTTGTAAAGGACATTCTTCTTCAGAAAAAAAACTAAGCCTTGCTCATTTCTATCCCAATGGGTGGATTGTCTTGTTTGTTTTTTACAATTTGATGAGGGTTTTGGGGGCTGAACTTATGGTCAAAGTGTTCAGGTAGTATTGCACCTTGATTAGTAGTGATGAAGGGGGACCTTTTGTCCCTTGGTTATTTAATTTTTCCAGTAAGCCAAGAGGGCTTATGAAAGATACCTTCAAGGGAAAACCCTCTCAGTTGAATAAGTGGAGAGGAAAATAAGTGATAGTGAAGTACAAGGGAACGACTAGACCTTAAGACGAGTACAATGCCATATGGGGTTGTACCTATTTACAGAGAGCACCCTTTGCCGAGGTTAATGATAAGTCGTTCCTCTACGAGGAGGAAGAGAGGATATTCAATAGATTATATGATATCCACATTGAGCACGAGATTAATTGCATGGTACACGGGTTTTATAGATATTCTAGTAATTTTAATTTTACGTGTTATTTTTTCTCTCTTGTTATTCATCTTCTGGCATTTTTCTTGTGTAGGATCTTTGCCAAAGACAACCAGGTCTGAAGCCAGTGAGTCCATATTATCCATGCCTAGTCATGTGACCACACCTTCACACAATCATACTTCCTCCTCTAAAGATAACCTACCTTTGATATGTAGGAGAAGAGTTAAGGAGTAGTTCCCATGAAAGTTGAAGAGACCCAACAACTGTCCTTTCTGCTGAGGAGGTGTGTCAAGAAGTGGTAGGGGGAATTTGTTCTCCCATATCAGGAGGTCCTAGGGTGCCAACCCCAGCTTTGGTTATCCTAGAGTTTCCTCATGATGGAAGAGAAGGAGAGTCTCGGTCGCTTCAGATTATGATGTAGAGGTGATCCCTCTACCAACTAACGTTCCTACTTCAACAAGCCCTATCAACATGTAACATCCCATCCTTTCTCATCGTTATAAACTTCATCGAGCCTTAAACTCATGAAAATAAGGTAATTGCTTTTTATATATTAGTATCATTTAAGGCTTTACTATAATTTCAACATAGTTCCTTTTTAATGTAGACCATTCCCAAGTCATATACTCTTGTATACATATATATATATATATATATATATATATATATATATATATATATATATATATATATATCACCATCCTAACATTGTTCAAATTTTCTGGACCTTAACCAGTCACATCACTAGTCAAAATTAGAATCATCTTTCCTTCTCGATTCTCTATTTCACACTTAATATACAATTATAGTTTAAACTATTTTATAATAAGTGACAAAAACAAAATATTTGAATGTTATAAACTATATACATACAATATTAATTTCAAAAACTATGGTAGGTTTAAATATCATATTACAAACCCAATGAAAAAGTTTAATAATTAAGTTACAAACATTCTTAGAACATTCTTAGTATTAACTTCATTTATATACAAGTTATTCTCAAAATTACATTACAAAGGGTAGTCAACGTATATAAAATTACATCATCATCACCTAACTAAAAGAAATGCAAGGTAAGATCTATTGTAAACCTCCAATTATAATTTTTCTAGGTTATTAAAATATGAGAAATTTAACTGATAGTAAAACAAATTAAATTAAATTAAAGAAACCTAAATCAAGATAAAAATGATGAAATTAGTGAAATGAAAAGTGAATATAGTACTAAATTGTTAGAAAGAAAAATTTAAAGGGACAAAATGAATATGTAAGACCAAGAGGGTCAATGTTCAAATAATAAAAGATTAGGGGTTTATGTATAAATGATAAAAAGGGGTGGGGGGTAAAGGTGCAATTAACAAGAAGATAACACTATAAATACCATTCTATTTTCTCTCTTGAGGTGACTTGCAAGAGCAAGAGAGGGGTTAGGGTTCTTTGATCTTTTCTTCTTATTCCTTGATGAAATCTACACCAAAATGTTAAACTAGAGTGGTTAAAAAGAGTCAATAAGTGATAGAAGATAGAAATTTGGGTGGTTTAGAGAGTTTAGAGAGAGGCTGGAGAGAAGACATATTGATGGCAGAAACTACAACAACTATTACTCCACCTTCCATCGTTGGATTAGAATGATATTTGGATATGTTGTTCTCCTACATGTCTTGTACATTGTCACAAGAGGGATCTTCTATATCAATCTCCATTTGACAGATATCATGGGATGAAAATGTCCGGGAAAATACACTTCTGGACAATCTCTATCGCCGACCGTTTTCACCTTCGTCCACCATTGGATCGGGCTATAAGTTGGATATATTGTTTGTCTTGATGCTATCTAGATTTGGAATGGTGGAGATTAGAAACAAACACTCTAAACAAAAGTTATGCTTCTTGCACAGTAGGTCTGCAAGTTTTAGGTCAGTTCGGTTAAACCCAATTTTCTGGAAATTTCACGTGGATGAAGTTGATATTTGTATATGTTATATTATAATAATTTATTACAACTTTACCATATGGATTGTCTGGAGTATTATTCGTTTGATATTTATGGTTGTTTGAAATTGTTGCGAAAATTAGTTTTGTGTGAACTGAAACAACCTAAAATTAGAAGGAAATGGAGCATTAGAGAGATTTAATTTTTGGGAGACTTTGGGGTTGCTGTGACAAACCTGAAAGTCTATGTTTAGAGGGGGGGCTAAATACCTCTCCAAAATTAAAAAAAAGAAGGATAGAATGACAACTTTAAGTGTAGAGTTGTTAGGGATCAAAAGTGTCTTCAAGAAACTAAAGCAAGGTTGTTCTGATAGCCCTACTAATGAGTGTTAAGGGGCTGATTTGGACAGCCTATAGAACAAAAAATAATGGGAAATTAGAGTTCCATATAAAGTGATTAAGGTGAGGTAAGTTTGGGTTAAGAAATTAGCTTGGAAAAGTCTGCACGGTTCAGTTTAATAGGTGACTATGTGAACGTGAAATAATGATCTAATTTAGATATGAAAATCTTGCATGAAATCATATAATGATGCTTGTTATTTGATAAGAAAATAATGAAAAAGGGAGTGAATGATATTAAATGATGGTCTTGTGTGGAGCAGGAGAGATATCGATTGCGGGACCTCAAGCTAGCAGAAACGGGATCACTGGGAGGAACAGGTAAGCGTTTACCACCTCATCTCTTTATATTTTGAAGAGTTTAATATATTTTGAAATTTTATTTGTTTATGCTGTATGTTGATTTATGATAGTAAAAGATGAGAAATTTAAGAGTGGAAACATGATTAAACATGATGACTAGTGTCATGAGTGTTGCAAGGAAAAAAATTGTATAAGGTTACTGTGCTTGTTATCCTAATTTCTAAGGACAACTCAGATTGATATAAAAGCCGAACACACGAGTGGGGGCAAGGAAAGTTAGTCGGTCATATGAAGAGCAAAGAGGAAATGGGAAAAATTATGGTTTTCCTTATTGAATTTATTATAATAGGTTGTTTTTGATGTGAATGTGTGTGTGAATTGAATGAAATTAGCATGAAAGGAATAAGAAAACTCTTGGTTCCTTAAGACCATGCTCTCGACCAATTATGCATCAAAGGGGGAGGAGGATGTTTAATTTGACATATTTAGCTTGATGACATGTGTTTAATTGTGTTGAAATTAGGAAAAATACATGTTGAAATGGCAAGGATTGTGTTTAAAAGAACATTTGGAAAGTAAGTAAAATCGATAAAAATGTTCGATTTTGACGTTAAAAGGGAAGATTGAAATAAATAGAATAAATTGGTTTTTAAAAAGATATTTTTGACACTCTTATATGGTATGTGATATGGCTAGGGTTTGAGATAAAAGAGGGAAAGTTGAATTGTGGATGTTGTGTGTAAATGGAAAGGTTGATGAATCTGGACAAATTCATCTCCTAACTTTTGGAGAGAATTCGAGTAGGAAGATGAGGTAAGTAGGATTAGGTTCCTTCATAATAATTATAGTTTTGGTTGTTGACTAACTAAGAAAATTGGTCATACTCAATTTGAAGCTATAGAACTCCAGTTATGGGTCATCAACCGAGACTGGGTTGTGATAGATCCTATAGGGCAGTAGGTCTGATTTGTTGATGAATAATTTCAAGTGTCTTAGAGGCAGAACTGGATTCTCCTCCCTTAAGGGGACTTGTAGCCTCGGGCCTTAGTTTTCTAACGAGACCAACCTTGCTTAAAATGGAGTCGTAGAACTCCGGATATAGTAAACAATATGAGCAGAGGTCAGAATGCGACCTCTACTTGCAGATTCGGAAAGTTGCTAAAATGGCTACTTAGATGCGTTAAGGGCAGTAGGTCTGATTTGTTGATAAATAATTTCAAGTGTCTTAGAGGTAGAACTGGGTTCTCCTCCCTTAAGGGGACTTGTAGCCCCGGGCCTTAGTTTTCTAACGAGACCAACCTTGCTTAAAATGCGCTCGTAGAACTCCGGATATAGTAAATAATATGAGCAAGAGGTCGAATGAAACCTCTACTTGCAGATTCGAAAAGTTGCTAAAATGGCTACTTAGATGCGTTAAGGGTGGAAATTGGGTCCTTTCCCTTCGGGGGAACAACTGATATTACATCTTAGCTTTCAAAAGAAACGAGCCATGTTCGAAATGGAAATTTGTAATGGTAACTTTGGTCGGACAAAGAATGATGATATTAATGGGTGAAATTGGTATCGGCTAGCATACATTTAATGTATGTTAGGATCTCAGGTAAGGGGATCACCATGCATTGATGTCTATGGGGCATGGACTAGCATATATTTAATGTATGTAAGGATCCCCGGTAAGGGGATCACCATGTATCGGCTAACATACATTTAATGTATATTAGGATCCCGGGTAAGGGGATCACCATACATCGACTAACATACATTTAATGTATATTAGGGTCCCAGGTAAGGGGATCGCTATGCATCGATGCCTAACAGGTGATGATGATGCTGGTGAAATTGGTATCGGCAATGTGTTAGGCGGAAATAATTATTGTTGATCTTATAGAATCTTGAATGGAAGTTGAAAATAAAAGATGAAACGGTTTTAGTAGTTGAATGAGAAAGAGTTCCAACGGAAACAAAAGGGGAGAAGTGGATAGAATATGAATACTGGAGGTGATGGACATCTTAAACAGGTTCCTCACCTTTTCGTTTGATATAAGTGCATTTACTAAGTGAAATTGGTATCGGTAATGTGTTAGGCGGAAATAATTATGGTTGATCTTATTGAATCTTGAATGGAAGTTGAAAATGGAAGGTGAAACAATTTTAATAGTTGAATAAGAAAGAGTTCCAACAGAAACAAAAGGGGAGAAGTGGATAGAATATGAATACTGGAGGTGATGGACATCTTAGACAGGTTCCTCACCTTTTCGTTTGATATAAGTGCATTTACTGACTTCAGCTTCCAACGCTATCTGGATATTACTGGTTATATGGCCTTCCATGTATGAGAAATCCTTGAGTCCTTTCATTCTTCTAATGTATTAAGTAGTTTTAAAGATGTGAACTTTTTTTTTTTCCTTTTTATTGTTTAGACCTTCATGATATGTGCCCATTCGAAAGTAGACAAGCTGAGAAAAGAAGGGTCATGAAGGAAGTAATAGAATAATATAGTGTTGATAAGACATATGTGTGAAGGTTAAGGGATGAGAAAGCCACCTAGGATGCTGGGATGAAGGCCTTTAAGACTACTTTTTCTCAGTTGCAATGGGAACTTACAACACAAACCTTTATTTTAGAATCCACTGAGGAAAAACTTGGAGAGGCGTATAGCCAAATAGATTCCCTAAAGAAGGAGGTGGCTGAACTCAAGGAGGTCTTGAGGAGGGAGCTGATAATGGACATACAAGAGGCTTAAAGTTCCTAGTTGAGGGTAGAGACATTAAAGAAGTCTGTACAAGAGTTTTATGCTAAGTCTAGGGAGTCTGTCTTTCTAACAGAGACTATAGGGGATAGGCTCTTCATGTCCATATCCAACTTGTATTTCTTCAACTTTTCAAGGGGAAAACAAGTGGACTTCAATGAGTCCTTCCCTAATGGCCAAGTTCCTGACTTTGAGGACATCTTCCCCATTAGGACCGCCTCAAAGAAAGGAAAGGGTCTATGTTGCCTAGTAGCCTGGGATGGATATGTGATCTTCCCTTTAGTTTGTTTTATTTGTTAGGAATATTTTGGCTTTCAAGCTTTGAATTTAGCCATGAGGCCTTTGGATATATTTTTTATTTGTTTTGAATTACTATATTTTCCAAGTCTTTTAAATTGTTATATTTTTTAAGTCTATTGGTAGGACTTTTCAAGCAACTAGTATGGGTCCAACGCCCGTACTTGAAAAAAAAAGCTAGTATGGGTCTAATACCCATACTTACATAATAAGTTGTAAGGTTCTAATTAGCCCATACTTAAAAAATATTTTTGAAAGGGAATTACAAATGAGTTTTAGTTTTGTAGGGGTCTTGTACCTATACTTGAAACATATTCAGCGTCCATACTTAGGAGAGATTTCTAATTGCAAACTTCTTGTGTTTAACAACCATATTATATCGACGAGGTTGGCGATGTAGTTGTCTGGCTTTGGCTATGTAATGCTGTTGTTGCCCCCCCTTTTTTGGGATAGAAAGGAACTCTCAGTGATAGGTACACTCATGAGTCCTTTAGTCTTACTAGCCATGGTGTGGAATCGTGTCTTTAGGTGGAGATGGCACTAGAGGTTATGAGGATTACTATCCTTAGAGAGACTACATATAAATCCTTTTAGGAAATGAGAGATGATTGTACTTATAGAGATCACATACTAATCCCTTTGGAGAAATGAGGGACAATTTTCCTTATAGATATCACGTACCAATCTCTTTAGAGAATTGAGGGATGATTTTCCTTAGAAAGACCACACATCAATCCCTTTGGAGACATAAAAGACAATTGCCTTTTGAAAGACCACATACTAATCCCTTTAGAGAAATAACAGGAAAAATATAGAAAAAAAGATGAGATATTCATAAATGAAAATATACATTTTTATGCACCATGATACAATTTTAAGTGGTCTGAATGTTAGGCGTGAAGGAGATTTTCCTCTTTCATATCTTGTAAATAATAGGTATTCACCTTGACTACTTTTATGACTTTGAAAGCACTATCCTATTTTAGGACTGTCTTGCCCTTACTTTCTCTATTGCCTATAGCTTCTAATCTCCTTAGGACCAAATCTCCAAATTTAAATATTTTATTCTTCACTTTAGCATTGTGATATAGGGTAGTTTTAAGATAATAGATTTAATTTCTAACTGCAGCAGTCAGGTGAGATTCTTCTAAGAAGTCGTGATTTGTCCAAAGACCTTGTTCATTGCCTTTTGAGGTATAGTGAACCATCTAGTGGCTTGGACATCCAATCTCAACGAGGATTATGGCTCTAGTTCCATATGTGAGGAGAAAAGGAGTTTCACTAGAGAACGTCTTCTAAGTTGTTATGTAGGCTCATAAGATTTAATTCAGTAGCTCTATCCATTCTGACTTGGCTTCTTTTATCTTTTTCTTGAGTCTATTAAAAAAGACTTTGTTAGTCAGTTTAGCTTGACCATTGGTCTAAGAATGTGATACGAAGAAGAAATGATGATCAATATGAAGTCTTTGACAATGCTATCTCATATTGTGGTTATCAAACTGCATTCCATTATTTGTAATCAAGACTTTGGAGAGCCTAAATTGGCATATGATATTCTTCTAGATGAATGAAAACACGTTGTTAATGGTTATCTCTGTTAGGGCCTCTACTTCAACCCACTTAGTAAAATAATCAACAATCATTTGGACAAATTGTCTTTTACTCGTGGCCTTACGGAATAGACTTAAGATATCCATCCCATATTATGTAAAAGACCAAGGGGAGGTTATGGTGGTAATTTCTGTAGATGGTTGACAGAAGACTAAGGTAAACATTTAACATTGATCACATTTCTTCACTAAGTCCGTGGCAGCTTGAAGTATAGTTAGCTAATAAAAACCTACTCATTTGGCTTGAGTAGCGAGGGATCTAGAGCATGTGTGTAGGCAACATATGTCTTTATGTATTTCTTTCAAAATATATGTGCTTTCTTTTAAGGATAAGCACTCTAGTAGTGGAGTTGAGATAGATCATCGATACAAAACATTATCAATTATACAATACCTCATTGCTCGCCCAGTCAAATGAATGATTTCATTTATGCTTGAGGGTAACTCCTCACTAAGCAGATAATGCATAATTGGGGTCCTCCAATCTTCCTCAATACTAATGAGAAGAGCCACTAACTTTTTTTCATATATACTTGGTTTCTTCAAAACTTCAACCTAAACATTTGTAGGGAGGTCGATAGGATTTGAACTTGCTAACTTTGACAAGAGGTCTTCCTAATGATTGTCTTCCATTGGAATGCAAGTGATTGAAATATTTTTGTCTCTAACTTTCAAATATGGTTAAACTTTCTAAAGATACTATTGCATGGTTGGCTCTCTAGCTTCATACCATTCTTGGCACCGACTAACTACCAACTGTGAGTCACTATGAACTTGAAGAGAGTATGCATTCAAAGTCTCTACAAGGTGTAATCCTGCTAGAAGAGCTTCATACTTTGATACATTATTCATAGCTAGGAACTCAAAACAAACTCCATATTCAATTACTTTTTCTTCAGGATTGACAAGCATAGTTTTGGCTCCACTTTCATTGATATTAGAAAGGCCATCAACATATATTTTTCGGTAGGGATCATCGGAGGGTGTTCTACTAGGGCTTCTAATTTAGTAAAAGAAGTTGTTGTTAAAGGTGAGGATTCAAATGTCTTAATGAGACTTTTAAAAGAACATTTAACAACAAAGTCTATCAAGGCTTGATCCTTTATAGCTTGTCGAGGTCTGTACTGAAAGCCAAACTCTTTTAATTCAATAGCCCATTTAATTAGGTGCCCAAACATCTCTGGCATATGGAGGATATGTCGCAGAGGTTGATTTGTCAAAACTATGACTTTGTGAGCTTGTAAGTATAACTTTAACTTTCAGGAGGTGCTTACCAGAGCAATGACCACCTTATTCACTTTTAGATATCTTGTTTTAGCATCATAAAGAGTAAGGCTAGAATAGTAAACTAGATGTTATGTTCCTTAATCCTTTTTTACCAAAATAAAGCTTACAACTGTATTTGCCACCCCCGGGTAAAGAAAGAGGTTTTCATTCCTTCTTTGGTTGGGAAAAGATCTTGAGAAATGAAAGATAAATTTGAGCTCTTTAAATTCTTTTTGTTAAGCCGAAGTCCACTTAAAATTAGCTATGTTTCTCAATGTCTTGAAGAATAGTAGGGTATGCTCCCTCAGATGAGTAATGAACCAATTAAGAGTAGCCAATCTCCTTGTAAGATATTGAACTTCCTTTACTTGATTGATGAGTCATGCTTAATATGGCTTGAACCATTTTTGGATTAGGCTCAATTCCTTGTTGCTTAATAGAAAACCCAAAAATGTTCTCCTTTGATGGCAAAAACACACTTGAAAGGGACGAGTTTCATCGGTGATGACTCAACATAAAAAAGACTTCTTCAAGGTCCTCTTCACTAACGTGTCATCAATATATCCCTTCATAATCCTCCCAAGCTGATTCTTGAATATTTTATTCACTATCTGTTGGTAAGTAGCTCCAGCATTCTTTAACCCAAAAGGCATAACTCTATAACAAAATGCCATTTTTTTAGTTATTAAAATTGTTTTTTCCTCATTTGCTAACTGGATAGGGTATATCACTTCTCTAATATAGCTAGCATCCAGGAACTTATCCACATCTTGTGTTATTTCTTTATGTCTTTCAACCCTAAAATTCTTTTTTTTTCCTGACGAACTAGATGAATAATTGGGTCCACTTTCAACTGATGAGTTATAATTTAAGGACTGATTCCTGACATGTTATAAATTCCTATTGCAAATTAGACTTTGAATATGAAAGAGCTCTGTCAATGACTGTTATTGTGTTGGTGTTAGGGTAAAACCCACTTTTGTGTCGGCTTGCTTATTTTCTCCTAGCGAGGCATCTCTCAATTCTTCTGTAGCCTCAGTTTTAACCTCCACTCTTTCCTTCAAGGACCATTGTTGGTCCAATACCAGGGGTTATTTTTTCCATTTAGACAAGTAGAAGAGCTTTTCCTCAAGGTCTATCCAAGATGAAAAATATCTATTAGACATCATTAATGAGGGACAAATATCCCTTACATGTCATTAATTAATAAGATGGGAAATGTGGTAGGCCATTTGAGAGATCTTTTATACATCTATAAATGTAGAGACATAATTATTCCTAACATGAACAGTTCATGCAAATAATCTGAAGATAGAACTTTATGATTTTAACATGGATCTCAAAGTCCAACGAGGTTTGGTGTGTAGCCAAACCTAGAAAAAAATAGATCTAGTAGCTCATTAAACCCCTGATGGCTGAACCCAAAGTATATTGAGCATGCTTTCTTGCTGGATCAATGGTGACTTGAGCTCAGCTAATGGCTGAATCTAAACATATTAGATCTAACATCTTATCAAACAAACGATAACTTGAGCTCAACTCATGGCTGAACTCAAATATATTGGGTTTAGCTTGGACTAACACTCTATTTATAGATTTGGAGTCTTTCAAAACACAAAAATATTAAATAGAAAATACCTACTCATCACAATCAAGGTTGTCAATTCCGTTCCGTTTTGTCTGGAATGGCTTAAACATTTCGTACCAATTCAAAAAACAAAACAAAACGGAATAATTTTCATCTCATTTTAAATCTCAGTTCATTCTGGATTTTTCGGATAAATTTCAGCTGGAATGTTCCGGTTTCATTTCACACGTTCCGTTTCGGTCTTGAAAAGCTATTGAATCAAACCAAAACTTCAACTTATTTTAACCAAAACAAATCCTAAAAATACCATATAAATATTAATAACTCCATTTTCAACTATAAAACAATCTTTAATCAATCTAAAAATAAAAAATCAAACAAAACAACAACAATAATAAATTTATGGACCCTAATTTATTTTTTTTGGCATGGTCAAAGGGCAAATTCATCTTCATTGAACTCCCCTCTCCTAACAAACCTTCATTGACACCAATATCTATTAGACTATTACATTCATTCCATTTCTTTGGTTGAATAAAACATGAGTTACACATCTTTTTTTATAAAATGTTAAGGGATAAAAAAATCATTCTCCATTAATATCACAATAAAAATATATTTTGCAATACGATTATAATATAAAAAGCACTGAATTATTTCTTATTATCCTTAAGAAAAGCATGACCTCCTCGTGATATTGAATGGGGTAAACTGAAGGGAATTTAAAGGGGTGACAAACAAAACTTATAATTTAATTAAGGGTTAAGAAAATATTAATTGGGTGGTGTTCGTGTGTTAACCTAAATGTGACACTTAGATTCCAACTCCCTCTACCTTCGTTCAAGAATTAATTGCTGTAGCATTTTGACGTGAATGACTTGTGTGGTTTCCCTTTATCTTTTAGAAGTGAAAAGTTCGGGTTTGATTTATGTTTCATTTGTGTTAATTAAACATTTTACTTTCATAATATTTTGGTATTTTGTTTAAGTTGAATTACTTTAAGTTGAAGTTCTATTTAATCTTTACTATTTAGGAATATTTTAAATTATATTTGTTTATATTGTATAATTTATAATTAATTTATTTTGAATTTGAATTATATTTGTTGAATTATATATATATATATATATATATATATATAAATAAATAATACAATCTCGAAATGGCACGTTAAAACATTCTAAAATCAAAACATTCTATTAATTGATAAAACAAAATACCTACTAAATTAGAATTGAGAACCTTGATCACAATACAATACCACCATCTCATTGTTGATCTACAATCCAATGATGAGAGTCCTGAGCTAAAGAAGTTGCTTGGGCTCTGTGAAAGTAATCAACGTGAAAGGTGAAATGAGCTTTGAATACTCAAAGTGCTGCTTTGAGGAATGTCGCAAATTTAAAGTAGATTCTAGTACCGTAGTAACTTTTTATTACCTCTAATTTAACACTGAGGATATATATATCCTCCTCAATAAAATATTTTATATCTTTTAATTTCAGAACATTTCAGCGTGCTGTTTTGAGATTATATAATATTTTAATGTCAGAATATTTCAGCCGTTTTGAGATTATATATATATATTGGTAATTGCTTTCTAGCTTTATACATATGAATTACAAGTGTGGTTGTCATGTCTACGTACTTCAATATAGAGAACGGCTTCAAGACGCCAAAAGCGTCTAACATCATGATGGAAACTATCACTGTTCTCCTCCTCTGCTTTCACAAGAAGTGAAGACATTAAAATAAAAAAGAAAACATAAAAGAAATTGATATTTATTGATATACATGATTATGACCAGAAACGTAAACACTAAACGCCATTGAATATTTTTTGCCCTGGCGATAGGATATTCTTTGGATCATATTGCGCTTTCCTCTCTCGAAAGGTTGTCCATTTTGAGCCAAAATGCTTAATCCATTCTTCTATGGTTGTATAATCAGCAAGATATTTCACAATCTTGATACCAGCCTCTTCACAAAATTTAATAACTGCTTGATTTTGATCTTCGTAGACCTGCCAATTATCAATCCCACTTGTATGCAAGAACGATGTTGTATAAAAGATATCTTCATCTGGTATAACTGCAGACAACTCAGCATCCCATCTGAAATTTTAAGGAAAACTTTTATTATTGTTGAAGTAACACACACACACGTTTTTTATTAGGATACTATTATAGGGTACTTACTTGTGTCGGTTCAAAGGGTAAAGGAGGACAGGTCCTGTGGTGATGTTTCTTTCAAGAACAATATCTCTCAGGACACCTACATTGAAATCTGAAATTCGAGATTGGGGAATAAATAGATTTTGCCATGGATGTGTCTGTGATTCATTCTCAGCATTTGGGACTCTCGTCAAAAATTCTTGATAGGAGACAAATTTTGCATCGATGAGACCAGGAACATGAGAAAAGTCTTTGAATACTTGCTGTAAATCCTATAAGAAAACAATGGCCAGATTCGTTATTAAACTAATGTATGTAAGAGAATCGACAGTGACTACTAACTTATTCCTTTTTTTTTTGAAAAGTATGTTCACAAGAAAATACATATTTTTAACGTGAACTATACATGTATAAAATGTCAACTGATCTAGTTTATATAATATTCGTTGCATAAAATAGAATATAGATTAGACTGAAAACTTGTCAGTTCGTTTTAAGAATATGTTGCGTAACATTAACATCTTTTGAAATATCATGAAATTACAGACATCTTTCAAATGTGAAAAGGTTTTTGTCAAACTTTCGAGAGATCATGTAATTAACCTTATAAAATATACTATATAGATAGAGATATAATTATTAATATGATGATGAACTTGATTACCTGGTCTATTTCACTCTCTATATCTTCTATGAAGTAGTACTTGGTAAGCTCAAGACAGTAGATGATACCATATGTTTTAACCAAGGACATAATTTTAGGGAGCTGAGTTGGATGAAAAAAGGAGGTTATCCACTCAGTTGGGGTGCCATTATCCAACATAAGTGAACCTTCCAAATAATTGGCTACATCTCTTTGTCCACCCCTAACTATTCTTTCTTGGTCTCTGATAAAATCAGAGAAATTACTGTAAAATGCTCGAGACCACCTAACCTGCAATTGAAAACCCCGTATGTCAAATTGTTGGAGCTAATTAATAGTTTATTCATATAGTTAAGATTTGATCGAAATATTCAAATTGTTGGAAACTTTTTAAATTCAGTATGCCTGTCTCTTTCTTTCTTTGAGTTTAGCACCATTATTAGGCATGTAACCAGATGTCAAAACATTCATTCATGCTTAATTGAAAAATTGTTAATGCGAGAGAGAGCGAAGCACAACTCCCTAGCTTTGTATAATTACTTTTGTTGGTGCCGACCTTAAAGCAATCCTTGCTCTAGTTATAATCCCAAATTGGCCTAAACCTCCCAGAACAGAATCAAATAGATCTGAATTATTTCTTTTAGAGCAGGTCACAAGCTCCCCCTTTCCTGAATCAAGAAAAAACACAATGCTATCAAGTAAACCCACTTTTCTTTTCTTCTTTTTAGGCCTTTTTCTTACTGAAAAAACAAAGTGAAAATATATACAAGGGAAACATACCAGTTATAACATCTAGTTCATAAACATTGCTAATCTGAGGGCCATGCAGAAATGTTTGCCCACTGATTCCAGCATTAGAAAGCGTACCACCAACACTTAGGTACAAAAAGTCGGTCCACGACACCGGTGAAAGTCCTTGTGCTGTAGTGGTGTGTAACACATCAATCCATAATTGCTCACCTCCAACATCAGCGAATAAATGGTTTTTAGAAACCCTAATTTTGATCCCATTTTTATCTTCTCTCAAACTTTTCATATCCACTACCACCCCATCACGAGCCATGTCCTGTCCATTAACAGAATGGCCATTTCCCTAACAGATATACCAAAAGGAATGGGACAATTGTATGAGGAATTTACTAGTATTTGAATATCTTCAATGGATGATGGATAAAGAACAGCAGCTGGCTTGCTATGGACTATGTTACCGTAATCAGTAGATGCTGAATCTATGGCTACTGGATCAACATGAAGCTTAGTTGCTAGTTCCGGTGGTAGTGGGCATGTCAACGCATTTGATTTTCCCATGGTGCACAAAAAATATGTTACTAGTAACATAACTAAGAGATGGATTGGAGTTGAAGGACTTTTCGCCATAATTTTATTTTTTTGAAGAAAATCAAGGAGATGAAAGGAGGATAAGGCTCGAGGATGGTGGTGATTAGTGAAGACGAAAGGAGGGATGTGCGTGTGCATTTATAGTTGGCCATTGTTGGTTTTGCTTAATTGACAAAATCCTTGAAACATCCTAAATTCTATAGGCATGCCGTATTATTTTGCTTTTGTAGATTTGTCTAAATAATTAATCAACTTACAACGTCAACAACCTCGTAGTGGTTTCTTTACGTCTCTCAGGGGATGGATTGACTTTTTCTGTTAACATATTTTATTTTGTTGGCGGAGGAGGCCGGCGGGGGAAGGGGTTGGATGAGTTGACTTGGAATGGTAATTTATTTTATTCTTTTATTAGATGATAGGAGGTATTCTTGGATCAAATTTCTTCACCGGGATCTTAAGAGCGTACCTTTCATGATATCGATACGGCGTATTTTTAGAAGATTTGAATAAATTTTTCAATATATATATATTTCAACCTTAATTTTTTTTTAAAAAAGGAACAAACCTCTTTGATTAGCAAGCGGATAATCATCCCTTGGATCATTTTGAGGTGCGTAGTCCTATCTATTTGCTATACACATATATGACGAAAAGTATTTAGGATTTTTCATTTGACAACTCTAAGTCTTTAAGTTGAATCAATAATTAAGCTATAGTCTTTTTAATCAAGTAGTTCTTACTATAATTGCTCTTAATTTCTTCTAATTTAATCATAATCAAGGCCTTCTTTGTTTTTATATTTTAAAAACGTTTCTGAAGAACTTTGAATTTTTTTTTTGTTTCAAATTAATATTTTTTTGGTGTTTTTAGATCATTTTGATGCGTTAATATCAAAAATAATTTTTAAAAAATAAAAAAAATATTATTTTAATATATTTTTAAATAAAAAATATTTTAAAAACAATTACAACCATATTATCAAACACGCACACTAGCCCTGTTTGGCTATTTTTTCATCTTCTTTTCCCTTATAGCTTGCACGCTACCCAAGGGTGTGTTTTTTCAAAGTTGCATACGAATTGCCTACATGGATACCATATCAGTAGGTGTCCAGTGGTAAGATCTTGAGACTTGAAATATATTTGCACCATCCTAAGGTTGCTAATATTGATGGCCACTAGAGTTTTATCTGGTCATTAACTTCAGGGCCCATGAGGATTAGTCGAGTTGCACGCAAGTTAGCCCGGATACCCCACATGAATCAAAGAAAAAAGACATAACTTACAAAAATTAACCCTTTCCAAGTCTTTTGGTCCGGTTTTTTAATCTAACTCTTTTAAATCCAAATATATACTAATAAAATCATATTTTATTTCATATTATATATGTATATTTTTTCTTTCTAAGATGGTGCAAATATAAGCTTGCTTTTTCCAAACTAACGCATTCCATCGATCATGTATTACGTCGACTGAGATTTAAGATATTTTCATAAATATAATTAAGTAGATAAAGATATACCATGAGAAACAAAAAATGAGACTCAAATGAGTTAAATGATTTTTTTCCTTATCATTTAAACTACTTTTCTTGAAGATCTCAACACACACACACACATAAATTAGACACATAAATTAACCTAACCCCTTGGAGGCAACTTATATTTTACACGGCATATCATGCTGCTACTCTTAGCTCAAGCCAGGCACAACTAACTGTAAGATAGCACAAATTAAAAATGAAATATATACCTTCGAAAGTGGGGGAAAGTAATTACTCTCCTAAGTTGGCAATAAGGAAAATTTAGCCACAGTCAAATCACCAGCTGTAAGACTATGATGCCCCAGAAACCACCTCATTTTTTCTGAACAAGAAATATTAATTGAGATACTGTGGTATCATGTTGGAGATACGGTCCAACATTAATTAAAACAAAATCAAACGACCCCCCTTGGTTAATATTTGGCTCGCTTTCAAATCTTAGCAAATGACATATCGTACGTAATAGATTGCATGACTGATATATTGGAAAAAGATTACAATATTTAATATTATATTTTGGGTTTTCATATTAGGTATCCTTTAATTAACTTTTCTTGGACAAATCAGGATGGATTGTCTTAGTTAAAAAAGAAAAAAAGCAGCAGTGACAAAAGCATAGCGTGCGCGCAGCAAGATACACAGGATCTATACAAAGACCAGGCTATTTAAATGTAAGAAAAAAAACCCCCGAAAACGTGAGTGTTTGTCATTCTCCAGCATCATCAGTGATCAAATCCATACTGCTTGACCAACAGATGAGTATTGGCAGCGGAGCCAAGTTAGGCAGAAGGCAAATACGCAAAGTATGAAATTTACAAAGATGACAATTAGGCTTTTAATGCTTGATTACTGCTAGCAATATATAGCCCTTTGGTGTAGCAAGCATGAAAATTCCCATGCTCAATAGTGTACCACTACAGCATAAAAGATAATAGTTATAAAATCTACCTTGGTGTAGCAAGTTATACTTCGACTCAAAACATGATTTAAATTCAATTTTATTTTGAATTAATATTTATTTTAAATAATAAATCACATTAATCTGTTGATTGATGAGTTAATTCACTGAATCTAGTATGTTTCTTGAACTAGATTGCTTGACATGATAATTGTTGAAATTGTTTTTATAGCGTTTATCGATGAATTGATCCGTCAAACAAACATGTAACATGCATTTTGAACCAAGTTGCCCCGGTGCCACATGACAAATCTTTTCTTACGGCGTTAATTTCCTGTCACTGTAACCTAACCTAAGGAACAAAAGTACATAACTTGGAAAAATATGAAGGAACCACTTACACATAAGAAATAATGACCGTAACTCAGTTGCGAAAGATTTGGTCGGTGATTGCTACTCTAAGGCAGATCGCATATATATATATATATATATATATATATATATATATATATATATATATATATATATGTTTGTGTTGAGAACGTCGGTTGCTAATCACCGTCCGAACTAGTGGTTGTAATTTGCAAATTAGCCTTCAATGTCTTAGTTAAAGATGTGATTGGAAACGCGGTATAAATTATATATTAAAATTTTTGAAACTTTCTATGTTTAAAATGAATTTTTTTTAATATTTTTAGATCGTTTTGATGTGCTGATATCAAAAATAATTTTTTAAAAATAAAATTTTTTTATTTTAATGTATTTCTAAGCGAAAAACACTTTGAACCATCATTTCTACCACAATCCAAAACAGGACTTAATCTACATATAATGACATCTGTGGTTGGCAAAAAATAAATTATATTAATTCATTTTGGTTGATAGTTATACTTTCAAATTTTTAAAAAATACTATTCAATTTTTTATTGAAAAATATTTCAATACGTATTATTATTATTAACTATAAACTAAAAGGTATTTGCCTTTTACTGTGGATTCAGTGCAATCCATAGTAAAAGGCAAATGCCTTTTAGTTATAGGTTTTTTTTCTTTTTAATTAAATTTTTTTTGTTTAATTTAGTTCGTTAATATTAATTTTTTTCTATTTAGTTATCACACTCTCATGACACGGATCCCAAGTTTGACGGGTTAACCTTATTTGGTAAGTTGATTCAGATTTTTATTTCTTTTTCTTAATTAGTTTTTTTCTTCTGATAAGTTTTTCTTTGTTTTTTTTGTTTTTAATTAATTTTTTTGTTTAATTTAGTTAGTTAATATTAAAATTTTTATTTTATTTAGTTATCACACTCTTATGATATGAATCCCAAGTTTGACGGGTTATCCTAGTTGATTCAGATTCTTTTTTTTTTTATTAATTTTTTCCGTCCAATTTTATCTTTTAATATCGTAACTATAACTAAAAGAGGTCAACCTTTCATTGTGGATTGCACTGTGCAAATCCACAATGAAAGGCAAATGCCATTTAGTTATAGGTTTTTTTTATTAATCTTGTTTTGTTTAATTTAGTTTGTTAATATTAAATTTGTTTTCTATTTAGTTATCACACTCTTATGACACGGATTACAGGTTTGGCGGGTTAACCTGGTTGATTTTTTTTTTTTTTCTTAATTAGTTTATTTTTCTTTTAATATCGATTTGATTAAGAATGAAACTTCATGATTTGTTTTGTTTACTTTTCATTAGATTATCGTGATCTTATGAGGGTATTTTACTATATCCCTCCTTGCAAAGCACTATTCATTGGAAAAGTGCTCTGCTTTATTTTTTTTCTTTGTTTTTTATTTTCCATTAATCTTTTCTTTGTTTAATTTTATTCTTTAATATTAAATGTTTTTCTATTTAGTTATCACACTTTCATGACACGACCTTGCAACCAGATCCACATCCAAGGCTCTAGGGTCTGGTATTGCAGCTAGACTAAGGCTTTTTGGTCTGGTATTGCACTAGACTCACTTAAACTTTGGTCATGCAAGTTTAATATTACTTTTAATATTAAAAATATTATTATTTGTATTATAAATATTATTATTTTTATTATAACAAATACTGCTAATATAACAATTAATAAATTTGAAAAAAATATTATTAGTTATAAGTTTTTTTTTGCTTTTTCTCTATGTTTTTTTTTCTTTTTAATTAATATAGTTGGTTAATATTAAAAAAAAATTCTATTTAGTTATCACACTCTCATGAAACATATCCCAGGTTTGACAGGTTAACCTGGTTTGGGGGGTTAACTTAGTTGATTCGGTTTTTTTTCTTTTTCTTAATTAGTTTTTTTTTCTTCCGTAGGTTTTTGTTTGTTTTTTTATTTTTAGTAAATGTTTTTATTTTGTTTAATTTAGTTCGTTAATATTAATTTTTTTTTCTATTTAGTTATCATACTCTTATGACACGGATCCCAGGTTTGGCGGGTTAACCTAGTTGATTCAGATTTTTTTTTCTTCATTAGTTTTTTTCTTCCAATTTAATCTTTTAATATCGTAACTATAACTAAAAAAGGTCGACCTTTCACTATGGATTGCACTGTGCAAATTCACACTGAAAAACAGATGCCATTTAATTATAGGTTTTTTCTTTTTAATTAATTTTTTTTGTTTAATTTAGTTCGTTAATATTAAATTTTTTCTATTTAGTTATCACACTCTCATGACATGGATCACAGGTTTGGCGGGTTAACTTTGTTGGAATTTAATGTTCTTGGTTCTTTTCTTTTTAGTTTTTTTTTGTTTAATTTAGTTGGAATTTAATGTACCCCTCCTGGCAAAGCAATATTTATTGGAATAATGCTTTGCTTTGTTTTTTTTCCTTCGTTTTTTCCTTTTCAATTAATCTTTTTTTGGGTTAATTTCATTCTTTAATATTAAAGTTTTTTCTATTTTGTTATCACACTTTCATAACATAACCTTGCAGCCAGACCTATATCTAAGGCTCTCGGGTCTGGTGTTGCAGCCAAACCCAAGGCTCTTAGGCCTGGCATTGCGGCCAAACCCACTTAAACTTGGGTCATGCAAGTTTAACATTATTATTAATGTTAAAAATATCATTATTTGTATTATAAATTTTATTAATTTTATTTTAATGAATATTTCTAATATAAGAATTAATAATTTTGGAAACAATATTATTAGTTCTAGTTTTTTTTTCTTTGTTTTTTTCCTTTTAATTAATCTTTTTTTTGTTTAATTTAATTCGTTAATATTAAAGTTTTTTCTATTTAGTTATCACACTCTCATGACACAAATCCTAAGTTTGACGGGTTAACTTTGATTTGGCGGTTTAACCTAGTTGATTCAGATTTTTTTATCTTTTTTTTATTAGTTTTTTCTTCCAATTTCATCTTTTAATATCGTAACAATAACTAAAAGAGGTCAACCTATCACTGTGGATTGCACTATGCAAATCCACAATGAAGGCAGATTCCATTTAGTTATAGGTTTTTATTTTGTTTTTTTATTAATTTTTTTGTTTAATTTAGTTCGTTAATATAAAATTGTTTTTCTATCTAGTTATCACACTCTCATGACACGGATCCTAGATTTGACGAGTTAACTTGATTTGGTGGGTTAACTCAGTTGATTCAGATTTTTTTTTATCTTTTTTTTTATTAGTTTTTTTCTTCCAATTTCATCTTTTAATATCGTAATTATAACTAAAAGAGGTCAACCTTTCACTGTGGATTGTACTTTGCAAATCCACAATGAAAGGCAGATGCCATTTAGTTATAGGTTTTTTTTTCTTTTTAATTAATCTTTTTTTCTTTAATTTAGTTCTTTAATATTAAATTTTTTTTCTATTTAGTTATCACACTCTCATGACACAGATCACAGGTTTGGCGGGTTAACCTAGTTGATTCATTTTTTTTTTCTTTTTCTCAATTAGTTTTTTTTCTTCTGATAGGTTTTTTTTGTTTCTTCTTTGTTTTTTTTTTCTTAGTCTTTTTTTTGTTTAATTTAGTTAAATATTAAATTTTTTTCTATTTAGTTATCACTCTCTCATGTCACAGATCCCAAGTATGACGGGTTAATCTGGTTTGGTGGGTTAACCTAATTGATTCAGTTTTTTTTCTTTATCTTCATTAGTTTTTTCTTTCAATTTCATCTTTTAATATCGTAACTATAATTAAAAGAGGTCAACCTTTCACTATGGATTGCATTGTGAAAATCCATAATTAAAGGCAGATGCCATTTAGTTATAGGTTTTTTTGTTTTTAATTAATTTTTTTCGTTTAATTTAGGTCATTAATATAATTGTTTTTCTTAGTTATCACACTATCATGACATGGATCACAGGTTTGGCGGGTGAAACCAGTGGATTCAGATTTTTTTCTTTTTCTTAATTAGTTTTTTTCTTCCGATAAGTTTTTTTTTGTTTTTAGTTTTTAATTAAATTTTTTTGTTTAATTGAGTTCGTTAAAATAAATGTTTTCTATTTAGTTATCACACTTTTATGACACAGATCACAGGTTTGACGGGTTAACCAAGTTGATTAAGATTTTTTTCTTTTTCTCAATTAGTTTTTTTTTCTGATAGGTTTTTGACACGATCAAAAGATTGATGTTTTATCCCAAGTGCAGGAGTGTCGAAGTAATAAATAACCTGGCAAGACCGGAGTTGAACCACAGGGAGGAGGTCAACTATATAAATAATAAATAATAAATAAAAAATGAGTTGAAGAGAACTTTTGAGATGTGATATTGATGTGAGTATTAATCAAAGATAAAAGTAATTGTCAAGGTTAGAGGATCCACTAATAGTATTAGAAATAAGTATAGTATAAACTTTTTTTATTAATCAACTAGAAACCACTCACAAACGAGATTCCAATCGAATGATTTATCCTTAATAATTCATTATAAATTTTTAACATGATCATATTAATTATCTTATTTTAGTAACACCATACTTTTAAATATTGTTAGGAATTCATGATAACAACAAATCAAGTTCCTTTCATAGAGAGGTGTTGGTTATACCATACAGTAGGCTATGAAAGTGCCAAGTATTTGTTGTACCAAGGGTTATACAACACAAATCTAGATTAATCATTTAACAAGTAAGGTATTAAGAATTAGTAAGATAAAAAGATAGACATGTTAATAACAAACTTTCTTGGATATAAATATTGAAGTCTACGTTTAATTTATATTATACCTATTCTAACACCATTAGTGAAACCTTTTTACATTGACATAATAAACTTAGCTAAACATTGTGAAGAAGAGAAACATAAATAAACTAAATAAGAACATAGTTATGATGAAAAGCATAAACAAGAGATTAATGAAAGCAAAACTTAAACATTATAAAAATACAAAGAAAGAAAGCAAGAATATGTTCTTGATCTGAAAACCAAGATGCCTAAATACATGGCAAATGCCTCTTTTTATAGGCTAAAATTCAGAACTATTGATTAGAAGACTAACTATTTAGTTGGTGGCTAATCATTGACTTGGTGACTGGTTATTGACATTGTTGGCTAGTTATTGACATTGTTGGCTGGTCAAAACGTTATTGCTAACATCAGAATTCGAGCACATAGTCTTCATGAAAGTTATGAGAAATTGTCTCAGCTTTTGTTGTTAAGATTTGAACTTGAAAACGGAAGATTTGAATCTTGGACTCTGCATGAAAGTTTTAGGCCTATGTCTTATCTTTTCATGAAAATAAACCAAACCTAAATCCAAGGTCTACAACTTCAGTTATGATCCAATAACTGAATGTTGTTCTAGTTTGAATTGAACCGGCATCTCTTCTCTAAGTTTAGTCATCTCTTTGTCTTTTCACTTTCAATAGTTAAACACATCAATCAATTTTTTGAATTGTGAGATATACCTGTATTCAAAATAAGCATTTACTATAAATTAAAGACATCTTATATTATCAGACTTTTTATTATAAAACATGTTTTAATTAGGGAATTTAATGATACTTTATTGCAATATGATGATATAAAACCTTAATGGAAATGCACTTTTAAGTACTAATAAGTTTTTTTTGTTGTTTTGTTCTTTTTAGTTAATCTTTTTTTTTTGTTTAATTTAGTTCGTTAATATTAAATTTTTTTCTATTTAGTTATCACACTATCATAACACAGATCACAGGTTTGAAAGGTTAACCCAGTTGATTCATTTTTTTTCTTCATTAGTTTTTTTCTTTCAATTTCATATTTTAATATCGTAACTATAACTAAAAGAGGTCAACATTTCACTGTGGATTGCACTATGCAAATCCACAATTAATGATAGCTGCCAATTAGTTATAGTTTTTTTTTTAATTTAGTTCGTTAATACTAAATTTGTTTCTATATAGTTATCATACTATCATGACATGGATTACAGGTTTGACGGATTAACCTAGTAGATTCAGATTTGTATTTTTTTTCTTAATTAGTTTTTTTCTTTTGATAAGTTTTTTTTTTGTTTTTTGTTTTTATTTAATTTTTTTATTTAATTTAGTTCATTAATATTAAATTTTTTCTATTTAGTTATCACACTCTCATGACACAGATCTCAAGTTTGACGAGGTAACCTGGTTTGACGCGTTAATCCAGTTGATTCAGATTTTTTTTCTTTTTCTTTATTAGTTTTTTTCTTCCAATTTTTTCTTTTAATGTCGTAACTATAACTAAAAGTAGTCAACCTTTGAGTGGGGATTGCATTGTGCAAATCCACAGTGAAAGGTGGATTCCTTTTAGTTAGAGGTTTTTTTTAATTAATCTTTTTTTTTGTTTAATTTAGTTCGTTAATATTACATTTTTTTCTACTAAATTATCACATTCTCATGACACGGATTCAAGGTTTCACGGGTTAACCTGATTTGACGAGTTAATCCAGTTGATTTATTTTTTTTCTTTTTCTTAATTAGTTTTTTTCTTCCAATTTTATTTTTTAATATCGATTTGATTAAGAATTAAACTTCATAATTTTTTCTGTTTAATTTAGTTTGTAAATATTACAATTTTTTCTACTTAATTATCATACTGTCATGACACGGATCCAAGACTTGACGGGTTAACACAGTTGATTTAGAATTTTTTTTCTTAATTAGTTTTTTTCTTCCGATAGTTTTTTTTCTTTTTAGTTAATTTTTTTTTGTTTAATTTAGTTTGTTAATATTAATTTTTTTTCTATTTAGTTATCACACTCTCATGACACAGATTCCAGGTTTGACGGGTTAACCTGGTTTAGCGGGTTAACCTCGTTGATTCAGATTTATTATATTTTTCTTAATTAGTTTTTTTCTTCCGATAGTTTCTTTTTTGTTTTTTTTTCTTTTTAGTTAATTTTTTTTGTTTAATTTAGTTCATTAATATTAAATTTTTTTCTATTTAGTTATCACACTCTCATGACAGGGATCACAGGTTGGCGGGTTAACTTAGTTAATTCAATTTTTTTTTGTTTTCTTAATTAGTTTTTTCTTCTAATTTCATGTTTTTAATATTGATTTGATTGAAAATTAAACTTTGTGTTGTTTTGTTTCTTTGTTTTTTTCTTTTCCATTAATTATTTCTTTGTTTAATTTCATTCTTTTATATTAAATGCTTTTCTATTTAGTTATCACACTTTCATGTGACGAACTTGCAGCCAGATCCACTTACAAGGCTCTTTGAGTCTAGTGTTGCAGTCAGACTCAAGGCTCTTTGGCTTGATGTTTCAGTCAGACCCACTTAAACTTTGGTCATGCAAGTTTAATATTATTATTAATATTAAAAATAATACTATTTGTATTAAAAATATTATTATTTTTATTATAATGAATATTGCTAATATAACAATTAATAAATTTGAAAAAAATATTATTAGTTATAATTTGTTTTTTGCTTTTTAATTAATATTGTTTTTATTTAGTTCATTAATATTAATTTTTTTTCTATTTAGTTATCACACTCTCATGATACGGATCCTAAGTTTGACGAGTTAACCTAGTTGATTCAGATTTGTTTTTCTTTTTCTTAATTAGTTTTTTTTCTTCCGATAGGTTTTTTTTTTGTTTCCTTCTCGGTTTTTCTCTTTTTAGTTAATTTTTTTTGTTTAAATTTTTTTGTAATTAGTTATCACACTCTCTTGACATGGATCCTAGGTTTGGTGAGTTAACCTGGTTTGACGGATTAACCCACTTGATTCAGATGTTTTTTCTTTTTCTTAATTAGTTTTTTTTTGTCTAATTTCATCAATTAATATTGATTTGATTGAGAATTAAAATTTATGATTTATTTTGTTTACTTTTCATTAGATTATCGTGATCTTATGAGGGGATTTTAATATACCCCTCATCGCAAAGCAGTATTTGTTGGAATAGTGCTTTGCTTTGTTTTTTTCCTTCACTATTTCCTTTTCAATTAATTTTTTATTGGGTTAATTTATTCTTTAATATTAAAGCTTTTTCTATTTTGTTATCACACTTTCATGACACAACCTTACAAAATGGACCTACATCCAAGACCTCGGGTTTGATGTTGCAGTCAGACTCCAGGCTCTTAAGCCTGACATTGCAGCCAAACCCACTTAAAATTGGGTCATGCAAGTTTAACATTATTATTAATATTAAAAATATTATTATTTGTATTAAAAATATTATTATTTTTATTTTAATGAATATTGCTAATATAAGAATTAATAATTAGTTCTAGTTTTTTTTTCTTTGTTTTTTTTCCTTTTAATTAATCTTTTTTTTGTTTAATTTAATTCGTTAATATTAAATTTTTTTCTATTTAGTTATCACACTCTCATGACACGGATCCTAGGTTTGACGTGTTAACCTAATTTGGTTGTTTAACCTAGTTGATTCAAATTTTTTTTCTTTTTCTTCATTAGTTTTTTTCTTTCAATTTTATTTTTTAATATTATAACTATAAATAAAAGAGGCCAACCTATCACTATGGATTGCACTATGCAAATCCACAATAAAAGGCATATGCCATTTAGTTATAGGTTTTTATTTTGTTTATTTTGTTTTTTATTATTTTTTTGTTTAATTTGGTTCGTTAATAATATTTTTTTTCCTATTTAGTTATCACACTCTCGTGACATGAATACCAAGTTTGACGAGTTATCCTAGTTTGGCAGGTTAACCCACTTTATTCAGATTTTTTTTCTTTTTCTTAATTAGTTTTTTTTCTTACAATTTCATCTTTTAATATCGTAACTATAACTAAATGAGGTCAACCTTTCATTGTGGATTGCATTGTAAATCCATAGTGAAAGGTTGATGCCTTTTAGTTATATGTTTTTTTTAATTAATTTTTTTTGTTTAATTTCATTCGTTAATATTAATTTTTTTTCTATTTAGATATCACATTCTCATGAAACGGATCCCAGGTTTGGCGGGTTAACCTAGTTGATTCAGATTTTTTTTTTCTTTTTCTTCATTAGTTTTTCTCTTCTAATTTTATCTTTTAACATTATCATAACCCAATTCTGGGTTATTCCCCAAAAATCATTTTTTTTTCAAAATAAAAATAAAAATAATAAAATAAAGGCTGGCAATATGGAGAAAGCGGACCGGAAAATCAAGCTGCAATTTTTGGAGGAAATTAAAGACCTAATTGTACCCCATATGCCCAAGAATGGAGAAAAGATGCAAATGCAAGGTTAAATTAAATGATTATTGGATGAATTTGCATAAAAATTAAGTCCAAAGATATAATTAAATTTTTAATAGGCCAATTTGATTAAATCATGGGCCAAATTGAATTTTAATTATGTTTAAGAATAAATTTGGGGGGCCAAATTGAATTTTAATTATGTTTTTCTCTTCTAATTTTATCTTTTAACATATCATAACCCAATTCTGGGTTATTCCCCAAGAATCATTTTTTTTTCAAAATAAAAATAAAAATAATAAAATAAAGGCTGGCAATATGGAGAAAGCAGACCGGAAAATCAAGCTGCAATTTTTGGAGGAAATTAAAGACCTAATTGTACCCCATATGCCCAAGAATGGAGAAAAGATGCAAATGCAAGGTTAAATTAAATGATTATTGGATGAATTTGCATAAAAATTAAGTCCAAAGATATAATTAAATTTTTAATAGGCCAATTTGATTAAATCATGGGCCAAATTGAATTTTAATTATGTTTAAGAATAAATTTGGGTCCAATTGAAGGATTTAATTAAGTGCAAGGACTTAATTATACTTTGAATGAGTCAAATTAATTTTATTTGAGGCTTAATTGGTGAAAAATTAAGCTTGGGAGCCTAATTTAGGCTTAATTGAGAAGATTGGAATTTTAAGAGACCAAATTTAATTTTTATCAAGTTAATTGATTGAAATTAGAGGTCAAATTGCAAGAAAATTGAAGTTTTGATTTCAATTAGGGGCTAAATTGAAGAAATCCGAGACCAAGGACCATATCGCAATAGGCATGTAACTTCGGGGCTCCAATTGAAGTTCATCAGGGGTTTAATTGCAAACATTTAGGGTCAATTGAAAGAAATTTAAAGAGGGAGGACTGAAATGAACTTTGGCCAAAATCAGAACTTTGGTACTATTCATCTTCTTCTTTAAATCTCTGAAATATCTGTTCAGGTTACCTAAGTTACCTAGTTTGCAGGTGCATTGAATGCACCTAACGTCCACCAAATTTAACCAAACGTGCACGAAAATGATCCTCTGTAGTTCCTCTACAGCTCAATATCAATAGTTCAGTGTGAATGACAATTAATCTGTGCCGGCATCGACCTAAACATGCCAACTCAGGTAGCTTTTTCTGCAGATTTGACAGTGCACCATGCCTACTTTGAGCCAACGGATGGGATCCTTCCCAATAGAATCAAGGGCTGAAATTTTACCCCGGTGTAGATGAGATTACCCTCTTCCACCGCCTATAATTAGAGGCAGGTTTGATGGCCTGGAGGAGGAGAAAATCAGGTCCAAAATAAGCCAAAAAAGCAGACTCTTCCCGGTTTCTGCCACTTTCTCTCTGTTTTCCTCTCTTCTCTTTCTCTCTACACCGTGTCTTCACCACCACCACCCTCATCACCGGTCTTCCCACCATCGCCTCCACCACGAGAAGCCAACGCAACCACCACGAGACCACCAAGAGCCACCGTTGGTTTTTTAGGACGGTTATGTTTTACCCGATAAGATATTGAAAAGGTAGTTCTTTTATTGACGTTAGAACGGTTAGGTTTTACCCGATAAGATAAGGATCTCCTTATCAAGGAGGACTTTTCTTAAACCATAGACAGACCATAAATTAGAAAACACAACAAGACCTTAGTTTTTATCAGACAATAAAACAATGCAGCTTACCTTAAGTAGGGCGTATTTGGGGTGCTAATACCTTTCTTTTACGCAACCAGTCTCCGTACCCGATCTCTAAGACCAGTTAGGGTTCCTAGTGACCAGAATACTAGGTGGCGACTCCTATTCTATTTTTCCAACTGATAAGAGACAAGAATTCCTTGTCTCTCCATATTTTCCAAATACAAACACACAATTGAGTGTGGAGGACAATTGCCGCGACGTCGCACACATGCGACGAGCACTGTTTAATTTCCTTGAGGTAAGATGTTTTCTTTTGAAGTTTGAGATGGGCAGGTCATCCAATTTGGAGACCATTTTTTAGAAAAGCGTCAAGTTTTCTAAGAATTTTAAGATGGACGGGTCACCCGATTTTGAGACCATTTCTTAGAAAAGCGTGAAGTTTTCTAAGAGTTTTAAGATGGGCGGGTCACCCGATATTGAGACCATTTCTTGAAAAAGCATGGAGTTTTCTAAGAATTTTAAGATGGGCAGGTCACCCGATATTGAGACCATTCCTTAGAAAAGCATGGAGTTTTCTAAGAATTTTAAGACGGGCAGGTCACCCGATATTAAGACCATTTTTTTAGAAAAACATGGAGTTTTCTAAGAATTTTAAGAGGGGCAGGTCACCTGATATTGGGACCATTTCTAGAAAAAAAGGTAGAGTTTTTCTAGAAATCTTAAGATAGGCAGGTCACCTGATAGGATTGTTTAGGAAAAGTGCAGAGTTTTAGCATGATCAGGCAATTTATCTCTACAACACTTACTACGCAAAGCCCTTGACAAGTCTTGGCTTCGTAAGCATTGTAAAGAGGGGGCAACTGTTGTTACTCACTTTTGGACCCCACATGCTGAAGATGGTGTGTACCCCTTTTGAACCAAGTGTAGAAGTGTAGCTCATGTTTGCTTGGAAATTGACAAAAACGGAGGAGAAAGAAATATTTTTTTCCAACCCTGTTTGAGTTGTTTTCTACTTTTTTTTATCCTACCCCTTTGCTGCCAAAAGCATCAAGTTTCTTAAGCTGATAAGGAGTTTTCATATAAATCCCTCAAATTTTGCATTTTAAAAAAAAAACTGATTCTGTTGCTGTCACAATTTTTTTTGTTCAAACTTAAGCTCTGATTCTGATTGGGTTTCGTACGATATCTGACCATCCTAGCTATATTCTGTCACTCATGACATGTTGAAGAATTGACCTACACCTTTATTAGGTCTTAGGGGTCTCTGTTCTTAGGGCGACTCTCGCCGATTTAGATGCTTGGCATTGTCAGATCAAGAAAACCTTTTTGACCAACAAGATTCCTGCCAGATTCTGTTATCTAAAACGATTTTATCTCAATTTGAATCCTTCATCCAAGTTGTAGTCCTAGACGCGTATATGAATTTGGGCTTTTGTTGCTTGATTTCGATATCAGAAGCTCAAGATATTCCTGTTTGAAATCTAGCGTGAAAGCATAGAATCTTGCCGCAAAAAGGGTTTAGCCCAAGTTCGCGGGCCTGATTCGAATGATTTCTTTTGGACCAAGGACTAAATTGAAAAGTGCTAAAATGAGGGATTTAATTGAAGAAGGATATTGGAAGCTGGGGAGGGGGGCTGGATCATCATAAATGATGAGATTTCTACCACACCGAATAAAAAAAATAAGACTTTGCAGCATGCGCCCTTACCCATCTGATTTCTTTCCTTTTTCTTTGTAAATTTCCTGCTGGTTCTATGTTTCTCTTGCTGGATTGGAGAGCTGCAGATGATTAGTACTTAAAAGTGTATTTTTATCAAGGTTTTATATTATTATTTTGCACTTAAAGCATCAATAACTCCTTAACTAAAACATGTTTTATAATAAAAAGTCTGATACTATAAGATACCTTTAATTTATGGTAAATGTTCATCTTAAATGCAGGCCTATCACATAAATCAAAGGATTGATTGATGAGTCTTCTGAAATCAAGAAGATAAGGAGAGGATTAAGCTTAGAAAAGAGATGTTGGTTCAGTCCAAACTGGAACACTGTTCAGTCATTAGGCCATATCTGAAGTTGTAGATCTTGGATTTCAATTTGGTTTATATAGCTAGAAAGCTAAGACATAGGCCTAAAACATTCATGGGGTGAAAGACTCAATTCTGCTGTTTGGAAGTCCAAATCTTAGTAACAACGGAGAAGTCGAATCCGTCCTGAGCCCGATAATCGTTCAGTGTTCAACCTATATCTCGAGTTCTAGAAGTCCAAATGCACTGATTCTTTTTTTGTTGGAAATCTGAGACAATTTCCTATAACTTTTATAGGACAATCTATTCAAATTCTGACATTAGCAATGATGTTTTCTTCAGACAAGAAGATAAGGATTGTCTCCAAGTCAAGATGTGGCTACCCACTCAATAATTAGTCATCAAATCAATAGTTCCAAATTCTGGCCTATAAAAGGAGGCATTTGCCATGCATTTAGGCATCTTGGTTTTCAGATCAAGATCATGTTCTTGCTCTCTTTATATTTTTGTAATGCTTAAGTTTTGTTTATATTAATCTCTTATTTATACTTTTCATTTCCTTTCCTTTACTTGGTTAACTTATATCTTATTTATGTTCTTATCTTGTTTATCTTTGTTTCTCTTCTTCATTATGTTTAGTTAAGTTTATTATGTCAAGGTGAAAAAGTTACACTAATGGTGTAAGAATAAGTATAGTATAAACTCAACATGGACTTTAATGTTTGATCCTAACATGTTTTGTATTTGTTATCTTATTCACTCTTAATACTTTGCTTGTTAAATGGTTAATCTAGATTTATGTTGTATAACCTTGGTACAACAAATACTTGGCACTTTCATAGCTCAAATGGTATGGTATAACCGACACTTGTGCTGTGAAAGGAACTTGATTTGTTGTTAACATAAGTTATAATCATGAATACCTGACAACATTTACAAGTATTAGCATTATTCGAATAAGATAACTAATGTAATCATGTTAACAATTTATAATCCGATTGAAACCTTCTTTGTGTGTGGTTTCTAGTTGAGTAATAAGAGTTTATACTATACTTGTTTGAAATACCATTAGTGGATCCTCTAACCTTGACATTTATTTTATCCTAGTCTAATCCTTACATCAATATCACATCTCAAAGCTCTCTTCAACTCCTTTTTTGTTATTATCTATTTCTTTATTTGTAGTTTATACAATTAACCTCCATGTGGTTCGATCCCGGTCTTACCGGGTTATTTATTTCTTCGACACTCCTACACTTGGGAGAAGACATCAATCTTTTGGTCGTGTCAGTAGACCATGTTTTTATTGCCTCATTTCAAAGGAAACAGTTGGTGCTCCTTCTTCGACCATAAAGGTGAACTAAAATGAGAAGCATCCATAGAGTAAACATTTCCCTAATCGCAAAGACATCAATGCTTCTGGTCTTGAAGTTGAAGAATGTCACGTTAGGAAAATAGTCTCCCATTAGCCCAACATCAACATTATAGAAGGCTAAAGAACTTACATATGGTTATTTCCTTGTTAAAACTCCTATATTTATTAAATTCCTTTTGTTTCATTGTTTTCTGTTGTAATCCTGTATGATCTATACTTTTGTTGTTACTCATTTTTGGACCCCACGTGCTGAAGATGGTGTGTACCCTTTTTGAACCAAGTGCAAGAGTGTAGCTCATGTTTGCTGGGAAATTGACAAAAGCGGAGGAGAAAGAAATATTTTTTTTCAACCTTGTTTGAGTTGTTTTCTACTTTTTTTATCCTCCCCCTTTGCTACCAAAAGCGTCAGGTTTCTTAGGTTGATAAGGAGTTTTTATATAAATCTCTTAGAATTTGCATTTAAAAAAAAACTAATTATGCTGCTGTTGCAATTTTGTTTTTCAACTTAGGCTCTGATTTTGACTGGGTTTCGTACGATATCTGACCATCCTAGCTATATTTTGTTACTCATGACATGTTGAAGAATTGACCTACACCTTTATTAGGTCTTAGGGGTCAATGTTCTTAGGGCAGACTCTCAGTCAGATTTAGATGCTCGGCATTGTTAGATCAATAAAACATTTTTCACCAACCAGATTCCTGCCAGATTCTGTTATCTAAAATAATTTTATCTCACTTTGAATCCTGCATCAAAGTTGTAGTCCTAGACGCGTATATGAATTTGGGCTTTTGAATTGCTTGATTTCGATATCAGAAGCTCAAGATATTTCTGTTTGAAATCTAGCGTGAAAGCTTAGAATCCTGTCGCGAAAAGGGTTTAGCCCAAATTCGCGGGCCCGATTCAAAGGATTTTTTTACCAAGGACTAAATTGAAAAGTGCTAAAATGAGAGATTTAATTGAAGAAGGTTATTGGAAGCTGGAGAGGGGGGCTGGATCATCATAAATGACGGGATTTCTACCACACCGAATAAGAAAAGTAAGACTTTGTAGCATGCACCCTTACCCATCTGATTTCTTTCCTTTTTCTTTGTAAATTTCCTGTTAGTTTCCATGTTTCTCTTGCTGGATTGGAGAGTTGCAGACTACGTTTCTATTGCCTCATTTCAAAGGAAACAGTTGGTGCCTCATGGTCCCAGCTATGGAAGGAAAGAAAGGAGTTGTACCACCCTTTGATCAATGGAAACTAATTGCTGAAATCAGAACAGGAATTAGATTATTTCAGTTTCCTGTTTGCATTTTTTTTACTGCAAATCAGTAGGGATTTGCATCCTAGAATTAATGCATTGAATCTTTCCTAAATTGAGATATATTAGACTATATATAAGCCCCTGTAATGACCTAGGGGTAAAAGAAAAAAACAGATAGAAACAAGAAAAGAAAGACAAGAAAAAACCATAATTGAGGCAGGCAAGGAGAGAAAAAATCAGAGAACGAGGGAGTTTCTTTCTTTCATTCTTGCATTACTTTGAGATCAGGAAGGCAGGCAGTAAAAGAGAAAGGAAAAAAAAATGAAAAAGAGAAGAGAAACCAGAAACAAGCAGGGACTGCCTTTCGGTCTTTGCTTTCATTTTTCTGCATATAAAATCTACAGAACAGGAAAGAAGAAAGTGCAGAAAATCAGTAGAGAGAGAGAGGGAGGGACGAATATTACAGAGGTGAAACTCATAAGAAGAACGCCAATAAAGAATAAGGGGGAAAGAGCTGAAGCAGACGCCAGCACTGATTGACTAGCCAGCAAGCCTTCAAACATTGTCGTTGTCCTTTCGTTCCCAGGTCTGTTTTTTTCACCTCTCGTACCATGCATTTTTTTGCTTTGTGTTTGCACTGTTCAAGTGAATTTTAATTCACTTGAACAGTAACGTGGTCTCTTTGCATGCATTTTGCTTTGTTCATTGAGAGGACTGCACCCCTTTTTTGTGTCCAGCCGGGTCACTTGCTTGGGCAAGTGACCTGACCTGACCTACTGTTTTCTTTTTTTTCTTTCAAAAAAGAAATAAAAGAAAGAGAAAGAGATTTATGATTTTCTGGCATATTTATTTTAAGGTCTGAATTTTTTTATGTTGTAAAAAAATATCAATCTCGTATTTAGAATACCCGGTTTTCAACGCAATGTGACAAATATACATATATATCAAAAAAAATATTTTCTTGTGTGTTTCATACAGCCAATACCCTAACATGTTTTCAACGCTCTTTTTTATACAAAAAATATTGGAAGTTTCGAAAATGTGTTTTCGCATGGATTTCTTAAACACAACAAAAATTATTTTCTTGCATTCCTAGATTTTACAACATGTTTGTAAAACTCCAAAGGGTATTGGTCAATATTCTAAAAAAATAAAAAAAAATCTTATTTTGGGGGGAAATTCATCTATTATTCACCATTAATGTTTGGATAAAGAAATCCCAAAGGGATGAATATCCAAAATATTATTGGGAATAACTTGTTATTATTCACTATTAATATTTGGATAAAGAAACCCTAAATGGTAAATATCCAAAATAATTTTCTAGGAATAATAAGTCATCACACATCCTTGAAAGAAGCCTTGATTATAATCGAGGACATTTCAATTTTTTTACTCCACGGTTTACGAGCTGTGAGAGTATAAAACACTAAGGCAAAAATAGGCTTTTAAAGCACCTTGAATTTCCTTAGATTTCTAAATTTTTGTCCCTCCTCCTTGCGATTTACGAGTCGCAAACTCTTGAAATACTAAGGGAAAAATGAACTTTTAAAGCACATGGAATCTCCTTGGATTTCTATCTTAATAAATTTAGTTTGAATCAAACCTAGGAAAGCTAATAGGATTAGAAAACACCAACACCATAGCAATTATAAGGCAAACCAAACACCAAACAACTTACCTTATGTAGGGCGTACTAGGGGTGCTAATACCTTCCCTTTACGCAACCAGTCCCTTGTCTTAGAATCTCTGAAAGACCAGTTAGGGTTCCTAGTGACCAAAATACTAGGTGGTGACTCCTTTATTCACAAAATAAACAAAAACCCCGTAATCAGTCACCACTCTGTCGCGAGGGTGCGACAACTTTCATAAAACCGCTCTCTCTATCAATGCAGGTTATGACAAGTTTTTCTTCATATTCAGCAAGCCTAATATCTTTATTATCATTGCGTTTATAAACTAGTGAAAGAAGCAAAAACAAGCAATATCTCTCCTTTTTCACTTCAAATGCAAATATATTTCTCTTCCAAGTAAGCCAATGAAGTGATCCATTCACTGATATTTTTGTCATATGACAAATGGACTCCTCTTGTGGCAACTTCACTTCACCCAATAACTTTTATCTCCAAGTCTTCAAGTCAAACAACTTGACTCTAATGTAGTGATACATATAGAATTCTTTATCATGTGAGCAAAACTTGAGCTTCGAGAATCTCACAATCTTGTAGTGTAAAGGCTTTGATCTTTCAACTATCAAGCTAAATTCTATAATATCATATCATGTCTTTGGACTTGGGATCTTTTTTCATTGTTTGATAACAGGGTTACACATATAATAGCATGGCTTATTATGTATGTGATATAGTAAAACCCCTTGATTTGTCGATGACAAAATCTCCACATGGTTAGGAAGGAAATCAAATGATATTTCTGGATAAGGCTTCAGAGTGACAATTGAAACAAAGGAAAAATGATATTCATTTATGATCATGCTTTGTATAAAGAATCTAGAGACAATGTTGGTTATATAACTTTGTGAAAATGGATTCATACATGAATGCATCAGAACTTCATAAATGACATCCCAATATAGGTTACCAGCTGAGTTCATGGTAGAGTAGAGACTCTTGTTACCGGTTTGTAGAAAACCACTAGCGATGTTTTTGGATTGTAAGTTTGAGCGAATCCTTCTTAACACCATCAAATGTTGGCAACTGTTGACTTTTCAAAGGAAAACAAATTTGGGGGACCTTTATTTCAAATTGTGAGCATGCATGTTTAAATATATGAGCATGTTTTTATATGATGAACTCGCCCTTCAAGGGGTGATATATGGTCGTAACTCTTACATGATGAACAAGAATTTGGATTCTTGCCAAACTCTATAACATAAATTTCCTGAGTGATGACCATTATGTCATACTATAAGTCCTAAATTTAAGATGCTTCAAGAAGGGCTTGCCTTAATGCAAAACAATGTGTAGAGAGCATACATCCTAAAAGCAGGTTCTAATCCTTTTACGTGAGACATGAGGTAGGTTTATTATTTGGTCTCTAAAATAGCTCTCTTGTTGTCCTAGTGATCACCCTCGTGAAGGTAATATAGGGGTTCAATAGGTAATGGAATGACACGTGTACCAATCATTATTAGTCTAAGCACTCAACGGAGAGTTGGGTTTTACACAAACTTAAACCTTAACTAAAAGTCATAAAGTAAATTGTTAATCCCCCACCTAACCCAAGATTTCCATATATGTAACCTAAAACAACATACTCAAATAAACTAATGATGAATGAAAACATACATGTATGGGTAGGATAGAATATGCTAAAATATAAATAAAATAAAATAAGCTAAATGTAACAATTTAAACATATCAAAACAGATAAACCACATCAAATACACAAAGCTTAGTGCAATACTTGTAAAAAACAATAGCTTCCCCAGCGGAGTCACCATTCTATCAGACATGGATGTGCAGCGTCGGGGGTTTTGAAGGAGTCACCAGCTAGTTGTATGGTTTAAGGCTCTAGGGAACTCGAGTGTACTGATATTATCAGAGATTCAAGGGTAAGAGATTGATTGTGGCTATGAAAGGTATTAGCACCCCTAACGCACCCTACCTGAGGTAAGCTGCTTTGTGTTGAAAGGTTTTAATGGATTCCTAACCGGTAGTCTATCTATGACTTAAGATTGAGATTTTTTTATGTGAATAAATCTGGTATTAAGAATTTATTATGGGCTTGTGTACCCAAATAAATTCTTATGAAAAAGATTTTTTGTAATTTGAATATTATGGTGAAAAGTACTCTAAATTAAAATTGGTGAATATTTAGAATAACTCTGAGAATTCTTTGGTCAACTCCTGATATTCAAATATCAGCCTCTCTTGTAGGTCCGATGTTCTATAACAGAATATTTAACTATTAATTCTCATGAATTAAAATTTTGGTTATTGAAATATTGACCATATTCTCATAGATTCAAAGAAACTAGTTATTAAATCCCAAAAGACATGCAAATATGTATTTTTTAATTTTCATGTGGAAATACTAAATGATATGATTTTTTATATTTTTGAAAGACTTGACCGTATATAATTAAAAACATTTAATTCTTATTTGTCTTTTTTTTATTTTAAACGTTTTAAAAATATATATAAGAAAAATACAAGCACATACACACTATTTTTTTTACTATATTTTACTCTCACACACACCCACAATTACAAGTTTATAAACAGTACAAACTTAAAATGTAAAATAATTCAAACAACAAATTAAAAAAAATTATAATTTACAAAATATGCCCCCTCAAAACTCGAGAACAATGCTGGAAATAATGTTTGGAAGTTTCTGGGAAGCGGAGGAATAGTGGCAGCGTGTGGGTCTCACATGCTGTCACTAATGAAGCAGAAAACAAGTGGATTTGGAGCCATTTATTCTCCCTTTTCTTTCTATGCTAGTGGTGAGAGCTACTGTTACTTGTAAAAGAGTAAATCAATGTAAACAACTTAGTTCATTTCCCTTTTTTAGATATGTTTTTTCCTATTTCTCTAACAATTTCTTTTTTTTTACAGATGGCTCCTGCTAGGAATGAAAAAGGAACTATGAAGATCACGAGGGGGATTGTTGTCGGGTTGTGAGCAGGAATTGGGGTGGTTTATTTATCGGTTAAGGCTGATAAGAGGTTGGTGGAGAATAAAAAAACCATAGGGAGGATGGCAGTCCATGAGTCTTGTGATTGGTCTGTTTGTTTTCAACCAAAAAAAAACAAGAAAGGCTGTTGATTTTGGGTTGTGTCGCTGATGGTTTGGAGGGGGAGGTTGCGGCTGTGGTAGTAGTGGTTAGAAGGCCAAGCTTATCTTTTTCTGTTTGTGGGGGTTGCTCAACAATGGTTGAGAGAGAGAAGTTGGCGATAGGGAATGGGCTGTCACGAAAAGGGAGTCATCAGTAGTGGAGGTCGTGCTTAATAGTGGAGGTGAAGACAATAGCTTGTTTGGTCTGAAAGGGCGACAATAGCGATGTGGAAGAGAAGATGAAAGAGGCAAATGGTTTCAGGTTTTGTGGGTTTCGGGTAAAAGAGAGATTGATGACTTTGTTTTGTTTTAGAAAGGGAGAGGTCGTGGTCGACAATGTTGGATGCACTATGGAGATGGAAAATGCAGGGTTTTTTTTTCCGAAAAAAAGGGAGGGGTTGTGAGGATGGTGATGGTTGGCCTTGTATGGTGTGAGTTTTTGTGTTGTATGGATGTGGGGAGAATATGTGTGAATACGTTTTTTTTTTCTCTCCTAAAATTTCTTTCCCCTTTCTGTGTGTTGTATAACCATATATTTATAGGTAAAAGAGTGAGTTATTTTCAATTGCTTGGTCACCAACTTTGCTTGGAGACCAAGCAACCCAAAAATAATTTGGTCCCTTAACTTCTTTCTTTTCACATTTGGTCTCTTTGTAAATTTTATTTTTTTTTGAAAAATATCAACTTCAACGTCGACTTTAAAAAGCACATTAACAACTGAACACATAGAAAAGATGTTGCAAATGATACAAAGATGTCAAAAACATATTTTTTGGGTTTTTTTGCTATTTTTTGTTCTTTATTTTTTTCAAAAATAGGGTCAAAATTGGGTAGCTATAGATTTCATGAAATTTGGTCTAGACTTGAGTTCACGTTGCTCGGATTTGTTTCGAGTGTTCTTTATGTTTATTGTTTTTGTATTTGATTCGTTTTGTTCATGAATTTTTGTGTTTTTGGCTGTTTAATCTGTTTTTTTTTTTGCTTTAGTTTTGTTTTTGGGTTGTTTTTCAGGTTAAATAAGAATTTTTTGTTTAGTTTATGGTCAAACTAAAAATTTCGAGTAAACTCGGTTTGTTCAAGAATTCTTTATCCTTTTCACCCATATCATTCCTGACTATCCCAATTCAAAGTATGATCATCGCGACACTACACACAGACAACAATAATGACCATTAGTTCTCTTAGGTTAATTTCAACTCTCTATAATGATTGTATATTTTGGCTAAGTATGTTTAGATTGGCCTTTTTACATAAGTTTTGTAGTGATTTTAGAGTGTCAGAACATGTATTTTTTTGGCTAAAATATAGTGCACATGTAAAGGAGGGGAATGGTGTATTGTTTGGCATTTTTGGAAGGTATGAGAGAGAGAAAAAAATGGAGAAATTCAGGTCAAAACCAAGATAAAAAAAAGGTTATAGAGCTATAATGCATATGAAGAAGAAACATTATTTTGGTCATGCAGCAAAACAATGTTGTTTTGGTGCTTTGGCTTTTGTTTTTGTTGTGAAATGATATCATTTTATAGACAATGCATTGTTTCGATTCAATAGATTTTTTATGTTTAAAAACAGGTTCCTCAGATTTTATGGCCTTTTGAATTTAGCCCTTGAATTTTTAACTTTTGACCAATTTCAACCAAATTCTTTGCAATTTGGTCATTGACTTTTAAGTTTTCAATTATTTAATCAATTTCAATTATTTTCTAGATATTTCTTCTAAATTCCAACCCTTCAAAATATATTTAATGATTCTTACAATTTAAGGATTGTATATATATATTAGCTAAGAAGGCATTTTAGATGTTTCCTTGCAAGTCTAGTCATCCCCTAGTAGTAGAGCTGTTCCTTTTATTTTTCTTCTCGTTCTTCTTTCTTTAATTTTTTTATGTTTCTTGACTTTCTAGCATTTTCAAAGCAAACCTACCATATGACCAAAATAATCGCTTCACAGATTTCATGGTCAATCGTCCAACATATTCAGAAATTGCGAACAGCTGCCATGTAGTAAATTGAGCAATTAAAATGACACCTGAACAGATATCTCTAGTCTTAAACTTCGTTGTCATAACTACAAATCGAAGTGTAGATGATGGGAAAGGGATGGATGGAGTTCAAAATACAAGATTGATGTTATCGAAATGTAATATCACACATCGGTGAATAGTATGAAAAATCTAAGTGACTCGTAAGCCCTTTTTTATGTAATATATATGTGCTCAGGTTGAGGTAATTCAAAATACAAGATTGATGTTATCGATCCTACGATCTACTCAGACACTAAGTATGTCTTCAGATACTATAATATTCAAACTTGAATATCAAAATGTACTTAAATTTTATGGAAAAAGGTTTTAAGGTGTGGGACAATTCTTCTTAAAAGAACCAACCATGTAGTTAGTGCAGGGATATGAAATCTTATTGTAATTTAAGGTGTAATGGATCTTCCAACTAGCTAGTGTAATGAAGGGAGAGTTGATCTCATCAATAAATCATATATGAAAATTCAAAAAAAAAAAAAAAAAACCAATCGCAAGAATCTCAACCAACTAAATTTCCAAACAACATCCAGGAAAGAAACAGAAAAGCAAAACCTTTCAAAACAAAAAAAGTTAAGTTCATGGTAAACATAATATTAATGTCTTTGAGTGCCATGTATATATATTACAAAACCAATTAACTAGCTTGTTAATTAGGCTTTAGTCCCTATACCTATCATTATTATAACTACACGAATATTCACATAAGAAAAGGATCAAAAGCACACTCCACAACTGATCTAAGCTCATCCCAGTCCCCATGTGTAAACATCTCATGGATATACGGGCTGGACATGTTTGAGGATGAAGCCATAGATGGTGGCTGAGCTATGTGGCTCAACTGGTCCAAATGCAGCGGTTTCCTTTCGATGGCGTGACTACCAGGAGGCTTATTATCGTAATGTTGAATGAGTGGAGCGCCAAAACTGACGTAGCTTTCTTGTTTGTAATTAGACTCGGCTGGACTGCATATCTTGGAGCTCGTGTCAATTGGTGGTTGTTGACATTTTGTTGATAATTGCCTCCAATCCGGTGTGTATTTTCTGTATGACACATTTCTTTTGAAAATCCTACAGAGTGTCCATACTTCCTGTCAACAATCAACAAAATAATTGCAAAAGCAAAAACAGAATCAGAACCCAATTACCATGAACTCTATTATCCCATGATAAAAATGATATATATGGACCGTCGTTTGAAATTAAAGCGTGAGGCGATTTAATCCACTCATCATGCATGTGACCACAAGATGAACAAACTATATAACTAGACACATGCTCGGTACTGCAAAAAGAGTAATCTTTCCTTACAGAAAAACATTATTGCAGGAGGCATGCAATAATAATACTATGTGCAGTGCCAGGGTGGGATGATTGAACTCAATTCGATCGGTCAACGGAAAAGAAAATCCAGCAGTGTTTGAATCTAATGACCGAGATTAGCTAAGAGAAAACAAATAATAAATAGTTAATTAGTTATTTCTTTCATACACTTAATCATATTTATTAATTAATTTGAATTTAGTAGTTTAAATGTACGTAACCTAATAGAACATGTATAATAGAAAGGAATATAGGAATATCCCAATCTAACACAAGCATATTGGCCGATTCAAATAATAATTTTACTTTCACAAAATGTGTTAATCATTCACAATAATACTAGATATACTAAGAGTTTCCCCCCTAATCATATTTATTAATTAATTTGAATTTAGTAGTTTAAATTTACGTAACCTAATAGAACATGTATAATAGAAAGGAACATAGGAATATCCCAATCTAACACAAGCATATTGGCCGATTCAAATAATAATTTTACTTTCACAAAATATGTTAATCATTCACAATAATACTAGATATACTAAGAGTTTTCCCCCCTAATGTCCTGTAAGGGATGATACATTGATAAAATAATTAATATCAATAATAATTACTGATTTAGCGCAGAACACGAATTAGCAAGATAATTTAATAAAAAGACTTAAACACTCTAGCATGTATAACTTATGGTTGTTAGTTTATGTTCTTACAGCTTCTTGGGGAGATATTTCAGCTTTGGCAATGGCAGTGGAGCTGGTGTTGTTATCACTGGTGGGAAGGCGAAACTCGTGCATCATCCAATCGGTTTTGGTGCCTTTTCCTGCACTTCCGCGATAGTAAACAAGTGTTTTCTTCAGTCCAATGCAGTCACGGCCTTCTCCTCCTAGTGAATATACCGGCTTGTCAATGCCAGTTGCTTTCCAAAATCCAGACCCTGTCACCCTATTAGGTCTGATGCTATTCCTATACTTTCTTCCTCGTTTGCAAAAGAAGTATCCTTCATTATCTCCCACACTGCTTGGCTCTACATGAATGTATACCAATGAAATATTGAGAGAAACATTTGCAGCAAAATGAATGAGAAGATGGCATGCAATAACAAGTGGTTTATATATACAACATCGTTTTGCCAGCGATTTTTTTCTTGAGGAAGAAGAACTGAAAGTATCGTCTCTTAGTTTTTTCTTCTACAAACTAAGGGAATGCGTAAAGAGGTGTGTTTCACCGTTTTTGTTTTGTTCTTTCGTTTTTTTTTTTTTTTTTCAAGTGAGCTTTTTTTTTTTTTTTTAATTTGCATATAATTGATTACGTGTGTGCTATATTCTGCCATTGATAAGCTAGAAAACTCCAACTGATTCTGCATATCTTTTCAGATCAAGATATATTTATGATATGTATAACCATAATTTGAACTTGTTGAACTTGAAAAAGAATTAAAAATGGATTGATTGTAGCTAGAAAATCGAGTTAAACAAGGCCTTAGTATTACTGTTCCAGTAGCACAGCCATCGAGGAAACTAATCAAGTTCGAAAGCAGCCTAGCTAGATTGAGAAAAGTATATTAGCTTGCCAGGCAGCTTCATGAAACTATAAATTCTTAAGAAATAATGAAATGATTACTTAAAATATATATTATATTAATTAATCCATGCATCAAGTTCTTATTAGTTTATTTTCTCAAACCCTAATTTCTTTTATTTTTTTAATAAAAAAGAGATATGTTTTTGTGAAATATAATTAAGAAGCTGGAACAAGACAACATACTTGGCAGATCCCATGGATCATATTTGTAGATATCAACTTGTTTGATGAGCTCGATATTGAGAGGCTTCTTGTCCACCTTTCGACGAAGATAGAACCCAACAAGCTCTTCATCTGTTGGGTGAAATCGAAACCCTGGAAGTTGAGCTTCTTCAACGCCATCATCTTTATAATTAGTACTGCTAATATGACCTTGGCAGTTGTTCATGCTGATGGTCTTCTCTACCATTATCTACACCCCCTTTTACTCTCTGCTTTTGCAATACAGAGGAAATTATGATCATAGCAGTTTGAAGTTAATTTTGGACGTGAACAAACGATATTTAATAAAGTCTTGAGGGGCTAAGGTCAAGTCTCAATTTTGACTCTACCAGGTAAACTGGACCCACCTAGATCTTAGAAGGTAGAAATAGTCTTCGCATTTGTTCCTGATGAGTTGCCATCCACGACTTGTAAAATGAGGGACTTCATCCTACAGTCACAGCTATAGGTTTATTTTCATAGACTCAAATTTTAAGTAATATATGACATCACATAAATAGTATCATATATATATATATATATATATATATATATATATATATATATATATATATATATATATATATAAAATGAGACTTGGGGAGGCCAGTGCCAAGGGTAGATTTGGTCATCAAGTCTTCTAGTTTGAGTCTATCAAACAAATAAGATAATAGTATCTTAGCCTATTCAAGTCAAAACATACATTTAATGAGCGTAATGTCTTTATTGTTGAATCCGTGGATTATATATATATATATATAACAGGGTTCCAATTCTACACCATGTGTGAGGAGTACTGGAGTAACTTTCTTTTGTGTGATTGCACGAATTCTGGTTTTCAATCGTACTATATTATTGTGCTATCGTTAGATTAAGTTTTTCTCAACATAAAAAAAAAATTTGGAAGCACCTCTTGTGTATTTAAAAAAACAAGAAAATTTAAAATTTAGATCATTGATTCGATTTGATTTAATAAGTACAGTTAATTTAATAATATGCTTTCAAAAAATTAACAATGAAAAAAATAAATTGAAAAAAAATGCAATGATCAATTTAAAAAAAAATAATTGCTAATATTATAAAAATATATTCTCCAAATATTTGATAACAAAGAAAAAACAAATGAGAATGTGATAATTCCACAAAAAGCAAAATAAAAAAACTATGAACCTTTATTTCTAAGAAATCAGATGTCAAAAGATAAAATTGAAAAAAAAAAACAACTCGAGTCCACCCGAGTTAGCCTACCAAATACATTACATGATCGTGAGATTGAGATAACCTTATAGAAAAAAAATTAAATAAAAAAATAAAACTTAAATATCATACAACCCAATGTTGGTGGGTGACACTGAAAATAAAATCCAATATAAAAAAGCAATGAAAAAAAATCCTGACTTAACTCACTTAGCCTATGACCTGGGACATGATATTGCAAAAACCCTTTAGAAAAGAAAGTGAAACAAAATCATGAACCCCAATCTCCAACTAACCCTATGTTAAAAAATAAAATTGAGAAAAAAACAATTTTAAAAATGACAAACAAAATGACCGAGGTCAATTCAGGTTAATTTTTAAAATTCGTGAACTAGGTCATGAGACTAGAATTAACCTCATAAAAGGCAAAACAAAAATCACAAAGCAAAATCCACAATCAATTAAATATCGAGGGATGAAATTGAAAAAAATCAATAAATAAAGATTAAAAGAAAAATAAATAACAATCAAAATAATAAGGACCAAATTTAAAATAAAATAAAATAAAATAAAATATTGAGGAATGAAATTGAAAAGATAATAAATAAATAATAGTAATGAAAAGAACGATGATCAAATTTGATATAAAAATTAAATGAAACCAAATGCTAAGTGAAAAAATTAAAAAACAAAATCAATAAAAAAGATTAAAAAAAATAAATATCAATCAAATATCGTCGTGGAAGCCATCTTTGTGTTGCCAAAAATTCGCTACGTACAACGTTTAAAGAATACAAATGCTTCCCACATGCTGACTTGTTTGTTGCACATGAAAACCTTTTTTCCCTGCTCATTTACCATAGTCCCCATACTTAAATGTTTAAATGATCCTTCAACACTTAATTGTTTTAAATGAGCTAAATTTTGTTTTATTTTACAAAATCGAGCACGGGAGATTTCTGTCGATATTGCAAGATCTATGTATCAAGGTAACTAAAACAAAATACAAAGTCAAATCCCAAATAATGCTAATTCAAAGAGATCAAACTGAAAAAAAAAAAGAGACAAAACTTCCCCCTTGACCGTGTAAATCAATCCCTAAATTTGACAAAAAAAAGGGTTGAATATTTATTTAACCTTTATATTTAGTTTTCAAATCTCTAATTATTCTAAATCATATAAATTAAATTTTATTTTGCAAAACCAATAATTAACCAACTGACAAACATTTTCTCGACATCTTAAGATCACTATACACACACATGAAAAATAAACCACCAAGATCAATTGCAAATCAAAGCAATATCGAAGAAGCAAATAATTAACAAGAAAAAAATTAAAGGACCAAAGCATAAACAATCCTAGGGGAAAAAAAAAACATTGTTGGCATCCAAATTATTTTGTGTCTCGGCCATAATGTTTTTCTCATCATTTTTAATTTATTTTTTTTGTAATACTAGTTTGTTTTTTTCACTATTGTTGTGGCTTGGAGAAAAAAATCTTGGAATGTAAAAACAAATAATATCTAGACCGTAAAAAAAATTTCAACATTGTCGTTAAACTCAATATAATGATTCAAATTTTAAATTAAATCTTATGGTAGTTGCCCGACATGATCTTGTTGACTAGGTAAGTCCAAAGAAAAACTCAAACGAAAATAAAAAAGAAACAAGTCAGGTCCACCCTAGTCAACCTGCAACACTGGTTATAGACTCCATTGTGTTGAGTTGATATTTTTTATTTTATTAAATGATAAAAAAAATGAAAATAAAATCATAATAAACTCAATACTAAATGATAAATTTAATAAAAATTTAATATTAAATGATAGAATTAAAAAAAAAACAAAAAAAAGCGCCAATAAAAACTAAATTACTAATAAAAAAAGCCTATAAGCACTAGGTTGGGCTCGTCACAAAACAGCCAGGCATGTGGGCTTGAGGCAGGTTCTTTTCTTTTTAAAAAAGATGGATGACAAGTCATATGTCTTTTCTTCAAAAAACAATAAACATCAAACAATAGGTTGTTATCACTAAAATTAATTATATATGTCCCTTAAATTCGAATCTCCGATCATGGCATCACACATATGTTTTAACCACTATATCTAGGAGGCAAATTTGTTGTATAACTATTAAAAAAATATATTAACTAGTTTCACTTATATAAACAGTGAAACTGACTTCATGTATTTTAAATTTTTTTTATTAATAGTTATAAAATGAATTAACCAAAGTAGTAGAAATTACTAAAAATTAAACTCCAAATTCTTTTACTATAGAAAAAAATAGTTAATTGACATGTGTTGTATTGCAAGTTGAATCAAATGTTTTTATATTAAAAAATGAATATGTAAGCATCGTTATGTTAAATAATGGGAAAGAGTGATATCCTAAACACAAATCTCTATTGCATCTAAATTAACAATAATAGTAGAATATAATAAAAAAAATGGATCTAAACATGAATTTATAAGTTAAAAGAGAAAGGAGGGTGTACTCATTAAGCTACAGCCCCTATCAAAGTCTAAGGGTATACCTTATAAAGATGATACAACTTTCTTCCCTGGATTGTAGACTTCTTTCCCTTTGATTTCTAGCTCATTTTTCACCTAAAACGAGTTTGGATTATGTTCTTTCATTCTCTCTTAATTTGGTGCCATATTTATTTAGCTTCTCTATTAATCACTTGGGATTTATTTATCAATTCTTTTGGTGTTTCCTTATTTTCTTCTCCTTTTTCTTTTTCATACACCTCTTCCTCAAAGAGTAGTTGCTCTTTATAACCAAAATCCCTCCAAAAGCTATTGTTAAAATCAGGATGGTTTTGCACACAAAAAGGATGGTTTAGGGAAGATTCCTCCCATCCTTTCATAACCTTCTTAGAATAAAAAAAAAAAGGGTTCTTGTTTGTTTTTTCATCTTATAGGTGTAATTTGATTAAGAGAAGGCAGCCATAAAGTTAGACAATTAAGATAGTTTTTGTTCTTTAGTCATGGATGACTGAGTGTGCTACTTTGACGAGGTCATCATGAAAATTAGGAGATAATCATACCCTTGGTCTACCTAAACCATGTAGAGTGGATGCATTTTTATCCTTAGAAAAAAAAAATCACACTCAATTTGGAGGTTCAGAACTTTACTTTCATTGCTTGGAATATTGTCCATTGATTAACTTTAATATGTCAATGCAGAGTAACTGATCAGGGACAAGACGTTGTCTAATTTGTTGAAACAAATAGGGTGTAAATATTTCATGAGGGTGGCTCATCCTTGTATAGGAGATGTTTCTCATTCTATTGGTAGTGGTTAGAGCCCCTAAAATGGTTGGAGATACTACATTCGTTCGCTTGAAGATAACATCCTGATCAGCCTTCTCAGCTGAGGAAGAGAATAAAACAAGGACAAACAATGTGTCACTCAATCTCTTCATTAAAAATGAGTGACATGATGTCTGTTTAAACCCTAAAAATTAGGGTTTTTTAATTGAGATTTAAAAAACTTCAATTTGGTCTCTATTGTTTCAATTTAAGCTCAAGAAACCTTAATTGAGGCAAAATGGACTAATTTTATGCAATGAGGCCCCTGCTAAAATTCAATTGAGATCCTTTAAATCTAGCTCCTTTTACAAATTAGCCCTTGTTTTCCAGTTTGTTCAAGTTAGTCCCTAATTAAGCCTTAAACTTTAATTTTCTTCAATCTAGTCTCTAGAAAAGTTCAGTACATTCCCTAATATTGTGTGTTTTTTGTAGAAAGGTCTTTGGTCTTGAATTGTTTTAATTTAGCCCTCAATTAACCTTTAAACTTAAAAATTTGTTGTAATTGAGCACTTGATTGCACTAATTTGGCTTTCCATAGTTTTAATTGTGTCCTTAGTCTTCCATTCTTTGCAAATTGATCTGAATTAGGCCTCCAAACTTGATTTTTTTTTCAATTGAGTCCTTAATTGAATCCTCAAAACCCATTGAAAATTTAATTAAGTCCTTGAACTTAATTAATTCTTCCAATTTTAGGCCCAAACTGATTTTTAACTTAATTTTGCTTCAATTAAGTCCTTAATTAAAAAAAAATTAACTTATTAGAAGTTTAATTAAGTTCTTAAACTTAATTAATTCTTTTAATTTTGGTTAGATCAGATTTCGACCTTAAACTTTTTTTTTAAATAAGTTTTTCTTCTCATCTTGTCAAAATACCCCAATTTGCCTATTCTTTTGGCATCTTGGTCAATTGTAGCTCAAAGACTTAGCTCGAAAATATATTTTTTGAATTTTTAGAATTCTTGAATTAAAAGTATATCTAATAAAACAAATTTCAAGGGATTCAAAATTAGGTTATGACAAACATTATATAGAAAAAAAAAGAGTTAAGATTCTTATTTGAAAAAAAATAATAAATCAAATGATGTATATTAAAATAGTATTTTAAATATAATTTTATTTATTTTATTATAACTAATTTTGATTTAACATTAAAAAACGTTTCATAAAATAATAATGAATGGTTGTATAAAAAAATGTTTGCTATTATTATAGAAAACTATTGTAATATTATTTAAAAATAAATTCAATCTTTAATGGTATTTAATAGAATTATAACCTATTCTAAAGTTCAATTGGGTCTTTAATATTCCAATTATTGTAAATTGATCTGAATTAAACCTCTAAACTTAATTAAGCCCCTAATTAAGTCAAGAAAACTCATTAAAAGTTTAATTAAGTCCTTAAAATTAGTTAATACCTCAATTTTTTGTCAAATTGACTTGCAAACTTAATTGTGCTTCAATTAAGCCTCTGATTAAATCAATTAAACCCATTAAAAATTTAATTAAGTCTGTAAACTGAATTAATTCTTCCAAGTTTTTTCCAAATTGACTTGAAAACTTAATTTTTCTTCAATTAAGTTCTTAATTAAGTCAATTAAACCCATTAGAAGTTTAATTACATTCTTGAACATAATTAATTATGTTGATTTTGGTCAAATTGACTTTTCAAACAATATTCTAATCTCATTATCCTTCTGGCATTTTGACTTGTTGCAGCTTAAAAATTCATTATTTGTGTCCCAAAAATATTTTTGGATTTTAGATTTTTTTTTATTCTTAAATAAAATACAAAATATTAAACAATTTTGGGGGACCTAAAATTGGGTTACGACATATTGATTTTTTATTCACTTTTTTTTTTATTTTATCCTTCAATATTTTAGTAATTTTGAATTGGTCTTGAAGATTTGTTTGAGTTTTTTTTGTAGGATTATCATAATTTGAGATGAACATCCCATCATTTTGTTGGTGCTCAATATTATGAGTGTCTATTTGTATTGTTGTTTAATTAAATAATAAATAAAATTTTAAAAAATCTAAGCTATTAAACCTATTGGAGTCCATGACTCGGACGTGGTTTAGGAGTCTATGACCTGGATTGCAAGTTTGGTGGGTTAAATTGAGTTGTTTGGGAATTGAATTTTATAATTTGTTTCGATTTTTTTATAGGGTTGTAATTGTCTCAAAAAATATCTCAATATTGGGGTGGTGCTTGATTTTGTGATGCAATAATTTTTATTATCATATAATTAAATAAAAAATATTTTAAAAAAGCATTATCAAACTACTAGTATAAAATAATAAATTATTTAATTGCGTGGGAAATCGAAAGTCCATTGAACAACAATTCTATTGAATTCCTTGTCTTCGTTTAGTGATGTTTTGATTTTGAATTGAATTAATGAATATTCATTATTTTGCACACATAATTCAAAAGAATATATTTCTTGAAGTCTTCATGTGCACAAATTTTGACCATGGAACTAGATCATGGTGAAAGCTTGCAAATATATATATTATCTTCCTAATTATAAGGAGGGAAATGTTAAGGTTGTCCGTGTGATTGAGATGTCTATAGTTTTGATATATAACAGTATGGCCCATGTGTCTCAAAGTTGTTCCGAGCATTGCATTTTGATTCGTGTAATTTGATAAAAACCAAAGACCATAGTACTTATACCCCACAAAAGATGACAATTAGTGATAAAATAAGAGGATGCAATGTAGAAAGAATGAATGTCAACACATTTATTTAATTGTTGCTGTTCCTCTTGCCGTCTTGATCTGGTTTCTATGTAAATATATAAAGATATATAAATACATAAAAGAAAATCTATTTATAAATTTGGGTTGAGAAAAGGATTAATCTTCTGATTTTAAAACAATAAATTGCTTGCTCTTTAGTTCTTGTCTAGGTCTACTCATCCCTTATTCTTGATAGCACAAACTAGAATAAATAATTATATAAATTTGTAAAAGATACTCTAAGAAAAAATAGAAAAATATTTAACAAACACAAAATTAAAAAAAAGTATGTTTTAATAGCAAAGAGTTCTACTAAAATTGAAAACATTTTGGAATTGTCCATCTATATAGACAATGCTGAAAGTTAATCTAACATTTTTTATTTAAAAATAAATTGTTTTTATTTTAATAAACATAACTTTCTGTTTCAAAATAATACAACTCTACTTTTAAACAAACTTTTAAACAAACACAATTTCTCATTTAGCCTAACAATCCTTTAAATAAATGAAAATTATTTGATCAAAATAAATTGCAAATATAAGAAAAAAAGGGAGTGACAATGAAAAGTATCTACATTGGTTTAGGTAGAGAAACTTTCATAGTGAAAAATATTGGATTTAATTGACTAAATTAAGATGATGTTTTAACTATTTAACATTTTATGCGTACCCAAATAATAAAGATCACATAATTCCTCTTTATACAATTTAAGTTCTCATAGTTATGTTTATTTTGGTATCGAACACATTCTGGTTTTTATGATTGCAATTGAAAATTTAGCATTTTCAAATTTTATATAAATCAGTTTTTTTTTTATTAAAAGTATCTTGTAATACCCACTTGAATTTCTCAAGCTACAAGAACCATTTTAAGTTTAACTTATTCTAGTTTCTACTACAAGCAACACTATTCATTATAGGAATGGATAAAAGTACTACTATTGAATTGACACATATTCACTTATTTCTTTAATCTTATATATTAGGATCTTCAATCAAATAAGATAGGTTTCCATAATAATTTATCGAGTTTCTCTCTTATTAAACCTTTTGTACATCGTTTCATTATGTTAGTTTTTGACTTTATATAGTCAATAAAGATAATCTCATTTATGAGCAATTGTCTTACAATATTGTGTCTATAACGAATATGTCGAGATTTACCATTATACATGTTATTTTACATCCTACAAATAGCATATTGGCTATTCAATTTATACATATAGCTCGCACAAAATTTGAGCAACTAGGAATATCATCTAAAAAGTTTCAAACCCATTTTGCTTCTTCTTTAGCTATGTCTAAAGCTACAAGCTCAAACTCTATAATTGATTTGGTTATGTATGTTTGTTTAGAGGATTTTCAGAAGCCAGCTCCTTTAATAGTAAAAATAAATTCACTTATAGATTTTGAGTCTTTAGTATTGAATATTAAATTAGTATCAGTATACCCTTCAAATATAACTAGATATTTTGTGTAATTTAGTCCATATTTTATAGTATATCTTTGATATCTATGAACACTTATAATGGCATTCAAATGATCTTTTTTGGGATTGCTTGTATATCTACTTAATTTATTAACTATATATGTTATGTCTAGTGTAGTGCAGTTCATGAGATACATATCACTTCCAATAATATGTGAATATTCTACTTGAGAATTACATAACTAGTGTTTTTTTGATAGACATAGATTTACATTAATCAGTATCTTAGTTATATTATTCTCATTCTTGTCAAATTTATCAAGAATCTTCTCAATACAATGAAATTGAGATAATATTAAGCCATTATGTATTTTATAAATTCTCAATCCTAAAATCAAATATGCTACACCAATATTTTATATATTAAACCTATTGGTTAATATTTGCTTAATCGGTCTTAATGATATTTGTATTACTATTTAATATATGTAGACAAACAATGACATATGTTGTATTTATATTTTTTAAATAAACACTTTTGTTATATTCATTGATGTTATCAATATATCATCCACATGTAGAGAAACAATGACATATGTTGTATTTGTTTTTCACATAAACACATTCATTATTATTAAAACCATTTGACAACATTACATTGTCAAATTTCTCATGCGATAGTTTTGGTGTTTGTTTTAAACCATACAAATATTTAACAAGCTTGCATAATTTCCTTTTATGTCTTGGTACTTTGAATCCTTATAGTTGTTCCACACATATTTCTTCATCTAATTCCTTATTTAGAAAAGTAATTTTAACATTCATTTGGTATATATTGTTGTAGTGGATATCTTGACAAAATATTAGGTAAAAGGGGTAAATAAAACATAAATCACCACCTAATTTTATAGTAACTAAGAAATCTTAACTAGTCGTTCAGAGGTTCTAGTTAAGGGATTGTTTATACAATTAAAAGATAAAAAATCACCATATACATCATACCGAAAGGTAGGATGCTTCACATTTTTTTTTCATATAACATGTACCTATTGTGTTTACATGCAAAACAATCTATCAAAACTAGTATATACATGTTTATTATTAAAGATAAAAGACTATTATGACCTATGAAAGTGATTTGAGACCTAAGCCCATCAATAAAGCCTAATCCTCACTTTTAAAATATTAGCATTGGATCCGAGACACTACACCATTAAACAGTTTTACAGAAGGACTACTTCCGTCGGTGACAGGAATGAACTCCGTCGGTGAAATAATTATCGACGGCCTCACCGATGGAACAAGTCCGTCGGTATACTAGTCGTCGGTAACTTCTATTTTCATCACTAAGTTTGTTGCAAATAAAAAAAACACCCACCGACAGAACACTGACGGTCTTACAGACGGATACGTGCGCGCCAAAAAAAAAGTTTCCCGCGGGAACATTACCGACGGAATAAATCCGTCCGTAATTTCAATGGTAATTACCAACAGAATATCCATCGGTAATTATGGAATGGCTGGTAATTGTTTGCCAACCCTCTGTGAAATACCGACGGATATTCTCCATCGGTAAATCCGTCTGTATGTAATCACCGACGGAATATATCTGTTGGTAATTATGGCATGGCTGGTAATTGTTTGGCAACTCTCTGTGATATACCGACAGATATTATCCGTCGGTATGTATTTTGAAATATATAAAAAAATAATTTATTAATAGTAAAAAACCTTAATAAACAAATAAAAATGGATTAAACATTAAAAATATCAAAGTAATGTTAAATAATATTCATTACAAATTTAATGTGTTTAAAAAACAAAATTAAACTAGAATAGCGGCGGAGCTGGAGGAGGAGGAGGAGGAGGAGGAGGTTTTTTACTATCCGTCGGTATGTATTTTGAAATATATAAAAAAATAATTTATTAATAGTAAAAAACCTTAATAAACAAATAAAAATGGATTAAACATTAAAAATATCAAAGTAATGTTAAATAATATTCATTAAACAAATTTAATGTGTTTAAAAGAAGCTGCACAAGTATCGTCACCCATCTTTGATCTCATCTCCATGACTATTTGACGGAGCTCATCATAATTCGTCGAGAGTTGTTGATGTTGTTGTTTCAATGCAATGAACTCCTCAGACTGGGTGTTCGATACTGATGGAGAGCTTCCAATGGTTGAGACACTACAAGCCAAATGCAAGTTTTCAGCCGTAGTGTTGGAGAGCCCGTAGACCCGATTTTTATCGGGTCCACCGGACGATCCCGCCTCCATCCATAAATTTGGATCGAAATCGGATGGGTCGACCGGATTGTCCCCATATCTCTCCCTCAACCGGCTATTATAGGTCTCCTGAAAATTCCGTCGGTAAAAAAATCATCAAATGCAATTCAAGATGCAATTCAAGAAAATAATAACTTACAAAATAAAATGAATGAACGAACATACCACTAAGTGCTGAGCACGGTTGTCCACGAACTGCTGCATCCTCTTTTGGCAGTCTTGACTCCGCACATGCGTCTCTACAAACAGCTCCATTGGACTCGGTTCACGTCCAAGAGACGCAGTCTGTAAGGAAAAAATAGGTTGAAAGTTAAATATATTATAAGGAACGACAAATTAATTAACGATATATTTCATTAAAATTAATCTTACCATCCGCTTTGCATGTGCGCCGAATGGGACGGATCCGCCGGTGTGCGTGGTCACCGAACCATGAATTTGCCGGTTCTGGTTGTCGGCGCCAAACTGTGAGTGCCGTGAGAACCGCTCTGAGGTCACGTGCTCAATATATGCCGTCCATATTTCCCCGAGATGAATGGCGGTTTGAATTCTCGCCAAACCGCCACCTCATTCCATCCTTCAAGACCGTTATCCCTCGTATGTCTTTTTGATTTTTTTTGGGTGTCATACCAAAAATCACGCAACCTACTTCCATGGTAACAAATTAGAATTTAAAACATAAAATTATAAAACAAAAATAAATATTATTTTCGATGTTATCTAGTTACCGCGTGATTCTCCCATACCCTCCTCACAACATTGTTGTCCGCCCTATCCCACTCAAATTTGTTCTGTGTATATAAATAATTCATATAAAATAAAAATAGTACAAGATATAAAATTATAAAAATCATTTATTAAAAATAAGCTGGAAATTAAAAATTAACACCGACCGAAATCGCTTAAACCATGCATCGATATTAGGTTTCCACTCGGGATGTCACGGAAACCTGGCTCCATTGAAACAATGGAATCTCCATCAACAATTTAAACGCCAATGTTATAGTCCTTGCAGCCTCAATGTTTGTGAACCTGAATTTAAATAAAAGTAGTAATATTAATTAGTTGTTCATAAATTATGTTTTTATATATATATATATATATATATATATATATATATATATATATATATATATATATAAACTAAAACCTAAACAAACTTACATTGAAAGGTCATCCTTCCATTGTGCCTGGTACTTGCGGGTGAATTGACCCACTTGTGAAGGCACACCGTTTACGCACCGTGAAACCGCGTTAGAAGAGGTAGCATCACAAGTTGGCGTAGATTCCTCGCCGTGATCAGCATCTAAGGATACGTCATCCTCGCTGGTAGAAGAACTAGTCAGAACCGTCTTCTTGACGACGTCTTTGTAGATTTCATTCTATGCATCTACACAAATTTATACGAATAATTACATAATTAACTTTGATTATTTAAAAAAAAAAATTCGACGAGTCTCCCCTATCTTGGGAGGTCCCAAGTTATCGACAAAATCATATTACACTTCCAATTTTATTTCACATCCCGATCCAATCATCCTGGATCTTAACCCAACTCATCATCATCAACACAACATTTTATTCAATAACATCATATAATGATATTCAAGTAAAAGAATTAATTTCAACTATGAACATTCATTGTTAAATTGGTACTTAGAGTTACAAACATTAGATTAAAGTCATACATTCAAATTTACGGATTAATATTACATTTCAAGTTTTAAGAGACAAGACTCTTAATTTATAAATAATTACATGGTCAAAAGAAAAAAGGTAACTAAATCAATATCATTCCTAACACGATCGACCCTAATGTAACAAGCAATAACAATGATATATAAACAATAATATCCTAAAATTAAGATAAACTAATTAAATTTAATTCTATATATAAATTAACATTTAAAACATAAATTCAACAATAACAATTATGGCAAACAAACAATAATATCCTAAATTAAGATAAACTAATTAAATGTAATTCTATATATATAAATTAACATTTAAAACATAAATTCAACAATAACAATTATAGCAATACAAACAATAATATCTTAAATTAAGATAAACTAATTAAATGTAATTCTATATATATAAATTAACATTTTTAACATAAATTCAACAATAACAATTATAGCAAACAAACAATACACAAAACTAAAAAACACTATATCAATTCAAAATAAATTTGGGAATAAAAAATGCTTACCTTAATAGTGTGTTGAATTTAAGATTTTATCTACAAACAATACACAAAACAAAGAACACAAAAAAAAATAATCATAATTAAAATAAAAAAAATACAAAGATAAAGAAAAAAGAATACATACCTTTTAAAACTACCACCAAATAGGGGTAAATCTCTTCAAAAAGCCAAATGCAACCGGAGAGGAGAAGAGAAATGGAGAAGAAGAGAAAGCGAGCCGAGAGAAAAAAATGAATCAAATGGGGGGAAGGGGGTGTTTTATATGGCAATTTTTCTGACGGTATTACCGACGGAAATTAATTGTTGTTGGTGGCATTAAATTCCGTCGGTAATACCGTCGGTAATTAATTGAAATGCGCACCAAAAAAAGTTCGAAAATCCCGCCAGACTTTTCGATCCGTCGGAAAATCCGTCGGTATTTGTGCAGACGGACACATCTCAGACATGTGTGCGCTTCGGGATGTGCATAAATCCATCGGTGATTCCATCGGTATAGGACGTCGGTAAAGCCATTGGTGTACCCGTCGGTGATGGTGGCACAATCCCGTAAATTTTTGCAACTCTCTGTGAAATACCAACGGGTTCTTGTCCATCGGTAAATCCGTCGGTGAAAGTGGCACAATCCTGTAATTTTTTTGCAACTCTCTGTGAAATACCGACGGGTTATTGTCCGTCGGTAAAGTCGTCGGCGAAAGTGGCACAATCCCGTAAATTTTTTTCAACTCTCTGTGAAATACCGACGGGTTATATTCCGTCGGTATACCCGTCGGTGAAACCGTAAATTTTTCTCTTTTTTTTATGTAACCCTGTCACAAAATCTTGAATTGAAATCTTACAGTACACACAACACAATAACAAGGGTCGACCATTAAAGAAGAATAAATATTTCATGTTTCAAATTATTACATTATAAAATAAGGCTTTATAACATGTTTAGTTAGTTAGAATTTTCATCTTCGTCCTCTATTGAATTGTTATCATCAGCTTCATCGTACTCTTCAATTTCGTTATCATCTTCTTCAACAACATTCTTTTTTCCACTAGTAGAGCTCGAACAACATTCAACTCCTCTCGTGTCAACATCAACAAGACAATCGTTGAAAACACGAAAATTCAAATTTTCTTCTAAGTCAATCGATGGAGCAACTCGGTATGGTTCAACCAACTCACTAGCTTAAAAGACTTCATCTATCACACTTGTGTCTTCGTTCTCATCCTGAACAACCTCGACACAACCCTTGGATTTTGTTTTTAAAACGGATAACCAATCAACTCTTGATCGGTTATTTCTAAAGGAGGGGGTGTATGTGTAATAAACTTGTTGGCATTGCTTTGCGAAAATAAAGACGTCGTTTACGTTGCGGTGTCTAGCTTTTGAGTTGATTTCAACGAGACCATAGTGAGGATCTACTCGATTCCTCTCGTCGGTTGTGTCATACCAATAACATTTGAATAAAAACACTCTATTTTGCTCGCTATGATATTGCGGTTCGATGACCTCTTCCAATCTACGTAGTAGTCAACTTCAAACTCACTAGAAGTCAATCCCTTAATACAAACACCGTTGTTATATGTCTTTCTTCCATGCCCGTATTCTTCAATACGAAAGATATATCCATTGACAAAATACCCGTTATAGCACTTGACTTTTCTTTCAGGGCCCAGATATAGTAAAGATAGTGAAATAGCAAAGACTACCTCCCATTTGATAAACCTAGCTTATAAATTAAATACAACAATAATCAATAAACGGATATTATATAACATTGACTATAATTAATTACATTGCAAGAGATAATGAGTTTTTGATAGGACTTACATGTGTTCTAAACCATGTGGCAAATTGTTCATCTTGTAATTGAAAGATCCGGGGATTCGGTCACTGTGAGTTATTGGACAAGTAAGTATCGTCGATGTTGCCTGCAAGGTTGTTCCAAATTATATGAGTGTATGGTATCACAAAACATAAATAGTACACTCTTGACAAAGTTTAAGTCGAACATTTACTTACTTAATAAAAGGTCTCAGCTCATCACAGTTAAATAGGACATAATTATGTGCTTGTTTGAACTCTATTTCAGACAAATATCTTCCCCTCACGGCATTTTTAGGCGTGGGTCGTCCAGGATTGGAGAATATTGACAAGTTCCCACTTGAAGGCACTTCACCACCATCATCATGCCGTGGAACACGGTTTATCCTCGTTCTCAAATGAGGTTCGAAATAGTATGAGATAAATGTTGAGATCTCCTCAACAATATACGCCTCACATATTGACGCCTCAACATGCGCCTTGTTCTTAACCTTTTTTTTAAGATTGAATAAGTACCTGCATATATATATATATATATATATATATATATATATATATATTAATAAACAATTATCAATTAATTATATATCAATTAAAAACATTAAAATAAAAATAAAAACATTTAATTATAAATTATATAGCTCATGTAATATCTAACCTCTCGAATGGATACATTCATCTCATCTTGGACCGGTCCTCCAACTTTTACCTCAAACGGTAAATGTACGGGTAGATGCTCCATTGAGTCAAAAAATGATGGAGGGAATATCATCTCAAGTTTGCATACTTGTCTCGACGATATTCATTTCAAGCCTCTCAATGTGATCAACATTCAACTTGCTGGAGCATAAATCTCTAAAGAAATGACTGATCTTCGTGAGTGCATCTCATATCCCCTTTGGTAACAAATCATGAAAAGCTAATGGGATGAGTGTTTGCATAAACACGTGGCAGTCATGACTCTTCATTCCATACAATCTGCATTCCTCCATATTAACCAGCCTTGATATGTTCGAGGCATGTTCATCGGGGAAACGCAGACTCTTAAGCCATTTGTAGACTAGTAGTTGTGCGTTTTTATCTAGCACGAAGCTTGCTCTTGGTTTTGCGACCCGTGACCCATCACAAACCAACTCTATATTTTTGCGGTTATAGAACAGCGTTATATCCAATCTAGCCTTGATGTTGTCCTTTGTCTTCCCCTTCACATCTATGACGGTGTTGAAAATGTTCTCTAACACGTTCTTTTCAATGTGCATGACGTCAAGGTTATGGCAGGGAAGATTGGTCTTCCAATAAGAAAGCTCCCAAAAATTACTTCACTTCACCCAATTATGGGTCAAACCAAAACCAGGAAACTTCTGCTTACCTGATTGGAGACCAAACACAATTTCACCGTACTCGACACAACATCAAACAATTCTTCACCGGAAAGACGCGGGGGTGCAACATCATTTTCAACTTTGCCAACAAAGAAATCCTTTCGTTCTTTCCGTACCTGTGGTTATGTGGCAAGAAATGACGGTGACAGTAAAAAAAAAAAGCTTTACCCTCGTTTGTTAGCGTGAATGCCTTGTTGTTCTCCATACAGTATGGACATGCTAGCTTTTCATGCGTGCTCCAACCAGAAACCATTCCATAAGCTGGGAAATCATTGATAGTCCACATTAAAGCCGCTCTCATAACAAAATTTTGTTTCCTCGAGATGTCATAAGTCAAAGCTCCAGAGGACCACAACTGCGTCAACTCATCAATCAACGGACGAAGACAAACATCTATATTCCACCCCGGATTGCTCGGACCTGGTATGACCATAGATGAAACATGAACTCCGGCCTCATACACATCCCCGGTGGCAAGTTATAAACCGTCAAGATGACCATCCAACAAGAATAAGGAGCAAAGAATGACCCGAATGGGTTGAATCCATCTGTACACAACCCAAGACACACGTTCCTTGATTCAGCTGAAAAGTGAGGATGCATACTATTAAAGTGTTTCCAGGCTTCACCGTCATAAGGATGAACCATCACTCCATCAACTACATGGTGTGATTGGTGCCATGTCATGTGCTCAGAGTCCTTGGTGACATGAATAACCTCTCGAGCTAGGTGTGATTGGGAAGTATCTAAGTTTTTTATATGCCACGAGAGTCTTCCCTCTACCGGTTACGGGTTTGTAACGGGAATGCCCGCATGTCATGCACTCGGTCATCTCAACATTTCAAAGGTAGTACAACATGCGAAGTTAGGGCATATATCAATTTTCTGGTATCCTAAACCGAGGGGTTTCATCATGGACTTGGCAGCATAGAAGTTCTCTTTCAGCCTGTTCCTTTCAGGTAAAATGCTTCTTGCCCATTCAATAATCTTGTCATAACCGGCCTCACTCAACCTATGATCTGACTTGATGGTGAACACCTGTGCTACGGCTGATAATTTACTTGTGGTTCGTGCAGCCATCCCATAATGGTTCGTCGGAATCTCTCAACGGATCAAAAAACCTTGCCGCATTTGCATTAGGTTCTTCTTCTACGATTGGACATTCCCCGACATTACCTTCACTCATTCTCATTGCATCCATAACCATATTCCTGTAAGGATTATCTTGTTCTCATTTCCAACTTCATGCATGTTGCTAGCACTAGAAGTTGACCCAACCACCTGTTCTTCCATGCTTTCATCAGGAACAAATAGTTCTCTATAAGCATACCAACACAGGTAATCTTCCATGAACCCTTTGGTTAGAAGATGCATCGTTACAATATCTTGATGCGTAAACTTTAAATTTTTACACTTCCCGCATGGACACCTAATACCGCCATCGCTAAAATTCCTCGGAATAGATGTTGCGAAATTAATAAAACCCTGGACACCGTTACAATAATCCATCCTCCGCAATCCTTGGGGTGAGTCCCGATACATCCATGAACGATCATCCATGACTTCTATTGAACCTCTATAAAACATAACAAAAATATTGGTTTTCCCCGACATAATCCAACAAACTAAAACAACACTTATGTTAAATATTCATTATCAATTATCAACTATCAACGTTCATACATACAAATTTATACATATATAAATTTACGTAAATCACAACTTCGAAATAGAATTGATAACAATTAAACAAGACTCGTTAAACAAGCTATTAATTATTTATTTCATCACAATGACACATTTAATTCGGTGTAATTCAAACAAATTTCAACAATTTACAAACAAATATAATTTGACAAAATCTAAAACAAACTATAACAACTACAAAATTATACATTCATACTACAAGTTTCTTTGACAAATAACAATTAAACAAGTACAAACGTTAACAAAATACATATACTACAACAATAAAATTCACAATTAATTATTAAAACTAAAAAGGATAGATTTACTTACAAAAAAATAATAAAATCTACAAGAAACGGATATTGTGACCACGTACAAGATATAAGAAATTAACTTGAGTGCTCGTGTTGAGAATAATGGGAGGGGAGAGGTGGGATGGGAAAGAAGAAGAAGGAGAAACAGAGGAAGATGGGTGGGTATATAATGGCTTTTACCGATGGAATCACCGACAGAATAATTCCGTCAGTGATTCCATCGATGAAAGTGCCATGTCACTGTACGGCTATCTCAGTTTGAATCCCTCGGTAATTCCGTCGGTAAAATCGTCTGACGTCACCACGTCGTTGCATATTTCCAGACAAACTGTATACCCCGTCGGCGAAACGGTCGGTATATACCGACATATTTTGAGACGGAATTATGTCCGTCGGTAATTATTACTGCCGAAAAAATTCTGTCGGTAATTCCGTTAGTTTTCTCCGGTTTTCTGGTAGTGAGAGGATAGTGAATGATAAACTCGACTTCAAGCTAGTTTAATTCAATTATAATTGAAACGAGCCTAAAGGCCACCAATTTTTCTTGATGGGCCTATATGGAGTCAAGTCAGTGTAGCTTAAATTCACTCACTACAGAAGGAGGATATTATAACTTGGTCTAAAAAACAACTAAACAAACATCCACACATATTCAAAATTCAAATTTAATAAACCATATATTAAACATCAAAGTTATATTACAAGTAAAGGTTTGGAATAATATTTTTTAAAATGTTTATTACATATGACAATTTTAAATAAATAAATAAAATATTGCCACTATGAAAGTGACCTTGCTGGTAGGATGGTAGTTGAGTAAATAGCTAAAGAAATAGATCAAAAGGATATTATTGGAGGCACCGTTAAACCCATAGGTCATGGCCTAATATCAGATCTTACCATCCTAGGTTGATTTGTAGATAAACAAAACAATTAATACATAACATAACCAAATGATAAGAAGTTAAAAATTGCACATAAAAAAGGTCATGGATTAACCAATTTTATAACTGCTTGACAACATCCAAAGTACAAGGGTCAATATCATACCGTATCATCTTGGATTGATTTGCAAATAAAAGAAAAAAATAATATATAAAATAAATATAAAATTGAACATAAAAAACATGGTCATGTATTAACCGATTCAATTATTTATTAGGTAACATCTAAAGGATAGGTTTTGATATTTTACCTTACCATCCTTTATTGGTTTGTAGATAAAGGAAACAATTAATACATAATGTAAAGAAAAAAAAAACAAGTATAAAACTATAGATATAAAAGAAAATGTAGTTGTGCTTAACTGATTCTATTATTTTCAAGACAACATCCAAATAACAAGGCCCAATATTGATCCTTACTATCACTGATTGATTTGAGAATTAAAAAAATAATTACTATGTAATGTAAAAAACAACCAAAAAAAAAAAATGCACAAATAAACAAAATGGGGATGGTAAAAAAAAATCATAACCTATTTGGGTTATATTGTACTTGGAAGAAGAATTAGAAACAAGTATCTTGTTTAGATAGAAAAAGATTTTCTATGAAAATTAGTTTTGTTCCATCCATTAGAGCTTGAATAACTCCAAAATGACCTGTATATTTAAGTGCATTCCTAGCTTTTGTCTTATATTTTGACATTAAATATGTAGTTCTTATTATATCAGCAAAAATCTTTCTAATTGATCTTTATACTCTTTTTTTTATTATTATAAATGACCTACTTCATTCAGTTTAAAGATCAATTAGAAAGATTTTTTTGGACGATCATGATACTTCTAAAAAATCAAAAGTTTTGACAAATGGAGGAACAATATCATTATTTTTATTCAATAAAATGCTAGAGTGGTTTATTCATTAAGAAAATTGATTCCATACACCTATAAGTCCTAAATTGTCCTATATTGGATTGGATTTACATTTTGGATCAATCCATGTCAAATCCTTGGTCATGAATACTTATTTGATTGATAATAAAGAATGTCATAACTCAATTTTTATCCCCATTACAAATAAAATAATTTGCATAAAAACTTTATATAATTTTTGAAATTTTTTTTAAGGAATGATAATCAAATAAAACAAAAAATATAAAAATAAAAAGAATATGATTTAGGATATGATTAGCTAAGAAAGATTTTTAAAAGAAAAAAATGGGTCAAAATAGGTATAATTAGGTTAGGGATAATTTTTAGGGACAATTATGTGTTTAATTGTAAAGAAAAATGAAGGAAACGGGTTGAAATGGACTAAATTTATTTAAATTAAAAGGCTAGAGATCAAAATAAAATAGGTGAAAACGTTTGAAGGTCTTTTCAATTCAATTAGAGATTTAATTGAAAAAAACTAATTAGAGTCAATTGCACCAAAAATAAAAGAATTAAAAGTCCAAGGACTAAAATTGAAAGGTGTTGGAATTAGAAGAGCTCTATTTGTTTCAATTAAGGATGTAATTAAAGAAAAATGAAAGACTTAGACTCTAATTGGTTAAAATTGTATAAATTAGAGATCCAAGAACTATAGCATAAGGCAAGTTGAAATATAAGGACCAAGTAAGGGATAAATAAGGAGTGAGATTGAAAACTTTTAGAAAATAACATACCAATTTTGGGTTGAATTGGAAATTTTCATATATAAGAGACTGGAATCAAAACGCACCAAGGTTCCAGGTCTAATTAAAATAGACTATCTAAAACGGCTTTGATTTGCTCCAAACCCCAAGCACTAATTTGGCTAGTACCTAAAGAACGTCGTCCACTTTAAATAGAAACGATAACTTTTGAAGACAGTTACAATGTCTTTTTCTTTCCCAGAACTATACAACAAGAAAAAGTAGGCGGGGGGCCAGTTTTAAGCCTTCATTCTCGTTGGTCTCTTGCTTATAGAACACGCACATCCTCACCGTTGACACGCGACTTGCAATCTAGAGCCAAAACCTGCACCTTTTTAGTCCTTAAATCGCTGCAAATTCACGCTAAAAACCTCTACCCTAACCATGCCAAAACCTTCAAAGTGCAAGAACTGGTGAGAATCTTAATTTCCATCCTGCAACTCATGCAAGGACGAGCGTGAATCTCAACCAACGATGGCGATAGCTTTTCCAGGATCAAGGGTCTTGATCTTGCAAGATCAAGAACCCCAAGACTCCCATTGTTTCCTATAAAAAGCCCCCCAAAACCCTTACCAGGGAGAACTAAAGGTAGAAGGGTTGAAATAATCGGGAGAAGAAAAGGAAAGAGAGAAAAAAAAGAAATGAATAAAAAAAAATTAGAGAGAAAGAAAGAAAAGGAGAGAAGAAAAGAAAAGAAAGAGAAATAAAGATGAAATTAAGAAGAAAGAGAGAAATAGTGTTTGGGCATACTATGGTAACTAGCACTTATCCAGTCATGACAACACCCCTTTAATCATTCTTGAAGCCACGAATATACTATCGAGGATCCTCAGCAGTAGGTCAACCCGATAGCAGCAGCTCCAAGAGTTGTGAAGATCTCAGCATTTGACAGAAACTGTAGAAGCAAAATACAAGCAGGAGCCACATTTGGGTTAATTGATAATCAATGTTATGCATTGAGTTTGGGGCCATTCTGGGACAGTTGTAGCGTATCCATGGAGAGATAGAGTTCATTAATGGTGTCAACAACACTTTTAAGCGATTGTAGAAGTTGGTTTTTTGAAGGAAAACCAAGAGAAACAGTGAAGAAATAGCAGCAATGTGCACATCTATTAAACTAGGTTTTAAACCCTTTTTTTGGTGATTAAATGTCTTCACTTTGTCATTTTTGCTGTTGTTACATACTATTGTAATCTTAGTTAGCAAATTTTGATGTTATGGAATACAAATCATGACTTATCTAGGGTAAAAATCCATCAAAATGAATATTTATTGGAAGAATGCTCATGGTTTTGTTTTTCAATGCAAATCATAATAAGTTAATGTTCATGTTAACATAGGTGAAAGAAATCTGGACACATAATAATAAGAGCTAATAATCATAAAAAAAAATGAAGATATTCTAAGCTATCCTTGTCATAAAAATCACAAGAAGGTGAATAGGTTTTTCACACTTTGATTAGAACTAAGTTGGGTAATTAGGAGTCAGTTTTAAAGGCGTTTCTATGTCCTTGCTTCCAAACATTAACTAGATAGGAAATAACTTAGTTTTATAATTAGTTGACACATGTCAAGCATGAGCTATTTGTGTTTATATCCATGAAAAGCACGTAAGAAAAGTTTTTTTTTTTTTTTTAACAATGGTTTGAACCCTAATAATGCTAGCCTTTAGGGTTTTCATCAATTCATGAAAGTCATATTTGATTGATGAGATATACCATAAAATATGCTTATTTAGAGTTTTTATTCATGGAATGTCATGTTTAACTCGCCATTAAATGTTTAGGAAACTTAAAGTTCCATACTTCAGAGGTTTTTGGAGCCTTGATTTTAATGTTATAAACTCCTTGCTTGGTTTGTTATAAGAACTTATGCTATAAATTCTTGATTATAATGTAAAAAATATGGGCTATAGATATGTTCTTGATTTCTTAAATAATGGATGAATGAATAATAAGAGGCTTGAAATATTTTAGGGTTTAAATTGTTTATCTAGAGTTTGTTGATTAAAAATTACCTTAATTAATTTTTTGTGCTTTAGGTTAATATTAGTTGTTATTAAAATTAAATTTTTGTCAAAGTTTTCTCAAGTCAATGAAATCTGCTATTTTTAAAGATTAACTTAAAAATCTTTGTTAAAATTCCTCAATCGATGAAATTTTTTATTTTTAGAGGTTAACGTTAAAATTTTGTGAAAAATTCTAATTTAATGAAATATTTTATTTTTAAGAATTAATATCGAAACTCCAAAAATGACAAAATCTTCCACTTTTAAGAATTAGTATTAAAATTCTCAAATCGATGAAATCTTGTATTTTTAGAGATTAATATCAAAATTATTGTTAAAATTTCTAAATTGATGAAATCTCCTATGCTTAGAGATTATTGTCAAAATGTTTGTTAAAATTTCCAAATCAATGAAGTCTTTTATTTCTAGAGATTAACATAAAAAATTTTTATTTCCATCAAAACTTGATGAAATCTCATTTTTTAGAGATTAACATCAAATTTCTCAATGAGTTTTTCAGCTTCTCTTTTAAAAATGAATGCCATAAAAATATAAGTGGCAACTCCATTATTTTTAATTTCTACCTTTAATTTTGGAGAGTTAAAAATTCGTCAATGTATGACAACATAGCAACTCTATCAAGGACTGGGGTTGAGCCTAATTGTTTTTTTTTTTTTAATTTGTTTCTTTTAACAATATAACAACTCCATTATTTAGTTTCATCTATGAAATTTAATTTAATGTATTTACTTTACATACCAAATTGCATATGCATAGATGTTATATATATAAAAAAACAAATATATCATAAGTTGTATAGCAAGACAATTATGTAGAAGAGGTGTGTATGTGTGCAAATAGTAGGAAACAAATATATCAAAAGCACGCACGCACGATTAACAATAAGAAAATATATATACATGCAAGGTTAGCAGAATGAAATATATTATATGTGATTGAGAAATTGGCTTTTAAACAATTTTATTTTGTAGAAATAATTTATTTTCAAATTCATTACATTATTGTATAATAAATATATATCCATGCAAGTCATATGTATTAACGAACAGAAAAAATTACTTGTAAATTGTTTTAGGATTATTCTTTCCCTATAGTATTGATTTGGTTTCTACATAAACATATAAAGGCATATGAATCAACATATTGAAGAAAATAAAGTTATAAGTTTATTGACAAAATATGAATTTTTAAAATTTGGACTGAGGCAAAAATCAATTCTCTTGTCTTAAAATAATGTATTTCTTGCCTTTAAGTTCTTGCAATTGATTGCAATATTGTTTTCTAAGTCTCCTCAATCCCTTATCATTTGGCAAAAGATTTTGACAGGAGAAAAAGTAAAAGAGTTGAAGATTTAATAGCCAAGAGTTGTTCTAAATTTGAAAACCAAATAGACAATTCTGACAGTTAACATCTCTTTTCTTTATTTATAAATATATTTTTTTTTTACTTTAACAACAACTTTATATTTAAAAAAAACACAACTCTAATAACTAGAAAATTAATTTACACCGATGTAATATTTTATTGGTGTGTAAGTTGTATTTCTATCAGTTTAAAAATCACTGATGAAAATATGTCGTCGGCGAGTGTCTCATTGAGAATTTTAGATCTATTGATAATTCAGTTGGTGATTTAAATACCGATAAAACTAATAAAATATTCACTAAACAAAAGTTGCTGATTATTTTTCTCTTGGTAAATATATATTATCGATAGATTATCAACGAAAAAACCATCTATAATAGATCGTATAGAACAAATCGATAACTTATTTTTAATATTAGCATATCAAAATGATTCAAGAACACAAAAAAAAAATTTATTTTAAATAGAAAAATCAAATTTTTAGCAAAAACACAACCAGTAATATAGCCAAACGGTGTCTAAAAATAATTAATAAATTAATTTTACTATCTATTTTATTTACTTCAAATTTACTAATATCTATAAGCCAATGGATACACACACATAGTATATGGACGTGCACAAATGATGTCAATGTGGATTAGTTTTTCTAGTTTACCACTTAATGCCTTGATAATCCCTAGGCTATATAACGTGGGTTTGGTTTGCTTCATTTTCTGGCTTCACTTTCTCCCACATGTTTATGCTTTTCGAATTAAAGTCTTCTAAATTGGGTTTAGACGTATATCAACATATGATTTTTTTTCTTTATGAAATAAATGTAAAGGAGACTAAACCTTTGGTAAAGCTGGAGTCCTGTGTAACAGGAATATAATAATCTTTCTCTTTGTTGGTAGGTTATCTTGTCAAAAGTCTTTACTATTGTAATTTCGGATGAAACATTTAAATTCATTAATCTAATATTAACTAACCTTGATACTCTTGACTTCAATTTCCGATTGAAGAACTAACTTCTCTTTGAAAATATAATTTCAAAGCCGAGAAATAGTTTTCTTTAGTTTAGGCTTATACGCAATCAGTTTGTAGAAAATCAAAGGTTCGAAAATTCAAACAGCTGGTACATGCAAGTAAAAGGGAGCTTTGTTTAATTTCTGTGTAAATTCATTTTATGAGGTCCCTCGACTCTTTGAAATTGGTCAGATCAACCTACATACTTTAATTTCTGGCATCTCACAGTTTCAATTCCTAGTCACATGCGATCCTTCTGTATAACATATATGTTCAGTATGATCATATGTCATGTGTTGCCGGCCCATTAATTATACGAATGCAAATGGATAAAAAGGCCAAAAGCGAGCACATATTTTTAAACTGTGAGGGTTGATCTATGGCCAAAGTTAAAATATTAGGGATTAGTTAACTAATTCACAAGTTGCTACAGTTTGCCAACGAAAGGATCTCTCCTCCCTCTCTTTCTTTCTCAATCAAAGACTTTTTTTATTTGAAACCAACATGTTCCAAGAAGGCTTCTAGTCAAGCATCCATTATATAAGAAGGGGACTAAAAAAAGGCCAAGCAATAGGAAGAGACAAAGTCAAGTCACATATTCATTTGCATGAATTTTTCATCGTTTTGTTTGTAACGTGAAGACTTTGTTTGCAACTAAAATAAATAGCTATAGTAACCAACTTTGATACCGTAGCAGGTATCGAAGTTGGTTATAAGGATTGGTCTATCTTAAAAGCTTTTTTTCTAAAAATAATAATTGATCTCTTTCTAAATCAACATTTATTTACTTATTGGAGAGACCCTAAATAGATAATAGGGGACCTTTTGTAGGTTTCAGGTAACGATGATCTATCTATGTTTACACCATGAAAGGGTAGGTTAGATTGTCAAAACCGGGAGATTAATGATTTTATCTCGAGCCCATACCCGACCTTCAAGCCCACGGGATAAAACTGGACTTCTAAAGCAAACTACTGCCAGATACAAAAGCTACGTAGACAAGAATTTGAACATGATATTTGTTTTGTTACTTCAAATCAAACAAAATATATAGGTGACATTTGATTATTGTTCTGGAATAGAAAAGATTGATAATGAAGACAAAAATATATTTTGTTAAAGAGACATGGATAGAGATATAAAAATAAATGTCTCTGAAATAATTTTGGAGTGGATTTATATACTTTCAAAATAGAAGGTACATAGAGAAGATGTCTTCAGCGACAATATTTATTATTTCTAAAATATCCTTATAAAAAACTCTCATTCTAAAATTTTCTAAGACATGTAATGGTAAAAAAAAATTATTATCATAGTTTTAAAATCCAACTCAGGGGTGATCCGAGGCAAAGCTCGGGTCACTATTCAAGGCTCAGATCACGGGTCGAGGTCCTAGTCACATAAGAATAAAACTGATTATTATCATATTTTTAAAATCCAATTTGGGGTTTGAATCGAGGCAAGGCCTGGGTCATGAGTGGGATGGGGTTGAAAATTGGTTATTATCATAGTTTAAAAACCCAACTTGGAGGTCGACCGGGGGAAGGCTCGGATCACATATCAAGAAGGTCAACCTAAGGCTGACCCGAATCAACATAAGAATAAAAGTGGTTATTATCATATGTTAAAACTCAATTTGAGAGTTGACCGAGGCAAAATTCAGGTTACGAGTCGAGAGGGTCAACATGGTTAACCCAAATTTATTTAAGAAATAATCAAAACAACTTTTTTTTTACCATTTTTTTCTCAAAAAACATGAACAGGTTTTTGAACTCATGGTTTATCCCAAGTCAACCCGGGTTTTTAACTAGGTAAGGTCGAGTCAATTTTTCCTTTATTTTTTTAAATCAAACCAGTCCAAATCCTGGGTCAGCTCAATTCCGAGTCAGCCTAATTCCGGGTAAACTCATTAAGTCAGTCATGGCTTTATAACTAGGGTTATTATAATATTATTAATTTCAATACTTGATATAAATTAAACTAAAGAAAATAATATCCAATTATTTTTTAAAATATATAAGTTTGATAGTAATACATATCAAGGGTAAAATAGACTCTTTCATGTTTTATTTTGTCTTGTCCACCATAATCATAATCATTTTGTCTTGTATACCACTACCAAACATATTTTATATTTGTCTCTTTTTTGTCTTGTCTCCTATGTCTCTACTGTCTACGTCTCTTTTGTCTCGAGATAGTAACCAAATGCTACCTAGAGACTAGAAAACTCATATAAGCAACTAATTTACAAATTACAATACTAGATAGATCCTCCATATACCATGTGCATTCATAATTGATAACTTTGGAATTCTTTCAAGAAAAAAAATGACCATAGAAAAGGGAAATATACAAGCAAACACTACTAGAAAATTGAAAAACACAAATGAAATACTTTGTTGGTGTTTAGGAAAAAATCGTATCGGTATTTGAATTGTCAATGGAAACCTATTGTCAAAAAGTTTCTCATCAGGAATTTTGTTTATATTGGCATTTCAATCAACAACTTCCAATACTAACAAAATATTCTATCAAAAAATAAGATTTTACTATCTATTTTTTATCGGCAACTCCATTTGCACCTTAATTGCTAACAAAATTATTTGTCTCTAATGTTGTTGGAAAGTCCTAAACCTTCTATAAATTTTGTTAAAAGTTCTAGAATGGGTGGGAAGATTCTGATGATTTCCAATAGAAATTCTGAATGAATTGTCAGTTTATTAATGATTCCATCGACATTTGTTTTTGTTGGTTAGTTGTTATAATCCCTAAGCTAATAATTATCACCTAAACAACAACAACAACAATAAAACCAAGTATCTTAAAACTAACTATTGCTCACATTAAACTTATAACCACAATAAAAAAAAGCACGTGTGCAATGACTAAAACAATGAATACATCTCAAAAAATCATAAAACAAAATTCTCCAACAAATATAAATATAATGCATTATAAAGCACTAATAAATGTTATCGCAATTTTATTTTTTTAAAACAATAAAAGATCACATCTAAATTAATTCAACATTTTTTAATCAGAATCTTCCTCTTCATTTTCATCATTATCATGTCCAACATCATCTTCTTTATTGAATTCAAGGTCAATCTCATCATCTTCATCTACTTCTCTATATCTCCTAGTAATCAATATTACATTTAATTTATCAACTTCAATATAAATACTCTCAGTGACATGAAAACTTGGTTTTCTAACTCGGATCAATTAACTAATCTATTTAAAAGAGATTGTCTCCCCTAGTTACTTTTTTGTTATCATTTTCAAAAACTTGGACACAACTCTTAGGTTTGGTTCTCATAATGGATAACTAATAAACTCTATTATGATCCTTTATAAAGGAAAAAGTGTATGTATAATACTTTTATTGGCATAGTTTAAAAAAAACAAAAACATCATTAATGTTGCGAAATCTACCTTTTTTATTGATTTTGACCAAACCATGGTGATGATTTACTCTAATTTCTCTATATATCATACCAATCACATTTGTATAAAATCATTGTATCTTGCGACATATGATATTGCAATTCAATCATCTTTTTCTAATTTGCCATAATAATTAACTTCAAACTCATTGGAAGTTTAAAACCCTTTACACAAACCTCACTATTATAGGTTTTTCTACCATCACCATACTGTTTAGTATGGAAACAAATATTCATTGATGAAATACTTATTCAAACACTAGAACTTTCTTTTAGGATTCAAAGATAGCAATTGTAATCTACCAGCATTGGCTTCTATGTTAAACATTTAGTTAAAGTTAATAATTATTATTGATCAAATATATATATAATTCTAAATTCAGGAGTTACAAATTATTAAACACTTACATATATTTTGAACCATGTGGTAAATTTTTCATCTTGTAATTTAAAATTTTAAGCTTCACTAACATTTAAATTTTGATATAATAATAATTGATAATGTTACCTACAAGAAAGTTACTAAATTTAGTTTATAAGAGAATATACGAGAAAATGGTTTACAACTATATAATAGTAAAATTGACTTACTGAACAAAAGGTCTAAATTCATCATAATTAAATATCATATAAATATGTGTTCGTTTGAACTCAATGTATGTCAAATATCTTCTCCTTACTGGTTTCTTCGATAATGGTCGTATGAGATGACAAAATATTGACAAATTCGTACTCGAAGGTAGCTCACCAGCACCATCATTTCTAGTAATGCAGTTAATTCTTGCTCTTAAGTGAAGCTCAAAATAATACGAGGTAAATGTTGAAATCTCTTCAATAATATTGACAAATTCACACTCGAAGGTAGTTCACCAGAACCATCATTTATAGTAATACTGTTGATTCTTGTTTGTAAGTGAAGCTCAAAATAATACGAGGTAAATGTTGAAATTTTTTCAATAATATTGACAAATTCGCTCTCGAAGGTAGTTCACCAACATCATCATTTCTAGTAATACTAGTTACATGACCCGCGCGATGCCGCGGGTCTTTTTTTTTGCATAAAAAATATATAAAAAAAACTAAAATTTAAAAGTGTTAGGTTTTTCTGCAAAGCTATACCCAAGAGTCTTGGGTTTGGCTGCAACGCCTGACCTAAAAGTAATATGTATAATATTAATAATAACATTAAACTTGCATGACCCAAGTTTAAGTGAGCTCGATCGCAACAGGACCCAAGAATATTGGATGTGGGTCTGGTTATAAGGTCGTGTCATAAAAGTGTGATAATTAAATAGATTAATTAAAAAGAAAAAAATAAAGAAAAAAACCAACAAGAAGAAAAAAACTAATGAAGAAAAAGAAAAAAAATCTGAATTAATTGGGTTAACCCTTCAAATCAGGTTAACCCGTAAAACCTGGGATTCGCGTCATGAAAGTTTGATAACGAAATAGAAAAACAAATTGACGAGTTTACCCTGAATTAACTGGGTTAACCCATCAAACCAAGTTAACTCGTCAAGCCCAGGATGCATGTCATGAAAGTCTGATAATTAAATAGAAAGAAATTTAACATTAACAAACTAAACTAAACGAAAAAAATTAATTAAAAAGAAAAAAAATCTGGGTTAACTCGTCAAACCATGTTAACCCATCAAACCCGGGATCCGTATCATGAAAATCTGATAACTAAATAAAAAAAAATTAACATTAACAAACTAAATCAAATAAAAAAAATTCATTAAAAAAACAAAAAAAAATTAAAAATGAAAAAAAAAACGGGGGTTCTATAATATAATATAATATAATAATAATATAATATATTAATAAGTGAAAGGCGTGGGGAAGCTACAGTAGTTTTCTCACGCCTTTTAGAGTATTACTTAATATTTGATTCTTGTTCTTAAGTGAAGCTCAAAATAATACAAGGTAAACGTTGAAATCTCTTCAACAATAAAAGTCTCGCATATAGAAGCTTCAACATGCACTTTGTTTTTAACATTTTTCTCAATGTTGAACAAGTATTTGCATACAAGTAGTTAGAGATGAAAAATTGAATGTTGAAAAAGGTAGATTTCATAATTACTTAGGATGTAATCTTTAACCTTTCGAATGGATACATCTATATGTATTGAACAAGACCTCCAACTTTTGCCTCATTCACTAAATGTATGGGCAAATTCTCCATTATGTCAAAGAATGAGGAAGGAAAGATCATTTCAAGTTTGTAAATTGTCTCAATGATGTTCTTTTCAAATTCCTCCATGTGTTAGCTATGCAACTTGTTTGGACAAATATCTCTAAAAAAATGACTAATCTTAGTGGGTGCATCTCACATCCTTTTTAGCAATAAATCCCTATAAGTTATTGGAATGAGTGTTTGCATAAACACATGACATTCATGACTCTTCATTCTGAAAAATCCATATTCCTCTAAATTCATCAATCTAGTTATGTTTGAAGCATATCCATCAAGAAATGATCATAAAATATTAAGCTACTCATAGACTAGAAGCTATGCATTATTGTCTAAAGAGAAGGTGACTTTGGACTTTGCAACATAAAACCCATCATTTTTAACTTCATATTTCTACGGTCACAATCCAAAGCTAGATCCATTATAACTTTCATATTGTCTTTTGTTATCTCTTTCATGTCCGTGATTGTGTTAAAAATATTGTCAAACACATTTTCTTGATATGCATGACATTCAAATTATGACAGATGACATTAGTTTTTCAATAATGAAGCTCTAAAAAAATACTATGCTTTGCCTAATTGTGAGTCACACCAAAGCCAAAGAACTTTTTCTTCTCATAATGAAAATCAAATACAATGCCCTCATACTTAGAAACTTCATTATACAGTTCTTCACCTGATAGTACTAACGTTACAATATCCCTTCCAACTTTATCTTTCAAAAATTCCTTTATGTTATTCTTGAATCGATGATGACTTGGAAAAAACCTCTTGTGGAAAAAAAAACTTTACCATAATTGATTAAGGTAAAAACCTTATTATTATGCATACAATATGAACAAGCTAATTTACCTAAAACCATCTTATATGTAGGAAAATCATTTACAATCCACATCATTGTTATTTTTATTTGAAAATTCTATTTTCTTGAGACGTCATATATCAATGCCTCACCTTACCATAATTGATTCAACTCATCAATTAAAAGTTAAAGACAAACAATTATATTCCTACTTGGATTATAAGAGCTAGGTATGACCATACATAAAAGCATAAATTTCAATTTCGTACAAATCCTCGGGGGTAAGTTGTAAACTGTTAGTATGACTAGCTAACAAGAATAGAGTGTAAAAGACCCAAATGGATTAAATCCATTAGTACACAAGGCAAGGCATACATTTTTTAATTCCATTGAAAACTCAGGATGCACCATATTGAATTGCTTTCAATCTTTACCGTCAAAAGGGTACACCATGACTCCATTCACCTCATCATTTGAATGATTTCATGTCATGTGGTGAGAGTCTTTGAAGACATAAATAACCTTTATAGCATAGGTGTGATTGTGAAGTATTTTTTTTTATGTGATAAGTGTCCTTCATCTACCACTACTGGGTTTATATCGAGCATGCTAATAGGTTTTGCACTTGGTAAAATTTGTATATTCATCGAAGTACAACATGTAAAAGTTTAGACAAATATCAATTTTTTGGTATCCTGGGCCAAAAGGTTTTATCATGAATTTTAGCTCATTTCTCTTAGGTAACATGTTTTTCACCCATTCAAGGATTCGATCATAACTAGCCATACTTATCCCATAATCTAACTTAATGGTAAGCACTTATAAAATGACCGATAAATTAATGTGAGTTGTGCACCCATCCCATAATAATTCATTATAATCTTTCAAGATTTTTAAAAACCTAATTGCATCTATTTTAGGTTCTTCATCTAAAGGGATGTTGTGTGAACCATTATAATCTTGACTCATTCTCATTGCAACCATCACCATATTTTTTTAAGGGTTAATATTGTCGCACATGTGATGTGGTATGGCGTGACGTCAGGGTCGTCACCACATAATTGTTTGGTTTAGGGTCACTGGGAGACCCAGGTGAACTTGTCTTATTTGAAATTATAGGTGATTAGTACTTAAAAGTGCATTCTTATTAAGGCTTTATATCATCGTATTGCACTAAAGTATCGTTAAATTCCCTAACTAAAGCATGTTTTATAATAACAAGTCTGATAATATAATATATCTTTAATTTATGGTAAATGCTTGTTTTGAATGCGGGTATATCTCACAATTCAAAGGATTGATTGATGTGATTAACTATTGAAAGTGAAGAGACAAAAAGAGGACTAGGCTAAGAGAAGAGATGCTGGTTCAATTCCAAACTGGAACACCATTCGGTTATTTGATCATAATTGGAGTTGTAGAACTCGGATTTAGGTCCACTTTATATGGATGGAAAGCTAAGACATAGACCTAAAACTTTCATGAGAGTCCAAGACTCAATTCTTCCGTTTGCAAGTTCAAATCTTAGCAACAATGGAGAAGTCAGAACCTGTCCTGCAGCTCAAACATTATTCGGTTTTCAGCTCATATCTTAAGTTCTAGAAGTCCAAATGAGCTCTGGTTTTTTTTGCTGGAAAGCTAAGACAATTGCCCACAGCTTTCATGGAACAAAGGGCTCAAATTCTGATGTTAGCAATGATGTTTTGGCCAGCCAACAATATCAAAAATTAGCCAACAATATCAAGAACCAGCAGCCAACAATATCAAAAATCTGCCAACAATATCAAGAACCAGCACCAACAATGTCAAAAACCAGCCACCAAATCAATGGTAGCCTACCAATCAATAGTTCTGAATCTTAGCCTATAAAAGGAGGCATTTGCCATGTATTTAGTCATATTATTTTTCAGATCAAAATGATGTTCTTGCTTTCTCTCTTTATATCTTTGTAATGTTCAAGTTTTCTTTCATGCTATATTAATCTCTTGTTTATGCTTTTTCATTTCCTTTCCTATACTTAGTTAAATTATATCATGTTTATGTTCTTATATTGTTTATTTATGTTTTTCTTCTTCATTATGTTTAGCTAAGTTAATTATGTCAAGGTGAAAAGGTTTCACTAGTGGTGTTAGAATATGTATAATATAAACTCAACATGGACTTTAATGTTTATATCCAAGAAAGATTGTTATTAGCATGTCTTATCTTTTTATCTTACTAATTCTTAATACCTTGCTTGTTAAATGGTTAATCTAGATTTGTGTTGCATAACACTTGGTACATCAAATGCTTGATCCTTCATAGTTTTCGGCCGACATCGTTGTTATGATAGGAACTTGATTTGTTGTTAACATAAGCTATCAACATAAATGCCTGATGGTATTTATAAGTATGGTGTTACTTAGATAAGATGATTAATATGATCATGTTAATAATTTATAATGAGCTAATAATGATAAATCATCCGATTGGAACCTCCTTTGTGTGTGGTTTCCAATTGAGTAATAAAAAGAGTTTATATTATATTTATTTGAAATACCATTAGTGGATCCTCTAACCTTGACATCTGTTTATTATTGTTTAATCCTTACATCAATATCACTTCCCAAAACTCTCTTCGACTCCTTTTCAGTTATTATTCTCTTCAAATCTTTGTCTTTAATTGTAATTTATACAATTCACCTCTTTGTGGTTCGACCCCGGTCTTGCCGGGTTATTTATTACTTCGACACTCCTGCACTTGGGATAAGACATCAACTCTTTGATCGTGTCAATAGGGTAATGGACTAGTTGTGGCTAGGGAAGGTATCGGCACCACTAGCACACCTTATTTGAGGTAAGCTATATTGTGTGGTTTAGAAGTGGTTTAAAGGTGTTGATGGATTTGTAACCGGTTGTCCGTCTGTGGCTCAGAACAAAGATTTACGCTCATGAATAAATCTGGCATTTCAAATTTATTATGAGCTCATATACCTAGATAAATTCTTATAAGAAGAATCCATATAGATACCTTGACAAAGTTCACCTATCCTGAAAGACGAAAGCATTTTTCACAACTCGTATATTGTGGTGAAAAGTACTCTCAATTAAAATTAGTGAATATTAAAAATAATTATCAGAATTTTCTAATCAACTCCTAATATTTAAATACTAGCCCACTTGTATGTCCAACATTTATATTAGAATGTTGACCAATAATTTTTACAGAAAAAAAAAAATTAGAGTTGTTGAAATACTAGCCAAATTCTTAATGAATTTTACAAACTTATTGTAAATTCCTAAAGAAATACAAAAACAAAAAACACAAATTGTTTTCTAAAACAATGTTAAAAAACATTTTCCTTCTCTTTTTTGTTTATAAATAAAATGCAATATTTTGTAAGAACTGGATTGTATGTAACAAGCAGAAATCATTTTTGTAAGGCCATGTTTGACAAAAATATATTTTTTCCTACAACCAAAACTATCAAAATAGGCTTAGAAGGGTGTTTGTCAAACACACCTTTAAGCCAAAGAAAACCAACCAAAACATTATCAGCCAAACAAGGTCTTAACTTTTGACCCGATTTTAACCCAACCAGGTTGATTCAAGACTTTTAGTTCATCTATAAACCAAACAAAAGTCGACTAGTTTGACCTAAAAAACAAACCAAAACCTAAAGTAGAATCCAAAATGAAATCAAACTTAACAAAACTCAAAAACTCAAAAACTTTTTATCAAAACCCAAAAAAAAAGGAAGATGAAAAACATTAAAGAACATTCAACATCAACCCAACAATGTAGATTTCAAATCAGACTAAATATGGACAAACCAAAGACATAGACATGGTGGAAATCATGCAATGATCAATAATCTAGCATTCATGCACTTCGATTATCACTCAAAAACCATGATCTTGTCAAAATAGATTTCGATTCAAAACTAAAACCCTATGATTAAAACCTACTGAAAATATATTATTGATACAAATAAACTCTATATTATTGATTAATAAAGTCACCTGAAGGGTTCTGCGCAAAGAATTGGTCCAAATCATAGTGTAAGGTAATGTTCTTCCCAACAATACAAAGAACATTGCCTTAGAACCCAAAAAATACCCAGATATAAAACCAGCTATCAAACCTAGAACTGACATTTTAGGCCTCTAAAGCATGCTTTGTTAGTTCTAACAAACCACATTACCATAATCAAGTGTATTTGAATCAAAAGAACCAACAACTAACATTAAATCATCCAAATTATGCAAGATGTTCCATATCCAAAAACTATCAACTTAAAACAGCCTAGATGTTCATGCCATATGGATTCAAAATTGGTTTTTCAAGACTCATTTTTGTCATTAACAGACCTAGCAAATCCAGTAAAACATCATTGCTTCAACATGCATTGCATAAGTTAAAATAAAACAATATTGTTTTATAAAAAAAAAACTTAAATATAATCAAACTATCATGGTAACAAAAAGGACATCCACAACACTACTTGCCAACCATTCTAAATCTCTTCTCCATGCTTGTAAACATAATAGAGACCAAATGACAATAGAAAAACCACTCAAGCAGGCTATATGGACTCCACTTTTAGGTTAGAAAGTATACCTTCAAGCTCCTAGAGTAGCTACTACCCTCTGTGCTTTCCTTGTAAAGTATTTATTCCACAAACTTGTTGTCTTTTAAAAGCTTAAGAAATCCTTGTGCTAGGCTCTTAAACCTTCACACTTAGAGTTTCTTTATCAACTTTTTATCCTTTTTTCTCCTTCATGCTCTGATTTTTAGGGGGCATTTATAGTGTCTTACTAGGGTTTTTGAAGGGTTCAAACATAGATTGATCAAATCTTATCGCCTTCACAAAATGAGAGGTTCTTGGAGCACGTTTTACAACTGTGAGCTATGTACCTATGTTGGTTTTTCAAGGGTGGTTATGCAACAAACTTGGTGTTTGGAGGTTATGGTTGTTTTCCTAAACATGGAGACTAAGGAGCTTGTTTTTTGCCTTTTGATCTTGAGAAAAATGTGGTCAACCTATAATAAAAACTCACTACTGAGAAGGCTTGAAGTGTGAACACACAAACAATATCAGTGGTTTTGTAAAATGGATATCACACTCAATGATGACTAAGTTAACCATTTTTTAGGCTTTGTCGGAGCAACTCTGACATCATCATTGTTGAAGACCACCTGATCTTGGTAAGGGGGTGCACCCCTTTCCTTTGGATCCAACCTTGCTCAATTTGAAGGTTTGTAGCTCCATATTCATTAGTTTGAACTGTAACCCGATCAGTCTAGAATGTAGTGATGGTTAATCGGGGATAAGATGTTGTTGAGTTCGTTGAAGAAAATGAACTGTAAACGTTTGATATAAGTACTTGTTCTTTATAGAGGGGGTGTTTCTTAGTTGAATGATGGTTTTTACAACCCTAAAAATTGTTAGAAACACCACATTTATTCACCTGAAAGTGCCTATTTGATAAGTCAAAACTGTCGAAGAAAAAGCTCAACAGTGGTTGAACGACATGTTATCTAGGTTAAAACCTAGAAATTAGGGTTTTTAATTTGGGATTTGACATATTTCATTTTAGTCCTTATTTTTCTAGTTGCTTTTAATTGCACCCTGATGCAACCATATTATTTGATAGTTTCACCCACATTTAACTAGTGTTTTCCCTAGGTTTTATATATAAAATGCCTTGATATTCTTTGTTTTATGTTTTGAAGGCACTTTTGGATGAAAGATGCAAAAATGAGTAAATTTGAGGTAATTGGCATATTTGACCTTTAGTTGATGTTTTGTGCAGAGCGTGAGCTCTAGAGATCGAAATGAAGTGATTCTAGTGGCATTAAAAATCTAACATCCATACCTTTCTAGACATCTAAGGCAAGAAAATAAAATAAGGAAGAGCATGGAAATCGCAGCCTTCAAAGTCAAATCTCGCAATCTGCCAATGTTGACCTTCGGCCATTCCAACTTGAATATCTAGAGCTACAGAAATCCAATTGATGCAAACTCAATTTTATTGGATTACTAACTCAAAGACCTATGAGGAAGATATGATTTTTCAAAGATGACAACTGAATTCTGCCAATAAACAGGTTTCGTGAAGAAACGAGTCCAAATTACATTCCGAAGCATATAAACCGACATCCAAGTTTTTATATCATCAATTTAGCTCCTCTAAGTCAAAGCTTGAAGATTTTATGCAAGGCTATATCTCTGTTTTTAGGAAAATAGTTATTGAAGTACTTAAATGTAAACTATCTACTTAAGAGAGGACTATTTTGTAAAGTTTAGACTAGGTTTTCTTAGGATATAAAAAGAATGAGAGAAGAGAAGGGGGGTAGCCAGCCAAGAAGAGAAAAACACCCCTTTCCTCTAAGAAACCTGAAATCATACATTCCTCCTTCTTTTTTATTAGTTGTTCAACAAACATGCAAGCCTAAACTCTTTTTCTTAGTTGCAAGGACACGGAAACCTTCGGATTTTAAAAACTGTGAGATTTATTTTTCCTTTTCTTTTCAGGTTATATGATGAATATGTTTGTTCTCCTATGCTTCTTTTTCCTATGATTGTTTATTTTAATTGCTAGAGCGGACTGTAAGTTAATATTGTAGACAATCTATTGCTAAGTTTGATATCAAAACTGGAGTTGTGGTATATGAACTTGTGAAGCAACTCGAGTTTAATAATTGTGACGGATCTACGTTATTAATCTTAGGGAGAACATTCAATCAAATCAAACATAGACTATGCGACAGTTATGTTTTCTTGATTAATCAACTTATCTAGTTCTTAAGGCTACCATTGAATTAAATTACTAGTGCGGATGACACGACCAAAAGATTGATGTCTTCTCCCAAGTGCAGGAGTGTCGAAGTAATAAATAACCCGACAAGACCGGGGTCGAACCACGGGGAGGTTAATTGTATAAATTATAAACAACAATAATACAACAACAATAGTAAGAATAATAACAATAACAATAACAATAACAATAATAATAATACTAGTAGTAGTAGTAATAATAGTAATAGTAATAGTAATAGTAGTAGTAGTAGTAGTAGTAATAATACCACTAATACTATTAATAATGATAATAATAAAGATGATGAAGAAGAAGAAGTTGATGAGAACTTTGAGATGGAAGATTAACGTAAGGATTAAATAATGATAACAACAAATGTCAAGGTTAGAGGATCCACTAATGGTATTTCAAACAAGTATAGTATAAACTCGTCTTATTCAATTGAAAACCACACACAAAAGAGGTTCCAATCAGATTATAAATTGTTAACATTGTTGCTACCCAATTTTTGACCCCTGTTTTGATGATTTTTCAGAAAAAACCAAAAATAGCAAAAAAAACAATGAAAACCCAAAAAAAATGCATTTTTGATATATTTGCATCGTTTTTAGCATTTTCAACGTCATCTCACAAGAATTTAAATTTTCAAAGGTATTTGGAACGCGTTCAACTTTTAACGTGTAAATTTTATGATCACTGATTTTTCTTGTTGAGTTGATGTTGATATTGCTCGCTTTCAAAAATACAAAAAAATAAGAAAAAATCAAAATTTACAAAAAAAAGAGGAAAAGAGAAGGAAGGGAAAAGTTGAGGGACTAGTTTGAAAACCTAGCAAAACTTCTCCTATAAATACTATGCTACGAAGAAAAAGAGAGGGGGGAAAAAATTTATTCACGGGGGCGGAGAAAATTAACAGGTGGGGAACAAAAAAAAAAACCTAATCTAAACTGAAAGAGGGAGAAGCGCGACCCTTTTGAAAAGAATTGGCCGACCCTCCCTTTGAAAAACCAGAGAGCCCCTCTCTGCCTTGGGAGTCTTCTCCCTTCTCCCCATTTCCCTACACACACTGTCCCTTTCCCCTGACTTTTGCAAAACAAACCAAAGAGACACAGACGGCCGCCATTCCCCTGGTCTCCTGGTTCTCTCCCAAACCAAAGGGAGCCGGCCTTTTTTTTTTTGCCCCGGCCGCCGGAAAGAATAAACCCAAGCTTTCATCTTCTCTGCGGTGGCCCCCTTGAAACCAAGACAAGCCGCCACCCCAAGCTTTCATCTTCTCTGCAGGTGGCCCCCCTTGAAACTCACACAAACCAGGCCGCCCCCCCCTGGATTTGGTTTCTTCTTCCTCCAAGCTAAAGCTTTTGCCCCTAAAACCATTTCCCCCCGGCCATTTGTCCCCGAACTCCTCCCTGACCCCCATTTCCTCTCATCTTCAAGTCCCACTGAGCCGCCCTCTTCCTTTGAAAAGAAAAACCGGAGACCACCTCCCCGTCTCTGCTCTCTCTCTGGTCAAAACACAGACCAGACCCAACGGCCACTCCCATCGCCATCTTCCCTGCAGAACCAAGGACCCCCAGGCCACTCCCGTTTTGGCTCCTGCCCCGGTCAGACCTCAAGGATCGTCCCTCTCCATCACCAACACCCCTCTGCTCGCCTCACCGCCGGTCAAAGAAGGAGGGGTCGATGATCTACTCGGCCCAGCGGGTGTCCGATCGCGTGAGTCGCCGGTGAGTCACTCCACACTCCGTAGCGGATCTGCGGAAGAAGAAGGAAAGAATAACGGACTAAGAAGACGGCGGAGAACAGTCCGGCAAGGAGAGAAGGAAATTAAAATCGGCTGCTTGTGGTGTTTCCTTTTTTCGGGTGATGGTGTTTGTCACCGCCGGCGAGGGAAGAGAAGGGGGATGAAGCCATTACAGACCTCCCCGGCCGCCGGTCTTCTTACGGTGGCGCGTGAACCCACGCGCCGCCAGTGACGGCTGCGCGTGAGGTCCCCGCGCCACCACAGTCTCTGTGGTTCCAGAAAAGCTTCCCTGCGGTTCGGTATTTTTGGGGGATGGGTTACGTAATTTTGGAATTGTTAAGGTTTTGTTTGGTTAATTTTAATTTACTGTTCACATTGTAAACATGTAAGCACGGGTGAGAAAATAGTAAAGGAGATGTGTGTTGTTTGTTTTTTTTTTTATGTTATTGAATTGTAAAAAATCAAAAAGACAAAAAGAATTAAGTGTTTAATTTGAATATGGTTAAATATCTTTAAGGACAAATAAAATCATGTTATATTTTCCATGAAAGTGTAAGAACATGTTTCTACACATATTCGGGGATTTAATAACTAATTTATTTAAACCTTAGAATTTAATTAATATTTTAAATTTTTAAATCACTTCAAACTGCAAAGCAGCTTACCTTAGGTAGGGTGTGCTAGGGGTGCTAATACCTTCCCTAGCCACAACCAGTCCCTTGCCTTCGAATCTCTGACAATGATCAGTAAATCCAGGTTTCCTAGTACCCTTCAATGAAATACTAGGTGGCGACTCCCAACGAACGAATCAAAGCCAAACGATAAGACGAAGGAAATCGCCAGCCGATGCCGCGCTGATTTTTTAGACGTGCGACGAATGGCGACTCCACTGGGGACAGGTATTGTTTTCAACTTTATTGGACTAAGCTTTGTGTTTTTGATGTGTTTAAATTTTTTACTTTTGTCTTATTTTTTTTTCATGCATTGTGTAGAATTGTCTCATGCATCACATGTTTTAATTTTTGAAAGCACACACAAGCTTCGGGTTAGGTGGGGGACTAGCGGCTTGCCTTATGACTTGAGTCAAGGTTTAAGTTTGTGTAAACCCCAACTCTTCGTTGAGTGCTTAGGCTAGTGATTGGTATATGTGCCATACCACTATCTGCTGAGCCCCCATATTGCCTTGAAGAGGGTGATCAACTGGGACAACAAGAGACCCTTTTTAGAGACCAAGTAGTAAACCTACCCTTTGTCTCACGTAAAAAGATTAGAACACCCGTTAGGATGTATGCTTCGTAAATAGGCTTGTTTTGCATCCGAGCAAGCCCTTCTTGAAGCATCTTGAATTCGGGACTTGTGGGTGACCCAATGGCCGTCACTCGAAAATTTTCATTGTAGAGTTTGGGCAAGAATAAGATTCTTGTTTCATCATACAAGAGTTACGACCATATGTCACCCCTCGAAGGGCGAGTTCTTCATATAGATTACATGTTCATACATTTATCATGCATGTACCATGAGGAAAAATAGTTCCCCTGTCCGAGGTTTGCTACACGTGATTGAAAAGATGATGGAAATGAAGAAAGATGTCAGATAGAGGCTCATTATCACAAAGAAAGTTGAGAGCATAAAAGAGGAAGTAGCTAGGCTCAGATCTGCCTGAACAAGTGTTGAGCATCAAATGGAAAGGGAATGTCTGCGCAGTCTTCTGTGGGAACACTGCTTGTCCATGTCCCATTGAAGTTGCACCTCTCCTTTTCGATCATGAACAACGACAACAATGCCTTCGATCGGCGGCTAATGACAACTTTTGTTCTTGGTTAGCCGCCCGTTAATTGTTCATCGCCTCCACATCTTTCAATGGCACCAAATAATTGCTAGCCTTCGTGCATGGTGCATTAGCCTTCTTTGAGGTTACCCTCACTGTGAGCTTAATTCCGAGTTCAGCAAAAAAAAAAAAAACCATGATTAGACACTGAACTTCAATGTGGCAGAGCTCTCTCTACAAAAATCTGTTTATGGCTCTGCAAGTTGGGAATGCAAGAGGGGATTTATAAGTTGCATATGCTATAAAAATCTCTCATCGGTTTCAGCACAAAGACACCGTGGTAGGTTGAAGAGCCGGACACTGTCCGAAAAACATGAACGGACATCAAACTTCTATGTTGCGAGCTCTCTCTCGTAGAGATTTGTTTGGGGATCCGCCGTGGGGCATGCAAGAGGGGATGCAGTATTTTCATATGCTATAAAACTTTGTCTCATCGGTTTCGATCTTGAAACACCTGGAGTAGGCCGAAGAGTCGGACCTAGTCCGAAAACATGAGTAGTCATCAAACTTTGACATGGCGAGCTCTCTCTACAAAAACCCGTGTATGGCTCGCAAGTGGGGAATGCAAGAGGGGATGCGGTACTTTCAAACGCTATAAAACTTTGGCTCATCGGTTTCAAGACCTTGAAACACCGGAGTAGGCCGAAGAGTCGGACCTAGTGCGAAAACATGAGTAGTCATCGAACTTTGATGTGGCAGAGCTCTCTCTAAAAAAACCCGTTCATGGCTCTGCAAGTGGGGAATGCAAGAGGGGATGTAGTAGTTTCAAACGATATGAAAAGTTACCCCACCATTTTCAGCATCAAAACACCGTAGTAGGCGGAAAAGCCGGACTTGAGCTAGAAAACGGAGCAAATATAGAACTTCACCGTGGCGAGCTCTCTACGGAAATCCGTTTGTAGATCTCAAGTGGGGAATGCAAGAAGGGATGCGATAGTTTCGATCATCTATAATTTTCTCTCATCGGTGTTAGCTTGAAAATGCAAAAGTAGGGAAAAGAGACGGACCTCGGCTGAAAAATAGAAAGAAGATTGAAACTTCAACGGAAGCGAGCTCCCTCTACAGTGTGTCCGTTTTGCTTGCACCGTCGGTGAGGAATCAAAGAGGAGACAAAGGAGTTTTAGATTCATCGGGTTCTCTTCCGGTTTTGACAATATGTGATTCCACACGTCGGTAATGGCGATGCCATATGTTTCGGGGCACTGCCAAGATTACCAAGCTGTTGAAAGGTTTCCGACAACCCTCAACCAACCACAACAACATTGAAATATTGACATGAAGTTGTGTGGATTGCCAAAAGAATTGAGCTAGCTATTAAGAGGGGAAAGATTGAAGGATCTACAATGGATTCCATAACAGTGATGAGAGTTGAATCAGAAGATGACTCTCAATTGAGAAACCTCAGTCACTTTGCCTAGTCAGGTCTTGCCATAACATCAACTGCTCCAATGTCTTTGCCAAAGATAGACATTCCTTTGCCATGTGGGTTTATTTACCAGCATCGCGGATTCCGACTTTTGCCCGACTCGACAGATCCCAAGCAACCACCGTTTTCTAGGTGGTATAATCCGGACAAGAGATGTGATGTCATGGTGGGGTCCTCGGCCATTTCAATTGAACAGTGGCAAGAATTTCAAGAATCAAGTCCGGAAGTTGGTAAGTAAGAGACAAGTAGAGTCTCGTGAAGGAGGTTTGTCATTGGTTATATTGTCACGAGAACATTCTCGGAATGACAAGAGATTGAAATTGCTTGGCGAAACACAGATATTGCCAGAATAGTTGATCCAAGAAGGGCGTTGAACTGTCAATCATGTTGTTATGGAATTTTTGCCATTCTGCATTTTGTTTCGGGATCACATCTCACCCTTCAACGAAACATGTCTTTTCGTTGTCTCTTTGTTGTTATGAAATCATGAGATGCTTCTTTCAAAGGGTATTTTGACAAAATATGTTTGATCAAACTCCAACATGCAAAGTTTAATCATGAACATTAAAAGTGTTTTGATTGCAGAAATGACTTGATGCTTGAAAATGACATGAGGTGACCAAACAATTTTGAACTCATACCTCCCGAAACCGAACCACACATCATATAGCTAGTTTTAGCAGTATGCATAATGACATGTAGTGGATTCAATAGTTATGGACTCGTGAATCATGATTTTTACAAGTCCAAATCATTACACTAGACGAGGTCAAAATTTATCGGTTCTAACCGACCTTGCTTGAAATGAGAAAAGGCCATCTTTGTTATCCCTTCACTTTCTAAAGATTATATCCTTTGTAGTCCCATTTTGAGCCTGGTAAAATATTTTCTTTCAAAAGGAAACCTTGACTAGGATCACACCCCACACTCGGGGCAATGAGAGATATGTTATTAGGAAGGATGAAGACAACGATAGAATCAATGATAAAAGAAAGGCTTAGAATAAAAGCCCAATGATTGAGAAAGGGAGAACAAGAAAAGCCATAGATTGAGGGCCATCCAAGAAAACTTTGAGGAAGGTTATGTAAAAGCAAAAAAAGTGGAAATGAAGGAGAATGCCTATCAATTCTAAGAGGGGCAAAAGAGGTTTCAATGGAAGAAAGACACAACAAATGCCAAAAGTCAACACCAGAAAAAATCAAGTTTCAGGTCTTTTGGTGTGTCTAGGATAAAGCCTCTAATGTCTTCAAAAAGATTAGATTGATTATTCATCAAAGAAAAGTGGATTTGCATTATGACTTATGTTAAGAGAATTCTGATCTTTGAGATTAACAATGTCATGTCACTTTCTCTATAATGACCACAAGAGAAAGAGAGTTGATGAATAGTTGATGTTGATCCTAAGTCTTTGAAACCCTTAAACACCTTTTGAGCCTGAATTTTCCTTTCTTTCATAGTCATGAACCATAGCCTGCATTACGCGCTTTAAAAAGCCCTTTTTAATCAAGTAAGCAATCTGAACCGATAAATGACGATCTCAAAACTTGAAGAGTTTTCCATAAGAGTCATAGCTTCATGGATTAAGCTACTGGTTATTATGCATGCTTGATAAAATTGGTGTTAAAAAAGAAAACAATCTTTCTTGATGAATCCTCAAGTTTTGACTTGAGCCTTTTGTTTTCCTTGAAATTCACAGAAGGTCACCTCATCACAGATCATCAAAAGATATACCCAAGATCAAAGATTAAAACTGATACAAAGAACTATGAAAAAAAGTCATTTTAATCTTACAACGGGTCATTTCTATTTTTCAAAATACAAGACAGTCAAAAGATTACATTGAATAGCGTGTGTTGGGTCTTTGACCAAAGAAGCTTGATTTCGAAAAATACTTTCAAAAATTGACATCTCTTTGATTTCATTTCAACAAATTAGACTTGAATAGACATGATCTTTGAAGTATGAGATTTGATTCCGAACAAGAAAGATCATCGAACAATGAAGAACATCGAGTGAGTCTGCGAAATATTTGACATGAAATGACATCAACTCTTCTCAATACTCCTTGAAAAATTGAGACACTTTGGGGGCAATACCGTGGACCCTGAGAAGAAAAAACAAGCAGTATTTAGATCAGCTGGGGGCAAAGAAAGAATTAGATGATGAGTCGTCAAAGTCCATCAAAGTTATGTCTAGCATCTGGCAATGACAAAGAAAAAAACTTTTTGAGTATAGACAAATGAACGAGCATTCAGATCATTACTGGGGGGCAATGTTGTTCAAAGACAATCTGTGATTTAGTGAATCCCAACAATTAATGAGCGGCGTTGCACTCAAAGGATATCTTCACATCTTCATCTTGGTTTATCATCTCCAACATGGCTATGACTTTTGAACGATGTTATCGCATAGTTACATTTGAATGAATGTTGGAAGGATGCACCCACCAAGACTGACTGTGAAACCATCTGTTTTGAAGTTCAAATGCACACTTCACCCCATGAATATGGGTGATAACATGAACATCATTGATGATGCAAATGCATTTCTTTTCATGATCCGATTTGACAAGCTCGAGAGGAATCCATGGAGAAGAACATTGAGCTTACAACGATGAGCCTTTTACGCAAGTTATGAGATGCATGTCTGGATGACTTGGCAGTCCCATGAAGGCTGATGATAACATAATTGAAGGGTATGTTTCAACTGGAGGCAAGTCCATGACTGATTGACAATCTTGATGGGTGTTGGCATGATGCACACAATCAATCAGAGGATAATTCTCAGAAGAATCCAGGAGAGAAAATTCTTCATGATGAATCAAGCAACACCACACTTGGGGGCATAGTCAAGCTTGACGAACAACGAGAGCAGTAATCGTCGAAGACAGCCTAAGATAGGCACTGCACTTATAGCTGAGTGGATGGCTAGCACATGAATGAGCCAATGCATGGAAAGAACAAAGAAGGCTTTGGAATGCAAACAAAGGCACCCTATGACGATGGAGCATCAAAGAGGGGGGACCTATATTTCAAATCGGGTAAGGATGCATGCATATCATCTAACCTAAATAAAAAAAAATTGCACAGATTTTGATTTGTTACAGAAAGATCCTCAATGAAGGCCAACAAAATTATGGACAAAGAAAGAATCATTGAGTTGATGATGACAAAGAATTGGTTTAGATCCTAGAATGAGAAGAGAATGAGATGAACCACGCCGGTAGGAGAGTCTCAAAGAAACGAGAAGATTAACTCTGTCATCAAGAGGAGTCTTCAAGTCAACCCTACAATCAGGAAGCGCAGTTTGTCAGCCTTATCCTGTCAAGACTTCTCCAGCCAAGTCTTTTTGCCAGGTAAGTCACATTCTATCATTTGGGTAGGTCACCCATTATAATGAGACCGTTTTTTGTCTTGCATCTGGGTAGGTCACCCATCACAATGAGACCATCATTTTTCTGGGTAGGTCACCCATCACAATGAGACCGCCATCATTTTTTGGGTAGGTCACCCATAACAATGAGACCACTTCATATTTTTTCTATCTTCCATCTGGGTAGGTCACCCATTATAATGAGATTGCACATCATATTTTTTCCATCTGGGTAGGTCACCCATAACAATGAGACCACTTCATATTTTTTCTATCTTCCATCTGGGTAGGTCACCCATTATAATGAGACCGCACTTCACATTCTTTCCATTTGGGTAGGTCACCCATCATAATGAGACCGTTTTTCACATTCTTTCCACCTGGGTAGGTCACCCGTTACAATGAGACCACTTTTTACACACATTTTTTTAGTTCTAGTTTAATGAGGTCGCCATATGGGATCTCATGTGGCTTTGGTTAAAGGGAATCGCCAGATGAAATTTCAGGTTGACCGAGTTACACATTTTTTAGTTTTGATTTAATGAGGTCGCCGAGATGGGATCTCATGTAGCTTTGGTTAAAGGGAATCACCAGATGAGATTTCAGGTTGACCAAGTTACACACTTTTTTAGTTTGATTTAATGAGGTCGCCAGATGGGATCTCATGTAGCTTGGGTTAAAGGGAATCGCCAGATGGGATTTCAGGTTGACCAAGTTACGCACTTTTTTTTTTTAGTTTTGGTTTAATGAGGTCGCCGGATGGGATCTCATGTAGCTTGGGTTAAAGGGAATCGCCGATGGGATTTCAGGTTGACCAAGTTACGCACTTTTTTTTTTTTAGTTTTGGTTTAATGAGGTCGCCAGATGGGATCTCATGTAGCTTTGGTTAAAGGGAATCGCCGGATGGGATTTCGAGGTTGACCAAGTTACGCACTTTTTTTAGTTTGGATTGGATGAGGTCGCCAGATGGGATCTCATATAGCTTTGGTTAAAGGAAATTGCTAGATGGGATTTCAGGTTGACCGAGTTACACTTTTTAGTTTTGATCGAATGAGGTCGCCGGATGGGATCTCATGTAGCTTTGGTTAAAGGAAATCGCCATATGGGATTTCGGGTTGACCGAGTTACACATTTTTTAGTTTTGATTTAATGAGGTCGCTAGATGGGATCTCATGTAGCTTTGGTTAAAGGAAATCGCCATATGGGATTTCAGGTTGACCGAGTTACACATTTTTTAGTTTTGATTTAATGAGGTCGCCGAGATGGGATCTCATGTAGCTTTGGTTAAAGGGAATCGCCGGATGGGATTTCGGAGTTGACCGAGTTACTCATTTTTTAGTTTTGATTTAATGAGGTCGCCGGATGGGATCTCATGTAGCTTTGGTTAAAGGAAATTGCCGGATGGGATTTCGGGTTGACCGAGTTACACTTTTTTAGTTTTGACCGAATGAGGTCGCCGGATGGGATCTCACGTAGCTTTGGTTAAAGGGAATCGCCGGATGGGATTTCGGGTTGATCGAGTTACACATTTTTTAGTTTTGATTTAATGAGGTCGCGGAAGGGATCTCATGTAGCTTTGGTTAAAGGGAATCGCCAGATGGGATTTCAGGTTGACCTAGTTACACACTTTTTTTAGTTTGGATTGGATGAGGTCGCCAGATGGGATCTCATGTAGCGTTGGTTAAAGGAAATCGCCGGATGGGATTTCGAGTTGACCGAGTTACACTTTTTTAGTTTTGACCGAATGAGGTCGCCGAGATGGGATCTCATGTAGCTTTGGTTAAAGGAAATCGCCATATGGGATTTCGGGTTGACCGAGTTACACATTTTTTAGTTTTGGTTTAATGAGGTCGCGGATGGGATCTCATGTAGCTTTGGTTAAAGGGAACCCCCAGATGGGATTTCAGGTTGACCGAGGTACTCATTTTTTAGTTTTGATTTAATGAGGTCGCCGGATGGGATCTCATGTAGCTTTGGTTAAAGGGAATCGCCGGATGGGATTTCAGGTTGACCGAGTTACTCATTTTTTAGTTTTGATTTAATGAGGTCGCCAGATGGGATCTCATGTAGCTTTGGTTAAAGGGAACCCCCAGATGGGATTTCAGGTTGACCGAGCTACACACATTCTTTGGTTTTGGAAAAGGAGATCGCCAGATGGGATCTCAAGATAACAAAAAAAAAGGAGAGAGAAAGAAAGAAAGAAAGAAAGAAGAGGAAGAAAAGAGAAGGAAGAGAGAACAGAGAAAAAAAAGGAAGGTCTTTAGATGAGTGGATATTGAGCAAGTTAAGCAGACATAAAGACAAGTTTTTCTTTACAAAGCTTACTATGCAAAACATTGAGGAGTTTGGCTTCGTAAGCATTGTAAAGAGGGGGCATCTGTTGCTACCCAATTTTTGACCCCTGTTTTGATGATTTTTCAGAAAAAACCAAAAATAGCAAAAAAAACAATGAAAACCCAAAAAAAATGCATTTTCGATATATTTGCATCGTTTTTAGCATTTTCAACGTCATCTCAAAAGAATTTAAATTTTAAAAGGTATTTGGAACGCGTTCAACTTTTAATGCGTAAATTTTATGATCACTGATTTTTCTTGTTGAGTTGATGTTGATATTGCTCGCTTTCAAAAATACAAAAAAATAAGAAAAAATCAAAATTTACAAAAAAAAAGGAAAAGAGAAGGAAGGGAAAAGTTGAGGGACTAGTTTGAAAACCTAGCAAAACTTCTCCTATAAATACTATGCTACGAAGAAAAAGAGAGGGGGAAAAAAATTTATTCACGGGGGCGGTGAAAATTAACAGGTGGGGAACAAAAAAAAAACCTAATCTAAACTGAAAGAGGGAGAAGCGCGACCCTTTTGAAAAGAAGTTGGCCGACCCTCCCTTTGAAAAACCGAGAGCCCCTCTCCGCCTCGGGAGTCTTCTCCCTTCTCCCCATTTCCCTACACACACCGTCCCTTTCCCCCGACTTTTGCAAAACAAACCAAAGAGACACAAACGGCCGTCGTTCCCCGGTCTCCTGGTTCTCTCCCAAACCAAAGGGAGCCGGCCTTTTTTTTTTGCCCTGTAGCCGCCCGAAAGAATAAACCCAAGCTTTCATCTTCTTTGCGGTGGCCCCCTTGAAACCAAGACAAGCCGCCACCCCAAGCTTTCATCTTCTCTGCAGTGGCCCCCCTTGAAACTCACACAAACCAGCCGCCCCCCCGGATTTGGTTTCTTCTTCCTCCAAGCCAAAGCTTTTGCCCCTAAAACCATTTCCCCCCCGGCCATTTGTCCCTGAACTCCTCCCGCAGTCCCCATTTCCTCTCATCTTCAAGTCCCACCGAGCCGCACCCCCTTCCTTTGAAAAGAAAAACCGGAGACCACCTCCCCGTCTCTCTCTCTCTCCGGTCAAAACACGACCGGACCCAACGGCCACTCCCATCGCCATCTTCCCCGCAAAACCAAGGACCCCCGGGCCACTCCCGTTTTGGCTCCCGCCGGCGTCGGGGACCTCAAGGATCGTCCCTCTCCATCACCAACACCCCTCTGCTCGCCTCACCGCCGGTCAAAGAAGGAGGGGTCGATGATCTACTCGGCCCAGCGGTGTCCGACTGCGTGAGTCCCCGGTGAGTCACTCCACACTCCGTAGCAGATCTGTAACGGAAGAAGAAGGAAAGAATAACAGACTAAGAAGACAGCGGAGAACAGATCCGGCAAGGAGAGAAGGAAATTAAAATCGACTGCTTGTGGTGTTTCCTTTTGCAGGTGATGGTGTTTGTCACCGCCGGTGAGGGAAGAGAAGGGGGATGAAGCCATTACAGACCTCCCCGGCCGCCGGTCTTCTTACGGTGGCGCGTGAACCCACGCGCCGCCAGTGACGGCTGCGCGTGAGGTCCCCGCGCCACCACAGTCTCTGTGGTTCCAGAAAGCTTCCATGCAGTTCGGTATTTTTGGGGGATGGGTTCTGTAATTTTGGAATTGTTAAGGTTTTGTTTGGTTAATTTTAATTTCTGTTCACATTGTAAACATGTAAGCACGGGTGAGAAAATAGTAAAGGAGATGTGTGTTGTTTGTTTTTTTTCATGTTATTGAATTGTAAAAAATCAAAAAGACAAAAAGAATTAAGTGTTTAATTTGAATATGGTTAAATATCTTTAAGGACAAATAAAATCATGTTATATTTTCCATGAAAGTGTAAGAACATGTTTCTACACATATTCGGGGATTTAATAACTAATTTATTTAAACCTTAGAATTTAATTAATATTTTAAATTTTTAAATCACTTCAAACTGCAAAGCAGCTTACCTTAGGTAGGGTGTGCTAGGGGTGCTAATACCTTCCCTAGCCACAACCAGTCCCTTGCCTTCGAATCTCTGACAATGACCAAGTAAATCCAGGTTTCCTAGTACCCTTCAATGAAATACTAGGTGGCGACTCCCAACGAACGAATCAAAGCCAAACGATAAGACGAAGGAAATCGCCAGCCGATGCCGCGCTGATTTTTTTGACGTGCGACAAACATGATTACATTAGTTATCTTATTCGAATAATACTAATACTTGTACATGTTGTCAGGCATTCATGATTATAACTTATGTTAACAACAAATCAAGTTCCTTTCATAGCTCGGGTGTCGGTTATACCATACGGTATGGGCTATGAAAGTGCCAAGTATTTGTTGTACCAAGTGTTATACAACATAAATCTAGATTAACCATTTAACAAGCAAAGTATTAAAAGTGAACAAGATAACAAATAGAAAGCATGTTAGTATCCAACATTAAGGTCCATGTTAAGTTTATATTATACTTATTCTTACACCATTAGTGTACCCTTTTCACCTTGACATAATTAACTTAGCTAAACATAATGAAAGAGAGAAACATAAATAAACAAGGAAAGGAAATGAAAAGCATAAGCAATAAATTAATATAAGCAAAACTTAAGCATTACAAGATATAAAGAGAGAGCAAGAGCATGATCTTGATCTGAACACCAAGAAGCCTAAATACATGGCAAATGCCTCCTTTTATAGGCCAAAATTCGGAACTATTGATTTGTTGACTAATTGATGAGTGAGTGGCCACATCTTGACTTGGTGACAATTCTTATCTTCTTGTCTCGCCAAAAATGTCATTGATAACGTCATAATTTGAACAGACTTAAACATGAAAGTTATAGGAAATTGTCTCAGCTTTCCAGGGTAAAAATTTGAGATCATTTGGACTTCTAGAACTCGAGATATGGGCTGAACACGGAACGCTGTCTAGGCTGCAGGACAGATTCGACTTCTTCGTTGTTGCTACCATTTGGACTTGAAAACGGCCTTCTTAAATCTTGGACTCCCATGAAAGTTGTAGGCCTATGTCTTAGCTTTCCATCCATATAAGGTAGACCTAAATCCGAGATCTACTGCTCCACATATGACCCGATTACCAAACAGTGTTCCAGGTTTGGACTTGCACCAACATCTCTTTTCTAAGTTTGGCCATCTCTTTGTCCTTTCAATTTCAGTACTTCAACTCATCAATAAATTCTTTCATTTATGTGATAGGCCTGCATTTAAGATGAACATTTACCATAAATTAAAGGTATCTTATATTATTAGATATGTTATTATAAAACATGCTTTAGTTAAGGAGTTATTGATACTTCAAGTGCAAAATGATGATATAAAACCTTGATAAAAATGCACTTTTAAGTACTAATCACACCCCCCAACCAGCTTATTACTAGTCCCTAGTAATCAAAGCGTTAAAATAGGAAAACAATTTGCAACTTTCACAAAGCAAGGCATTCATCATTCAACTTCCATTAATCTATCCAGATAAACAAACTCTCATTAAATTTTATATATCTCGCTCAATATCTCTTAAACAAAATATTAATAAACCTTCCTTGTTATGTGCTCAATGTATGAAACATAGATGATGGGGCTTTTATTAGAAGAAAATAATATTTTGTTCTAATGTTTAAGGTTAACTTCCTTGGGTTGGGATTATTTTTTTTTTATTATTATTATTTTTCTTTCTTTTTTTATTTTTTTTTATATATATACATATAACTTAAAACACAATGCATCTTTAACCCATGTAACGAGCTTTCAACTAATGACTCCCAAACCAGTTGATCTTAGGGCATTAGGTGTTGAGACACCCCAACGAGCTTAGTAACTCGGGTTGCAGATACTGATATGTAGATAGTGCAATGTTTGATTCCCTTAAGCTTTTCTCCTTAACCCATGTAACAAGCTTTGGGCCAATAGCTCCCAAGTCAGTTGACTTTAGGGTATTAGGTGTTAAAACACCCATTTGGGCTTAATTGCTTAGGTTAGGGAGGCTACGAAATCAAACTTATCTACGTTTTTATTATCATCATTTTTGTTTTTTTTTGTTTTTTGTTTTTTTTTTAAATTATAGACTATCCCTATCCCCTAGTTGTTACCTTTAACAAAAGAACATAAATAATGTAATAATCTAATGTGCAACCCACAATCATATGTTACAAGTGTGTGTGTGAAAATGAAGGTTTAAGAATACTTGTTAAATGAGTATATGAGCGAGAATCAAGTGATAATAATGCGAGAGTTTGTAAACCCGAATATTTCAAGAAGTATTCTAATAGGCCTTGTTATGAATATTGCAAATAACCATTGGAAAATGTTTACTAAGATGTGTCTCAAGAGTCACTAAAATTCCTCCTTACTCTGCCATCCTAGTAATAACAGTTTTGTCAAATGGCTTTAATAATAGCAAAAACAGTTAGTAAGTTAGTTTTTTTTTTTAATATCAACTACTACCCTCTCCCCCCAACTGAACAAGACATTGTCCTCAATGTCATAAGATAGAAAGATAGAGTATAGAAGACATCACCGAAACAACGAACACCGACAAACCCGAAACACACTTAAACAAATATAAGAAATAACAACACAAAATAACATGCTATTAATAAAACCAAAAGACACAAGGATTCACAAACGAAGGCTTTAATCCAATCTAAGCTTTTTACGGCTTTTCTTAGTTGACCAATTTATGCGACTCATGGAAGGATCAATTACAGGGGTGAAAGATTGTAGTTGGTCGATCAATTGTTCAAAAATGAGCAGAAAAGATTATGATTTGTCGTGCCAAGATGTTAGAAATTCCTGTTCCATAGCTTGATCAAGAAAAGACAACAAATTATCATAAAAACCATTAACATTGAGCAAACCTATAGGTTTATGGTGAATGTGCAATTGGGCCCAAGAGGAAATATGAAAGATCTCTTCCAATGTGCCCGCACCACCTGGTAAGGCAATGAAGGCATCGGCATGGTTAAACATTGTATTCATTCGATCAAACATTGTGGAGACCTGTAGTTCCTCTCCAATTGTTTTCCCAATGAAGTTCCCTTTTGCTAAAGTTTTGGGGATGACCCCCAAAACTTGACTACCTCCTAAAAATGCAGCTATTGACACCCCCCCCATTAACCCAAGGATGCCTCCCCCATATACTAAATGAATCTTTCTCTTAGCTAGGACCTGACCAAGATGATTTGCTGCTTCTAAAAATGTTATTTCCTTCCTAGGACTGGATCCACCGAAAACACAAATATTTTTTATGTGATAACTTGAGGGACCTGCCATTTCTACACACTTCTATATCTTGTTTAATGTAAGGGTTGAGTAGAAATGAGGGGAAGGAAGAGAAGGTTTTATAGATGAGAAATTGAAGATGCAATCATACCCCTATATGTAGACCAGCTGGAGTCTCACACACTCGTTCTCTCTCTCTCTCTATTTAATTATTTATTTTGAAAAAGCATGTGTATGTACAGGTAGTTGTGATTGTGGCTCACATCTTCCCTTGGATTTACGTCCAAGAACGGCTTAAACGCCCTTTATGGGCCGGGAATAGGCTTCCCATCCAGTTTTCTTAAAAACTGGCAAACAGGGTCTTTTTTAGTCAGATTCCCAAGACTAAGTCGATTATGTTCTTTATGAAAATGAGGCCATAAATCATGAATAACACGATGCACATCTCCACTAGGATGCGTCTCAAGGGTTAATAGAAGATTATCTAAAGACCACTTACTTAGGCCATCCTTAATGAATTGTATTTTATCTTCACGGTTTATAGATACCATTCCTAAAGAACAACATGTTGCATTACAAGTCCATCTGGCACATCTGTGATAGACTTTCAGTCGTTTTGCACGACGTTTCTTTGCAAAAGTGCTTTTACCTGTTCCAGGCATGTGTGAAATGAAAGAATTGGAGGACTCACCGATAATCGGACCTTTGCTTCAATCAGCCAGTGAATATCTTCAGGAATTCCATGATTCATTAACAACTTCAATCTTGCACACCTAGCACGGTAAATTTTTGTAATCGCATTCTGAGGCAAAGCGGGAAAGTACTTTTTCAATTTTTCAAGAGTGGTGTCCATTTTCAAATGAGAATTAGAGAAGAGATTCAAAGAAGGGAGAAAGAGCAAAGAATTGCATAAATATATACAGATATCAGTTATTATGGGAAACTGAAAGAACCGACTGAAGTCACGGAGTACCGTTATCCGCTATTTGACCGGGATGAGAGACTAGCAAAACAAGAGTCACACCAAAAGGAAACACAAAAACAATGTGAGAAAAACAAAACAATCAACCTTTATCTACAGGATCATTCAAACCAATGGATTCATTTTCACTAGGAAAATTATCAAAGTAAACTTTCAAACAATGTCCATTTACCTTGAAAACATTGTCATTCTTTAGATTCTCGATATCACAAGCCCCATATGGATACACATGTTTCACAATAAAAGGACTGCTCCATCTTGATCTTAGCTTTCCAGGAAATAAATGGAGTCGAGAATTATAAAGCAAAACTTTTTGACCAACATCAAATGTTTTTCTCAAGATTCTCTCGTTATGAAATTCTTTGATTCTTGCTTTATGAATTTTTGAATTCTCATAAGCATCATTTCTTATTTCCTCAAGCTCATTTATTTGTAACTTACGCAGTGACTAGCATCATCAAGGTTTGAATTGAAAGCTTTGATAGCCCAATAAGCTTTACGTTCCGGTTCACGGCAAGTGACAAGGTTTTCCATAGACTAGTCTATAAGGTGACATACCTAATGATGTTTTATAAGCGGTTCGATAAGCCCAAAGTGCATTATTAAGTCTTAAAGACCAATCTTTCCTATTAGGGTTCACTGTTTTCTCTAAGATCTGTTTGATCTCCCTATTAGCAAGCTCTACTTGTCCACTTGTCTCGAGGATGATAAGGGGTGGCAACTTTGTGTGTGATTCCATATTTCTTCATTAAAGACTCAAACGGCTTGTTGCGAAATGTGTTCCACCATCACTTATCATGGCTCGAGGGATTCCAAATCGACTCAAAATATTTTCTTTCAAGAACTTTATCACTGTTTTTATGGTCATTATTTCGACTTGGAATTGCCTCTATCCATTTTGAAACATAATCTACTGCGACTAATATGTACAAGAAACCAAATGATGGAGGAAATGGACCCATGAAATCTATACCCCAACAATCAAAGATCTCAATGACAAGAATAGGATTTAAAGGCATCATGTGACGTTTTGAAATAGATCCCAACTTTTGACAGTTTTCACAAGTCTTGCAGAATGCATGTGAATCCTTGAACATGGTGGGCTAGTAAAATCCACTTTGTAAGATTTTTGCAATGGTCTTTCTTGATGAGAAATGACCCCCACATGCTTCAGAATGACAAAATTTAATGACACTACTTACCTCATTGTCAGGAATGCATCTTCAAAATATTTGATCAGGACAATATTTGAATAAATAAGGGTCATCCCAATAAAAGTTCTTTACTTCGTTCAAGAACTTTCTTTTGTCTTGGGTACTCCAATGAGCCGGCAATTCTCCCGAAACAAGAAAATTAACAATATTAGCATACCAAGGCATTGTAGAGACAGAAAATAAAGATTCGTCAGGAAAGTAGTCATCGATTGGTGTGATGTCAGATCTCGATTCTGTTGTCAATCTTGACAAGTGATCTGCAACAACATTTTCGGTGCCTTTCTTGTCTTTGATTGTGATATCAAATTCTTGAAGTAACAAAATCCACCGCACCAATCTAGCCTTAGAATCTTTCTCGAAAGAAAATATTTCAACGCCGCATGATCACTAAAAACAACAACAGGTGAGCCAACAAGATAAGACCTGAACTTTTCACATGCAAATACTATTGCAAGTAATTCTTTTTCAGTGGTGGTGTAATTCATTTGAGCACTATTTAAAGTTTTACTTGCATAGTAAATAACATAAGGTTTCTTATCTTTTCTTTGTCCCAAGACAGCACCCACGGCGTAGTCACTAGCGTCACACATTATTTTAAAAGGTAAAGACCAATCAGGAGGTTGAATGACTGGAGCGAAAGTAAGCGAGGTTTTTAAGTTTAACAAAGGCTTCTTCATAATGTTCAGTCCATTCAAAGATATTATCCTTTGTTAGAAGGTTACTCAAGGGCTTAGATATTACGCTAAAATCTTTGATGAACCTTCTATAAAAAACCAAGATGTCCTAAGAATGATCTAACATCTTTAATAGATTTTGGTGTTGGCAAGTTAGCAATTAACTCGATTTTAGATTTGTCAACCTCAATTCCTTTTGATGAAACAATGTGACCAAGTACAATGCCGTCTGTTACCATAAAGTGACATTTTTCCCAATTCAGTACAAGATTCTTCTCTTCACACCTGCTCAAAACCTTTTCTAAGTTAGTCAAACAATCATCAAATGAATCGCCAAAAACAGAAAAATCATCCATAAAAATTTCAAGAAAACGTTCAACCATATCACTAAATATACCGAGCATGCATCTTTGAAACGTGGCTGGTGCATTACATAATCCAAAAGGCATCCTTCGATATGCAAAAGTACCAAATGGACATGTGAAAGTAGTCTTCTCTTGATCTTCCAATGCAATTTCAATTTGGTTATAACTCGAATAGCCATCTAGGAAACAATAAAATTCATGACCTACAACTCTTTCTAGGATTTGATCCATGAAAGGTAAAGGAAAAAGATCTTTTCTAGTCATTGAATTAAGTTTCCTATAGTCAATGCACATACGCCAACCAGTAATAGTCCTAGTTGGAATTAACTCATTTTTCTCATTTGTTATCATAGTGACTCCAGACTTCTTGGGTACAACTTGGGTAGGACTTACCCATTTGTCTTTGTCGAAATAGGATAAATGATTCCATTATCTAGAAGCTTAATGACTTCATTTTTCACTACTTCTTTCATATTAGGATTAAGCCTTCGTTGCATTTCTCTAGAGGGTTTAGCATTTTCCTCTAAATAAATCCTGTGTGTGCAAATCAAAGGACTAATTCCTTTTATGTCGCTATGGTCCATCCTAATGCATTTTTGTGCATTTTCGGAGTTTGTAATAACTTACCTTCTTGATGTGCATTAAGTTTGGAAGAGATTATTACCGAAAAGTTTCATTTTCTCCCAAAAACGAGTATTTGAGATTGAATGGTAACGGCTTCAAATCCGGTTTTGGTGGTTGAACACTTGAAGGTATGGACTCAATTGATCGTGGTGGCAATTCCTTAATTTTTGATCTCCAACTATTTGCCTTTGATTCTTCCTGAAAATAAACCATTTGCAAATCATCAGATTCATCAATCTTAATTTCACTAGAAGTGGTTTGAAATTGATCATGAACTAATTTTTCAAGAAAGTCCACTTCCTGTAAATCATTATCATCTCCAGGTTGCTTGCAAATGTTGAAAATATTCATCTCCAATGTCATGTTTCCAAAAGATAGCTTCATCAGTCCATTCCTACAATTAATCAATGCATTAGAAGTTGCAAGAAACGGACGTCCTAAAATAGCAGGAAATGAATTACATGCTTCAACAGTCTGTGTGTCCAAGACAATAAAATCCACAGGATAAATGAACTTATCGACTTGTACTAATACATCTTCAACTATTCCTTTAGGCACTTTTACAGATCTATCGGCAAGTAAAAGAGTTACAGAAGTTGGTTTTAACTCACCTAGATTGAGACTTTGAAAAACTAAATATGGAAGTAAATTCACACTAGCTCCAAGATCAAGTAAGGCTCTTTCAATTTTATGTTCTCCAATAAAGCAAGAAATTGTAGGACAACCAGGGTCTTTATATTTCAATGCATTATTGTTCTGAAGAATGGCACTTACTTGTTCGGCTAAAAAGGCTTTCTTTTTCACATTCAATTTTCTCTTCGTAGTGCACAGATCTTTCAAAAATTTAGCATAAGAAGGAACCTGTTTAATAGCATCCAAAGAAAGGTATATTGATCCTTACCTGTTTAAAGGTTTCAAAGATTTCAGAGTTGTGATTGACTTTCCTTTGTTTGGCCATGGCATGAGGAAATGGAAGTGCTTGCGGGGAATCAGGTCTTTTCTTTGTAATGATCAGATTCAACCCCTTCCTTACCCTCAGAGATTGACTCATCATCATTCTCACAAGGTTCAAGACTGGGTTTTTCAATAACCTTACCGCTGCAAAGAGTGATGACTAATTTTACGTGATCCATGTGTTGGCTTCCCGAACTACTTGCATTCGCATTGTATTGCCCCTTGGGATTTTGTTGTGGTTGAGATGGAAACTTACCTTTCTCTTGGAAACCGAAAGCGATGTGAACTTTGCAAGAGTATCTTTAAAATCTGTCATGCTTTGAGCAAGTTGAGTGTTGATTGTCTCTTGCTTTTTAATGAATGCATGCAATGTTTCCTCAAGATTTCTTCTAGGAGGTGAAGCATAAGGAGGTACATATCCATGAGAATTTTGGAAATTATGGTGTGCTTGAAACGGTGGCTGTGAAGTTTGTGCATTATTGTTATCACTCTTCCAATTGAAATTTGGGTGATTTCTCCAACCAGGGTTGTATGTTTATGAGTATGGGTTATGATTGGGCCATAGGAAACTGTTTAAAGCATGGGCTTGTTCATGGAGACATTCCTTAAAAGAAGGCAAAGTTGGACAGTCATTGGTTGAATGTTCATTGGTTTCACAGATTTGACACACAATATCTTGAACAGATTTTAGTTGACCACTCTTTTTTAATTCTAGTGCCTCGACTTTTCTAGCTAAAGATACAAACTTGGCTTGGAGGTCATGATCTTCCCTAAGGTTGTACATACCTCCACTAGATGTATGAGGTTGGGTTTTACTTGGTGCCTCATAAGTTCTTGTAGTGTCTCAATTTTGCGCATTTTCAGCTAGCAAGTCTAGGTACTCCATTGCTTCATTAGGGTCTTTATCCTCAAAAGTTCAATTGCACATCAATTCAACCATTTGCCTATCTCTAGGTGTTAATCCTTCATAAAAATGTGAAACTAATCTCCATGTTTCAAAACCATGATGAGGGCAAGTATTAAGCAAGTCTCGATATCTATCCCAACATTGGTAAAATGTTTCTCCTGGTTTTTGAGTGAAAGTGATTATTTGTCTTTTGAAAGAGTTTGTTCTGTGAGATGGAAAAAACTTCTTTAAAAATTGTTGTTGCATTTCATCCCAAGCACGAATGGATCCAGGTCTCAAATTTTGTAGCCATGTTTTAGCTTTATCTTTTAATAAAAAAGGAAAAATCTTTAACCTAATGGTGTTCATGCTACAATTTGAGTCATTATAGGTGTTACAGACCTCCTCAAATTCCCTTAAATGCAAGTATGGATTTTCTAAATCTAAACCATGGAAAGAAGGTAAAAGTTGAATAATGCCTGGCTTAAAATTAAAATGAGATGCATCAGGAGGAAAAACTATGCATGAGGGTGCACTTGTTCTTGTCGGATTCATGTGGTCTCTAAGTGTTCTAACCCGAATATTCTCATTATTCTCATTATGAAGCGATTGGTTATCTTTTTCGGCCATATTTTCTGAAAATGATGAGGATACCCTACAAAGTCTACCACTTAATGTACGTGACCAAACTCTCATGCACGTGTAAAAAGAGAATAAAAGGAAGAAGAAAGTAAAAGTAAAAGAAACAAAACAAAAGAAACAAAGTTAGATACACGAAAAGTGAAAAGAGAGAATAAAATAAATATTATAATTTGTATAAGAATTTACCTCCCCGGCAACGGCGTCAAAAACTTGACACGACCAAAAGATTGATGTCTTCTCCCAAGTGTAGGAGTGTCGAAGTAATAAATAACCCGGCAAGACCGGGTCGAACCACAGGGAGGTTAATTGTATAAATTATAAACAACAATAATACAACAACAATAGTAACAATAATAACAATAACAATAACAATAACAATAACAATAACAATAATACTAGTAGTAGTAGTAATAATAGTAATAGTAATAGTAATAGTAATAGTAATAGTAATAGTAGTAGCAATAATAATAATACCAATAATAGTATTAATAATGATAATAATAAAGATGATGAAGAAGAAGAAGTTGATGAGAACTTTGAGATGGAAGATTAACGTAAGGATTAAACAATGATGACAACAAATGTCAAGGTTAGAGGATCCACTAATGGTATTTCAAACAAGTATAGTATAAACTCGTCTTATTCAATTGAAAACCACACACAAAGGAGGTTCCAATCAGATTATAAATTGTTAACATGATTACATTAGTTATCTTATTCGAATAATACTAATACTTGTAAATGTTGTCGGCATTCATGATTATAACTTATGTTAACAACAAATCAAGTTCCTTTCATAGCTCGTGTGTCGGTTATACCATACAAGTATGGGCTATGAAAGTGTCAAGTATTTGTTGTACCAAGTGTTATACAACATAAATCTAGATTAACCATTTAACAAGCAAAGTATTAAAAGTGAACAAGATAACAAATAGAAAGCATGTTAGTATCCAATATTAAGGTCCATGTTAAGTTTATATTATACTTATTCTTACACCATTAGTGTACCCTTTTCACCTTGACATAATTAACTTAGCTAAACATAATGAAAGAGAGAAACATAAATAAACAAGGAAAGGAAATGAAAAGCATAAGCAATAAATTAATATAAGCAAAACTTAAGCATTACAAGATATAAAGAGAGAGCAAGAGCATGATCTTGATCTGAACACCAAGATGCCTAAATACATGGCAAATGCCTCCTTTTATAGGCCAAAATTCGGAACTATTGATTTGTTGACTAATTGATGAGTGAGTGGCCACATCTTGACTTGGTGACAATTCTTATCTTCTTGTCTGCCAAAAATGTCATTGATAACGTCATAATTTGAACAGACTTAAACATGAAAGTTATAGGAAATTGTCTCAGCTTTCCAGGGTAAAAATTTGAGATCATTTGGACTTCTAGAACTCGAGATATGGGCTGAACACGGAACAGTGTCTGGGCTGCAGGACAGATTCGGACTTCTTCGTTGTTGCTATAATTTGGACTTGAAAATGGCCTTCTTAAATCTTGGACTCCGCATGAAAGTTGTAGGCCTATGTCTTAGCTTTCCATCCATATAAGGTAGACCTAAATCCAAGATCTACAGCTCCAGATATGACCCGATTACCAAACAGTGTTCCAGTTTGGACTGCACCAACATCTCTTTTCTAAGTTTGGCCATCTCTTTGTCCTTTCAATTTCAGATACTTCAACTCATCAATCAATTCTTTCATTTATGTGATAGGCCTGCATTTAAGATGAACATTTACCATAAATTAAAGGTATCTTATATTATTAGATATGTTATTATAAAACATGTTTTAGTTAAGAAGTTATTGATACTTCAAGTGCAAAATGATGATATAAAACCTTGATAAAAATGCACTTTTAAGTACTAATCAGCGGATACAGTGGTTTTTGGATGGTTAGGATTATTTATACGACGGATCCGTTAACCAACCCATGTTAAGAAGAGATAAATATTCAGAATATAAATTGATGTTTTGTTTACATGACCAGTTCTGATTTCTGTAGGTGGATGTTTACTTGCGACCAAGGTTTGTTCTCTTGATAATTTTCTAATTTTATTTAATTTCGCTTGATAGTTTTCTATTTTCTTTTGTTTTAGCCTAGATAACATCTAAATCCCCCCTCCCCCCACCCCAAATTACATATCATCTAGCATAAAAATCTGACTTGAACCTTCCTTGTGGGATCGACAACCCCTTGCTTGCTCTATACTATCTTATGTGTTGTGTTTTAAGCTAGGGTAATTAATTTATGTGACTGCGACATCACAACACACCCATAATTGCCTCTCAAACTCTTAATTTCATGCCAAACTCAATCATTAACACCAAAGTTTAACGTCATTTTCATATTGGTTTTTGGTTTCTCATTTGTACACTTGGACCCTTAATTGACCATTAAACTTTCAATTTTTTTAATTTGGCCCCCTAATTTGGTCAATTCCTGCCCCTATAATCACACACCTTTTTCAGTTTGATCCATGGTTTTGGATTTTTTCAATCAAGTCTCTAATTGCCCATCAAACTTCAATATTTATGCAATTTAATCCCTAATTTGACCAAAGTAACTCTTTAAAATTACAATTCGACCCCCAAACTTTAATTTCTTCCAATTAAAGCCTAAATTGACTTCAAAATTTAATTTTTCTTGCAATTAAGTCTTTCTAAAATTCTCATTGAGTCCTTACCTATCCAAATTTGTATTTTTTTTTCAAATAAAAATATTTTCACCAAATAGGCCATTTGTTAATAAGAATTGGGTTACCAATTTTGTTTATTTTATATGTTTTGGTCCTCCAACTTTTCCACTTGTCATTTTGGTCCTTCACCACTAACTTGAGCATATATGTTGTTAGAACTAAAAGTTGAACCAATCATCTTTTCTAACATGGTTTCATAAGGTTCTCCACGCATAAACAAATTTAAGTATTTCTCAATAAACATCATCACAATATCTTTATAGTGGAACTTTTTATTTTTGCACTTTGAGAATGGATATCTAATTTTACTTTCACTAATATTCTTCATATTAGTAGTATAAAATTAATATAACCCTTAACCTCTTTAAGATAATCTTGCTTATACAACCCTTCTTTTAAATCCTAATACATCCAAGAATGATCATTCATTACTTATGAAACCTATATAGAATATTGATGACAATATTTATTAATAATGTAACTATCAATTCCAAATTCAAGTTTCTATTAAAAATGAATTCATAATTCAGTAACTATCAAACAATTCATATGTTGAAACATGGTAAACCCTAATTAGTATCAATTCCAAAAAGTTCATTTTTCCATTAAAATTTGAACTAAACAATAAAACAAATAAAAATCAATCATTTATTCAATTCAAACTTATTCAACATAAATTAATACATTTCAATTATTACCAATTCCACAAAAATCATATTTTCCCAAATTTTCAACTTAAGAAAAAAAATGACATGTATTTGGTACAAATTAAATTAATCATCATTTCTTTAATTATAACACATCTAAGTTACAAAATCAAATTCAATTATATCATATGATAAATAAAATCTATTTTCCCTAAATCCAACAAACTCTAAAATACAAATCACACATTAATACAAAAAAGTTATCTAGGAAAAAGTTGTAAAAAACTTAAATATACAATTAAACTACAAATACTACAAAAATAAATCAATAAATTAACTTAAACATAAATGGGTTACTAAAAAAATTGGTCACTCTACTTATTTGATGGAGTGAAATAGAACCAAAAGAGAGAAGTTAAGGAGGTGATGGATTTGCAGGTTGGGTCTATTGTTCTTTTCTTCTTCTTTTTTTTTTTTTTTTTGCATAAGGGAGAAGAAGATATAAGGGGGAAGAAAGAACTGTCAGGTTTTAATTCATTTAAACTTGCCGATGGAATTTTCATCAATAATTCCATCAGCATTATTGACATTTATAAAATCATCAGTGGAATTATCAATAGAGTTTTTATTGTTTTTTTTTTCTATTTCATTGCAATTTCCATCGGTTATTATTGAAGAAAATTTTTTGTCAACATTTTTGTTCCTATTTTATATTTTTCCGATAGTGAAATGCATATGTGACATTGTAATCGAAGAACTCGTGAAAAAACTTCACATATAAATGGAGCTTTCTATAGGCTCCAATCATAGGCCAAGACGTGTGGGCTTTTGAATACGGGCTTGTGACTTCTACCTAGGCTTGAGTATTCCCAAAATAACAAATATCTCATGAAAAAAGGAACTCTCAAATGATTAAGTCGGTAGGTGTATAAGAAAAAAATAATATATGAAATAATGGAGAGAAAATATATTGTGTTTTAAATATTTAGTATGAGAAGTTGTGACTTATTGTGTTTACCTAGTGATCAAAGGTATTTATATACTTTGATCATGTCAGCTTATCTCAAACGTGGAAAGTTGTATAACAATTGATTGGTTGAGATGTTGGTGCCCACCATTGGTTGTAGTATCTAGCTCGCTATTAGTTGAAGTGGTTAGTGAATTGCCAGTGACATATTGGCGAGAAATAACTAATGGCATGAAAGGAAACTATATGTTTTCATAAAACATGGTTGTGTTTACACTATGATAATTGGTGAAAATGTTTTGCTACATAAAAAGTTCATAATTGTTAAGGATTTTTTAGGAGTGTGGGTGGTACATGTGACATCTCATAACTCAAAAAAGTACTTTGAGATATGTGCAAATGCAAGAGCCATAATTATTTTTTTGTTACTAGGTCAAAGCTCAAATGATTTTTAGGTCAAGACGAGAGAAAATAAATCAGGTCATATTAGTCCAAGTGGACTGAAAAATAGTCCATTTAGGTAGTGACCCAAAAAGACTAGAAGCAATCCATTTAGGTAACAACCTATATGGACTAAGGGCATCATGTTTAGGTTGTAGGCCAAAAAGGTTACCTTTATTATTATTATTTGCCCTCTAACACGTGCAATACATGCAGTATAGAGTGGGTTACTTTACTGCCTTTGTGTGGGGCATGTAGCCCACTCCAATCTCTTTCAGAGGTCTTTAAAGATGTAGTTAGAATTGTCTTATCAAGATCTTTCTAACAGTACCAACCATGTCAAAATCAGGATATGGTGTCCTTGTTCATCCTTTTTTTTCTCTCATTTTCTCTTCCCAAATCATTTAATTAGACATGTTTGGAAGATTTTAACTTGTAAAACTGGGTTAGAAAATACTTACAATATAAACATTTACCTAATGAGAGACTTCTTACAATTTTATCAATGTTTATATAAATGGAACCCTAATACTCTTGGAGAAAAGTGGTCATAGAGACCCAGAGAAGGATCTTTGATACTTTGAGAGATAAATTGTCATGGGATCTAAAGAAGGATCCCTAATTCTTTTAGGGATATTGAAGACATTATTGAAATTTAATGGAGACACATTTAGAGATATGAAGATCTCATCATTGAGAATTTCATGGAGACATGAAGATCTCATCGTGTAGATTTTCATGATGGCATATTTCAAAATTTTTGTTGGAGACTTAGAGAAAAATCACTATTATTATGAAAAGTTTAAAAGATAGAGATACATTTCTCAAAGATAATTTAGAGATTATTTGATCTCAATTAGATCATCAAGTTTGTAAACTTTTTTCATTTCATGCTCAAGTTTTATTTCTTTTTCTATAAACTAGTGAAGGTAACCTCTAGCAATCAATATTTTTTTTTCCTTTTTCATGGTGTGTCATTCCTTAGTGTTATGTCTATGGTCACAGTGAGAAATGCATAACTTGTTAGGGTTTCTAGTGTTCTCGCCACTTTTCTGTAGAGGTGAGTATTGCATAAAGTCTTTTTCCTTGATGGTGGCCCTTAGCACATATTGTGGTGAGAGGGGTGATCAAAAGCTCGAGAAATATAAGGAAATCACAAACATATCTCTCAGTGCTCTTTTTTATATGCTCTAATTAGAGACTGATGATGTCAAACTCTTCTTTATGGAAACATGGGTAACCTTGTTTAATCACATTGTCTTCTTCAACCTTAATATAATTTTTCATGGCCTATTTAACACTAATGAGATTTCTGTTAGAAAAAGTGTATAAAATTTCCTATAGGAAATATATATTACACTAATTAAAGCTTATATGGCAATGGGTTCAATGAGTCTTTCCATATTGAACCATTGAAGATAGGCTTTAATGCTCTTATCTTCTTGCTCTATGATGGTGAGAAGCTTGGTGGTGCTCTTTTTGGTTGGAATACTTATGCTAAAGCAAGAGTGAGTTTAGAGTTGAGATCATAAAAATAGAGGATAAAGCCAGGATATATACTATGGTACCATGCACATGCAAACCCATAAAGTATTGTTGTAAAACCTTTACATATAGCATCATTATCTTATGTGACAATCTTAAGCTTATATCTCACATTTTAAATGTGACCTGAGGGGTCTGTGAGCCCCTCAAGTTGTCTAAATTGACTTTTTCAATGACATAGTCTTTAGATTTTTTACTAACTGTCTAGTATTTTATGACGAAACAAAGATTCTCCCACTTGGTAGAGCTTGAGTTTAATTTGTTGAGTCATGAATTTCATCTCATACCTAGTTCTTTTTATATGAGGGTGCATGAGTGAGACTCATATAGGGATCCACGACAACTCGATCCTTATTTAAAGTGTCTTATATGATAACAATGGGTGTAACTTTTGTTGATTGTAGAAGAGCAAGAGTTACTCATTTGTATGTCATTTTCCTTGTCTTTTAGGAACTAGAGTTGTCATTGCATAATTAGTGGTGCCTGCATAAGAGCTTATTGTTGTGTAGGAAAAAAGGTGTGAAGATAACATCATTGAGCATTTGAACCTAATAGGATAGTTTTTTAAGACCTTAGAGAGCTAGAGTCCCTGAGGTAAAGAGATAAGTTACTCTTGTTCTTAATTTTTATTAGCTATAGAAAGAGTTTAAACAATTAGTGAAAGGGAATCAACAAGCATTTTGTTCAGTTCCCCATAAACAATGTAATTTATGATGTCATGAAAAAAAAACCTTCACATAGAAATGGGGTTTTCTAGTGCCTATCATTAGTTGAAGTGGTTAGTGAATTGCTAGTGACATATTGATAAAAAAATAACCAATCATGAAGAAAAGAGGAATTCATTTCGTATAGATCATGGTGCGTGTTCGCATTATGATCATTGGCAAAAATATAGTGTTGCATAAAAAGCTTTTACTTGTAGATAATTTGTCATGAAAAGATGAAAAAATTATATGTGTGAGCATTGCACGTGTCGTGTTTTAACTCTTCAAAACTTAAAAAAACATTGAAATATATGCAGAAGTTGAGAATTATTTTAGTACTATGATGAAATCTAAATAATTGTTTAGGCTCAAAATGAGAGAGAAAGAAGTTAGGCTAGTTCAAGTGGACTGAATAACAATCTATTTGTATTATGGCCTAAAAGAACTAGAAGTAGTCAGTTTGGATATCTCACCTAACGGACTAGAGGCACCCTTTTTAAGGTGTTGCCTCAAATGGGCTACATCTATTTTTTTACCCTCTAATGTGTGCAATGCACTCGCTAAAGAGTGGGTCACTTTGCTTCCTTCAAGTGGTGTGTGCAACCCACTTTGACCTTTTTTTGTGGTTAGAATTATCTCGTTGAAATCTTTCTAAAGGTATTAGGTGTGTCAAAGATCGGATATCAAATCCCCAATGATTCATTCTTTCATTCTTTTTTTTTCCCTCTCTCCTCTCTCATGCCATGTCGGTATTGTAAATTTAAAAAAAAACATGCAGAATGAATGTAAAAATGCATGAAGTGAATTAAAATTAAAGATGAAGAAACATATATAGGTGCATTTTTTCATGGTTTGAATATGGGAGAAGCAGCTTTAGTTCTATTTTTATTTCTCTATTTGGATTATGACCTAAACAAACTATTTTTGTTTTAAAAACCATGTACTATAAGTAATCATTGTTAAATAAAAAGATCATAAAGTAGTTATGGGAAAAAGAATCTACATTAAATTTGCGACATCAATTAAAGTAGCATTTAAGTAATCAAAGTTCATTTCACCACCACACTTTGATCACCTCTACAAAACCCTAGTAACTTCATTAGCTCAGAACTCTCGTCATTAGGATACAATGGTGACATCTGCAGAGAATCCTATATCAACCATTTTATGGATAGGTTTTCTTACCTTTAATATATCCTTTAGTTGGAAAAATATAATAGCCCATAAAATTTAATTGATTTCGATATATTGCTTATTCATAATAAGTAGAAAATGAGAGTTCTTTTTCTTTTTTTTTTTCTTTTGTGTCATAGTCTTTCAGTACAATGTCTAATGCAACAATTCTTGATTTCTATTCTTCTTAAACTGTATATTTCATGATACCATTTATCATGTTAATAGCTGATCATCTTTAAGCATTCATATAGACTACATACATGTAAGATACAATAGTATTATAGAAATGAAAGGTATATAAACACCATATGCAAAATATAAAATTTACCAACATACCATAATGTACGTATCCTATATTCAAATATCGATATCATACATTTTTACAAAATACAAGTCACCTATTCTTACTACTACATATATTATTACATCATCGTACGGTTTCACAACGAACATATTATAAGATTTATAGATACCATGGTCATGAGATAGTCCTATTACAAATTAAACTTGATGTGCATGCATAAACATTAATTATGGTACAATTGAGAAAATAATATAGTTGTGGTTAAGAGTAATATTTAAAAGCAAGTTCATATTAATAACTTTTTACCGGGTCTATCTTGAATACATTACTTCACATCTTCATGCAACATAGTCCACGTTACTTTATTTTAAGCTATGTTCGACAAACAACTGATGACATATATTATGGTCTAGGAATTCTTATACATATAGAATTCTTCAGTGCATAAATGATTCATCCCTAGCTATAACCAATTTATATAGTTTCTTAAACATGATTTCTGGTCGGAAATAATACATTATAATCTTTCTTTCTTCGTATCAATGAATGCTTTCAACCGAGGCTATTCTTAAAATTCACTTTTGGTTGTCCTAATGTGGACACCATTAGCTAGAGTTAATCTTATTCTTTACTCCCAGATATCCAACATGGATACCATTAGGTAAGCTAATCTTTGACATTTTTCCTAGCTATCCGGCATGGATGCCATTAGCCAAAGCTAATCTTTAACATCTATTCCCAGCTATCCAACATGGATGTCATTAGCCAAAACTAATCTTATACGTCTATTCTCAACTATCTGACATGGATGCCGTTAGCCAAAGCTAATCTTATCATTTGTTCATGACTGTACAATATGGATACCATTAGCTAAAGCTAATCTTTAACATCTATTCTTGGCTGTCTGACATGGATGTCATTTGCCAACACTAATCTTATCATTCATTCTCGACTATCTAGCATGGATACCATTAGTCAAAGTTAATCTCAATATTCTATATAATTCATGGTTAATCAAATAATAGAATTTAGATAACAATACCTTATAAAAAGTATCTCAAGAATTTAACAAAAATAGATGAAGGTTGAAATCACCTGCCTACTCCCCCAGTAGTATGTCCTCGCCCAATCGAAGATCAGATTCCTGTTATACCTCCTGGTTCATAAAGAGAACATTAATTAGTATATTTTATCTATATGCATCATCAAAGATTATTTCGACACACATATATGGATACACACACACACATATAAATATCCTTTTATATTTGTGTATTTTATTTACATCTTTGCATGGTAATAATATTATAAATAAAACATTCATTCCAACTTTATTGAAAATTATCAACGAAAACTAAGTTGTTACAACATTAAAAATCATCAATGAAAATTATGTAGTCATCTATTTTTTTTATCATATAGTTAAAAAAGATAGTTTTCAAAAAAAAATATGTTACTAAATTTTAGAAGGTCCATGAGCCTGTTGATGGGTTTGGCGAATTTTTTTTATTTCATCATTTAATATTGGGTTGATTGAAATTAAGCTTCATAATTTATTTCATTTTGATTTCTATAAAATTATCATAATCTTAAAAAAAATCTCAGGATTGGTTTGACGCTTGATTTTACGATCGTTCATTTTAGTTAGACCAACGATTAGAAAACAAAACTTTTTCCTAGTTTATATCTGACAAATAAACAATGCAACTTACCTCAGTTAAGTTACATTAAGGGTGCTAATACCTTTCCTTTACGCAATCCATTTCCCAAACTCTAAGACCAGTTAAGGTTCCTAGTGACCAAAATACTGGCGAAATTTTTCTTTTTATCATATAGTTAAAAATGATAGTTTTAGAAAAACAAATATGTTATTAAATTTTAGAAAGTCCATGGGCCTGTTGACGAGTATAGTGAGTTTAACTCTCTTTTTTTATTTCATCATTTAATATTGAGTTGATTGAAATTAAATTTCATAATTTATTTCATTTTGATTTTCATTAAGATTATCATAATCTTAAAAAAAATCTCAAGATTTACAATCGTCCATTTTAGTTATCATATAGTTAAATAAATAATAATTTTAAAAAATAAGTTATTAATTCAATGAAATCCATTGCCCGATTTACGGGTTTGATGTAATGACCCGAGTTATCTGATTCACATGTTTAGCGGATTAACCCATCAAACTTGATGTGTTTTTTTTATAATTTCTAATCCTTTAATTTTTCTATTATTTTTTTTAATTCACTCTTCTTCATTATTAGATTGGTTGAGAAATGAAATTCATGGTTTTTTTATGTCATTTGCCAACACTAATCTTATCATTCATTCTCGGCTATCTAGCATGGATACCATTAGTCAAAGTTAATCTCAATATTCTTTATAATTCATGGTTAATCAAATAATAGAATTCAGACAACAATACCTTATAAAAAGTACCTCAAGAATTCAACAAAAATAGATGAAGGTTGAAATCACCTGCCTACTCCCCCAGTAGTATGTCCTTATCCAATCGAAGATCAGATTCATGTTATACCTCCTTGTCCATAAAGAGAACATTAATTAGTATATTTTATCTATATGCATCATCAAAGATTATTTCGACACACATATATGGATACACACACACATATAAATATCTTTTTATATTTTTGTATTTTATTTACATCTTTGCATGGTAATAATGTTATAAATAAAACATTCATTCCAACTTTATTGAAAATTGTCAACGAAAACAAAGTTGTTACAACATTGAAAATCATCAATGAAAATTATGTAGTCATCTATTTTTTTTTATCATATAGTTAAAAAAGATAGTTTTCAAAAAAAATATGTTACTAAATTTTAGAAAGTCCATGGGCCTGTTGATGGGTTTGGCGAATTTTTTTTTTATTTCATCATTTAATATTGGGTTGATTGAAATTAAGCTTCATAATTTATGTCATTTTGATTTCTATAAGATTATCATAATCTTAAAAAAATCTCAGGATTGGTTTGACGCTCGATTTTATGATCGTTCATTTTAGTTAGACCAACGATTAGAAAACAAAACTTTTTCTTAGTTTATATCTAACAAATAAACAATGCAACTTACCTTAGTTAAGTTACATTAAGGGTGCTAATATCTTCCCTTTACGCAATTCATTTCCCAAACTCTAAGACCAGTTAAGGTGCCTAGTGACCAAAATACTGGCGAAATTTTTCTTTTTATCATATAGTTAAAAATGATAGTTTTAGGAAAACAAACATGTTATTAAATTTTAGAAAATCCATGGGCCTGTTGACGAGTATAGTAAGTTTAACTCTCTTTTTTTATTTCATCATTTAATATTGAGTTGATTGAAATTAAATTTCATAATTTATTTCATTTTGATTTTCATAAGATTATCATAATCTTAAAAAAAATCTCAAGATTTACAATCATCCATTTTAGTTATCATATAGTTAAATAAATAATAATTTTCAAAAAATACATTATTAATTCAATGAAATTCATTGCCCGATTTACGAGTTTAATGTAATGTCCCGAGTTATCTGATTCACAGGTTTAGCGAATTAACCCATCAAACTTGATGAGTTTTTTTATAATTTCTAATCCTTTAATTTTTCTATTATTTTTTTTAATTCACTCTTCTTTTATTAGATTGGTTGAAAAATAAAATTCATGATTTTTTTTACTTTTTATAAGATTATTATGATCTTAAATAAACATCTTTTTAGGTTTTGCAAGCATCTAATCTAATGATATTATAAAATTAAATAAAAATAATTTATAAAAACAACAAAATTATTGAACATATTGAAATCAATGACCCAGATCACAGGATAACCAAGATCCATCCAATCTAGTATTGATTCAATATTAAAAAAAAAATTATCTTCAAGTTTTTTTTTTTAAGTTGTGTCATGTTTTTACTTGTCATCCAAGTTGTATTTGGACTCATTAAATATAATAATTTATTTTGGATCATCTCTCACGCGGTTTAATTCGAAACTCGAGCTAGTTATATACTATATATCCAAGCTGCTGCAAAGGTTAGCATGTATATTGACTGCTCTAGAGATTGGATCTTATGTATCTGCTTTATAGGTTGGCAATTTCTTGTTTTGCAATATTGCCTATTCTGAATTTGGATGTATTTCTTCTCCCACTCGAAGCCATGACCCTGTTTGCATCCCCATCTTATCCTGAATCTCAGATCTCAACAATATTCCAAATAAAATCTTCCCCTGCAAGGAGCATTTAATTTACTGAATGCTATGAATTGAGATCAACAAAGATAACATATTTGACTAGGGCTGTGATGGTTAACCTTCACTCTCCTGTATGAAGCCAAAGTTGCTAAAGGCTCATTTGACCTCTGCACTAGTCCAGCTTGATGAACTAAATTGATCATCTGGCAGCGGTTGCATCCACCCAGCGACTGTTAACAAAAGCAAATGAAAGAAGTGACATTGAGATTCAATGCTCAATCTGAAAAATGTATATCAATCCACTGACTATGTTAAGTTCCAGAGGTTTACTGGTAGCCCTTAAATATGAGTAATTACGTTCCTGAGTCAAATTATAACTTCCCATTCTTAAAAGTACAAATCAAATTGACTATCACTTGCAAATGTTTTCTGGACTTGTGTTGGAAGGGTGAAAACTCAAGGAATCTACTAGTTGCTAATGAACTTGTAAAGGACTCTAAACCATACATAACAAGTAATGCAGGGAAAATTAAACAGGACATTGAAAAGTATAGCAAGTTCATATAACTGTACTGTGTCAACAAGCTCAGGTTTTTTAATATTCAAGTATTACAGAAATTACAGTCACTTACCATAAAATTCTTATTTCCGATTTTGATATTTAGCCATCCATCTTCGGCATAAGGCTCACCTCCATATACAACCAGGTTGGGCCGGAATCTCATTGGATTGATTTGAACTGATGTTCCACGAGTTCCTTTTTGTGCATCTACTAGCAACAAGAATGGTTTCTCATCAATTTTATGCATATTTCTATGATCATCATTAAAATCACATTTCTTTCCATGCAACAACCAGAACTAGCAAAGTTCATTTTCTTGTGGAAAATAAACTATTCAGTCCAAAAGAGTGCGAGTATGAGCTTGTTCTGTGAATGTGAAGTTGTGGGGCAAAATAGTGCACTGGAACATACTTAAGCTCAATCTGTTGTTGAGGTCGGACACACTCTCCTCTGATATCAATAAGAACTGAGCTTCATTGGCAAAATTCAATCTGCTCTCCACATCTCTGCACAAGTTCCTGCTTTTATCCTTCTTCAAGCTGGAGTAATTCTGGGAACTACAACATCTTAATAAAGAGCAAGGATGGCCAACAGCACGGCTAAACCACAAGTCGACATCATTCTCATAATATTGGACTTCATATCTGCTTCATGAACAAGCAACCATCATAACCCTCACACTGAGTATGAACCATGCTTCCTATCATGGATAAAACTAAGAGAACATTCAGAAGTAAGATGATATGAATAATATTCCAAAAGTATTTATAAAGCAACTTCACAACTGAATATTCACATTTCACACAATATTATGAAAACAAATGAAGTCAATATTACTCATCTTCAGATAGTCCAACAAAAAGGCCACATTGATAAAATTCCAGAATACAGCATGTAACTACTAGCACTTAAAACTTCAAAATCAGTATTACCATACCTCTGGGCATGCAACTCAATCTCCTCTATCCCACCTGGATATGAATCTGTCTTCAGGTTGATCTCCAATTTTTCTCTACATCGAGGGGATTCTACAAACATTATTCCCTTATTGAGGTCAATATAAGCACTAATAGAGCACATGTCAGGAACCTACAAAAGAAATTCAGATTTATTAACCTTTTATCTAGGAAGGAAAACAAGAAAATGACAGCCATTCCACAAACATAATTTTGTTCACCTTTTTCTGTGTAAGGATTTCACCGGTTAGACTTTTAAGAAGCCATTCTCGATCATGTTGCAAACCTACTCAAGCCAGCAGTAGAAGTCAAAACATAATTCATGTATACCATAATCTATGATTTCTATCTACAATTCCAGTAAATGTTGAGACTACACCTCAATAAAATGTTTCAATAAGTCAAAAAGACATGCTATTAGATCCCACCTTAGCTGTGATTGATTTTTGGCTGGATAATATACTTTAAAAGCTGCTAAATGAAAGCTCAAGTTTTTCAGTTTTGAATGCTCTAACAGTCTCATGTCTCATTATATTTGAATGGTCATATGCTATATATATCATACTCGTTATAAATGTGTGTGTATGTGTGTCATGCATATTGCTCACTCAAAGGCTGCCAGTTTAGTTTCAGCTGTGGGCTAGGTTTCTTCATTTAATTGTGTCAAATAATGTCAGAGGGGATTATTAAGGAATCTCACTAACTGTATAGCTAAGGTTCAAGCTTTATATGGTATATGCACTCTTCCTGACAGCAACAAGGATTAGCATATTTATTTAGTGTATGGCATGTCCACTTAATAGCTAATTTATGGGATTGTGACTATAACTATAAACAGGATATAGCCACACAATTTACAGGAAAAGATTGGTAGATACCATTTTCAGAAAGAAAATAAAAAATATGCAGAATTAGATCCAATAAGAAGTTGTCTGTCCGTTAATACAAATTGAAAACTAGTGGCATGGGGAAGTGACTGCAACAAAATTCTCTTAACATTAGGAAACAAAAATATGATAAAAGAGAAATCAAAAACATTGAACTTTTTGCATTTGCCTAGTGCCAATACTGTCTAGTTTGCCTGCATCTTCAATTTGTTAAAGATACTCATTTTTTTAATGATGCTTGTTAACCTAGTACAAAAACAAAGAAATTGAAAAAATAAAATATACAGATGGTTCACAAATCTATGTGATCCAACATTCCAATTGAAAGGCTCATGTAGTGTTAAAAAGAAAAACAAATAGCTACCAGTGCTGCTCAGAGGCCAACTTTCCACACTGAATCCTGTACATGATTTTATTGGGTAAACTGTTATAGACTTGAGGTAATAACCAGCTTTTCTTTCATGGCCTGCAGTGTCAGCAAAGAATCAGATGATAGTTGAAGGAAACCATGTTTCACAAAAAAATCAGTAGTCTTTAGTCTAACAAATTTTGAAGGGATATTAAGCGACATCAATGTGTACACTCTACTATTGACCACTGGGAGTTTTAAGGTATAAAGATGTGAAATTTTGATTACATTCACAGGAGTGCAAAGCAAAGTGAAAACTAACCTTCATTTGACAAGAGGATGGATTTTGTTCTCAACATATTCCAGTTTTCTGACTTATTTGGCTTTGATACAAATAAACTTGTGATAAAATCAATCAATTTCTGCACATCCAAAATTGAAAAGAAAACAAGAGAAATCAGCTAACAAAGAACCCGTATTACATTAAAGACCTAACAGCATCTGATAAATTCTTTGGGAACTTCACTTTCTTACAACCAATACATTTAAAACAACCATGAGTGCTACTAAAGATTTAGATAAATGCCATTTCTTTATAAATGTAATTAAGTAGAATAGAATCTGCATGGATATAAAGAATAAGAAACACCCGGATAATCCATTCTCCTTGAAATTGGACTGTAAAGCACCTACCTTGGCATCTTCATACGTAGACATGTAACCGAATGACACTCTAACAGCCCCAGTTAGTTTTCCTTGTATAATATCATTATCATCCCAGCAAACATGACCAGCCTGAATTTAAAAGAAGAATTAAAAAGGCATTAAAATGCATCAATTTGCATTAAACCAATGTAATGAAATTAATACACCAGCAATAACAGTTCAATCAACTCTTTCTTCTTTGTCTCTTTAAGTACGATATTGCGAACAAGTACCTCTAAGTTTGAAAGAAGATCCAGGTGAGACAAGCCAAGATATTTTGCACATGCTCCTGGATTACAAAAGCATCCTGTCTACAGAAAAAAAGCAGACAAGTAACAAAGCAAATATTATCAGCATCACATAATGAAGATTGATTAGATGCTGACAGCTTCAAATTTCTCCAAGATCATCAACATGAGTGTGAACATCATGTACAAAATTTTAATAAAAAAGATGACATAACACAGTACACCCTGTGTCCATCAGAAGATCCAACTAATTGTTTATCAATGACTGAAGAATATGATCTTTCTACCTATAATCATCACAAATTGAATTATAATCAAATTGTTTTAGGTCATTTAGCAATGTCAGTAATTTACGATTATACAATTTGAACAATTGTGAATTCACCTCAATCTTAATCAAAATGGGCAAATCCCATTTGATTAAAGATTTGATTGAAGAGTCATTTTTAATCATCTGTCCCATTTCACCTCATTGGTATTTATTATGCTTGAAGGTGTGAGAACAGGGTCATGTTGCCAGAAGCATATACAAGCACTGTTTTCTATTTATTTATTTTTTGAAGAAAAAAATAAGAAGTGTTTATTTGAAAAGAATATAAAATAAAATAAAAAATTGCAAAGAGAGGTGACAAGAAAGTGGGATAATTAATTGATAAAAATGATAAGACCACCTCTTCATTTCTTTTCTTTTTTTTAGTAAGAGATAATATCAGTTGTTTAGTGACATGGTCAAATCATCTGGATCTTCCCACTCATGGTGGGATAGGAATAAAGTTTCAATTTGGATAATTGGCAATTGAATAAAACGAGATATGAGGCAAGCATTCCACAGAAGATGGCAAACAAACCCACACACACATGCACCAATGGTTCAGAATTTCTCAAATTTTACCCGTAACTGAATTCCAGATAAGGAAGCGAGTTTTTCCACCTCACTGTATCCAAACCACGAGCCATCAGGCCTTTTCAAGTTGAATGACACTATGGAACCTGATTCATGACAAACTAACTGAAAGAGGAAAGTTGCAACCTGTATTAGGATTGAACCTAGTAAAAGTAACTAAAATATATATAAAAAAAGATGCATGCATATACAAATATAATTGCATACATTGATGCACAAAAGAAAAAGGCACTCCCAAGAAGTAGGGTATATCAGTCTTAGTCATATAGACAGAAAAGTGAAGTATATTTCTGAACAGTGTCTGGATTATAGATTATAGTTATTCATCACACAGTGATAAGGAATGCATCATCCATTATTGATACTCAGTACATTCTAGGATGCATAACTCTGGAGATGAAGACTGGAATTAATGGATGGAAATTTGACATACCTAATGAGCATTACATGTGATATTCATAGGTCAGTTTGGCCTTGTCAATGATTACTGTCGAACAAAAGCAACAACTCTAGTTTTTCTAAAATCAACTTCCAACTATTTTTGTAGGATAAAGAAGTTGTAGTAGAGTGATAGCAGTGTTTGGTAAGCATCTACCATATAGTGCAGTCACCACACAATAGCTGCAAGGCGACCAATTAGCAGGGCCAAACAACCACTGACTACTATGCAATTAGGGCCACAATGAGACAAGAAATGAACCTCGCAAATCAACACAGCATAACTTTTATGCTTAAGAAAATGAAGTTTTAACAATGAATCTCTATTATAATTCTCAAAGGAATTAGTTGTCTATTTAAAGATAGATTTGACAATTACCTTCTATATTTGTAAATATCTTATTCTTTCCTTTGTTAGGATACTAGCTGTAGGCTAGTTGTTAGGAAAGTAAGTACATGGTAGGTAGCTATTTTATAGGAGCTAGAATTTAGCATGTAATTTTATTCAAGATTCTCCATAGAGGGAACACAACTTTTCCTGTTCAAAGTATTCTAAGTTTGTATAAAAGCCTTTCTCAGCCTAACCTAGTTCTGTCTTTGTTTGTTTTTCATGTCTCTTGTCCTCAAGTCCATCTTAGTCCTAGTGCAATTCCTTATTCTCAGTTATTCTAGATCAAACAATCTTGGCATCATGTCTTCAGAAATGTCTGAAACTTTCCTGATTCATTCTAATGGCAAGAATTACTCAGCATGGGCATTCCACTTCATGATATTTGTCAAAGGGAAGGATCTATGGGGCCATGTAGATGGCAGCAGCCCTGCTCCTGACAAAATCAAAGACAAGGAACAGCACGCCAGGTGGGCGGTCATGGATGCACAAGTCATGGCATGGATTTTAGGACTTTCAAATCCAACATCATCTTGAATCTTCGATCCTCCACAACTACAGTGATGCTGATTGGACTAGTTACCTAGATACTAGGAAATCCACTACCAGCTGGTATATGTTTCTTGGTGATGCGTTTATCTCTTGGAAATGCAAGAAAATGGACTTTGTCTCCAAGTCATCTAATGAGGCTGACTACCACATCATGTTTGTTGCTTGCTCCGAGATCATTTGGCTTTTCCAAGGTTCAACCTACACTCGGGCATGCTGACAACACTGGTGCCATCCAAATTGTTTTCAATCCTGTCTACGAAAAACGCATGAAGCATATGGAGGTTGACTGTCACTCCATTCAGGAGGCCTTTGACCATCAAGTTATTACCCTCCCACATATCACTACTACTCTCTAGATCACCATCAATTTGATAATTGATGAGAGATGTCAAAGGAGTTGGTTGTTTATTTAAAGACAAATTTGACAATTACCTTCTATATTTGTAAATATCTTATTCTTTCCTTTGTTAGGATACTAGATATAGGCTAGTTGTTAGGAAAGCATGTATAAGGTAGGTTAGCTATTTTATAGGAGCTAAAGTTGAATTCAAGATAAATATCGATTTTCCAAAGAGAACAAAAACATGGACAATGATCTATATGTGCTTTTAAATAATAAAAGAAAATTTTGCTAGTGCTTTTACTTTAGTTAAATGTCATTTCTACAGACAAGAGCTAGAATAATGTGAAAACATATGGAATTACTCACATGAACTGACCTTTAATATTTATCATAAAAAAGAACCAACCTTTGAAGTATGACCTTCATAAATGATGCAAACATTAGCTTCATTTTCATGCTTTAGGCCCAAAAGCATCTTCTTGACATACATGGTAAGTGCTGCAATATGCCTGAAATAAGTAGATTAGGTATTGCACCATTATACAAGGTACATAAATCATGTCAGAAACTCAAAACTAATGACCTTATAATTTACCAGATCAATTAAGAAGTTTTTTTAAAAGAAATGACAAGCAACACGGCAGATATAAAAATTGTCATTCTACAATGTGGGATATGAATATTGAAACACCAGAACTGAACTCTAAAACTGAGGATGGACAAGGCATGAGTAGTAGTTCGACTCCTTCAAAAGTCCACTATTTCCATCTCTAACAGAAAGAAAGGGCATAAAAGAATAGGGCCCAATCAATATCTGCACTTTCTGTGGCTTCTTGACAACTGACCAGCACCAAAGAGAACCTTGTTAGCACTAATTTCAATAGCTCTTATACAAAAATTAAATAAATCATTGATTCCCCATTACATTGCTCGTACAACAATGGCTAAAAACAGGCTGACTTGCTATAGAAGATTATGCAATTCATATAGATTAAACTTTACGAGCCTTAATCTTTAAAATGCTTTTTCAATAAATTCCTCCAACAAACAATATCCAACATATGCTACAGTCAAATCACAAGTTTTTCCATTCAACAAAGTACAATAAATCCACAATATCCTGACATATTTTACATACCGACTCATCATGGATGGAGTTAGGGAATTGAGGATTTTGAACCCATGGCGTATTGATGCTATACTCAGAAATGAAATGGTGCCATCCTCAAAAAGCTCTTCAATACCTTCTCTTCTTCTAACAAAGTCCATGTCAGCAAACGATGCAGCAACTGTGCCTGAAATGTTTTTAAAATCAACCAAAGTAGTAGACATTATGTATTGAATTTAATTATTAACACATCTAAGCACAAACCTCCGCTGAAGTAAGTCTTCTTCATCAACCTGGCAGCATCTGTAGCATCACAATAATGTAGATGAAAGTTAGAGAACTGTGACATCTCACAACAAATATCAGTAATCCAATAGAGTGATCCTTGGTACACGTGTCTAGAGGAGCTCCAAAAAAAAGTAACCACATCTAGCACTAAATCTTTCAAAGCAACCACATCTAGCACTAAATCTTCAAAACCAATCACTTACCATTTTGAACAACAAGAGCACCAAGTCCAGTTGGATAGCCAAATAGCTTTGACAGGACAACAAGGCAAAACATGAATATGGAATGATAGTTTAAAAGAATAAATGAATCGAGAGAAAAATGTATATACCTTATAGAAAGAGATTACAACAAAATCCACAGCGTACTTGGATAAATCTGGAGGGCATGTAATACATCCTTTTGCAGCATCAATCAAAACAATCCAGTGACCCCTATTTACCAAACCAGAAGACTATTGATCAGTGCTAACTGAAAAACCAGTAAAGTCTATGCAGCATAAATAGAAAAAAGAATTTCAGTTCGGGTTTATCTGAGACTTTCCTGATGGCCTCCAGCAAAGCGGGGTCAACGGGTAAGGTCACAAAAAGAAGGCAATTAACAGTTTTCTTTTCTTCGAGTTGTTTACAATTTTTTAACTCATAACACAAAATGTATTTTCAGCCTAAAATCAACCCAAACAGTTTATGGTGACATGCAACTTATTTACTTCGAGTGAGTGTATGGACAGTCCTAGGTAATCGATACAACCAAATTAGCAACTAGTAAGTTCCCTCGAAGGAGCGAACCATAAGAAAGAAGCTCATCATCGGAAGAAAATAGAAAATAACAAAATAAGATAGCACCTTACATACTTGCAAAAAGGAGAGCCTTCCAAAATTCTTTCTGAATTTTCCTTAATAAGATTAGCCAAGTCGAGACTGAATCTCAAACCAGAGAAATTGCATTCAGAAGGGAATGCAAATAGGTTATAAGCATTTCCTGCAAAAAGCAAAATACAAGATGAAGATAAAGTGACCTCTACCTTAGCAAACTCCAACACAATCATAGGCTGGAGGGAAACTATCATTTGCTGTGATGTTATCAATAATCTTCCATCTTTTTCCCTCATTAAAGCATCATGTAATATCCTACAGACGGGCCAACAGGAAATATATACCAAACTCAATTTTTCCTTTGAATGCTATAAAAAATCACCAAGGAGAAATATGACGTGACGATTTAAACTAAACACCAAGTCTTGTCACTTTCTAAATAGAAGTTCTAGTGTGCTATTTTAAGGGTATAATTTCCAAGGATTACCAGTTGGCTCCTCTTCTAGAATTTTAGCTTCATTCCTCCTTTGCGTTGCATGTGGTGATAACTTCACCCGTGCCTCCTGGCCTCCAGATGCTCCACCTCCATTAACATTGTCTTCAACATCTACTGCAAATGCAGCAGCCCCTTTACTGAGAGCATATCTAAAAATTATCAAGGATGAACATATCTTGAGAGCAAAATGAGGATAAAAAAACCCCACAGGTAGGTGATTCCACAAATTGAAGGATACTCTCTAATACCAAGCACACTATTATGATTCTCCATAGTATACATAAAACAACTCTCCCTACTCCAGGGAAACGCCTCCCCAACCAACTTCAAAGCCGCGGTGGCCCCAGAAGTAAATATGCATTTATACTCTTTAGCAGATGCATTGCAATAATCAAGCACCTTCCCATTAAAAAAAAACACAAAACACTTCATGGTTCAAAAAAAAAAAAAAAAACACAAAAACAATTCTTATAACAATCAAAATCAAATGAACTTTACCTGTTGTCGAACTTCTCTTATAATATCAGATGTTGCAGAACTTGAATCACTTTGGCTATCTATTTTTTTTCCCCAAAAATTAAAGAATTTTCACATTGACAGCTCAAAATAATAAACAAGACAAATTAAAGAAAAAAATAGGATACGTGGGTTTGCATAGATATTTGAGTTGAAATCTTTAAAGATTTCTTCCATTTGTAACTCAGAGTATAAAGTAGCACCAGCATGATCTAAATATACAATACCTGCAAAGAGGAAAGGAAAATTATAACAAATTGAAACTATAAAGAAACAAGAAAAGAAGTATTAGAGGTTAAAGAAAGGGACCCTTTTGGTCTAATCGATTAAATTCAGTGGCTCGAATTTCGTCGATAGATTTTGGACCGTTTGGATAACCATAGTCGGAACCGAATTCCTTCAAGAACTCAGCCTTGTCTGCATCCATGATGTTCTTTTTGGCTCTTCTTTTTCCTTTTTCAGTCACTTGGCCAGCCACGTGCTAAATAAAACGCCTTGAACTACTAGCAATAACAGGATAGAACTTTAAGTTAATTTATAACACAAAAGAAGAATATTCCAGCGCTATAAACGTAATTTACAGTATTACTAGACATGTGACATGCATCGCATCGCGGGTTAAATAATAATAAAAAATTTAAAAATTTCTAAAAAAATAAAAAAGAAAAATGTTTTGTCTTGGTTATAAAAATATCCAAAAATATTGAATCCTCGTAACAGAAAGGTTCAATTAGGTGTTGGGTTATAGTATTAGGTAGGACCAAAAACTGTTGGATCCTGGTGACAAGACCCAACACGCAATTGGGTCCTGCACTGTCAGACCCAACACCCACATGGGTCCTACACCAAGCAGGATCCTAAGATATGTGGGATCTTGCACCCGGCGGGACCAACACCCAATTGGATCATGTATTATGAAGGATCCAAAGCTAATTTGGGTCCTGCACCCAGCAGGACCCAAAGCTATTATAGGTTTTACAGCACAGGACTCAATACTCAATTGGATCTCTTATATAATACCTAAAATTTATAAAGTATATGATGTGAATCAAAAATTTATTGAGAGCTCCATTAACTTTAATATGACCATATTAGAGAAAAAAAATTAAAAATTTTCAAATTTCTTTCAAAGTATTTTTAAAACTATAGGTTAGGTACACCTTTCGAGCCTCAGTTTCCTGGGTCTAGAAGGGGATGTCAGACTCAGGTCAATAATAATAATAATAATTGATTTTACCCGTAAAATCAAATCTATGTTTAGTTTTCATAATAGTAATATTTATTGTAAATTTAATAGTTCTTAGGAAATTTAACTCAACCTGAAACGAGAGAACAATTATCATCACCTAATTTTTATACAATATAAAAAAAATCTCAACAATTTATTTTGAAAAATAAATTTAAATCAAGGAAGGCAATCGTCGTCCTTATTGATCAATGGTCTTCCATTAATATTCAATGGTGGTGTTATACTGTAGTGAGGAATACACACACACACACACACACACACACACACACGATGTGCAGAGGCATAGAGAGGCATGGGGGGTTGAATTCTCATGTACATGATAACATGGATTCGCAATCCGTCCACCAAAGAAAATCAATTGTTTTGCTTTTTATTTTTACAATCTTCCTATGCCGATGTCAGTGATCTTACTACTTTCTTGCATTGATTAACTTTAATTCCTTGTCCACAAAGGGAAAGAGTGTGTGTGCGTGTCCACGGTGCAATCAATTTATTTTGAGAAGGCAACGATCAAGAAATTTAATTGGGTATGGCTGCTGGGGGTCCGGCCCACGTAGTCATACTCATATGAAAAAGAAAAAAAGTTACAGTCTTCGGTCCTTCTGGGGCAGAACCCAACTATCTGTGCGTGTCCATAGTGCAATCAAGTTATTTTGAGAAGGCAACGACCGAGACATTTAATTGGGTATGGCTATTGGGTCTAGCCACGCAGTCATACCCGTATGAAAAAGCAAAAACAAAATTACAGTCTTGGGTCCTGGTGGGGCAGGACCCAACTCTAATGGTTCTAGCAGGACCCAAAGCTATTGGGTCCTGCTGCAACAACCCAACAGTGGATTCTGCTGGGGCAAGACCTAACTCTAATGGTACTAGCAGGACCCAACGTCATTGGGTTCTAGTGGAAGCAGGACCCAAAGCTATTGAGTCATGTTGCAACGACCTAACAACCTTGTCTGACTTACAAATAGTATAGACAACACCCCCACACAGGCACTATAATGTTTGTTGAGTCTAGTCATGAGGCAGGGCTCAACGCTAATAGCACTTTTTGGTAGTGTTTTGGGTCTGGATTGTCAACCAGACCCAACAACTTTGGGTCTGGCTCCCAAAGCCAGACCCAGCGGCTTGTGGCAGAGAAGGTCACGCCCCCCCAGCCGCAATTCTTGACTAAAAACACAGGAACGGTTTCTACAAGTCTGACTTACAAACAACACAGACAACGCCCCCCACATGGCTACAGTGTTTGTTGGGTTTGGCTGGGAGGCAGGGCCCAACGCTATTGGCACTTTTTGGAAGTGTTTTGGGTTTGGATTGTCAGCCAGACCCAACAGCGCTGGGTCCGACTACCAACGCCGGACCCAGCGGCTTGTGGCAGAGAAGGTCACGCCCCTAGCCACAATTCTTGACTAAAAACACTGGAAGTGTTTCTACAATGTTTTCTCCAATATATAGCGTAGCAACTGTGCAAGTCCACATTTAATTGTCTCTTGGTCCGTAGTGCATGCATGCACAGTAAGTCCACAGTGCATTCATATACAGTAGAAATCCCACGCGTTTTACAGTTCTGTTAATGAAGTTTTTTTAATCAATAATTAAAAAGATGATGTCATTAAATGGATTGAAAAATATATTAAGTAATAAAAAAAATGGTAAACATTAATTTTTAATTAAAAACTGAAATGGGAAGTTGATTTTGTTAATTAAAAAACAAAAGATAGATTCACATGAAAATATTTGATTGGTACATTATTTTTGAATTTTTTTTATTTAATTATATAACAATTAAAATGGATATTTATAAGAAAAATAATTATTTAAATGCTATTAAAAAGTACATTTTTAGTCTGAACTTCCTTTTCTTATTCATAAATTTGTTTTTTTACAAAATAAATATATTTTTGTTATTAGTAGTATGATTTTTGAATAAAAACTAATGTCAATTAAAATAAGTATTTGAAAAAATTATGATGATTTAAAATAAGGATGAAAAAAAATGTATATCATTAATCAAAACTCTCTTACCTTATTCATGAGTTTCATTTTTTTACAAAAATATTTCTTTTTTATTAGAATATTTTTTCAAATAAAAATTATCATAAATTTTTATTAAAAAACATGCAAATATATTAAAAAATATAAGAGTAGTAATTTTGAAAAAACAATATAAGATGTGTACATTAAAAAATAATAAAATAAATATTTTATTCACATTACATATTCATTCATGAGCAATTTCTTTAAAAACAATCATACATTATGTTCATATATAATAATTTAAAAAGTAATTGTTAATGTTGCACCTGATATCGCGGCAAATTTTCTTTTTCTAAATGTTTTATAAAGAGCAAAAAATATTTGAAACATTTATGAGATGTAAAAGAGTCGTGACTTAGTATTATAGTTACTAAAAACCATAATTAGTCTTTCAGAGTCTAAGACAAATGATTGTTTTTGTCTTTTGAGTATAAAATTTGAGCTTTATTGCCTTAAGTTCGTGGAGTTTATTTAGGAGTGCAACTAAATAAGGTAATAGTGTTAGAATCATGAGAGACTTATTGTTATCATTCCTCTTGCTTCAATTTATAATGATGGGAGCTTGATTTGTGACAAAATAAGAGGGAACGGTGTTGTTTTCTCCGAGAAAAAAGAAGAAGAAGAAGAAATAAAGGAGGGGGAGAGGGGGGGCCATCTGGCAGGTTACAACTTAAATATTACTGATAGATTCATTGACAATTAGTTTTCATTGGTAATTTTGTTTGTAATATTGATATGTCATATTTTCTGACAGAAATAACGAGAGAATACCTTCCCAATTTATTTTCACTCCTTGATTTCCACTTGCAATTCCCCTGGTATTCACCCACAAAAATGTTTTTGTCGGTGAATACCGACGGAAACAACGTTATTATGTTTTGTTAGTAATGTCATTGTAATTTACCGATGATATTTTTTTCGTCGGTATTTTTGTTTGTGTTTATAAATTTCTAATAGTGTGAATATTTCGAGTAATTAGCATTGTTTACCCTTTTTTCACCTAAAATACTAAAAATATTACAATTAGCTTGCCAAAATTACGCTAAAGGAAAGTTTTCAGTAGCCAAAAATTACGTTAAAGGAAAATTACAAGTCTATTTAAAAAGAAAGATTATTTAATACAACTCGACAAATAATTAGAGTAATTCAACTAGTCTAAAATGTTTTCTCATATTACTCAAATTATCAAAAGAAAGAAATTCATATAATTACCTGAATTATCTATTCTTCAAAATTTTAAACAACTTGTTATTCAAATTGGTTGGAATAATTTGGAGTTTTTTTAATAGTCATCACCCCTTTTTCATTCTACTAATGAAAGAAAAAATTTATAATTCCAAGAGAATAACTAATAACTTTGAAGAAAAAAATAAACACAAAGAAGAGATAATATAAAATTCATGATCCATAAAAAATAATAAAAATATTTTTGTTTAGGATTTATCTGTCCTAGTTGTATCTTTTTATTTCTTTAAAGTGGATTAGAGAAAGTAACTAATAAGATATCACTAATTACTCCTTAAATATGATAAAGTTACTCATGTTTTAAGATACTAGAAATTAAATTTAAATGTTTAAATAATTTGAAATATCAACTAAAATCTCAACGAAAAATTTAACTAGAATTAAAATATAAAATATATGAATCAAAGTTTTGAAAATACGGAATGCAAAGTGCATATATAATTACTGAAATCAAGATTATTTTTCAGACATACTAGAGGATAGAAAGTGTTTATTAATAAAGGAAAGAAACTTTAGCAAGCTAGACTCAAACAGAAAGTAATACAATTGACAAGAACAAAGAAAATACTTTCACACATAGGCTTGAATCAAAGATATAATTGCATCAAGAGACTTCTTTCCATCATGAGCATTGCTAAAAAAGTGGTTCATGTATTCTTCCAAGACAAACTTCTGGCAACGAGCAACTCCATCTCTTTCCACTACTGATGTGCCGTGAATGATTTGAAAATCAGCAACAATGAATCTGACGAAAATGGATGAAGGATGGATCTGGTTGTGTTGTCTTTCTTTTGGTGTTTAAGCTGGATTATAGTGATTTCAAGGTAAATAAGATGGATGATAGACTAGAATGATACTTTGATAAGTCGATCTGGATGCCACAAAGATCAATCTAGGATTTTGACGCCACACTCTTTGTGATTGAAGAGTGATAAGTCAGGTAGGGTTCTTCACAAAATCAATTTGGAAGAACAACTCTTAATTCTGTGAATTAAGTTTCAAATCTTGGCCGAAAGTCCTTTATTACATATTGTGATACTATATTTATAATTGGAACATCCCTCCAAAGTTAGGAAAAATTCAACATGGCAGAAGTCAAGCCCAAAAAACAGACTTTGACAAACTAACCTAGACAAATTAACTAGCACATGTTTTTTGACCTTTCTAACATAAACAGACCAAATTTAAAACAACCATATCTTCTTACACAAAAGTCCAATGCAATCATGGTTGGACAATCTAGAAAGAACACGTTCGAACTTGAAATCCACCTAGATTAGTCTTGTTTTCACATGCAATGGATGACTTCAAATTCGGGTTCAAATTCATTTGTTGTTCGACCATAAACAACATCAATTCCTTCACTTATTTGCATATCAACCCAAATTCAAGTAGCCCAAAGATCAAAAGAACTATTAAGGGCTTTTCCCATCTCCAAGTTCCAATTGTAGGCAAATAAACATCCTTGAACCAATTTCAAACCGATTGCTAATTTTTAAATCCGACGCAGCTTCAATCATTCCAATTTGACTCGTCAAGGCCTTTTGTAGTTGTTTCGCTCTCGCTCTTGTCATTGGACCATCTGAATCCTCTTGCATATTAGATTTAGCTTTAGAAGATGGATTATAATTCCCATGATGCACATCATCGGACCGGTTGAAAATGATTTGTCCTCAAATCGGAATCGTCATCGTCATCCAAGTATGGAGTCAAGTCTTTCACATTAAAAGTAGGCGATACGTTGTAATCACCAGGAAGATCTACGTTATACACATTGTCATTCACCTTCTCTATAATCCGAAATGGACCATCAGCTCTTGGCATCAACTTGGACTTACGTTTGCTTGGGAATTTGTCCTTGCTAATATGAATCCAAACAATATCTCCAGGTTCAAACCTAACCATTTTCCGCCCCTTGTTAGCTTGTTTAGCATACTTTGTCGTTTTCTCCTCAATATGTAATCGAACCGCTCATGTAGTTTCTTCATCAATTTCGCCTTTCTAATTCCATCCATAGATGTCCTCTCATCAATTGGAATATGAACAAGATCGATAGGAACACAAGAATTAAAGCCATACATAACCTCAAATGGTGAAAATTTTATAGCCCCATACACACTACGATTATATGCAAACTCCACAATAGGCAACACAAGTATCCCAACTCTTCAAATTCTTATGTATAACAGCTCATAACAAAGAAGATAAAGTTTAGTTTACTACCTTAGTTTGTCCATCAGTTTGTGGATGACATGTCGTACTGAAAAGTAACTTCGTTCCAAGCTTCCTCCAAAGAGTCTTCCAAAAGTGGCTTAAGAACTTTGTATCACGATCGAGACAATGCTTTTAGGAACTCCATGTAAACGAACAATCTCTTGAAAGAACAAATCAGGCAATATGTACGCATCGTCGGTTTGTTGCAAGGAATGAAATGAGACATTTTGGAGAATCGATCAACCACGACCATTATTGAATCCTTTCCACGCTGTGTTCTTGGTAACCCAATTACAAAGTCCATGCTAACACCCATCCATGGTTGCTCTGGAATAGGCAATGGCATATACAGTCCATATGTATTCTCTTTACCCTTAGCTTTCTTGCAAATAACACATCTCTCAATCACCTTGTGCACATCCCGTAACATGCTAGGCAAAAAAAAATGTTCTTTCAGAGACTCATAAGTCTTCTTCTCCCCAAAATGACCACTAAGACCACCACCATGAGCCTCTCGCACAAGCAACTCCCGTAACGATCCCGAAGGAATACACATTCCGCCCATTTTGAACAAGTAACCTTCATGCATAAAGAACCCATCACAAGCTCCCTTTGCACATTCGGTAACCACATTAGCAAAGTAGGAATCATTAGCATATTGTTCCTTCACTTGTTCAAAACCCATCGCCTTGCATTCAACATAGAGATCGGTGCAAAACCTCCTAGAAAGAGCATCAAGCAACCACATTAACTTGCCCTTTCTTGTACTTTATGACATAAGAAAATGACTCCATAAACTCCACCTATTTCATGTCTCAAGATTCACTTGCTTTGCCCCTTAAGATACTTCAAGGATTCATGATCAGTATGTATAACAAATTCTTTAGGCAACAAGTAGTCTTTGCCATACCTCTAGAGCCCGAATCAAAGCATAGAACTCCTTGTCGTAAATAGAGTAGTTCAAACGTGCTCCATTTAACTTTTCACCGAAGAATGCAATCAACCTCTTTTCTTGCGGCAAAGACAGCCCCAATTCCAACTCCGGAAGCATCGCACTCTATTTTGAATGTTTTAGCAAAGTCTGGAAGTGCTAAAACTGGAGCAGTACACAACTTTTCCTTAATTAGTGTCGCACCCTCCCGAGAGCTCGACGTCGCGGCGACACTTCCTCCGTAGCGGGGATTTGATGTTGGGGTCTTTCATTGTGAAAAAGGGAGTCGCCACCTAGTATTATGGTCACTAGAAAACCTAACCGGTCTTTCGTAGATTCTAAGGCAAGGGACTGGTTGCGTAAAGGGAAGGTTTTAGCACCCCTAGTACGCCCTACCTAAGGTAAGCCGCTTGGTGTTTGATTTGCCTTATAACTGTTATGGTGTTGATGTTCTCTAATCCCATCGGTTTCCTAGGATAAGTCCGCTCTGATGAACAAAATCTAGGGTGCTTTAAAAACCTATTTTTTTGTCTCATAAACCGTGGAGTAAAAAAAATTGAAATGTCCTCGATTATAATCAAGGCTTCTTTCAAGGATTTGTGCGGATTTATTATTCCTAGAAAATTATTTTGGATATTTACCACTCCGGGTTTCTTTATCCAAATATTAACAAGTGAATAATAACAAATTATTCCCAATAATATTTTGGATATTTGTCCTTTAAGGATTTCTTTATCCAAACATTAGCGGTGAATAATAGATGAATTCCCCTAACATAAGATTTTTATATTTTTTGGAATATTGGCCAATACCTTTTTGGAGTTTTACAAACATGTTGTAAAATCCAAAATGCAAGAAAAATGATTTTTGTTGTGTTTAAGAAATCCATGCGAAAACACATTTTCAAAACTTCAAATATTTGTTTTTTATATAAAAAAAACGTAAAAACAATGTTAGGGTATTGGCCGTATGCAGGAAAACAAAACATTTTTTCCTTTTATATTTTTTTTTTGATGTCTCGACGAAAACCGGTATTTTCATACCGGACTTGTATCTTTACCATATAAAAAATACAAGCGAGATATTGATAAACAATGCATCAACAAACTTTCGTAAAATCACATATTTAAATAATTCTTTTAAAGAAATTTTCCGAACGGGCCGGACCCGCCCACAAAGAAATCAATCAAATCACCCAATATAAGATGGGCCAACTTTCTACAGGGGATGGACTCAAATTTCCCAAACCACATGACCGGTTACCGTCCACCGTATAAGAACCGTGTTACTTCCTTCACCGCACGTACACGTTAATTAATTTTCCATTCTGTGCACATGCACAAGACCCCCAAACCGCATGCAAAGACACGTTCGTTCAAGTGAATTATATTTCACTTGAACAAGGCAAACACAAAGCAAAAAAAATGCAGGAAGTTACGCTTTAATCAAAGCCGGAAGTCCCCAAACAAGTCTGCTCATTACTCTAAAAAAAACAATTCCGTAGGCACCAAAACACATTAAGTCCCGAAACTGAAACCTATAACGAAGCTATAACGAAGCCATGCATTTCTACAAGAAACGAGAGGGACAAAAAAACATGAAACCGGAACCCGCAAAAACAAAGTCCCCTTAATTAAAAGGACACTCCCTCACGTTATCTTCTTTAATTAGACAGACCTTCCCTCACGTCATATACATCCTTCACTAGCCAAAAGCTTTGTTTAACAACAAAAACTTCTCCCGTTACATTCTGCAGCTCTCCCGCTGCGATAAAGAAGGAAACTGGAGGCCAGGTTAACCTCCTCTCTCTTTCGTTGTTTCCCATGATTTTTACTCTCAAACCTTCTTGTTCTCGATTCTCTCCTTTTTCTTTTTCCTAGCTTTTGTTTCTCTTTTCTCTTCCATTTTTCGTTGTTTCCTCTTTCTGTTTTTTTTCGTTTGTTTTTCTTATCTCGTGCTTACTCTCTCCGTCTCCCCTACTCTCTTTGTTTTCCCTTCTTCGTAGAAACTATGTTTCTAAGCCACTAACATTCCTATATATGCAACCTTCCCTACAAGGAGACAACTCAGGGGAGACCATGAAAAAAAGTCACTCACAACAACGGACCAAGAAAAAAACACACATTTGTAACGTAGACAAATAATCCAAACTACAAAGTATGGCGGATGACAGTGGGCAAGCACCACCTTTTTGTTCAAACCAAAACTGAAATTAGAGCAAAGCGGGGAACGATTTTTTTGGAAAATAAGCAAGCAACCGGTGCCAAGTTTCAATACGAATGGCAAACTATATATGCGGATGTCTTTGCGGCCATAAACTCACGGTTCCTCATAGTAATAAACCAACAAAAGAAAAAATAAAGAAAAAGCATACAACCTTGACGTAAGATCAAGAGAAAAAACGCAGCCGCAACGATACAAGCAATCCAAACTTTAAAGCATGGCAATGACAAGGGGCAAGCACAATCCTTTTGTTCAAACCATAATAAAACAACATCTAGAGCAAAAAACCATAAAAGGGTTTGGGAAAGAAAAACCACACACCAAATGCCAAGCTTAGCAAAGAAAAGGAAGACTAGGAACCATACTCGCGGATGCGGCTGTTTTGAATGCGAAAAGTGAGGTGCGGGCGGGTGGAAACCTTTGCTTTTCTCGCCTCAAACCGAAGAAAGCCTTCCTCTTTTTCTCGCGTTGGGAGCTTTTCCAAAAAAACTCTTAGAGCCTTTGTAAACCCCGGTTCGATAGAATAAGATAGACTCAACCCAAGGTAATCTCCTCCTGTTCTCAATGATTTTCGGCTTCTCTGAACCTCAGCTAGTGTAGCACTCTGTTTCTTTAACTCTTCTCTCCCTCCTCCTTTTTTGCTCTCTCTCTTTAAACTCTCTCTCGTCTCTTCCTTTTCTCCTTTCTTCCTCTCTCCCAAAAAAACCAGCCCCCGTAGGCCGCTAATAACGGTATATATATAGGTGAAGGGGGAGCGGGGCAGCAGTATGCGCATGGGGAGCAGGGGACACCAAGCCAGGCGGCTGCGCGCTCCTCCCACGCCTCGCTGCTCCCATGCTCGCAGCCTGCTCCTCACTCCCGAGGGTCTCGGGCGGCGCATGCACATGGGAGGAACAATGTCTCAAAACGACACTCGTTTCGGGTTCTACTCTCTTTTTATATATAATTAATAATATGTTTGCAGGTAGCCAAAAACATGTGGCAGAAATTTCACTTTCTCATTAGATATTCAAACATGCATATCTTGAGTTTCTGATATCGAAATCCAGCGATTCGAAAGCCTAAATTCATCTATGTGTGTAGGACTACAACTTTCACGAAGGATTCAAGGTGAGATACAATCGTTTTACCGACGAATCGGGCCGCAAAACCGGTCGGTAAAAATGGTCTCCCGATCCGATTCAAAACCGACGAATGTCGAGCATCCCGATATGACCGAGAGTATCCTAAGAATGAACCAGAAAAATCATGATGGCAGCAGAAATTTCAAGTGCAAAACTTGGGTCAAAATCCTGCTCTGCGGGAATTCTCTACTTTCACGTCGATATTCAAACGGGAATATCTCGAGCTCCCGATATCGAAATCAAGCGATTCGAAAGCCTAAATTCACCTATGCGTTCAGGACTACGACTTTCACGAAGGATTCCAGGTGAGCTATAATTGTTTTATAGGATAGAAACGGGCCGCAATCGGGTTGGTCAAAAAGGGTCTCCCGATCTAAATTCAGGAAACTGACAATGCCAAGCATCCTGGTTCGACCGAGAGTCTCGCCATAAGAACAAGTGAGCTCTAGGACCCAATAAAGGTGTAGGTCCATTTTTCAACATGTCATGAGTGATAGAATATAGCTGGGATGGTCAGATATTGCACGAAACCAAGTCAGAAACAAGGCCTAAGTTGGAACAAAAAAGATTGCGGCAGGAGCAGAACCAGATTTTTTTTATTTCCACTTTTGAGGGATTTATTCACCCTTAAAGACCCTATAAAAAAGGAATGAATTTGGCATTATGAAGACTTCTAATCGGTCTAAGAAAACCCGATGATTTTGGCAAAGAAAGGGGAAGGATAAAAAGAGCGAAAAAACAAATTTCAAACAGAGTTTTCGAAAAAAAATATTTCTTTCATTTGCTTTTGTCAATCCTCCAGCAAACATGGGGTCTAAAAATGAGTAACAACAATTAGCTCAAAAGCTTTCTGCGCATCTTCACTCCATCTAAAGTCGTTCCCTTTTTTCAAGCATTCTCATAGGAGCAACAATAGAGTCAAGTCTTTCATAAATCGCCCGTGTAGAAAGAAGCTAAACCATGGAAACTCCTCACATCAGCGATTCTAGTAGGTTTTGGCCAGTCCCGAATTGCCTCAATTTTCTCCTCATCAACCTTAACTCCCCTGCTAGAGATAATATATCCAAGAAACACGACACTTTCTTTACGAAGTAACACTTTGTGAGTTTCCCATACAACTTAGAATCTCGCAAAGTTTCAAACACAACTCTAAGATGCTTCATATGATCATCAAAGGTCTTGCTATACACCAGGATATCGTCAAAATATACTACAACAAATGACTCACCCAATATACTTCCTCAAAACATGATTCATAAGCCTCATAAATGTACTAGGTGCATTAGATAACCCAAACGGCATTACCATCCAGTCATATAATCCCTGTTTAGTTTTAAATGTTGTTTTCCATTCATCTTCTTCTTTCATTCTAATTTGGTGATAACCACTCAACAAATCAACTTTAGAAAACAACGCAAAGACCATGCAACTCATCAAGCAAATCATCAAGTCTCGGGTATAGGAAATCGATACTTAACTATTATTTTGTTGATAGCACGACTGTCTATACATATCCTCATGGTACCATCTTTCTTCGGTACAAGCAAAGTAGGTACGGAACATGGACTTAGTGATTCTCACAAATAGCCCTTCTCTAAGAGCTCACCAACCCGCCTTTGAATCTCTTTTGCTTCCTCTCGGATTACATCTCAGATCTTTGTCTGCATTAGGAAGTAAAGCTCCCGCACCAAATCAATTTAATGCTTAATTCCACGAATAGGTGGTAACCCTTTAGGTAATTCATCTGGAAACACACCTTTAAATTCTTCAAGCAATTTCTTAACCTGTATTGGTAAGTCCAATCCTTCTACTTGTAGTAATTGCTTTGCTCGATCATGAAAACAATTGACCCCGCCGAAGCTAATGCTTGTTTGATGTCTCTTTTTTTGGCTAACAACAGCCCCTTACGTGATTTCACCTCCTTTTGTTGGCTTCGTATTTGATCCTCTCTAACCTGTTGAGAACTCAATGGTAATAAGTTCACCTTCTTTCCATTCAAGATAAAAGAATAAGTGTTCTTTCGTCCATTGTAGGTCACATCCTTATCAAACCGCCATGGACGACCCAACAACAAATGGCTAGCCGACATCGGCGCAACGTCACACAAAACCTCGTCATGATAGGTTTTAATGGAAAAAGGTACACGAGACTTGCTTTTTCACCCGAATCTCCCCATTCTCATTCGCTTATCGCAAACCGTACGGCTCGGGATGTGGAAGGGTAGTTAAATCCAATTTCTCCACCAAGGTAGTTGACGCAACATTAGTGCAACTTCCATTGTCAATGATCATCCCACACACCTTATCTCGAATCTGACATCGAGTATGAAAGATGTTCTCACGTTGCTCATCACTAACGTTAATTTGTGCATTCAGAACCCGTTGCACAACCAATAAATCTCCCTTCACCGGTTCGAAATCCTCTTCTTGTTCAGCCACTTGTACCTCATCTTCATCTTCGCTTTCAACCTCATCTCCACCGATCGCTCTCCATGATCCCCATGCAAAATCATCACCCTTTTATTTGGACATTCCGAAGCAATGTGCCCATGTCCTAAGCACTTGAAGCACTTGATGTCCGAGACCTTCTAGGATGTTGAGGTTCTGTCACCTTCTCCTTTCCCTTTAAAGAATCAGAACTGGTATTCCCCTTAGTAAACTCCACCTTCTCATTTCGTTTAGGTGTGCTCCATGTTCGTGTAGGTGTAGAAACAGCCCTTGTTGTGCTTGACGTAGTTACACTAGTTCGGACACCTCCTCGTTTCTCTGCCTCTCTACTCGAGTTGCAAGCTTTATAACTTCCTCAAGGAAGATGTACGGCTATAATTCAACAACATTAGCTATATCCTTCCTCAACCCTCCAAGAAATCTAGCTATTGTTTGCTCTTGGGGTTCCATCAATTCACATCGAATTAGCAGCAACTCAAACTCTTTCACATACTCTTCCACGCTCAAAGATCCTTGCATTCTTAAGGCCAATATTCAAGAGCTTCAGCATTAGTAATATAGATCGAGCATGCTAATGTAATCCTTCCACTCTAATCCCTTCTCTTTCTCTGGCACAGAACTTGTACCATACTTCACCGACGGGCTCTCACACCTTTACGGTAGACATGCCTTCTTTTCAGGAGGGTGGCCAAAGAAATTGTTAGCAAGGCATGCTTAAGAGTAGAATCGAAATTAGTGCACTTGAGAACTATACTTTTAAAGTTAAAATTAAAAAAAAAACAAAAACAAAAAACTCAGTAATCCATTGTGGATTGTGATGTTAACCTATTATCGATTACAATAGCATTTTATATTTTATTTTGTTTTAATCTTTTTTAAGTTCTTGATTTTTTTTTTCATTTTAATTTCATTTCTAATGTTTTTTCAATTGAAATTTAAGTTTGATAATTTTTTTAATTTTTTTATATGGTTATCAAGTTTTTAGAAAACAACCTGACACTGGATTGGTGTTCGGTTTCATGAATAAGGATTCAATTTAGTTGTTTGCAAGGAATTAAAAGTGAGTGGACCAAAATTAAAGCAAAGGAAAAATTGCATGCCTTTAATTGTTTGTGAAAAAAATGTCAATTCTGGCTCCTTTTTTTCCACCCTTCAGTCATTTATTTCCAGTAAGATCCTTTAATGTTATGGTTGAAATTTGAAATTGGTAATTTATTTTTATCTATTTTTTAAATGATTATTTTGAACACAAAAAAACATCTTGTCATTTTTTTTCTAGCTCGATTTCACAAAAAACAACAATCAAATTTTATTGTGCGAGAAAGATTGAAAATAAGAGGATCAAAATTATATTCGTGAAATATTTAAAGGTTATTTTTTAAAAAAAAAAACAAGATTATTATAGAGTTCTTCTCAAAAATTATTTGATGGGTTAAGTCTTGAAATTTGAATGAATATTTTTTTTTAGTTCAAAATATTTTTGGTGTGATTGTAATGTAGTGCGTGTTATCTATATAGTGTGATATTATATTTGGGTTTTCGTTGAAAAAAAAGGGAACGAGTATGCATTAAAAATCTAATCCTCATATTTAAGAACTTTCATTTTAGTCGCTAATGAATTGATGGAATAATTATTTTTTTAATCATTTGCTTTTTTTAGATTTTCTTCCTTCGGGTATGTGAAAAGATATTTATTGATGCATGCCATATCCAATATTTTTACTTGTAGCTTTATAAATTGTCTTATTTACATTTTCATCACCGTTTAGGAAGAAGAGTTACATTAAAATCCTGAATTTTCACATTTTCCTTTCACTTTTCTCAACTTCTGTCTTTCTTTTCAATTTAATCTCAATCTCTAAAATTCTTTCTTCAGATGTTATTTATATGCTTAATTAATCTTGCATAAATAATTAAAATTATTATTTTAAATTTAAGGAACATCTTTTTTAACTAAAGAACTTTTATAATTATTGTATTTTAAATGTATTCTTCATATGACAGATTGAATTGTTTTTTTATGGCACAAAAGTGTATATATTATAAGAAAATGTACCATAAAAAATTAGTTTGTGTGAATTTAATTTGTCAGATTTAATTTAAAGTCATCTCTTTTTTAAAGAAGCGGAGCCGGGGAGGCTGGCGGGGGGCCCGGCCCCCGCAAGGAAATTTTTCCCAGCCTCTCTCTTTGTAAAATAATTAAAATTTTACTCTTTTTAAAATATTTCTTTTAATTTGGCCCCCCTTACTTTTTTCTTCTTGCTCCGCCCCTGCTTTTCAGCAACTCTATTTTGTGTTACTTTTCAAGGATTATGTTGGGTGTATTTAGTACTAGTATTTTAAAAATGAATTAATTTTTTAGAAGATTTTAACTTTTTTGACCTTTAATTATAACAATTATTATAGAAAAGCTTATTAAACTAAGAAAAAAAGTTAATTTTCAGGAGTTCCTCCTACCTAGTTTCAAAAATGTTAAAAAATATCAAATATGGAAAGCAATAATTAAAACTATTAAATGATTATTTGTATCTACACATAGCATTATTGCTATTTGAAGGAATTCCAGTTATCCTAGGCAATCTGAGATTTTGTTTTTAAGCAATATCAAAATATGTACCTAGTGTTCTAATATATATATATATATATATATATATATATATATATATATATATATATATATATATATATTAAGATGTAGCACTATGAATATCAAGACTTAAAGTTTTTACTATTTTAGATTTATAAAACTGAAAACCGAATCGAACCGATTGGTTTTTTTAAAATTTTAATCTATTTAATCGATTTTTTTTTATAATTCAAGTTTTTTAATTATTTTTTTCTAATTTTCTCAATTTATTCAGTTTTTTTTGTTCACTTCTACTTGAGATATTCAGTTATTTTCTCAAGGAAAAAAAAAAGGAGGGGTTCCGCAACTCAGTAACTAAAGAAATAAATTTACCAATTTTTCCATTTCCGATCTCTGTTCAGGCCTTTGTAATAATCTAGGCTAGGCCCATTTTTGATCATAATCACAATCTTATATTATTCTTAGAAATTAGCGCTTTGGTATGGAACAATTTATGATAATATGAATTTATATTTTAAAGAGTTTTAATGATCTCAATATAATAATAAAATAACGTTTTCATTATTATGTCATTAATATATTAAAAGAATTAAAGCAATATATGGAAACGTTTTTAGATTGATTTTTATGTAATGATGTAAGAATAATTAAATTTTGTTAAAAAAAAACTCAATTAAATCCTTTTAAAAAAATAAAGACAAATCATGAAGGGATGCATAAAATAAGTGCTTGATAAACTTATTAAAAAAAAATTGTTAATCTTAATAATGATACTTCTCATATATTTTAAAGTTATTTATTTTGATGAAACTAAAATAAAAAAAAAGATGAAAAATACATATTGGGTCAAAAAACAAAGGCTAGGCTCTCCGAGGCCTAAGCTACCACAAAAGGTCACATGTGCAAACTTATCAAGTTAGGCCTTCATTTTTTTTTCTATGTCATCTACCTTTTTAAAAAGAAAATTAAGTAGTTAATGTGTTATTTGCTTGACCAGTTTTTAACCACTAGAAATGTGGTTGAAAAATATAGCTGGGATTTTTTATTTAAAAATTAATTTTCAATTTATTTTTATTTAAAAGAACCTAATAAAGATTGTTGTAACCCATTTTTGGGTCCCCACAAAATATATATGAAAAATATATATATAGCCAAAGGAGGTTAGAAAAATAACGGAGGCGCGAAGCGCTCGAGAAAATGGTCGAGAAAATCGGTCAAGGAGGTTGAAAATACAAAGATTGGATTTTTGACAAGTATATTATTGAAGGAGGAGAGCCTGTTGAGAAGGAAAATTTGGATTGGAGGAGAAAAACCCAAATTTGGATGTTTTTGGATTTAATTGGTTTTTTAAATGATTTTATAGGGGATTTGATTGCAAGAAAAATTGATTTTTAAGTCAATTTGGGCTTTAATTGGAAGAAATTTAAGTTCGGGAGCCAAAATATATTTTTTAGGAATTTATTAAGTCAAATCAGGGGCTTAATTGCATAAATATTGAAGTTTAAGGGCCAATTAGGGACTTAATTGAAGAAATCCGAAACCAGGGACCAAATTGAAGAAGGCGCGTAAGTATAGGGGCTGGAATTAATTGATTCGGGGCCTAATTGAAGAAATTGGAAGTTATTTGATCAATTAAGGGCTCAATTGCATAATTCGAGGCCAAGGACCAAAGTGAAAAACGCGGCCAAATATAGGGACGGGGTTCGACTTCGGCGAGGATGCAATTGAAAGGATAAAAGATGATTGAGGGCCGCTTTGTAAATTGCCGCGTTTTGGCGTTTTGCGGGTTTTAAATGAAACGGCGCGTTTTCTCCAAAACGACGCCGTTTCATCCGTTCAAAAAAAAAAAAAAAAAAAAAAAAAAAAGGGGCGGAACGGTGTCGTTTTGAACGACACTGTTCATCTTTCTTCTTCCCCCCGAAATGCGGACGGGGAAGAGGGAAAACGGTGCTTTTTTTTTTGAATTTTTACCGCCCCTCTCTTTCTCTCGCCCTGAGCCCACCGACCGAACACAATGGCCGACCACCCACCGCGCACCACCCGCCGAACCTCGATAGCCGCGCCCATGGCCGACCAGCATGCTTGTTACCCATGAGAGCCGAAAAGAGCCACTCACTTGGCTCTATAAATAACACCGACCAGTGCAAGGTGGGAAGGGGGGGGAGAGGAGAAAACGAAAAAAAGAGAGGACGAAGGGAGAGGGAAGTGACCCGAAAGAAAAAAAGGAGAGAAAACGGGAGGAAAAGGAAACGAAACAACCTCACTCTCGCCACCGGAAATGCAAGCGGCAAGACCGCCGCCGTGAGCCACCGGCCTCCGCCACGGCCTCGCCAAGACGCCGCCACCGGCTTCCTCCAGTAACCCTTCTTCTCTTTCATTTCCGCATTTTTTTCTTTCTCGCATGCGGAACGAATAGCGTTTCGCATGCGGGGGTGGGGGAAAATAATTCCCCCCACCCGTTTTGGGTTTGGGCCGGGCGGATCCCCGGCCCGGCTCGATTTCTCGGGCCGGCCCGGCCCATTTTTCTTTTTTGGGCCGAGATCGGCCCAATCCATTTTTGGGCCGAAATCGGCCCAAACACCTTTGGCCGAGTCCGGCCCAGTTGGTTGGGCCGGACCAGCCCAGCCCATTTAATATTATATATTATATATTATATATTATTTTGTTTTAGATTATTTATATATAGATATATATAAAAAAAAAAATTACGTAAATTCTTCAAAAATTATTTCAAAAAATATGTGATTTTTCTGTAATTTTATTATTGTATTTTGATCAATTTTGGTTTGTATTTTTATGTTATAGAAATACAAATTCGGTTTTAAAATACCCGGTTTTCATAAAAAAATCAAAGATTTGCAAAATAAAAATGTCTTTAGCTTTCAAAAATTTTCTAAATATTTTTAAAAAAATATTGTTGATTTTTCTGCATTTTTTTATCAAAGTGGATTAATATTTGGTTATATTTTTATACTGTAAGAATACAAACCCAGTATTAAAATACCCGATTTGCGTCAAAACATCAAAAAATACATAATTACAAAAAAAAATGTTTTGTTTTCATGCATACGGCCTAGTCTCTCCAATATATATATATAAATATCACAACATCATATTTTTCATACAACAAAGAAAATTTCAAAACGATATATGTATTAGCATGCATTTTGGCTTTAATAACCAGTTTATTCAAGCCATGAGAACTAGGCCAATATTTCAAAAATTCTAAAAAAATCTTTTTGTCTTCTTTTAGTATTTGGGATTAAGAATTTATACGTAAAATGTATTCACGATATTAAAAATATAGCTTTTTTTACATAGACATTAGAACGGTTAGGTTTTACCCGATAAGATAAGGACCTCCTTATTGAGGAGGACTTTTCTTGAACCATAGACGGACCAACATACATAGACATTAGAACGGTTAGGTTTTTACCCGATAAGATAAGGACCTCCTTATTGAGGAGGACTTTTCTTGAACCATGGACGACCCAACAACTAGGAAACACAACGAGACCTTGAATTTTATCGACAAACAAACAAAGCGGCTTACCTTAGGTAGGGCGTATTTGGGGTGCTAATACCTTCCCTTTACGCAACCAGTCCCCCGTGCCCGATCTCGAGACCGCTTAGGGTTCCTAGTGACCAAAATACTAGGTGGCGACTCCCACACCATTTTTATTGCTAAGAGACAAAGAACTCCTTGTCTCTCCATATTTACCGATATACCCCCCATCACAACACACGAGGGTGGACGATCGCCGCGACGTCGCGCACCCCGCGACAGAATGGCGACTCCACCGGGGACCTTGTGGACTAAGCTTTGTTTTTGTCCGATTTATTTGTGTTTTCATGTGTTCGTTGTTAATATGTCTTTCCTTTTGTTATCTCGTTTATATGCTTTAAATATTTCTACATATTGTTCATGCATTTGTATAGAACTGTCTCATACATCTTATAGAACTGTCACATGCATTACATATTTTGATTATTGAGGGCACACACAAACTTTAAGTTAAGTGGGGGACTAGCAGACTTACCTTACGATTGTTAGTCAAGGTTTAAGTTTGTGTAAACCCCAACTCTTCGCCGAGTGCTTAGACGGCAATAGTTGGTACATGTGCCATCTCATTGCCTACAAGCCCCCATATTGCCTCCACGAGGGCAATCACTGGGACAACAAGAGACCCTTTTAGAGACCGAATAGCCAACCTACCCTCGTCAAGCACAAAAGAATTAGAACCGGCTATAGGGTGTATGCTCCACAAAATATTTTTGCATAAGACAAAACCTAACCATAAGGCATTTGGTTTTCGGTCTTTTCAGCTCACATCATATATGCATCATGCATTGTTCTTTATCATACATTCATTTACATTTTTCCACGCACACCGGATCGTGAAACATAGGTCCCACATCCAAAGTCCACCACACCCGGTCTAGATCAAGAATGGAGAACGAAGAAAGAGCTCACTTAGAGTCACATTATCGACCGAGTTGGAGTCCGTAAAAAATGAAGTTTCTCGACTAACCAACTTACTTGAGCAGCTTCTAAGAGCTAAGAATGGGGAGGGAACATCGGCACAACAACTTGAAGGAGCGCCAGCAGCTCACATCCCTCAAGCATCTCAAAACCAGGGGGCAAACTCGGCCAATGAACAATATTTTGTGCCTATCACCCCTATCCAGCCAACTCACACTCCAATCACTGTGGATTTAACAGGCGGAAGGAACCCCGGATAATAGGTCTCCCGGTCGATGGACCGGGACAAGTTGTTTGCCTTGGAAGAAAGATTAAGGGCGGTTGAGGGTAATGACCGGTGTGACCCTATGCGAGCAATGAAGTATGTCCGGTACCAAACATCGTGGTACCAAAAGATTTTAGGATACCGAGTTTATTAAGTACACCGGTCCGGAATGCCCAAACACTCACCTTCGTTCCTACTGCAATAAAATGGCGAAGTAATCCGCGATGATAAATTGCTAATCTATTTCTTTCAAGATAGCCTAGCGGGATCCGCTTTGAGTGGTACATGAGGTTAGACGGTGTCGGGATCGGGAGCTGGAGAGACTTGGTGGAGGCTTTCCTTAAGCGGTACAAGTTTAATATGGAAATCGCTCCCGATCGAACAAGTCTAATGTCAATGGAGAAAAGGAGCCAAGAGTCGGTAAGGGCCTATGCGCAAAGGTGGAGGGATGAGGCAATGCATGTCCAACCCCCTTTGATAGAAACGAGAGATGGTGAGCTTGTTTGCTAATACCTTCAAGGCACCATATTATGAGCACCTAATGGGTAGCTCATCTCGGCATTTCTATGATGCGGTACGCATAGCCTGAAAGGATAGAGCAAGGGATTAAAGGCTGGACGTATAGCCGAGCCATTGGAGAAGAAGGGTTTTATTGGAAGAAAAATGGAAGGTCACATTTACGGCTTTGAAGGTGGGTCCAAGGGCAATATAGTGGATTCACTCAACCCACAAATACCTACCTCTCATGTTGCCCACATAAACTTTAACAAACCATTTTCCTCTAATCGAGCAAATAACCAGTCAAACAACCAAAACAACTACCAAAGACCAAATACAAGGTACATTGCGGAACAACTACCGCCATTACCCATGCCTTTGAAGGAAATGTATGCCAAACTACGAGCATTGGACAAATAGCTCCTATCCCTACATTACCACTACAACCACCATTCCCCATCCGGTATAAGCCCGAGTTGAGTTGCGAGTACCATGCTTGGTATTCCCGGACATTGTATTGAAACGTGCTACGCTTTCAAGAACATGTTGTTGAAGCTCATCAAGATAGGATGGGTGTCGTTTGAAGACACACCCAATATCAATTCAAATCCATTGCCTGGTCATGACAAAAGTAATAGGGGATAAAGGGTTGGAAAACCTTGGTCAAGAATCGTCAATAATGAAGAAGGCGAGATCGAAGGAGAAGACAAGGAAACGCAAGTGGGGAAGGAAGATGAAGCATTGCCTCGGTTGACTTTCCGAACGGGTTGACCCAAGAACTTCTCGCAGTTTTCAAAATGTAAAACAACTTTATTTGCCTTAGCATGTTTTTGTCATTTGCTTTTGTCATTGCTTTTATTTTCTCTATTTAGCAATCAGGGCTCATGTTTTCAGCCAGATTTTATGTTTGTCTTTGAGCCTACCTTTTTTTAATAAATGATGAGATTATGCACTTTTTGAACAAGTTTGAGTGGTTATATCATAAAATGGTTTAATATGAAATTTAAGAAAAGCTAACCCTAAAGTACATCCCTACCTCTCGATAGCGTAATGAATGGATAAATGATTAAGTGGTCACTTTATAATCATCTGTAATTGTCTTTATCAACCATAACAATGTGCATTTTGAAAAAAAAAATCATCATTATCCCTTCACGCACTAAAAAAGTTTATCATTGGTGAATGAATAAAAGCCCGGACTAGGATCACACCCCTACACTGGGGGCAAAACGAGTTGTTTTTTGAAAAGTTTTACGTGTTTAAAATTGGTGGGAAGCCCATAGTTTTGAAAATCAAGCTAAAGCATTTGACAAAAGCATGACAAAGAGGCAAATACAAGTCATACATTTTGAGAAAAGGACTACTTGAAGAAAGTCAAAGACTTCTTCTCCAAGAATATGATAGGCAACACGAGAGATGAATTCAACATACGACTTCAAAAGTAAAGTTCATGTTAAGAGGGAGTCTCATGAACTAGAAGAAGAGGATGGGGCCTATGTTTCAAAACCAGGTACGAATGCATGCATTGCATCTAATCATAAATCATTGCATGTATGTTTTTTGGGTCGTTACGAAGGAGATCTTAGCGCATTCCAACAAGATTATGGACGAAGAAAGAATCATTGAGTTGATTCTAGAACAACAAGAAGAGAAGATAATGGTTTTCAAACCATGCTAGCGGGAAGAACGACATCGATAGCATTCGGTAAAAAGGAATCGCCAAATGGGATTCCAAGTTGTTGAGATCGCCGAAGGGATCTCGTATTTCGATGGAGGTCGCCGAAGGGACCTTAAATTTCAGCTTTTGTATAAAAGGAATCGCCGAGATGGGATTCCAAGTTGTTTGGATAAAGGAGATCGCAAGAAGGGATCTTGTATTTCGATGAAGGTCGCCGAAGGAACTTCATGTTTTAGGCGAGGTAAAAGGAATTGCCCGATGGGATTTCAAGTTATTTGAGATCACCAAAAAGGATCTCGTACTTCGACATTCATCAAGGAAGGTCGCTAGAAGGGACCTCGTATTGAAACTATTTCTTAGAAAAGCGGGGAGTTTACTAAGAATTCTTCCGCTTGGGTAGGTCACCCATACAATGAGACCATTATTTTTCTTGGGTAGGTCACCCATACAATGAGACCATCATTTTTCTTGGGTTCGTCACCCATACAATAAGACCATCATTTTTCTTGGGTTCGTCACCCATACAATGAGACCATCATTTTTCTTGGGTAGGTCACCCATACAATGAGACCATTATTTTTCTTGGGTAGGTCACCCATACAATGAGACCATCATTTTTCTTGGGTTCGTCACCCATACAATGAGACCATCATTTTCTTGGGTTCGTCACCCATACAATGAGACCATCATTTTTTCTTGGGTAGGTCACCCATACAATGAGACCATTATTTTTCTTGGGTTAGTCACCCATACAATGAGACCATCATTTTCCTGGGTAGGTCACCCATACAATGAGACCATCATTTTTCCTGGGTAGGTCACCCATACAATGAGACCATTCTTCATCTTTTTTTTTTTACCTGGGTAGGTCACCCATAATAATGAGACCACTTTTTCCTTTTCCCATTCGGGCGGGTCACCCGTCATAATGAGACCACATACGTGTTTTTGTATTTGGTTATGGGTAAAGGAATCGCCGGATGAGATTCCAAGTTTTTGGGGTTAAAGGAGATCACCGAAGGGATCTCGAGATGACTAAATTTTGATCATAGTTTTTGGGTTAAGGAGGATTGTTGTAAGGACAAAGTTTCAGAGCAAATCGAGCTCCGACTAAATCAGTTTCGGGAGCTCAGTTTTGGGTTTATCTTTATAAAACTTACTGCGCAAAACCTCTGCTCCGTAAGCATTATAAAGAGGGGGCATCTGTTGTAACCCATTTTTGGGTCCCCACAAAATATATATGAAAAATATATATATAGCCAAAGGAGGTTAGAAAAATAACAGGAGGCGAAGCGCTCGAGAAAATGGTCGAGAAAATCGGTCAAGGAGGTTGAAAATACAAAGATTGGATTTTTGACAGTATATTATTGAAGGAGGAGAGCCCTGTTGAGAAGGAAAATTTGGATTGGAGGAGAAAAACCCAAATTTGGATGTTTTTGGATTTAATTGGTTTTTTAAATGATTTTATAGGGGATTTGATTGCAAGAAAAATTGATTTTTAAGTCAATTTGGGCTTTAATTGGAAGAAATTTAAGTTCGGAGCCAAAATATATTTTTTAGGAATTTATTAAGTCAAATCGGGGGCTTAATTGCATAAATATTGAAGTTTAAGGGCCAATTAGGGACTTAATTGAAGAAATCCGAAACCGGGGACCAAATTGAAGAAGGCGCGTAAGTATAGGGGCTGGAATTAATTGATTCGGGGGCCTAATTGAAGAAATTGGAAGTTATTTGATCAATTAAGGGCTCAATTGCATAATTCGGAGGCCAAGGACCAAAGTGAAAAACGCGGCCAAATATAGGGACGGGGTTCGAATTCGGCGGGGATGCAATTGAAAGGATAAAAGATGATTGAGGGCTGCTTTGTAAATTGCCGCGTTTTGGCGTTTTGCGGGTTTTAAATGAAACGGCGCGTTTTCTCCAAAACGACGCCGTTTCATCCGTTCAAAAAAAAAAAAAAAAAAAAAAAAAAAAAAAAAAAGGGGCGAACGGTGTCGTTTTGAACGACACTGTTCATCTTTCTTCTTCCCCCGAAACAGACAGCGGGGGAAGAGGGAAAACGGTGCTTTTTTTTTGAATTTTTACCGGCCCCCTCTCTTTCTCTCGCTTGGAGCCCACCCGACCGAACACAATGGCCGACCACCCACCGCGCACCACCCGCCCGAACCTCGATAGCCGCGCCCATGGCCGACCAGCCGGCTGTTACCCATGAGAGCCGAAAAAGAGCCACTCACTTGGCTCTATAAATAACACCGACCCAGTGCCAAGGTGGGAAGGGGGGGGAGAGGAGAAAACGAAAAAAACGAGGACGAAGGGAGAGGGAAGTGACCCGAAAGAAAAAAACGGGAGAGAAAACGGGAGGAAAAGGAAACGAAACAACCTCACTCTCTGCCACTGGAAACAGCCGCAGCACCGCCGCCCGTGAGCCACCGGCCTCCGCCACAGCCTCGCCAAGACGCCGCCACCAGCTTCCTCCAGGTAACCCTTCTTCTCTTTCATTTCCTGCATTTTTTTCTTTCTCTGCATGCAGAACGAATAGCGTTCGCATGCGGGGTGGGGGGAAAATAATTCCCCCACCCGTTTTTGGGTTGCTGGGCCAGGCGGATCCTGGCCCAGCTCTGACTTCTGGGCCGGGCCTGGCCCATTTTTCTTTTTTGGGCCGAGATCGGCCCAATCCATTTTTTGGGCCGAAATCGGCCCAAACACCTTTAGTTGAGTCCGGCCCGCCCAGTTGGTTGGGCCGGACCCATTGACCCATTTAATATTATATATTATATATTATATATTATTTTGTTTTAGATTATTTATATATAGATATATATAAAAAAAAAAATTACGTAAATTCTTCAAAAATTATTTCAAAAAATATGTGATTTTTCTGTAATTTTATTATTGTATTTTGATCAATTTTGGTTTGTATTTTTATGTTATAGAAATACAAATTCGGTTTTAAAATACCCGGTTTTCATAAAAAAATCAAAGATTTGCAAAATAAAAATGTCTTTAGCTTTCAAAAATTTTCTAAATATTTTTAAAAAAATATTGTTGATTTTTCTGCATTTTTTTATCAAAGTGGATTAATATTTGGTTATATTTTTATACTTGTAAGAATACAAACCCGGTATTAAAATACCCGATTTGCGTCAAAACATCAAAAAATACATAATTACAAAAAAAAATGTTTTGTTTTCATGCATACGGCCTAGTCTCTCCAATATATATATATAAATATCACAACATCATATTTTTCATACAACAAAGAAAATTTCAAAACGATATATGTATTAGCATGCATTTTGGCTTTAATAACCGGTTTATTCAAGCCATGAGAACTAGGCCAATATTTCAAAAATTCTAAAAAAATCTTTTTGTCTTCTTTTAGTATTTGGGATTAAGAATTTATACGTAAAATGTATTCCCGATATTAAAAATATAGCTTTTTTTACATAGACATTAGAACGGTTAGGTTTTACCCGATAAGATAAGGACCTCCTTATTGAGGAGGACTTTTCTTGAACCATAGACGGACCAACATACATAGACATTAGAACGGTTAGGTTTTTACCCGATAAGATAAGGACCTCCTTATTGAGGAGGACTTTTCTTGAACCATGGACGACCCAACAACTAGGAAACACAACGAGACCTTGAATTTTATCGACAAACAAACAAAGCGGCTTACCTTAGGTAGGGCGTATTTGGGGTGCTAATACCTTCCCTTTACGCAACCGGTCCCCGTGCCCGATCTCTGAGACCAGTTAGGGTTCCTAGTGACCAAAATACTAGGTGGCGACTCCCACACCATTTTTATTGCTAAGAGACAAAGAACTCCTTGTCTCTCCATATTTACCAGATATACCCCCCATCACAACACTCGAGGGTGGACGATCGCCGCGACGTCGCGCACCCCGCGACGAATGGCGACTCCACTGGGACCTTGTGGACTAAGCTTTGTTTTTGTCCGATTTATTTGTGTTTTCATGTGTTCGTTGTTAATATGTCTTTCCTTTTGTTATCTCGTTTATATGCTTTAAATATTTCTACATATTGTTCATGCATTTGTATAGAACTGTCTCATACATCTTATAGAACTGTCACATGCATTACATATTTTGATTATTGAGGGCACACACAAACTTTAAGTTAAGTGGGGGACTAGCGGCTTACCTTACGATTGTTAGTCAAGGTTTAAGTTTGTGTAAACCCCAACTCTTCGTGAGTGCTTAGGCGGCAATAGTTGGTACATGTGCCATCTCATTGCCTACAAGCCCCCATATTGCCTCCACGAGGGCAATCACTGGACAACAAGAGACCCTTTTAGAGACCGAATAGCCAACCTACCCTCGTCAAGCACAAAAGAATTAGAACCGGCTATAGGGTGTATGCTCCACAAAATATTTTTGCATAAGACAAAACCTAACCATAAGGCATTTGGTTTTCGGGTCTTTTCAGCTCACATCATATATGCATCATGCATTGTTCTTTATCATACATTCATTTACATTTTTCCACGCACACCGGATCGTGAAACATAGGTCCCACATCCAAAGTCCACCACACCCGGTCTAGATCAAGAATGGAGAACGAAGAAAGAGCTCACTTAGAGTCACATTATCGAGACCGAGTTGGAGTCCGTAAAAAATGAAGTTTCTCGGCTAACCAACTTACTTGAGCGGCTTCTAAGAGCTAAGAATGGGGAGGGAACATCGGCACAACAACTTGAAGGAGCGCCCGGCGGCTCACATCCCTCAAGCATCTCAAAACCGGGGGGCAAACTCGGCCAATGAACAATATTTTGTGCCTATCACCCCTATCCAGCCAACTCACACTCCAATCACTTGTGGATTTAACAGCGGAAGGAACCCCGGATAATAGGTCTCCCGGTCGATGGACCAGGACAAGTTGTTTGCCTTGGAAGAAAGATTAAGGGCGGTTGAGGGTAATGACTGGTGTGACCCTATGCGAGCAATGGAAGTATGTATGCAGTACCAAACATCGTGGTACCAAAAGATTTTAGGATACCAGAGTTTATTAAGTACACCGGTCCGGAATGCCCAAACACTCACCTTCGTTCCTACTTGCAATAAAATGGCGAAGTAATCCGCGATGATAAATTGCTAATCTATTTCTTTCAAGATAGCCTAGCAGGATCCGCTTTGAGTGGTACATGAGGTTAGACGATGTCGGGATCGGGAGCTGGAGAGACTTGGTGGAGGCTTTCCTTAAGCGGTACAAGTTTAATATGGAAATCGCTCCTGATCGAACAAGTCTAATGTCAATGGAGAAAAGGAGCCAAGAGTCGGTAAGGGCCTATGCGCAAAGGTGGAGGGATGAGGCAATGCATGTCCAACCCCCTTTGATAGAAACGAGAGATGGTGAGCTTGTTTGCTAATACCTTCAAGGCACCATATTATGAGCACCTAATGGGTAGCTCATCTCAGCATTTCTATGATGCGGTACGCATAGCTGAAAGGATAGAGCAAGGGATTAAAGCTGGACGTATAGCTGAGCCATTGGAGAAGAAGGGTTTTATTGGAAGAAAAATGGAAGGTCACATTTACGGCTTTGAAGGTGGGTCCAAGGGCAATATAGTGGATTCACTCAACCCACAAATACCTACCTCTCATGTTGCCCACATAAACTTTAACAAACCATTTTCCTCTAATCGAGCAAATAACCGGTCAAACAACCAAAACAACTACCAAAGACCAAATACAAGGTACATTGCGAGACAACTACCGCCATTACCCATGCCTTTGAAGGAAATGTATGCCAAACTACGAGCATTGGACAAATAGCTCCTATCCCTACATTACCACTACAACCACCATTCCCCATCCGGTATAAGCCCGAGTTGAGTTGCGAGTACCATCTTTGGTATTCCCGGACATTGTATTGAAACGTGCTACGCTTTCAAGAACATGTTGTTGAAGCTCATCAAGATAGGATGGGTGTCGTTTGAAGACACACCCAATATCAATTCAAATCCATTGCCTGGTCATGACAAAAGTAATAGGGGATAAAGGGTTGGAAAACCTTGGTCAAGAATCGTCAATAATGAAGAAGGCGAGATCGAAGGAGAAGACAAGGAAACGCAAGTGGGGAAGGAAGATGAAGCATTGCCTCGGTTGACTTTCCGGAACGGGTTGACCCAAGAACTTCTCGCGGTTTTCAAAATGTAAAACAACTTTATTTGCCTTAGCATGTTTTTGTCATTTGCTTTTGTCATTGCTTTTATTTTCTCTATTTAGCAATCAGGGCTCATGTTTTCAGCCAGATTTTATGTTTGTCTTTGAGCCTACCTTTTTTTAATAAATGATGAGATTATGCACTTTTTGAACAAGTTTGAGTGGTTATATCATAAAATGGTTTAATATGAAATTTAAGAAAAGCTAACCCTAAAGTACATCCCTACCTCCGATAGCGTAATGAATGGATAAATGATTAAGTGGTCACTTTATAATCATCCGTAATTGTCTTTATCAACCATAACAATGTGCATTTTGAAAAAAAAAATCATCATTATCCCTTCACGCACTAAAAAAGTTTATCATTGGTGAATGAATAAAAGCCCGAGACTAGGATCACACCCCTACACTGGGGCAAAACGAGTTGTTTTTTGAAAAGTTTTACGTGTTTAAAATTGGTGGGAAGCCCATAGTTTTGAAAATCAAGCTAAAGCATTTGACAAAAGCATGACAAAGAGGCAAATACAAGTCATACATTTTGAGAAAAGGACTACTTGAAGAAAGTCAAAGACTTCTTCTCCAAGAATATGATAGGCAACACGAGAGATGAATTCAACATACGACTTCAAAAGTAAAGTTCATGTTAAGAGGGAGTCTCATGAACTAGAAGAAGAGGATGGGGCCTATGTTTCAAAACCAGTACGAATGCATGCATTGCATCTAATCATAAATCATTGCATGTATGTTTTTTTGGGTCGTTACGAAGGAGATCTTAGCGCATTCCAACAAGATTATGGACGAAGAAAGAATCATTGAGTTGATTCTAGAACAACAAGAAGAGAAGATAATGGTTTTCAAACCATGCTAGCGGGAAGAACGACATCGATAGCATTCGGTAAAAAGGAATCGCCAAATGGGATTCCAAGTTGTTGAGATCGCCGAAGGGATCTCGTATTTCGATGGAGGTCGCCGAAAGGGACCTTAAATTTCAGCTTTTGTATAAAAGGAATCGCCGATGGGATTCCAAGTTGTTTGGATAAAGGAGATCGCAAGAAGGGATCTTGTATTTCGATGAAGGTCGCCGAAGGAACTTCATGTTTTAGGCGAGGTAAAAGGAATTGCCGATGGGATTTCAAGTTATTTGAGATCACCAAAAAGGATCTCGTACTTCGACATTCATCAAGGAAGGTCGCTAGAAGGGACCTCGTATTGAAACTATTTCTTAGAAAAGCGGGAGTTTACTAAGAATTCTTCCGCTTGGGTAGGTCACCCATACAATGAGACCATTATTTTTCTTGGGTAGGTCACCCATACAATGAGACCATCATTTTTCTTGGGTTCGTCACCCATACAATAAGACCATCATTTTTCTTGGGTTCGTCACCCATACAATGAGACCATCATTTTTCTTGGGTAGGTCACCCATACAATGAGACCATTATTTTTCTTGGGTAGGTCACCCATACAATGAGACCATCATTTTTCTTGGGTTCGTCACCCATACAATGAGACCATCATTTTCTTGGGTTCGTCACCCATACAATGAGACCATCATTTTTCTTGGGTAGGTCACCCATACAATGAGACCATTATTTTTCTTGGGTTAGTCACCCATACAATGAGACCATCATTTTCCTGGGTAGGTCACCCATACAATGAGACCATCATTTTTCCTGGGTAGGTCACCCATACAATGAGACCATTCTTCATCTTTTTTTTTACCCGGGTAGGTCACCCATAATAATGAGACCACTTTTTCCTTTTCCCATTCGGGCGGGTCACCCGTCATAATGAGACCACATACGTGTTTTTGTATTTGGTTATGGGTAAAGGAATCGCCGATGAGATTCCAAGTTTTTGGGGTTAAAGGAGATCACCGAAGGGATCTCGAGATGACTAAATTTTGATCATAGTTTTTGGGTTAAGGAGGATTGTTGTAAGGACAAAGTTTAGAGCAAATCGAGCTCCGACTAAATCGGTTTCGGGAGCTCGGTTTTGGGTTTATCTTTATAAAACTTATCACGCAAAACCTCTCGCTCCGTAAGCATTATAAAGAGGGGGCATCTGTTGTAACCCATTTTTGGGTCCCCACAAAATATATATGAAAAATATATATATAGCCAAAGGAGGTTAGAAAAATAACGGGAGGCGAGAAGCGCTCGGAAAAATGGTCGAGAAAATCGGTCAAGGAGGTTGAAAATACAAAGATTGGATTTTTGACGGTATATTATTGAAGGAGGAGAGCCTGTTGAGAAGGAAAATTTGGATTGGAGGAGAAAAACCCAAATTTGGATGTTTTTGGATTTAATTGGTTTTTTAAATGATTTTATAGGGGATTTGATTGCAAGAAAAATTGATTTTTAAGTCAATTTGGGCTTTAATTGGAAGAAATTTAAGTTCGGAGCCAAAATATATTTTTTAGGAATTTATTAAGTCAAATCGGGGCTTAATTGCATAAATATTGAAGTTTAAGGGCCAATTAGGGACTTAATTGAAGAAATCCGAAACCAGGGACCAAATTGAAGAAGGCGCGTAAGTATAGGGGCTGGAATTAATTGATTCAGGGGCCTAATTGAAGAAATTGGAAGTTATTTGATCAATTAAGGGCTCAATTGCATAATTCGAGGCCAAGGACCAAAGTGAAAAACGCGGCCAAATATAGGGACGGGGTTCGAATTCGGCGGGATGCAATTGAAAGGATAAAAGATGATTGAGGGCCGCTTTGTAAATTGCCGCGTTTTGGCGTTTTGCGGGTTTTAAATGAAACGGCGCGTTTTCTCCAAAACGACGCCGTTTCATCCGTTCAAAAAAAAAAAAAAAAAAAAAAAAAAAAAGGCGGAACGGTGTCGTTTTGAACGACACTGTTCATCTTTCTTCTTCCCCGAAACGACGGCGGGGAAGAGGGAAAACGGTGCTTTTTTTTTGAATTTTTACCTCGGCCCCTCTCTTTCTCTCGCCCTGAGCCCACCGACCGAACACAATGGCCGACCACCCACCGCGCACCACCCGCCGAACCTCGATAGCCGCGCCCATGGCCGACCCAGCCGGCTGTTACCCATGAGAGCCGAAAAAGAGCCACTCACTTGGCTCTATAAATAACACCGACCCAGCTGCAAGGTGGGAAGGGGGGGGGGAGAGGAGAAAACGAAAAAAACAGAGGACGAAGGGAGAGGGAAGTGACCCGAAAGAAAAAAAAGGAGAGAAAACGGGAGGAAAAGGAAACGAAACAACCTCACTCTCGCCCTTTGGAAACAGCCGCAAGGCACCGCCGCCGTGAGCCACCGGCCTCCGCCACGCCTCGCCAAGACGCCGCCACCGGCTTCCTCCGGGTAACCCTTCTTCTCTTTCATTTCCTGCATTTTTTTCTTTCTCGCATGCGGGAACGAATAGCGTTACGCATGCGGGGGTGGGGGAAAATAATTCCCCCACCCGTTTTTGGGTTCTTGGGCCGGGCGGATCCCGGGCCCAGCTCGACTTCCCGGCCGGGCTCGGCCCATTTTTTCTTTTTGGCCGAGATCGGCCCAATCCATTTTTGGGCCGAAATCGGCCCAAACACCTTTAATGGCCGAGTCCGGCCCGGCCCGGTTAGTTGGGCCGGACCGGCCAACCCATTTAATATTATATATTATATATTATATATTATTTTGTTTTAGATTATTTATATATAGATATATATAAAAAAAAAAATTACGTAAATTCTTCAAAAATTATTTCAAAAAATATGTGATTTTTCTGTAATTTTATTATTGTATTTTGATCAATTTTGGTTTGTATTTTTATGTTATAGAAATACAAATTCGGTTTTAAAATACCCGGTTTTCATAAAAAAATCAAAGATTTGCAAAATAAAAATGTCTTTAGCTTTCAAAAATTTTCTAAATATTTTTAAAAAAATATTGTTGATTTTTCTGCATTTTTTTATCAAAGTGGATTAATATTTGGTTATATTTTTATATCTTGTAAGAATACAAACCCGGTATTAAAATACCCGATTTGCGTCAAAACATCAAAAAATACATAATTACAAAAAAAAATGTTTTGTTTTCATGCATACGGCCTAGTCTCTCCAATATATATATATAAATATCACAACATCATATTTTTCATACAACAAAGAAAATTTCAAAACGATATATGTATTAGCATGCATTTTGGCTTTAATAACCAGTTTATTCAAGCCATGAGAACTAGGCCAATATTTCAAAAATTCTAAAAAAATCTTTTTGTCTTCTTTTAGTATTTGGGATTAAGAATTTATACGTAAAATGTATTCCGATATTAAAAATATAGCTTTTTTTACATAGACATTAGAACGGTTAGGTTTTACCCGATAAGATAAGGACCTCCTTATTGAGGAGGACTTTTCTTGAACCATAGACGGACCAACATACATAGACATTAGAACGGTTAGGTTTTTACCCGATAAGATAAGGACCTCCTTATTGAGGAGGACTTTTCTTGAACCATGGACGACCCAACAACTAGGAAACACAACGAGACCTTGAATTTTATCGGACAAACAAACAAAGCGGCTTACCTTAGGTAGGGCGTATTTGGGGTGCTAATACCTTCCCTTTACGCAACCGGTCCCCGTGCCCGATCTCGAGACCAGTTAGGGTTCCTAGTGACCAAAATACTAGGTGGCGACTCCCACACCATTTTTATTGCTAAGAGACAAAGAACTCCTTGTCTCTCCATATTTACCAGATATACCCCCCATCACAACACCTGAGGGTGGACGATCGCCGCGACGTCGCGCACCCCGCGACAAAGATATTTGTAATGTCAATAAATTATTCTATCAACTCAAAATATCCCTAAATTGGTCCAAAAATACAAAATCAAAAAGGAAAAAAAAATATCTTAACCTCAATTTTTTTTTGAAGTAAAATAAAGACCTAAAAACACCTCAATAGAACTTTCATCATCAATATAACATGTTACACCAAGATTGATTTTTTGTATTGCTAGAATATAGTCAATTAATGATATTCTTTTTTTATTGTCGTTTTCAAGCTAGTTTTTCTCATTTCTCTCAAAACAAGGACTAAAACTGAACAAAATAAAATTATAGACTGAAATTAAATATACAAAAATGCAAGAGATTGAAAAGAAAGAAGAAAAAAAATAGATGAACCAAAAAGAACTTTTTCCATGAAATTAAGATTGACTTTGAAGTACCCTCGTGGTTTATATTTCGTTCCCTTTCTTTTAAATTTGTCTTTTCACCACAATTTCAAATTATGCATCATTAGATTCGATTATATAAGGATGCAGTTGAAAAATAAAGGTTTGGGAATGATATTAAAAGAAAACAGTAAATTCACAGTGAATTATGCTTGAGTGAACAATGAATGAATAGTGAAAAACACTATTTCAAAATGCAAGGTTGTTCTAGCTTTTTTGCATAATGTAGAATTAAGTATACTTAATTTATCACGTCATTTATAAAGAAATAACTTAGTGATTCTCATTTGATAATGTAGCAAGTATTATATATATATATATATATATATATATATATATATATATATTAGCTTAATCTATATATATTGGTAACATGGTAGACTGAATTTATCTAGCTATTTCTCTTCTTACCCCTTTTTTATTTTTAATGTTACCACAGCTAGATTCCAGTAGTTTTTTCTTACAAAAAGTAAAATTAATATTTCCTTCAACTGCTAGCAATGTTATGCATCCATGATGCTTGCAGATTTACGAATAGATTCAAAATTTCCCAAAGCATGATTAATTTGTCACTTCTTTATTTTTAGCAAAATAATTAATAAATTAACACAATAAACGCAATTTTCTTGGGATTAGCCAGACGATGGCCTTGGCAATTCATGCCCTGATCGCTTCCTCAAGTCTCCTAAGCATCAATATCATGTCTCAATTTAGCAGAGCTTGGACATTTTTGCTTACACACACAGTTTTGTTTCTAATTTTTTCCATCACTATTTTGAGGCATAACAAATATGTCCATATATATAGTCTGTATTGAGGGATACACTCCATGACACTCCCTAATAGGATTGATTGGTTTCCTTTTCTAAATGTATACATCTTATTTAGCTCCTAGAATCACTCCACAGCGTTTATTACAAGGCAATGCTATGAAATGAAGAATCAAGCTTTTGTGTCTTTCAGGACCTTCAAACGAGGAGGCTGATTGCAAGATGTGGTTTATCAATGCTCTGTCATTGTCGGTACGTTCTAGTGTTGCTCATTCAGCTTCAATCACTAAGGACGCCCACCTTATGCCATCAGCGTTTATGCCATGTTTCCTTTTCTCATCTCAAACAAATTCCAAAACAATGTTACTTTTCAAAATTCTATCTGCGATGTGTGCCACAAATCTAAACAGACTCGTCTACCTTTTCTTACTAGTTCTAATAAAAGTTCGAGATGTTTCTCTTTAATTCGTTGCCAACCCCATCCTCTAATCTTCTAGTAGATTACTTTATTTGATAATCACTTAAACCATATTTGAGCTATTTTGTCCAAGTCCTGACCAGTCAGTTCATGTAGGATCCCCGCCAACCTCACCTTGTTGCTGCCATGCATGTCCTTCTACATTATATCAAGTCATCTCCTGGCCAAGGTTTGTTCATTCCTAGTTCCAGCACATTGCAATTGACATCGGACGGAATGTGATTCTGATTGAGCTAGTTGTCCTACCACTTGTCGTTCCACCTCTAGCTACATCGTGTTTCTTGGCAACTCTCTCATCTTCTGGAAATCCAAGAAACAAGTAAATGTTTCTTGTTCTTCAACTGAAGCTGAATATAGAGGTATGACCTCTACCACTCGTGAACTAATTTGGCTTTGTAGTCTCCTTCGAGACTTACATATTGACTATTCTTCTCTAACCTATCTCTACATTGCAACAACCAAGTAATTCTTCATATTGCTGCTAATCTTGTTTTTCATGAACGAACAAAACACATTAAAATTGATTGTCATTTTATTCAGAAACACGTTAATTCAGGATTATCATTATTTCTCATGTTTCTTCTCCGAACTAAATAGCTGACATTTTTACAACACTGTTGTGTTGTGACCATTTCATATGTCTTCTCTATTAGTTGGGCATTTCAAGTCTTCATTCTTCAACTTAAAGGGGACCATTGAGAGATGCACTCCATGACACTCAACTTCCTAATAGGATTGATTGGTTTCCTTTTCTAAATGTATGCATCTTATTTAGCTTCTAGAATCACAATAGGATATTCATTGTATTTAATATTGTACAACCTAGGCAATGCTATAGAATGAACAATCAAGCTTTTGCTTCCTATCTTAAAGTTTTCTCGGTCTCAACCAATGGCGGAGCCAGAGTTTTTTCAATGAGGGGGAAAATTATTAACAAATACTATATTATATAGATATGCATTAGAAATCAATTCAAAACATATATACTAATTCATATAAAGTAAAATTAATTTAAAAATACTTTTAAACTGAAAAAAATTATATTATAATTGTTCTTTTTGAGTTTTCATATTTTGAAACCGCTTCATAATAGCTTCATTATCAATCTTATCGAAGATATCTTTCTCAATGTATACAACCAAACCATCATTCATCCACTTATTTCCCATCCTATTCCGCAATCTACTCTTGACAATATGCATAGCAGAAAAAACTCTCTCCACTGTAGCAGTTGCAACTGGTAGAAGTAATGACAATTTGATAAGCATACATACTAATGGAAATATCAAATTCTTCTTTGTTTTTATCATTTTCTCTGTAAGACTAGCAGTACCTTCAATACCAGAGAACTCATCATCACTATGTAGATCAATAATATACGTATCAAGTTGGTCACCAAGTACCATAAGGTCCACTATAGAGAATTCACTGGGATAAAAAAGAGCAAGGCGAATAAGCTTTTCTTTGTTGAAAGCGAGAGAAAGAGTCACTTGGGTTTAAACATGCCACACAAAGAAGTAACTCGTACTCATCTCGGTAGAAACGATCATCCAACTCAGTAAGTTGCATGTCAATGATATTGTTAAACAATTCATAACAGAAATGGTGTAGGTTTGTAATCCCTTGAGATTTTTGCCTTGAACGCCCACGAAGCTTGTACTCATCATCCATCTTTAAAATATCAATATCATGTTTGATGCAAAAATATGACACTTCTTCCAGTAAAGATTCCCAATCATTCTCTCTCATCATTTTGAATCGTTCCTTTGATGTTTTCAATAAACTCATAGCATTTTCTATGTCTTGATCTTTTCTTTGTAATGCTTGTGAGAACTCATTAGTAACTGCTAGTGTCCTTCTCAAACAATGAAGCATGAATACAAAATTAAATGATTCCATAATATCTATTAAAACGACTGCTTCTGTTCTCTGTTCTGAGTTCATCCCATCCTCCCTTATAATCTCAAGCACATCAAGAACTGATGAAAACATTGCAAGTAGACGAATAATTGTAACATAGTGGGAGCCCCAACGGGTATCACCATACCTTCTAAGAGAAGTTTCTTGATTCAAGCCTTGTCCACTAGAAATTTCTCCATTTTCAAGTCCTTCAATAATTCTAGCATATTGTTTTTCTCTAATCACCTCCATCCTTTTGTATGATGCTCCAACTATGTTTATATTGCTAGAAATAAAATTAAAGACATCTCCAACTTCATTATGCTTCTTTGTAACACCACAAGAGTCAATTGAAGTCTCTGGAGCAAAACAATGTACATAATATACACTTGGATTGCTATTTAGAATAAGTGCTTTCAAGCCATTGAATTCACCTCGCATGTTACTAGCTCCATCATATCCCCGACCACGCAATCTTGATATTCTTAGCCCATCTTTAGAAAACAAAGCTTCAATAGCTGCCTTGAGTGAACTAGCTGTTGTATCTCGCATATGTTAAATGCCAAGAAAACGTTCAATTCTATGTCCATTGTTGTCTACATATCGTAGAACAACAATCATTTGTTCCTTGATTGATATGTCACGTGACTCATCAATTAAAATTGAAAATAATGAGTCACCTAGATCTTTGATAATCACATTTGTAATCTCCTCTGCGACTCTTGAGTAATGTCTTTTTGAATATCCGAAGAAGTCAATTTGTTATGTTTAGGAGCTTCATTGAAAGTAACTCTTTTAATAGCTTCATTATTTCTGGAAAGAAAATGCAAGAGCTCTAAATAATTTCCTTGGTTGCTTGAACATTCACATTCATCATGGCCACAAAATGAAAGTCCTTGGTGCAACAAAAAATGAGCACACTCTATTGAAGCATTCAATCGAGTTCGATAATCACTTTGACTCTTTACTTAATGCTGCTCGAGATAAGAAAGTCATGATACTTTGTTTTTCATTCATCAAATTCTCACATTTTATCCGATTTGCCGATTGTGACTACTATTAGACTTTCCAATATAAAGATCAAATCTTTCCCCCTTTTTTTTTTCAATTTGAAAACCCATCACCCACAAACGAATCAACACCGCCTTTTAACTTGAAGAGATAACAATACAAGCAAAAGGCAGCATCTTTGGCTATGTTGTACTCTAACCATGTTGGGTATGCACCAAACCAAGCCGGATTAAAGCGTCGTAGTGTTGATATATTCCCAAATTGTTTTTGAGGAAAATCATAGTGTGAAGGTTGACAAGGACCTTTTTGTAGATAAACTCTTCAGATTGCATCCCTATCATTTATATGGTATTCGTAAATTGGTCTTCTTAAGCCAGGGTCAGCAAGGAGAGTGTCGGGGTTGATTTCAATATGACTTTCTTTGATTGACTCTTCATCCTCAAGGGATTTACGCTTGAAATACTTGTCTAGTGACATGTTAATTTAATATGAGCCTGCTGGATTTTTTTATCATCATTAGTGTCTACATAATAATTAACACAACTACACAATAATTCACTATTAAATAAAAATCAGTTGAGTTACACAATAATTCTAAATCTTCCATATGAAATTCATAGCAAAATACACATCAATTCATCGAAATCAAAACCTATTTCAATTTATATCTATATGAATATAATAAGTATGTTGATTAAATTATACTTAATCATTTCTAGATATTTAATTGAGGAGCAATGCCTAGTATATGTGTAAGAGGAACAATTCTTGAAAAGCATGCTTTCTACTTAATATTTTACTTACAAACAAGTCATGTGAAAATATTAAATTTCAATAAACTAATCTGCCAATGCAAGAGATGTCAAGAATAATGGTTTTGCATGAATATTAATTTATTCCTTTATAATAATAAAAGAAACATTTAATTGATTAAATTAGTAGATTTAAACATTTATTTTGAACATATTTGAACATATTCATATCAAAACCCTTAAATTATCATAAACCCTAATATTTTTAATAACTAATTATAAAATAATAAAATTAAAATTAAACAATGAAATAAATAGAAAAAATAAAGAAAATTTACCTAAAATATAAAGCAAAAGACAAAAAAGATTAATTGCTTAACTATACTTGATGAGAAATTTGCATACGAGAGAGGCAGAGAACAACAGCTCATGAGAAGAACAAAGCGGCACAGCAGCTCATGGAAAGAACAAAGCGGCAAAGGCAGGGAACAAAAAATACTCTTTGTTAGTAAGGGGATTCCATATTTTTAAGTCGGTACCATTGATTTGATATAGAAACAAAAGGGAAAAAGGGAAAATTTTGTGGAATGAGTTGTGTATATATATTATATTATATTATATTAATATATAAGTCAACAATTATAAACAATAACAACTTTCCTTTTTCCTTCCCTGCAGTAACAATTCCCTAAACTAATATATTAATATTTTAATTAAAAAAAAAGTTAAGGGGGTAATTGCCCCCTTTTGTCCCTCTGTGGCTCCGCCACTAGTCTCAACTGTAATACAAGTTTATTGAATTATTATTTGGTTAAAAGTAAAGATTTAACATGTTTTTAGAAAAATTAATAGAAATCTAAAACGTGTGGGATTTCTACTGTACATGAATACACTGTGGACTGAGAGACAAGTCACTGTGGACTTACTGTACATGCATGCACTATGGATCAAGAGACAATTAACTGTGGACTTGCATAGTTGTTTTGCTTTATATTAAAACGTATGGGGATTTTCTATTATACATGCATTGTGGATCAAGATACAATTAATTGTGGACGATACTGAAGCACTCGAGGGGGCGTTCCTTGCCTATGTTTTTAGTCAAGAATTGCAGTTAGGAGCGTGGCTCATTTGACTTTTGCCATTAAGATGAGAGTAATGCAACTAAAAAGGTGACATTAGAGCCGCTGGGTCTGGCTTTGGTATCCGGACCCAACGCCATTAGGTCTGGTTGATAAGCCAGACCCAAAACACTTCCAAAAGAAAAATATAATAAAAATATAATAATTATTATCATTAGTATTATTGTTGATAATTTTTTCAAAAAAAAATTATTACTGTAGAAATTTTGTCAGACAAGTTTTATATTATTATTAATATGATAAATATTATTATTTGTATTCTAAATATTATTATCTTTATTGTAATTCAAAGTATTAATATTAAGAATAGAAGAAAATTAAAAAATATATAATAACAATTTTATCATTATTATTATGGTTAATAATAATTTTTTAAAGAAATTCTTATTGTAGAAACTTTGGTCATGCAAGTTTAATACTATTATTAATATGAAAAATATGATTATTTGTATTCCAAATATTGTAATCTTTATTGTAATTAAAAGTATTAATTAATTATAGTTCATTAGATCAGTCTGTCGACATCTGGCATTTGGACTACCAAGCTAGGGCATTGGGGTCAGCCACGTGCCCCTGGCCGCGGCTCTAGGCAGCAGACACCTAGTATGATGGTTGGCTGAGGCCACAACATGCAGATACCTGGCGCAAGATGTGACTGGCCTTGGGCACTAGGGACGGACCCGCGCGTTTGGCTACAGCCCAAGGGCGAGCGGGTCTGCAGAGCCGCAATCCTAGGGTCTGCATTCTCACGCGCATGGCCTACAAACCCGCGCGCTGGGTGCAGACTCAGCCAAGGTCTGCTCTGACTCGCGCTGGCTTTTGTAGGCCGCCCTTGGGTTTAGGGCATGATCGGTAGAACTTGCAGAGAATAAAAATGAAAAGAAATATAATAAAAATTATCATTATTATTATTGTTAATAATTTTTTCAAAAAAAATTATTACTGTAAAAACTTTGGCCAGACAAGTTTAATATTATTATTAATCAGTGTTTTTAAACTTGGCCCGGTGGCCGACTTGGCTCAAGGCGGTCATGGGCTTTGACCGGGTCACCCGAGTCAACCCCATTTTTTTTATAACTCAAAACGACGTTGTTTTGATAAAAAAATAAAAAAATAGTCAACGAGTTGCAACCGGGTTTTCGACCGGGTCAACCCGTTAGGTCAGCCGGGTCGACTAGGTTTTTAACTACCCCTATTTTTTCATAAACCCGGCCCGGTTCCAACCCTAGTCACCGTCGACTTGCTGGGCCGGGCCAGGTTTTAAAACTATGTTATTAATATGATAAATATTTTTATTTGTATTCTAAATATTGTAATCTTTATTGTAATTAAAAGTATTAATATTAAGAATATTATTATTGTGATATAAATATTATGATTTTTTTATATAATTATTTATATTATGAATATTAAAAATACCATTATTTTTATTATAATTAAAAGTATTAATGTTAAAAATAGTGTTATTTGTGTTATAAATATTATTATTCTTACTATAATTAAAATTATTAATATAAAAAATAGTATTATTCGTGTTATAAATATTATTATTTTTACTATAATTAATAGGATTAATATTAAAAGTAGTATTATTTTTGTTATAAATATTGTAGAGCAAGGGAGCGTTCCTCTGCTGTGTTTTTTGTCAGGAATTGCGGCTGGGGGCATTGCCTCCTCTACCAAAAGATATTGGGTTTGGCTTAGGATCTGCAGAACCACACTCCAGGTGTAGACCCACACACCTGGGTGTGCCTAGGTCTGCTGACCCCCATATAGGGTTGCGTCATGACCTAATGCTCTAGGTCCACGGCAGGACTCAAGGCTAATGGATCCTACGTCACGACCCAAGAGAATTGGGTCTGGTGTCGGGACCCAATGCTAATGGGTCTCGACGCCAAATCCAATTCTGTTAGGACCTAATTCTCTTGGATCTGGCAGCAGGATTCAAGGCTAATGAGTCCCACGTCCGGACCCAAGAGAATTAGGTCTTAAGTTTCTAAATATTATTATTTTATTACTTAGAATTAGAATTAAAATAATAATATTTATATCACAAATAATAATATTTTTGATATGAATACTTTGAATTATAAAAAATATATATATATTTATAATACAAATAATTATATTAACAAACCCAATAATATTTATAACACAAATTTAATATTTTTATATTAATAATTAGAATTAGAATTAGAATTAAAATAATATATTTATAACACAAATAATAATTTTCTTGATATGAATACTTTGAATTATAAGAAAAATAATAATATTTATAACACAAATAATTAATTTTTTATATGAATACTTTGACTTATATTTTTAAATCTTAAAAAAAATGATGGTTTTTCTTCAATAGTAATAATAGTATTTTTAAAATTTATTGATGATGATCATAATTTTTCCAAATTTATTAATTATTTAATTAATAATATTAATTATAATAAAAATAATAATATTTTTAATTATAATAAAAACAAAATAATATTTATAAGACAAATGATAATACTTTTAATATTAATACTATTAATTATAATAAAAAAATAATATTTATAACACCAATAATATTATTCTTAATATTAATACTTTCAATTAGAATAAAAATAATAATATTTATAAGACAAATAATATTATTTTTAAAATAAATGATGGGTCTTGACGCAGAACCCAAGAGCATTGGGTCCTGAGGTAGGACCCAAGCCTATTGGCTCTAGACCCAAGACCTAAGATCTAAGATCTAAGAGACTTAGCTCATGACGCATGACCCAAGCAAAATGGGTCCTGAAGCCGGTCCCAATAAAATTGGGTCCTAACACAAGACCCAATGCCAATTGGTTCTGCGTCTAGAACACCCAAGAGAATTATAATAAAAATAATAATATTTATACCACAAATAATAATATTTTTTATTAATACTTTGAATTATAATAAAAATAATAATATTTATAACACAAATAATTATATTTAGAAACCCAAGAATATTTATAACACAAATAATAATATTTTATAGATAAATATTTAGAATTATAATGAAAATAATAATATTTATAACACAAATAATAATATTTTTTATATTAATACTTCGAATTATAATAAAAATAATAATATTTATAAAACAAATAATAATATTTTTGATATGAATACTTTAAATTATAAGAAAAATAATAATATTTATAACACAAATAACTCTTGAAATTTTTTTTCTTTTCTCTTATTGATTTCTTTTCATACTGTAAAGAGGAAATAATAATATTAATTTTTTTCTTTTCTCATTGTTTATTTGAATACTTTTTTATATATTTTTGATATTTCTCTTATTGAATTTTCTTATTAAAGCATGTTTGTTTTTGCGTTTCAAAAATGCGTAGAAATGTTTTTGAATTTTTTTATTGTTTTCTTTACTTCAAATTAATATTTTTGATGTTTTTGTATTTTTTAAAAAAAGATATTGAGATTGGATTTGACTGGGCTGCCAGACCCAAGAAGAAATTTTTGTATTTTCAAGTTAGGTCCTGCCGAAAGACCTAAAATAAGTTTAGGTTCTGTTGCGGCTGAACCCATCAGCCTTGCAGGACCCATCAGCGTTGGGTCTTGCCCCTAGTAGGATCCAATGCTTTCTTGCTCCTAGAACCAGCTAGCTTACAGGGAACCGGGAATGCGTGAAAGTGACACTCCAATAGGTATTTCAATAGTGTTGGGTATTGCTGCCCAACATGACTCAAAATTAAAAAAAAAATTAATTTTTTTTAACTTCACATTAATATTCTTTTGATATTTTGATATTATTTTTTTAAAAAAATTATAATGAGATTGAGTCTGATTATGTAGCCAGATCCATGGCTGCGTTGGGCCTTGCCTACAAGCGTTGGGTGAGTCTATTACATTCCAAATCTGGGTCTACAATTGACTCGGAGTAAATCAATCGTTCGTCGGGTCAACCCATAACTCGAGTGATCCGGAAAAAATCCAGAAGGGATTCTTTTTTTTTTCTTCTCAAATGTGTTTTTTTTCCTACCCTAAAATGACATGACGAGTTAAAAAAGCAAAAACTAAAAAAATAGACAAAACCTTATCTATTTTATTTTGTTTAAAAACTTTTTTAGAAAAATATTGATTATTGACCCCTTGACGAAGCGCGAGTCATAGCTAGTGCAATATTTATATGATGTAGGTTCATTTGCACTCCACTGACTAACTTTTAAAGTTCTTTGTGACTTGTTATTTCTTCAATTAATTTTTTTTTCTTTTTTTGTTTTCACTTAAGTGGCTAATATATGTGATATGTCCCCTATTTGTTTTTTTTTTTTTAATTTTTTTGCAATTACGTTCTAATCATGTAATTCCAAGTAATTGAGTGTGATGATTCAGATCAATTTCTCTAAAAAAGCATCTCATGCTCTAACAAAGATCTTCTCAACATGAAAACACACCATTTTTTGCGTACATTTATGATAAGAGTTTCGTTTTGCGATGTTGATGGGGTTATTTATGGATGAGAAAACTACAAGAATATTAAAGGACTTGACTCAGTCACTAAAAAAATTAAAAATTTAGGGGCTTAATTATATAAAAAAAAGACGATGTAACCCAGAAAACCACAAGTTACTAAGATCCCAAAATTTGAAACTCTGTCACTGGATTGCAAAAGGCAAAACCACATTATTATTATTATTATTATTATTATTTGGAATAGAATGAATAAAATGATGCACGATCATTGAAATTGAAAGTTACATATGACACAAATGGTCGATCCCTCTCAGATTTAGACAAGCATGTCTCCCTGAGTGCCCAAGGTAGCTTCCTTTGTCTCAATCAGCCGAAAGCTTGCTCTTCGAAAGAAACATATTAAGACTTAAGTGCGTTGTATCCCACCTGGATATGGTTTACAAAGGAAAATGGAGAGGGAGCATTTATATTAGTAGGATAATTCACAAACGGGAATAATTTTAATCATTGTTTAATCATTTTAAATTGACTGAATGGTTAAAGTTTTGCTAAAATTAGACACGTATATATTTAAAAAAAAACGTTTGATTCCCTGTCCTGACGTGTGCAAATTAACAAGTTCACTTTTGGGCAATACAAATGGATTTTGCTTCTGAAATCTACCCGGTATAGATTGCACTAGCCATTTAATCCGTGATCCAGCGGCTCTTTTTTTATATATATATATATATAAAAATAAATATGCACATTTTTTATGTATCTTTTACAAATAAATTATATAAAAATAAAAAAAATTATGTAAATATCTAATTAAATAAATTAATAAATAATTGTCTAAATAAATGAAAAAATGTCATTAATGATAACTAAAGTAAAAAATTAAAAACAAATTTAAAAATAGATGTAGATATCAAGATATTTGATCCTGTAACATAAGATATTTATCCGGTTGTATTTAATAAATTTTTTTATTAAAATTAATTTTGTATTCAATCAAACGATAGTAGAAATAGACAAACACATGAAACTAATTGAATAAAACAAAAATGAAAAAAATATCATGCAAGACTGCATACATTAGAAATATTTTTTATTTTTTTTATTTTTAAAAATAAAGTTCTTCTTTATAAAACAAAAATATATATACATATATATGAATCATAATAATATGTTCCAAATTTAAACACATAAACAATTAAAAAACCCTCTATAAAATAGCGTAAATAATAAAATAAATAAAGCATAGAAAAGGGGTATTAATTAAAATATAAATTAAAAAATATTTAAATAAAACACATTAAAAAAGTATCAATTAAAATAAAAAAATTAGAATAGAAAATAAGAAAAAGTAGTGATAATCTTGATGTCGCAAGCACATTTAAAGAAAATAAGAAAAACAAACGACATGGGTTATAGGCTTGACCAGGTTTAAAAAGTTAGTTCTATTTTATTAGACAATAAGAAGATAAGCAACAATAGTAAATTGATAACTTTTTTTTAATAAAAAACAAGATCATGATAACTTGAAAAAAAAAAACTTGAAACTATATATAAAATTGGATAAAAAAAAGGAAAAAAAAAGGTTGAGTCAACCAGAGTTAGTGTAATAGACAAACAATTTGGTTAATAAAAAATGAGCCAACCCAAATTAACTTGCAAAACTCTTAGCTTAGGTCATGAGACTAGGATAACTCGTTAGAAAAAAATTTAAGGAAAACCATAAAGTCAATCTCTTTTTTTTTGAAAAAAAAATAATGTTGAACAATGAAATCCAAAAAGAAAATGAGCTAAAAAAAAGTATGTCAGCCTGCATTAACTTTTTAAAACCATGACCTAGGTCATTATACCAAAAACTATGAATCTCAATCCCCAATAAATCAAACGCTGAAAGATGAAACCTCAATTACACAAAAGGATCTAATATATATATAATTAAAAGAATGAGATGGCAAAAAAATCTTTTTTTTATTGGAGGGTTAAATTGAAAAGATAAAAAGCTTTAACAAAATGAAAAAAAAAACAAAAGAATGAGGAACAAATTAAAAAAAATACACCATAAACTTTGATTGAAGGATGAGATTGAAAATCAATAAAATTTTAATAAAAGGACCAAGGATATAAATTAAAAATCAAAAGAATAAGGAGCGAATTGGATAAAATAATATACTACAAATTATAATTGAAGTACTATATTGAAGAAAAAAAATAAAACTTTCATAAAATGACTAAAAAAAGATTAGAAATGAAAAGAATAAGGATTAAAATTGAAATATCAAAAACAAAGTGGACAAACATGAACTTATAGGGGAAGAGAGAGAAAAGAAGCAAAAAAAATGGTCGCAAGTGATGAATCACCAATCCTCCATCGACACATGTTGCACCATGAGGAAAAGGATGCAGAGACTCTTCCAACGACACGGTGGAATGTAGGTTTGGCCATCGGGAGGTGTCACACGTACCCCTCAACTAGTATTGGCGCTTTTCAGGCACTAGAGCATGAATAACATGCGCCAACATTATTTTGAATTTTAAAATTAGTTATTCATCATAAAAAGATTAAAATACCCTCTATGAATATGAAATTAACAAAAAAGCATTTTAGAAAAGATGAAAATTCTCTTGTATGTATGCCTTATTGTTTTCTTATTTGTAGGGCAAAAACTTCTTTTAGCTAATTACAAAAAAATAAAAAGATAGAAATATCCTTAATCTACATTTATGATATTTTTGTCTTTAATGATAAATAAGTTATTTTACTATTTCAAAAAAATTGAAATGATAGATGTACCTCTAAATAATTATTTAATGATTAATAGAACATAAAAAAAGATTAAATTACCCCCACATCAAAGACTTCTTTTACCATTAAAAGTAAATAGTGATTTGTGATTCTATACATAATGATTTTACTATGCCTATTAGATTTTTATATAAATACAATAATAGTAATGCATCTAAAGAATTGGTTAGATGGTTATATAAATATAATAATAGTAATGCATTATTTAAGGGGGTGTGTTAAAGAATAATATAAATCATATCTTGGAAACTTACCTAAAAGTTTAAGTTATTGGGTTAAATTGGTTCTTTACAACTTGAAAATATATTAAAATTATTTTTTATATATAAGGATATTAATATCTTTGAAAAATACTAAAAAAAACATCAATTTAATATTTATTTCAGGCTAAACATACTCTTGAAACATATACAAACTAATTTCTACGCACACAAATGATGTCATAGATTGAGGAAGAATCCATTAGTCCATCTTCCACACTTTGTTAGATTTTTCTTATGTGCATGATTTGATATATATATTAAAGAAAAAGGGGAAATTAAAGGCAAATGACAAAAGTTCCCAAAAGCGAGAGAAGAAACCAGCCAAATAGATTAGTTTTTCTAAAAAGATGACACAATAGAGTAGCCGTTTAAATCATATCAAACTAATTAATTCTATAGTTAATTCGATAATCTTTCGGCTATAAGAATTGTCAATCCCCTAGGATATGCTAGCATAAATCAACAAGGGGTCCAATAATATACCTTCTAGGCTAAATCAACTCTATCATCAATAATTGGCATGATTCAAGAGCTGGTGTGATCTGGTACAGTAAAATTCCAGGCAGAGAAAATTAACACCTCTTTGATTGTAAATATTAAATAAAAGAACTCTGCAATGACCCAGAAAATGAATTGGGTTTCTGTTCGTGCTACTGCTGTTATTGATCTGATTCTGATATGACTATATATAGAGGCCTATGCAGCTATAGCCCGTAGACAACCCATCACCGACTCATTTTGTTGACAAAGATAAATAATCCAAATAAACTCATTATTTTAAAATGAACAAATTCATGTGCAGATTGTGTTTTGCAAATATAGATTGTCAGTGTCCCCTCTTGTTCTTATTGGACAAGCGTGGGAGAGATGAGAGATTCTGGGCACAAGTTTTCTTTTAGAGGGCGTCGATGGTTCTTTGTCGTTCATTCAAAATTATTGTAAAAATAATATATATACAATATGATAAAATTATTGTAATGAAGCCAATGGTGTTTCAGAGTGTGTCAGATGTTATTTTTTAAAGTATTTTTATTTAAAAATACATCAAAATAATATATATATATATATATTAAAAAATTTATTTTTGATATTAGTATATCAAAACGATCCAAAAACATAAAAAAAATAATTAATTTGAAGCAAAAACAATTCAAATTTTGATGAAAATAAAGTTTAACCTCAATTTCAAATGGGGTCTAAACCTAGATAGTCTATGATTTTTAGTATTTTTTAAGAAAAATATATGACTTTCATGCAATATTTAACAACTAAATTAAATATCAATTTGAACACCTACGTAACGTTTGGTTACTTTCCCTGGACAATAAAAGATTAAGACAATGGATACAAAAGAGACAAGACAAAACAGAAGACAAAGATAGGATTGTGTTTGGTAGTGGTATATACGACATATTGATTATGTTTGTATCTTGTTTAGTTGATGGTGGATAAGAAAAAGTAAACTATGAAAAAATTATTTTACCATTAATATATATTATAATCAAATTATTTTAAAAAATAATTAGATTTTTTTTACTTTAATTTATATTGAGTTTTGAAATTAATAATTATACAATAACCTTAGTTATAAAATTCAGACTAACCCGGTAGGTCAACCCAGGACCTGGGTTGACCACAGTCTTGGATCGATTTGGGTTTAAAAAACTCGAGGAAAGATTTGTTGACCTTTAAGTCATACATTTATGTTTTTAAATATATTTTGATGATAACATTAAAATAAAAATTGAACTAATAAAATGCAGACACTTCACTATATATGCATTTAAAAGGATTGATAAAAAACCTGATAGACGGTTATAAAAATTCACCATGTTAAAACTAATAAATTAAATTGGAACTTTGTATTCGATCGTTTGGTGATATTAAATGAACCAGCCAACTGCTTATTTATCAGTGATAAACACCTGGGAATTTTCCAGGAACCGGTTGCCCGATAACTTGACCAATATGAACCGATTGACTGTTTTAACTGCTAGTGGGGCCGTAACGACTATATATCTTATCTAATTGTAAAACCAATAAGAGAATCCAAATATATATCATATACAAGCTATTTTAAGAGCAAAATAACTTCAAAATCATCAATACTTAATTATACTCATATTTGTGCAATCAAACCTTCATAATATATCACATTCTCATTCTCACTACACTTAAACAATTTGTAATCTTGTAAAAAAAGAACAAATATCTAGCATTTTGTTCTTATGGTCACTTTGTAATTTTCAGAGATTCTATGGAAAGGAACTGGTTACGCTAAATGGATGATATTATCACCCCTAAAGCATCCTATATTAGGCAGGCTACATTGCTACTTTTGTCTTAAATTGCTATAAGTTGTTGTGCTATGTTATCAATGATTTGTCTATAATATTTATGACTCAGGCGTCAATAAATATTGATGTTGATATTTTTTACTCTAACGACAATAAATACCGGAGTTGATATTTTTTACTCTAGCGTCAATAAATATCAGGATTGATACTGACTCGTGAATCTATTTACCTCAAACACTTATAAATTGAGTTTTTAAATGGTCATTGGACCCACAAGAATGATAAAAGTGGGCTTTGGATCCCTTTAAAAAGATGAGTTTTTGGTATTTTGTATGTAGGTCTAATGGGCCATTTTATTTTGGCCAAGTTCTAATAGGCTTTATAAACTTGTTATGAAGTCCATATGCAAACAAAATACTTTCTTCTATCAAAAAATGATAAAACAATAATTTTATAAAACATACTAAAACTTGCAAAAATATTTTCGAGGTCTTTTTTATGCTAAGAAATCACAAGTTAATGTAGATTCATTTTTCATGTTTTTTTAGGACTTGGCTAGATGCAAATTTTAAAAATGATTAATAAAAATGCTTTATGATATTTTTATTCTTTTATTTTTATGTTATTATTCTAACACATGCTAAAAAATAAAATCATGCATCACAAACACCTGTTTTTACTAATCTACTCACACACCCACTTTTACAATTCTTATCGAAAAAACTCACAACAAATACACACAATTAATGTACAAAAACAAATCTTAGCATCTAAATCAACCTTTAATAGTGTTGTTAAATAAGATGAGACTGCCAAAATAAAGCCAGATGATGTGGTAACAACGGGTTATCATCTTTTAGCAACATAAGTGGTCATTATGCAATCAATCAATTATTAGAACTAAATGGGTGTTTAGGAACAAAGTTAATGAACATGTGACAATAGTAAGAAACTAAACTAGACAAGTTGCTAAAGGATATAATCAAGAAGAAGGTATTTATTATAAAGAAACCTTTGTATCAGTAGCTAGATTAGAATTAATAAGGATGTTTTTAGCCTATGCTTGTCATATCAACTTGACACCTTTTCAAATGGATGTTAAAAGTGCATTTTTAAATGGTTTTATCATGAAAAAAGGGTATGTTGAGCAACCTTGAGATTTTGAAAATTTTAATTTTCCCAGCCATGTTTTTAAACTAAAAAAAACCTTGTATGATTTAAAATAAGCACCTAGGACATGGTATGATAAACTTAAGACATTTCTTATTAAAAATGGTTTCAATATGGCAAAACTAACACCACCCTTTTTACAAAAAGAAAACGTAAAGATATCTTGATTGTGTAAATTTAAGTCGAGGATATTATATTTAGTCTCACTAATTAATCTCTTTGTAAGGATTTTGGCATGCAAGATGAATTTGAAAATGAGCATGATGGAAGAGTTAAACTTTTTTCTTGGATTGCAAATCAAACAAATAAAGAATGACATCTTTATCAATTAAAGCAAGTATATTATGGATCTTTTAAAAAGATTTGGAATGGAACATCTCAAAGAAGCCACTACACCCATGGAGACATCAACAAAGCTTGATATGAAAGAAAATGGTAAGAATGTAGACATCACCAATTATTAAGGTATGATCGGTTCACTCTTATATTTAACTACAAGTAAACCAAATATTATGTTTTGTGTATGTCTATACGCATGTTTTCAAGCTTGTCCTAAAGAATCTCATGTTAGTGTTGTTAAATGTATATTTTGTTATTTGCATGATACAGTTGATTTAGAGTTGGGGTATCCAAAATAAAGCTAGTTGAGTTTGATTAACTATTTGAATGTTGATTTTACCGGATGCAAGGTTGATAGAAAAAGTAATAGTGGAACATGTCACTTTTAAAATCCTCACTGGTATCTTGGGCTAGTAAGAAACAAAAATTTATAGCCCTATCAACAACTGAAATAAAATATATTGCAGCGAGTAGTTGTTGTGCTCAAATATTATGGATGAACAAACCTTAGAAGACTATGAAATTAAGTTTATGAAATTAAGTTTGATCATGTACTCATTAAGTGTGATAGCACTAGTACAATAAGTCTTTCTAAGAATATTATATAACACTTACGTACAAAATACATAGAAATAAGATGCCATTTCCTAAGAGATCACACAATGAAAGAAGATATTGTAACTAAGTTTATGGGCATAGAACACCAATTAGAATATATTTTTACAAAGCCTTTAAGTGAAGATCACTTTTGCAAAATAAGAAGGAATTTAAGCTTTATTCATGCTAAAAATGTTTATTGTTTTGTTTTTTTAGTATACATTACTGGAAATAAGTTAGATATGTTTAAGTAATAAAATGAATACCTTTTTAGATGAAAATCTAATATATGTTCTGATGCAAAATTCATTGTCTGTCCAGGTCTAATACGAACCAGTCGACTAGTTTGTTGAAGTCAGTTCAACCAATTGACCGATTGAGCTATAGAAACAAAGGACATCTATTGGATGGATAATAACTTTTTTGGAATTGACTTCGACTCACCTTCTGAGTCTATAAATTAGACAAAAAGGTGTATTTGACTCATAAAACACTTGTGAAAGATAAAATTCAGAAAATTATGGTTTTTGTTTGCACCAGTCAACCAATTTATACAATTAGATCAATCAGCCGACTGATTGAGCTAGAGGAATGACAACTGAGGCTACTGCCTAAATTTTAAAAATTTCACCCCTTGATTTCTATGTATTTTGGACAAAATTTTTACATAAAAAGGCTTCATTTTTAATGCAAAGAAAGGATGGAAAAAGCTTTTTTTTTAAATGCTCAGTTTGGGTTTCAACCGACCGACCGGTTGAACTTAACCCAAAGTAACTAGTCGACCATGTATCTTTAATCTTCAAGAAACAACCTAGAAAATATGATAGATTTGGTGGGATTTGACCAAAATCAGAAAGCCCCCAAATATAAACCCTAAACCGAGTCTCTCTCAAATTGCCACCAAATCTATCATATTTTCTGGGTTGTTTCTCGAAGATTAAAGATACATGGCACCTAGAAAATGCCCAAGAGAGGTCAAAACAAGGAGCAAGAGAGCCAATGATCCAACTTTTTACCAAGGTGATAAGATTCAAAGATTCCTAAGCTTTTTTTCAAATAGGTCAATTGCTATAGAAAGAGGTTAAGGAAATGATTTGTGTGCCTTTGGTATTGATTCAATTTTTAAACATATGGGTTGGAGCACTTTATTTACATGAAATAAAATATCAAAGTAAAAAATTCTTAATTTAAAAATTGTCCAACTAAAGCATGTAATGATAAAATAAATTATTATCATAGTTTTGAAACCCGACCTAGAGCAAGGTCGAGGAGGGTCGATCAACCTAGGTTAACTCTAATTGTTTTTAAACTATCAAAATGACATCATTATTTTCCAAAACAAATTCCAAAAGAAATGTCAACATATTTTGGACCCAAGTTTAACCTTGGGGCACGACTCGAGCAGGGTTTTTAACTAGGTCTGACTGAGTCAATTTTATTGTTCTAGGATTAAGACAACTATAAGACTTAAGAGGGGGGGTGAATTAGGTGTGTAACTAATATTGATAAATAATGCAAATTAATTCAAATAAGCATAATAAACATAATAACCAATAATATAATTAAAGTGGTTAAAATAAATAGGTAAGGAAAAGAATTTACAAACTTGATTTTTAATGTGGTTCAGCAGGCCTCCATCCACACCTTAAGTACCAAACTCTACTTGAGTATTGTATCCTTTTACTTGTCCAAGGTATAGAGTACATTAACAACTTGATGAATCCATACCAAGATTTTTCTCTCATCTAAAGATATGCACTCTTCAAGAATTTTCTTTGGTGAATATACCTCATCAATACCAAGAGTTTTTCCCTAACTCTCAAGGTTTTACAAATGTGATTTACGTTATCATGAAATTACCCTCTTGATAGAGTGGATATTACAATTGAAAATCTAAGTATCTCTATATCTCACTAGATAACACTTATAAGATTAGAAAATGTTTAAGTGCAGTGAGAATGAGAATGTATACTCTCGTGTTAGATTGTGAAGGTTTTATTACACAAATATGAGTATAATTAAGGATTAATGATTTTGAAGTTGTTTTGCTCTTAAAATAGCTTGTATATAATATATGTTCGGATTCTCTTGCTAATTTTACAATTAGACAAGATATATATATATATATTGTAAAAAAATAGCTTTCATATTTGTTATAGCTCAATGACAGTTAAAACGGTCTACTGGTTCATATTGATCAAGCCAATTGGTCAACCAGTTCTTGTAGAATTCCTAGGTGTTTAACGCTGAGTATACATTTTTAGTATCTCTAAATCTCCAGCCATATCCTCTTGAGTGGCACACACATGTGATAAGTCATCGATGATGTGTGATTGTGTTTCTCTAATGTAATGCACATATATCTCTAGCTGTGATAAATAACTTTATATCTTAGTAGACTAAGTACTTGTTGTAGCTTCTTCAGGCGAGGAAGCAGGTGGTGGTATCTTAAACATTGTTTCAAACTCAACATCACTACCCACACACTATTCTTCTTCCTTATCATGAGCCCCGGTCTAATCTTTAGATACCTAAACACCATCTTCATTCAGCATATATTTCATCTTGCTAAGGGTTTTGTTGTTTATTTCCATTAATTGAGAATATAGTGTTCTATCCATACCTGTTAGCAATATCTCAAAGTGTTTGAAAATATAAGTTAGACACTGACCATAGGAAAGAGATTTCTGCTTTTGATTATGTGCCATGATCATATTTCTAATCATAATGTATAAAAGATTTATTTAGTGACCTCTAATTATATAATCTATCAAGAACATATCCATAAATGGAACCTCATCATAATGCTCTTTCTTTGGCAAAATGTTAAGTGTTATGATTTTATGGAAATCCTAGGTCATAAAAGCAAATCTTGGCTCTTAATTTTAGCACCTAGAGCAAAGTCATGCCTACCTGTATGCAATACAACTACTTCATCATACACAAAGCCTTATATAGTAGATATAATCTTCAATTCGAACACTCCAGGTCTTTAATTAGAAATACCTAAAATTTCAGCTAATGTATCATAATTAAATTTAATCGGTTTATCTTGCAAACTACTAATTATTCTAGGTTCCATACTAATTCTTATATTAGAAAAAAAAATCTTAATAAGTTTAGGATAGGTACCTTCTATTATGGAGGTATAGAGATTCACTTTAAATTTTTTTATACAAATATATTTATTTTTATGTTTTTATCTCTTCAAACAAATATATTTTTGTCTGCATTGTCTTCATCTCTTCAACCCCGAAACAATAATCAAATACTACTAATATATTGAGTGTTGCAATTAAGAATAATAATTAAGGAGTGTAAATCAAGATGACCTAGTTCAAGAAGTTTTTGAATTGTTTAGCAGTTTTTGAAGGGAAACATTTATATATTAAAATACATTTTCATACAAATGCTTGATTTGGGCTATTGAATCATATTTTAGGTAAAAAGTAATAATATATATTTTAGGTAAAGAACATTTTGCATTAAATTAAAGGTTGAATTTGTGAAATAAAATTTTAGATTATCGTTAAAAAATAAAATAAATGAAGGACCAGAATAAATAAATAACAACAATACCCACTATTAAAAAGATATGACAAACTTATGTTCATGAAAAATATCAGTTGTGCACATTATGTTCATGAAAAAGACCAATATTAGTGTCGATGAGTTCATACTAAAAAGAGGACTTCCATAGGGTGGTTTTGAGTTTTCATCTAGTTAGAAAAAATAGATCGGAGCTTGTGAAAGTTTTTTTATTCGATTTAGTTTCTTGTGTTTAGACAAATTGTAGAGTGTTTTTGGGTTAAAATAAGTTTCATGACATTCATAGGATGTTCTTTTAGATGCTTACAAGAAAAAACAAGTTCAAAAATAGGTTTTTAGGATCTCAAAAATCAAAAATAAATTTTTGATGGCCAAAATTCGAACTAGTTAACAACGCGTTATCTACCTAAACAGACAGATGATGCATCGCCTATTTTAGAAAAAACAATGATGTGCAATCTGTTATCCAAATTTAGAAAGAAAAAAAAGAAAGCCAAACTTGTATTTTAATCTATCTTTACTTTTTTTTAGAATATTTTTAGAATAAAACTGTCTTCAAATCAATATATTAAAATTATATTTAAACAATGATTCAATTATTCCATAACTTTCAAGAACATTAAAGCTTTTTATGGTAATATTTACAGTTACTTTATAAATTCGTATATACTAACACATAGTTTATTTGAAAATTTCCTCATTTATATTCAAGAAGAATACAATACCTATTTTGTTACTCATATATATATATATATATATATAAAAGTGTGTAAAAATGATCATTTCATGATATTTTTTTTTCCCGAGACAGATTTTCACGATTATATTATATTTTTATTTAAAAAAACAATGTTTTTTATATATATATAAAAAGAAAATGTTACTTTCAAAACATAAAAATAAATACATGAACAAGAAAATAGTGTTTTTTTATTAAAAATATTAGTTTATGTCTTTTTGATTGAAGTTATTGGAATTTTGATAAATATTTTTTTTATTTGTCATTAGTTTTTTTTCCAATAAATTATGCTGGAAATAAAAATACATGTTATTGTCCCAAGACAAGTTTTCCTATATATATTTTTCCTCTAGATTTTTATTTATTTACTCTCTTATGAATATCTATTTTAATATTTATATAATTAAATAAAAATATATTTAAAAACGTTTCTTTTACAAGATCAAATATTTTCATTTGCATCTATTTTTTGCTTTTCTAAGTATCTCTAATAAAAAAAGAATTTTAGAAGAACCAAATGGTTAATATGTCTTTTTAAATAGTATAAATATATATTTTTTCTTCTATGCACTCCAATTTAAAAAGCCATTATAACAACCCATTTGTATTTTAATATATCAAATATTAATACTTTTGGTTTTTTTTTTGAGAAAAACTGAAAAAGAAGTTGAATTGATGAAAGAATGAAACTTTAAATAATCAATTTTAATGTTTTGGCTCTTGATAGACATCTATTTTAACTTTTATTCAAGAGAAAATTATTTTGGTTTTATCAATGGAGCTGCAATATCAAGAAAGAAACTGCACTTGAGGGCCTAGCCGTTATGGTCAATCGTGTGACTTGTTCCGCCCCCGTCCCGGGTTCGACCCTCTATGTGCACGCCTGTCACCCCCGCGGTGCCTTACCTGCTCACTGGGCTTGCAGGATGTCCAGTGGGCCGTGGGGAATAGTCGTGGTGCGCGTAAGCTGGCCCGGACACCCCACGCTAATAATAATAATAAAAAAAAGCTAAAAAACTATATATTTTTTTTAATTTTTAGCTCTTTTTTTTTTTGGCTCTCCATATCAACTTTCCAGTTTAATATTTAATTAATATTAATAATTCTTTCTATAATTTATCAGTTTATATATTTTTAATTTATTTTATAAAGCACTAACATCATATTTCTAATTCTCAATTAAGAAATCTCATGATATTAAAAAAGCATTAATAACATTGACACATGCATATTTTACATTAGAAATTAATTTAAAATCTTATCTATAGCATAGTCCAAATTTGTTTTAGGGTGTTAATTATTAGAAATTAGGGTACTACACGTTTTTGAAGGGTAACTATTACCCTCCAAGCAATATATATATTTTCTCCTTTTCTCTTTTTTAATATTAAAAAATTAATCAAATTAATTTTTAATTGTCTCTCAATAATTATTACTAGGAATTTAATTATTTTACCTGTCTTCACTAATATTTAATCGTTTAATTTATAAATATACCAAACATTCTTAAAAATCAACTTTTACATCTTCTGTGATTATTATTCCTTTAACAATTTACTTCCATTTTTTTAACCTTGTACTAAACAAACACTATCTACGAAATATATATATATATATATATATCCATGTTTTCTAGAAATTTACCCTCTTCTACGTCAGTTGGCTAGCTATTGATGGAAGAAAAATGAAGTATGTGGACAATTCTGGAAATTATTTGCTGCATGAGCATGCATATATATATATATATATATTTGTCAATCAATTATATCTCAACAAACATTAATGTTTTCTCTTTTTTCTAAAAGATTTCAAATTCGAAGCTTTGTTTTGTAAAAAGAAAAAGAAAAAACCACACATACCTCTTTATACCACAAATTTATTTGATAAAAATCTTAATATTTCTTTTAATTTTCATGATGTAGAATTCTGAAATATCGAGTGGATTCTTTAATAACGGAGGCAAGCTCATGACCTTAGATCGAGTATTTGGTTAATTTCTAATGCATTGTTTTGACAACTGATCTGCTAGCTGCACTACCTGACACTATACCAGATGATGGCGGTGATATGGCCTCTCGAATTATGATCAGTTGCATAACTGATACTACTGTGCAAGGCTTTACCATCCGTGGAAGGGAGGATATTCTCTTCGAGCAAACTAAAGGCGTGGCTGCTCGCTATTGCAGATGATTTGCCAAACTTCTTTTTATTTAATTTTATGATAATTATAATATATGTTTTTAAAATTTGAATGATTAAAATTATTAATAAAAAAAATACTTTTTAAGTATATTTTGATTTTCATATCAATGTCTTTTTTTTTTTTTTACAAAAAACACGTGTTTTTTTTTTATATTCATTAACAAATTGAAACAAATTTGCATGTTAAATTTATGCAATTGTTTAATAAATGAATTGACAACATTACCTTTAGAAGCTAGAGTCGTAGTTGAAATGTAAAAGATAATTGGATGATTTTTTAAATTTAGTTGTAATAATCTTAGTTAAAAAGAATTTTATTTTAAGATAAAAAATAAAATAATTACAAAAAAAATAAAAGGCCAGGCACTCTAGACTCAAAAAGCTTAGCTCGTGTGCCTAGTCTTAAAAAAAAGTTATGTTATATACGCAGGTAGGAAATCAAGTTAATTTCTAATAAAAGAGTAAAGACGTTGATGTTGTCGCACGTGCGCGCATGATGTGATGGGATGTCAGGGTTAAAGAGTTGCTACCTATTTGTTTGGTTTAGGGTAACTAGGAGATCCAATTATTATTTGAAATTTCAGGGTAGGGACTAATTATGGATAGGAAAGGTATTAACACCCCTAACACACCTTACTTGAGGTAAACTGCATTGTGTGGTCTGTTTGTGGTTTAAATGTGTTTATAGATTCCTAACCGGTGGTCTGTCTATGACTCAAAACAAAGTTTACACTTATAAATAAATCTAGCATTTTAAATTTATCATAGGCTCATATGTCCAAATAAATTCTTATAAAAAGAATTCAAATAGGTGTCATAACAAAGTTCACCTATACTGGAAAACGAAAGTGTTTTTTACAACTCGTATATGGTGGTGAAAAATACTCCCAATTAAAACTCATGAATATTCAAAATAATTCTAAAAATTTTCTAGTTAACTCATAATATTTAAATATCAGCCTAGTTGTAGGTCCAACATTTATACCTGAATGTTGACAATTTATTTTTAGAGAAAAAATAGGGTTATTGAAATATTGGCCAAATCCTTAAGAAATTTTACAAAATTATTGTAAATTAAAAAAAAAAACACGAAAATTTTCTAAAACAATGTTAAAAAACATTTTCTCTCTCATTTTTTTTTAAAAAATAAAATGCAACTTTTTATAAGAATTAGGTTATATGCAACAAATAGAAATCATTTTTTTTTTATTTAAGGTCATGTTTAACAAAAACTCATTTTGCCCTAAAACAAAAACTGTTAAAATAGGCTTAGGGGGTATTTGCCAAACATTTCTAGCAAAACAGGGTCTTAACCTTTGACCCGACCAGGTTGACCTAAAACTTTTGGTTCGACCATAAACCTAACCAAAGTCCACTGGTTTGACCCAAATAACAAACAGAAAACCCAAACCAGAATCCAAAATAAAATCAATCTTAAAAAAAAAAACACAAAAACACAAAAAAGAATATCGAAGAACATTCAACTTGAACCCAGTAATGTAGATTTCAAATCAAACCAAATATGGACAAACCAAAGACACAAACATGTTGGAAATTATGCAAAGATAAATAATCTAGCATTCATGCACTTTGATTATCACTCAAAAATCACGATTTTCTGAAAATGGGTTTCTGTTCAAAACCAAAACCCTAAGATTAAAAACTACTAAAAACATGTTATTTATGCAAATAAACCCTAAATTATCGACTAATAAAGTCGCTCAAAGGGTTTTGTGTAAATAATTGGACCAAAATGCCCAGATATAAAACCAGTCATTGTCAAACCCAGAAATGACATTTTAGGCCTCTAAAACATGCTTTCTTAGTTCCAACAAACCACATTATCATAACCATGCATATTTGAATCAAAAGAACCAACAAACAACATCAAATCATCCAAATTATTCAAGATGTTCTAAATAAAAAAACTATTAACTTAAAACAGCTTATATGTTCATGCCATATGGATTCAACATTTTTTTTCTAGACTCATTTTGGTAATGAATAGACCTATTAAATCTAAGATAAACATCATTGCTTTAACATGTATTGCTTAAGTTAAACTAAAACAACATTGTTTTATAAAACAAAAAATACAACTTAAATAGAAGACTTTTATTACATCTAAAATATATAAAAAAAACTTCAGAAAATAGAATCAAACTATTATTGTAACAAAAAGAGCAACCACAACACTATCACATCTTCATGTTTGTAAGCATAAATAAAGACCAAATGATAATTAAAAAAATCACTCAGGCAGGCCAATTGGACTCCACTTTTAAGTTATAAAGTATACCTTCAAGCTCCTAGAATAGCTACTACCTTCTTTGCTTTCCTTATAAAGTATTGCTTCCACAAGCTTGCTACCATTTCAAAGCTTAAAAAATCCTTATACTAGGATCTTAAACCTTCACACTTAGACTGCTTTTATCAACCTTTTCTCTTTTTTTTTCTCCTCTCTGCTCTGATTTTCTAGAGGGTATTTATAGGGTTTTGCTAAGGTTTTTTATGGGTTCAAACATAGATTGATCAAAGCTTAGCCTTATGATCAAAATTAAAGGGTTTTGGAGTACGTTTTATAGCTATGAGCTCTATACCTATGCTGGTTTTTTAATGGTGGTTTTGCAACAAACTTGGTTTTTAGAGGTTTTCCCAAACTTGGAGACTAATGAGCTTGTTTGCAACAAACTTTTAATTTTCTTCAATATGACCCCTGATTTGGTAAATTTCAGCCCCTACAATCACGCGTCTTTTTAGTTTGGTCCACGATTTTGGATTTTTTCAATCAAGTCCCTAATTACCTATCAAACTTTAATATTTATGCAATTAAACCCCTGATTTGATCAAATTAAAGACTTAATTGACTTCAAAAATCAATTTTTCTTGCAATTAAATCCACCTAAAATTCTCATTGAGTCCTTACCTATTCAAATTTGTATTTCTTTACCCAAAATAAAAATACTTTCACCAATAGGGTCTTTTTTCAATCAGAATTAGGTTGCTAATTTTGTCAAGTTTACATGTATTGGTCCTCCAACGTTTCCACTTGTCACTTTGATCCTTCACCACCAACTTGGGTAATCTTCTAGGCTTTATTCATGTATATCCTCTTATATTTTGGATTTGTTTTTCTATTTTTTTCTCTTTTCTTTTATTGATTTTTTTATAGGGTCAAAAGTGAGTAACAATAGATGCTCTTTTTACAATGCTCATAGAGAAAAATTTAATCAAGGTTTTGCATAGTGAGCTTGTAAAGAAAAAAGTGTCTAGCGGTTTTATTGGGTGATCCTCCACCCATATTGGAATTCAAAAGACTTTTTTTTGAAAAAAAAAATGATCTCATTATCATGAGTGACCTGTCCATTTAAATTTTTTAAAAAATAGTCTATTTTCACGGGCGACTTGCCCCTTTTGACATTCAAAAATTAATTTGCTTTCATCGGTGACCTACCCCTTTTTGACATTCAAAGAATAGTCTATTTTTACAGGCGACTTGTCCATTTTAAAATTAAAAAATTAGCATATTTTCATGGGCCACCTGCCCTTTTCAAATTCCAAAAAGAATTTCAAAGAAACCGCCATGCTTCCCTGAATTTGGTCTATTTTTGACACGACCAAAAGATTGATGTCTTATCTCAAGTGCAGGAGTGTCGAAGTAATAAATAACCCGGCAAGACTTGGGTCAAACCATAGAGAGGTTAATTGTATAAACTACAAATAAAGAAATAGATAATAATAGAAAAGGAGTTGAAGAGAGCTTTGAGATGCGATATTGATATAAGGATTAAACAAGGATAAAATAATTTTCAAGGTTAGAGGAGCCACTAATGGTATTTCAAACAAGTATAGTATAAACTCTTTTTATTACTCAACTGAAAACCACACACAAAGAAGGTTTCAATCGGATTATAAATTATTAACATGATTACATTAGTTATCTTATTCGAATAATGCTAATACTTGTAAATATTGTCAGGTATTTATGATTATAACTTATGTTAATAACAAATCAAGTTCCTTTCATAGCACAGGTATCAGTTATACCATACGGTTGGGCTATGAAAGTGCCAAGTTGACACGACCAAAAGATTGATGTCTTCTCCCAAGTGCAGGAGTGTCGAAGTAATAAATAACCTGGTAAGACCGGGGTTGAACCACAGGGAGGTTAATTGTATAAATTATAAATAACAACAAAGAACAATAATAGTAATAATAGAGAGAGCTTTGAGATGTGATATTAATGTAAGGATTAAACAATGATAAGAACAATTGTCAAGGTTAGAGGATCCACTAATGGTATTTCAAACAAGTATAGTATAAACTCTTATTATTCAATTGGAAACCACACACAAAGGAGGTTCCAATTAGATTATAAATTGTTAACATGATTACGTTAGTTATCTTATTCGAATAATGCTAATACTTGTAAATGTTGTCAGGCATTCATGATTATAACTTATGTTAACAACAAATCAAGTTCCTTTCATAGCTCGGTGTCGGTTATACCATACAAGTATGGGCTATGAAAGTGCCAAGTATTTGTTGTACCAAGTGTTATACAACATAAATCTAGATTAACCATTTAACAAGCAAAGTATTAAAAGTGAATAAGATAACAAATATAAAGCATGTTAGTATTCAACATTAAAGTCCATGTTGAGTTTATATTATACTTATCCTTACACCATTAGTGTAACCTTTTCACCTTGACATAATTAACTTAGCTAGACATAATGAAAGAAAGAAACATAAATAAACAAGATAAGAACATAAAGTAAGATAAAAGTTAACTAAGTAAAGGAAAGGAAGTGAAAGGCATAAACTTGATATTAATGAAAGCAAAGCATAAGCAATACAAAGAGAGAAAGCAAGAGCATGATCTTGATCTGAACACCAAGATGCCTAAATACATGGCAAATGCCTCCTTTTATAGGCCAAAATTCGGAACTATTGATTTGTTGACTAATTGATGAATGGGTGGCCACATCTTGACTTGATGACAATTCTTATCTTCTTGTCTGCTAAAAACGTCATTTATGACGTCATAATTTGAACACACTTCAATCATGAAAGTTCTAGGCAATTGTCTCATCTTTCCAGGGTAAAACTTTGAGATCATTTGGACTTCTAGAACTCGAGATATGGGCTGAACACTGAACAGTTAATGGGCTGCAGGACAGATTCGGACTTCTTCGTTGTTGCTACAATTTGGACTTGAAAACGGCTTTCTTAAATCTTGGACTCGTCATGAAAGTTGTAGGCCTATGTCTTAGCTTTCCATCCATATAAGGTAGACCTAAATCCGAGATCTACAGCTCCAGATATGACCCGATTACCATACAGGTGATCCAGTTTGGACTGCACCAAGATCTCTTTTCTAAGTTTGGCCATCTCTTTGTCCTTTCAATTTCAGGACTTCAACTCATCAATCAATTCTTTCATTTATGTGATAGACCTGCATTTAAGATGAACATTTACCATAAATTAAAGGTATCTTATATTATTAGATATGTTATTATAAAACATGCTTTAGTTAAGGAGTTATTGATACTTCAAGTGCAAAATGATGATATAAAACCTTGATAAAAATACACTTTTAAGTACTAATCACACCCCCCAACCAGCTTATTACTAGTCCCTAGTAATGAAAACGTTAAAATAGAAAAACAATTTGCAACTTTCACAAAGCAAGGCATTCATCATTCAACTTCCATTAATCTATCCGTGATAAACAAACTCTCATTAAATTTATATATCTCATCAATACCTCTTAAACAAGATATTAATAAACCTTCCTTGTTATGTGCTCAATGTACAAAAACATAGATGATGGGGCTTTTATTGGAAGAAAACAATATTTGGTTCTAATGTTTAAGGTTAACTTCCTTGGGTTGGGATTATTATCTCTTTTCTTTTTCTTTTTTTCTTTTTTTTTTCTTTTTTTTTTTTTTTACTATATATACATATAACTTAAAACACAATGCATCTTTAACCCATGTAACGAGCTTTCGGCTAATGACTCCCGAGACCAGTTGATCTTAGGGCATTAGGTGTTGAGACACCCCTACGAGCTTAGTAACTCGGGTTGCGAGATATCGATACGTAGATAGTGCAATGTTTGATTCCCTTAAGCTTTTCTCCTTAACCCATGTAACAAGCTTTGGGCCAATAGCTCCCAAGTCGGTTGACTTTAGGGTATAAGGTGTTAAAACACCCCTTCGGGCTTAATTGCTTAGGTTAGGGAGGCTACGAAATCAAACTTATCTACGTTTTTATTATTATTATTATTATTATTATTATTTTTTTTTTTTTTGCAAATTATAGACTATCCCTATCCCTTAGTTGTTACCTTTAACAAAAGAACACAAATAATTTAATAATCCAATGTGCAACCCACAATCATATGTTAAAGTGTGTGTGTGAAAATGAAGGTTTAAGAATACTTGTTAAATAAGTATATGAGCGAGAATCAAGTGATAACAATGCGAGAGTTTGTAAACCTTGAATATTTCAAGAAGTATTCTAATAGGCCTTGTTATGAATATTGCAAATAACCATTGGAAAATGTTTACTAAGATGCGTCTCAAGAGTCACTCCCCCTTTACTCGCCATCCTAGTGATAACAGGTTTTGCCAAATGGTTTTTAAAACAAAAACAGTTAGTTGGTTAGTTTTTTTTTTTTTTTTTTTTTTTTTTTTTTTTTTTAATACTACTACCCTCTCCCCCCAACCAAAACGAGACATTGTCCTCAATGTCATAAGATAGAAAAATAGAGTATAGAAGACATCACCCGAAACAACGAACACCGACAATCCCGAAACACACTTGAACAAATATAAGAGATAACAAAACAAAAAAAATATTATGCTATTAATAAACTGAAAGACATAAATTTTTATAGACTCGGACTCAAATCGTAGTTGTGATTGTGGCTCACATCTTCCCTTGGTTTTACGTCCAAGAACGGCTTAAACGCCTCTATGGGTCGGGGATAGGCTTCCCATCCAGTTTTCTTAAAAACGGCAAACAGGTCTTTTACGATCGATTCCCAAGACTAAGTCGATCACATTCTTTATGGAAATGGGGTCATAAGTCTTGAAATGCACAATGCACATCTCCACCAGGATATGTCTCTAAAGTCAATAGAAGATTATCTAAAGATTCCTTATGTTTTGAAATAAATCCCGACTTTTGACAATTTTCACAAGCTTTGCGGAATGCATGCGTGTCCTTGAACATGGTGGGCCAATAAAATCCATTTTGAAAGATTTTCGCAATGGTCTTTTTTGACGAGAAATGACTCCCACATGCTTCGAATGACAAAATTTAATGACACTACTTACCTCATTGTCCGCAATGCATCTTTGAAATATTTGATCGGACAATGTTTGAATAAGTTAGGGTCATCCCAATAAAATTTCTTCACTTCGTTCAAAAACTTACCTTTGTCTTCGGTACTCCAATGAGGCTGGCAAATCTCCCGAGGCAAGGAAATTGATATTTTTAGCAAACCAAGGCATTGAACTAAGAGAAAGTAAGGATTTGTCGGAAAGTAATCATCGGTTGGTGTGATGTCGGATGCTGAATCTGTTGTCACTCTTGACAAAAGATCCGCATCAACATTTTTGGTGTCTTTTTCATCTATGATTTCTTCCTGAGAATAAATCATTTGCAAATCTTCAAATTCATCAAACTCAGTATTACTCAAAGTAGATTCAAATTGATCATAAACCAATTCTTCAATAAAATCTACTTCTTGTAAATCATTATCATCTCCAGGTTGCTTGCAAATGTTGAAAATATTCATCTCCAATGTCATGTTCCCAAATGATAGCTTCATCAGTCCATTCCTACAATTAATCAATGCATTAGAAGTTGCAAGAAACGGACGTCCTAAAATAACAGAAATGAATTACATGCTTCAACAGGTTGTGTGTCCAAGACAATAAAATCCACAGGATAAATGAATTTATCGACTTGTACTAACACATCTTCAACTATTCCTCTAGGCACTTTTACGCATCTATCGGCAAGTAAAAGAGTCACGAAGTTGGTTTTAACTCACCTAGATTGAGATTTTGAAAAACTGAATATGGAAGTAAATTCACACTAGCTCCAAGATCAAGTAAAGCTCTTTCAATTTTATGTTCTCCAATAAAGCATGAAATTGTAGGACAACCAGGGTCTTTATATTTCAATGCATTATTGTTCGAAGAATGGCACTTACTTGTTCGGCTAAAAAGGCTTTCTTTTTCACATTCGGTTTTCTCTTCACAAGGCACGAGATCTTTCAAAAATTTAGCATAAGAAGGAACCCGTTTAATAGCATCCAAAGAAAGGTATATTGATCCTTACCTGTTTGAAGGTTTCAAAGATTTCGAGTTGTGATTGACTTTCCTTTGTTTCGTCATGGCATGAGGAAATGGAAGTGTCGGCGGAGAATCGCTCTTTTCTTTGCAATGATCGGATTCAACCCCTTCCTTACCCTCGAGATTGACTCATCATCATTCTCACAAGGTTCAAGAATGGGTTTTTCAATAACCTTACCACTTTGGAAGAGTGATGACTCGATTTTACGTGATCCATGTGTTGGCTTCCCGAACTACTTGCATTCGCATTATATTACCCCTTTGGATTTTGTTGTGGTTGAGATGGAAACTTACCTTTCTCTTGGAAATTGAGAGCAGATGTCAATTTTGCAAGAGTATCTTTAAAATCTGTCATGCTTTGAGCAAGTTGAGTGTTAATTACCTCTTGCTTTTCCATAAATGCATGCAATGTTTCCTCAAGATTTCTTCTAGGAGGTGGAGCATAAGAAGGTGCATATCCATGAGAATTTTGGAAAATATGGTGTGCTTGAAACGGTGGTCATGAAGTTTGTGCATTATTGTTCTCACTCTTCCAATTGAAATTTGGATGATTTCTCCAACCAGGGTTGTATGTTTGCGAATATGGGTTATGGTTGGGCCTTTGAAAACCGTTTAATGCATGGGCTTGTTCATGGAGACATTCTTTAAAAGAAGGCAAGGTTGGACAAGTCATTGGTTGAATGTTCGTTGGTTTCACGATTTGACATGCAATGTCTTGAACGGATTTTAATTGACCACTCTTTTTCAATTCTAGCGCTTCGACTTTTTTAGCTAAAGATGCAAACTTGGCTTGGAGGTCATGATCTTCCCTAAGGTTGTACATACCCCCACTAGATGTATGAGGTTGGGTTTTACTTGGTGCCTCATAAGTACCTGTGGTGTCCCAATTTTGTGCATTTTCAGCTAGCAAATCTAAGTACTCCATTGCTTCATTAGGGTCTTTATCCTCAAAAGTTCCATTGCACATCAATTCAACCATTTGCCTATCTCTAGGAGTTAACCCTTCATAAAAATGTGAAACTAATCTCCATGTTTCAAAACCATGATGGGGGCAAGTATTAAGCAAGTCTTGATACCTATCCCAACATTGATAAAATGTTTCTCCTGGTTTTTGAGAGAAAGTAATGATTTGTCTTTTGAAAGAGTTCGTTCTATGAGATGAAAAAAAATTCTTTAAAAATTGTTGTTGCATATCATCCCAAGCACGAATGGATCCAGGTCTCAAATTTTGTAGCCATGTTTTAGCTTTATCTTTTAATGAAAAAGGAAAAAGCTTCAATCTAATGGTGTTCATGCTACAATTTGAGTCATTATACGTGTTGCAAACCTCCTCAAATTCCCTTAAATGCAAGTATGGATTTTCTAAATCTAAGCCATGAAAAGATGGTAAAAGTTGAATAATGCCTGCCTTAAAATTAAAATGAGATGCATCCGGTGGAAAAACTTGTTCTTGTGGGATTCATGTGGTCTCTAAGAGTTCTAACCCGAATATTCTCATTATTCTCATTATGAAGCGATTGATTATCTTCTTCACCATATTTTCTGAAAATGATGAGGATACCCTACAAAGTCTACCACTTAATGTACGTGACCACACTCTCATGCACGTGTAACAAGAGAATAAAAAGAAGAAGAAAACAAAAAAAAAAGAAACAACACAAAAGAAACAAAGTTAAATACAATAAAAGTAAAAAGAGAAAATAAAATAAATACTATAATTTGTACAAGAATTTACCTTCCCCGGCAACGGCGCCAAAAAACTTGACACGACCAAAAGATTGATGTCTTCTCCCAAGTGCAGGAGTGTCGAAGTAATAAATAACCCGGTAAGACCGGGGTTGAACCACAGGGAGGTTAATTGTATAAATTATAAATAACAACAGCAACAATAATAGTAATAATAGAGAGAGCTTTGAGATGTGATATTAATGTAAGGATTAAACAATGATAAGAACAATTGTCAAGGTTAGAGGATCCACTAATGGTATTTCAAACAAGTATAGTATAAACTCTTATTATTCAATTGGAAACCACACACAAAGGAGGTTCCAATTAGATTATAAATTGTTAACATGATTACGTTAGTTATCTTATTCGAATAATGCTAATACTTGTAAATGTTGTCGGGCATTCATGATTATAACTTATGTTAACAACAAATCAAGTTCCTTTCATAGCTCGGTGTCGGTTATACCATACAGTATGGGCTATGAAAGTGCCAAGTATTTGTTGTACCAAGTGTTATACAACATAAATCTAGATTAACCATTTAACAAGCAAAGTATTAAAAGTGAATAAGATAACAAATATAAAGCATGTTAGTATCCAACATTAAAGTCCATGTTGAGTTTATATTATACTTATCCTTACACCATTAGTGTAACCTTTTCACCTTGACATAATTAACTTAGCTAGACATAATGAAAGAAAGAAACATAAATAAACAAGATAAGAACATAAGTAAGATAAAAGTTAACTAAGTAAAGGAAAGGAAGTGAAAGGCATAAACTTGATATTAATGAAAGCAAAGCATAAGCAATACAAAGAGAGAAATCAAGAGCATGATCTTGATCTGAACACCAAGATGCCTAAATACATGGCAAATGCCTCCTTTTATAGGCCAAAATTCGGAACTATTGATTTGTTGACTAATTGATGAATGGGTGGCCACATCTTGACTTGATGACAATTCTTATCTTCTTGTCTGCTAAAAACGTCATTGATGACGTCATAATTTGAACAAACTTCAATCATGAAAGTTCTAGGCAATTGTCTCATCTTTCCAGGGTAAAACTGTGAGATCATTTGGACTTCTAGAACTCGAGATATGGGTTGAACACTGAAACGTTAATGGGCTCGCAGGACAGATTCGGACTTCTTCGTTGTTGCTACAATTTGGACTTGAAAACGGCCTTCTTAAATCTTGGACTCCTCATGAAAGTTGTAGACCTATGTCTTAGCTTTCCATCCATATAAGGTAGACCTAAATCCGAGATCTACAGCTCCAGATATGACCCGATTACCAAACAGTGTTCCAGTTTGGACTGCACCAAGATCTCTTTTCTAAGTTTGGCCATCTCTTTGTCCTTTCAATTTCAGTACTTCAACTCATCAATCAATTCTTTCATTTATGTGATAGGCCTGCATTTAAGATGAACATTTACCATAAATTAAAGGTATCTTATATTATTAGATATGTTATTATAAAACATGCTTTAGTTAAGGAGTTATTGATACTTCAAGTGCAAAATGATGATATAAAACCTTGATAAAAATACACTTTTAAGTACTAATCATAAGTATTTATTGTACCAAGGGTTATACAACATAAATCTAGATTTACCATTTAACAAGCAAAGTATTAAAAGTGAACAAGATAACAAATACAAAACATGTTAGTATCAAACATTAAAGTCCATGTCGAGTTTATACTATACTTATTCTTACACCATCAGTGTAACCTTTTCACCTTGACATAGTAAACTTAGCTAAACATAATGAAAGAGAGAAATATAAATAAACAAGATAAGAACATAAATAAGATATTAGTTAACTAAGCAGAGGAAAGAAAATGAAAAGCATAAACAAGAGATTAATATACAAAACATGTTAGTATCAAACATTAAAGTCCATGTCGAGTTTATACTATACTTATTCTTACACCATTAGTGTAACCTTTTCACCTTGACATAATAAACTTAGCTAAACATAATGAAAGAGAGAAACATAAATAAACAAGATAAGAACATAAATAAGATATAAGTTAACTAAGTAAAGAAAAGAAAATGAAAAGCATAAACAAGAGATTAATATAAACAAAACTTAAGTATTATAAAAATATAAAGAGAGAGAGCACAAACATGATCTTGATATGAAAACCAAGATTCCTAAATGCATGGCAAATGCCTCATTTTATAGGCCAAAATTTGGAACTATTAATTTGATTACTAATTGTTGAGTGGGTGGCCACATCTTGACTTGATGACAATCATTATCTTCTTGTCTGAACAAAATGTCATTGCTAACGTCAGAATTTGAATAGATTGTCTTCATGAAAGTTCTAGGAAATTGTCTCAGATTTCCAACAAAAAAATAATCAGTGCATTTGGACTTCTAGAACTCGAGATATGGGCTGAACACTGAACGATTGTGCAGGTTGCGGGGCACGATTCAAACTTCTCTTTTGATGCTAAGATTTGGACTTCCAAATAGCAGAATTGAGTCTTGAATCTCCTAAATGTTTTAGGCCTATATCTTAGCTTTCTAGCCATATAAACCACACTGAAATCCAAGATCTATAGCTCCATTTATGACCCAATGACTGAACAGTGTTCCAGTTTGGACTGAACCAACATATCTTTTCTAAGCTTAGCCCTCTCTTTGTCTTCTCAATTTTAATAGTTAAACTCATCAATCAATCCCTTCATTTATGTGATAGACCTGCATTTAAGATGAACATTTACCATAAATTAAAGGTATCTTGTATTAGACATGATATTATAAAACATGCTCTAGTTAAGGAGTTATTGATACTTCAAGTGCAAAATAATGATATAAAACCTTGATAAAAATACACTTTTAAGTACTAATCAATTTTCATGGGTGACGTGCCAATTTTGAAATTAAAAAATTAGCCTATTTTCACGAGCGATCTGCATTTTTCAAATTCCAAAAATAATTTCAGCAAGCCTCCATGCTTCCCTAAAATTGGTCTATTTTTACGAGCAAGTTTACCATTTTAAAATTAAAAAAAAAAATAGCCTACTTTCACGGGCAACCTACCTTTTCAAATTCCAAAAAGAATTTCAACAAGCCTCCATACTTCCCTGGTATTAGTCTATTTTCACATGCGACTTGCCCATTTTAAAATTTAAAAAATTGGCTTATTTTCATAGGTGACCTACCATTTTTAAATTTCAAATATTAGGATCTACATCGAATTCTTTCAAAATTCAAAACAAAATACCTTATAAGGGTAAACTCTTAAAACGGGTGCCTTGTCTTATGGCCTTAGTTATGCATACCCTATAAATGAGATGTCTTTACCATTTCTCAGCTTTCGTTCTCCCATGCAGATTTCACCACCTTTCCTCTTAATTGGTGAATTCTACACCAACACTATTTCAAAGTTGAATTAAATCATATGCAATGTATGCCTTTCGAAATATAGCCCCTTCTTTTCTTTATAATCTCTCTTCTTTTTTTTATTGTTGAAGGCTGTAATTTATGAAGTGGTCTTTCTTGCCTCCTCACCTTCCTAGTTTACTCAAGCAAGTTCTTGCGAGTTGCCTTTGTAGCCTTCTCTTTTTGTGAGTATTTAGGTCATGGCGAATGCTATCATATTTTTTCTAATTGAAAATGAATTAAAACTCTTTATCTTATGACAACATTTTTTTTCATGTGTTTTTTTCAAATACTTGTGACACATGTTTTGGCTTTTATTTTATGGTGTTTTTTCTAACAAAGATTTCACAAGATTTACTATCTTTTCGAAAACTTGAGATTTTGTAATAACATGTCAAATAACAACATTCATGCAATTCTCATGATTTGTATTAGTCTTTGAAGAAAGATATTTCATAATGGTGATTGGTTTAGGAGATGGCCTATTTTGCATTGGATTCAAAAAAAGATCAAATATTTATTTGAAGTCTTGTGTTTGGATTTTCTCAACGTGAACAAAGATGAATACTTTTTCACTTCATTATGATTCTCATAAATGGTTCCTTACATTTTAAGAGCGGTATTTAATAGTCTTTCCCGCTCACTTGATTAGAATGAACTTTTCAAAGTATGTAATGAAGGCTAAGTTTTATGGCTACCAAAGAAAAAGAGTTCATAGGCTCAAATGGTGTTTGAGGGTTTTTATGGGTCTAGGATCACTTTCACTTCTTTATGTCCTTTCATCCTCTTTTGCTATTCTTCAAGGATATGCTTATGGTATCAAAGACCTTCGCTTTTAGAAGTTGAGACAAGGGATTTTTCAAGTTTTTGTTTTCATTCTAAACCTTTGATTGAACACCTAATTATCTTTTCTTTCATGAAATCTCTTTACCTACTCATATCAAGATATCAATGCCCTTTTCTATTTCATTTGCAAGTTCCTCAATGATTTTCCTTTTCTTTGTTTGTCGAAGTTGTAGGAGAAGCTTTTGCTTATTTTTTAGATACTCATGTGTCTTTTCAAGATTTTTCATTTAACAAAACCCCTCCTTTTTTAATTAGGCTTGCTGAGCTATCTTATTTTGCGGTCTTAATCAAGATCTTGTGGATTTTGTTCACATGTATTCTATCTTTTTTGGGTTTTTCGACCATTTTCTCATTATTAGTGGACATTCTCAAATACATTCATTCTCATCATTTTCTAATACTTGCCTCCAATGTGGGGTGTGATCCTAGCCAACGTTATCTTACAAAGAAAAAACATTTCACTTCAACTCAAATTAGGACTGCAAGGGACATATTCTTCTATAAGAGATAAAAAATGGTCTTTCCTCATTTTAAGCAAGATTGATTAGGACTGATAAATTTTGACCTCATTACCATAGTGATTTGTGTGAAATTGTTTTACAAGTTCATAACTCATGACAACTTCTTCAACTTTGTTTCATGTAGCTTTTGCACAATAAAATTTCATAGATGGGTCATCCATTTGGGTTTTTGGGTATTTAGCCATCTTTTAGGGAGTTGCTAGGTGAATCGTTGCTCTTGAAAAATCATTATTTTTTTTTAAATCGTTAGCCAAAGTCAAATTTGGAAATCCTTTGTTTAAGAGAAAATTATTTTTTAAAAAGTATTTTCTGATGAACCTTTTGAGATCATTTGCAAAATATACAAGATGTAACAAAAATGAATAACCAAGATTTATTGATTTAAAGAACATAAGTACATTATGCATAGTATTTCTTTATAGAGTCAGAGTTCTCAAGCCTAGGGAAGTCATCTTCATCCATTCTTGTCAATAACAAAGTTCCCTAGATAATGCTTTCATCACTATATATGAGCCTTTGTAGTTAGGTGTCCATTAACTTTGATCTTCGCTAGATAGAGGCAAGATCTTTCTCAACACTAGATCTCCTTCCTGAAATACCTTGGGTCTTAGTTTCTTGTCATGTGTTTTAGCCATTATTTGTTGATACAATTGGTGATGACAAATTGCAACCAACCTTCTTTTACTGATTAGATTTAACTTTTTGTATCTCATCTTCACCTAATCAGCTTTCTCAAGTTCTGATTCCATCAGTACCTTTAAAGATAGGATTTCTCCTTCTAGCTGCATTACTTCTTCCATCACGTAAACCAAGGAATAAGGTATAGTTTATTTAGATGTCCTTATTGCGGTGTGATATGCATGCTGAGCAAAAGGTTTCATGCCAGTCCTTGTATGTGACTTCCATTTTCTATATAATCCTTTTGATATTCTTGTTGGAAGCTTCTACAACATCGTTCATCTTTGGCCTATATGGAGATGAATTGAGTGCTTGATTTTTTTCATTTTACGCAAAGCTTTACTATCATTTTTCCATTGAAGTTCTGAGTATTATTAGTCACTATATGTGCAGGTGCTCCATAACGATAGATTAAATCTCATTCGATGAATCTCTTCATTACCTTTTGGGTTACATGAACATATGAAATGGCTTCCACTCATTTTATGAAATAATCAATGGCCACTAGGCTAAACTGATATTTGTTGCTGGCTTTTGGATTGATAGGCCTAATTACATCGATTCCCTATATTGTAAATGGTCATGGAGATGTCAAATTGAATAGAGGAGTTGGAGCTTCATTTATCTTATCACTATACACCTGATATTTGTGGCATTTTGTAACATATTCTATGCAATCTCTTTCTATGGTCATAAAAAATACCTCGACCTTTATATTTACCTAGCCGTCATATGTCCACTAACATGAGTTGCACAAATCTTTTTATGAACTTTCCAGAGCATTTTTTTTTTGCTTCTGTCCTATCCAAGCATTTCAACAATGTTCCATCGAATAATCTCTTGTATAACACTTCTGCATCAAGGTAATAGTTCATGGCTAACTTTTGGTGTTGGATAAACTGTTTGATATCATTACACCACGAATTCTCATCCACTTCTCTTTGGACTGAGCAATAGTAAGCCAAAGAATTTCTGACCTCAATACTTATGGGTTGCACTATGTTCCAATAATCAATTTTGGCCATGGAAGTTAAAGTGGCCAAAGTATCAGCAAATTGGTTTTTGTTTCTTTCTATATGAGTGAAATTTATTTCATTTTTTCTAGTTTGGACAGATATTCTTGATATGACTTCAACTTCTCATCTTTTGTCTATCATTCTTCTTTCATTTGATAAATTATCAGCATTAAGTCTCCATAGACATCAAGTTTCTTTATCTTCAATTCTAATGCAGCTTCTAATTCGAGGATGCAAGCTTTATACTCAGTCGTATTATTGGTGCACTTAAACTGTAGCTTAATTGAAATAGGGTATTGCTTTCTGTTATGAGAAATCATCACCGCTTTTGCCCATTGTCATATACATTTACTACTCCATTAAAATTCATTATCCACCAGTTTGATTCCTTTTCCTTTTTCCACTACCAGCACATATTCATATGGGAAAACAAAATTCAAAGGCTCATAATCTTTAATTGCATTGTTTGCCAAATGATCAATAATAGCACTTCCTTTCATGACTTTTCTTGTCATGTACAATATGTCATACTTAGCCAACAACACCTGTCATCTTGCTATTATGTTTGATAAATAAAGCTTTTCAAAGATATATCTAAGAGAATTCAATTTTGAAATCAATCATATAGTGTAATACAACATATATTATCGAAGTCGTTTTATATCCCATACAAGTGCACAATAAAGCTTCTTTACCATTGTATATCTGGACTTGCAATTTGTGAACTTCTTACTCAGATAATAGATTGCTCTCTCTTCTCTACCAGACTTATCATGTTGCTTGAGTACATATCCCATTCCTTTTTTGGTTGTTGTCAGATGTAAAATCAATGGTTTGCCAGGCACGAGAGATGCCAAAGAAAGGTGGATTATGCAAATACTGCTTGATATATCAAAAGTTTCATGGCATTCCTCGTTCCATACCAAAGGATTTTTCTTTTAAAGAAGTCGAAAGATTGGCTCACAAGTTACTGTCATTTGATATATAAATTGAGCAATGTAATTCAAACAACCCAAGAACCCTCTTACTTCTTTTTCTATTTTAGGAGCTGACATAGCCTGAATTGCTTTTACTTTATCGTGGTCGACTTCAATACCTTGGCTACTTAACACAAATCTTATTAGCTTTCTATATTTCACCCCGAATAAGCATTTTATAGGGTCCAACTTCAACTAATACCTTCTCAACCTTTCAAATAGCTTTCTCTGATTCTAACAATGGTCTTCTCCTATTTTGGATTTAGCAATCATGTCTTCCATATACACTTTAATTTCTTTTATGCTTCATGTCATGGAATAGAGTCATCATTTCCTTTTGATAAGTGACTCCAGCATTTTTTAGTCCGAATGATATTACCTTATAGCAAAAGGTTCCCCACAGAGTAACGAAGGTTGTCTTCTTTTTATCTTTGTTATCTTTTTTATCTTATTGTATTGAGAGAAACCACCTACGAAAGAGTACGTTAGGTTTCGTGTCGTATTATCAATCAGGATATCAATGTGTGGCAAAAAAGAAGTTATCTTTCAGGCTTGTTTTATTAAATCCCTGTAGTCTATACATACTTTGATTTTGTCACCTTTTTTGGGAACTACTACTATGTTAGATATCTATTATAGGTTCTAAACCATCTTAAAATAAGTAGCATCTTATTGCCTTTTTATCTCAGGTTTCACCTTGAGCACCATATTTGGATGAGTTCTTTGTAGTTTTGGCTTCACAGGTATACTTCCTTCATTTAATGGCATGTTATGAACTACAATGTTAGTATCTAAACTAGGTATATCTGCATAGTTCCAAGCAAACACATCGACAAACTCGCATAACAATGAGATGAAGTTTTTCCTTTCACTAACACTAGTTAGAGTTTCTATTTTCAATTCTCTTTCATCCTGCCTTGTATCAACATTTTACACCATTGTCAAGGTCTTTTTGGCTTTAACTGTCACCAATGTTCACAATATACTTCAAACATTAATGTAAGAATGATGTTATGACACCAACGACGTACATCAAAAGCCTTTCTAATAACATGTTGTATGATGGGTGGATGTCCATCATTTGTAAGGTTACTAAAAACACTTGTAAGTTAATGAATAACTCTATTTCAATGGTTCTCGCCACTTGCTTTGGGGAACCGTCATAAGCCCTAACTGTTATGGTGCTTGGCGGTATATGCGTTGAATCAACTACCATATCATCCATCACATACCTTGGGAGTACATTCAAAGTTGAACTATTATATAACAATACTTTATCAATGGTGTAATCCTTGTACCTCATAGTGATGCATATAGGTTTATTGTGACCCGTTCCTCAAGTATCGAGCTTGTCTTTAGTGAAGCATAGGTAATTTATCGCATGGATTCTTCTGACCAGATGCTCCATAGTCTTTTGGGCTATATCTTAAGCACATATGCCTCAGTCAACACTTTTTGTAGCGCATTGCGGTGTGGCTCAAAACTTAGGATAAGAGATATCAGGGATATCCTGGCAGGGGTTTTCTTTAGCTACTCTACCATATTATTCTCATTGTGCTTCATCAACTTTAGGAATTTACCAGCTTATTCCTCACTCTTGGGTTTATTTATTTCCATCTCTTTGTTGGCATCTACAACCTCTTTGTCTTTGGCTTTACGTTACCTTTCTAATTCTTCAGGTGTAAAACACCTACCACTTCGAGTTAATCCATCAATCTCAGTCTGAAACACAAGAGCAAGACACTTAATATTGGGAGAATTTATGTAATTATAAGGAAATGCATTATAGTTCATGTTGTAAGTAACAACAAGCCTTATTAGGATGAGTTTCGGTAGACTGCACTTAGTATATTGAAGCCTACACATTTCTGATTTCTTCCCTTTGAAACTTATCATACCCACGACATCATATTTTTCCTCATTCTCTATTTATAACAGACCATAAGTCATTATCTGTATCACCTTATAGTGAAACTCTTCACATTCATCGATGTTATGTCTCATTGCTTCGTAGAGCCTATAAAAACTGTCACTCTTTTTTTAACCTGATTCAATTTTTTATTGGAAAATACTCAGGTTGCACTAATATGTCATACAACCTATCCATGGTTACCCTTAAAACCTTATCTTCCTTTCTTTCAAATTCCACAAAATTTACTCCCCCACTACTGAAAGTATGATTAGGTAGGAGGTTGGAATTGATGTTGAGAGTATTTTCAAAGGTTATTCATCCTACTTTGAATAATTGCAAAGACTTCCTCTTGAATGTTGAGTAAGTATCAATGTTGAGGCTAGGATTTCCGGCATGGTACTCACAAGTTAGGTCTGGTTTGTATCAATTTAGGAAGGGAGGCTTTACCGATGGAAATAGATGAGGGTTCATATGACCTATGCTTAGCAATTTTGCATATATTTCTCCTAAGAGCATAGGTAGCGGCAAGAGTTGTTCTTATTTTCTTTGGTAGACACTCATTGGATTATTTTCGGCTTGGTTTTTTGCAAATTGGTGGACTGGTTTGCCAAAAGAGACTTAGCCAAAGCTTTGATAACTTTGGGTTTGGTAATTCTTTTTACCTTTATACCTCCTTCCACATTTCTCACCTCAACATTCTTTTTCCTTCCATTAAACCCCTTCTTCTCGATAAGTTTCGATATTCTACTAGCTTTTATCCCTTGTTCCATTCTCTCAACAATAACAACAACATCATAAAAAATATTGGGTAGAGCTACCTATCAGATGCTCATAATATAGGGATTTAAAAGTATTGGCGAATAGAGTTACCATCTCTTTCTCTAACAAAGGTAATTATACATGTATTGCCTTATTTTTCCACTTATAAGCATGCTCTCTTATGATTTCCTTGTTGCTCTTCTCCATCACAATCAAGCTTGTTTGGTCCGGAGTGATGTATGTTGAACTTATATTATTTCAAGAAAGCATCAACAAGATCACTCTATTTCTTGACCTTTGTGTTATCCAAGGTTATGTATCAGCTTAACATAGAACCAACCAAGTTGTCTTGGAAGAAATGGATGTGCAACTTCTCGTCGCGTATGACTTCTTCCATTTTATTGTAGTATGACCTTATGTGTGTATTAGGGCATTCCAATCCTATATACTTGATAAATTCTAGCTCCCTAAACTTCTTGGAGACCACTACATCTAGCACCAAACATATCTCAGCTACTCTAACCTGGTCATAAACGTCAAATTCCTTAACAGCCCTCAATCTTTCCTCTTAGACAACCCACTTATCTTGTTTTGGATGATTAGAGAATTCGACCTCTTGGGATCCCTCTATTATTAGATCTAGTGTGGTTAACACTTGAGCAAGCATAATCAGGTAAGTCTTCAGAATGCTCGTTGTTCCATATGGTCTAGTAGTAGGATTCATCCCTAAATTTTCTGAATTGAGGATAATTGAAGTTGTTGGGAGCGATAACATGGTTGGCTGACTGGATGTCTATTCCCTAGACTGCGCTCACAGGAGTTGCTCGAGTAAGCTAGCCATCTAAGCTAGACTATTCTTAATGTCTTTCATTTCTTTTTGGTTGTGGGCCTCAAAGTGAGCCCTCTCTTTATTTTTTATCTTTTTTACGAAGCCTAGTATTGTAGACTCTAGCTGGGAGACCTATATTTCAAATACCTACCATGCACATTCCATAATTCATAAATGCATATGGATTATGATTATGCATGATGATGTAAGTTAGATATGGATTTAGCTACTTTCCATACTGATATATGGCCACCATTCCTATAAAAACAGGTAGGGTTTCGATCCTTTCATAGTTGTCCAGACAATTTAGTCTGAGTTAATTCTTAATAAAAAAAACACTCATAAAAAAAAGATATTGCTCAAAAGGTTGGGTCTACGACCTTTTTCATTAATACTTAATGAATACTTTTGCATTTCAAAGCTAATATACTTATCATCATCGTTTACAAGGAGGAAGGCAAAACCTTCATTTTCTATGTCCCTAAAAAAAGCATCAGTTGTAGCCATACTTTATTGATATCAATGAACATTGTTTCCAACCTACTAGGCATTATGGTTAATTCATTAAGCATAGACAAAGGCTCCATCAATCTACTCATCCATGTTTCTCATCTTCTCCAAGAGTAATATGTTGTTCTTATTTAGTTGAGTGTTGTTGGTGTTAATCATCTAACTGTGGCACTCGAGTAGTCTGTTCTTTTCTTTATAATTTTTTGTCTTTGCCTTTTTTTTTATCGAGCTTCTTATCTAGTAGGTTGATCTTATTTCTTCTATTATCTAAATTAGTTTTGAAAACTTCGATAGTTTTTCCTTTGACTTTTGCTATAGCTAGCTCATTTTCTAGGATCACATGTTTCTTGTATAGCCTTTCATACTACTCAATCTGGCTTTCTAACTCAGCTTGGGTCCTTAAAGACATATCAGCTCTTTCTTGGCAATTAGTTTTCATACTTCTTTTAGTTGCTTCTCTAAGGACATGATTTTCTTGTCCTTTTCCTCTAGCTATTGCTCTACAAGCTTTCTCAATTTCTCTCTAGTGAGGAGTTGCTCCTCGAGGGATATCCTGAGGGCTTTAGTAATTAATGCCCACCTTTATTTGAAGCTTTTATCTGCGTGTTTTTATATGCAACAAAAGTTGTAACTGCCTCTAAACTAATTAATCCAGTAAGGTTTGAAAATAACATCAACCTAAAGATTCCTAAAGCAAGTATTTTGTCCTTTTATTCAACATATCTAGAGTCATTCTTCCTCCTTTCAAACACTTCTTCAATCATTTTCCACTTCAGACCACTAACACTTTTTTCCAATATCTTATGGAGATCTGAACTTTGATTAACTTGGTCACTTCAGTTAGCACTTTGTTGTGTATATGGTGGAAGTAAATTTTGTATATATTTTAAGGAAATTCAGTCAGTAAACCATACTCTTCTAAAGTAGGACATATGTTTACATTCCTAAAAGTGAAGCATCAGTACTCGGGTCTAAAAAATACATCAAGGCTTTAATTGTTAAATTATGCATGGACACCTTTGTGACTTCAGCTATCCTCCTATATTTCTTAAGAAACCTATCTTTGCGGATGCTTTTCATATGTAAGATGAGCTTTTTCAAGTTGTTTATGGAGCAACTCTCATTTCTAATGGGTGACAATTTACTATTATCCAGTCTCAAGCAATTCCCTTCTAACAACTATAGGGATTCAAAGTCCAACTCGTATTCAACAAAGGTCATCTCTTTAATGGTGGCCATTTTATCAACCCTAAGTCCTGCAATTCACGGTGCTTTTAAGGGTTAAGTATATCTTAATGCAACATTGTTTAATTATGGAACATACATCTTACAGGCGGTTCTGTGTTTTTTTTTTTACACGAGACATTAAGATAAACACTATCTAGTCTCAAAAGGGTCTCATGTTATCCTAGTGATTACCCTCGTGAAGGTAATATGATGGGCTCAGTAGGTTGTGAGATGGTACTATACCAATCACTACCATTCTAAGCACTCAACAAATAGTCAGATGGTTTCACAAACTTCAACCCTAATTGAAAGTCATAGGATAAGCCATTACCCCCACCTAACATGAAGTTTCCATGTGTGTGCATTCCAAAGCAATATATCACAAATAGATTAGTGATGCATGAAGTCATTCATCAATATCCAACGTACATGGTATGAATATAATAAAATATGTTAAAACATAAATAAGTAAAAATTTAAATACATCAAATCATATAAACCAAGTAAAACACATCAAGCTTAGTCCAATACTATAAAAAAAGGGTCCCTAGTGGAGTCGCTATTATGGCGCACAAGCGCGCAGCTTGGCAAGACGTTAGGGTCAAGGAATCACTACCTAGTTGTTTGATTTAGGGTCACTAGGAGACCTGGGTGGACCAATCTTATTTGAAATTCCAGGGTAAGGAGCTGGTTGTGTCTAGAGAAGGTATTAGCACCCTTAGAGCACCTTACTTGAGGTAAGCTACATTGTGTGGTCTAGATGTGGTTTAAAAGTGTTGATGGATTCCTAACCGATGGTCCGTTTATGACTCGAAACAAAACTTTATGCTCATGAAAAAATCTGGAATTTCAAATTTATCATGGACTCATATGCCTAAATAAATTCTTATAGGAAAAATCCATGTAGGTGCCTTAACAGGGTTCACCTATCATGAAAGGCGAAAGTTATTTTCGCAACTCGTATTTTATGATAAAAATACTCTCAATTAAAATTGGTGAATATTCAAAATAATTCTGAGAATTTTCTAGTCAACTCAAGATATTTAAATACTAGCCTACTTATAGGTCTAGCATTTTTATTAGAATGTTGACCATTAATTTTCAGATAAAAACAAATTTAGGGTTATTGAAATATTGACAAAATCCTTAAAGAATTTTACAAACTTTTTGTAGATTAAAAAAAAAACACAAAAATTCTATAAAAAAAAGATAAAAAAACTTTTTCTTTGTCTAAGTTTTTTTATAAATAAAATGCAAATTTTTTTTGTAAGGATTAGGCCGTATGTTACAAATGAAAATCATTTTTTAAGTCCATGTTTGGCAAAAACCCATTTTCCCTAAAACCAATACTATAAAATAGGCTTAGGAAGTTTTTGTCAAACACACCCTTAAACCAAAGAAAACATTTAGCAAAAACATTGCCAACTAACAAGTGTTTTAATCTTTGACCTAATTTTGACCCGACCTGGTTCACCCGGAACTTTTGGTTTGATTATAAACTCAACCAAAGTCCACTTGTTTGACCTGAAAACAAACAAAAAAAAAACCAAAATCCAAATGAGATCAAACTTAAAAAAAAAACACAAAAAATCAAATATATTTTATCAAAACCCAGAAAAACAAAGAACATGAAGACACTAAAGAACATCCAACATGAACCCAACAACATAGATTTCAAATCACACCAGATATGGATAAACCAAGGACACAAATATGTTGAAAATCATGCAAGGATAAATAATCTGGAGTATGTTTTACAGCTATAAGCTTTGTACCTATGCTTGTTTTTCAATGGTGATTTTGCAACAAACTTGGTTTTTGGAGGTTTTTGTGGTTTTTCCAAACCTGGAGACCAATGAGCTTGTTTCTGGGCTTTTGATCTTAAGAGAAACATGGTTAACCTTTGATAAGAACCCATTGAGAAGGCTTGAAGTGTGAACACATAAAAAAGATTAGTGGTTTTATGAAATGAGTATCACAACCATCGATGGCTGACTTAACAACTTCCGAGACTTTGTTAGAGCAACTTTGACATCATCGTTGTTGAAGACCACTGATCTTGGTAAAGGGGGTGCACACCTTTCATTTGGATCCAAACTTGCTCACTGTGGAGGTCTGTAGCCCCACATTCATTCTTTTGAAAATACTAACCCGATCAGCCTATAATCATATAATGTAGTGATGACTGATTGGAGACAAGATATTGTTGAGTTCGTTGAAGAAAATGATATGTAAATATTTGATAGGAGTAGCTGATCTTCGTAGAGGGTGTGTTTCTCAGTTGAATGGTGGTGGTTACAACCTCAAAGGTGGTCTAAAACACCACATTTATTAGCCTAAAAATGCCTACTTAATTAGCCAAAAATATCAAAGAAGAAGCTAAACAGTGGTTGAATGACGCGTTGTCTAGATTAAGTCCTGGAAATTAGAGTTTTTAATTTGGGATCTGACAGATTTCATTTTAATTCATATTCTTACAATTTCTTTTAATTACACTTGTAATTACCTTACAAACTCTTAATTTCATGCAATTTCACCCCTACCAAATTCAATCATCAACCCCAAAGTTTAGAGCCATATTCATCTTGGTCCTTGGTTTCTGATCTGTGCACTTGGACCCTTTATGGCCATCAAACTTTTAATTTTCTTCAATTTGACCCCTGATTTGGTCAATTTAACCCTTACAATCACACATCGTTTTCAATTTGATCTTTGGTTTTGGATTTCTTCAATCAAGTCTCTAATTGCCCATCAAACTTCAATATTTATACAATTAAGCCTCTAATTTGACCAAATTAACTCTCTAATTTTTTCCAATTAAAACCTAAATTGACTTCAAAAATTAATTTTTCTTGCAATTAAATCCATCCAAAATTCTCATTGAGTCCTTACCTATCTAAATTTGTATTTATTTACCCCAAATAAAAATATTTTCACCAATGGGGCCTTTGTCAATCAGAATTGGGTTTCCAATTTTATCAATTTTATATGTTTTAGTCGTCCAACGTTTCCACTTCTCACTTTAGTTCTTCACAACCAACATGGACAATCTTCTAGGCTTTTTTCATGTATCTCTTATTGTATTTTGAATTTTTTTTCTAATTTTTCTCCTTTTTATTTTTTTATAGGGTCAAAAGTAGGTAACAACAAACGTTATAAATTCAAGTTTTGGTATGATAAAATCTTTTAATTGGAAAATGGAAAGAAGATGTATTTCCTACGTAAAATGAATTGAAAAATATATAAACTAATAAATCATAAAATATTTATTAACATTAATTAAAGAATAAAGCAAGAAGTCGACGTTCCTTCTAGGAAGCAAAAGATAGATTTACATGCACATATTTTATCTCGGTTATTCTTTATATTTTATCCTCTTTCTCTTATTTATTTTGGAGGTTAATTTTTGTCACTAAGCACATATGTCTGTTTGTTCTTATAAATATATCATGCAAATATACCTTACCTATTTAATTTTTAAGAACAATAAGTTTTTAAAATTTTTCTTGTGATAATTAAAATAAATATTTTTAAAAAGTCTAAGAATTTAAATTTCGAGGAAAAAATATATTTATATTTTCAAAATTCAATTTTCTATTTATGGTTTTTTTTCTTATTTTGATGGAACAATGATTTGTTTCTAATAGCTTGGTTATTTGAAGAACAAAACTTAAAGCAATTAAATTAAATATTTCTCAAAGCTCAAATGATTTAAATTAATTAATAAAAAAATACATTTATTTAGCCAAACCTTCATTTTTATTATCAATTCATTTCTTTTTTATTTTTTTAGGGAACACAATTGTTTTTTTTTTTATATCAAAAGCACTATTATTCAAATAAAATGTTATCATGATGTACGAAGTAATTATAAGGAAAAAAGCATAAAACAATATTTTCATTAATTTTATATGATTATATAAAGATATAAAAATATAATTCATTAAAGAAAATATTATAAAAACTAACAATAAAAAATGATATATATATATATAGACACACATAAATAATTGTTTTATAAAAAAATGTGCTTTTAAGTTTCATATATAATCATAACAAGATATCAAATATTACAACAAAATGATGAAATATTATTTAAAAGACATGGACTAATTGAATACATTTTTCAATATAATTATAATTAATTATCTAAATATGATTCTATTGTAAGATATAAAAAATAAAAAAACAATAAGGGCCTAAAGAATTAACCAAAGGCTTGCATGGGCTTGAAAGGATGATTCATGTGTGCCTAGACTTGCAATGCAAATACGTTTAGGTTGAAAGTCCAGACTCATGCGATTGAGCTTTGAAGCCCATATCATTTTTTTTTTATGATAATGAATGATATGTTATCTATATGAAATATGTTTTAGTGATTGGACTTATCTCTAATGACCATAAAATTGGGGTCTAAGATCTTGAATTTAAACACTCAAATTTCAATTATTTTCATTGAATAAAATGCAAAAAAATATAATATGAACTTCTAAAATTCAATTTCCAACAATAAAAGACATTTTATTCTGGCTTAAAACTCTAAATAAAAACAAATCTAAATTTTTTAGGTCCAATCTAGTTTTCATGACATCATTAAAGGTGAAAACTACATTCATTGAGTTCCTATCTTAAAGTTGAATTTATACACACCAAAATCAAAATCAAGCAACCCGAGAGCATTCTCTCTCCTCAACTTTTTTGGTGACTTTCTTTTTCTTCTCTCAACCTTAAAGGACTGAAATGTAAAAAATATAATTTAGGACCAAAACATAATAACCTTTATTAGAAAAGTTCTTTGTTAATTATTTTATATTAATTTTGATCTTTCATCTCTTGATTTATTTTTTAATAAAAAAATAAAACTCTATTTTATAAAATTGATCGCTAATTTAACGTTAGAACTTTTATCAACACACTAGGAAAGTGAGAGAAAACATATAAAGATAGATTCCAATGCATAAAACCATGGTAACATAACTTCAAGAGATGAAATTGAAAAGAAATAAAAAAATTTATGAGTGTGTGCACAATAAATTTTAAACAGTAAAAGTGGATGTTGTTTAAGTCAAATTACAATGATCAAAATGTAAATAAAAAGTGAAATTGCATAGTAAATGAACGTTAAATTGTGAGTGTGTGTACAATGAATTTTAAACAATAAAAATGGAATTATTTTTAGTTTTTCATATAATATAATGTTAATTTCTGTGACTTGGTTTGTGATTTAAAAATGTAGGTACTTTAAATGATTAAAATATTAAAACTCTAGACTTTGATTGGAGATACCGCGGAGCATATTTACATTATGAGGAATGATTAGAAGGATTAGTAAGACTAGAAAATCCAAGATTCTTTCTATGTAGTAACGAAGGAAATGTGCGACTATTATTGCTTAGAAAAATCTCTCCATGTTTTAAAATTACTTACAAACTGTAACATAGTTATTTTGATCCAAATTTCTCATTACATAACATTTATGTCAATATATTTTATTTGTTTGAATATTAGTACTTTTCTCTTTTTGAGTGATGATTACAAATATTTGTAGATTAATTAATTAACATGCTTTTTAAGTGTAAATGAATTATGTGTGTGTGTTGAAAAGGTGTAATTTAATTTAAAATTATTATATGTGAATAATATTTATTTTGTTAAATATATGAGTGTCATATATAAGCTAAGATAATAATTTCATCAATAATAAATATCTCTAGATTTATAAGAAAAAATATACTTTATCGATACAATATTAATCAGAAACTAAACCTTAAATTATTGATCATGTTGTGTGTCACACTCGACGTCGCAACGAACCCATAAAAACAAAAGGCATACATAGGAAAAAAATGAAAAGAAGAGTCGCCACCTAGTATTATATTCACTAGAAATCTTTAGATATCTAAGGTAAGGAACTAGTTATGCCAAAAAAGATACTATCACCTGAAAATGTATTACCCAAGATAAGCTATATTGCTAATCTTATCTTATATTCCTAACAGTTTGTTGTGCTTAATCTACTGGTAGTCTATTTATAGGGTGATAATAGATTTACTATTGTGAGTTAAACTTTGAGTCAAAGGTTAAACCTAGCCATTGTATGGTATGGTTCAATTTTTAATCCCAATTTTGGTCAATTGACATTTTTATGTCTCATCACAACATGTGACTATTAATAGTTGATCAAGTCACATCAGTGAATAATTAAGAGGGCTAATATCAACCTTAGAAACCTAGGAAAAAAAAAAGAGGATGTTAAATATTTGGATTATACAATGGTGGTTCATGGATAATGCTTTGTTCAAGTTTATTTATCCTATATTATCAGGGTTCACTCGTAATTTTTGTTGAATGAGAGTCTTATACCCTAGTCCTAAAGTGTCTAAGTAGTAATCATTATAGGTTGATCTATTGAGTAGTGGGATTTAGTGGTAAAAATGTTTCAAACTTGGTTTAGACAATGACTTCTATGGATTCATTTACCCGAGAATGTGTTGCTATATTTAACAATCACATCGGTGTTTTATTTTTAAAATATTATTGCTCATACTCATTGGACCTATATGAGGTCAGGTTGACCTAGTCCATGTCCTCTCACAACAAAAGAAATAATATGTCACAATGCATAAAACTTATTGAGAAATTAAACTCATTCATATGCAAAATACTTTTGCTTTAATTTGTTTTTTTTTAAAAAAACACATTCATATGCAAAATGGATCATGCCAGAAATTAAACTCATAATAAAAATCAAGTGTCACATACAAATTTCATAAATCGCAAAGAAACATCAACACACATTAATAATTCACAACAAGACCAAAACATTACACCTCGAATAAACTTATGCAACCCAATCCTCCCAACCTCATCGCGGTGTATTGATTTCCATCCTTATTTCACCTCAAAAATAGATTTCTTGGTGGCATCATACCCCCAAGGTTGTCACTCAACAAGTGTAAACCCACAACACTTCAAATATTTCATAAATTTACAATCAAACCCATAAAAATTTCCAATATTGCAACAAAAACACATATCCAATAATACATCAAAAAATATTTTAAATATCATAAATCTTTGCAATCATGTTAGAAATCATCTGAAAAATCATTTAAGGTTTGGAACTAACCTTTCAGAGTTGTGCTAACGCATGTATGGTTTATGCACCCATCATTATTGAGTCATACCACCAAGTAGATCGAGTGGGCCTCTGCCTTTTCCTCACTTCCCTATTAATGGTGCAATAAATGAACGTCTGTAGAAGGAGATCTAATCCATTAAAGTTTTGGCCTCCTCTCTTTTCTATCAATTCTCTCTCTCTCTCTATAGGTGCTTGACACCACCTACCTTTACTGTGGTGCTCGTCATATGTCTAGAATAATGGTTGAGTCAGTATGGTTGGTGTGGGAAAGCTCAACATTATTGGTGTTAGTGTTGAGGAAAGAAGGGACTTCAGGTTCGGAGAATGCTCTCGGTTTCTCCCTCTCCATAGTGGGTTAATGGTTATGTTTGTTGGTGTTGGTAATGCTGCCATCGATAATGCTAGTGACTAGCAGCTAGTAAGGAAGCTGACCAATGGTTGAGATGGGTGGAGAGATGACTGTCTTGGTGTGGTGGTTAATCGACTAACTAAGTGGTGGTGCTAATATGAGGGAGAGAAACAAAAAAGAGATTGGTGATGGTGTTTTTTTAGTGGGTTTGGGTCTTTTATAACAGTAAGAAAAAAAAGTGTGAACCTTGTGGATATAAAGATCCAGAAACCCAAGGTCAAATTGACCATTCCCAATAAAGCTAAATTCAGGCTTGTCATTGAGCTTAACATAATAATAATCTATACTGAGACATAAAAACTACATAAACTAAACCCCACTTGATGCCTATGAAAAGATGTGAATGATAATTATCAAAGACACCATGAAACTTGATTAATTCTTTGATAAGTCATAGAAGTTCAATGAAGAACCACAATAAAAGAATTTTCTCTCACACACATAATAGATTATTCTGAAATCAAAGTCTGTAAAAAAATAATTATAAACTAAATAACCCTATTTATTCTAGGTGAAAACTTCCTAAACAAGGATAAAAAGTAATAAAAGAGTTTTTAATAAAATAGAAAAAATTAATTTTAAATCAACTAGGAAACTAATACAAATCTTGCATAGTAGCTTAAGGACTTTATCACAAGGCCTTTCTGATGTCCAATTGCTATGAAAGTTTAAGCGCATATAAAACAAGGCCTCTGGAACCTTCATGTAAAATTTTAGTCTGATTCAACAGTTGGACTAAAAATTATGTTTGTTAGCTAACATAAAATCATGCATTAGAAAAAATAATCTTCTAGCTACCGAAATTAATTAGCTCGTAAATAGATGGATTAGGCCTCTCCTATATATAGATTAAAATAACTAATGTTTGATCATCACTTATTGAAGATGTAGCCTACATGAAATTCACTTTAGTCCAAATACTCTAAATATGCTCATTGAATGTAGCTTTGAGCTTCTTTGCTCTTGACCTTGTAATTGACTCAACTAGAACTTCTAATGGATTCTATGATATAGTTTTGATCGCATCAAAGAGAGTTGAGAGGCCTGTCACTCATGGGTTCTTCTTCTCCTTTTTAATTATATTTTTATTTCTATTTTCCTTCTCTTCTCTCTCTTTTTTTTTTCTTTCAGCACAATAGTAGTTAGGGTTATATAATGATGAGCTCCTTTTTTATTGTAAGATTCCTCTACTATTTATAGGCCAAAAGTTTTGTTATTTTTCATCCAACTGCTTGGTTCCCAAGCAACTTGTTTTTCTTTTGGCCCTTTATTTTTTTGCTTTGTATTTTTAGTCAACTTGTGCATTTTACTTCTTATTTTGATTTTTTTGATTTTCTTTTTTTTTGTATTAAAAAAAATAACATTAATATCGATTCGATAAAAAAGTTATTAAAAAATAAAAAATGAACATGGATGCGTTAAAAATATATATTTTTTAATTTGATTTTTTGAAAGGAAGTCGACAGGAGAAAAATAATGAAAAACTACAAAAAGGGCATGCAAATGACCGCAATGCATTGAAAACATGCTCTCTCCTTTTCTTTTTCTTTTTGATGTTTTTGAATATTTGAAAAATATTTTGAAAAAAAAATCAAAATTTGGACTATGAGATTGTATTGTAACTTTTCACATAAGAAAAAAATGGAATGGTTTTTGAGAGATTGCAACATACCCGCCATATTGTGTGGGTGATTTAGCAGTGCTTTCTTCTCATAGGGTTTGGAATTATTTGTGAGGTCATTGTCAATTAATTTATCACCCTTCATCGATATCCTCTTTTTCTAGCTTAAATGAACTTTATGCTGGCATCCTATATATCTCAGCACTTAATTATGACAATAACCTCAACACGTATGAAATCCATTTCTTCAAAATTATATTAAAGAGTCAACAAGATGAGATATGCAGAAGACACGAAATGAACTAAGATTCGAGGAGGAAAAACTGCAAAAGGAAAGTACATGATGAGCCTATATTTGGATCCATTTTTTTTTTTTAAAAAAAAAAGAATTCAAACAAGTTATTTTCATTTAAATTGATATACTTATATATAAAAAAGAAAAAGAAACTCACATAATTAAATGTTAATGTCAGCTACAATGAAGGAGTGGCGGGAAATAGACAATGATGACAGCAGAATTGAAAGGTGGGTCGTGGCAGCGGTAACCAGAAACGAAAAGGACAATTATGGGTATGGTGTGGTTCTAATATCAGCCCCATTAATCCGTCTTTTCTTGATTAATACGACTTAACCACCTCTTGTGAATTAATTAATTATTAATTTATCCGATTAACATTCACTCTTTTATCAAAATATAAAATGTGTGTGTATAGAACCGTCTTCAATTTTTATTAATTCACACAACCAAAAAATATTCAGTAAATATTTTGTTAGTTATATGACATCATTATATTTCATCAGCAACTCTGTCACCAATGTCTTGTTAAATTATTAAAGATGATAATGATAAAGTAATTTAGCAAGATGATGTATTGTAAATGGATAAACTAGTTAATCCATATCAAATTTCTTTATTTACTAAGTTAGAAAACATAAATTTTTGAGAATATTTATGTTGATGTTGAGCATTTGAATAATCATTTTCAAAATTGGCACTTTCCATTGATGTATTTTTTTTAATTTTATTTGGATTTTTTTATCGGCTTTTAAATAATGTTATGGTCATTTCATAAAACTACATTGTTGTATTTTTTACGTATGCATGTGTGTGAAACAATTTATTTTTAGAAATTATCAATTTTTTACTTATGTGTTATTTTATTTATTTTGTTTTAATTTTATTGGATTTTAAATAGCATTATATTCATTTCATAAAACTATATTGTCACAGTTTGACATGTATAAGTGTGTGAAACAATTCATTTTTGAAAATTAATTACTTTTCGCTAAGTATTTATTTTATTTTATTTTACCTCCTTCATAATAGTATTAGGTCTATTTCATGAAACTATTATTTTGTGTTTTTACGTATTTGTGTGTATAAAAATTTGTTTTAAAAAATGGGTAGCTAGTTGGTCATGCATTTTTTTATTTATTTTATTTTACTTTTATTTTTAATGACATCGAAATAGTGTTAGTATCATTTTATAAAACCGTGTTGTTGTCTTTTTACATATGCATGAGTGTGTAAATATTTATTTTTTAAAGAAGAATAAAAATTGTGTCAACAAGTCTCTTATTTTTAAAGACAAACATCAAACTTTTCACAAATGATCTAGCTAATAAGTCTCTTATTCTTAGGAACGGATATCGAGTCTTTTATGAATGACCCTCACTTGTACTAGTCTTTAGAGATTCTTAAGTGAGGGGCTGGTTAAGCTAAAAAAAAGATGAAAATCATTGTAAGACATCACACTTAAGATAAACTACTTTGTGTTTGTTTTTAATAATAAAGGTATCTATTTTGTATACATGTTAAAAGTTTGCATATACTCATATATGTGTATTTGTTATTAAAGGTAAAAAACTATTAATATCTAAGGTAGTGATTTGAGACTTAGACCAAGCAATAAGGCTTAATCCTTATTTTTGGAATACAAGCATTATACTTGAAAAGATGGTGATGGTTAGGCTTTAACTCATTTTATTTGATCATGTGCAAATGGGCTCGAAAGGTACTACTTAGATGGGCCATTATGAGATCACATGGACCCTGCCTATATCTACTCGCAAAGATAGGAAGAAATGTATCCCAAAACCCAATAATTATTGAAAGAATATTTGCACACATTAAAAATTTAAAACAATAATATTTACAAACAGAGGTTTAAAGAGTATTTATATGATATTTCTTATATAAAAATCAAATGTTATTGCCTCAAAGGTGACTTAACTAGTAGGACAATGGTTTACTAGATAGCAGGAGAAATGAATCAAAAGGGAATTGGTGAGGATACCCTTGAACCCACAAGTCTAGAATCATTCATACAACTTAAAATGATATATTTTAAAAATAATTTAATGTATCAATAATATATATTATCTTTCAACTTTTGAGGCATAGGACGTGTTTAAAGATCTTACCATCATTGAGTTGAATCTTAGATAAAAAAATATAATTGATACATAACACTGAAAAATAAACATTATCCTAGAAAAATAATGGCCACAAGACTCAATGGTGTAAAAATAGAAAAATCATTCATAAAAATTACAAACTACAGAAAAAACAAATTAATCATTATTATTGACTACCACCTCAAGGGTTTATTAAAGGTTATTATATATATACACTCCCATATCATTCACATAAAGGAAACTGAAAAAGAAACCTTATATATATAACCCTACCATTTATTTAATAAATTAAAAACTCAATGAAAAACCTTTATTCTGACGCACATTTTCACCACAAACAAGTATAAACACCCGTACATAGAGTTTCAACACTAAGGTCCAACCATTACAATAATATATATTATCTTTCAACTTCTTAGGCATAGGACGTGTTTAAAGATCTTACCATCATTGAGTTGAATCTTAGATAAAAAAATATAATTGATACATAACACTGAAAAATAAACATTATCCTAGAAAAATGATGGCCACAAGACTCAATGGTGTAAAAATAGGAAAATCATTCATAAAAATTACAAACTACAGAAAAAACAAATTAATCATTATTATTGACTACCACCTCAAGGGTTTACTAAATGTTATTATATATATACTCCCATATCATTCACATAAAGGAAAGTGAAAAAGACACCTTATATATATATATATATATATATATATATAACCCTACCATTTATTTAATAAATTAAAAACTCATCGAAAAACCTTTATTCTGACGCATATTTTCACCACAAACAAGTATAAACACCCGCACATAGAATTTCAACACTAAGGTCCAACCATTACACCTTCGATAAACTAAATCATCCCAATCCTTCTAACTCCATCACAAGGTATTGATTTTCATCCTTATTCCACCTCATAATATAAATCCTCATAGGCTTCATACCCTTTTGGTTACCACACAATGGTATCAATTTCAACACTTTAAATATGTAGATTTATGCATAGAAAACATTAACAAAAATGATTTAAACCATATTAAGGGTTGAAAATGTTCTCGACACTTTGGAGATCTATTAAAACAGAAGAGGCATGTGTTGTCCACATGGATCCTTATCAAGTAGTGATCATGATTAGTGGTGTCATTCACTACTTCTCTAGGTAGGACATCGAGCCATGAAAAAATTTGGCTATTTTCTTTGTTTCTCTCTTATTCTTGGTTTGGTGCTTTTAATTGTTTTAATGGTTTTGGAGTGGTTGGCTAATGGATGACATGTGTTATGGTGGTTGACAGTTCAACTTAGTGCTGCTGGGTTTATTTTTATCAATCATGGTGAGGGAAATGGATGGTGGTGGTTGGTTTAAATAGAAGATATGATAATCTATCACTAAAGATGGGTTGTTGTTAGGTTTTTAGGTTGTTTAGCTAATATAAAGGAGGTTGCGATAATGGCTAGATTCTGGTGGTAGCTAGGTAAAAAATGATGGGAGGAGAGAGACCCACACTTCTTCCACTCTCTCCCCCAACTAAAATTTATATTTTTCTTTATTCTTTTTTTCTTATGAAATCTTTTTTTTTTAATTTGTTTTCTCCTTCATTCATTCTCTTTTCTAGTAAGTTTCTTTCTCTACTTTAGTCCTTAATTTATAGTGTTAAGAAACCTTATAAAATAGAGAATAAAACCAACTAATTACTACAAAATATTGGAAGATCTCTTATCTTTTTTAATAAGAATCTTAATATTAGAAATCTTGTGCAAGATTTTGTTTCCCTTATTGATTACAATGAGATTTATAATTGGTGATTCTCTAAATATTTTCATTAAAACTTTCCATGTAGTCCAAGTTAACTACAATCTTTCCATATATATTTGAATCTCTATACTTTATGGAAGATAACCCCTCTTTATTTTTAAATCTTTGAATTTTTCTTATTTTATTTGATTTTATTTGTATTTCTAATTTGGTTTTTTAATCATTCCCATTTTTTGATCTTTTAGTTACCTAAATATATAGCCAAGACTTTGATGTTTATTTTGGTCCTCATTTCCTTCTTTACTTATAATGTCTGTACTATCCCACATCGACGGGTGAAGGTTTGGTAGCTGGCCTTATTAGTAGTGCTGGTTGCTAACATATTGTACGCGTTTTGGGGTGTCGGGCTCAGAAGTGGGTTCGCGTCACCAGGAACAAAACGTGAGGGCGGTAAGGCCCAAAGCGGACAATATACAGCATGTTGGGGGGGTGTTACATTTGGTATCAGAGCCGACTTCACTGGCTGTCTAATTGTGCCAATGGGGTCGTCAGGCTCCTTAAGGAGGGTGGATTGTAATATCCCACATCGGCGGGTGAGGGTTTGGTAGCTGGCCTTATTAATAGTGCTGGTTGCTAACATGTTGTACGCATTTTGGAGCGTCAGGCTCAGAAGTGGGCTCGCGTCACCAGGAACAAATCGTGAGGGCGGTAAGGCTCAAAGCGAACAATATACAGCATGTTGGCCTAGGCTGTTACAATGTCACTCACTAATCGTTTTTTTTTCTTTTTGTAATTTTCAAGAATTCTTCACTTAAAAATATAAGTAAGGTATATGAAAACGGTCAAACATCATGAAATGATCATAAATTGGCTAAATTGGATTAAAAAATAATTTTTTAAAAAACAATATATTGAAAGTAGGGGTAAAAAATGGGTTAAGACATAAGCCATCACTTGGGCATCTCTTTGGCATTCTTTATGACATCGGTGATGTGCTCTCATTTAGCCTCCTAATGCCTAATTATGAATGCTTTTGATTGAATGTCCTAAAAGCAAGAATTGTAAAAAAAAAAAAAAAAAAAAGACAATCAATTTTCTACTTACCATTAGCATCATTTCTTGGCTAGTGAATAAACACTGGGACAAAGGACCTAAAAAACGCTTCTCAATATTAGTAGACATTTACATTAAACAACTAAAGGTTTGAACATTGTCTACTTTATTGGGTCTTTAAAAGGTTGGGTTATTCCTAAAAAAGACTAGCCCGAGCTTACACATTTGCCTCAATCCACTCAATTTTTAAATGGTTGAAGGGCCAAGCTTAATCTTTCCAAAGCAATGACCAATGGTCCTCTACATTTGACAAATGGTTATTGCTAGGGACGGTGAGAGGAAAAGAGGATAAACCTTCACCATTGAATAAACATTAGAGAGCCATATCAATTCTTATTAACTTGTTGATGCTATCATCCACTCTTGATTTCGCCTCACAATACTCCTTCTGTTCTCTAGTTAAAATCTTAACTAGGTTAAACATCTAAAAAGTAAGAAAAACCTACTATAGCTACACTTAAAAGGGTACTTGAATGTTTTTAACAATGTTAATAACTAATGAAAAAACTCCATTAAAAAGTCAAAAATAGAAAGAAACATGAACTTTTTGTAATTCCCACATGGCCTCACTATGATGAATGGAAAAATCTTCAATATATGCCAACTCATTGGTTTCTCCAGCATGAATGTCCTTTGAAATTCCTACTCAATAAATCATAGGAAAAGAAACCATGAAAATTCTCTTCCGTTTTGGTATTGATATTAGAATAAAGTCTTTGTGCTCTTTAAAACATCAAAGATTTAGAAGAGCGTGGGCAACTGACTAATTAAGAATTCATAGTACCTTTTGAAAGCTCAAGGCAAGAAAGATAGGCTTAGAATGAAACACATTAGTTGTTTTAAGACAGAAAAGGTTGTGTCTCCCCTTTGATTTCCTAATAGATGGGTAAGGTTCCTCTCATCCCAAGCCCAAACTAAGCAACTCAGCTCCTTTGATGACCCAATAGAGCCAACAAGCATGACCTAAAAATAAGGTCTCTTGTATCCCTTAACCCATGAAAAATAGCTTAAATGTTATAAGAAAAATCTATTTAATCCAAATGGTCAGAAAGAGCTAGCTCGACATTAGAAATGACCATTTACTCCTATACCAATATGTTGCTCTAGCATATATGGGCCCACTTAGTAATGTTGGTCATGTTAAACATATTTTTATTGCAAAGAGCGATTGCTATGATAAAATCCTACCTTGAACAACACACCACCACCTCTTAGGTTAAGAACTATAGATTCTTATGATTGCCTCTACACTAGGTCTGATGGTGTTTTGCCTTTTTTGTCTCTACCTACATGCAAGTTGGTATATTTTTCTAATATAAATATATTATAAAGATGTTTGGTAAGAAACAACTCAAAAAGGAAAACATATGTATCACTATAAAGAAAAAAATTCTTCCTTATTGCATTTACTACCCGCCTTTATTCTTCAACACCACACACACAAGCATTTATATCTCATTTCCTCCCTTAATCTTTTCAACTTAAGCATTGGAGGATCATATATATTATATACTAGACGTGGACCCATGCTATACCATAGGTCCATATTTTTCTCTCATAAAAAACAATGTTTAAGTGTAACAAACACATTTTTTTTTAAAAAAAAAGAAAGATCAACGACTCGAGTTATAGCATTGATTAGGTCTAATAAGTTGATTTTATTTTAATTAGATGATAAAAAAAATAGACAATGATAGTAAACAAACCAAAGTTTAGAAAAAAATCTCTCTCAAAGTACAAAATTGAATAAAAAAAGGATAAAAAAAACCCCACCCCGAGTTAACCTGAGATAACATGATAGACATGTAACCTGATAATAAGGGGCAAGCTAACCCCAGTTAACCTACAAAACCCACAGCCCAAGTCTTGAGAACAAGATAACCCGATTTAAAAGAAACCAAAGAAAACCATTAAGCCATTTTTTTTTAAAATACGAACAATGAATTGAAAAGAAAATAAGTTAAAATAAAAAAATTATTGATCTGCATTAACTCTTCAAATTCGTGACCCGAGTCATTAGAATAAAAAATACATGAAAAAATCAAGAAACTCAATCCTTAGCAAATCAAATATTGAAGGATGAAATTTGAGAAAAATCTATTATGCAAAAGATTTAAAAATAACAATTATAAGAATAAGGATAAAAATTAAAATAAAAAATAAATTAGAGTGTAACTACAAATTTCATATCGAAGGGTGAAACCAAAAAGAAAAATAACTTTAACCAAATCACAAAGAAAAAATCAAAAGAATAAGGACTGAATTGAAAAACAATAATGTACCATAAATTTGGATTGAGGTATGAAATTGAAAACCAATATAAATTGCCCGAAAAGGTTAACAAAAAAAAAAAGAAGAATGAGGATAAAAAAAACATTGCAAATTTGGATTGAAGGATAAAATTAAAAAAAATCAAAATTTTATAAAAGGGTCAAGAACAAAACTTTATAAATCAAAAGAATAAGAAACAAATTTAAAGAAAAAATAAATTAAGAGGTTAGTTTGAAGATTTCTACGCATAAAAACCAAGGAGAGAGAAAAGAATATGAAGAAAAAAAAGGGTTGTTGGCACCAAACTACACATCAATCGATGACATTAAAAAAAAAAACTTTGGATCAAAGTTAAAAAAAAAAATTGTACTTAACGGCAGCCTAGTAAATTCATTATGAATTTAAAATTGTAAAGGTGAAAATGCCATCAGTCGTTAGGTATAATGTTTGTTGTTCCAAGGATAATTTTGTATTTTAACTGTTTAAAAATTAACAAAAAAATCATATTACCCCCATTAAGCAGCAGGTCAAATGTTTTTCTCATAAAAGAAAAAATCATAATTTTATTATTCTATTCATAGCGCCTAAAAAAAAAAATATACTGTGAGTTTTACCATTCCCTGTTAGCATCATTTTTTAGATCATGTAACTTGTTCTTTAGGAAATTGTGAACCCCGCCCACAAACTTTGCTAGGAAGAAACCTTGGGATTCCTTGAATCATATTTCAGGCATTTATCATCATTGTGAGTTATCAGGGCATCAATGATTTTATTTATTTTTAATTTTGGAGGATATAACTTAATTAATCAAGTTTTATATTTGTTCTCTAGAAATTATCAGTTCGAGTCTCACAAACCTCAAGTTTCACAAACTTCAGAGCCACTGAAGACTTATATGATCGTTAATTTCAGGACTCATGGAATTAATTAAAGTACGCACAAGCTGACCTAAACATCTCATTAATTAAAAAAAAGATATCAATGATTTTTTTTATAATAAGATATCAATGATTACCTCTTAAATAAATATCTCTCCAACTTGCTATTAAGTTCTTACAAAATTTAATTGAAAGTTGAGCATTAATATAATAATCAAGATAATTAGCAGAGCTTAATTAATTACGTTAATGAAGCTTCCTTCAAGCTACCAAACCATGACAGTACATCGACATTGACAAGCTTGCCCCACGATGAGGTTGTCGATGAAAGAACTAATAGCACGATTTGGACTTACGTCGATGTTTTGTTCCATTCCATTCATTTTATTTCCCCCCCATCAACAGTCCATATATTCATTTCTTTTAAATTAAATTATTTTTCATGTGTCGAAACTATACGATATAGTAGATTATTCTCTCAAGTCTCAAGCGTTTAACATAATTTTATCGATGTTTATAAATAATAAATCTACCTAACTATTTTTATCATTAACACGCTAGTTAAAGCCTTTTTATATTTGATTCTTTTCTTGTCACACACATCTTATCAATTGCAATTTAGTATTAATATATAGTTTCATATAATATATGTCTACTGTACCTAAACGTTGGCTCCTGGCAAAATCTAACCGTACATCACTTACGAAAAATATTAAAATATTTTGCAAAAGAACAGCAGAATATTCCTAATGATACAGCTTTAGATCTTCACTAAGCAAAACAAAAAACAGAAGCACAGGTCCATGAACACCCCTCCCATAATTTCTTAACCAATTATTGGAGGAGAAGGGAAGAAGTGGGAGGAGTAGAATAAAATTAGAATTATAAAAGCTTAAGCAGTGTAAAGTCACCCGTAACAAAAAAGTAAAATGCTTTTGTGCTGGGGGCATTTAAATCTTTTTACATGATTAATTAGTCATTAAAAAATTAATCAAGAATAGTGTAAAAGTCTTTACTAATTTTTCAAGCACATAAAATAACTTAATTACACTCTCAATAAAAAAATTTAAAGCCTGAACCCAAGAGAATTCATGTCTTTTTATTTTTTAAATATAAAAATGATAACTTTACCCTTTAAATAAAAAATTAAATAAATCATGCATCCAAGGGCCTTTTGGTCTTTTCATTCTAATTAGTTTTTTGTTATTCCCATGTTGATTGAGAGCAATTTAATCTTTAAAAATGATTTATTATTACTGAAATAAAAAAAAAATTGTTGGCATTTACATGGGAGGTGCCCGCACACTTCAAGCGATGAATGTGACATCTCTCAACGACCAAAAGGCCTTTCCATTATATCATTAGAAGCGTCACTACATCCTTTTCTTGTTGGTGTGATGTATGTCGGCGGTGATATGATTGTTTATTTCTGGTGGGTCTTTCTTGTTTTTTTTTCTCTTTCTCTTCCCCTGAAAAGTACAGCTTGGTACTCTTTGTTGTTAGTATTTCAAATTTTGATGTTATTCTTTTGATTTTGATTTTTTGTTCTTGGCCCTTTGTAAAAGTTTTATTTTTTTTCAATTCATCATTCAATCTCAATTTGTCATATATTATTATTATTATTATTAATTTAGTCCTTATTTTTTATTTCAATTTTTTTTCTTGATCCTTTTGTAATAGTTTTATTAGTTTAAATTTCATCTTTCAATTCAAATTTATGGTATATTAAGTTTTATAATTTGATCCTCATTCTTTTTATTTTCTTATCATTTTGTAAAAGTTATTTTCCTTTTCAATTTCACCCTCCAATAAAAAAATTATAGTTGTCGTCCAATATATTTTTTATTTTGATTTTATCCACATTCTTTTAATTGTTTTTTTTATTTAGAATCCTTTTATGTGATTTTTTCTCCAATTTCATTCTTCATCATTTGATTTATTAAGTATTGAGTTCATGGTTTGTTTATGTATAGTGTTTTTGGTCTAATGACCTGGGTTATAGGTTTGAAAAGTTAACAAGAGTTAACATTCTTTTTTTGGCTTATTTTCTTTTTGAATTTCATCGTTCGATATTAGTTTTTATTGTATTTTATGTGGTTTTCTCAGGATTTTTTTCTATTGGATTATCTCAATCTCATGATCTGGGACGCGAGTTTGGTGGGTTAACCCAGGCTTGCTCGCCTCTTATCGCCCAAGTACATCTATCATGTTAACTTGAGTTGACTTGCTCCGATTTGTTTTTATCCCTTCTTTATCTAATTTTATCATTCCATATTTTATTGGCTAAAAATTAAACAATATCATTTTTTTTTGTTCTTGAAAAAAAGGTTTTTTTTTCCCTATGCTATCCTAGTCTTTTTTTTTTCATTTACTATGTTGTCTTTTTTGTCATATAAATAAAATAAAATTAGTTTATTTGACTAGTCGGGGCTATAACCCCAATCATTGAGTTTTTTTTTTCTAAAAAAAAATCTTAAAGCATCTACTCATTATTTTTTTTTAAATTAGGGATAACTACAATAGAGTCCATAATCTATATAAATCGTGCTAGTCCCCCCTCAACACAATAGACCTTCCCTTGAATACTTGGTTATCTCTACTAGCAAGGTCTATTAGACATTAAAAAAAAAAACCTAAAAGCCAATCTATGTTTTAATACGACCCTAGATATATTATATTGTTCATTGGAATAGTATAATAATGATTTTGTCCTTATTAATTCAACTATCAAAGCTTGCATTTAGAGGTGAAATTGTTCTTATTAATGATACTTCGTGATTTTTTACGAGTCAACCTTTTTATAGTGTAATTCTTATCTTATAACCTAAACCTGATTGAAATTCGATCTTTTACTAAAAATTATTTATTTTTAAATTCATCATTCGACATTAGTTTATTGGGGCTTGAGCTTCGTTATTTATTTCACTTTCCTTTTTATTTATATCATGGGTAGTGGTTTAGTCAAGTTAACTCTAGTTGACTAGAATTTTTATAAAATTGATTTGTTTTTTAATTTTATCATTTGACATTAAATTATTGGCCCTTGATCTTTTTAATATTTTCTCTTTTTTTTTGTAGGGTTATCTCGGGTGAGGGTTAGTCTAGTTAACTTGAGTTAACTCAAAGTTTTTTTTCAAAGATTTTTTTATTTAAATTCAGCCTTTTTTGCTAGGTCTTTTTTTTAATCTATTTTTTTATTTTGATCTCATATATCGAGTGGTGGGTTAGTCAGGTTAACCCTGGTTGAATCAAGTGTTTTTCTTTGACGTTACTTTTATAAAATTGATTTTTTTTAGTTTCATCATTTGAGATTAAGTTAATAGGCATTCAGCTTTACGATTTTTTTTTCAATTTTATTTTAGCAGGTTGTCTCGATCTCATATCTCAAGTCGTGTGTTAGTCAAGTTAACGTAAGTTGAATCGGATGGTGCTTCACTATTCATATTATATTATATAAATAGTGAAACTCTTGAATTTGTTTTTATAAAAATAAACTTTTCTTCTTTTAATTAAATTATTTTTTGAGCAGAATTAGATGGAATTACATTTGAAATTATCGTAAAAAATACCATATTAAAAGACAGATGACTGAATTATAAAACACATGGAAAACACGTGGCTAATCCTACATTCACAAAAAAAGAGAGTTTATTTTGGTCTAAAAGTTTATTTTGTTTATTTTTCAGGCCATGAATTTTGAGGTGGTAGAGAAAGTTGTCAATTTTCATGATTCCATCAACCAAAATGGCTAAGCTTTATGTCAAATGATTCCATTCGAAGAGAGGAATTTGATGGTGATGGTTTTTTTTTTTGCCTTTTTTTTGCTGAAATAATAGATTAGGTCTTTTGAGTTGAAAGACTAGTTTACTAAGGTTTCTAAGATGCTTCTTATGTGCTTTTATATCATAATAGATTTTAAAAAATAGAATTTTGAGCTAAAAAACACCATAACACTATTTTGTAGCCACCTTTAGGTGGTTGTAATGTAGGTTAGTAGACAACTTGTCGTTCACTTATTTCTTTTTTTTTTTAAAAAAAAAGGTTGATGAAATGTCTTCAACACCTTAAAAAAAATAAAACAAAATAAATAAATAAACAAGAATAGATGTGTGGGTGTGGCCTATAGGCCCAAGCATGTTGGCTTTCTTTTGTATGGGTTAAGCACTCAACTTGACCCTTTCTTCTTCTTTTTTTGTCTAAAAAAGTTGTTTAATATGACAATTCACCTAATCATTAAATTCGATATGGTTCTTAAATAATATAATAGGTTTTCATTAGAATATCAACTATTATTTTTTTCAATTATTATACACCTTTGATGAAAAAAAATTAATAGTAATAATAAATTTCTCATGAAATATTGCAATGACATTACAAGAATTTAAAAGGTGGGGGTGTGTACTTCTGTGTAACAGGCTTCTCTTCTAGTTCCGCTTTGGACATCTCTCTTAAATTCCAACAATCATCTCAATTAAATGTCAAACTTTTCAACTCTTTTAAAATATATACCATTATTTTACTCAATCATTTAAAATCTAAAGTTAGTCATTTATCTTTCTTTTTTCAATTTGTTTTAATATCCACATATTTAGTTCAACATATATATTTTTTCATCCTACATTTTACCAATATGTCAATCTATACACAACATATATAAAATCATCTTGATTACAAGTTCCTAAGTCCATTTATAAATATTACACTAACATTAAAACACTAGCATCCACACCACTTCACCAATTTTTATATTTTTATTTTTTCAAATTTAACCAACATAGCCACGAATCAATAATTTATTTCACATAAGTCCCAATCAAAATTAACTCATTTTCATCCTTATAGTTTTAACAACCATAACACAAATTTTTAGGCATTATACGTCATATGAATCACTATCATGATTTATACCATTCACATTTACACAATCTTATTAATTCACACACTTCCCTTTTTCACTAAACAATCTTATTAATTTACACACTCCTCGTAATTAGTCTCTAAACAAGTCATATACATCACAACCACTCATTAATTAACACAATTTTGCATTTCTCTTTCAAGTTCACATAAACCTTAAAATTTAATTATTTAAGGCTTTTTAGTTCTAGATGTTAATTGGTAAAATTGAATCATTCGCATGTGATTTTTATAACCCAACATCAATAAAATCTACCCAAATCAACATTAAAACAACAAGTTTATCAAATTTTCGACCTTTCCTTCATTCAATACATATAGTCATCTTAGGTATACATTTAATGAATCATATAAAAACATCCAAAATCAATCTCAAACAATCCTAGCATCATTAAAACATTAAATCTTATACAATATTATCAAATTTCAAGAACCCCCAATATCCTATACATGGTCAGTCACAATAAAGATTAATTTCTCAAAATTAATTTCAATTTATCCATAATTACTTTTTATCATGACCTTTCTCATAACAAAACACCAAAGAATTAATTAAATATTTTTTTCCTTGCCAATATACACAAACCCTAGAATCTTTAAAAATGAGGATTTTCTTCCCCTCCACCAAAAACATGAAAGAAATGAAATTAATTGAAGGTAAGTTTTGCCTGAGAATCTCCTCCTCTTTCAAATTTTAAGCTTTCTCTCTCTTTATCACAAACTTCCAACCTTTCTCTATCTCTCTAAAGCTTTGATTTTGTCTTGTTCTCTTAGTAGGACTTTTTAGCATCACTCCCCCAAACTAAAATTTTGAGAGAAACATGAGAAAAATAAAGAAAAGATAGAAGAGTTTCAAGTTTTCTTCTCTTCCATCACCGATGATCTTTCATTGATAAATGAGGGATATTTTTGCTTAATTACAACAATTTCACTCTTAATTGTCCTATGTGTTATTTTCTATCAATTACTTTTTGTGTACTGATTTATTATTTTATTTCATCTAAGATTTCTAAGCTAATTTACTAGGGACTTTCATATGTAATCATAATATTTTTGCTCTTAATTTTTTTTTGTTAAGAATTACACAATTTAATGTTAATTTATAAATTTTAGGGCGAGGGTTTACAAATTCACAATCAATTTATTTTACAAGTTCTTTCAATTGTAGCTTTCTATCCTATTTTTATGATTAATTTTTTAAAATGTTTTCAAGAAAGAAAAAATTGAAACAAAAAAGATCAAAGTGTAATACAAAGAGAAATCTCATGGCCAATCTCAAATTCTATTGTAAAAGTTCTGTTTATTACTTTCATTTTTTTTACTCTACAGTCCCTTTAATTTTTGCAATTTTAGTTTAGGTTTAAAAATTAATTTTCTTAACATTTCAGTCCTCGAGTTTGAGATATGAGAAAGAAAGTCACCTAAAAATAACAAATGAGAGATAAAGTTGGTGAATGGTAACTTTTCAGCGATGAAACTCACTGTTCTTGGTGTCAATAGGTTCCATTCAATAAGAAAAGTTCAATGGAGGTGTTTTTTCTATAAAATATCTGAAAACATATATCAGATTCCCTTTAGATTTTTTAATTTGGTTAATTTTTGTTTTGTTTTCTTTGTGGTGTTTTTGGGATTTGTAGGTGATTTATGGTGTTTTCATGATGTTTTAAGGTGAAAATTGATTGAAAATAGATTTTAAGGCCAAAAACTCCCCATCCAATTCTTGATCACCACAGTGATGCCTAGATTCTAGGTAGCAGCCTAATAGGCGACAAGTCACCTACCACTACAAACAACCTATTGCCCGCGTAATTAAAAAGAAGGAGTGGATGATGTATTATCCACTCCTTAGGCAAAAAAGAAGAAGAAGGGAAAATAACAAGAAGCATGCTTGAGCTTTTTTATTAAGGTTGGCCAAGTGGGCTTGACGCATTAGTACTTAGACCTCTATTTTTTATCCCTTTTCATTAATTGTTTATATTGAATTAGCTTTTTTAAGTAGTGATTGATATTTTTATTTTATTTTTTTAGTTGAATGCTAATTCAAAGAGATTATTTTGATTTTTCCTATAAAAAGTAAAATAAAAAGGACAGTCGGTGTAAAACATTTACATGTGCATTTATCTTTTATTTCTATTATAAAGATTACTTATATGCTTTAATATTTAATTAGTGTTAATTTTTTTTAGTTCATATATTTATTAATTTATTTTATAAAGTATAAATAACATCTTTTTATTTCTCAATTAAAAAAAATAAGAATTAGACTTCACAATTTATTTCGGTTTGTTTTCTATGAGGTTAACGCAATCTCAAACAAACATTATAGCATTGGATTGCTACTTGATTTTTTAATCGCTAATATTTGTATCATATAATTAAATAAAAAATAAGATTTAAAGTTGAAATTATTGGAGGTTTTGTTGGGAATCTTAACCTTGATATAATTAATTAAAGGAGAGAGCAATTGAGTTCTAAATATAATCATATATACAAACTCCACATTTTTCTTCGTCTCTTAACCGATTGAGTTCACATGCATGATGATGTCTTAACAAACTCTAATTTCATTAGCCAAAAAAAATAAAATAATAAAAACTCCAATTTCGCACTTAAAAAAACAAGGATGAAAAGGATTGTCAAATTAGGCAACATTAGGGGAAAAATGAAAACAATAGGATTAACATATATGGAATGTCCGATCACCTGAAACTTTTCCGTACACCAGAAAATTATTAGGCTTGATGAAGTTTATTGTAGACTTAAAAATAGATGAAATAAAATAAAAATAACGAGTAGGACAAGAAATGATATTGAAGGGACCTAAGGATCTCATCAATAAGGATATTTTTTCCAACAAAATCTAGTGACTCCTTTGGTGGGACCCTTGTAAGATTTGCTTGCACATTTTCATCTCTATATTTACTTACCAGTTCTGCCTTCCAGTCCCCCTCCTCCCCTCTCTTCTTCAATTCTTCGTAAAATATTTGTTCTCGTTGCAGTTTTCTTTTTCCCTCCCAACTTCTGCCATTTATTTTCTATTTTGAAGTAATCTTAATCTCCCAACTTGCCATTTAATTTTGATTTTCTTTAGCTTTTAGCCACAATATTGTAGATTTGTGATAACAGAAAAGAATTAATATTAAGTTGTCACAAGGACTGACAACTTCTGTGTACCCCTTGAACAATGAAGGAGAGTGGTCGAAAACTTGGTGCACTTTCGCCATGCGCAGCATGCAAGCTTCTTAGGAGGAGATGTGCTCAAGACTGTATGTTTGCTCCTTACTTTCCAGCTGACGAGCCTCAGAAGTTTGCCAGTGTGCACAAGGTCTTTGGTGCTAGCAATGTCAACAAAATGTTACAGGTTTAAATCCATCCACCCGATCTCTTTCTCCACCTTCTTTTTTTAATATATAAGCAAAATATTATGTAATGTTTATATTATTCGAACTCTTTCTAGAAAATCTTCTCTCTTTTCCCTTCTAATTCTTTTGGAAGAGGCTGAAGGAGCATACTTGTGGAGATCCAATATTGCTATTTGGTACATTGGAGGGCCAAGCACGATCGAGAAGGGGATGATGATACCAGAATTTAGTGAAAATAGGGAGAAAATAAAATATAAAAACTATATTAAACTAATTATGAAACTTCAAATGTCATAAAATTTCAGGATTTTGCTCCCCCTAAAGTTTGAAAATTTTCAAAAATCTCAAAATTTATAAAATAAGCCCTAACAATATATGAAGTCCCGTCCCCGTTTTACAAAATCTGCCTCGTGTTTAGAGATTTACTATTCTCTAGTTTACACACACACACACATAGAAGTTAATTATCTGTAATTATTTGGGATATAAAGCATTCAAAAAGTAGAAAAGGTCTTCTCCCCTACATAATTTTCTCCTTTAGTTCGGTTATAGTGGTTAGTTTCAGTTGGATAAAGACCCCACTATAGGTAGGATTCCAATTCCATATTCTATTTCAAAGTAGGGAACTGTTTACCATTTGATTCCTTAATTAGTACATAAAAGAGATTAAAGGATCACAATTTAATTAGCTTTTACCTTTTCTTTTTTTTTTTCAATTGCATATATATGTGAAATCTAGAGGATAAAGTAAAGGGCTTAATCTCCTCTTTATGACCACTAGCTAGTAATTAGCTTTTTGGATAAGTAAGGCTAAGCTTTTGTTCTTGGAATTCTCATTTTAACCAAAAAGAAAAAGGGTTGTCTATCTATCGATGCATTAGTAGAAACATTTTTTTGTTTAGGAATCAATCGATCGAGACCCAAATTTTTGTGGGAATGTTGTGTACCCTCAACTTTGGGAGTGTATACTCCACGCGATAGGGAAAGGGCCTTCAGTCCTGTGATGGCCACAAGAATTTGAGTAGAAACATAAGCTTGGCAATTTGACCTATCCGGAAATTAGCTACAAATTAATGGGTTATGCTTATAATTTGTGCAAATATTTGCAGGAATTACCTGAGCACCAACGAAGTGATGCAGTAAGTTCCATGGTGTATGAAGCAAATGCAAGGGTTCGTGACCCAGTTTATGGTTGTGTTGGTGCAATATCATCTTTGCAGAAACAAATTGATTCACTACAAACCCAGTTGGCACTTGCACAAGCTGAGGTAGTGCACATGAGAGTGCGGCAATTCACTTCTTCTTCCAATCCAGGAGCCATGGACATGGCAGTTGATCAGGCCACCATGGGAGAGTCTCTGTGGTCATGCTAGTTTTTACCTGGCATGCCTGCCTTCCCTTTATTGCTATATACTTATTGACTATCATGGGCTAGCTTGCATTATTCTCAGAACTCTATCGTAGTCCTTTCTCTCTTCGCATCTTTATGCACATATCTACGCGATCGCGGGATGTTGCTGCTAATGATCATTAACCATATTGTAAATACTTGGAAACATATAATCATTAGTTATCACTAGTCTAGTTGAATCTTGTACAGCACTCATTTGTCTTTTTGCCTCATGTCTACTACCAGATTAATTATTGATCCTTTTTTTATTCATGATTTGGTGGTGTTTGGCAGTTTTATAAGTGGGGCAATGTTATATATCCATTGTGATTGAAATCTGAGACTTAAAAAAAACCTTGTTGGTATACGATTGAATTAATTATTGTTGTATAAAAAATAAATAAGTGATTGTAATTGTTTAGTTTATATTGATGTCATTAAGCTGTTAGGTGAGATCTTAAGATATTATTTATATTATCCTCTAACACACTCTTTCAAGTGAAAGTCCTTTGGACTTGAAACTTGACCCACTACCTTGTGCTTAATTTTTATCAAATAAATAGGTATAATAAGATTCGAATTCGTGACCACTTGGTTATCAAGTCTCTGATACCATATCTAAGAATCATCTCAACTCAAAAGGTTAAACTGTTAGGTGAGGTCCCAATATATGATTTATATTATTCTCTAACAATACCAAACATGTATACAAACTTACAAATAGATATAAATAAGATTCTAATATGCAAATTAAGAGCCTATTTGGGAACGCGATTCAAACTGTATTCCCTTAAATTTTGATTTTTTGTTTAAATTTAATTTTTTTTATGTTATCATATCGTTTTGATATGCTGATGTCAAAAATAATCTTAAAAATAAAAAAAATATATTATTTTGATATATTTTTAAACGAAAAGCACTTTAAACCGCAACCATTACTACATTTCCAAACACACAATAAGCATAAAAAAATATTAAACTTAAATAATGTAAAGTAATTACTTATTGAAGCTCTTAAAGTCTAATTAAGTTGAATATAAGTTGTTATGAAGGTTCAATTCTTTGTAGTTAAGGTTTTATTAATTCCTATTTGGTGTAAACAGAATATATATATACAATTAGCATTCCATGATTGTCGACATTACCTTACTTAGAAGTATTTTTAAACAAAGTCCATGAAATCAAAGAAATAATACTTAATATTTTTATATAAAAACTGAATTTAAACTCTAGAATGTGAGAAAAAGCAGAGTAAAACAAAACTTATAAAATAAAAAAAAACTAAGTTGAAACTGAGGTGAAAGAAAGTAATAAAATTCTGCAAATTTGTTTTCAAAAACACTCCTTCAACCGTTTTATAAAGGATTTTAAAATCAAAATCGATATAAAAATAATTCTAATAATTACCATAATAAATTACCTATATTAGTAACCTTATTTTGATTGGGGCCCTCTACCATTTTGATTCTTTGAGTCATCATGAGAATTTTGACTAATAAACCCAAAAAGGTAAGAACATCCTTATATTCAAGCCTATTTATACCTTTGGGCCTTTGGCAGTATAGAACTGGATCGTTGAAATGAGCCATATTTCTACGAATTAAATGGTTTAGAGAGTTGTTGCCTCAGATTAGGAGGCTCCGTTTCCATGCTGTCCTCCAGTCCTGCCATTCAATTGGTGGGATTTTAAGAGATGTGGAGACAATTAAGGAGATGTTTTGCTGGCGGTGCAGCCAAATTTTAATATTATTATTTTTTATATTTTTAAATTTTTTTAATATAGCGATATTAAAAGTATTTTTTTAAAATTAAAAATATATTATTTTAATTTATTTCTAAATAAAAAATATTTTAAAAAATAATATTAACGCAATCTTTATACACCCTTAAACATAGTTTCAATAGTTCGCAGCTATATATTTATTTTCTTTTTTTTTTTAATGAATAAGATAAAATTGGTTTTTATTAATGAGGTAAAGTCATAGTTTTAAAACCCGGCTTGACCAGGTGGGTCAACTCGGGACTGGAATTGGGCTAGATTTATGAAAAAATAGAGGTAGTTAAAAACCCGGCCGACCCCAGCGGGTTGATCCAGTGACTCGGTTGACCCTGCAAGACTCGGTCAAAAACTCAGTTGCAACCCGTTGATTATTTTTTTAATTTTTTATCAAAATAATGTCGTTTTGATTTATAAAAAAATGGGTTGACCCGGTCAAAACCCGTGACCCGGGTTTTGGGCCGGGTTTTTAAACACCGGGTAAAGCCATAAGCAGTCGGTGGATCCATCACCGGTGGAGTACAAAATCCAAGACATATATAATAAGGCGTCCAAGCCGAAACAGAACCTTAAACGCAAAAAAAGCCTCCAGGCTCCAGCCCATGAATTATAAAAGCAAACAAAAACATTTCCGACAAGAGCATCCTTCCATCATATTTTAAGGTATAGTCGGATCAACTCAACTTATATATCAATTGAAATTAAGTTTTCTTCTTCTTCTTCTTCTAGATTTCAAGAGCAGTGTGGAATATTATTAAGCTATATTAATAGTTGGGTGTACGTACGAGGGTTTTCTTAGGAAGAGATGCAATATGTGATGGCTTACGAAAATAGAAATTTACAAGTCATCTAAGAATGGAATTTAACAAGACTTCTCCCTCTCCCTCTCCCTCTCCCTCTCCCTCTCTCTCTCTCTATGATCGTGATGTTCCATCATCTTGTCAAATTTCTTCAAGACATTTTCTCAAGGATCTCATAAACTTATGACTTTTTATCAATCAGGATCGATCTCCATCATAATAAAATAGAGAAGGGGAAAACCCAATTGAATACATCTAGACCTAAAGCCATGAAGACGGTGGAAATTAATAATGAGTAGACATTCATGTCAATGGTAGAAAAATGCTCTGATCATGACCTCCTTTTTAGCTAGTATGAACATTTTTGCCCACTCATCATTAATGATATCGTTATAGTTGCTTCTTTTACCTTTGTGTAGTGCTCTCTGATCATTGACTTCGTTATTCATCAATGCTATTATTGCGACATCGATATGGGATCAGATATTAGAATCTACATGACTACAAAAGCATATATATATACAGCACCATCGATGATCTAGAGCCTTGTCATGAGCCTTATTTTTACCATCGAAACATAGACCCCAAGCTAAAAAATATAGTTTCCAGAGAGATAACCAATTTTGACATTTTGTTTTCAATCTTTGAAAAGGCCTGTTAGGATATAGGAAGGAGGGTAAGCTATCAATATAATTAACGACCAGCTTGGGTTTATAATCTTCTTGCTTGTTCGAGATCGCGGTTCAACTTGCATTTTATGAATTTGTTTTTCTTCGAATTAAATTTTTTAATGTTTTTAGATCGTTTTTATGTTGATGTATTGATATCAAAAATAAATTTTAAAAAATAAAAATAAATATTATTTTAATATATTTAAAAAAAATACTTAAAGAAATAACTACTATCACATTATAAAATACCCCATCCATCTTTAAAAAGCAGGTTATTGCACGATATGTGATCAGCATTTGCTAGTGGTCCACGAGGATAAAGACAAGGATAACAGCATGGTTTCACAAGTTATTATCTCACTCCTTAATAATGAGCCATCTTTATAGCTGAACGTTATCTGCGTTGAATAGCTTAAGCTTAATATAATCTTGTAATTGTTGCCATTTATTCTCTTCAATATATTTCATTTCATGTGTTTTGTGTGTGTGTGTGTGTGTGTATTGATTAGACAATTAATTTTAGCTAACTAATCATAATATAATAAATACAATAGTAATAATACAAGAATTGATTGAGCCTAGCTAGAATTATGTTTAATCTTATTGTTTTAATAATACTTCCCTGCAATGAAATGGAGAAAGGCACCGTAATAATTCAACTTTATTTGTAGAAACATAAACCAAAATAACGAGAGAGGTGTCGCACGTGTGCGACGTTGTAACAAATATTCCACTTCAATCTAAATGTATCTATCTGGTAAATATGAGGAGATAAGAAATTCTTGTCTTTTATCGGTGGAAAAAGGGAATGAGAGTCGTTACCTAGTATTTTGATCACTAGGAACCCTAACTGGTCTCAGAGATCGGATACGGGAACTGATTATGTAAATGAAAGGTATTAGCACCTCAAATACGTCTTACCTAAGATAAACTGTATTGTTTGATTGTCTGATAAAAAGCTAATATGTTATTATATTTCTAATTGTTGGTTTAGTGAGCACATAGGCAATATGATCATATCGAAAGCAATAAATTGAAGATGGAGTTCCTTTTAAGTAACCTCTTCATGAACAAAGTGAGAATCAATCTTCACACTAGCATGGAAAAATAGATTGATTGATAAATAAATGACTCTTAAATTATCATACTACAGAAAAGAGAAAAGGAGGAGATGTTTCAAAAATACCAAGTTCTTGAAATAGAGATCTGACCCGATTTTGTTTGCAACAGTACCTCAAGAACGCTGTGCCTCAAATTCTGAAAATGAAAGCTTGGCAGAGAAGGTCAACCAGTACATAGTTCCTCTGTGATCCTATGGGACCTGAGCACAAAACTATGGCAATTATGGCTTCTTATTTCTAATATCTTTGCGCGTGGGGCATAAATGTGGGAAGATAAGCCTATTATCACCGACAAATCTAGCCGAAATGATCCTCTGATTGATCTGGGTTCGGACTCGATAGCTGAAAGTTATCATTGTCATAAATTATATTTTTATATATGGCCTGAACCCACTTTAGCATATATCGTAGCTCTCCTTCCCTTGAAAGGACGCTGAGCTCGAAATTCTCACATATAGGATTCATCATCTTTCTTAATATTCATGTAGCCAATGCCATTTTGCATTGACAAGGACTACTTGACTCTTGTTGCTAAATAGGTGGGCATGTCCAAATTTTGAGTGGGATGCATAATATCAATGCCTATATAGGAAAACTTTCCACCTTTTCACTTGAGTTCAAGAGCCTATATAGGAAAACATGGCTTCATTCAAGTTTCCATAGATTGAGATTTTTCGTGTGTGTATTGATTTTGCAAATACATTATGTTCTCGGGCCATTAAACTTCAAATATGGCTTAAAGTTTGAGTCATGATGATCAAAAACAAATCACGCCTCGTCAATCTTTATACCACTTCTTTTAGGCTTGTATTAGTTATTTTCTTGCATTATGTCATGCGCTCCATTCTAAAAATCTATTTTTATTTTCTTTTTTTGTTATTCAACTAAATACTTTTAAAAATTCAATCGATTAAAATTTTAATGTAAAAAATATATTTCTTTAGTCAGAACACCCTTTTTATTATTCATGCCATTTGTTTTTATGAAAAATGATTTTTTATTCATAGGAAAATTATTTGAATAAAAACTTAAAGCTTTTAAAATAAATGATTATAAAGATTCAAAATTCAGTAAAAAATATTTGTTCTCTAATCTAAACCCCCCTTTTTTTATTCATTTAAGTTTTTTATTTTAATGACAACAATTGTTTTTATCAGAAATATGGTTTTTCAGCTAAAAACTTATTATATTATGTAAAACAATTTTCAACAAAGAAAACAAAAACAATATTTGGTTATTTATATTAGATTGTTTGAAAAATAAAATAATCATTAATTTCAAAAAACTATATAAAAAATTACAATAAAAAATAAAAAATAGATATTTTTGTCATTCATGAACTTTTTTTAAAAAATAATTATTTATTAGGTTCATAAATAATTATTTATAAAATAATTGTTAATATTCCCATAAAAAAACTAATCTTATTTTAAAAAAGGGCTTAATCAGTTTTTATATATCATTTTAATAATTTTATTTAAAACTATTTTATTTTAAAATAAAATAATTAAAGAAGGAAAAAACATTTAGCTCCTAAAACAAGGTGGGATGGTGCTAGGCATGCACCTTGCCTATCAAAAAATTATAGGCGAGCTTGAGCTAGAAAGGAAAGGCTCGCATATCTAGTTTTTTTTTATAACTCAATCTAAATAATTATTTAAAAAAAATAGATGAGATGACATATTGTTTATCTATGTAGATGACATGTCACTATTGCAACAAATTCTAGCCACCTCTAGAGACTAGAAATTTGAGGTTCGAGTAATTTTAATTCAGAAACTCGAATCTATTTTCAACCCTCGAAACATTCTCTAATTGATAAAAAAACTCAAAATCAAAATAAATAAGAAAAAATCTTTGTGAAATCTAATCTATTTTTTTATCTAGCATGATTAAAGAGAAAAACTTTCTTCCCTTTCCAAGACCAAACCATTAATATCAAGATTAATTTTTTATGACTGGAATATGATTGACTGAAATCTTTCAGTCTCCTCTCTCAACATTCAGAAGTTGAAACATTATAAAAATGATGTTTAGGATAGGGATGTAAATATTAAAAACAACAAAGACTAAATATGTAAAATGAAAAATTGAGGGAACAAATTGTAAAAAATGGAAAATTGAAAATCATATTTCAATTTAGTGTGCCTAGATTTTTCACTATAAATGTACTATAGCAATCCACCTTTTTTAGTTTATTTTGTTACATTTAACACTACCATTAAAAAAATGAAAAACCTTTTTTTGGTTTATTTTGTTACATCTCATTGTTTTCACTAATTACCTGCATTTCTAATCTTGTTCAATTATGTTTTTTTTATCCTTTTTTTTATTTAAGCATGGCCTTTTCCTTAGCATAGCCAATAAAAAAATATTTCTTTTACTTATAGACATAGTTTTAAAACCCGGCCCGGCCCGGCGGGTCGACCCGGGACCCCGGCCCCGGGGGCCGGAACCGGGCCGGGTTGATGAAAAAACGGGGGAAGGAAAAACCCGGTGTGACCCGGCTGACCCGGCGGGTCGACCCGGCAGACCCGGCAAGACCCGGTGACAAACCCGTTGACTTTTGTTTTTTTTTTACTAAAACGACGTCGTTTTGATTTTTTTTTAAAAAAAAGAATTGACCCGGCCGACCCGGCCGACCCGGTCCGGGTCTTAAAACTTTGCTTATAGAGTAACTAACGGTATCTATTTGAATAGTATAAATATAGTTTTTTTTGTTTATGTGCATTTCAATAGTAAAAAAACCAATTGTATTTTAACATATTTGATATACAATTATTTTCACAACTCAATATAATCTGATTGACTTGAAGAGTCTAAAATCAACCTAGACGATTCTCATTCAATCTAATATTAAATGATAAAATTGAAAAAAAAATCAATTAAAAAAATAACAAAAAAAACTCAAATCAACTCAGGTAAACTCTCCAAACTCGTGACAAAGGTTATGAGGTCAAAATAATCTCCTAAAAAGCAACAAAAAAAACATAGATTTTTAAAAATAAAAATAAAAACTAGTGGGAAAAAGAGATTATTGCAATGAATAGTGTTTTAGTATTTTTTACAAGAAATGTAGTAATAACATTTTTGTAAGAGAAATGATAAAATAACATTTTGTTTAGCACTTTTCTCGGAGCACATAAAATAAGCATTGAAGAGCTAATATATATATATATATATATATATATAGCTGTTCATTAAGCATTTTCATTGCATATGTTCTAAGAATATCTATTTCTCTATCCTACTTATATTTATTTATTAAAAGATAGGTTTCAGGAGTAACTAATAAAATGTTACTAATTACTATCCAAACACCATAAAATATTTTATTTTGGAATAATAAGATTTTATTAAAATATTGTTTCTTTAATTATTAAAATTTAAAATTAATTTAATTTTTTTTAAAAAGTATATATATTTTTTTATAATGATTAATGAGTCATATAAAAAGACATCAATACCCTTGAAAGCTAGTATTAATTTTTTCAAAGTGGAGAAATAAAATCGTTATTATATTATTCCAATGGATAATATTTCTAAGTTACAATAACAGTATTCTCCCAAGACCAATTAACTTCTTTTTACATTGTTGTGACTATTTCTAAGACTAAGTTAGATACCAAAATGTGAATCCTACCCCGAAACCCTAATGTCACTATATATGATTACAAGTCTATAATCAAATTCTATATGTGAAATGGGGTCCCTTTACGACAATTAAGGGTGAGCAAAAAAATCGAAAAATCAAGAAAACCGAAAAAACCGGAAAAAAAAAACCCAAAAAACCAAACAAAAAAAAAAAAACCGAATTAACCGATTAAAAAATTACAAAACAATTCCGGTTCGGTTCGGTTTCGGTTTCCTAAGTCTGAAACCGATTGAACCAAACCAAACCGAACCGGTTCAACTAGGCCACCACTTAAAAATAAAACAAGTATAAATAGAAAGTTTCCTAACCCTAAACCTACATTCAGCCGCCCCCCCTTCTCCCTTTCTCTCTGCATCTCCTCCCTCCCTTTGCTCTCTGCATCTTCCCCTCATCTCTCCTCTCTTATTTTTCTTCATGCTCAGCTCCACGATTGTTTCTTATTAGTTGTTAAGCTCCTGCTCCATGCTCCTTTGCTTAAGCTCCATCTCCTTCAGCCGCCCCCCTCTCCCTATTCTCTGTCTCTCATCTCTCAAATGATTTGAGTCAAATCTGTCTTATTCTCTTCCATGTTCTTTATCTTTGTCTCTCATCTCTCAAATCTGCATGTTCTTGACCCAAATGTTATGGCTTTGTGGTGCTTGATAGTTTTATGTTTATCTCTCAGATCATGCTTCTGTTTAATTCTTTCCCTACGACGATGTTTTGTAATTGCTTTTGGAAATGCTTCTGGTCGAATCCAGTTATCATGGACTCGATCTAATCTTTAGTGACCTCAATATGATGAGATTTGGGTGTATGGATGATGCTGGGAATTGCTTTCTATTTGTTTGCAATTGGTAGGCCTTGTAACATTCCCTGGAGAAGGAGTGGATTGAATCTGAAATTAGCTTGAGCATCATAATTTCGGTTTGAACCGGTTTGGAAGGGAAAAAAACCGAACCGAACCGAACCGCAATTAATCGGTTTGAACCGGTTTTTGGTTCGGTTCGGTTCAAAAACTTAAAAAAAAATCGGTTTGGTTGTTTATTTTGGTCCAAAACCGAACCGAACCGAACCGAAAATGCTCAGCCCTAACGACAATGATAAATTGAGGATGTTTCAAGACAATCACTTCTAGGTAAGTGCTTTCTTACGATTGTAAGAATGCTTGCTTCCGACACCCATTTGCCTTTTGGGGCTCTCTATTCAAGCTCCTTAATAATAATGTAAACATAGAAGGTGTAAAGGCACTATTTTCCACTGCTTTGTTATGCTCATGCTGACTTGTGTATGAAATGCAAGTGTGAGACTGCTTAAATACTAACCATTTCTCGAACAAAAATTTCAGAAGATTAGAGCTTCATTTCTTGTCAATATAGTTTGACTAGACGTGCCTTGGATTCCGTAAATGTCCTGAAGTCATCCTTCATCTCCCCGATTGATTAGCCTTGGTTGATATGAGTTGTAACTATTGAACTAGTTCCTCTAGCACCCTCAACTACATCTATTGATTCTGTTATTACTCTTCCTATTATGACTTAATACTATAAATGGTTTCCAATAATTGAGATGTTCTTGTTCCAGCTATCATTATTTGCTAGGTTTTGATACCAAATATTATAATAATTCAAACAATGATTTGAAATATAGAAGGGAAAATTGTTATTTAGTATTGTGATAGTTTTTATGGTTGTGGTTTGAAAAAAGTTGTTCTATAAAAAGTAATTTTGATTGAGGTTGATTTAGTATTTATGTATGTTTGGTTAAAACTGTGGTTGAAATTAAGGTTGAACAAAAATAGTTTAATGTGTTTGGTTAAAAAATTGATTTTCAAATTGAGATTATAAAATAATTAATATATATATATAGATGGTTTTTAATTTAAATATTGTAGATTTAACTATTGCTATTACATCATGAAATAAATAATACTTTATATAAAATATTTTTTATTGTTCAATTAAATTATCTACAATTTCATCACGTATGAAATACATCCGACAATGCTACAGTTTTCTTGGTTTCTCAAGCGCGCAACAACTTCAGGTTAAATATAATCAGGAAACAAATTGGGATTGCGATCAAATTCTGCAAATGCTACGTCATCAAGCGATCCCCGTCTAATTTATGTAGTGTCATTGAATAATGTTAAACACTAGTTTTTTGAATAAAACACAATTAAAAAAATATTTTTTTTTACTGGGTCGGACCCGATTCAATGCATTTTGCGCCTTGAACTGGACCCGGTCCGACTGGAACAGTGGAGCATGCCTCCACTGTTCACGTGAACAGTAGCCATGCCTCCACTGTTCAGTGAACAGTGTAGCATGGTTAAACTTCTCATCCGCGCAAGAAGCAACACCTTGTTGCTTTCCTTCTCCCTGCGTTTCGCACACAATTTATCGTGGGATCCATAAACAAGAACTGTTTTTTTTTCTTAATCAAATATGTTACATCTGTGTTTTAAGTAAAATACAGATACAACCGCCTAAATAAACGCTTTCTAAATTGAAATATTATAAGAGATGAATTAGAACGAAATTAAAACATTTCTACGTTGATTCGAGGTACTTCAGGCCTCCAAAGATTAATTTGACTCAACAAGAATTCAAGCTAACTCCATAAACTATCTTATCCTTAAATAATTGAAATTAAGGATTAGAAAATAGGTTTAAATTTTGAATTGAATTAATTTGAATTTTAAACTAGGAATTAGGATTGATTGGATCTTTGTTTGTGGTGTCATTTTAAGAAGTTTTATAGGTTGTTTAGTTACGTGTCAATTCCTGATGGCTTGTTGTTTCTTAAACATCTATTTATCTGAGTTGATTGGTGGTGCAATCTCAACCGTCTAAACATCTCCTCCACTTCCTTTTTTGAGATTTCAATTCCTTATATGTAGAGTTCTTCCATTTTTTTATTCTTTACTTTTAGTCAAAATTGCCCAGGAATTTTATATTAGGTAAATTTATTAAAACTAAAATGAAATTAAATGAAACTAGTTAGTATGATTTAATCGAGTCACACTTAATAGTTAAACTATCTAGAATATATTTTCTTTGATAATTTTAATAATGTTCATGTAATTACTAGTTATTACCTTTTTTAATTACTCAATAATAAAAAATTTCTTTCATCAATTTACCCTTGAACTAAGATTTATTATCTATTATGTTAAATATACTTTTTTTTTCTATTTTTTTGGTAAAATAGTTCTATAACTAGCTTAATAACCCAACTAGCTAGTACAGCTTAGTTTTTTTGAGTCACTATATAATTAGTCTTTTCTAATAACTAAACTAGTTCATCTTTGATCATCGATTCTCCTATCAGGTTAAACAGTATCTTCTAGCTAGAAAACTCAATCCTTAGTGCAACATAATATTTAGGGAAAAATAAATAAATAAAGGTAAATATTATCTTCTAAACAAGTGTAAGAGAGTAATATTTTTTGGATTTTTTTGTTTTTAGTCCAAATATATTTTTTGATTTTTGAAAGAGAAAAAGTGAATTTAGAGAATAACCCAAAAATAGGTTATGATAGTGCAACATAGTATTTAGGGAAAAATAAATAAAAAAATGGTAAATATTGTCTTCTAAACAAGTGTAAAAGAGTAATATAAAGTTATTTTGAGACCTTATCTAACAGTTTGAGTTTTTATTTTTTGTTGTTGAAATGATTTTTTGACATAGAATTAGAGTTTTAAGATAAAATGATTACAAGTTTAAAACCCACCATCTTTATTCTCTTTTCTAGTTAAAATTAAATGATTAAATATAACATTGTATAGTGATGGGTATATGTAAGTTTTAGGCTCAAAAGATTTTTACTTATGAAAATATATTAAAGAGTATAATATAATTTTGAGATCTCTCCTAATAATTTAAATTTTTAATTTGAGATAATTTTTTTATTTTAAATTCAAAATTACATGGAGAGAGTTTTCCAGAATTTGTGAAAGTTTACCAATAGATAAAAGTTGATGGTTATTCAAGATACGAAAAAAAATTGATGAAGTGGATGGTATAATTTTAGCTTCGAATTAAAAGGGATATGGAAATTGAACACAAGCACACACACACACACACACATAATGAAATCGTTGACACTTCACAGAGATATTAGGCTTTCCATAACTAATTTTGGGTTTAAGTGCTTTCCTGCAAAAAAAAAATTAACATGCTCATCTAATATCACATGACTTACTTGACGATGAGAGGAGTAATGGTAGCTAACCTAACAAGAGGACACGGAGCAATGATTCTCCCAACAATTAGTGAGTCTACTGATTATTCATATGTTTTCCTCACCAATAAAAACAATGCAAACCTGCATGCAACCAATAAAAATATTTGTGTGTGGCGTTGAATATATATTATTTCATCAAGATATTAACTAATGAAGATATATACAAGTACATGCAAAATAATTTTTCAAGCCATAGTTACTTTTGAAACAAACAATGAGAGGCCTCATGCTACCTAATGAAAAAACCTTATTTTGTGTGCCTGTGATTACAAACTGCTTGTGGTCTAGTCAATTCTAGGTTAATTTAGGGGTATTTTTGTTTATTCAGGCTCATGTCTGACCATATGGAATGAGCCGACCGGCTAGGTTTTTTTTTTTTTTTTGCCAAACAATATATGTAAAGAAATTAAGGCAAGATAATTTGGTTAATTTAGGCCTCGGTCCAGGTTTCTCGTCAAATAGTTTACAGTTGGAGAATTAAGAAATTACTTGCGGCGTTCAGCACTGCATTTATCATGAGTTTTTATGTAAAGCCTGAAGCTAAGAGAATATTTGACTTCAAAGAGAATAGGTAAAAGAATGGCCCTACATTTACTGGCCTTTAAAATGACAAGACCTGTAAAATATTCCAAGCTCCCTCTCCCTCTCTGTGTTTGTGCATGTTTTATTAAAGGAAACTACTAGAAGATCAAGCAGATAATAGATAAAGCAGATGTACAATAGATAAAAACAGCCAAATAAGCATATATAATACTAATATTTAAGCCCTTTTAAGCACCGCAGATCGAGTGCAATGCTTGCTTCATCGATCATTATAATTTTGTGTATGCTTCTTCATCTGAAAAAAGTTGTTCTAACTCACTTTTAGGACCTGAAAAAAGTACTTATTCTTTAAGTCATAATAGTTCCTCAGGTGTTATTCCTTTTGAAAGATAAACTATATCGCCCAAAACACCCATTTCTCTTCCCAATCGATCAAAACCTTGTTTTCCACTAAACCAGTTGCAATTATGGCTTCAAGTTTCTTTGATAGTAGCTAGGTCCACAATCATATATTTAATCCAGCCATTATATATAGAAAATGAGTACTAATTAATGTAATCAAATTAATTAACCCTTTGATACTTGGCCAGGCAAGCTAAAAACACCAAGACGACACCTTTGATATCCTCATTTACAACATTAATTGCAAAAGTGTCTTATCACCACTATGCTTTCATGTCCTTGTTGATGGAATATTAAGAGAGACTGTCATGGTGATAGTGTAGTACCATGAACTTCCTTTTCAAATCCAACTGAAGAAGTTTCACAACCGAAAACAACCCACCATGAAAGTGATGTTATGCTATAATAAATCAAACACTAGCTTGGTTAGAAAGTACTTTTGCAAGTAAAAAAAACACATGCCAGTCATCTCCAAGCATTCCTACATTAATCAGTTGTCCATATTACAAGTCTCATCCAGCAATATACGGCGGTACATACACAAGACTTGCCAAAGCCTCTTGCAGCCATTGTTCATCGTCATCATCATCGTTCTTGATCTGCAAAGCACACAATAATTCTTAGATTCATAAAATTTTAATCTTGACAACTTGTATGAATTTCCTTCTTCTTCTTTTTTTGTGACAGGAGACAAACTCGAACTCATCAAAACCTTTAAGAAAAACGAGGAGGGTAGTTGAACTAAGATTAAGGTGTGTTAATTGATTGGTTTTTAGAGATAAAGAAAAAAATGATGATAAAATATAAGAACCCAAAAGAAAAATTACTATACCTGGACTGCATTGCTAGTGCAATATGTTTCTTTTCCATGACGGAGATAAGGAATACTATCATCATCCTTCTTAACCTCAGTTTCTTCTTCAAATATTTCATTGTTCCTAGCAAATCTCCCGCGAACGCGAACTCTGCGGTCAGCTAGGGTTTTTCGGCAAGCATACTGTAATATTGTTGCAGGAATCATATACAGGTTAAATTCACATCTTCTAAATATAGGATTAAATATGAAATGGGTTTAACTGAAACTTAATTACCTTGATGGTCTTGTTAAAGTTCCTTTGGTTTCTCTTCTTCAAATACCTTGAAATTCTGTCTTTCCTCTCTTCCACCGTGTACCGGCCAACCTTGGCCATATCGGTGCTTTCTTTGGCTGTTATTAGGTTGTATTCCAGCCTCTGAAGGAAAATTAACAAATCATGAGCACCAAAAAGAACTCTATATATGCTTAGAAATTGAGAAGTAGAAAAATCTTTCTGAAAATTCTATATATCATCATGCAGAGGAGTCTTACAAAAAATGTGCGTGCCCAATTTTCTTCAGCAGCAGGACAGATCACAGGCGTAAAATTTGGCGAAAAACCATCACAATCCTCCCCATATTCACACACATCCGATATTTGAAATCCGCAACTAAAATTCTCAATTTTGGCAATGCCACCATTAGACCCCATTTTATAATCCATCCATGTGGGCACAACCATATCAGAAATCCCAAATATTTCAGGCATTGAATTCGTTGCTGGAATCGGCGACATGATCTCAGATTCCCCTTGAAAAATATCAAGGGCACCACAATTTTTATGATCATAAAACGTTGGAAAGCTATGATCTTGATGATCACCCAACTTTGCTCCACCACTAGGACTAGAAATTGCACCACTTGACATATTTGTGCTAGAAAATGAACCGGTTCTAGCATATCTATGATCTTGATCCATTACAGATGAAATCTCTGAAAATTCATCTGGAGAAAAGTGATAATCAGAATGGAAATGAGGAATGGAAGCCATTGAAGAGAGGAAATGGAACTGGTTTGTGGGGTTTAGCTTTTTTTTTTTTTTTTTTTTTTTGCCTTGTCTGTCACTAGACCAATAAGGCTACAACATATATAGCAATGTGGACTGTGAACTGGCTTTAGGCAACTTGTTCTGCCCGGAACTGTCCGGGTAGGACGTAGGACACAGGACATAGCATGATAAGACATAATTAGTAAACAAGGCTAGCTGCCAACTAAACTGACACTGTGTAATTAGCTAGTTGTACTGTTTTATTAAGCTGTAAACGCATAAATTTAGCAACTTCAGTACTTTTTTGTGAATTTATCCTTCACCACTTGTTTTTTTTTTGTGTAATTCTCCACAAGAAAGAAAACTAAACAAAATGTAAGGAGCATTCCCTAAGAATTATAAAAACTCATTACCAGGTCCAAACTATCTAACCAACAGAAAAACAAACAAAAGCTAAAGAAAGTTAAAAAAATCAAACAAATAGATAGCCAAGACAACAGTTAGGATATCAGTCTAGCAGATATATGAAAAACCTAGAATTAATCGACCGGTTGTTCAAACAGTACCCTAGAAACAGGTATGTTACCAAAGGTGAGTAAATTAATTGTATAATTGAATTAACCAAAAAGAATATAAAATTAATTGAAACAACCTAACCAAGTTATCAAATAAAAAAAACAATTAGAAATTAAAAAAAAAACAATTCAGTTCAGTTTTGGTTATAAATTTGAGAAAATGAGAAAATTAAATGGAACCAAAATTAAGTATTTTAACATAAAAAAAAAAATCAAGTCCATTACTTCAAAGCCTCTCAAAAAACACAATTAAAAAACCCATGGACTAATTCAATTTTTTTAAATAGAAATCAAAATGGACTAAATTTTTTAAAATAAAAAAACAAAAAAAATAATCTCAAGTCCATTACATCAAAACCTCTAAAAAATACCCCAATTGAAAGACTCAAAAACTAATTTGGTTTTATAAATAGAAAATTAAATTGAATCAAACTATCCATTTTGAACTGATATTTCGGTTCGATTGGAATTTTTATCCATACAAAACTAAACTAATTGATGCTCATCCTTGTATATCACCACATGTATAAGAGGAAATTTTATGTTTTATTTTTTTCTGGCTAAAACTAGTCTTACCAAAGAAATCTTAGGGCTTGTGGGTTTTTTTTTTTGTTGTATACCTCCTAAAATATCATGATTCATTTTGATAATCCAAGAGGACCAATCAATTATACAATTTAAGTTTGGATTCAAAACCATTAATCTATGATATATATGATTATTACATATGGTTTTTTGTTTAACTTCTTATATAATGGATCAACATATTTTTAAAATTTTACTTTTTAGCCTAAGCCCAAACATAAAAGGACCAAAAACAGGGTTATAATCCAACGTACCTAGGCTTGGTGGAATGCCAAGTTTAGATGACATGGGTCTAGCTTGCTTCTAAACCCAACATCTTTAGGTTCAACTATGAGCTTAAAAAACATTTCAAATGCAGACGAAATTACCCATACATTAGGATGCTACTGGCTTGGATCCATGTGTAATACCGAAAAACTTCTCTCGCAAACCCTTAGATAGGAAAGTTATACCCTAACTCGTACATGCATATTAGGGTAGTATTTTTAAAGTACCCCTAGGTGAAGGTTAAGGTTAGTTGACTAATTCTTTCATTCCTAGAAGTCAATTTAGCAACATAATCTCTTAGTTGCCGACCATTTACAAAGGCCACCTCATATATGCTTAAGGTGTTAGGTGCATCGTCCTCAAGGGCTTGAGGTAGCCTCTCTTTCCCCCGGGGTTCCTTAGAGGCAATAGAGGAATATGGACTTCTCCGATGTTAAGAACTACCTTTCCCCTTCTAAAGATGGATGTTGGAGTTCAATCCCTTCTGATTTCAAGGTCTAGTCTAATAGACCCTTGTCCCCTACTATTTCCACCAATTTCTAGTTGGAACCTAAATTCACCACCTGAGAAATTTTGGTGTATATGTGTGATTACCCATTGTCCAAACACTCAAAACCTTATTCCTGAGCATATTGGATTTTAGAACATCATCAATTAGCATTAATCTATGATATATATGATTCATTTTGATAATCTAAGAGGACCAATCAATTATACAATTTAAGTTTGGATTCAAAACCATTAATCTATTATATATATGATTATTACATATGGTTTTTTGTTTAACTTCTTATATAATGGATCAACATATTTTTAAAATTTTACTTTTTAGCCTAAGCCCAAACATAAAAGGACCAAAAACAGGGTTATAATCCAACGTACCTAGGCTTGGTGGAATGCCAAGTTTAGATGACATGGGTCTAGCTTGCTTCTAAACCCAACATCTTTAGGTTCAACTATGAGCTTAAAAAACATTTCAAATGCGAGACGAAATTACCCATACATTAGGATGCTACTGGCTTGGACCCAACCCTGTAATACCGAAAAACTTCTCTCGCAAACCCTTAGAGAGGGAAGTTATACCCTAACTCGTACATGCATATTAGGGTAGTATTTTCAAAGTACCCCTAGGTGAAGGTTAAGATTAGTTGACTAATTCTTTCATTCCTAGAAATCAATTTAGCAACATAATCTCTTAGTTGCCGACCATTTACAAAGGCCACCTCATATATGCTTAAGGTGTTAGGTGCATCGTCCTCAAGGGCTTGAGGTAGCCTCTCTTTCCCCCGGGGTTCCTTAGAGGCAATAGAGGAATATGGACTTCTCCGATGTTAAGAACTACCTTTCCCCTTCTAAAGATGGATGTTGGAGTTCAATCCCTTCTGATTTCAAGGTCTAGTCTAATAGACCCTTGTCCCCTACTATTTCCACCAATTTCTAGTTGGAACCTAAATTCACCACCTGAGAAATTTTGGTGTATATGTGTGATTACCCATTGTCCAAACACTCAAAACCTTATTCCTGAGCATATTGGATTTTAGAACATCATCAATTAGCATTAATCTATGATATATATGATTCATTTTGATAATCCAAGAGGACCAATCAATTATACAATTTAAGTTTGGATTCAAAACCATTAATCTATTATATATATGATTATTACATATGGTTTTTTGTTTAACTTCTTATATAATGGATCAACATATTTTTAAAATTTTACTTTTTAGCCTAAGCCCAAACATAAAAGGACCAAAAACAGGGTTATAATCCAACGTACCTAGGCTTGGTGGAATGCCAAGTTTAGATGACATGGGTCTAGCTTGCTTCTAAACCCAACATCTTTAGGTTCAACTATGAGCTTAAAAAACATTTCAAATGCAGACGAAATTACCCATACATTAGGATGCTACTGGCTTGGACCCAACCTGTAATACCGAAAAACTTCTCTCGCAAACCCTTAGAGAGGGAAGTTATACCCTAACTCGTACATGCATATTAGGGTAGTATTTTCAAAGTACCCCTAGGTGAAGGTTAAGATTAGTTGACTAATTCTTTCATTCCTAGAAATCAATTTAGCAACATAATCTCTTAGTTGTCGACCATTTACAAAGGCCACCTCATATATGCTTAAGGTGTTAGGTGCATCGTCCTCAAGGGCTTGAGGTAGCCTCTCTTTCCCCCGGGGTTCCTTAGAGGCAATAGAGGAATATGGACTTCTCCGATGTTAAGAACTACCTTTCCCCTTCTAAAGATGGATGTTGGAGTTCAATCCCTTCTGATTTCAAGGTCTAGTCTAATAGACCCTTGTCCCCTACTATTTCCACCAATTTCTAGTTGGAACCTAAATTCACCACCCGAGAAATTTTGGTGTATATGTGTGATTACCCATTGTCCAAACACTCAAAACCTTATTCCCGAGCATATTGGATTTTAGAACATCATCAATTAGCATTAATCTATGATATATATGATTCATTTTGATAATCCAAGAGGACCAATCAATTATACAATTTAAGTTTGGATTCAAAACCATTAATCTATTATATATATGATTATTACATATGGTTTTTTGTTTAACTTCTTATATAATGGATCAACATATTTTTAAAATTTTACTTTTTAGCCTAAGCCCAAACATAAAAGGACCAAAAACAGGTTATAATCCAACGTACCTAGGCTTGGTGGAATGCCAAGTTTAGATGACATGGGTCTAGCTTGCTTCTAAACCCAACATCTTTAGGTTCAACTATGAGCTTAAAAAACATTTCAAATGCGGACGAAATTACCCATACATTAGGATGCTACCGGCTTGGACCCAACCCGTAATACCGAAAAACTTCTCTCGCAAACCCTTAGAGAGGGAAGTTATACCCCTAACTCGTACATGCATATTAGGGTAGTATTTTCAAAGTACCCCTAGGTGAAGGTTAAGATTAGTTGACTAATTCTTTCATTCCTAGAAATCAATTTAGCAACATAATCTCTTAGTTGTCGACCATTTACAAAGGCCACCTCATATATGCTTAAGGTGTTAGGTGCATCGTCCTCAAGGGCTTGAGGTAGCCTCTCTTTCCCCCGGGGTTCCTTAGAGGCAATAGAGGAATATGGACTTCTCCGATGTTAAGAACTACCTTTCCCCTTCTAAAGATGGATGTTGGAGTTCAATCCCTTCTGATTTCAAGGTCTAGTCTAATAGACCCTTGTCCCCTACTATTTCCACCAATTTCTAGTTGGAACCTAAATTCACCACCCGAGAAATTTTGGTGTATATGTGTGATTACCCATTGTCCAAACACTCAAAACCTTATTCCTGAGCATATTGGATTTTAGAACATCATCAATTAGCATTAATCTATGATATATATGATTCATTTTGATAATCCAAGAGGACCAATCAATTATACAATTTAAGTTTGGATTCAAAACCATTAATCTATTATATATATGATTATTACATATGGTTTTTTGTTTAACTTCTTATATAATGGATCAACATATTTTTAAAATTTTACTTTTTAGCCTAAGCCCAAATAAAAAAGGACCAAAAACAGGGTGATAATCTAACGTATCTAGGCTTGGTGGAATGCCAAGTTTAGATGACATGTGTCTAGCTTGCTTCTAAACCCAACATCCTTAGGTTCAGCTATGAGCTTAAAAAACATTTCAAATGCAGACGAAATTACCCATACATTAGGATGCTACTGGCTTGGATCCAACCTGTAATACCGAAAAACTTCTCTCGCAAACCCTTAGATAGGAAAGTTATACCCTAACTCGTACATGCATATTAGGGTAGTATTTTTAAAGTACCCCTAGGTGAAGGTTAAGGTTAGTTGACTAATTCTTTCATTCCTAGAAGTCAATTTAGCAACATAATCTCTTAGTTGCCGACCATTTACAAAGGCCACCTCATATATGCTTAAGGTGTTAGGTGCATCGTCCTCAAGGGCTTGAGGTAGCCTCTCTTTCCCCCGGGGTTCCTTAGAGGCAATAGAGGAATATGGACTTCTCTGATATTAAGAACTACCTTTCCCCTTCTAGAGATGGATGCTAGAGTTCCATCCCCTCTAGTTTTAAGGTCTAGTCTAATAGACCCTTTGTCCCTACTACTTCCATCAATTTCTGGTTGGAACCTAAATTCACCACCTGAGAAATTTTGGCGTATATATGTGATTACCCATTGTCCAAACATTCAAAACCTTATTCATGAGCATATTGGATTTTAGAACATCATCAATTAGCATTGTTTGTGGAGAGCTAATAAAAAAAAAAGTCATCAATTGTTCTTTCAGGGCTGGTTTTTGACATTCTTAATCGCTATCAATGGTAAACAATCAAGATATCCTTGGGATGGAATGCATCACAGACATTGCTGCAGTTGTTGGCATATCAACCTCATTAAAGATCAAAGTTTCAATAATTCATCAACCAAGTGCAAGCCATTACTCAAGTCAGGTTGGCAACTTAGAGGCAACATTAGACCTATTCATCCCAGCAAGTCTTGGCACATAATGTATCACCCTCAGTCTTAACTTCTTAACCCTAAGTTTTCCCCTCTACCATAAGATAATTGTATTATTTAGAAGAGTCTGGATGAAATGACATGAAGAGTTTTCTGCCCTTACAATCCTCTAGTCTTGTTAAAGGTTATTTTTGTTGATGTGAAGCTTTACTAATAAGTGGTCACTTTAAACATGATCCCTTTAGCCACCACAGGATAGAGTTAGCTATCAATTTTGTCGTTCCATGCTAGAATTCTCCAAATCTCCAAAGCCTATTAGACAAGAAAATGGGAGAGATTTGGCAAATAGATACATACAAGATGAGCTCTACAGTCCTTATGAGAAAAAGGGATCACTTTTATCTAAACAAGTCTTACACACCCTTATCCTTAAGGAGTGTATCTCTACGAAAATGACTTTGGACATCTATGATGGTTTGACAAATCTATGAGAACATGTCCAAAATATACGTAGTAACCTGGATTTAATCATCTAAGACGGTGATATTATATGCAAGATCCTCCCTACAACTTTCAAGTGGTCAGCATGAGCCTTGTATAGCAACCTAAAGCTAGGATCTATCATGGGTTTTAATGACCTCTATGTTAAACTTGTGTCATGATTTAGAACTAGTATACATGCCAAGAGGAGCTCTATAGAACTCTTTGACATTACTCAATCAGGAGGAAAATCCACCAGGGTATATTTGAAGAGGTTCAAAATGCTCAAGGTGGAGGAATTGATTGAGTTGATAGCCTCAAAGGCTTTAATAAATAAAGTGGGGGAATGCTCTTTATGGAACGACTCGTATGCCCTACCAAACAGAAGTCTCTTAAAGGTGAAGCAGGTCATGCAAAATCATATACAGTTAAAAAACTAATATGTTGAAACATGGGCCTCCATATTTCTATTAGAAGGTTCAGGATAAGAAACCTTTCAAATAGAATCGCTCCCCCAAGCAAAGAGAATAATTCCAAGAAAGGTAAAAAAAGATCAGTAAGAAAGTGCATATAATACCCTAATAGGAGCTATACAACTCCCTTCAATTCCACCCTCACAAAAGTCATTACAGCCATAAAAAAAAGATCTTAATCAATATTTACCCCTTATAGCATCGGCTCCACACACACGCACCTCTAAAAAGTTTTGTTTGTTCCACAAGGATAAAAAGCATGATATAGAAGATCACCTCACGCTAAATAAAGAGATTGAGAGGTTCATAGCCAAGGGTTATCTAAAGTAGTTTGTTAAGAGGCATGCCCAAATGGAATGGGATATAGAAAAGTCCAATCAACTTATTCAAGCTTTGCCTAAAATCAATGTGATTTTAAGAGGGACCTCATTAAGGGGAGATGCTTTTAGTGGAAAACAATTATGGAATATAGGTAAATGCTCATGAATAAGACGTATGGCATGAACCTATCAGTTTCACTTTAAAAGATGGAGAGGGGGTGATTTACACCCATTAGGATGCACTGATAATTTCAACAATTCTAGCCAATTATGGAGTCCATAGGGTGTTGGTGGATGATAGGAGCTCAATGAACATCCTTTCCAGAGAGGTGATGTCCTATATGAGGATATATTCCTTAATAGTCACTCATGTAAAAACTTTTTAGGTTGAGATTAAGGGTTAGAAGTGTTAGTGAAGGGCATCTTAGAGATCCCTGATCATGTTTGGACTCTCCAATAAACCTTTATGGTGATAGATATGGCTTTGGCCTACAACACCATAACAGGAATGCCTTTTTTGCACAAGATCAATGCAATCATTTGCACCTAGTGTTTGGTCTTGAAATTCCCTACTCCAAAAGAGGTGGTTATTATAAGAGAAACCTAAGAGGCCTCTAGGCATTGTGTCTCTATATGTCTGAAAGGAAAAAGGTATTTGGTTTTAGACCATTTAAGGTCCTTAAAGGAAGGGTAGAGATCATAATTAAGGCCATAAAGTAGCTGAAAGAAGTGATTTAGGGGAAGAGGAAGGAGTCATCACCAAGATTGGCTCAACCTTGGAACAAACTCAATAACAATTATTGATAGATTCCTTCCTCACCCTTAAGTTTAATTTTGCTTTCAAAGACTTCAAACATGTCAGGGATCAATCCATACATACTATCCAACTTTCTCTCTTGTCCAATAGAATAAGAGAAAATTTAGAGAGTAAAGGTAACATACAATAACTATAGAAGTGGATAAATTATTAGTTGCTAGTTTTATTTTTAAGGTCATGTATCTGGGCTGGCTAGCTAATATGGTCATGGTAAGAAAAATGAAAAATGGATTATATACGTGGATTTCACCAACCTAAACAAGGCATGTTCAAATAATAGTTTTGAGCTTTTTCCTTAGCAGCATGGAGCTCATCCCTATAAGTATTTTTGGATGCCCTCATCTCAATTATCCCTTGCTAAAGAGCATCTATTTCATTATAAGTAAGATGAATCTCCTTTTTAGTGGAGCCTAACTGAAGAAGAACACCTTTCATATTGTCATCCAGCTATGTATAAGATACCTTGAGGTCCTTCAGCTCATCCTCTATTATAGCCTTTTCATCCCTTAGCCTTTAAAGGGCAGTTTGGTCTATCTTGTTATTGGAAATAACCTCCCTCATTTAGATCCTCTCAGCAATCTAGCACTCCTTAGAATAGGTGTATATCATGAAAGTCTATCATGGATAAACAATTGTTAGAAATAATATTCATAAAACTAAAATAATGAGGTCAGACAAGAGAATTTCTTACATTGAAAGTTATTTGTCCAGTTAAGATTAAAAAGTGGTTGTAACTCTCATAAAAAATCATGAAGATGTCTGAAGAAATGGTCAGAACCCTTTTCAGGTGCTTCACCACCTCTAGATGAGTCTTGCACACCTTCATTTCTAAAGAGTATATCTCCACAAAAATAACTTTAGACAACTAAGAAGTTTCACAGATCCATGAGAACATGTCTAAAATATACATAGCAACATGGATTTAATCATCCAAGATGGTGATGTTATGTTAAAAATCATCCCCGTAACTTTCAAAGGGTCAACACGAGTTTGGTATAGCAACCTAAAGCTAGGTTATATCATGGGTTTTAATGACCTCTGTGTTAAATTTGTGCTATGATTTAGCACTAGTATACACGTCAAGAGGAGCTCTATAAAACTCTTTTACGTTACTCAATCAAGAAAGGATTCCACTAAGGTATATATGAAGAGGTTCAATGAAAAAATGCTCAATGTAGAGGAATGGATTAAGCTACCGCCTCTAAGGTTTTAATGAGTGGACTTAGGGAACATTCTTTATGAAAGGACTTGTATGCCCTATCAAACAGAATCATATTAAAGTTGAAACAGGTTATGGAGAATCATATATGGGTAGAAGAACCAGTATGTTAAGATATGGGCTTCCCTATTTCTACCAAGAAGTTCAGGATGAGAAACCTTTCAAATAGAATTAATCCTTTGGTAAAAAGAATAATTCCATGAAATCTCAAAAAAGGTCAATGAAGAAGCATATACTACCTTAAGAGAAGACATACAACTCCCTTGAATGCCACCCTCATAAAAATCTTTACAGCCATCAAGAGGAAAGATTTTGTTTAATATCCACCCCTTATGGTATCGCCTCCACGCACACACCTCTAAAATGTTTTATTTGTTCCACAAGGATAAAAGGCATAACTTGGAAGACTGCCTTACGCTGGATAAAGAGATTGAGAGGTTGATAGCCAAGGGTTATCTGAAGCAGTTTGTTGAGAGGTATGTCCATATGCAATGAGACAAAAAAGAGTCCAACCAACTTATTCAAGCCCTGTTTGAGATCAATGTGATTTTAGAATAGACTTTAGAAGGGAAAGACACTTCTAGTGGGAAAAAAAGGTATGGAAAACAGACAACGATTCTTCAATATGACCTATGGCATGAGCCTATCACTTTCACTCCAAAAGACAGAGAAGGGGTGACTTACCCCAAGAGGATACACTGGTAATTTTCATAATTTTAGTCAATCGTAGAGTCCACATGGTGTTGGTAGATGTCCTAGATGAGGATATATTCCTCAATGATGACTCATGTAAAGACCTTTTTGGTTAGGATTGAGGGTCAGAAGTGTTAGTGAAGGGTGCTCTAGAGATCCCGATCATATTTGACACTTACCTTAAGTGCTTTACTCTTCAATAAACTTTTATAGCAATAGATATAGCTTTGGCCTAGAACGCCATAATAAGAAGACCTATCTTAAATAAGATCAATGTCCATCAGCATCTAGTATTTGGTCTTGAAATTACCTACTCCAAATGGGGTAGCTATTGTAAGAGAACACTAAGAGAACTTTAGGCATTGTGTTTCTATATGTTTGAAAGGTAAAAAATCTTTGGTTTTAGACCAATTAGGGTCCTTCAAAGAAAAGATGGAGATCAGGTTTGAGGCCACAAAGCAGCTGAAAGAAGTAATTTTAGGGTAAGAGAAGGAAGTTGTCACTAAGATAAGCTTGATATTGGAACCAATTCAATAGCAATTATTGATAGATTCCTTTTTCACCCTTAAGTTTGATTTTGCTTTTAATACTTCAGACATGTCAAGGATCAGTCCGAATATAGCTACTAACAGACTTCAAGTCAATCCAACTTTTTCTCTTGTCCAATAAAAGAAGAGAAAATTTAGAGAGTAAAAGTAGCAGGTAATAATTATAGAAGTGGATAAACTGTTGATTATTGGTTTTATTCATGAGGTCATATATCCAAACTAGCTGGCTAATATGGTCATGGTAAAAAAATTAAAAATGGATTATGTGCGTGGATTTCACCAACCTGAACAAAGCATGTCCAAATGATAACTTTTGGCTTCTTCCTTAGCAGCAATGAGTTTATCCCTTAAAGTATCTTTGGATGCCCTCATCTCAATTATCTCCTACTTCAGAGCGTCCATTTCATTATAAGTCAGTTAAAGCTCATTTTTAGTGGAGCATAACTGAAGAAGAACACCTTATATGTCGTCCTCCAGTTATGTATAGGCTATCTTAAGGTCCCTCAACTCATCCTCTACTATAACCTTCTCATCCCTTAGCCTTTAAAGGGCAGTTTGGTTTGTATTATGCTTGGCAATGGCCTCCCTAATCTATATCCTCTCAACCATCCAGCACCTCTTAGAATGAGTGCATATCATGAAATTCTATCAAGGAAAAATAATTGTTAGAAATAATAGTCATAAAACTAAAATAATAAGGTTAGACAAGAAAGTTTCTTACATTAAAAATTATTTTTCCAAACAAGGCCAGATGGCGATTATAACTATCATCAGACCATCTGGATATCTGAAGGAATGGTAAGAACCCTCTACAAGTGCTTCACCACCTCTAGGCCCTTCTCCCTACAGCCAGATCTCCTACCAATGACAACTTTTATGGCTTACATTTCCTCCTTAATCAAGGTGGGGAAAGTAAAAGGGGTTCGATTGAGGACAATGCCAACAAAAACATCCTTAAACACAGGTTGTCCAACCTATAAGAAAGCACCCTGAATAGAAATCCCAGTAGCTGAAGAGGTCTCTACTGTTGAGAATAGGGCTAAAGGCATCAATAGTGGGATGGCATGATAGGTCTCTATAACTAAGGTTGTAACGTTATACTACACAGAGGTGGAGACTTTTTTTCTCTTAAAGTTAGCAACATCACCCACAATCACTTCAGGAGGGTTCAACTTTATTTGACCCCCAACCAGGGGAGAACGACTTCCTCTATCCTCCATTTCTACAGGAGTAGTTGCTCCCCGGCTATTTTTTCCTCATGAACAATGTCCTTAAGAATAATAAGCTCATGTATATTGATAAGTTTGTGTTCCATCTTTGCTCTAGACCTAGCTCCACTCAAGTCAATACAAGAAGACCCCCTCCTTGATGTAAACAAGCTCTCTTTTGTAGACCTTGCTGAAGGTTCTCATTCTTCTTTAACTATTAACCTTGCATGGAAACAAAGTAAAAAATGAATGCTTAGATACATAGAAATAAGGGATAAAGAGGTTGCATACTTTGCAATATGATTTGGTAATGCCTTTTAGTCATCTTATTAATGTCATACTCAATTGAGGTTGAGGCTAACAACACATGTTTTTTTCTCATTCGAGCTTAGACGGGGTCTACTGTTCATCTTAAGGGGAGGTGCTTTCTAATAGTTAGCATAACCCCAAATTTCTTACATCTCATCTCTAAGGCTAACTGTCCCATTATATCTCATTATCAGCCGCCTTTTCTTCCACTTTTTGACATGTGTAGGCTTGCCCTATAAGGTCCCTTTTATAAATCCAATGAGTATATTGGTGAAGGTAAAAAAACTAGCACACATCATTGCCATCATCAGTACTAGCAATCGAATGGTAAAAAGTCCTAAAGATGTTTACTATAGGCTCAATTCCAATGTGCCTAAAGAAATTGTCAGAAGTAGACAAAGTTACCCATCCATTGGGATCCAGTTGCTCTAGACCCAACCTATAATACCAACAAAACTTCCCTCATAAACCCTTAAAAAGGGAAGTTATACCCCAATTCATACATACATGTCAGGGTACTATTTTCAAAGTACCCCCAAGCAGAGTCCAAGGTTGGTTGGCTAATTCTTTCATCCCTGGAAGTCCTTGTGTTATAGTAATGTCCTGGTACATTACAATAAAATTGACTAATTAAGGAAGAGCTTGTCTGTTTGGTACCATAAATGGTCTCATCATCAATCCTACAAGTTTAGTCTAATGAAAAAAGGATAAGGCTTAAACCTTTCATCTAATAGGAAATGAATACCAATTCGATGACCTCAAACCCTTAAGGGTTAAAAACTTTTCTCACTACATGTTCAAGTTTTATTACCCTTTTCGAAGCTATAAGTTTTTAATTTTTATGGGTTACATAATATGGAGCCTTCTATAAGAATATATAATGAATCCTTGATAATTTAAAAGCTGCATGATTTGACTCAACTAGTCTCAAACAATAGATTACCTTAAACCCACACGGGTTGCTCAATCTATATGTTCAAGTCCTTCTATCTTTTCAAAGTTGTGAAATTTAAATTTTTTATGAGCTGTGTAATGTGGGACCTTCTATTAAAATATATAATGAATCCTTGATAATTTAAAAACTAGCATAATCTTACTTAACTAGTCCAACAAATACTCCAAGTTAGTACTAGTAATGGATGGCACAAAGGAACTAGTAAACACTTTAAGTTTTGTGTGTGTGTGTGTACAGTATGTAGATGAGAGGCATATTCATGTGATTGAATTTCACTCTCTTTATTCAGTTTATAAGAAAGAACCATCATCAAAACATAATATATAGAATTTTTTTAAATTAGCACATTAAATTAAAAATATTTGCAGAATAACATAGTTTGAAAAATAATTGACAAATTAGCATAATTTATACATGTTGCAATTCACAATCGTGATTTTAAAACGCAATAACTTAAGATGTCACGATTCTAAATCACAACAAGTCGTGCAATTTAACTTGCAACTCTATTCTCTCTCTAAACTCCAACCATCTACATTGTCTCTCTTTAAAAAACAGTCAAAATTGTTCCACACAACCTTAGAACACACCAAAAAATCACTCTCTCCATCTCCAAGCCTTCATTCACCATGTTTGGCATCAGAATCGCCGCCTAAAGCAATGCCACCACTTCCTAAGGCATGGGCATTAGACTACAACCACTCCCCAGTTAAAAAAAGATAAGTAAACAACCTATATTTGTATTAATTTGGTGTATTTCATTGTTAATTTATGTTTAATTTGTGTTTGCTTGAAATTAGGATTTAGTTTGTTTGAAATTAGGGTTTGATTGAATTGTGTTAAATTAGCTATGAATTTATACAATTAGGGTTTATTTTATGCAATTGAGCATGAAAATAACATGAATTAGGTTAAATTGTGATCAATTATGCTATGTGTTTTTTTAGGTAACTTGTTGAAATTGAGAATTTTGATTAAATTTTATTAAATTAATTTGCATTTAGGGTTGATTTCATGCAATTGAGCATGAAAACAAAAAACATGAAATAGTTTAAATTGTTATTAGTTATGCTTTACATTGATTTTTTAGGTAAGTTGCTGAAATTAAGGATTTTGATTGAATTGTGTTACATTAGCTATGGATTTATGAAATTAGGGTTGATTTCATGTAATTAATTAAGAATGAAAATATCACAAATTATGTTGAATTTTTATCAATTATGCTTTGTGTTGATTTGCGGCTAAGTTGTTGAAATTGAGGATTTTGATTGATTTATGTTAATTAGATATGAATTTATGCAATTAGGTTTGATTTCATATAAATGAGCATGAAAGTAACATGTTAGGTTGAGATATGCCTTAATAGGAAAACATGTCATGCTCGCCAACATATATTTCTCAATACATTTATAATGTACTTTGTTATTGCTATAAATCTATTATATTTAATTTTTTTGTTTATTAAGGTTTTTGTTTTTATTTATAATATTATACTTGTTGAATATTACATTATATAGGTACATTTATATAGGATGCCTTGTACGCAAGGTTGTGGATCTATTTTTATGAGGAGCATCCACTCTCGGAGGCTAACTTGCCCAAAGACGCCTGATTCATTTGCTGGAGAGGTAAAGTCATAGTACATGATTATTGGGTTCGCTAATACTTTTGTTCTATGAATGCAGGACAAACACAAATCAGAGAACGTATTTATCAGTAATGTAAGTATATTTAACTTGTTATGTAATATGATTAGTAACTTCAATTTAACACTTTTGTTACTTAATATTCAATGTACTTATGTTTTAAATTATCTATGAATATGACATGTTGTATTGTAGGATGAGGTTAAGATGGATTATCGAATACATAAGATGATGAAACTACATGATCAGGTTAAGCCATTTGTGTCCCAGATATATTTTTTATACATTAGTTATTTTGAGCACTTCAAGCTTGATCATAGCTTGATCTATGCATAGACTAAGTGATTTCAAGAATGGGGAAATGACACCCACATTTTAAGACGTGGTCATTTTGCTTAGACATTCCATCAATGGATGAGTAGTCACAATCGAGGAGTATGTGATCAGGTTGTGTTCATTTTTGTAAATTGAATGGTGGTAGTATACACCTTAAAAGGTTTAAGAAGATAGTTGTCACACCACCAAATGAAGTTGCGACAAAGTCTTATGGAGATATGTATTATATTATGATTTTAATTTGTGATTTGTAATGTTAGGTTATATGGGAATAAAATGTTTGATAATAATCTCATACATGTGTTGTCATTTTATCAGAGCAAGCTAGATAAATAACAACCTTTATAAGTATGTGTTTAGTAATTCATTTGTATTAAACTTAACTTTTACCTATTTAGTCTTTTTATATGTTTGACACTTGTGTTTTAAATTATGTGGGCTCTGTATGAAGATGAAAAACTACTAATTGCACTTGTATTTTGCACTAGTTGGATGGACATATAAACAATTATGGTTTTGTTAGTGTTTTTAAATGGTTGAAATATATTACCATGATCAAGTAATATGACAGTTCGGCTATAGGTAGCATATTCCAGTTAATATTGATATGAGTGGTGCGTTACACATTGTAAATCATCAAGGTAAAAATAACTATTACGATTGCTTAAGTTGTTATGGAACTTACATATCACAATAGGATGTAAGTAGGAACGAGATATTTACTGAGATGCATCATGTTATTACAAAGGATGAATATATGATTTGGTATATGGGTATAACATGTCAGGTCATCACACCATATCCCGAGCAAGTTCCTCTACTAGAAGACTTGCAATATGAGCAACATGTATATCAAATTCAAAAGACCGTAAGTGATCATAACTTTTTAGAATTAATATATGTTGAATGATGTGTTTTATTTATAAAACCTTTAATGTATAAATTTGATGAATTTTAGGTTGTCTTTTTGGTATGAAAGTGATACGAACTAAGTCAGGTCCAAATTTAGCCTTAAAATGTTTGTTGACCAGTTTGATAACTTCAGAAATATCTCTCAAATCGTACATCGGATCAAGATGAAATTTTATAGGGAGATACTAGACATATAAAAATATGTTTTGGTAAGCTTTCATGTCAAATGAAGTCCGATGACATATTATTTTAAAGGGTTGAAGTTACTAAATGAATCTTGTCAAATCTGTCAAACTAGACCTCCATGTACTGTTTCGAAACTATTTGCAAGAACAAAAATCGTAAACTAACTTATCAAAGATTAACTGACTCAGTGGCATTATTCACATACTTAGAGTTCTTAGATACAAGATTATCTTTGGGACTAAATCTTTTTCCAATACATTTGGTTTTTAGGTACAGAGTTACCTCTAGGTCAAGGTTATATCAAACCTGATTGTTGGCTTTCTGGGTTGTTATCTATTTTGTTAGGGGTTACTTAACCACGTGATCAAAAGGTTCGCATCAAAAAGGGTCAAGAGGTTGTTTTTATGCTTTGTAATCTTGATGAAGAAGGATGAGGATACATATATGCATCTCGTTAGCTCATTACTTATCGCACTGCACTTGCAAACGTGGGAGAGACATTAACTCTTGATGATATCATGGTCAAGGATGAAGCCACCTAAGCTCCTACAGTTGTGCTATTAACAAACTCGGCCCATCCATTAGACAACATACGATATTATGTTGTGTAGTTTTGTAATTGTGAGTTTTATGTTGTGTTGTTTTATTAATTGTGAGTTTGCAATTAATTTTAATATTTTTAGTATATTTATAATATTGTTTTTGGTTGGTTAAGTTGAGATTTGGATTTTTTCCAAATATATTGTGGAGAACTAGAATATTTGAAGTACTAGAATTGAAAATCAAAATTTTACATTTTGTCATGTGAACAAAGATAACATGATTGTTTATTGAATTCTTGGATTTGCAAGTGTCATGAACCAAATATTTGTAAGATTAACAATCCAAATAATTGTTAAGCAGGTGTCATTAACCAAAGAATTGGAGTTATTATGCAATTGATCCTAAATTCAAATGAAATTTTAATTATAAAATTCTTGATAAAAAAAATTAATTACAAGAAATGAAAACATGACAAAAATTATAGTTATGATGTAATTTACCATAAATCCAAAAGAAGTTTCGACTACTGGCTAATTTAAAACCACATAAATTATCAGAAATGAAACATTGAAAAAAATATATAGTTTTTATACGATGTTTAATTTTATAAGAAAAGAAGTCTAATCCAAACGATGTTAGGATTAGTTCACTACCACGAAGGTTAATCATGAATGGACAAAATACATGGATAATTTTCATATGGCTTAGATCTCCACAAGTATTTAAATATTTTGCGAAGATGAAAGTTTTAAGCTAAAAATAAACTTAATAAGTTTCATTTTTAGATCATTAAGATAAAAAAATGCGTGATCATGATAAATTACCTTATTGTCCTAACACCAATAGCTCAATTGCCCTCACTTGTTGAAAATAGACCAAGACAAACACGACAAGCAATTCTTTTTATGTCGTTGTCATTTAAGGGTTGTTTGTGATTTGGTGGTTGTCACTGTTCCAAAATGCAACATATGAAGAAGTTGCATTTTGTAAACGTGACATTTATTTTATGTCGAGTTTTCTAATCGTAACTTCTTTATGTCGTGTTTTGGAATTGTGACAAGTACAAACTATGTTATTTCACTAGTATTTTCTTTTCGCTATGTTATTATATCAAAATTTCAAGTTTTCTTTTTTTTTTTTTATATATAGACACACACACACCACTGCAGGGCAGTGCAACATGCAGCTTTCAGCATTCAATTGCTAAGATAGTCTTGGGAAAGTGAGACCTTACAGTGAAAGCGTGTGTCATGGAAGCTTTCTTTCTTCAGAGAATTTTGAATGGGGTATCTGGTTCAAAAAGATTTCTTTGAAAGAGTTATCTAAACATATTGCACAATCTTTAGTTATCTTTAGAAGAAAGGAAGAAAAAAAAAAGATTCCTGGTTTACCTATACTGTATCAGCACAGATTTAGATAAATCAAAAGGGCAACATGGGAATACAAAAAATACAATGAAACTGCTAAATAAAGGACACTAGGGGGGTTGCTTCTAGTTCAAAGGTTTATCTTTTCATGAGCCATTTGCCACAAAAAGCAAAATGAGGAAGAGACAACGGAAGAGATATGAGGATTTTTTTTGTTTAGACAGTACTCATCGTATCAGGTGCCTCTGCCTGCCCTTCCCTTCATATCCCATCAACCAACTTAGCCAGCAATCCCGTGATTTTTCTGCCCACTTGTGTTTAAAGAATGGTTCCCTCCTTAATTAAGCGGTGTTCTTATTTCTAAAAAATTTACATATTCCAGAGGGGGACGTAGTTTTTAGATATTTCAGAGGGCCCAAACATGGTTAAAAAATCCTAGAGATTATATGAATAAAAGCAGCTTCTTTTTTCCTTCTTCCAGAAATGTATGGTGCTTTTCAGTTTTCACCCTAGTTTGCAGCTACAATCTTGAGGTTAGCTATTCTAGATATCTCTTTCCCCACCATTGCCATTGAGGAGGTAACTTAATCCTATATATTCTCTCAATCTACGAAAGAACCAAACAAATTCTCGAGGGAATTGATCACAGTTACTTGTGACAGTCGTAGTTAGGGGCTTTGGGGGAGGTACTGTCATGATCTGACAGAATTGCATCTGATGTCTTTTTTATCCTCTCTTCCAAGTGGGCTCTCTATTCATGGTCCAACAACCTCATGTTGGTGCATGAGGCCTGGAAGTGAATCTAAGCTGTATCTTTTTTGAAGCATAAGATCACTACAGCACTTTACCTATTCTTTAATTATTTCAACTCTAGAAGTATTCTTGTTCTATAGAGGACACTGCTTTTGTTTTTCTCTTAGGCATGTTGAGAGGATCCTTTGTTCAAAGATTTGTCAAGCTTTTCTCGTGCAAGCAGCTTGGCAATGCCCCCTGATATCAGGTTGCTTTTCTTGTGCAAATCTGGCAGAAGATTTGACTGAAACAGCGATGTTCTTGCGACAGAAAAAGGACGTATAAATAAGCATGAAAGACAATCCCTCGTGAAAAAATATTGAGATGTTGCGAAGAACAAATTAATTATTAATCAAACAATAATCCCCTAATCCTGTTTTGCTTTTGCCAATGGCCTGTTTTAACATGGAGCTTTCATATGCCAAATATTCTGGCATCATGGCAGGGATTGTTTATGTTTAACTATCGCTCGATTGCGTTTATGACTGGGAAAAAAAAATGGGTGCAGGTTCTCATTAATATTTATTGCAGGTTACCGTTGGAACTCGAAGAGCTTAACAGTGTGGGAGGGGCGGAGGGAGAGAGAGATGAGGTGAGGAGTGATGGATAATGCCACACTGAAGAAAATTACCTCGTATATGAAAGTAAATAAATCAAAATCTGGCGAAGGTAATGTCGACAAGCACTTATGGTCGGGCAGGTCATGCAAATAACTCCGATTATTTACACAGAATATGCCTAACAATTCTAGTTGCTGAAAATAAACAGGTAACTTTTTTTCCGACAAGTCATATGCCTTGGAGAATTTATGCCAAAGCAATCCTCATACAAGATGGGAACGACTCTGATCCACGACCTACAAAGCATGGCTGTCGGTTGAGTTAGAATAGAACCTGTTCAAAGCTTTGTTAAGATGATAAATATTTGAAATCAGTGATATTAAATTACACAAAAATAGTCATTACTGATAAACTACAAAAACAAAAGGTCTATTTCAGCAAGGCAGCTTCAAACCAATGAAAGTTCATGTGCGAGTATGCAAACACCCAGATGAGAAGGAGAGATAGCCCTAAAAGGTTTCATCCAGGGATATTGGCAAAATCATTTCCTCTTTATAAACCAGAACAGAAACTTACCCCCACACACCACCCCACCTCTGACACAGACTGAAGACTAGGAACATGCATACCTGATTTCTATCTAGAACCTTGCTAGCTACATGACAGCTTGAGGCCTAGTGTATGTTGCGATTAAGCAATCCTCGGAATGAAAAATAAAGATCTTTGTTATCTGTCCCGAATATCTCTTCTGCTTTCCTTAAAGTTTCCTGAAAGATAATATACAAAAACATGTTACTCCTATCAACAAACGAAGTATGAAACATTCAATTGCATCAATATATTTTGTAAATTGAAGGATTCAATGCAACCTCTCGAGTTTGCTCTTGACCATTTAGTTTCTTGATGTTAGCCAGAAATGCACTGAACTGTTCATATGATAGGCGACTCCTAAATTACAAATGTAACCAAATCAGTGATAGAAGAACACAAATAATAGAGCTATAAATTTGAATAGCTGATACAATCAAAATACTAGACTAACCTGGCCTGACGAAAGAACTCCTTTCCATCCACACGTGGAGCACGCCCTAAAGAAAATTCCATTATAAAATCGAATAATGTCAGATGAGAAAATGTTATATTAAATTGTGATAGGATTGTAAGATTCCATAGACATCAATCAACAAATAACACAACATAATGAGCACCAGAACAGATACCTGCTTGGTAAACTGTAAGAGGAGACTAGACTAACAAACAATAGCAGCAAACAAACAGATGTGTTGCAAATGGTCTGATATTGATATATGAAAATTTGAAATCATAAGAGATATAAACCTGGAATTGGATGTCCCCGGGGAGGAGAATTTGCCGCTGATGATTGCTGGCTTGATGGGTACCATGAAGAAAGGGAAGCTCGTCCATCATATTGAGGCTTTGTAGGAGATGTTGCCCCTGAGGTTTTCTGAGGAGATCCAGCAGCAGAATAACCTTTAGGAGATGCACTAGTAGAAATAATTTTTGGGGTTCCAGATGGAGTAAGTCGTGGTGTAATATATGGAGTGATAGAATATCTTTGCCCAGCATGCCTTGGAGCTGTTAGACCAAACAATCAGCTTATAATTCATGAATAACATGTACAGTTAGCCCTCTTAGCAGTAATATTATCATTCAGTAATAACCTCATGTAATCACAAGAAATCACCAGATTTCATAAAAGCTAGCCTGTTTAACATCAATCAACCAATAATGAAAAAATAAAATAATTACTATATATAATACACATAAAAAAGGTCTGCTATAGGATATAAATATACTCCAAGATGCATATTGTGGTAACCATTTAGCGATTGAAGAAATCACAAAATCTCTCACAATAGAATGGGGAAAATTATACAACAGGCAGCAAGAGGCTTGTTTCAGTAAAATTAACATTTCTAGATAAAGGGTAGAGCTGAATACAAAGAGCAACTTTCTTGATACTCAGTTTTTGAGAATTAAGATAAAAATCCAATAACCACTGGTTTCACTATATTTTTAAGACAGTCGTATTTGAACAAGACCTTTCCCTCTGAATGATGGCACATTAACGCATTACATCATCAATATAAAAAATTATAGCTGTACATTTTCAATTGGAATGATTTGTGCAGATTCTCATTTGCGACTCTTACTATGCTAGATGATGTTGTAGTAAAATGCTACTTTACTACTTAAATAAATGCAGTCTATTGTTTATGTTTGAAAAGTAGCTAAAAATGAATAATAACAGATGAAGGGATCTATTCTAGAAAAAACATAACCATATATATTAAAAAAATAATAATAATAAAAGAAGAGCAGTCCAATACCCTCATCAGTGTTTCCCATATCTGTAGATCCATTGAAATTATGGTGGGTCACATAGACATTCATCCCCTCATCTACAAAGCAAGAAAGTGTGGAGATAAGAAAATTGGTAATTTCCAGGGAGAAAACAGTTAGTATGCATCATGGTTTTATTTCAAAGAGTTTACTCGGTAGAAACAAACTTTATCAAGCCAGGTTATTTGTACCTTTTTCAGAATAGGCTCTAGGAACTGATTGATCACAGGTGCCAATATCCACAGTTTCAGCTTGCTGCTAAATAATACAACTAATCAGTGTCTCTTGAACTTCCAAAAACAAACTCTACATATAAAAAATCATTATTAACTTGAATTATAAATCAAATGACCTATAATAGCTAAATGTGCCATCTTACCGATGAATTATCATCACTCAGTGACTGCATCAGTTGCCTCTTAAACGTCTCCAACTGCCAATACTCAAAACGTTTTAATAGTTCCTTTCGGCAAATGTCAAACATCATAAGCAACACCCTAGACTAAATATACAAAATGACATTCTTTTATAAAGATGAAACAATGAAGGCTAATCAGCAAACAGCTATTTTTGTTGCTGTGTTTAGGTGTAAGATGTTAACAGAATCCTAAACAGAGACGACCCATGTAAGCAAAACAGGAAGAAAAAAATACAAGCATTTTGAATAACTAGAAGTCTAGAATCTCACCTTTGCCAAATCACGTCCAAGTTTCTTTGCAGTCATTGCCAATGAATCCTTTTCCTTCGAAAGTTTCACCTTCATTTAATATCAAAACAATGATCAGATTCAATTCTGTTAACAAATACTAATAATCACTAAATAAGATTAGAAAAAAAATATATTGTCTATTCCCTTCCCAATAAAACAAAAAACCCACCATTTATTTTCTAAAACCCATATCAAAAATCAATCAAATTAAACAAAATACCACATTTTTTTTCAAACTCCCATTTGAAATATATATATATAATAGCGATTCTGCTCCTTTCTTTCCCCCAACAAATTCAAAACCAAAAAACGGAAAAAGAAAAAAGAAATCAATCTTTTATCTTCCTTCCAAAATACAAAAACCCACCATCAAATTCATTTAAAATATATATATATATAGCCAAAACCCAACAACAAAAAAGGTCACAAACTTTCTCTCACTTAAGCCTTTATGAAGACCACCTACTCACATTTTCATCAAGTGCGAGACTCAATTTAGACTCAGATTCCTGGCAGACACGTTGCAAGTGACCCAATTTCTCTCGAAGCTCAAAAATAATCCGATCCTTATCGAACATCCTCTGCTTCATCCGACCCCTTTCAGATTCCAAATAGGAGACGCGGGATGCAATTGCCATGGAAGTAATCTTCCGTGCTAGATCCAATTGATCATATGGGTCCATTGGTATCACCGCTAAGATCTCATCTGGTAAGCTAAAATCAGTCCCGCCTGTTGTAAGCTGTGACATAGTTACTGATTATTAGAACAGAGATGAAGTTGTGTTTTTTTTTGGTTTTGGGTTTGGTTAAGGATGGTGTTGTGTTTTTTGTTGCAGGAGGGAGGAGAGGTAAAAGGCAATAATAATAATGAAAACAAGTGAAGTTTTAATTTAAAAAAGACGGAAAGATGTGGTGGTATAAATTTGAATTATTGGAGGGTTAGTTGTCTTCCTCTAGGTTTGAAACTTGGACAGGGAGGGAGGGAGGGTTTTCTATCTAATAATCTAAGCCCAAGTTTCAACTTATGTATGGCAAGTGATCGGCTCCAGCGCAATATTTAATTAAATTACTAAATTATATTTTTATGATTTATCATACATTTCTATTTTTATAACCCGGGGATTGCCGTTTGAATTGGCTCATAATATACCTACTAGAAAAAAAAAAAATTTTACTTTATCTAAAAGATGATAAGAAACCATTGAGTATACATATATCATCTATCTATCTTCTTTTGTTAAAGTATATCAAAACAAAAAATTTGAGAATTAAATGTGATATCTTAAAATAAGTGGAATAGTTTAAAGCTTTCTAAGTGGCATTGAGTTTTTTTTATTTTTAATGATTGTATAAAATGTATAATGTTAATCATCAATTATTGTCGGCCTTGTTTAAGATTGTGGTAGCGGTTGCGGTTCAAAGTGCTTTTCGCTTAAAAAAGCATCAAAATAATTTTTTTTCATTTAAAAAAAAAATATTTTTGAGATCAACACATCAAAACAATCTGAAAACATAAATTTGACGATTTGAATTTTTTGATTTATTGAGTTTTACTTTTCTAGTTTTACACTTGTTATTTAAAGTTGTCCTTATTATTACTTTTTTTGCCTAAGAAAAATCCCACCTTGCATTTTTTTCTTTTAATTTTGACTCGCCAATCTTTTTCGTCATTGTTATCTAGCAACTAGTCTTCTTTGATAATTGTGAGTCCTTACTTATGACATTGTGATTGATTAATCATTTATACTTAAGGGTCTAGCAATACACGCTTAAAAATTTGTTAGTGTATTTTGTTTTTGGTTAATCTCCATATTAAAAAAAAAATAGTTTTATTTTTGTATTGTGATTTCACTTGCAGGAATCGTATGTGATCTCAATTCTATTTCTAAGTTAGAGTTGCATGTATGTGTGAATAGTCATCTAGTATCCAATTTTAAGTTTACAACTATCATGGATTCGACCTTGAGTGATATCTTTAGAATCAATCATAAACAAAACATCGTAGAGTTTGAGACAATGAGGTTAGGTGTCGATAGATATGCCTTGACACAACCTGAGAAAACTAAAGATTGGAGAAGGACTATTATCTTTCACACCTATATCAAGTGTAAGGATAAGGGTTGCAAGATTATCATTGATAATGAAAGTTGTATCAATGCAGTATCTTCAAATATTATAGCTCACTTAGACCTAAACAAATTCCCCCCATCCTAAGCTATATAATACATCGTAAGTTAATAATAACTCCTTAGTAGTTAATGAGAGATGTTTGTTCCCTATTAAATGCCTAAAATATCACGATGAGATTTGGTGTGGTATGACTCCAATTAATGCAGGACATGTCATTTTAGGTAGGCCATGAATATATGATTTAGACATCACCATTTCTAATCGATTAAATTTATGTTCTTTTGCTTTTAAAGGTAGAAATATCAAACTCATTGGATTAACACCAAAACCTAGCAATAAGAACAAGAAATGAGATATTGAAGGAACAAGAACTTAATACAATGAGTCTAAATGAGATTGAAAATGAGGTTAAGGAACACCTTTTTGTATCTGGTTTAGTTGTAAAAGAAATTTCAAGAAACTCTTTAGTGGAACTACCTAAGAAGGTAAATATGGCTAGCTTAATAGGTCCAAATTTTTTTGAAAAGAAAGTTCATAAAGAGTCAGTTTTGTCTCTTTTAGTTGTAAAAGTTTCTAGAGACTCTCTAGTAGAGTTACCTAAAGAAGTAAGTACAATATTAGGAGAGTTTTAAGAAGTATTCATTATGAGTTCCCTAATTTCTTAACCACTATGCTTGACACCCAACTTGTCATAGATTTTGAGCTGCCTCCCGAGCTTCCTGATTCTTCACCCCCTATGCTTGATATCCATCATATCATAGATTTTGAACAACCTTCTAAGCTCACTAATGCTTTTTTAAAATGATAAAATTCCCTCGAGAGTTTAGAGGAATAATTGATATGATTTATGTAAGGATTAAACAAGAAAAATAGGATTTTTAAGTAAAATCACATACCGACCAGTTTTATGGTATCAAGCATAAATCTTTATCTGACTATTAGATTGGGCTGTAATTTTATGAGTAGACTCCTGACATGTTGTTCTACCTTGGACTACAATTTAAAAGCAATTGGAGTTTGAGAAGGCTATATAAATTGGTAATAGTCGAACAAAATTAAAAAAAAATACCTTACAAATTTTCTAATGCTAATTTCATAAATAAGTGGAAAACTAGGAAAAATTCAGTTCTTCCTCTATTTATAACTAACGGGTCTACTGGAAAAAAAAAGAATAAAAAAATGAGAGGACGAGAAAGCTTAAGTGAGGAGAGAATTCAAGGAAAAAACATGGAAGTGAGGAGTGAATGAGTGATTCTAACTAAAATTTCTCAAAGAAACAAAGGAAATAAAAGAAAGCAAGAAAGTTAGGAATTTAAAGTGAGGTTTTAGTGAGAGAAAGTGAAGAATCTAAGGAGGAAGAAGGTGAATAGTAAACTGAATATGCAATGACACTTGATTTGGGCTCAAAATATCTAGGTAAGTTGTTTTTATACAAGAATTTCATGTTTAATTATGTTTTTGGAGTAGAGTATAGAAATTACTAGATTGTGAGGAAACTAGGGTTTATGAAATTATTGAAATTGTGTAAAGTAGATGTTTTTCTTGTGATAAATGATGATGATGATGATGATGATGATGATGATGAGTTTAGATGGTGTTATTGAAGAAAAGTAAAATTATGGGAGATGGAAAAATTTTAGGGAGTGGCCAACCAAAAATAGGTAAAAAAAAAGGAGAATTATAGAACTAAAGTGAATGTTTAATTTTTATATGTATTTAGTATATGATGGTGTGTTGATAATGATTAGAATTGAATTAAATAAATTATTAAATTTCAATTGATTTTCTTGCTAGTATATTGTGAATTTGAATATATGTATAAATGTTGAAGGATTGTATTAATGGGTTAACATTTAAAAATTGAGTTGGATAAACATGTTTTATGAGAAATTTATGAACAATCGAAGATCAAATTGTGGAGACCTTGATGAGATAAATGATTTATGGTTATGTAATTAGTTCAATTGATTAGGAGTTTATATATATATATATATATATATATATATATATATATGAATGTGTTTAGCAATAATGTGTGGGAAAATTAAGGAACTTATCGGGAAGAAATGTGAATTACATGTTAAGAGCATATTTTAGAATATGTAAAATGGAATTGTTGAAATAATTGGCATGACAAATAGTTAACTTATTAAGTGTAATTATATGTTAGTGGTAAGAATTAACATGATTAAGTGGGAATCAAGAAAGATGGAATGAATTCTGAATTTTGGCTAAAGTTGATAAAAGTTCGGATAAAAAAGTTACTTTGATTGATGGTTATTCTAAAATGAAATAAGGTATGGAAGAAGGCTTTTTTTGGCAGCCTAAATAGGAAGAAAAAGGGGTTGTTATGACAGCCCAAATTTTGACGAAAACAAGGGCTGTTTCGACATCCCATAGATATCAGAACTTGAAAATAATAAAATTTAGAGTTGGTTTCTTTAGGAAAGTTGTAGATATGAATGTTATCTTTTAAATGAGATTGTGCTTGATTAATTTGGAGTTATATAGCTCCAGATATGAGCTAAAAACTAAGAAAATGTCCAAACCAAGCCAACTCCTAGACATATTTTTGATGTTACTGTAATTGTCAATCTTGAACTTGAAATGATGCAATTTGGAGTTAGTTTCTTTAAGAAAGTTGTATATATGGATGTTATTTTTCAAATGAAATTGTTCTTGATTAATTTTGAATTATATAATTTTATATATAAGCTAAACATCGAGTAAAGGTCCAAACAAAACTAAATCCTACTAGAAAATTTTGTTTTCTGACTTCTAATTAGGTTTGGGACTTGCTATTGATAAATTTTGAAACATTCTTCTTCATGAGAGTTGTAAATAAGTGTGTTAAATTTCAATCGAAACAAGTTTTACTTTATTTGAAGTTATGTAAATTTAGATATGGATGAAATACTAAAGAGGGGTCAAGCTGTATGTCACATGATAAGTTTTGCTCATTAATTTTTAGCTAGATTTGAGACTAGATAGTGATAAATGTTTGGACATGTTCCTTCATGAAAGTTGTGCTTGAAGATGTTAATTTCATTATAAACTGACATTGCTTGATTTGGAGCTACGAAACTCCAGTTAAGGACTGAAGGCCACAAACATGTCATGTTATAACTTGATAAACAAATTGTATGTGTGTGTGAAATGAGTAATGTTTAGTATGCTAATACTTGAATATGATTTCTCTTCCCTCTTAAAACTAAATATATATGTCTTAGCTTTCAAAATGATTAAACCATACCTGGATCTAAGTTCTAAAGGTTGAGTTATGAAAGAAATACTAAACAATGTTCAACATATGTGAGCTACATTGATTTGAGTAAGTAACAATTATTTTGCTTGAGAAGTTATTCTTGATATAGAAATTTGAATAAATGATCCTTCCAGTTAAGGACTGAAGGCCACAAACATGTCATGTTATAACTTGATAAACAAATTGTATGTGTGTGTGAAATGAGTAATGTTTAGTATGCTAATACTTGAATATGATTTCTCTTCCCTCTTAAAACTAAATATACATGTCTTAGCTTTTAAAATGATTAAACCGATCTAAGTTCTAAAGGTTGAGTTATGAAAGAAATATTAAACAATGTTCAACATATGTGAGCTACATTGATTTGAGTAAGTAACAATTATTTTGCTTGAGAAGTTATTCTTGATATAGAAATTTGAATAAATGATCCTTCCAGTTAAGGACTGAAGGCCACAAACATGTCATGTTATAACTTGATAAACAAATTGTATGTGTGTGTGAAATGAGTAATGTTTAGTATGCTAATACTTGAATATGATTTCTCTTCCCTCTTAAAACTAAATATACATGTCTTAGCTTTCAAAATGATTAAACCATACCTGGATCTAAGTTCTAAAGGTTGAGTTATGAAAGAAATATTAAACAATGTTCAGCATATGTGAGCTACATTGATTTGAGTAAGTAACAATTATTTTGCTTGAGAAGTTATTCTTGATATAGAAATTTGAATAAATGATCCTTCCAGTTAAGGATGAAGGCCACAAACATGTCATGTTATAACTTGATAAACAAATTGTATGTGTGTGTGTGAAATGAGTAATGTTTAGTATGCTAATACTTGAATATGATTTCTTTTCCCTCTTAAAACTAAATATACATGTCTTAGCTTTCAAAATGATTAAACCATACCTGGATCTAAGTTCTAAAGGTTGAGTTATAAAAGAAATATTAAACAATGTTCAGCATATGTGAGCTACATTGATTTGAGTAAGTAACAATTATTTTGCTTGAGAAGTTATTCTTGATATAGAAATTTGAATAAATGATTTTGAGGATGAAAATGAAAAATACATGAATGAATGAATATACTTAAGTTTATGCATGTGTAATTTTGAAAAAAAAATGAATACTTTGAATGTAATTTTGGTATGAATGAGAGTTATTGATTGTGAAATTAAATCTTGTTATGGTATAAGAGAGGTTGCAACGATAAGACAATAGTAGTGAGCAATAGTATGTACATAAACCTAAGGTAGGTGCCTTGCACCTTAATCCTTTTATTTTGTAAAATCTGTAAGAGTTGATTTATTGTCATTTCTTTAAATGTGTTTGTGTATATATAGGATTGTATATAACAAGGAAATAAATGTGATCGACTAGCTACCCTGAATGAAGCTTGTCATAACCCATTTTTGTCTTATTCTCCAAATTCACTTTTTCTCTTCCAAAAATAATAATAAAAAATATTCAGATTAAAAACAAAAAAAATCCAAAAAAATAATAATAGTAAGAAGAGGATGCCGAAGCGCCGAGAAAATGGCTAGAAATTGGTTGAGGAGGTTCAAAAATATAAAGATTGAAATTTGACAGTATATCGTTGACTGATGAAAGTCTTGTTGACAAAGAAAAATTCAATTTGAGAAAGAAATGTTCAAAATCAAATGTTTATGGACTCAATTAAATTTTATTGAAGATTTAATTGAGTTTATGGAGGGTTTGATTGCAAGAAAAGTTGTTTTTTAAGTTAATTTGGGCTTTAATTGGAAGAAATTAAAGTTATAGGGTCAAATTAGATTTTTTGAGAGTTGATTTGGTCAAATCAGGAGCTTAATTGCATAAATATTGAAATTTGATGGCCAATTAAGAAATTAATTGAATAAATTCAAAACCAGGGACCAAAGGGAAAAGGGTGTTAAAATCTGGGGTTTGAATTGAAGTTTGTCAGGAGTGAAATTGAACAAAATTGAAAGTTTGAGGCCAATCAGGGGTGAAATTAGAGATAAATCACAAATTAAAGGACTAAAGCGTAATTGGCAGAAAAATATTGTTCATCTTCTTCTTCAGAGGGCCTGCCCGACAGGCCTCCTTCTCAAGGCGTTTGACTCCTCGTTTCTTCATCAAATTAGATGAAACTTGCACGCAAACGATCCCCTAACACTTGACTACACAATAGTGTAAGCTGTTCGGGTTGATCGAGGCTGTAAAGGCAGTGGTAACGCCCCAAAGTGGCCAACCCGACCAGCCATTTTTCTGCACAAAACTGACAGTTCATCATTGCTACTTTGAACCAATGATCGGGATGCTTTCGGGTCGATCCAAGGGCCGATATTTGGCACTAGAAGAGACAAAGTGTCCCTCTTCCATCGCCTATAAATAGATTTTATTTTCATGGTCCAGAGGAGGAGATTTTCGGGTCCAAAATCAATAAAAAACTAGCCTCCCCTCTACCTTTCTGCTGCCAGCTGAACCTCTCTCCTCTCTCTCTCTCTCTCTCTCTCTCTTTCTCCATCGCGGCCTCCAGCCGCCAAAACCTTCACCACCGGCTTGACTACCTCCATTGCAGCCAGAAGAACTGCCTAGAAGCACCACCAACGACAGTAGCACCACTGTTAGAAACAAAAGAAGAAACAGAGAAGCGAGGGAACATAAATCGAAAGAAAAGGCAACGCAGAAATAGGAAAAAAGAGGAGTAACCGCCGCCTACCGCCACAACACTGCCACCGTGAACGGCAGCACCTTACTGCATGTCCGCTTCTCTTCCTCCTCATTTTCTTCTTTGCCATCCTCGTCCTCCACTGTTCACGTAGCATGTGAACAGTAGAGAGTTCTCCACTGTTCACTAGGTCGGGCAGCGCCGGCCCAAACCAAAATTGTTGGGCAGGGTCTGGCCCAGTCCAAGAATTTCCAAAAAAAATCCTTTCAAAATTTTTTGTGATTTTCCCGCATATTTTTTTTTTATCAATTTCGCGTAATATTGGTTTGTATTTTTATACTGTAAAGATACAAGTCCGATATTAAAATACCCAGTTTTCGTTGAAACATTGCAAAAAAATATAAAACAAAAAAAATATATCTTGTTTTCATGCATACGGCCAAGTCTCTTAAAGATAAAATAAATCATATCGTATTTTCATACAGAAAACAAAAAAAATTTAAAAATATGTTTTAGCACACATTTTGGCTTTAATAACTAGTTTATTAAAGCAATGAGAACTAGGCTAATATTTCAAAAAATACCCAAAAAATATTTTGTTTTCTTTTAGTATCTAGGATTATGAATTTACACGTAAAACATATTCTTGATATTAAAAATATAGTTTTTTATATATAGACATTAGAACGAATAGGCTTTTACCCGATAAGATAAGGATCTTCTTACGGAGAAGGACTTTTCTTAAACCTTAGATTAACCAACAATTAGAAAACACGACAAGACCTTAGTTTTTTATCAGACAATTAAACAATGCAGCTTACCTTAGGTAGGACGTATTTGAGGTGCTCATACCTTCCCTTTACACAACCAGTCCCCGTACCCGATCTTTGAGAGTAGTTAGGGTTCTTAGTGACCAAAATACTAGACGAAACTCCTTTTCCCGCTTTCCACTGATAAAAAACAAGAATTCCTTGTCTGCCCCATTTCCTGATTACCTCAAACCTACATGATGAAGTGGAATATCGCCGCGACGCCGCACACATGCGACAAAGCTAAAGGTTGGATTAATGATAATATAACTGAGATGAAATGTAATAGTTGTTATCTCAAAATGAAATTTGTGTGTTATGAATAAAGTGTCAGATTTTAGATTAATAAAGTGATTTTATTGTATATGTAGTTGTTGTGTAAATGTAAGAATAGATATATGGAGAAACTAGTGCCTGATGATAGGTTGTTGGAACTAGTGATCTACTAATGGGGCTAGTGAGCGGGAATAGGCTGTTGGATCTAGTGACCCGGTAATGGGGCTAGTACTCGGTAATAGACTAACGACATCAATTGATTGATGTATAGGAAAATTGATATGGTAAAATCGTCCTATTGTGCCATATGATTGATTGAAAAGTTGATTTATGATCATGATATATTATTGAAAAATAAAATGATGTTTTGTAAAATTAATTACAAGGTTTTGGTTATGATATGTAATAATTTCAAGACCAAGATTGTGAATTGGTTAGTGGCCTCGTACGAAACTATTAATGCTTGAATTTTTTACTCATCAGATTATTAATGAGACGTTGTATAAGATTCAACAGTTAATACAAAACTATGGTGGTGTAATAATGTTAATGGTAATAAATGTAATATCAATGAAATTGAATTAATAAAAACATAATCCTCGTGAAGGATGGAGACAAAGTTTGTATTAACTAGGAAGAATGCATGAAATAGTTGATAAACTAATAAATCTAAGCAGAAAATGAAAGATGGCCTTTATGACAAAAAGAATAATGGTACCGTGTAAAAGTTAGATTAGAAATTATAATAATAAAAGTTTATTGACTATTGGGATATGGTATAATCAAGGGTATTTATGATGTATGTGTATTGCATTTCAAATTATTGTGATAAAATATAATTGATACAATATGAGAACCATTTATTGTATAATTATAGAATGCCATATTAGTTGTTTTGTGTAATGTAATTATGTCAGAATAGGGGTTGTATGATTTTTGACATGTTGTGAATTTGATGGCAATTATAACAGTGGAATGAAATTTTGTTAGTAATGGCGATGACTATGTATGACTAGTGGTTTTCAATTGTCCTGTTCAATATAAATAAGATAGAAAAGTTCAGCTAGAATATTGGTTGTGTAATAAAAAATTTGCTATGATAATTTTAATTTCATGGTAAATGAACTACCAAAGTTAGAAATTAAATATGTACTAGCTATATGGAATTTAGTACCAAGTAAACTTGTTGTAACTTAAATGGTTATGTAATTATATAAGGTAATCATAGAACAATAATATTAAAGTATTTGACCTGAATTACTATGAAATTGTTAGGATGATATCATGAAGGCAAGCATTTTAAACGATAAAAATAAAGAGATGGAATTTAAAAGAACAACTCTTTTTGTTAGTATTCTTATAGATAATGTTATTTTTAAGCAGATGACGCAATTACCTCGTAAGATTAAATGGTTTATTTTATGATGAATGAAAGACCTCGAATGAGGGATATAAAGGATGAAACATTAAAAAGGTGAGATTAAAAGATCTTATGCATGAATGTACTTTTGAGCATAATGAAATAAAATATGAAACTGGTTAACGATTTGTTTCATTAATATGATTCAAATATTTGTTGAGTTGAAAATTGAAAGCTAACATAAATAACAAATTTTGTAGGATACATTACCATTACGATGAAGCTAAGGCACGAGAAATTCCTAGGATAGAACAAATTCTTATGGGTTATTCGCGAGATGTATTAAGTTCATTAGACATATCAACCAATAAATATACTATGGTCCAGTTAGGTAAAAACTTCGTAGAGATATCCTTTATATATATAAAAATTACATGTTTATTTTTCAAAAGTGTTATAAAAATTTCGGGTTGTTACATGATTTGTCTTCTATGCTTGAAATCCAACATGTCATAAGTCTTGAGCTATTAAGAATTTTCACCTTTTATTCATGATAAAGAGAACAAAAAAAGGCTCTGGTTCACTAGGTTATGTCCAATCTATATTCATCCAGGATTCAAAAAGTGTGTGTTCCATTCTATACCCCCAGTCATATAAGGATCATGGTCACAAACCTAGGATGCAAGTAGATCTTCTTTTTTTATCTCCTCATTCTAAAATGTTTGATTTAGCTGAGTTTTTTGCATGCAAAGTTCATAATTTGCATGTCGAGATTATAAAACATATTCAAGCAAGTAATGAACAATACAAATTTCAAGTTGATTTACATAAGTATCATGATGCACTTAATGTTGGAGATTATTTCTTAATACATATAAGACCTGAGCAGTGTCCTTTAAAAATCAATCATAAATTGCAAATGAGTAGTGTTAAATCATTTAAAGTGTTGCAAATGATTGAATCAAATAGTTATGTTATTAAATTGCCACTAAACTTTGATATTAGCTCTATATGTGACATGAATGACCTCGTTATATATAAAACACAATAGTTTATCATTGATGCTCCTTTTAATACCCCTACCACATTATCTTTATCATTGACACAAAATGAACATATTAATGCTACTTTGGATGCACAAGTTGTTTTTATCAAATATGGTGAACTTTAGCAAATCCCAGTATATGAGCTAGACAACTAGATTCAGACTATACTTGTATTATCAGAGAGACATCATAGTAGCTTGATCATGATTTTTGAGAGAGCATTATTGGAGCGACCTTGAACTATACTTGACGAGGTCGATTTTCTCCAATCTCGGGAGAATTAATTGGGACATCAGACCTAAAATATTGTTTACGCACTCATATAATCATAGAAGATAGAGGGTAGCCGAAACCATTAAGAGATTAGGCTTCAAGTTATGTTTTGGTTTAATTTATTTGAACTTTTAGTCGAGGTTTATTAATTAGATTTTATTTGTTGGGTGTGATTTAATTATTGTTAGGTATTTTATTTAGTAGGCTATAAATTTAATTACTTATTTTAATTAGAGTTTTAGTATTTATATCCTACTTTTTTAAATAATAAATTTATTTTTTATGAATTGAATAAAAATCTGCAAAGTGCATACTTTTCAACTCTTATTCTTCTCTTCTCTTTCTTTGGCTTTTTCTCTCTAGCTTCTTTTTTCCTTTCTTATTAGGCTTCAAATATTCCTTTTGTTCCGCATCAAATTATCTATATCCGCGTATTTGAGATGACCTGTCGCTGTATGATGGAATGCATCACTTATCTTTAACATCAACTTTTGTCACTTCTTTGTCCCAATCTGTGTACTGGTTGCATGTGTTAAGGCTTCTTCGTTTTTTATTGATGCATAGTGATCAAATTTTATGTGATATTTGTATTTGTTTTTTGTTTTTAGCATAGTGATCAATTTTTATGTGTTCTTTGTATGTTGTTTTTGACATATGTTTGAATATGCTCCTCTTATTTTTACTTGATGATTATAATGTTTTTTGTCAAGCCAGGGTTTGAGACCAAAGAGGCATGTGAACAAGCATATTTTAAGGTATTGGAAGGACTGGCAAAGTATTTTTCTGTCAAAAAACTTGATTTGTATTCTTCTTTCTGCATTTCTGATTGCCTTGAAATGCCTTTGTTTAAATAAGTCCATGGTTCCTAGGGCATTATAACAGTTAATTTTAGGAATGTCATCAACTAGATGTATCGTGAGGTATTTTTGTGTTCCTACTGAGATTTTATATTTAATTGCTTCATGGCAGATGGATAATGCTTTGATTGATGATAGAAGGATTCATGTGGGTTTTAGCCAGAGTGTTGCAAAACTGTTGTCTCAGGACAGGCGCAAAGACAACCAACCAGGTAAAGGTAAAGATTGCTATTTGATTAATATTTCATGTAAATACACGTATGTCGAGGGAAAAAAGGAACTTAATAATGAATTAAACCTGAGTGCTAAAGAACTGATTGGGCATAAACCGAGCAGTCCCTTTTCAGACAAGGAAGATGGGATTATTGTAAATGCAATGCCTAACGAGCTTGAAACAACCAAATACTCTCTCTAGGAATTCTGCCAAATATAAACTGTTGTGTTCGTATTCTATCTTATTGACAGCAGGGAGAGGTTGCTTCAAATGTGGTTCTCCTGATCATATGGCCAGGGATTGCACTGGGGATCCTGCCACTAAGCATCATCCTTTAAAAAACATACTAAAGGACGATGATATGCAGCATGGTGGAGATAATAATTCAAGGTTAGTAGTAATATGGCTTTTTCCCCCTTTCCTCCCTCTGTTTGTCTAACAGAGAAACAAGCTTTTGTAGATATGAAATGGTATTTGACGGAGACACTCCAGAAAGTCCTAGGCCAGAAAAGAGAGGAACAGGCAGAGTGACAGAGATAGGGGACATGGAGAGGACAAACGATGTCTTGAAAGTAAAGGAAGTCAATATTCTGAGGAGCGACTTGATAGAGAAAAGCATATGGATAGAAGAAAAGAATGAAGAAATGGAAGAAGAAACTATGGAGATTACAGAAAGAAAAATTCAGATAATCAAAGAGGGTGGTGATGACCATAAAGATGATCAAGATTACAGAAAGAGAAGTTCAGATAGTCATAGAGATCATGATAGCCATAAAAAGAGGGATGAGCGAGACCATAGACATAGAAGTGCAGAAAGTGACACTGATCGTGAGTGTCATCGAGACAGGAGTAATCGAGATGACAAAAGTAGTCGAGCTCTAACATGATGCACGGTACTATTTTGACTTCGGTTTTGTAGTTCTTGATTCTAAATATTGTAGAACTTAGTTACATTGTACAATCCTCAACAGTAATTTAACTTGCTTATATCGATTACATTGAGCCTCCTTTTCTGCCTGAAACTCAAGCCTCAATGGATGTTGTGCATTTAGTATGGGCAGCTATGCCCCCCCCCCCCCCCCCCCCCCCTCCTTTTTCTTTTTAATCACGTACAAAACACCTTTAGTTCATCCCCATTCTACAGAACCACCACACATTCACTTCAATTGCACAAAACATATCTACAATGTCATCCCCCATTCTACAGGGCAACCACACACTCCCTTCAATGGCACAACCTTTTCACTGACACTGGATCATGTAGTAACTGCCAAAATATATCCACCGAATCCTCGTGGGCTTATTGTATTGTAGCAACTAGCAACTGCTAGCCTTCACCAAGCGCGTCAGGCTTTGAAGATTTTATTTCAATCCAGGAAAAAAATGTGGATTCTTTTTCAAAAACAAGTTCCAATGTTATCAAATATAAAGAAAAAGAGAGGAAAAGCAGCAAACGGAGTCGTCGTTGAATATGCAAATGAATTCCACCAATCTTGCAATCTAAAACCATTATGATTACTAGATTATCATCATCATCGTTTCTGTACATGGATAACGATCCCAAGTATTCTACAAGAAGATCAAAGGAAAGCACAATTAAGAACATCCAAAAACCTCGCTTCCATTCTTATAAATTACGTGGAAGAGTTTAATCCAACCATCAACTATAAGATAGCTGCTAAAGGGCTTAGACCTCACTAGAATCATCCTTTCAGAACAGGATCCTCCAACAGCTGATATATTACTTCGACTTACTGCAAAGGAAATACAAAGCGACAGTGATCTCGTTTAAACAGTTACCAGCATCTGAGAGAGAGCTTGACACCAAGAAGTGCTCCAGCAAACATTAATACCTCAGGCATGATTTTCTGGGACATGTCTTTTATGATCTCTCTCCATATAACCAAGCCGGTTCATCCTGTTTCGATCATCTGTATAATCATGATGATTATAATGGTGAGACCCAGGCACATTATCATTCCGATGCTTCCCCTCAAACTTTCTATCACGTGGGCTTGATGCATTGTGTTTGCGGTTGATCAGCTTAGGTGAGGGAAAACCCTGGTCCATATCATCAGGAGCAGGCAGTTCCCCATCTTCAATGTTGTTCAGATCTGGCTTTTGAGATAACTGTCCCCTCATTCCATGATGTTTTTCGTCCCTTGCATCAATATTCTTTCCATGATGCGAGTTCTCATATTCTTCCCTGTCCAAGGGCTTGGACCAGCTTTGTCTTCTATCGTGCTTGTTTTTTTCACTTTCAGCAGCCAGTTCAATTCCATCTTCCAGTTCCCTCTCAATTAGATCATCGTCATCCAAGAAGTTTGTTTTTCGAGTCTTGTCACCTCGGGACCTCTTTCTTTTTCCAAAGCTGCCTTCACTTTGTCTCTATCAATCTTTTTAATAGCATCTTGGGGTGATTGAGCAAACGTACCCTCTCTATGCTCCGCAATTCGACCAAAATGTTTATCTTTTGATTCTCCTGAATCTTTTATTTCACTTCTTGCAACATTCCTTTCTAGATCTTCATTTCCAAGCCCATCCAGGGCTCGTCTCGAGGTTTGACCTTCCTTCGTATTTCCCTGGGAAGGCAATGTCTCTATTTCATAGGGTAGATCATCTTTAGGTTCACCATCCATATTGTGGTCTGAGGCACTTCTCATCTCAGCACTTCCATGATAACTACCATGGTTTTGGCTGGTTCTTGGAGGACCAACATGATTATCTGCAAGAGGTTGCTCATGCACTGGTCTAGACATTGGATTTAAGTTTCCAAGTCTTGTACTAATACCTCCAGTCTGAGAATGATTATTAGGTGCCCCATGTTCTTCATTGCTAGATGAAGCTTTTGATGTGGCCCGATGAGAAGCTCCACCTACAATGCTCCCTTCAGCTTCACTGTTAGCTGATGGGGGCACTCGGTTCTGTTCATACAGTTCCAGCATCTGATTGCTAACCTCTGCGAGAATTAATTCCACAATTAAAGATGAAACCCACCATATTCAAAAGTGCTATTGTAATAGTAAACACTGTCAAAGGATTATACTCAGCTCCCCCCCACACCCCCCCAGTCAGCTTCATTCCCCCAAGATGATGAATTGTGTGAGAGATTGTTCTCTCATGAACACGTGTGATTATTAATGAAAACAATATACTTTGTTAATATTAATGATATGATTGGAAGGAAAAACACCAACCCTCCAATTGGCGTGGGGTGACATCAAACTCTTGCCACCAGACCTTCTCACCATCTGATGGGAGCTTTACTTTGAGGAACTTCGCAGCAAGGAAAATGGCACCTGCTGCAATGTGGTGGGGCTTAAATTGCAAGCAAAGAGATGTACGCAGTCTGCATGCGGCATCCCCAATCAAGATGAGACAATGAAGAAAGGTATGTACATTAAAATAAGCAATTTTCCATACCCATCATTCACAAAATTCCATGCAACTTGAGCAAGGGCATTCTGAGCAACCTTGAATTTCTTTATAGCATCAACAAGAGGTTTATATGGATGGAGCAAATTTAAATCAAAACCAAGAGTTGCAAGTACAACCCTCTCTCCCTGTAAAATTATTTCCTTCTGCTGTTCATATACCTCCTGCACGAGAGATGTGGATAGCGAGTTAGGAGAAAGAAAATGAATTGTGCAGGGAAACAAAAGGAATGTGAACAGAACAAAGGCAACATATATATACAGGACAGCTGAATATGATAGGGATATACAGACGCAAAAGCAAATATGCTAAACATTGAATATCAAAACAACCACAAACATGTTGTAGATTATAATCTGTATGGTCCAAGGGATTGACAACAAGACAATACAGTTTGGCATTTTGAGTTCAGACACAACATGCTTGGGCTTTAGATCAATTGTTGGGGTGAAGTGGATTGTGTAAATCATAGTCAAATCTTACAAATCAGAAAAGGGGAGAAGTGGTGGTGGGGAATCCAAATCCCACTGCTGGGAGAAATAAACAAGTAACAGAAGAAGTGGAGAGCATCTTTGCACAAGCAAATTACCTTTTGCTTGATCCTCTGAACTGCTTCAGGATCCTTTTTATGGATAATTTCATAAGAAACGAGAATAACGTCTTTCAATGGACGGGGAGTCTCCTCCACCTTCCCCGCAAGAAACATACAAACTGTAGCGATAGTCTGTGAGACAATTTGAGCGAAATTAGACAAGATGGTCATTTAATGAAATCTAAACATCGGTTACAAATTCAGGGAGTGGGTACTACATAAGGAAAACACCAAAAAGAAGGAAGAGACAATTGCACTGGCTATTACCTCAGTTACATGTCATCCCGGATATGTATTAAATAATCATTTCCAAGAAGGAGAAAAGGATTTGACATTTAATGAAGGAATGTTGACTCACCCTCCTATCATTCTTCGCATGGGATTGACGAAGAAAGAATCGGTGACAGAAAATTATTGCAGTAGCAATTGTTACCTGGGGCCTGCATTTCAAAAATACATGATTTATCTCACACGTAATTACGAAGAATACTGTGCATTCAATGTGCAGTATAACAACAATATATCAAATCACCCGCTTAAAAATTTATGTAGTGTAAACAGAAGAACCATTACTCTTAAAACTCTACCTTCTCTGTCTCGCCATCAAATAGTGTGCATTCTGGTTTGAATTCTTTGTTATACTTCATTCAAATACTCTATAAATTCAACATTGGTAATCCCCATATACTATTATCTAACAAAAAAATTAAGAGATAAAAGCATAAACACAGCATGTTCTCATCGCTGACCAACCAAAGGGAACAGGAAATTATCTTAACTTGTAAATATAGATTCCATTTTAATCCAATTTTTATATGAAAGGGACTACCCAAAAAACATTCATATAATACAAATTGAAAATTCAGAAACGTTAAACATTTAGTTTAAGCAAAATGAGATAGAGTACAACATAATGTGTCAAGACTCACACTTTCAGTCTCATGCCGAAATCTTGTAGAAACGTACAGTATGACTTGCGTAGATAAGCCTCTTTCTTTAAGTCAATGCCATCTTGTCTAGATGGAGAATTCTCTTCAATTTCCTTCCTAGAAAAGTACCAACAACCACCTTCTTCAAGTTTTTCCTGAGAATATCTATACAGTCCGCCATCATTCATTCCGGAATGAGATGAATCACTAGTCATTAAATTTACCATATGTGTCTGCCACCACCAAATGTTATGAACAGTCTATACAGGCCCTGTATGAACTGAAGAAATCAATGTGCCACTAGGCCATAAAACCCTGCAAACAGATTTGCCAATACACATCAAGATCAAAATAGGCTATGAAAGCATGCACTTTTAGTAAAAAGAAAAAAAGAACCATAAAATGAAAATCAGAATCTAGAAAAAAAAAAAAAAAACTCAAAATTTAACTAATACTATAAACTTTAAGCTTCAATTCCGACCTGAAAAATTTACAAACAATTTGTAATAATTGACAGTCAAATCCCTTCTAAGATTTACTAACTCTCCCATGCAATCAAATGGTCATCCATTCTATGGGATAAACTATAAGGCGAATTATAAATCCAGACCCATTATGATTATAAAGCTTTCTGGCATCATACAAAATGAACTGTTGGTAGGAAAATCGTAGTCAAGTACATAAATTTAACAAACTCCAGCAGAAAAATAAGCCAGATTCCCGATTAAGAACCAATTCAAAACCGAAACATCTAAAAGATTTTTTAAAAAAGTGTTTTCTTTACAAGCCCAGAACATTAACACAAAAACAAAAACTAACCCGTACAATCTCTTCCTAATCTTTCACAAAAAGTAAGTTACTTTCCACCAAACCAAACAAAACCAAGATGCCATGTACAATTTCAAAGGAAAAAGTGAAGAATTATACCTTGTATAGTCACGAGAGCAGAACAAAAGACAAAGAAAACAAATGAGTTTCTCTGCAATTACCAAGAAAACAACATTATTAATAAACCAAAACATGTGAGTCTGTCAAAATAATAGTTGAAGGAGGAGGATATAACCTCAAAAAAGGGAGAGGAAGAAAGTGAGTGAAGAAAAGGGATGTTTGTGGAAAATTTTAGGGTTTATTAGCATGAGGAAAGAATGAGTGGGGGATAAAAGAATTTCCCATGCTATTTTACTAGGGACCGTTGTTTTATTTGTATTTTGTTTTTTTGAGTTTATTATTGTTTTAATTATTATTTATTTTGATGGTCAGTAATCCCTCTTTGTATTTTTAACTTTTTAATAAGGTGCAATCCGTTGAGGTGTCATCCATGCTTTAAAATGATTATACCTGTATAAAAATCTAAATTTACTTTATTATATCTTAATTTCAAACACATATTAGAAGAGTATTTCATAACTTGATAATATATTAAAATAATATTTTTTTATTTTAAAAAAATTATTTTTAACATCAATATAATCTAAAATTATTAATAAATTAATTTTAAAAAATTGAAATTAAAAAAAAAAAAGAATAGATCTCGTATAAGATCAACCACTCGAACCGTCATTCATCTTTAGTAAAATCTATTAGTTTCATTGACTATTAAAATAATATACACAAACGAACTCATCCATGCTTTTACTGTTATACATCACCTTTTTATGTTATAATATTCCACAAATTATTCATAAATTCAGGTTAAACCTTATTATTTGTTATTATACATGGTTATTAGATTTAATGAGAGAAATTTTATATTTTTCATGAGATTAGACTGTCTCAAAATCTAATTTTCATACCTATTTCATTAGTATCAGTAATGGTGAAGCAAGTGACTTGTTTTTAGAGAAATTATTTAAAGATTATAATAGAAATTAAATGAATTGTATTTTTAAAAAATTTAATTTAATTTTTATTAAAAATATTTTTTATATATTTTGAATTATTTTGATGTGTTAATCTTAAAAATAATTTTTTAAAAATAAAAAAAATATTATTTTAATATATTTTAAAATAAAAAATTATAAATCCACTCTCGGAATGACGGAAATAAATATACCTGGGCAGCGAAGAAAGACAATAATTGCGGCCATGATTTGATTCTGCTTCGGCCTACCACATCTTCTTCGTCTTCAACAACAGATGGGTGTTATGATAGGCTTCTTTTCAAATCTCTGCTTTCAAAAGCCGCAGCCGCCGCCGTGGTATGAAAATAACAAGGTAAGGAACTGTTTTCTAGACTGCCTGATGAAGGGTTTCGTGCTGACCTTTATACACACACTGCGTTAATAAATGGATTTTTCAAGAAAGGGTTGCTGACTGAAGCACACAAGCTTTCAAGAAAAATGGAAGAGGACGGCTGTGCAAGCAACGAAGGCACCACCTTTAATGTCATCATCCAAGGATTTCACCAGAACCTTGTTGAGATTATAGGCAACTTGTCACAGAAATGGGGTTTCTCGGCGAATGCAGCCACCAGAACCTTGTTGAGATTATAGCTAGGCAACTTGTCACAGAAATGGGGTTTCTCGGCGAATGCAACCACCAGAACCTTGCTGAAAAAATTAATTTTTTTTACGTTAATCTTCATAATTTATCCTGATTTGTATTTTATAAAATTATTAATATTTCATAATTAAAGTGGTAAATTTAATAAATTAATCTGTATTATATAATCTATTATAATTTTAATATTTTAAAAAAATATTATCTAACATATAAATATATCAATATTTTTTTTAAAACATCATTAAATAGAAATTACATTATGAACTTGTAATTAAAATTTGTTTTATTAAAAAATAATAATTAAATATTTTTTTACGTTAAAAAAACAATCTACCACGCAGCAAACCACGAGCTAATAATGCAAGTGTTGTATTTTTTCATCAATTAGATATTTTTCATCGCAAGAGTAGTTCATAGCAATAACTACCGCATTAAGCATCCAAATTACCAACAACCCCATGCCAACCTCATTGAAAATAATACTTGTTTGTAGGCTATTTCCGTCAATTCAAGAAACATAACTGCCTCACCTCCATTTCCCGCCCTCTCTCAGTACTTACAAACCCGCCCCTCTCTTTCTGCTTCTTCAAAGAAAGAAAAATCAAGAACTTGATTGATTGAAGAGAGAAATGGCAAAGTTAATGAAGAGAAAGACAAAGACACTTATAGTTATCTTCATAATCTCTGTGATTCTTTCTTTAAAATTTCCATCTGAAATAGAGGAGGAGGAAAGGGCCAAAAGAGAGAAGCTGGAAAAAGAAGAGAAAACATTTTCTGTTTTTCTACAAAGAGAGAGTGCCAAAAGTACTCGAGGACGTGTTGTTTCTTTAGCTGATGAGCTTCACGGTCTTGAATACGATTTTTATCGCCAGAATTGTCCACAAGCTGAGTCTATTGTTAGATCAACAATGGCAAGGATTTACATGCAGCAAAATGATATTTCTTTTGGTCTTTTAAGGCTTCTTTTCCATGATTGCTTCATCAAGGTATGCTATTTTCTTCTTCTTAATTCTTTTTTGTGGGTTTTCCTCAATTGGGTTTTCTTTTCTTTAAATGTTTGTGGCTTTTCTTTTCTCTAAATGTCGATGTGTGCAAGGGTTTTGCTCAATTGGGGTTTCTTTGTTGTAGTTCTCTGAGGGTTATTTCAAGTGGCCAGGTTTGTGGATTCTGTGTATTCTTTCCTTTCTTTGAGGGAGTTTGATCACTACACAGTTGTTCCCAAATGGGGAATTTGGTTTCTTGTTTGTTGATGATCGTAGGGTTCTTATCAATTTGGGATTTTGTTTTTGTGGTGTGTTTGTTTACACGCAAAGTGTGCCTGCCTCGTGTTTATTAGTTTTGTGTTATTTTTCTGTTGCCGTAGGCTACTTGGCTCTTTAACTTTTCAGGTCTGTATAGGCCTTAAATTGCTTGTTTTATGAAATTTCTTCTCTTGTTATTGTGCATCCTTGCTTCAATTCTTGGCCTGGTATTCTCAGTTGTTTGGTTCTGTAAATTCTTTGTTGAGACACTTTTCGTGAGGAGCTATCATTGATTGATTGGGCACTCCTTAATTTCTTAGGCAGATAACCACAAATTTGATCTGGATGCTGAGTCTTGCTATTAACAATAAGAATTCTTGTCATTGCATGTATCTAGATATTAATTCAGATTTCTTTTCATTGTATGTATCTAGATATTGATTCATGGTAATGTTTTTTATATCGTTACTTATTACTGATCTTGTGGGATCACTACTATCAGGGTTGTGATGCTTCAGTCTTCTTGGATGACAGCAATGGGAATAAAAACCGTTCCATTGAGAGGCAGGCCGCTCCGAACAAGACCTTGAGAGGTATTAATGAGATTGACATGATCAAGGAGGAGCTTGACAATGCATGCCCAGGAGTAGTTTCATGTGCTGACACCCTTGCACTTGCCACCAGAGATGCTGTTGTGCTGGTCTGTACTTCTATTGCTTTGTTTTCTTTACTCAGCAGCTTTAATCTTTTCTTCATTGAGTTCGATATTGAACTAAGCTTTAGTTTTCTTTAGGTTTCAGGTATTTCTGTTTTGAAAAAAAAAAACGTAGGAAGAGCTTTCGTTAATGACAAGTATCTGAATCTGACTCCTTCTGAGTGAAAATTTCAGTTAATTAGACTACAAATTTTGCAGTCTATGATCTGAAATGTTTAACGGTGATGAAACAGCATTAGGACCTTGTTATTTTGATTGAAGTTTCATCACTTCCCTTCCTTCTGTTTGGTTATTGAAATTTCTGAAACAAAGGAACTGAATCAGTCCTAGTATGCCGCTGCTTTACTCTCATCCATATCTTCTTCACCATCAACGCTGATGGTGTTCGTTCTTGCCTGATCTTGCAGGCTGGTGGTCCATTTTATCCAGTTTTTACAGGCAGGAGAGACAGTACTCAATCCTACTTTGATGAAGCCATGGACGAGATTCCAAAGCCCAATGATAACATCACCCGAACACTTTTCCTCTTTTCCCGCAGAGGTTTTGATGAAAGAGAAACAGTCAATCTCTTAGGTACTTACTGTGCATCTTTCTCTCTATTCCCTTTTTTGTCTTCCAAGAAATGATAGAATCAATCATGGACTGAATAAATTTCTTGATTCTATAGGTGCTCATAATGTGGGCAAAATCAGCTGTGACTTCATCCGGAATCGCCTCACTAACTTCTCTGGGACAGGACAACCGGATGCCTCTGTAGATCAAGATTTCCTAAATGAATTGAGACTTGCTTGTCAGGATAGCAACAGCACCAATCATGATGGAACTGTAGCTTCTATGACATCAAGGGAGATGAGGAACTCTAGTTCGGCAATGATTTTCCAAGGATTATCCACTTCTATACCATCTGGAGCACGTTTTGATAACCACTACTATCAGAATTTGTTGGGGGGTAGAGGACTTCTATTTGCTGATCAACAATTGATGGCTGATGAGAATACCGCAAGATTGGTGGCAGTTTATGCTTCAGATGATGGAACAACCTTTAGAAGGGATTTTTCCAGGTCCATGGTGAAGATGTCAAACCTTGGTGTCTTGACTGGAACTCTAGGTCAGGTCCGAAACAAATGCTCCTTTCCCACCAGCCAATCTTGAATGACAGAGTCCAGCAACAGTCAACTCTTGTGACGAACGGTAAGATCAGTTCTTTTTCCTTCAAAAGACTACCAAAGAGTTTGAGAAGTAATAATCACCAGGCTGAAGAGAAGGAATCTCATCGCGATTATTAAATGACTTCGCTTTCAGTATCTACAGATCCCAGTCTCTTGTGCACCTGGAACATTCTAAGATTCATTAATTTTAAGGTTCTAGTGAGCTGTTGTTGGTTGTGATAATCAGCCAATAATTGCATTTGCAAATCCGGATTCAGAACTCTTGGTGTAGTGTCTGCAGATTATTCTCACAATAAGGGCAACACAAATCCCATCACCTTCAATTTTCTCAATGGGGTTTTTCTTGTTCTGTGTGTTTTTACACGTGCGAAAGTTCTCTTTTAGAAGCCGAGAGAAGATTGGGCTTCCAAAATGATCACCTCCCTTGAGATTAGGATATTTCAGTAAATACATGCAACCAACTTTAATCTTCATTTTAGAAAATTTCATAAAACTTTTATCACTTAGCTTTTGACTTTTGAAAATATATTAGTGGATTAATTAGTAGTTGTTGTTCTTCTTTCTTTAGTAGTTCCTATACTTGTCGTGATGGTCCTTGTATTATTTACAATGGTATTGAAGCTCTCATCGTTATATGTGTAGGAGGAAATTCCTTATATTCGAATAGAAGGAAATTATTTTACGTAATAATTGCATTAAATCTATATAAGTATTGGCAGCTATTAGGTGTTTTGTTTTGTTTTTTTCCCAAAATGATTAATTAACAGGGCCAAATCCAAGAATTAAAAGCATTCCTATGATTTAGGAATATCAAATCTCTTAATAAAAATAATCTGCGAATATATCTTATATTGTATGAGTAATATTTATCAGAAAAGTACTTAATTATGTTGTAATATTTCACTATTAATTCCCTTCCATATCTTATATTGTTCTAAAATACAGTCTTTATAGGGTCAATTGGCTCGTTCTAATGCAGCTTGGCAATGTTCTACTAATGCTAGTACTACACATATCCTACATCGTGATCGCCTATGTCTGATCCAATTTTTAATGGCCGTGCATCATCATCTTTCACCTGCACTTAGGATGCAATTTCTGATCTAATTCCTAAAGAAACTAGACTTGGCACTATAATAGCCTGACCCAACCTACCGTATATTATCTGCTTTAGACCTTACCGTCCTCACAATTTTATTCTTGGTGATGCGAGCCCATCTCTAAGCCTGACACCTCAAAACGCGTACAACAGGTCAGCGACTAGCACTACTCATAAAGCTCTGGTTCTGGACACTCGCTTCCGATGTGGGATATCACAATCCCCTCACCATAAGACGAGTCATCCTCGGTTTTCATACCAAATGTAATAACACGACCCAACCTATCGTATATTGTTCGCTTTGGGCCTTACCGCCCTCACGGTTTTGTTCTTGGTGACTCGAGCCCATCTCTGAACCTGACACCCCAAAACACGTACAACAGGTCAGCGACCAGTACTACTCATAAAGCCCTAGCTCTGCACATTCGCTTCCGATGTGGGATATCACAATCCCCCCACCTTAAGATGAGTCGTCCTCAGCTCTGATATCAAATGTAATAGCCTATACCAACTTGTCGTATATTGTTTGCTTTGGGCCTTACCGCCCTCACGATTTTGTTCTTGGTGACGCGAGCTCATTTCTGAACCTGACACCCCAAAACGCGTACAACAGGTCAACGACCAGCACTACTCATAAAACCCTGGCTTTGGACACTCATTTCCAATATGGGATATCACAGGCACTTTTAAGTCTACTCATACAGATATATGGTTATGACTTATCCTCATTGTTTCCCACCTTCTCCTCATCAGTTATCCCGTGCAAATTTCTGCACACACTGTCGCTCTACAGATCATCTTGTTTAGAATCATCACATTGTTTAATGCAATCATTTTCATGAGCTTTGACACATCATGCTTCGCTATCTGAAATCCTCTCACTCCAGTTGTAGATATCGTCATGGGCCTAGGCATGCTATTGAGAATTGTCTTGTAAGGCCACCTTGTCCTCGTAAAAACTTAATTTTACATCTCAAAAAAAAAAATTGTCCAAAAATAATTTTTTGCCAAATTTTTATATGGTGAAAATTACTTCATAAGAAAATCTTTCAACAAATGCTTCGACATTATTTTTCAAATTCTTTAAATGAAAAGTATAAATTTGATCAAAAAATTTCTTCTATTTTGATCGTACTAAAAATTTCTTGTCTATTTTCAACTAAGTGGTTATTATTAGTTTTTACCTACAAATACTACTTGTTCACTTCATGTGAAAATATTATAGATGCTTGCAAACTCTTTAATCTAAAGTGAAAAATCATAGCACAAGGTGAGGAAAAGATTGATAAAGGAACTCTAAAGTGTGAAGGTTTACGAGTCTAGCACAAGGATTTTCTTAACTTTGAGATAAAGTAATAAACTTGGAAAAGAAGGAACCAAAGGGCAACAACCATTGTTTAAGCTTGAAAGGTATAAAACATTCATTTATCCTGGTGGATGATGTCCATGAGGCACATCTCTAGCATGTTCTTTCTTGTTTTATAGTGTTTTTGAATATTTTTTGCATTTTATTGCTTTTAGCTTTGATTTTGATTAATGCATTTAATGTTGTTTTTATCTTTGTTTGATCCTGTTTGGAGTTGTTTGTTAATGTTGCTGGATGTTTAGAATATGCTTGGATGTTTAGATTAAATGAAATATAATAATTTGGAAATCTGATAGTAAGGTTATTGATGCATTTTTTTTGGTTTGTTAGTGTGTGTTCTTGGTCCCTAGGCATGATTTGGGTTCCAAGTGTTTAAAGTGTTAGTTTTGAATTGAAATTTAATATTTTTGTGAGCTGTTTTAAGTTGGTAGTTTTGAAATTTGAAACCTCTTGTATAATTTTTATGTTTTTATGTTATTTGTTAGTTTTTTAATTCAAACATGTTTGATTATGGTTGTGTAACTTGTTAGAATGAAAAAATCATGTTTTAGAAGTAAAAAATGCCAGTTTTGAAGGCTTGATAGTGTGCTGAATTTCTAGGTTGCTGGGAGGTGTTCTTCGTGTTCTTGGGAAGAACATTATCTTAGCTCCATGATTTGGACCAGTTTTAGTCCAATTCTTTACACAAAATCCTTCAAGTGACTTTATTAGTCAATAATCTAAGGATTATTTGAATCAATAACATGTTTTCAGTAGTTTTTTCATCTTAGGGCTTTAGTTTTGAACTGAAATCTATTTTGATAAAATCATGGTTTTTTAGTGATAATCAAAGTGCATAAATGTTATATTATTGATCCTTGCATGATTTTTAATATGGTTGTGTCCTTGGTTTGTATGTATCTAGTCTGATTTGAAATATATGTTGTTGGTTCATGTTGGATATTCTTCATGTTCTTACTTTTTTTAGGTTTTTATTTGTTTTGACAATAATTTTTGAGTTTTTGTTTTAAGTTTGATTTTGTTTAGGATTCTGGTTTAGGTCTTGGTTTGTTTTCCGGGTCAAATCAGTGGATTTTGGTTCGGTTTATGGTCAAACCAAAAGTTTCGGGTTAACCCGGTAAGGTCAAAATCGAGTCAAAGAATAAGATCGTATTTGGCTGGCAATGTTTTTTCTAATGGTTTCCTTTGACTTAAGGATGTGTTTGGCAAACATCACCTAAGCCTATTTTAACAGTTTTAGTTTTAGGAAAAAATGAGTTTTTGCCAAACATGGCCTTAAAGAAAAAGATTTGTGTTTGTTGCATACTACCTAATTCATAAAAAAAATTGCATTTTATTTATAAAAAAGAGAAAAAATATGTTTTAGCATTGTTTTAGAAAAAATTTTGTATTTCTTTACATTTTTTATCGAATTTACAACAAGTTTGTAAAATTCTTTAAATATTTGACCAATATTTCAATAACAATAAGTTTTTTTTCTCTAAAAATTAATTGTCAACATTCTAGTATAAATGTTGGACTTACAAATAGACTAATATTTAAATATGAGGAGTTGACTAGAAAATTCTTAGATTGTTTTTTTAATATTCACCAATTTTAATTGAAATTATTTTTCACCACAATATACGAGTTGTGGGAAACACTTTTGCCTTCCAAGATAAGTGGACTCTGTCAGGGCACCCTCATGAATTCTTGTCATGAATTCTTCAAACGAGCTCATAATAAATTCAAATGTCATTTTTGTTCATAAATGTAATTCTTTGTTGTGAGTCATAGACGGACCACTGGTTAGGAATCCATCAACACATTTAAACCACATCCAAACCACACAATGTAGCTTACCTTAGGTAATGTGCGCTGGGGTGTTAATATCTTCTCTAGCCGCAATCAGTCTATTTCATTAATAAATTTAGAGGAAATTTTCATTATAATTATATTCTCTCTTTTCATGTAAAGGTGAGAAAAAGAGCAATATTTATGATGGATCTTATATTTGTATGAGAAAAAGAGAGTTCATTGTAAATAAATTAAAAGAGGTGGGTGTTTTACAGTAGACTATCTCATACTTGGAAAATTATGGTTTGTTTCTTATAATTTATACTTTTTTATGATTTTGGTCCTTGTAGTTTTAATTGTTAAAATTTCAGTTATAAAACTTCATTGTTCTCACATTTTAGTCCATAGATGTAAAATGTTGAATTTAGTCCTTGAAGTTTTCAATGAATTTTTAATTTTTATATTTTTTATCCTTGTAGTTTTAAGTATTTATGTTTCAATCTAAAAACTTTATTTTCATCACATTTCAACCTTTGAATATTGTGAAAAGTTTGTTTTGGTCTTTGAATTTTTTTCAAAAGTTCAAGTCAATCCATGTGTGTGTGTGATACCTCTAGCTTTAGGTGTTTGCATTTTAGTCTAGATCTTTATTTTCCTCATGTTTTGGATCCTTAGATGTGGAGAGAAGAGAGAGAAAGTCGTTATAGAAAAGAGATGAGAGAGAATAATTTCAGTCAGCCATATTTGTCAGAATTGTTGATCTTGTTGTTAATAGTTTCGTCTTGGAGAGGGAAGTTCAATTAATATGATTTTCCCCTTTAACCACTAAAAAATAAAGATTGGGGTCTATAAAGTTTTTTTATATATAATTTGATTTATATATATATATTTTTGCACCGATTAGAGTATGTTTTGAAGTTGATAATGAGTTTAGCAAGTTTCTTGAGTTTTTATGTTTTTAGCTGAAAGCAAATTGAAATTTGCATTTTAAGATCTAAAAACTCGACCCTGATTTTCTAGATGACTAGAATAAGTTCTAATAGACTACACTTCGTCTACCTAAATGAATGTTCCTTTTTCTTAAAATTTTTTTTAACAAACCACGTGTCATCCACTTTTTTTTTTATGCCAAACAAGCAGGCTTAATTTTTTTTAAGCTAAGGCATGTGGACCAGGACTTGCAAGCCCAAGTGCATTTAGATCATTCTTTGAAAACCATGCATACATGAGCTTCATTTGTTTGGCCCTTAAATTAATTAGTTATATATATATATATATATATATATATATATATTTGAAAAATTATCTATTATTGTTGAAGATTTTGAAGTAAGCAAGGAAATGAAAATAGAAATTCTGATATCTTTTCCATAAATCAGGTCCGAATAATAACATCTATTTATGTGTAGTTAATAGCCTTCCTAATATAGATTTGTAGATGCTATATATATTCAGGAATATATTCTGAAATAAAATGAGAAGTCAGGATTTAAGAATTCTCCACATGGTATCAGAGCACTAAATCGAGCCCATCTTTTTTTCTGAGCGTATCTCTCTCTGAATCTGGAATTTCTTCTCTTCTTTTCACATCTGTCCTTACAATCCCCTAGTCACTTGATCTAGCAAACCTGTCCAGATTTGAAAAAACATGTTTGAAAACACTACAAAAGAAACCTAAATATTAGGAGAATTCTAGAGTTTACAGTCATCCTACCGACTGAATGACAGAAACTATCTGAAATGGTCACAAATAATAAAAACCTTTCTCAAAGGAAAGGGAAAGATCAACCATTTGATGGACAATCCTCCTAGTCCAAAAGACCCAAAGTTTACACTCTGGGATGAAGAAGATTCCATGATTATGTCATGGTTATGGAACTCTATAATACCGAAGTCCGTGAGCCTTATATGTTTCTAGTTATAGCAAAAGACATATAAGATGCAAGAGACATACCTACTCTAAAATGAAGGATGTTGCGTTAATCTATGAGATTAAGACGAAGCTTTCAATGACCAAACAAGGTAATATGATGGTTATTGAATATTACAATACTATGAAAAGTTTCTGGTTGGAATTGGACTATTACCAGGACTTTCAGATGCAGTGTAGTGATGATGCTGTAATTTTAAAGAATTAAGTAGAAAAAGAAAGGATCTTTGAATTTCTTGCAGGACTCAACGTATAATTTGATCAAATGCAAGTCCAAATACTTGGAAAGGAATCTCTACCCTCACTCAATGAGGTATTCTCATTAATAAGGGCTGAAGAAGGAAAGAGAATTATGATGCTGGATGTTTCTAATAATGAAGGGTCTGCTATGTTGATAACTAATAGCAGAAACATGAGTGATGCCATGAATGGTGCAAAAGTTGGGAAGACTGAAGGGAAAAAATTCCCTAAAGATGATTTGTTTTATAACTATTGCAAGAAGACAGGTCATACGAAGGAGACCTGCTGGAAACTCCATGGAAAACCACCAAGGATAGGGTGTAATGGAGGATACAATTGGAATCAGTCAATAGGACATGCACACTTAGCAAATTCAGAAAAGACAGCCCATGAGTCCAGGAACCTAAAAGTGGGAGGGTTCAAAAGGAAGAGATTTAACATCTAAGAACCCTACTCAACACCATGGAGAAACCATTTGGGTCATGCTCTCTTGCTCAAAATGGTAAAATTCTAATTTCTCATGCCTTTAGTGCCTCAAACAAGGACCATTCCAGCATTTGGGTCATAGACTCAGATGCAACAGACCATATGACCCATTCTGCAGGGTCCTTCAGATCATATCAACCTTGTCCTAGCAATAAGAAATTCATAGTTGTTGATGGATCTCTAACCACGATAGCAGGCCAGGGAACAATTCCCTTTAACCATTTATTGACCCTTAAACGAGTGCTACATGTCCCTAACTTGACTGCAAATCTGTTATCCATTTGAAAATTAATCAAAGACATAAACTGTAATGCAACTTTCTTCCTTGATCACTGCATATTTCAGGACCTAGCTACGGGGAAGATGATTGGGCAGGCTCAAGTCAAGGATGGGTTGTACATGCTTGGAGTGCAAGGCAGTAGTAGTAACTCTCATCCTCTATCATTCATTTCAGTCAATTCTAATAAAGATGATGTTTGAAATCATCATCGTCGTTTAAGACATCTTTCATTCAAGACTTTTAGTTACATGTTTCCATCCTTATTTAAAAATCTTGATGTTGAACAATTTCATTGTGAAATTTGTGAGTTTGTAAAGCACCATAGAGTGCCTTTTCCTATAAGTGATTCAAGATTTGTGTCTCCATTTAATATAATTCATTATGATATATGGGGTCCATATAACGTTCCCAATATTTCAGGAGCAAAGGGATTTGTGATATTTATTGATGATTGCACCTGAATGACTTGAGTTTATCTTCTTAAACGAAAAGTCGATGTAAGTCACATCTTTCCAAACTTTACAAAAATGATAAAGAATCAATTTGGGGTTAGCATTAAGGGTATTAGAACTGATAATGATAGGGACTACTTTGATCAGAACTTATCACCATACTTTGAAAAAGAAAGGATTATTCATCAATCATCTTGTGTTAATACTCATAAACAAAATGGGTTAGCCGAAAGGAAAAACAAACATCTTCTCGAAACTACTTGAGCTTTACTTTTTCAACATCAAGTTCTAAAACATTATTGGGGAGAAGCTGTTTCAACATCTAGTTGTTTTATAAATACAATACCTTCAAAAGTTATTGGTTTTAAAAGTCTTTTAAACTATTTATCAAAACAAATTCCCAAGAATAATTTTTATTCTAAAATTCCCTCTAGGATTTTTTAGTGTGTCACCTATGTCCACATTCATAAACATCACCGAGACAAACTTGATGCTAGAGCTCTTAAGTGTGTTTTCATAGGGTATTCCATCACACAAAAGGTTACAAATGTTATCATCCACCTTCAAAATGATTTCTTGTGTTAAAAGATGTCACTTTTAATGAAAACCAACCTTTCTTCAACAAGTGTTATCTTCAGGAGGGCAACATAGACACAAAAGATAAGCATAAAAATGTTTTTGACATTTTTTCCTTCCAAATCCCATCTCAGTAGCAATCATCTTTGAATTCACCACCCATTAAGTCTCCAAACCTTACAAGAGAAACTCTGCAGGGAGAAACTACTACTCACTAACCTCTTTAGGTATACAGAAGAAGGGTACAACCTGATCAGACTCTCTTGTAAGCCCAATAATCTAAACCAGAGCAAGGTAATGAAACTTTTCATCCATCCTTATCTACTCCTGATACTAATGACCTTGATCAGCCAATTGCAATTAGAAAAGGGATAAGAGAATGCACTAAGAATCCCTTATATCCTATAGATAACTTTATGTCATTCAAAAAGTTTTCACCATCATACAAAACCTTTCTCTAAAAAATAAACACCATACCTATCCCAAAAACCTTACATGAGGCTCTAAGTAATGAGAAATAGAAAACTGTTATAAGAGAATAGATGAATGCACTAGAGAGGAATCAAACATGGGAAATAGTTGAGTTACCAAAAGAGAAAAAAACAGTAGGGTGTAAGTGGGTCTATACTCTAAAATATAAAGCCGATGGCAGTCGTAAAAGATATAAAGTCAGGCTAATTGCAAAAGGGTATACACAAACTTTTAGGATAGACTATCAATAGACATTTGATCCAGTTGCTAAGATGAACACCATTCAAATTTTGTTTTCTCTATCTTCTAATTTTGGATGGTGCATGCAGCAATATGATGTAAAGAATGCTTTCTCACATGGAGAGTTGAAAGAAGAGGTGTTTAAGGATCCACCACCAGGATTCAATCACTCTCTACTTCCCAATCAGGTCTATAGACTAAAGAAGGCACTCTATGGGTTAAAACATTCACCTAAAGCATGGTTTGAAAGGTTCACACAAGCCATGGTTTCAATGGGATATCAACAAAGTCAAGGAGATCATACTTTGTTCATTAAACACTTCATTTCAGGGGGGGTTACTATTCTAATTGTTTATATTGATGATATTATAAAACAGGTGATGATCTTGAAGAAAGAGATATATTAAGAAAAAGACTTTCTGCAGAATTTGAAATCAAAGAGCTGGGGAAGCTGAAATATTTTCTTGGCATAAAAGTAACACATTTAGAAAAAGGAATTTTTATCTCTCAACAGAAGTATATTCTAGACCTTCTAAAGGAGACAAAAATGGTAGACTATAAACCATGTGAGACAGCTATTGACTTAAATCATAAACTTGATAATGATAAGGAAGGAGCCACAACTGATAAGGGACAATACCAAAGGCTAGTTGGTAAGCTGATCTATTTAGCTCACACTTATTCAGACATTGCTTATGCAGTGAGTGTAGTGAGCCAATTCATGCATAACCCAAAAGATTTACACCTACAAGCAGTTTATAGACTCCTTAGATACTTAAAGTCTACCCCTGAAAAAGAAATCTTGTATAAAAAAACATGAGAATCTGAAACTTGAATGCTACACAGATGATGATTATGTTAGTGCCTTAACAAATAGAAGGCCAACATCAGGTTATTGTACTATGCTAGGAGGAAATATTGTGACATGGAGGAGCAAAAAACAGAATGTTGTTTCAAGATCAAGTGTAGAAGCAGAATTCAGATCAATGACACTTGGAATTTGTGAGTTATTATGGATAAAGATTATCCTAGAAGATTTAAGAATCAAATGGGAATAACCAATGAGATTGTACTGTGACAATAAGTTTGTCATTGGAATAGCATAGAATCCAGTACAACATGATAGAACTAAACACGCGGAAGTGGACATACACTTCATCAAAAAAAAATAAAGAGTGGACTGATTTGCATACCTTATGTGCCTACTGGGGAACAACTTGCTGATATACTTACTAAAGGTGTGCAGAATCCTTCATTTAAAGGTATCTTAGACAAGCTGGGAATGAAGAACCTCTTCCATTCAACTTGAGGGGGAGTGTTAAAGATTCTGAAGTAATTAAGACATTTGATTCTGATCTGAACCTGATTTATGGGAAATGAAAATAGAAAGTCTGATTTCTTTCCCATAAATCAGATCCAAATAATAACACCTATTTATGTATAGTTAATAGCCTTTCTAATATAGATTTGTAGATATTGTATATATTCATGAATATATTCTGAAATAAAATGAGAAGTCATGATTTAAGAATTCTCCCCAATTATGTTATTATCTTTCAATAAGATTAAAATTCTTTTATGGTAAAATTTGCAATTACTTTAGGAATATTTATTTATGAATATAATATTTAATGTTTTCCTAAAAATATTGCACATGAATGTTCACTGAGTATAAAATATATTTTTGTTATTGTGAATTTTTTATATAAATTTAATGAATTAATTATTTTTTTTTATTTTCCCATGTAATAAAAATTATTAAGACATAACTTTTTACTTTTTTTTTCCTAAGAAATGTGGATTTTGATAAAAGAAATACATTTTTTTGTAGAATTTAAATCCATAAAACATTCAAATATTTATTTTAATTACCGCATAACTATAAGAAAATTGGCTTTGAAAATGATACTATTACCTTTGCTCTTTTTTTTATTCCATAGTTTATTGCACTTAACTAGCAAGACTTTCTTAAAATATTTTTTGTTTCGTTTTAGGATGATCAACTTCTTTTTTTAGTTTTTAATTAACATCCACAACTTTTATTATTTCATATATATATATATATATTATTTAATTCAATTATATTAATCACATATATCATGTTTTTATTCTCCATTTAATAACTTTTATGATACTAAAAAAGACATTTATAAAGCTAACACATTCTTTTTTATGTTAGAATATAATCCTTTTCACAACATAAAGCGAGCACGATAAGTAATTTGTATATACGAGGGAGATTCTATTCACATTACGGGGAAAGAAACCATTTATATATATAGTTGATTTTCTTTTTTTATGAAAGACAAATAATACCAATTCACTTGAATACCCAAAAACAAAAGAAACATTTATATATATGTTAAATAAACTCCTTTTAGGGAATAAAATGAAAAAGGATCAAATCAATTTTTTTGACAAAAAAATTCCACGTGTCGAGGGGAAGGGAGGGAACATTCCATCACTCGGGTTAAATACAATAATTAAGAAAATCTTTAGAAATTACAAGGGAATAATGAAATATACTTTTTATGAGCGAGGATCACATTAAAAGATTTTAAACAAAAGGGGCTGAATTTGTTATATTGTTGAAGTGTGGCAGGCAGAGTTTTGTGCCCTTAGGGAGTCATTTTTGCTTCTGCTTGCCCTTAGGGAGTCCTTCTCCACTCTATAAATTTCCACTTATGTCCTTTCAAAAATTTGAATCTCTGAATGAAAATTTCAAATCTTAACAATTTTGCTATGCCTTGAAAACTAGAACCATTGATATATATATATATATATGAGAGAGAGAATTCTCCTGTCCCTCTCGGTTCTCTCAAATTTTAGGAGGAGGAATGGACCGGAAATGCTTAGCTTGGCCTATGAATTGGGCTGGTGGACATCACAGTCAAGGCATAATTTTCAGAGTCTTAAATAACAAGTGATGTTCTTGGACCACCTATTCATGTCAACATATATATTAATTAATTTACATTATTTTTAGTTTGATATCTTGCTAAGAGTCAACCTCCATTTCTTCTCTCAATTAATTTAATTATCTACCCCTTGAAAATAAAAAATCTAAATTGGGTCTTCTAACGCATAGTTGTCTTAAGGACAGAAATATCAGCTTATTTATAGTTTATTTGGTAAAATTACTAATATCACAAAAGATATGTTCTGATTGCTTTAGAAGTTCTTTAGGACTTGTTATAATTACCTTACTGAATAGTATGCAATTGCAATCAAATCTTACTAAATCACTATTCCAACAATAGAATTAATTCCATCTTTACTAACTGCATGCTTATGTTCTCATTCATGGTAATGAGTGTTTGTACCTCAACAGAAAATAAAACTTTTTGTGAAGCAATTGTTTGGTGAGATGTCACACCAATTGCTCAGAGAAAAGAGAATTACTGAGGATTTTTCTTCTAACATAAAAAATTAGTGATGTTTATATTTTACCCCAAATGTTCATGGTAGGTAAGCAACTTTAAAGACAATTCAGACTATAATTATTTCATTGGCATTTAATGAATGTTAGGTGTATAAAAGAATTGCACTTGAAACGTCTTAGGCTATGTTTATTTTCTGGAATTTATTTTTTGAGAAATTACTTTTCAAATTTTTTTGTGTTTGTTTGCCATTAGAAAAGTTGGTCAACGGAAAACACTTTCCAGTAAAAAAAAAAATTGGCTTGGTTTTCAGGAAAGTGTTTTCCTGAAAAATTTAGACGGAAAACACTTTCTGGAAGTTGTGAAAAATTTAAAAATGTCATATTATTTGTTGATTATATCACATTTGGTCCTCAAACTTTTGATTGCTATATATATTTTGTTTTGAATTATTATTTTTCAATTTCATCTCTTAAAATTTAATTTTTATATTAACTTTGGTCCTCATTTTTATAATTATTATTTGCTTTTCCCTTATCATTTTTTTATTGAAATTTTTTATGTATCAAATTTGGTCCTCATTCTTTTGATTGCTACTTATTTTATTTGAAATAATTTATGAAATGTTAATTATTATTATTTTAATTTCTTCATCTTTCATTTTTTTTTTTAGATTTGATCTCTATTATTTTGATTATTATTTATTTTATTTGAGATAATTTATGAAGTTATATTTTTTTCAATTTCATTCTCATTCAACTTTTAAATTTGTAAGATTTGTTCCTCATTATTTTAATAAACTTGAGAAAAATAAAACATTAATAAGTTATTTTTCAGCTCATTTTTCATGACATAACCAAACACTCGAAAATATTTTCCAACTTATTTTCCATTACACTACCAAACATCAAAAAATAATTCACTTTCCAAAAGAAAATTACTTTCCAGCAAACAAATGGGCCTTAATACCTCTAGAAAACAAAATGATAAACATGTACTTTCACAAGATTTAGGTAAATGCAGCTTTCATTCATTAATTTGGCACGATAGAGTTATGAGTTTTTTTCCTTTTAACACATGCATACAAGTTTGGTTTAACAATTCAAATAAAAATAATAATTTAATGAGGTAGATTTTTTATGATGTTCGGCTGAATCCAATAGGCTTGAGGACCATGTTGATTTTTTGGATAATAAGTTAATCTCTTTTTTTTTTTTACAATCTAAATCGTTCTTCCTAGCCAAGATGATTGGTGGATTTTATCTAGTGCTTGCAAAAGGTCTCTTTTTATGTATTTAGAAAATCTTTAATGCTTAAATGAATATGGTTTGAGAGAAAATATACTCATATTACAAAGAATAATTCTAAGAATAGATATGTAATATGGAGTTGTTTTTTCCTTGGAGAATGATATCATAATCCCTTTTATAGCTCGTCCGCTCATCTCTTTTTCAAGGGAAATGGTTTAAGTGTTAACAAAATATCTCTAATTCACCATGATAAAATATATTTAACTTATCAAAGTAAAATATCTCTAACTGATGGTCTAATCATGAAGCCTAAGATTCTTCGGAGCTAAAAAGAGCATGGGCTCAACATTTGGCTAAGCTGAGAGATTGTGGGTCTGGCAGCTCACCAGATCCACATATGTCTGAGCTCGGCGTGTGGTTGAGCCTAGAGATGATTGATATGCCAGCTTGCTAGACCCATATATGTTCGGGCTCAACGATTGGTTAAGTCTAGAGATGGTGGGTCTGGTAGCTTACCAGACTCATATAAGCCTAGGCTCAACGTTTGGATGAGCTCGAGGGTGCCGAGTTATTATCCTATCTTTGGTTCCTCTTTTAGAAAAGAAGATCTAGATAAAATAAAAAATGTTGATCCATTAGTAGCTCCCAAATCATTGTGTATTATACACAAAGATTTTGAAAGTCTCTGCCAGCAATAGATGAGAGCCTTTTACCTTCTCCATAAGATTTTGCGTGTACCATATAGGATTGTTGGGATCTTCAAGTCCAGGTGGCTTGTCTAAAAGGAGGTCCCATGGAAAATAAAATGGTGGCTAACTTTCAATGCAGTAATTGAGTGGATTTTTTGAAATCTATGATGACATGAAAATTTTTTCATTCAAATGTAGGAATGAAAAGTGTTTTTTTTTTATAACCCTAGTTGTTCTTACTTGTGACATTTCTTTTACTTTCACTTTTTGTGATTTTTGAAAATTTGCTCCTCCAACAAGACTCAAAATTATCTCTACTCTAATTCAAGAGGAGAAACACCCACTACAAACATTTCCTTTATTAGAACCTTTTTATCTACCTTTCTTTTGAATAGAACAAATGGACCCTAGAAATGTCAGATTTTTCTCTAAAAAAAGAGGTGCTCCTGTCCCTGATGAGGAGTTTAGGTTTCGACTAAAGCCTGAAAGAAGCAGTAGGGGACAATGGTCCATCAGACTGAGCCTCAATACAAAAAGGGGTGCTACACTGGCATCCTTCTCTGGTAGGGAGGAAAGAAAACCTTCTCATAGGAGTCATTCTACTATCCATGCTAAAGACAATCAGGAGAGAGGGAGGTTGCCTCAGACTTTTAAGGATGACATCCTTGGTATCATATGTACTAAGGATGTGAGATTTATGGCTCACTACCAACTTGGATGGTACGTGGCTTAGATGCATGACTCTGCTGAGCGTATCAGCCAGTAGACCCTGGCTCCACCCAGGGTCATTTTGAAATTGCTACCCCTATTTATATGTATACAATTGGTTATTCCTTATCTTCACGGGTTTGTGAGGGAGGTGTTTAGTTACTACTAGCTGGGTCTAGGCCAGCTGCATCCCAATGGATGGACAATTCAATCCTTATTTGAAACATTTTGTAGGATTGTTAGGCTTAAACCTACGGTCAAGTCAATGTTGTTAGAAGCTACTATCAAATTGTTGCTGACACTAATGGTGGCAATGACATGCAATGGTTCTTCACCTTTGCCAATAGAAACAATAGCACCGTGAAAAATATGTTGGCTAGGAAGCCAATGTATGTAAAAAAAAAGAGGGGGATATGATTGGTTATGAGATTTATTAGAATAGTCAATCCCAAAAAAGAACTGTAACCAATCTAGGGTTGTTCCTACTACTAGAGGGTCCCTCTTATGAAGTAAACAACAAGTCTTGTCTAAGCTTAGACAAGGAGAAGAACCATGTTGTGTTGGCCTTAATTTCAGCTGAATATGAAGTCAATAAGATGGTGAAAGGATACTACTAGACCGTCTTGCAAAGCATGTTGCTTCTTTGCCTTGCTTTTGACTTTTTTTTTTCTTTTATGCCATAGTCCTATGGGGTTGACTGTTATAATATACTTTATTTGATAGAAATTCTCTTTTATAGAATTCAATTATCTCAATGTTAGTTTGCGTGGATATATAGCCCTTATATAGAGATTTTATATGGGTCAAATGCCTATTCTTCGTTCAACAATTCTAGGTCTAACACCTATACTTATTTAAATATTTTTAGGTCCAACGTCCATACTTAGTTAAATATTTCTTATTTTTTAGCTTCGAATTGTCTAACCTAATCAAGGATTAAGAGGGTTTTGCCTCCTTTCTAGAACTGAGAAAAGGTTTTTTTTGTGGGTGTCCTCTTATCAGTTTGGATGTATCTATACTGGATTGTTAAGAAGTCTTATATATCCTATCTTTGGCGTGTGAGTAAATACACCATGGAGAGACCATATTCATCCCAGTTGCTGAGGTAGTGTCTATCCCATCTTTTGAGAGATATGAGATCGCACTAGAAAGACCATGCCAATCCCCTCCAAGATAAATTATTCTGTAGCACTAGGTCGATGTTGATTTCTTCTAAAGTAATTATGCAATTGCACTAAAGAGAATGAGTCCATCCTATCTTTGGAAGGTTGAGGGGTTTGTGCCCTAAGAGATCGTATACATCCTCATTGCTAAGGCAATGTCTATCTTATCCTTGCAGAGATGTGTTATCATATTAGGGAGACCATGTCACATCCCTCCAAGGTAAATTATGTCATAGTACTGGGGAGATGTTGATGCCTTCTAAAGTAAATATACAATCGCACTAGAGAGAGAGTCCATCCCATCCTTGGAAGGTTGAGGGGCTTATGCCATAGAGAGACCATATCCATCCCCATTGCTGAGGTAGTATCTATCCCATCCTTAAAGAGATATGCATTTTCACTAGGGAGACCATGTCAATCAAAGTAAATTGTGCTGTAGAATTAGAAAGACATTGATTCCTTCTAAAATAATTGTGCAATCACACTAGGAAGAGTGAATCCATCCTATTTTTAGAAGGTTGAGGGGCTTGTTCTATGAGGAGACTGTATCCATCCCCGTTGCTTAGGTAATGTCTATCCTATCATTAAAGAGATGTGTGATTGCACTAGGAAGACCATGTCAATCCCCTCCAAGATAAATTATGTTGTAGCACTAAGAAGATGTTGATTCCTTCCGAAGTAACTGTGTAATCGCATTAGAAAGAGTGAATCTATACCATCTTTGGAAGGTTGAAGGGTTTGTGCCATAGAGAGATCATATCCATCCTTGTTGTTGAGGTTGTGTTTATCCCATCCTTGGAAAGATATGCATTCGTACTAGGAAGACCATGCCAATCCCTGCCAAAGTAAATTGTGTCGTAGCATTAGAGAGAGGTTGATTCCTTCCAAAATAACTGTGCAATCACACTAGGGAGAGTGAATCCATCCTATCTTTGGAAGGCTGAGGGGCTTGTTCCATGGGAAGACTGTATCTATCCTCGTTGTTGAGGCAGTGTCTATCCTATCATTGAAGAGATGTGTGATCATACTGGGGAGACCATGTTAATCCTCTTCAAGGTAAATTATGTTGTAGCACTAGGAATATGTTGATTCCTTCCAAATTAACTGTGCAATTGCACTAGAAAGAATGAATTCATCTCATCCTTGAAAGGTTGAAGGGCTTTTTCCCTAGGAAGCTTTTGAAGAATAGAAAGCATTATTACTTTAGATAATTTAATTTATATATAATAAACTTGCATTTTTAGTAAATGACCATAATACATTTCTATTTCCCCTTAGGGTATAGTCAATTTTATGACACCTTTGCTTAGATCATAGTCTCAGGCGTAATAGGGGAAATAATAGAGTTTCTCTAGTGGATGTCTTCTAGGTGGTCACTGAATAAACTTCTCTAATGATATAGTTTAAATTGATACTCCACTTATACTTATTAAAAGCTTTTTAAAATCTCGAGGCTCTAATCGTGCTCATAGAGTGGATATATATATATATATATATATATAACTTGAATTTTCTCGCCTTACTAAGCCTATAAGCGAGTAGAAGGAAGTCCTCCTTTGACTTATAATGATTAAATTACTATTTAGACTTTTATATGTAATGAAAAATTGATGACACATCGATGAAGCAAGTATGCCAGTAGCTGTAGGAAAGTCCATGCCACGTCTCATTTCAATAGTGCTTCAATGGTCTACATTTGATGGTGATTAGGGATATCGATAACCAAACCCTTGAATAAACAAACAATGGTTTTTTTTTATCAGTTTTCCATAAACAACACCACTAATGATGTCCATATGAATCTAATGGGCTTGAGGGCTAAGCTGATTTCTTAGATAATAGGTTAATCTCCTAATTCTAATGATCTAGATTGTTCTCCCTAGCCATGGTGGCTAGTGGATCCTGCTTAGTACCTGTAAAAGGTCCCCTCTTATGTATTTAGGGACTTTTTGATGCTTAAATAAATATGGTTTAAGAGAAAATACAATCTTTCAAAGAATAATTATAAGAATAGATATATAATATATAAATTTTTTTTAGATTAAGCAAATATCAACCTTTTAATGAAGGATATCCTAGTCCCTTTTATAGCCCGTCCGCTCATCCCTTTTCAAGGGAAAAGGGTTTAAGTGTCAACAAAATATCTTCGACTTATCAAGATAAAATACCCCTACTTATCAGAGTTAAATATCTCTAACTCATGGTTTAATCATATAGCCTAAGTTTCCTCAGAGCTAAAAAGAGCATGAGCTCAATGCTTGGCTGAGCCCAGAGATGGTGGGTTTGGCAGCTCACCAGACCCACATATGCCTAGGCTCGACGAGTGGCTGAGCATAAAGATGGTGGGTTTGACAGCTTGCTAGAACCATATATGTCTGGGCTCAGCCCTTGGCTGAGCACGAGGATACTAGGTTATTATCCTATCTTTGGTTACTATTTTAGAAAAAAGAATCCAGGTAAAATCAAGAAATGTTTATCCATCAATTTTGAATCTCAATTACCATAGTTCAAAGCTTTTTAGGCTTTCGATGAAAAAAAAATAACAAGAAGAATTAGAGGGTTTTTTTTTCTAGAAAGTAAAATATTAATTTTATAAATACTAAAAAAAGTACAAATAAATCGCAATTCTCACAATACATGTATTTGTATTGAGATAAAACAAATAATGAAATTACAATTTCCAAGAATAATAAGTTTTGATAGATGAATTATTAAGTACTGTTAATATATTACTCTTTCATTCATTAAGAAAAAAATGACTTTTTATAGATCATATTATTTCTATATAAGTAAAGGAGTTAAAACTTAAAAGTACCTAATAATCTATGTTTTGACATATAATGATGCTATTTACTTGGAAACTAAATAACTTTGCCAAAAATAGAGAATTAAGATATTCGTGGAATTAATGTTTCATATAATGCTTTAAATAATTGCATTTTACATTTTTAAAATTCATTGTAATTATACACTCTCAAACTATTTATTACATGTTATTTATAGGTGTTTCTCTTTTGAGAATGTAGATCTATGTCCTACTATGAAAGAATATGGAATGTTGATAGAGTTTCCCAACCATCTATATAGGGTGTACTTCCCTTTGAAAGATGACAAAGTGGTTCCTGAGTTGTTAAAACTACTCATAATTCCTTATCTGACTAAGTTCTTAGAGAAGAATGCTAGTGGTTTAAAGTGGAAACTGTTAGAAGCTAAGTTAGAGAGGAAAAAGTCAGAACATGTATTTATGATAGAAAGAGACATATTGATTGCTTTAGGCATATTTGGCCTTGTGTTGTTCTAAAACTTGACGAGTGTGATAAGTTTAGAAGTTGTCATTGCATTTGAACAATATGAAAACACCCAGATTAATCTTATTGCTATTATATTAGCTGAAACCATCCTAACCCTCAACCATTGTAGAAGAAATGAAAAGGGGGCATTGAGATGTTCCACACAATTTTTATATATATGGATGATGAGTCATATTGAAATGAAGAAAATGATCTTCAATAATTTTTGGTGGTTTAAATAAAGGCCTTTGAAGCTGGTGGAAGAAGAAGAACGAGGAAGATTGGGTGATTAAGGTTTGATAGAGAGGCTACAAGAGATGCATAATAGCAATTTCAATTGGAAAGCCCTGTGGGTCATAATAGTAGATGTCTTGATGAGTTGTGGACAAAGACATATGTGTTTGGTATTGCGGTAGCTGTTGTGGTTGTGGTTTGAAAAAATTGTTTTATAAAAAGTACTTTTAGTTGAGGTTGGTTTGAAAAAATAGGTGTTTGGTTAAAACTGTGGTTGAAATTGAGGTTGAACAAAAAGTAGTTTAATGTATTTGGTTAAGAATGCTTTTGAAATTGAGGTTATAAAATAATTTTAAAAAATATATATTAATATTGATGGTTTTTAGTTTAAATATTGTACATTTAACTATTGCTATTACATCATGAAATAAATAATACTTTATATAAAATATTTTTTTATTATTCCATTAAACCATCTACAATTCCATTACGTACAAAATTCATCCGACAAGAACTACAGTTTCCATAATTTTTTGAGCGTGCAATAAAATTAGATAAAATATTATTAGGAATAAAATTGATTTGATATTACAGTGCAAGTGAATTTAATTCACTCTACACTAGTTTTTTGGGAAAAAAAATATTGTTTACATGACAGTGCGAGTGAATTTAATTCACTCTAAACTAGTTTTTTTTTTAAATGTACAAAAAATAAACACACTGAGAAAAAAAACTGTTCACGCGAACAGTGCAAGTGAATTGCACTATTCATTGTTTTAAGTGAACAGTGCAATTCACTTGCACTGTTCACGTGAACATCGCAAGTGAATTGCACTATTCACTGAAACACTGTTTGAAGAAAAGCAGCCAGGAGCTGCTTCGCCAAAATCGTGTTGCAAATGTGAATTATCATGGGCCCCACCAAAAATAAATTGCGTTTTTTACGTAACCAAACATTTGTTTTATTGTGGTTGCTTCAAACACAGAAGCAACCATGCAAACAAACAGCCTCTAAGTGTCTTTAGTCGGGATTACAGGTTATGTAAGTTATGCTATGACGCTTATGGTAAGACAACTAAGAGGCATACAATACTTTCCGAGAACTATTGAACTTGCCTAATTTTTTAGGTTATTTAAAGATCCTATCATATAAGAAGTCTTAGAGATTGTCAAACAAGATTGGAAGCATTTGGATTTGATCATAAAGGAGTTTAAAAGTTTGAGGGACCTAACACTAGTGAAGAGTATACAAGATAGAGAGATTTGGCATTGGCTACTGTTCCTAAGGCACCACACTTTAAGGATGGACCTTCATAAGTTATAGAAGAGCCAATTAAAAAAAAGGTCAACAATATGGAGGAGCTGAAAGAGTGACACGATTAAAGAGTTGATGTCTTATCATAAGTGCAAGAGTGTCAAAGTAATAAATAACTCGGCAAGACCGGGGTCGATCCACAGGGAGGTCAATTATATAAATTATAAATAATATATATAAATTAACAAAGAGTTAAAGAGATCTTTGAGATGTGAGATTCATGTGAGGATTAAACAATGATAAAAACAATTGTCAAGGTTAGAGGATCCATTAATGGTATTAAAAATAAGTATAGTATAAACTCTTTTTATTACTCAACTGGAAACCACACACAAAGGAGGTTCCAATCGGATGATTTATCCTTAATAGTTCATTATAAATTTTAACATGATCATATTAATTATCTTATTTTAGTAATACCATACTTTTAAATATTGTGAGGAATTCATGATGCTAACTTATGTTAACAACAAATCAAGTTCCTCTCATAACAACGATGTCGGCCGAAGACTATGAAGGATCAAGCATTTATTGTACCAAGTGTTATACAACACAAATCTAGATTAATCATTTAACAAGTAAGGTATTAAGAATTAGTAAGATAAAAAGATAAGACATATTAATAACACACTTTCTTGGATATAAACATTGAAGTCCATGTTGAGTTTATATTATACGTATTACAATACCATTAGTGAAACCTTTTCACCTTGACATAATTAACTTAGCTAGACATAATGAAGAAGAAGAACATAAATAGACAAGATAAGAACATAATTCTGATATAAGTTAACTAAGAGTAGTAAAGGAAATGAAAAGCATAAACAAGAGATTAATATAACATGAAAGAAAACTTGAACATTAAAAAAAGCAAGAAAATAATCTTGATCTGAAAACCAAGATACCTAAATGAATGGTAAATGCCTCTTTTTATAGGCCAAAAAAACTATTCATTTGGTAATTAACTATTGAATTAGTGGCCAACTAATGACTTAGTGGACTTGGTGGTTTATGTATGGATTTGTTTTCTGGACGAAATGACATTTCTACAATCAGAATTTGGCAAAGTGGTCTTCATAAAAGTTGTAGGAATCTATCTTAGATTTCCACAAAAAAAAAAAAGAGCTCATTTGGACTTCTAGAACTCGAGATATGGATTGAACACTAAACAATATCTGGGCTACAAAATAGATTCAGACTTTTCTTTGGATTCTAAAATTTGGACTCCAAAATGACAGAATTGAGTCTTGGACTCTCATGAATGTTTTAGGCCTATGTCTTAGCTTTCTAGCCATATAAACCAGACTAAAATCCAACATCTACACCCAGATATGACCCAATGATTGAATGGTGTTCCAGTTTGAATTGAACCAGAAGATCTCTTTTCTAAGCTTAGCCCTTTCTTTGTCCTTTCACTTACAATGGTTACTCACATCAATCAATCCTTTGAATTGTGATATATGCTTGCATTTAAAATGAGCATTTACCATAAATTAAAGCTATCTTATATTATCAGACTTGTTATTATAAAATATTCTTAAGTTAGGGAATTTAATGATACTAAAAGTACAATATAATGATATAAAGCCTTAATAACAATGCACTTTTAAATACTAATCAGAGAGCAAGTAGAAAATCTCCAAATAGAGTTGATCAAGAGCAAGAGAGACAAGACAACTTTAGAAATAATGGTGCTAAAAGGGGACAAAATAAAGGTATTTCTAGTTAAGAAAGTTCAATCCAAAGATGTATGAATAATAGTACTAGAGATGAAATTGAGTAAATAGAATTGGGTCTGAACTGGATGTATTAAGGTCTGACTTCAATGATTATCAAGGAAGCACTAAATATTATCAAAATAAACTTGCACGAGTATAGATAAAGTTGGTAGCCAGAATTGAGAAATACAAGAGCTAAACAATAAATATGTGATGATGGAAAGCTAACTAGCCAAAGTATAAGAGGTAGCAAGGGTTGAAGGCAAAAGAAAAAAAGTTGAGGTTGTTAAAGCAAATCTAGTGATTATGAAAAATGAAATCAAGGTGCTGAGAATGAAGCTCAACACAAAATGAGAAAAGGTAAAGCACTTTAATGAGAAGTTAGTAGCATTAGAAAGGCATAAAGACCATATCAACGCCAACAACAATGCCTTGAACTAAAGCAACATGCTGCTCATAAAGCAGATGACTAAGATGGATGAGCAAATGGACAAAGCTACCATAAATGCTTGGATTGTTAAGGCTAATTCCTGAAAGGTGCGAAGGTATATCTTTTGCCACTGACAAAGCCTAGCTAAGACCGATGCTTTTATAGGAAAGATTGAGAACCATGTTTTTGCTTTCCTACCTTTAGATAGATATGAGTTTAAAGAGAAAGACTGATGTACTTTTTATTTTTATTTTTTTATATACTTTTCTAAAAAAGAATGTAATGTATTTTTCAATATTAATGAAGAGGGCTTTGACCCATATTTTGAGTAAAAAATATCTCTTGATAAGTGTGATTTAAGTTTATCAAAGCAATGACTTGAGTACAATTACTCCTAATAAGAAATATGACAAAAGAATCCACAATCATTACATAAGCAAAGTAGTGGCCATTAATCATTCTTGGAAAGACTAAATCCATATATAATATACATTAGCATACGCATTATGATCATGCATTCCCTTATAAATTGTTGTATGCACTACAAGTTATGAAACATAGATCCCCCACCTAAGGATTACTACACCTAATTGAGAGAAAAAAATAGAGAATGAAGAGAGAGCTCATCTGGAATATGTAAAGAATGAAGTTGGTTGAATAAATAATCTACTCAAGCATCTCTTAAGGTCTAAGAGTAAGGAGGAAACATATACACAACCTCTTGTGGAAGCACCAGCAACCCATGTCTCTTATACATCTTAGAACTTAGGGGAAAATTTGGCAACTGAGCAACATTTGGTTCCTATTGCCCCCGTCTAGCTAGTTCAAACACTATGGATTTAATAATTGAAGGACCCTTTAAAGATAGATCTACTGGTCCCATGAAATATGATAAGTGGTATGCTTTGGAAGAGAGATTGAGAGTAGTTGAATGGAATGATTTTTTTGACCATATACGAGTAGTTAAAGCATGTTTGGTGCTAAATATTGTGGTGCCAAAGGAATTTAGAGTTCTCGACTTCATCAAGTATACCAGACTAGAATGCCAAAACACCCATCTCCAGTCATACTACAACAATGTGGTTGAAGTGATCTATAATGACAAAATGCTAATTTATTTTTTTCAGGATAGTTTCACAGGGTTCGCTTTGAGGTGGTATATAAGACTAGATAATACCAGAATTAAGAAATAGAAAGACTTGGTAGATGCCTTTCTAAAGCAATACAAATTAAATTTGGAAATTGCCCTCAATAGAACTAGCTTAATGACCATGGAAAAACAAAGTCAAGATTCAGTAAGGGTATATGCACAAAGATTGCGAGATGAGGCCACACATGTTCAACCTCGTTTGATAGAAACATAGATGGTAACTTTAAATCCCTTGATTATAAACATTTGATGGGTAGCTCGTCTCAACATTTCTACGATGTTGTATGTATTGTTGAAAGGATAGGCAATGGATTAAGTTTGGACATATAGTCGAGCCAATGAAAAAGAAAGGCTTTGCTGGGAAGAAAATGGATAGTAATATGAACAACTTAGAAGGTGGGTATAATGGAAAAAATCATTTTCCCTAAACCAAACCAATCAATCAAATAGCCAATCAAACAACCAGAACAAAAAAAAACAAAAAAACATAAGAAATACCCTAGAGTAACTACTATCATTAAATATGCTCTTAAAGGAGTTGTATGCCAAATTACTAAGTATTACGCACATAGATCCTATCCCTTTTCCACCACTACGATCACCTTTTCTTGTATGGTACAAACTAGAATTAACTTGTGAATATCATATTGGAAATCTTGGCCATGATATTGAAACATGTTACGCTTTGAAGAAAAGGTTGTTAGAACTAATCGAAATAAGACGACTAATTTTTTAGGATTTGCCCAATGTTAATTTGAATCCTTTACCTAACTATATTGTACGTAACAATGAAGTGAGTGTGGTGGAAGTTGGTAGTAAAGAAAAAATGTTGAAAATGTCAATGAAGAGGTTGTAGGACATGTTGGTATAGTCAGGGTTTTTAAAGAAGGTCACTGAGTGTCTTGTAGAGAGAGGTGAATATTGTGAGTTTTATGAAAAGAAACAACATCACATTGATGAATGCATTGAGTTCCACCAAAATGTTGCAAGAATGTTGACCCTAAAGGAGTTAAGAATTAAAGCCATGAAGGATAGTGATGAGGTAAGGATGATGGAGATTCAAGAAAAAATGTTGGAGGTGTGTAGGGTTTAACCAATAGTTAATGAGCCACCTAAACTCATCTTGACTAAACCTTTATGTAAAAATAAAGCGGATTATAATATATGCCATACAATTATAGCAATACCTCTGGTATCAAAACTCTTGTTCCTTTATTCCAAGATGAGATAATTGGGTTGACCTGAAGTGGTTGTTGCTTCACGTCTGAAAAGCTAGAAAAGTACAGAAAAGCCAAAGGCAATGAGGTGATAGACCTTGGTAAGGAACTTGAGGTTAAAAAATAAATAATTGAGAAAAAGACGAATGAATTTCTAAAGTTAATAAAGCATAGTGAATACTGCATAATGGATCAATTAAAAAAAACCTTGCCAAGATCTTTATTATGTCTTTGATACTCAGCTATGAGTCGCACCAAAATGCTTTATAAAAGGTGATAAACAAGGTTTATGTACCTCAGGACATTGAGCAAAAAACCATGGAATATTTGGTGTGGATAATCCATACGACTAATTTCTTATATTTCATAGAAGATTAGTTGGTTGTTGAGGGAACTAAACATAACAAGCTCATGTACATCACTATTAGATATAAAGATTGCCTTATTAGTAAAGTGCTAATTAATAATGGCTTGGCTCTCAATGTGCTGCTAAGACACTTGATAAAGGAGATGCTTATTGATGTCTTTCATTTGAAACTGAGTACCATGATGGCAAGGGCATATTGTTGGAAGCTGAGTACCATGATGGCTCACTAAGATAAATAGTTGGGACCTTGAAAATAGAGTTGTAAACAAGTGTTTCTGATAACAATACAAGTGATGGACATTCATCCTTCCTATAGCATGTTGTTGGAAAGACCTTGGATTCACACGATTGGGGCAGTAACTTCATCATTGCATCAATGGTTAAAGTATATCATGAATGGAATGTCGGTAGTAGTCAAAACTAAAGTAACCATTTCCATGATAAGAAATGTGGTGGTACCCTTCATTGCAGTACGAGATTGTACGGATGGAAATGTTCATGCTTTCGAGATTGTGAATATAGTGTGGGTTCCTAAAAATATTAGCTGAGAAAGTCAAAAATCTTTAAAGTTGCAAGGGTGGCGTTAAATGTGTCTTAAAACATGGAATTCAATTTCATTATAAACCTGACATTGAAATGCCAGAAATGGTCATTTTAATAAAGATGAAATGTGTTGATCAGAGATTTGGGCTTGGATATAAGCTTAAGAAGAAAGATTATAGATGAATTGCTAGTATGAAAAGAGAGAAGAGAATGGTTAAAATAGAGCCTTAAAAAGAAGAATTAGTCATCCCTCCAATCAGGGTTCCATCCCCAAAGGCTAAGGATTGTAAAACCTTGGTAAAAAACTCTCTACAATGAGCTTAAACATCCTAGAGGAAGAAAAGGTTAAAAGGATTACAAAGAGTATATATTTTAGAAAGGAGGGTAAAGTACTGCCACAACTATCCATTCATACTTTAGAAGAATTCTCCGCCAAGACCTTCATGTGAAAGCTGGCTAAGGACGAGAAGTTTCAAAACCGGGTGACTCGGGAAGCTTTAGTGGTATTTAAAATGTAAATCAACATTGCTTGTCTTAAAGTGTTTTTATCTCTGTTTTTGTTTGCCTATTTTTCTTGTTCCTGATTGACAATCGAGGCTTAAAATGTCAACTTAATTTTATGTTGTTGACCCAACCTTTTCTTTTAAAAGTAATGAGATCATGTATTTTCCAAAATTTTCTTTTTTTATTTCTTATTATGCATTTACATCGAACACTTTTTGCTTTTACGAATCCTGAAAGTAGATCTTCCACAACACCACATACACCTTGTACCAAGAATGAATGACCAAACTTTAATGAATATATAATAGCTATGAAAGAAGAAGAATGGAATGAAAATAATATTATAGAATTCATAAAATTAATAAAGCAACATAAACATGCATGGAAACCTACTATAGAAGAGTTTAAGACTATAAACATAGAAGATGAGTAGGTTAAGAGAGAACTAAAAATAAGGACCTTGATTACTCCTAAAGAAAGAAAATAAATGATCATCCTATTATGAGAATATGCAGATGTTTTTGCATGGTCTTATGAGGATATGCTTGGTTTGGATATAGATATCGTAGTACACAGGGTACCACTTGTAGAAGGACACACTTGTCAAACAAAAATTAAGAATAACCCATCTAGATATCTTGATCAAAATCAAGGCAAAAATTGGAAAGCAGTGGAATGTCAACTTTTTTAAAGTAGTGAAATATAAACAATAGGTATCTAACATAGTTGTCATACTAAAAAAAGGAGAAGATTAGAGTTTGCATGGACTTTAGAGATTTAAACAAGGCTAGACCCAAAGATGACTTTCCTTTGCTATATATAAATGTTTTGGTTGATAATGTTGCACGCGGTTCCATGTATTCCTTTATGGATGACTTTTCGAGGTACAACTAGATAAAAATAGCTCTAGAAGATACAGAGAAAATGATCTTTATCACACCCTAAAGAACCCTCTGTTACAAGGTTATGTTATTTGGGTTAAAGAATGCAAGAGCCACTTACTAGAGGGCCATGATGACTCTATTCTATAATATGATGTCTTGAAAAATCGAGGTGTATATGGATGATATGATTACCAATTCCAAGAAAGGAGAGAGTCATAACTAGGATTTAAAAAAGTTGTTTAAGAGATTAGGGAAGTATAAATTGAGGCTCAACCTTGCAAATTGTTCATTTTGACTAAAATCTGGAAATTTATTGGGATTCGTGGTAAGTGATAGAGGGATAAAAGTGAATCCTAATAAAGTAAAAGTTATTCAATCCTTGTCGGATCCTAAGATTGAGAAAGAGGTAAGCAGATTTTTAAAGAGATTGAACTATATTGCCTAGTTTATATCTCAGCTAACAACAATAGGTGAACCAATCTTTCGATTACTGAGGAAAAATGATCCTGAAACTTAGAATGAGGAGTGTCAAAAAGCCTTCGATAAAATCAAACAGTACTTACATAATCCATATTGGTTTGTTCCTTTTATATTAAAAAGGTCTCTAATATTATACTTGACAATGACTAAAGTAGCAATAGGATGTGTACTGGGCTAGTATGATAAAACTTAAAGGAAAGAAAAAGCCATTTACTATCTAAGTAAAAAGTTCACAAAATATGAGTCCAGATACACTGTGATAGAAAAGTTATGTTGTTTATTGGTATATGCAGCAAAAAATTACCACAATACATGTTGTATCATACTACATGGTTAATTTAAAAAATGGATCCCTTTAGATATATCTGTGAGATACCTTATCTAGCAAGTTGAATTGCAAGATGGTAGGTTTTATTAGCAAAATACGGCATAGCATGTATGATGAAGAAAGTTGTGAAAGGGAGTGCAATTGTTGACCATCTAGCTGACAATGCTATTGAAGATTATGAGCTATTAGATTTTGACTTTCTTGAAAAATATGTGTCATTGGTTAAAGAAGAAGAAAATAGATTGGATTGGTGGACCATGTATTTTGATGAGGCAATAACTATATGTGGGAATAGAGTTGATGCAGTAATAATCTCTTATAATAAGAAGCAACACCCGATTTTGGTTAAGCTACAATCTAAGTGCATCAACAATACAACTAAGTATAAGGCTTCCATCCTCGGTTTGGAAGCTACATTAGAGCTGACTATGAGAAAGATAGATGCATATAGGGACTCAATATTGATTATCTGCTAGGTGCAAGGAGATTAGCGAACCAATAAAGAAAAACTAAGACCCTATCAAGAATACTTGTCTAAACTGGCTGAAGAGTTTGAAGAGAAAGTTTACCCATAGAAGGGAACTAGTTTTCCAACATTTTTCCACATTAGCTACCATGGCTAGAATTGACTTCGAGCATAGGGTACAGTCAGTACACATTGAAATTATAAATTTCTCATCTCACTATTGCTTAGTTGAAGGAAAGGTAGATAGAAACCCTTGGTATTACGATATCAATTTTGTGCAAAACCAGGAATATCTTGTAGGAGCATTCAAAATGGATAGGAAAACCTTGAGAAGGTTGACTGTGGATTTCTACTTAGACGGGGAGGTCTTATATAAAAGATAATTCGACGAAACCTTATTGAGGTGTTTGAATAAGGTTAAGGCTAGAAATGCATTATGAGAAGTTATTGAAGATGGGACTTTATTGAGCATATGATGGTGAGAAAGATACAAAGAGCTGGTTATTTCTGGATGACTTTAGAAAGAGACTGCATCAACTATATCAGGAAATGTCATAATTGTTAGGTGTATAGTGATAAGATTAATGTACCTCTAGCCTTATTGTTTAATCTAACATCTTCATAGTCGTTCGCGATATGGGAAATTGATGTGATTGGACATTTCAATCCAAAAACCGATAATGGGTATAGATTTATCCTTGTGGCTATCAACTACTTTACAAAATAGGTAGAAGCCAATTCATATCTAATGTAACATAGAAAATGGTGAAGAGGTTTATAGAAAGGGACTTGATCTGCCAATTCGGTTTGTCGGAAAGATAGTAACTGATAATGCTCAAAACTTCAAGGGCAAGATGATAAAAGAGCTTTGTGCCAAATAAATAAATCAAACATTTCAATTCCTCACCATAAAAACCAAAAATGAATGGAGTTGTAGAAGCTTCCAACAAGAATGGCAAGAAGATGATAGTCACCTATAAAGTTTATCATGAGATATTATTGTTTGCCCTTCACGGATATCGCACTACAATCAAAACTTTAATAGGAGATACCCCATATTCTTTGGTATATGGGATAGAGGCGATGATGCTTTTGGAAGTGAAAGTCCCATCGTTTGAGGGTATTGATAGATTTTGAGATAGAAGAGGCCGAGTGGGCCAAAGTGATATATGAAGAGCTAAACTTGATCAGTGAGAAGAGGATACTACGATTTATTATCACCAACTCTATTAGAAAAGAATGGTTAAGGTATTTGACAAGAAAGTTTGACCTCGAGTGTTCCAGGAAAGAGATCTGGTACTGAAGAAAATATTGCCCTTACTAGGAGAGGACTAGATTAAATAAGCACCAAACTATAAGGGTCCTTACATAATAAAAAAAGGTTTCTTAGAAGGAGCTCTAATGTTGTCTAAAATGGATGGAGAAGATCTAGTTAGACATGTGAATTCTGATTCTGTAAAGAAATATTATGTATGATGTACTCAATTTCTTCCAAATTAATAAAGTAAAGTTTGGCCATAAATTCTTGGTGTAAATAACCTTTCTTTAAAAATTGCATGATCTCAAAGCATTTAAAATACTTTTTTAAAAAATCTAGAATGAACTAGCTTTATGCATGATTATGATGAATGAAAGCTTTGTGCATGATTATGATGAATGAATCATAATATGCTTGAAATAAGATTTAAGCAATTCTTAATTGGGAGGTGACCAAACTAAACAAACCAATACTAACTATGAGATAAAACCCATCTTTGAATGGCATTTTAAATTATATAGATAAATGGTTAGTAGTGACTCTATAATCACTAGCAAATTCTTTTGAAAAAAGAAATAAAGTATCAATCTTAATAATGCATGTTTAAAATGAGGAAATGTCATCTTTGTTATCCCTTCACATTCTAAAAATATATCACATGTGGTTTTCATTTGTTATCCCTTCATATATCACATGAAGAAATGTCATCTTTGTAAAAACCATAACTATTATCACACCCTACACTAGGGGCAAATAAAAACTCCAAAGATCAAGAGTCGATCCTGACTAGAATCACACCCTATATTGGGGAAAGAAAGGAATGTGTAAGTAAAAAAAGTAAACTGCCAAAATACTTTCATGGATCTATAAAAGTTAAAACCCAGTAGTAAGTGGCATCATCATAAAATAAAATTAAAAAAAAAAGTAAAAAGAGAAAGCAAAAATAAAAAAGAGAAAAAAGTGAAATAAAGAAAGGAAAAGAAAAGAAAAAGAAATGATGATTTTATGATGCTCCCCAACTAAATAGCATAAGAAAAAGTAAAGATCTTAAAGCAAGACTCTTCGTCGAGAAAGAGAGTCTTTTTAAATGAAGTTTGTGAGACTACTTCATAAAAGAAAAGAGGCTGGAGAAAAAGTGACCCTAAATATTTAAACCCTTAAACACCTTTTGAGCTTCAAAATGTCCATCTCTTTCATAGCCCATAGTTAAAACCTGTATTATATGTCTTTAAAAGTCCTTTCTAATCAAGCACACACAACCTGGATTGATAAACGACGATCTTACCTTTCACGCAAAGTGATAAAATGAGTAGCAACCCGCTATTATTAATGAAAGGAAAATGAAAATTCTAACATAAGGTAAACTTTTATTCTATATAGATTTTCAAGTAAATTCTTAAAACCTCTTTGAAAACTGGAACAGAAGATCACCTATAGTAAAAGCCTAACCTAAGATAACAAACACTTTAAAATTGATAAAACCTTTAAAAGAATTGTTTGAAATATAGTTTTGATGCATACATTGAAAGTTTCAGTTTTCATGAACAAAACCAAGTCTTTTAAAGATTTCTTCTTTGAAAACGGATTTTTTTGCTGGAAAAATACTAAAAAGCCCTTAAAATGAAAAGGCAATTAAAGAGTTGACAAAAGTATAATAGAAAGTAATGTCAAATCACATATTCAGTTGAGCAAGCAAAGGCCCCATAAGAAACAAAGTTGGAGACTGCTTTCCAGGAATGAAGTGGGTAAGAGATGCAGCATAGGAAACAGATTCTAGCATAGTTGTGAGAATATGATTCTCCTAATAGTTGTAGAACCAAAGTTCTAGTTGAAGGGAATCACAGAGATACAGGATGTGTCAAGTCAACTAAACTAAAAAAACAAGGGTCACTGAGAGGATAGGCTTTCTTTACTCTTCCTCATTGTCAATCCCTTTTCTTTCCGATCCTTCTTTTATGGCTGCTCTATTTTTGGATTTCTAGGAGTCATAGATTCAATCATTCCAAAAAGCCTGTTATTTCTCTAGATGATGTAATTTTGGTTGAATGATGATTCAAACTTGCTTCCTTCATCCTTCTTTACCATAAAAAGTCTTCATCAATCTTGACTAATAAATTTGAGTTTTTCAAATAACGACTGATTCCTGAATGGTCCAATGAAATTGGCTAAACCCAAGGTTCTTAGTACATATTGTATCCCATCAAGTTGTCTTGTTACTAATTCAAGAGCATAACCAATGTAACATGTGATTTCAGTCAAAGGGACCCATATTTTACCATCACAAGTCATTATGCAAGATGAATTGTTCATCCAAGGTATTTTCCACTTAAAGTTTCTTTGTGGTAATGCTGCATATTTCTCCATCCATGCTTTCTTATCCAGGTTATTCCAAGTTTCATCCATAACAATTTTTAGTGGTTGGAGATCAAACCACCAGAAGTTATTGAAAATGTCCCTCAGTTTTTCGATATGACTGATAATCTATAGATACAACAGTGGAATACAACATCTCATGACGCCTTGTCTATGCTTTCTACAATGATTAAGTGATAACTAGGTTTCAGCCAAAATTACTGTGGAATAGTTAATTTTAATGTGCTCATACTCCACAAATGCATATGCAACTTTCAGACTAATGACTCCAACTTTGGATAGAAACAAAACAATCCCAAATATAGAAAATGCCATTATCTTTTATCTTTCATTTCCTTTTTTCTCTTTCATGTTTTTCTTCATTATAGTTTCAATGATTTAGAAAATATAGGATCCTATTATACTCTTCCAATATGGGTGTCATAGTTTCTGATGGTAAAAAACCTATAATTAAGATCCTAAAAATTCAGTAATGCTCTTATAGTTGATGTTTGTACTAAGAGCTTCATCAACTGTGCAATCCTCCCGTATTCTCTTTCAAAAAGGGTCTCATCTACATATTTCATAATGGGTAATAACTTCTCCATGCTATTCACATTATGATTTATCTTTATAATGTGTGGCAATCCATTAGTGTTGATTATTGGACAATTTCCCTCAGTTAATTATGCCAGCTTAGATTCTTGCTCAAATTCTTGAAAAGATGAGTATTTAATGGAAGTCATGATTCTTAGTTCAAAGTCTTACAATACAAGGAACATATGGTCATACTTAATGCAAATATTTATAAATGGCACATACAACCGAAGGATAGGTTCTATTCGTTAAGTGAGCATGGGTAGGTTTTCTACCTGATCTCAAAGTATCTCAGATCTGCCCAGTAATGGCCCTCGTAAGAATAGTATGGGAACATTGCAAGGAATGATTAAATCGCGTACGCCTACCATTGCTAAGCAAGCACTCAGATTTGAGTTGGAAGTTTCACGAGTCTTGAACCCTAACTGATAGTCATAGGGCAAACCATTAATTCTCCACCTATCCCAGAAGCTTGTGTGTACTCTAAAAAATTTAAAGCATGTGATGCATGAAAGCATTAATCCATATTCAAAATAAAAATGCATGAGCAAAATGTGCAAAAATTAAAAAATATAAGCAAAATTTAAAGAAAATACATGTTAAAAATAAATACACAAACCAAATAATTAAAATACAACAAACAGACAAACAACAAAGTTTAGTTCACGTGTGTGGCGTCACGACGATCATTCTCTTGGATCGACATCCTCTAGTATGGGTGGAAAGAACAAGAAATTATTTTCCTTAATCAGCTAAAAAGGTTTGAAGTCGCCGCCTAATATTCTAGTCACTAGGAACCCTAACTAATCTTTATAATCTAGTTAAGGTGACTGATTGCGTATAAGAAGACAATATCACCCCTGGTACACCCTACCTAAAGTAAGCTGCATTGTTTATTTGTTTGATTACTAAAGCACTATCGTATTTTTCTAACCATTGGTTTGTTTATTATTAAAAAAAGATCTACCCTAGTAGGGTGGACCATGGCTTCATAAGTTAAGCCTAACTATTCTAAAGCCCAAACATATTTTTTTAAAACCGGGAATACGCCTTACATATAAGTTCATAATCCTTGGTATTGAAAATAAACAAATTGCTTTTTTTTTAAATGTAGGTCAAGTTCTCATAGATTTAATAAATTTTTTATTAAATAAAAAAATACATGCAAAGATAAAATCGACTTATGAAGCCATGGTCCACCCTATATTTTTTCTTGAATATATATATATATATATATATATATATATATATATATAACTATTTTTCACGCCATTCAAAAAGCAACAAAAATACATCTTCTAAAAAATACATTAAATATTTTTATTTGTATATGGCCAATTCTCTCAAATAAATATCATATTTGCATAAAAATAAAAAAAATTAAAAATACGTGGCGTCATTTAACATTTTTTAAATATAAAAAATTCAATATATATATATATATAATTAAAAATATATTGAATTTTTTATATTTAAAAAATGTTAAATCACGCCATGTATTTTTTTTTATTTTTACGCAAATATAATATTTATTCGAGAGAATTGGCCATATGCAAATAAAAATATTTAATGTATTTTTTAGAAGATGTATTTTTATTGTTTTTTAATAATAAAATAAGAATAATAGAAAAGCAAGTTTATTTAACACCGGAAAAAGACCTCACATGTAGGTCATAATCTCATAGATTAAATATAAGAGGTAAAAATGTGAGGGATAAAAAAAAATGCAAAATGGTCCTTTGAAAAAATCAAAAATTAAATTAAAAAATATAAGGCTTTGTTTGGCAAAACAAGAAAAATTCAGTAAAAAAAATTGTCAAAAACTCGTTAGGGTATGTTTACCAAACACACCCTAGGGAACAAAAAATGTATTTTTCCCTTTGTAAAAAAAAAAAGACAAGCCAAACACCGCCCTAAGCTTGAAATGGGCTCATCCTAACCACGTGGGTTGGACCTCCTAGCTCGGCCTAGGCCTAAGAACAAGGTCCAAGAAAAGAAACTCAGAAACAAATATCAAATGAGAAATTTCATTTGAAATAGCCAAGAACACAAAGAACACCTCTGATGAACCTAGAAACATGGAAAAAATAATATACTAGATTTCGATAAACAAAAGCATAGAAAGATGCAACATCAAGATCTAGTGTATAATCATCCATCAAATAGCAATGATAAGCTCTGATTTTCACCAAAATGACTTGATAGTGAAGAACCCTAACCTAGACATTTAAGGGTTCTAAAGATTGATTGATCCAAAACAAGTTAAAAAAGAAAGAAAGAAAAGATGGCATATAATGATCAATCATGAGTTATAGCTTTGATTGAAGCTTATCAAAAAGGCTAAAATGCCAAAACATAAGAAAGCCTAAATTTGGGTTCAAGAACACCAAGATCGTGAACCCAGAAATTCAAAGAAAATCTAGAAAACCCCTAGCAAAGGCTTAAACCCAGAAATAAACTAAAACCTCAAAATAAAAGCCAAAACCTATCAAACCTATTTCAAACGTGCTTATACTAACTTGCTAGAACTTCAAAACTAAAAGAAAACATGTAAAAGAAACAAAACAAGAATTCATCTACATCTTCAACAAAAACCAGTAGTGCATTTTTGAAATCCTTGAACACCGTTCATTAGTTTAGGCCTTTTTTTTCATCATCTTTATCATATACAACAACCTAGCTAAACTCAGCATTATGTCAAAAAAAATTAAGAGCAAAGTCTAGGCAAATCAAACATCAATGCATTCAATAAAAAAAAAACAAATGATCAATATAAACTTCAAAACATAAAAAATGACATTCAAACATACTAGTTACATGTTTTTAACAATAAAAGAACATCAAATTATATATTCAAAAGTATTTTGAACTTAATTTTCTGAACAAATGGATATCAAATCTTATAAAAACAAATGCTAAACATAGGTTCTAAACTAAAATGAAATCAATAGAATCAATAACAAACAAATAAAGATCTTGACATGGAAGACAATAAAGGGGAGGTGAGCCCATTTGGCTACACCATCTCACCAAAGTTTAGATATATCTTTTGAAGTAATATAGCTCTTTTTTGTTTTTTGGGTTTTGTTGTTTCTTTCCCCTTGTTTTTGGCTTTTAATCTTTAGCTTGTATAAACTTCTTCTTTTCTCCTTTCTTCCTTTAAATTTCCACACAAGTTGCTTCATATTTAATATCTATTTTATCTCTACTTTCCTTTCTATTTTCTGGCTTATTTTGTCTTTTTATGATCTCAAATATATCAAGAAAAGGCAGCCACAAAGTCTACTCAAACATGAAATTTTCTTCTTCAATCATAGCTGACTGAGTGAGCTACTTTAGCGAGATCATCGTGACAAATAGGATATATTTGTGCCATAAGTAAACATGAATCATGTAGAGGGGATGCATATTTACCTTTAGGAAGAAACCTCATCTAATTTTCAGTTCTAGAACTCCCCATTCATTTATTGGAAGATTGGTCCCCAATCAGCATGCATCTATCAACGCGGGGGAGGCTGACTAGGAATAAGATGTTGTCAATATCATTGAAGCAAATGAGATGTAAAAGTTTGATGGGAGTAATTACTATTTGTAAAAAAGATGTTTCTTAGTCGAGTGGTTGAAATTGGAGCCCTTAAAGTGGTCAGAGATGTCACATTCATTCGCTTATAAATAGCATCTCAATCAGCTTTTATCTATTAAAGAAGATGATAAACAGGGATAAGACCGCATGTCATTTAGCCTCTTCATTAAAAAAAAGAAACACATTGTTTGTTTAAGCCTTAGAAATTAAGGTTTTTAATTAGGGTTTTGAAAAAATTCAATTTGATCCTTGTCTTTCTAATTTCAGCATATGTATCCTCAATTGACCTTGAAACTCTTTAATTATTACAATTGCACCCTTGTAAACCTTGATTTAAATCCTTTAACTTGAGTGCCTTTTAAAATTTAGTCCTTGGTTTAGGGTTTAGTTTAATTAGGTCCTTAAACTTAATTAATTCTTTCAATTTTAGATTTTAACCTCCATTTTCTTTTTTTTTTAAGTCTTTCTTCAACCTATCTTGTTAAAATATCCCAATCTAGTTGTTCTTCTGGTATTTTGGTCAGTTGCAGCTTAAAAAATTATCTTTTAATGTTCGAAAGTATTTTTGAATTTTAAATTTTTGATTTTTTGGATTTCTTTGAGTAAAAAATATGTATTTTTATAAAACAATATTGGGGGATCTAAAATTGGGTTGTGATAGGTATCATGGTCAGCTTGGTGGCATTTCATAAATAATAATGTGTACTAATTTTTGTTAAATGAAGGATACATGAAATCGGATGTGAATACAAATATGTACACAAACTAAGATTTTTTTTTTTTAAAAAAAAATATGGCATGGAAAATGTATGCTAGCTTTCTAGGTTTACTCAAATACATATATTTTATAGCATTATTACTATATTTCTAGGCCTTCGCTCCACTACGGGCCAGGTAAAAAATTCTCAACATAAAAAAAAATGTTAAGGAAAAAAGTCTGAAACCCAAGTTACTAATTTAATTGGTAATTTAAATAATATTATTAAAAAATGCTGCAATAATAAATAAACAAACAACGAAAAATGACAATGTAAAAAAGGTTAAAAGAACCCGATTTTGGGCCAACTCGGATTATAAAACAACTCAATGATGAAAGGCAAGATTAAAAAGAAATTAAAAAAGATGAAAAAAAATCCAATTAAATCAGGATAACTAAAAAACATTGTGACCATAGACATAGGATTGGAATAATTTCAAAGAAAAATAAACATGAAAAAGATGAAGCTCAATCTCTAGAAAATAAAATTTTGAAGAATGAAAACTAAGGAAAAAATACTTTAAAAAGGTAAAAGGTAAAAAAAAATCAATCTGAGCCCACACAGGTCAAAATGCAAAATCTCGACCTAGTCATAATACTAGTATGAACGAGTTCAAAAGAAAATTGAATAATATCATGAAACTCAATCATCGAACAACTTAATGTTGAAGGATAAAAAAAAAAGATTTAATTTAGAAAAGTAATGGGGAAAAATATGAGTCAACTTGGGTTAACCCGCAAGTCCCACGACCAAGAAAATCATGAAATCCTTAAACCTGGTATAATCAATAAGCTTAATTCTCAACTAATTTAATTTTTAAAGATGAAATTGTGAAAAAATATCACTTTAAAAAACTCACCAAATAAAAAAGGATATCAATAAAAAAAAAATTAGAGATCCAATTTGATAGGGAAAAAAACCTATGGAGAATGAAATTGTAAAAAAATAATTACCAGGATACCCTAATAGAAAATAAATGAAAAAAAAAGTATGAAGATCAATTTACACTAAATTAAATGAATGATAAAATTAAAATAATTTAATTTTAAAAAATTCCCAAAAAACTTAATTCATATAAATCTTTAAAATCAATGAATCTGATTCTAAAACTAAAATTAACTACATAACAACAAAAAAAAAGTCTTAGTTAACTTAGAGTTAATTTGAAAACCTCATGGTTCTAATTCTTTGTTCTTGTATGGACTAGCATCACTGAAATGTGTAGCCTACCTCAAAACCATAGTTATAAAATCCGACTCGGTAGTTGACCTGGTAAAATGACCGGGTCACGGGTCTTGGGGGTCAACCCCTCTCCTTAAATATAAAGATTAAAGAAATCAAACTGCTATATCATCCTTAAACCGCAAAACCCAGTGATAAATTGCTTGCCTTTTCCTACCCATTTTTAGCATAAGCAGCCGAATGAAAAGAAAATACTTGTGTAACTAAAATTTAAGCAGTAGAACAAAAATAGAATGGTATTAGCTTCCAACAAATCCAAAAAATTCCTTAAAAATCACAATAAATCATAAAACATAAGTAGAAGAAAAAACTAAAGCTCACTCGATTCATTTCCCATATGTTCACCATTGCAAAGCTAATCAATCAACAAGAAAATCAAAAACTAACAATCAACAAGAAGATCAAAAACTAATAATACGGGCAACATGGAGGAAATGCCTTCACAGTCAGTGCTCAATGTGAATATGTTAATGAAGAATGAAACCGACAACAATAAAGTTCATGTTTGCAAATCATATCAGATGTTTCTCTTCATGGGTAACTAAAGGATGGTTGTCAAATGAATACTTTTTTCAATTATTTATTCCAATCCGAAAAAAGAGCTTAAAAAGCATGGAAAAAAGAGGGAAATCTCAACAAAGATAAAAGTATAAAAAAAGTAAGTAGTGTAAGGAAAAGAGCACCTGTAGAAATAAACATCAATTTCTCCAATGAAATCTCAACCAACTATTTGTTGTTTTGTAAAAGATAAGAAGGAAATTAGGGGCGGGTTGCTCTTCTCAGAAAATTAGGGGTGGGTCTTGCCCGGGTCGCCCGAGTCACAGGTCGATCCACCGGGTCGACCGGGTTTGACTGTTTTTTTGCGCTAGCCAATTTTTAACCTTGCCCGAACCGGTTTAGCCACCGGATCGACCGGGTCCCGGATCAACCCGCCGAGCCGGTCCGGGTTTAATAAATGTGCTCAAAACTAGTAGCCATTACCATAATAATAATAATAATAATAATAATAATAAAATAAACTCTGCCCCACGAAGAGAATATCACAAGACAGGGCATGATGGTGATCCGTACCTTTTCTACACAAAAGCGAACAAAATCACTACCTCATACCAATAGGCTTGCATTGATTTCTACCAGGTCTAGTGTACATTTATAATAACTTGCGCGAAGGATTTCTAATCTGCAATGTGCCTATAAGTTTCTAATCCTTTCGATTCTTATCACTCTTGTTTTCCCCTTCTGACGCCGAGCTTATGTAGAAGTTCATGTATATCTTTTGTCAGCTATAAATGGGCATTCTGCTGAAGTGTGTGTGCACAGGCAGATCCAATGCATTGCTGTGGCAGGTGAGTGGATATAGCATCGCTGATCACAGAAAGAAGAGACTGCTATTTGGAGAAATAAGAAGAAATAAGCACATGAGAGGGAGGGTAGGTGGGCAAGCTTTAAGGCCGTGATGATAGAATTAATTCTTCATTTATTGCCAGTTAGGTGTATTAATGAATTGGTCTAATAAATGCCATAATTAGCCTCAGGCAGTACCATAAATCTCATCATTTGACAAAGTGTGTGGGTGCATACTGTCATTTTTCCCTTTTCACATCCTTATCCCTTTTTATTATCCACCGAGAGTCGGTACCGGAATTTGAGTTCGTGCCCTAACCATATAATTAAGACGGCTAAATCCTGGACCACACGAAATTAAGTATGCGTGGAGGATACAAGTCACAATCTTAGATTAATGATCAGATTGCTCTTAATTGTAACTAAACCCTAGTGATTTTCACCTCTTAATTGTTTTTTTTTTTTTTGATAATCCGGGGCCAGGGTGTCCGGGTCACTTACGCGTACCACGACTAATTATCGGGCCCACTAAACACCCCGCAAGCTCAGTTGGTAGGTAAGGCACCACGGGAATGACAGACATGCACAAAAAAAATCGAATCCCGATGCAGAGAAAAGGAACAAGGGCCTTTCCCCGCTAGGCCACGATCTCAAGTGGCACCTCTTAATTATTCTTAGTTGGGTCAGATTGCTCTATTTAAGAGTCTTGATTTCTTTTTTAATTTTTTTTTAACAAAGACAAATTATCAATCCTCAATAATCACTTGTGAATTTCATAATCTGAAGGCAACATTTGCCTATAGAAATTAAATTCTTTTTCCATACCTGGATTGATATGCTTAGGTAAAATATATTTCTTAATTAATTAGCTGCTGTTTTTATTTTTTATTTTTTTTATCTATGAAACAAGTTTTATGTAGACATTATTATTATATGAAATTCTACGCCCTTAGCCCCTTGCTGGGGTCAGAGTTCCTTAATTGCAAGGGAGTGACTGGTGATGCTCAGCGTCTATTTATGGACATACAATTCTAGGTGTGTGCATTATTTATCTGACATAAATCCGATAAATCATTTCCATAACAAAAACAAAAATATCAAGAGTTAAAATTCTATCAGTAAATTGCATTGAATTTAACGATGAATTTATAGGTGCGTGCATTATTTAACTGATATAAATCTATTAAATTATTACCATAAAACTAACAAATACAAATGAAAACATTAACGATCAAAATTCTATCAGAAATTGCAGTGAATTTATCAATGAACTAGTTCTTCTTTATGTCTCTTGGGATACACCGACGACAACTTTTTATCAATGTACACCGAGGGAATTATAATAGAAAAATAAGAAATTAAACAAAGAAGAAGATACAATGACTTGTTATTTTTATAGTGTGTAATTAATTAATACATGTTGTCATCAATATTCTATATAGGTTTGATATAAGTAATGAATGATCGTTTTTGGATGTATCGAGTTTCACCTGAAGGATTGTATATGATGGATTATTATAATGGGGTCGAGGGTTTTATTAGTTACACACTATCTAATATGAGAAATATTAGTGGGGGTGGCCAAGGGCGGAGCCAGGAATTTTTTTTGTCCTGGGCTATTAAATAAATATATAAATATATTTTAAGATCGATTATTAATTCATGTACATGAATTTTTGTAGTTAACAGTAAAGTTTTGATTCAAATAAACTACCTAAAATATTAAAAAATAAATTTGAAAGTACATAAAATTGAAGTGAAAGTAAAAATAAATTCACTATTAAAGTTATATCCTTCGATGTTTTGTGGAATATAATTCATCTATAATCGAATTTGAATTGATATTGTAACAACCCCTCAACCGGGATAAAATAACAATCTCATGTCAACTGGAAAACAAAGTAATTAAAATTTTCCCCTCTTTCAATTCCTCATTCCTTCACTTGATTTTTCCCTAGATTAGTGTTTTATAAGTTGGACTTTGTAAGTTTACAAGGTTATTCTCTCACTTTTCTTTTTTTTTTCTTGGATTTTTTTTTATGTTTTTCCCTTACTTTTTTCTATTTCTCTCTCGTCTTTTCTTTTCTTTCTTTTTCTATTTTGCTTTTGCCCAGTCAGAAACATATAAAAGAAAGGAAGAGCTGATTTGTTTTATTTTTTAATGGTAAATAATCATTTTACTCTTAATGAGTCGTTTTGCTTTTATTTGACGGTCCTTTTTTTTTGTTAGCACTAATAAGCTCTGTTCATCCTAAAATTTTAACCATATTTTATTCAATATATTTTAAGATCCCTCGTAAAATTTCAGCTCGATCTGATGGTCAGATTGAAAATTACGTCCAATAACGTAAAACTAGTCAAATTGTGATTTTTCATCAAATTTCTAAATTTCTCCAAAAATTCTAAACTTTTAACTCAAGCTAAAGCATCATATTAGAAGGCTCCACACAAATTTTTAGAATTTTTTAATAACTTAATTGAGAATTAAAAATTAGTTTTTACATAAAACGAGTCAAAAAATATTGATAAAATCTTGACCTGGGCTAAAGCCCACCCCAGCCTTTGCCATGCCTCCGCCTATGGGGGTGGCATTAGATGTCCATGTAAGAGATGTAAAAATAAAAAAGTTTCTCGATCCAGATGTTGTAACAGTGCATCTTCTACAAAAAGATTTCATGGAGAAATACTTGTGATGGTTTTCTTATGAGACCATGGTAAATAAGATGGTTGGGTCAACTTCTAGTTTTAGCAATGTGCATGGAGTTGTAAATGACAATAGTGATCCTTATAGGAATATGGTTATAAATGCGATGAGAATATATCAGGGTTATGCAGGTGAATGTTCAATCGTAGATGAAGAATCAGATGCAGACGTAACCAAGTTTTTTAATCTTTTGAAAGACTCTAACGAACTATTATGGGATGTGTGCACAAATCATAGTAAATTATTGGTTGTTGCACAAGTGTTCACCTCAAGTCAGATTATAAGTTGAGTGATGTTGGTTACGATAGAATCATCGAATGAGTGAGAAGTATTTTACCTGAAGGTAATAGGCTGAAAAAGAGCTTTTATATTGCTAAGTCTATGATGAAACCATTGGACCTAGAATACTAGAAAATTGACATGTGTCCAGACTTTTGCATGTTGTACTACCTTGAAAATCAAGATTTGACCGAGTACAGAACCTGTGGGTATGCTCGTTATATACCCAAAACTGGCAGGGGAAGGGTTGTTATTGCACATAAAAAACTTAGATACTTCCTAATCACTCTTAGAATGTAAAGGTTATTCATGTCTTCAAATACTGTTGAGCACATGATATGGCATTATTCACATGATGTGGTGCACGGAGTCATGGTTCACCCTTCTAATGGTGAAGCCTGAAAATTTTTTAATAGGGTGAATAATTAGTTTTCAATGGGACCAAGAAACGTATATCTTGGGTTATGTACAAATAGATTCAATCCATTCGAATCATTTGTTGCTCTTTATTCTTATTGGCCGGTGATACTCATGACTTACAACTTGTCATTGAAGATGTGTAAGAGGCCGGAGTTCTTCTTCATTTTCTTAAAACAATTGTCATTGAGTTTTTATCTTTGATGTTTTTATTGTGTTTTTATTAAATATATTGAGGAGTGTATGTGCTTGTTGATAGCAATGAACGAGGAGGAAAAAAAAAAGATAGAAAAAAAGTGGAAGAATACTAAAAATTAGTATGGAAATAAATTGAGCAATGTTGTTTAAAAGCTTGAGCAAAACTATATATGTAAGCCAATAAGCCAGGCATTATAAATCTGTGAAGAGATTCTGAATCATAGTACTAGAAGAATCTTTAAAAGCAAATAGGTATAGAAATTACAGGTTTGAGAAAAATTTCATTCGTAAGGCACTAAGAAAAGCTCAAGTAAAATGAATAGAAAGGTAGTAGGTGTACGTGATGGGATAGCTTATGCCAGCTAGATATTTGAAGTTTAAGTACAGAAGTTAAGAACGCAATGTGTATAATAACAACAACAAAAAAACGCAATATATATCAAATGCTATTTTGCATAGATTCCAACAATTTTAGGTTTAATGAATCACAATGACTCGTGTGCAGTTATCACGGATGTGTTTAAGTTTGAAGTGAAATGAGGGTGGGAAATGTTTTTCTCTCAATATAGAGGAAGCATATAAGATACAAAATATTTGATTTGTTATTTGAGAAGTTAATAAAGCATTATAGTAAGAATTATATGTCCATGTAGTTAAGAAGATGGAAGTTTGATTGCATAGGTTGTAATTTATTTTTGGTTAAAATGGTGATTTATATTGTTGTGAAATTAATTATACAAATAATTTGTCGGTAGAAAACACATGTTAATTTTGGTCAAATTGTTAGTTTATATAATTTTTGGAAGTTTTACAAATTAACTAAATTGTTAGCAATAAAACCTTAGTTGATTCCTCGTATTTTTATGGGGTTTTTTTTTAAAATCGATAGCAACAAGGAATTGTCATAAATAAAATTAACTGGTTTGTGATTATATATTATTAATGTGTATTTACAGGTCGTTCAATTGTGGGTAGTCTCTCCTATAGAAGAGGTGTTGCTGATTTTTTTTTTAAAGGAATGTTATTACTCTTTTCAATCCTTTAATTTGTATATATGCTAAGAGAAAAGTCAGTAGTGCATTGTACAGACAAGATTGTTGCTAGTTCTTCAGCAGCACTTCTGACGGCCATGAGTCATTAGGTGACGACCATGAATAGGCAGCTATGAGGCATAAGTAGCCTCTCTCTTTTTATAGAAACTCACATGCGAAATGATGACTGTCAGAAAGGGATGCAACAACTCATGGATAGTTGAGCTAAGAAGTTCATGGTATGTTAGATTTCAACAATTTCTTTTCTTATGTTATTATTTTTTTGAATTAGCTGACTTTTTTTTTTCAGAAAACATATAACACTTGGTTACAGGAGAGATACAGAGGTAATCCTTCGACCCATCCATAACTTGATCTAGATTTGTGGTTGGAGGTAGGATTGTCTGGTGAACCCAATAAAAATCAAGTTTACGGTATCTCAAACACTACGGTCGAGTTACAGACGACCCAAAGTGTTTCAGCCGTTGGATGCTCGCAATCAACTCCAAGCACTCAATCCCCAGAGTTCCACATGATTTTAAACAAGAAGTTGTATCACAGACGACCTATCATGTTGCTTAGACAAAACGACTTAATGTTGAGACCATCGAACTCCAGAGATTATACATGGAGTTGAAATCACACATAGGTGATATATGTGGTCCACCTTATCACCCCCGGTCCTGGCAAAGATCTACCTCCCCCTCCCCCTCCCCTCTCTTCTGTATTTAAACTGATGAATTTTTAAATTTGTAATATGTATTTGATTTTTTTTATTTTAATTTAATTTTTTTAAAATTTAAATCTATATAAATATTTGATTTTTTTTATTTTCTTTTAATTTCTTTTAACTTTTTTCTACTCTGTTTATTAGATTTTTTAAAAATTTTATATTTTAACAATTTACTGATGGACTTATCAATGGAAAAAGTATGTCAAAAAATTCTAGAGAGTTGGAAAATAATTATAGGAAATGTCACTGACACTATTTAATCACCGATAAATTAATTCTATTGGTAATATGAAAATAAATCACTGATAAAATTATAAACTGTTTTTTTTATCGGTGATATGTCATCTTTACTGATGAAAATACCAATGAATAACGCCGGTAAATATTTTTTGTTTAGCGTGTTTTTTTCGTCCGTAAATTCATCAATGATTATAATACCGACAGAATGAATGGCGAAAGAGAAATCATTTACGATAAGTTTTCTAACGGACAGATTTCATTGGTAAAATTAGTGTTGATAAAATCAATATTTAAATATTGATAGAATATTTCAGCATAATTTTGGTAGTTAATTAATTGCTTTAAACATGAAACACGCATAAGTTTTAATGTTCAAGGAATTTGTGTGAAAGGCCGTTGGAGATGAAGCAGTTGAAATGTCTACAAATATTAAAAGACAAATAAAAGAAACAACACGTGGTTACACATGAGCCATTTAGTTCCTAAAAAAATAAAATAAGCCGCCTTCACTGTTGGCATATGGAAGGGTTGAAGATGAAATATTTCTACCATTTGATATGCCTAATAAAACCATAAAATCTTCTTTACATAGCATTAATTCCTATTCTTTCCAGGCCCCCTTCAAATTCCATCTATCATTCACAAAAATCATATATAAATTAACATCCAGTTAATCGATCTCAAGCCTTTTATCACTAATTTTGACAGCAATAATCTCAAATTGATATGTTGAGATCGATCCTAGGCTTCTTCACCATTGGCATGGGAACAGCTGAATTGCATCTAGGACATTTTGGATTGTTTTTCATTATCAACACGTACGATAAGCAACCGGGACATCCTGCCGCGACGGGGGATGGTGCTACAACTAGCTTCTCCTCATTTTCTCCCTCTTGAATTTCTCTTATACAGGATGATGATGATGAATACGGAGGTGACATTGATGATTTCCATAGCGATGCGGATCGCTTCCTTCCTAGTTCTCTCTCAGCTCTTTCGAGTGCCGATTTTACACTATCTAGAGTGCAAACACTACGGTAACTGCTTGACGATGGTGATGCGACTAACTTCAGTTCCAAGTTACCTTCATCAAAAAGGTTTAATGTCGTCTTGGAGGGCGAAGGCGGGAAATTTAAATCTTGAAGCTTTGCCACTGTTTGATTGGTTTGGTGCCTGTAATCTGAGGATGATGAGGGTGAATTTGAGGGGTTGCATCTTTGCAAGTAAACCTTTCCTGACTGCAACCAATAAAATAAAAGATTAATAAGAAAGAAAATTGATTTTTTTACTGGCCATGACAATTGACATTAATGATGGATTTAATTCTGAAGTTGAAGTATATCAGAAATTAAATAGATGATCGGAATTTATTGAAGAGAAGGTGGAGGAAATAACTTACAAGTTGCTAAGCATTGAAGAGCATTTAATGGCACTATGGCATTTGATTATTACTTATGTTGAAAGGATGCGTAGAACTTTAAACCCTTTATCAAAAAAAAAAAAAAAAACAGAGAAAGAAAGAAAAGAAAAGGGAGTAATCTAATGTTTGATTACTCCTAGAAATAAATAAAACTGTTTGATTGCTGGAAAAGTTAGGGAATTAAATTGCTCAGAAAAACTTAAAGAAAGCCTCTGTCTGCATATCAAATTCTGCATATATAGTTCCCATGAAAGCCAAAAGCTGGCACTAAAAGAAAATCAATTGATTGGACTCTCATTTCCTATTCCTCCAGTTTCTCGGAAATCAAACAGAGGATATCAAACAAAGCAGAGAATTTCAAATTAAATAAATCAGTAAACATTTAAGTGCAGCCATGTAATAACAAGATGAATTTGCATAAATGGAAGGAAATTGTAGAACCCTTAAGATTTCTACCTTCAAAGAAAACAGGGAAAAGAAATAAGAATCATAACAAGTAAATGTCATGAAACACATATATAAAATCTCTTTTCGTACGTTAAAAAAACTATGTTTTTCCTAGGAATATATAACCATATACTCTCAAGAAGTTAAACAAACCCGAAAAAGTATATCTCATGAACCTTCAAAAGATTATGATGATCATCATAGGATCTTGAAACCCTTTGATGTTCTTTTCCTTGCTATTTTCTCAAGAAACAAACAGAACCCAGATAAGAACACCAATTACCTTCAAGTCCAGCCGTTTTTCCCAGCCGCTTGGCACTTGCAAATCAAGGTCCAATTCTAGAGATTCAGTCTCTAAAGTAGCACCACCAAGCAAGTCCCTTGTGATCAAAGCTGTTGATTTTGCTCCACCGGGTTCACTCCCGGCATTCCTGTCATCCTTGTATCCACTAAAAAACCTTACCAGAGAACTCACCTCAGCTGCCATATTCACCAGAAAGAAAAGGCTCTTCTTCTTCTTCTTCTTCTACTTCTTCTCCAACAACAACAATTAGAGAGAGGGGGGAAGAGTGGGGTTGCTTTGTATTAAATAGAGATTCATTTATCAATATATACGTATATATATATATGAGAGGGGAGGGGGAATATGTTATAAAAATTTAGAAAAGTTGGTATTAGCTAGTAGTGTTTTTTTTTTTTTTTTCTTACCACTTCTATATTGAAAGAATTTTGAATATTATAATTCTACTTCATTAATTAATTGTTTTTTCTATTGTGTTGCATAATGATTTAATTGTGGCATGCGGATGATGTTGGGGAGAAGTATTAAAAAAAAGGAAGGCGTCTATGTAAATGGAAGCATTTAATGCTTCGATATCCAGTCGACATTTTTTGGCTCTTAATTTTGGATATTTAGATGTATCCCCTTCAATTCTAAGAATTATCTATTTAACCTTTTTTTTCTTATATTTTTGTATTTTTTTTCCTTCAGTCGTGTAGACAGCTTGAGCTCCAGTTTTACCTTCTTTTTTTCTATAATGAAAATAGCTTTCATTAAGCTTCAGAATACAGGTTTAGAAATAAATTATTTATAATTCAAGATAAAATAAAAGAGTAATATATATTTCATATCTTATTCATTACTAATTAAATAAATAACTATATATATATATATATATATATATATATATATATATATATAAAACAACTTGTTTAGATCGGTTCATGTTAATGATTACCATATATATTCAAGTTAAATTATCATCCTTAATAATACTTAAAATAAAAATAAAATAGAAAATTGACTATTGTTGTGTAAAGTAAATTAAACAATAGTAACTAAGTAAACTAGTCCTCCAGCAGGCTGCTGGTTTTTCTAATAATATCATGTTATCAAATTATAAGTTAAATTATTAACTAGTAGTTGTTTTTTTTTTTTAAGTGCCATGCAGGATGTGTAGATAGACTAATCACACGACCACAAGAAATATTACATTTTCACCCTCATACATTAATGGGAGAAATCTACATCAAACCTATATCATGATCAAAACTTGCATAATTGTGAAAATGATGGTAATTAAACACATATATGCCACTTGATAAAAATATTAGTTGCCAAACTTGAACCTCAAATCCACAGATTGAATATGCCATTTCTTTTCTATATTAATTTAGTTTAGTCTGTTAATAAATTCATAGCTTTGGTTCTGGACTCTGTTTTACTTGCTTGAGTTTAGAATTTGATGGTGTTACAACCGCTTGAATCAGAATCTGCTTGGATTAGGTAGTGTTTGAAAGTGTGGTAGCGATTGTTTTTAAAAGTGCTTTTTATTTGAAAATGAATCAAAATAACGTTTTTTTTTTCATTTTAAAAAAATTATTTTTGACATCAATATATCAAAATGATCCAAAATCATAAAAAAAATAAGTAAAAAAAATAAATTTCAAAATTTTGTATAACGCCGTTTGGAACGTAGTTCCAAATGGCCTCTAAGTGTGTGTTTGAAATTGTGGTGCAAGGTGTTTTTTACAATAGTTTTTTTGCTTGAAAATACATCAAAATGAAATTTTTTTAAAATTTTTTTTTAACATCAGCACATCAAAATCATTAGAAAATACTTAAAAAAAAAGCATTAATTTGATGTTTTTTCAAGCCAAAGGCACCAAAAAACAAAAGTAGAAACTCTCACAAACACACCCTAAAATTAAGCTAGATGATCGAGAAAGAAAGGCTCCATGTTTGAACATTGATTGATCTTAGCGTATTACCTACCACTTCATTAATTTCTTATAGTGATAACGTATAGTGATTCAAGCATATTTTTTTAAAAAAAAAATATTGAAACAAAAACATATTAGATTAATATGAGTTTAACTTTTCGAATCTACAACCTTGATCATTAGATCATGGTAACCCCACAAAAAGCAAATTGAATCAAATTATGAAACATAATTCTCAATCAATCAAATATTCTTAGGATGAAATTGAAAAAATAAAAAAAATCGAAAACACAGCCTGATTTTTCCTGCCAAACCTACGACTCGGGTCATGAGATTAGGATAATCTCATTGAAAGTAAATAAAAAAAAATTATGAAACTCAATTCTTAACCCAATGTTGAGGGTAAAATTGAAAAAGAAAATCAATATATATAAAACAAAGAGTTGGAGAGAATTTTATGTGATATTGATGTGAGGATTAAACAATGATAAAATAGTTGTCAAGGTTAGAGGATCCACTAATGATATTTCAAATAAGTATAATATAAACTCATTTTATTACGCAACTGGAAACCACAAACAAAGGAGGTTCCAATTGGATGATTTATTATTAATGTCTTATTATAAATTATTAACATGATCATATTAATTATCTTATTTAAGTAACACCAATACTTATAAATATTATCAAGTATTCATGATGTTAACTTATGTTAACAACAAATCAAGTTCTTTTCATAGCACAGGTGTCGGTTAACCATACAGTTAGCTATGAATGGATCAAGTATTTGTTGTACCAAGGGTTGTACAACAAAAATCTAGATTAACCATTTAACAAGCAAGGTATTAAGAATGCGTAAGATAAATATGATAGGACATGTTAACAGCAAACTTTCTTGGATATAAGCATTGAAGTCCATGTTGAGTTTATATTATACTTGTTATAACACCATTAGTGAAACCTTTTCACCTTGACATATTAAACTTAGCTAAACATTATGAAGAAGAGAAACATAAATAAACTAGATAAGAACATAATTATGATATAAGTTAACTAAGTATAGTAAAGGAAATGAAAAGTATAAACAAGATATTAATGAAAATATAACATGAAATAAAACTTGAACATTTCAAAGAAACAAAGTAAGAGCAAGATCTTGATCTTAAAACCAAGATGCCTAAATGTATGGCAAATGCCTTTTTTTATAGGCTAAAAAGAACTATTCATTTGGTAATTAACTATTGATTTAGTGGCCAACTATTTACTTGGTGGTTTAGGTGTGGATTTGTTGTTTGGATTAAATGGCATTGCTACAATCAGAAGTTGGCAAAGTGGTCTTTATAGAAGTTGTAGAAATCTGTCTCAGCTTTCCACCAAAATATGAATGAGCTCATTTGAACTTTTAGAACTCGAGCTATTGACTGAACACCAAACAGTGTCTGGGCTACAGGACAAATTCTGACTTCTCTTTTGATGCTACGATTTGAACTCTAAAACGACATAATTAAGTCTTGGACCTTTCATGAATGTTTTAGGCCTATGTCTTAGCTTTCCATCAAGATAAACCAGACCTAAATCCAAGGTCTACAGCTCCAGTTATAACCCAATAACCGAATGATGTTCGTGTTTGAATTGAACCAGTATCTCTTCTCTAAGCTTAGCCCTTTCTTTGTCCTTTCACTTTCACTAGTTAATCACATCAATCAATCATTTGAATTGTGAGATATATCTTCATTTAAAATGAGCATTTACCATAAATTAAAGCTATCTTATATTATCAGACTTGTTATTATAAAACATGATTAAGTTAGGGAATTTAATGATACTTTAAGTGCAATATGATGATATAAAATCTTAATAAAAATGCACTTTTAAGTACTAATCATCAAACCCGTAATCCAGGTCATGAAATTGAGATAACCCTATATAAAATAAATAATAACAAATCCAATCCCTAACAAGCTAATTGTTTAAGGATAAAATTAAAAAAAAAAAAACATATATGAAAAAAAATCAGTATTGAAATGTAGTGCCTTGTGAGGTGATGCACAATGAAAGCACTACCTCTTTTAGTGTCTTGTTAACTAGATATATGTCTCACACTATGTTGCGATGCACACCAAATTTGTTTTTAACTCATAAAATGAATGTCCACCAGATTTCGAAGACTAACTCGTAAATAAAATTGACAAAAAAAAGAATGTTCACTTGCAACAAAAAAGAGTTAATTAAAAAAATAAACCAAAATTGCAAGATGAAATAATTATTTTAAAATATGAAGACAATAACATATTGAACTGATCTAAGTTTCTTAGTCTAACACATTAAACTCGCGACTTGGATTATGGACTCCAACATGTTTAATTTTTTAGATCATTTTTTATTTAATTATATAATATGTAAGTCGGTGATGTCTTGAACATGGTTTAAAAACTTTCTTTCTTAAATTATTTTTTTGTTTGACTATATGACAAAAAATTAGACGTTCACAAAATTAAGTATCAACTAAATATCAAAGTGTTTGTTTGAAACCATGAAAAACCCATAATTATTAAACTAAAATAAATTATGTTGTCCAATTCAAAACAAATAAAAATTTGAAGGATAAAATTGAAAAAAAAAACAACAAGAAAAATAAATAAAGGTAAAAAAACGAGTAAAAAAATTGAAAAGCCCAAGAGCGAGGGCCTAGTTGACCCATGCGCCTAGGCTTGTTAATTGTTTTTATTGTTTTAGGGGCGGACTATATATCGTCCGCCCCACCTCATTAAAAAAAAAAAAAGAGGCAACACGTCACCTATTTTCATAGATTTTAGCCACCTTTGGTGGCTAAACAATTATGCAGCCACCCTCCAAAGGTAAAAAAAAAAAAAAAACCATTTTTATCCAATTTTTCCACCAAAAATACCATAGGAACTTGAAAACCTACTTTTGGTATTAAATCACCATTTAATTCGGCTTAAAAATGAAAACTAAACCCAAATTCAAATAAGATTTTGAAAGTTGATCTACTATTTTCAGAAAAGATAAATGGAAAAGAAAATAAAAATAAAACTCTCCTAATTAAATAGAGTCCACTGACATCAAGAATGACAAGTTTTATTATTGAAAAAATAGTGTTTGTCAACTTTCTCTCTTTCATCATAATATAATGACTCTCTTTCTCTTTTCTCTTTCAAACTTAGAGACTCAAATGAAAGATGTTTTTTTAAAAAAAAAAACCTTTAAGTATTTCACTAATATAATCTCAATCTTCTAATATAATCCCAATCTTCTAATTTTCAATCCTTTTAAGATAATAAAATTGGATCATTTTTTTAACTCAAGCATGGAAAAAACAGCGATTGAAGGGTGAAAAGCTAGAATTTACGTCTTTTAAAAAAAATAAAAAATAAAAGGTATTTTATTTTTTCTTTTCTTCAATTTTAGTCCCTTTATTTTTAATTTCATGTAAATAACTAAATTAAATACCTTTTCATGAAATCAAGTACCAATCTGTCCGAGATCTCAGTAACAATATAAAAGGGAAGGAAAAACAAATTATTAATTTTAAATTCTAATCAACACAATAGCAAATGATGAAATTAAAAAAAATTAATAACAAAATATAAAAATCATAAAACACTATTATAATGTATGCACAGTGAATTATCTAACAATCCACATTAATTTCTTTAATATAATTATAATATATTATGCCTCTGTTTTGCGTTTTTGCTAATGATATCGTAATGATTTTGTTTTTTCCATTTTTTTCTTTTAAGAGGCGGGCCTCTTCAATAAATTTAAACTCAACCAGCTATGGTCTATTTTTGGTGTGATTTGCAAATATCTTTATTTAAAATTAATGGAATTCAATTCTTTACTAAATGCCAAACATTAGAATTGGTTAGAACTTAGAACTTAGGAGTAGAACGAGATTATTTCAATCTTTTTTATTTTCAATAAAAATCTATTATTTTCTTCTGCGATTAATTTTAGGAATTGGTAGAATGAACACCTTTATCGTCAATTTAAAAAAATCAACCGGACACCTTCAATTTGTGGGTAGACATGGTCCTTCATCCACTTTGATGTTTTACACATGGTGGACAACCAATGAACTTGAATTTTTTTTTTTTTGGATTTGAGGAAATCCCATTCTTCGAAAAGCGTACTTTATGGGCCCAGGTGAGCGAGTAAAATTCCGGCTGTCTCAGACTCTTACAAAAGGTACACGCCCTGACTCGAACTCGAAACCTGCTGTATAGATTTTAAGCTCTTTGTCATCATACTACGTTCCCTGAAAACTACAAATTAAAAGTGTGGGGTCGCTATGTCGAAAACTAAACTAACAGGGGTAAATTTACAAATTTCAAAGCACGAAGGTATACTTACACCTCGCTATGAATTTTCTCGATTGGAAACTTCTTTCAGTCTCTTAGAGAAGCATGTGAAATGGGCTGGAAATCTGCATTTACTCGCTTACCAGGGGGAAAAAAACAATCATTCTGAAAACAAAACAAAAATTACTACCATGGAAAGGAAGGTGTAAGTATTATTTAGTCTAAGGATACATTTATTCTTGTCTTCATATTATAATGTTTCTATGCAGAGGAAGGTGTAAGCATTTAAAAGATACACGAAGTCTTTTAAGACAACATTAATTGTTGTGAAAACCCTTAACTACTCGAGCACATCAGAATGTCATATATATATATATATATATATATATATATATATATATATATATATATATATATATTAGGGTTTCCCTTTCCAGCCGTTAGACTTCCTTTCACGTCGCTCTCTCTCTCTTTCTCACACTCTCTTCTCCAGCCAGTAACAGACCCCCGACAGCAACATTAGCAGCTTTAACAACCCGTCCTTCTTTAGCTATACAGCAGCTCGTCCTTCCCACAAGTCCTAGCTAGTAAATTTCTTAATTAAATTAAATATTTTAATTAAAAAAATATTTTTTTATTATCTTAATTGGATTAGGATTTAATTAAAACTTTTAATTATACTATTTTAGAAAAATAAATTTTCTAAAATAAAGAAAGTTTTTCTAGCCAAAAGAAGTTTTTATTTAATTCATCTTAAAATAGTTTGAGATGTTAATAAGAATTTTAATATGATTAATTTTCTTATTAAATCTTGAAAATGGTTTTTCAAGGAAAATATATTAAATAAAATTTTGTAAAGTTTAGGAAATTATAAAATTGAGTTTAAGTTAATATTTTTAAAATCTAGGAATATTATTATAAAATTTCAATAAAGTAAATAAATAGAATTAAAGCATGTAATATATTTTTTATGCATATTAATGTTTTTTTTTAATGCATGATTGATGATTAAAAGACCAATGTAATTGAGTTTTTTCTGGTTAAATGGTTGTAATATCAAATGGGGTTTATATGCCCTACTTTTTCTTTATTTTTCTTCTATGATGTAAAATTATTTTCTCATCTAATTCTCCTTGAATGTAACTCAAGGTTTATTATTTAATTTTTAAAAAATTATTTAATTAGAAATATAGAAATTTAGATAAAAAAAAAATTTATAGTCCAATACGAAGAAAGAATGGTGGAAAGGAATACAATCATGGTGTTCACTGATGATGAGGGCATTGAATGCACAGTTGCTCAAATCTTTTCCAATACTCGGAAAGTGTCTCTCCATGAGATTGTCGAATCCCACATATTTCTTTACTTATGTTGGCAACTCGAGATGCTGGGAAATACTTCTCAAGGAAGATCTTCTTCATGCCATCCCACGTTCCAATTGAACCTGGGAGAATGGAGAAAAGCCATGCCTTTGCTGCCCCTTTTAAAGAGAAAGGGAAAGCTTTCAACTTAACCTGTTCTTCATCAACTCCATTCGGTTTCATGCCAACGCAAACCATATGGAATTCCTTGAGATGAGTATGAGGATTGTTGTAACCCATTTTTGGGTCCCCACAAAATATATATATAAAAATATATATATAGCAAAAGGAGGTTAGAAAAATAACAGGAGGCAGAAAATGGTCGAAAAAATTGGTCAATGAGGTTAAAAATACAAACATTGGATTTTTGACAGTATATTCTTGAAGGAGGAGAGCCCTGTTGAGAAGGAAAATTTGGAATTTGAGGAGAAAAGCCCAAATTTGGAGGTTTATGGACTTAATTGGATTTTTAATTGAATTTATAGGGGATTTGATTACAAGAAAATTGATTTTTAAGTCAATTTGGGCTTTAATTAGAAGAAATTTAAGTTCTGGGGCCAAAATATATTTTTTAGGAATTTATTGGGTCAAATCGGGGCTTAATTGCATAAATATTGAAGTTTAAGGGCCAATTAGGGACTTAATTGAAGAAATCCGAAACCAAGGACCAAATTGAAGAAGGCGCGTAAGTATAGGGGTTGGAATTAATTGATTCAGGGGCCTAATTGAAGAAATTGGAAGTTTATTGATCAATTAAGGGCTCAATTGCATAATTCGAGGCCAAGGACCAAAGTGAAAACGCGGCCAAATATAGGGACGGGGTTCGAATTGGCGGGGATGCAATTGAATGAACAAAAAGATGATTGAGGGTCTGCTTTTGCAAATTGACGCGTTTTGGCGTCTTGCGGGATTTAAATTAAACGACGCGTTTTCTCCAAAACGACGCCGTTTCATGCATTCAAAAAAAAAAAAGGAAAGGAGCGAGAACGGTGTCGTTTTGAACGACACTGTTCATCTTTCTTCTTCCCCCCGAACATGCAGCGGGGAAGAAGGCAAAAAGGGGGCAAAAAGGGATGCCTTTCGGTTTGAATTTTTGGCCGGCCCCTCTCTCTCGCCTGGAGCCCACCGACCGAACACAATGGCCGACCACCCACCGCGCACCACCCACCGAACCTTGGCGGTCGCGCCCAATGGCCGACCAACCGGCCGCTCCCACGAGAGCTGTAAAAGGCAGGGCCCTTGGCCTCTATAAATAGAGGCCAAGAACGCTGAGGGAAAGAAAAGGGGGGAAAACGAAAAAAACAGAGGAGAAAAGAAAGAAGAGGGAAAAAGGGGGGAAACGGGAGAGAAGGAGAAGAAACAAAAAACAGGGGAAAAGAAAAAACGAGGAGAGGGAAGAGAGGCAGAAGACAGTAAGAATAGGGAGAGAGAGAGACCGAAACATAGGAAGAGGAAGGAAGAGTTGAAAACTTGAGGAAAACAAACCGGGAGGATGATGGGAAAACACTGAAAAAAACAGAGCACCACCGCGGCTGCTTGGAGCCGCCGTCCGTGAGCCAAGACACCGCCACCGGCCTCCGCCATAGCACCACCGAAACGCAAAGAAACCGCCACCACCATCATCAACTTCAACTTTCTTCGTAACCGGAACCAGCCGAGGGGACCAACATCATCATAGTCTTTTCCTTCTCCAGAATCAGCTCCCCAGGCCGCCACCACCAGCGCCACCCTAGAGCCACTACCAGCTGCTGCCTCCCTCCCCATCATTGATAACAGCCCTGTACTGTGAGAAGAAGCAGAAGAAGCAAAAACGAGACAGACGGAGGAAAGCGAAAAACGAGAGGAGAAAGGAGGAGAAACCACCGCCGGAACCACCGTCGGAACCACCGGAAGACCTCGTCGGCGCCTCACCACCGCCATCAGCATCACTAGGAGTGTTCGCCATCGTCTTCAACATTGTTTCCGCCACCAGGTTTGTCCCCTTTCTCGTCTCTGTGCATAGACCATTTTCACGCATTTCTTGTTCAAGTGAAATATAATTCACTTGAACAGTAAATGCTATTTCGCTGTTTATGCCAAATATAATTCACGTGAACAAGTGAAATGCTATTTCACCGTTCACGTGAAATATAATTCGCGACCTAGTAAGGCCTGCTGGGTTCAGCCCAGCCACATGGGCCGAGCTGGGTCCGGCCCAAAAAAATAAAAAAATAAAAATAAAAATAAAAATTCTTCAAAAATTATTTCAAAGAATATGTGATTTTTCTGTAATTTTATTACTGTATTTTGATCAATATTGGTTTGTATTTTTATACTGTAAAGATACAAATCCGGTATTAAAATACCTGGTTTTCATCAAAACGTCAAAGATTTTCAAAATAAAAAATGTCTTTTGCTTTCAAAAATTTCCTAAATATTTTTAAAAATATTGTTGATTTTTCTGTACTTTTTTTATCAAGGTGGATTAATATTTGGTTATATTTTTATACCGTAAGAATATCAACCCAGTATTAAAATACCCGATTTGCGTCAAAACATCAAAAAAATACATAATTAAAAAATGTTTTGTTTTAAAATACGGCCTAGTCTCTCCAATATATATATATAAATATTATAACATCATATTTTCACACAACAAAAGAAATTTCAAAATGATATATGTATTAGCATGCATTTTGGCTTTAATAACCAGTTTATTCAAGCCATGAGAACTAGGCCAATATTTCAAAAATTCTAAAAAAAATCTTTTTGTCTTCTGTTAGTGTTTGGGATTACGAATTTATACGTAAAACGTATTCCTGATATTAAAAATATGATTTTCATACATAGACATTAGAACGGTTAGGTTTTACCCGATAAGATAAGGACCTCTTTATTGAGGAGGACTTTTCTTGAACCATAGACGGACCAACAACTAGGAAACACAACGAGACCTTGAATTTTATCGGACAAATAAACAATGCGGCTTACCTTAGGTAGGGCGTATTTGAGGTGCTAATACCTTCCCTTTACGCAACTAGTCCCCGTACCCAATCTACGAGACCAGATTAGGGTTCCTAGTGACCAAAATACTAGGTGGCGACTCCCATTCCATTTTCTACCAACAAAAGACAATATTTTTTTGTCTCCCCACATTTGCCAAATAGATACCATACACATTTTCCTAGATTTTAAAAGTGGAACATTTCGCCGCGACGCCGCGCACCCGCGACAAGGATCTTCTCCTGCAAGACCATTGAAAGTTGGTAGCAAATGTATAAAACCAGATTTGAGCTCAAAGTTTATATTATTGTCGATGTTTATGCACAATGGCTGATTTTCCACGTTAGGAGCAGCAAGCTCCTTGAGTGTTTGTTGTCGTGCAACGGCCGTGGTGTGTTAAGGCGAGCTTCCTTTCGTAACCTGCGTAAAGTTTTTTCTATTTCGAGATCCAACTGCACTTGACTTTGATTAGTAGAACGGGTTACTGACATAAATCATCAAGAAAACTCAAAAGAAACCAACCACACAAGAGATCGAAAACAATGCAAATTGTACGAAAATCCTACGGTAGAAAACAAAAACTGCCTAAAAACCCTAGAAAACAGTGGAATTTGGCCTCGATAGTGTGGGGCTAGTGGTCCACTAGTCTTGTTTAGAACGTCGTTTCCCTTCAGGAAACAAAAGGTCGATACCTAATTCCACCAAAAAATCAGTACCGTTGCCGTAATGAACAGTACCGCAGCAACGAAAAATTTTCTTTTTTTTTCAGAAAAAGAAATAACAATCACAACAAATAAAAATAATAGCACAAGAATCAACTAAAATTACTTCCCCGACAACGGCGCCAAAATTTGTTGCGATGTCGCGGTCGCACAAATTAATTACCCTAGCTTCAAACACAACACACAAGATAGTATAGAGCAAACAAGGGATCGATCCCACAAGGAAGGTTCAAGTCAGATTTTTATGCTAGATGTTATGCAATTTGGGGGGGGGGGTTGGATGTTATCTAGGCTAAAGCAAAAGAAAACAGAAAACTATTAAACAAAATTTAATAAGATCGAGAAAATTATCAAGAGAACAAACCACAGTCGCAAGCACACATGCACCTACAGAAATCAGAACTGATCATGGAAACGAAACACCAATTTATATTCTGAATATTTATCTCTTCTTAACATTGGTTAGTTAACGGATCCGCCGTATAACTAACCCTAACCATCAAACAACCACGGTGTCCGCACTAGTAATTTAATTCAATGGCGGCCTTAAGAATTAGATAAGTTTATTAATCAAGAGAACATAACCGTCCATGAGTCTATGTTTGATTTGATTGAATGTTCTCCCTAAGATTAATAACGTAGATCCGCTACAATTATTAAACTCGGTTGCTTCACAAGTTCATATACCACAACTCCGGTTTTGATATCAAACTTAGCAATAGATTGTCTACAATAATAACTTAGAGTCCGCTCTAGCAATTAAAATAAACAATCATAGGAAAATAAGCATAGGAGAACAAACATATTCATCATATAAACTGAAAAGAAAAGGTAAAATAAATCTCACAGTTCTTGAAATCCGAAGGTTTCCGTGTCCTTGCAACCAAGAAAAAATGTTTAACCTTGCATGTTTGTTGAACAACTAATAAAAAAAAGGAAGAATGCATAATTTAGGGTTTCTTAGAGGAAGGGGGCGTTTTTCTCTTCTTGGCTGGCTGCCCCCCTTCTCTTCTCTCATTCTTTTTATATCCTAGGAAACCCTAGGTCTCTATTTTACAAAATAGTCCTCCATTAAGTAGACTGTTTTACATTTAAGTACTTCAATAACTATTTTCCTAAAAAAGGAGAAATAGCCGTGCATGAAATCTTCAAGCTTTGACTTAGAGGAGCTAAATTGCTGAAATAAAAACTTGGATATTGGTTTAGATGCTTCGGAACGTAATTTAGACTCGTTTCTTCACGAAACCCGTTTGTTTGCTGGCAGAATTCAGATGTCATCTTTGAAAAATAATATCTCCCTCATATGACATCGTTTTTGGCTGAAATTTGGAGCGTTTATATAACTTTGAGTCATGAATCCACCATAATTGAGTTTGCATCAATTGGACGTCTGTAGCTCCATATATTCAAGTTGGAATGGCTGAAGGTCAACATTGGCAGATTGCAAAATTTGACTTTAAAGGCTGTGATTTCCATGCTCTTCCTTATTTTATTTTCTTGCCTTAGATATACAGAAAGGTATCGATGTTAGCTTTTAAATGTCATTGGAATCACTTCATTTCAACCTCTAGAGCTCACGCTCTGCACAAAACATAGACTGAAGGTCAAATCTGCCAATTATCTCCAATTTACTCCTTTTTGCATCTTTCATCCAAAGGTGCCTTCAAAACATAAAACAAAGAATATCAAGGCATTTTATATATAAAACATAGGCAAAACACTAGTTAAATATGGGTGAAACTATCGAATAATATGGTTGCATCACTCACAAGACTTATAAAGATGCGTAACAACTATATAGGATTTGACCTCAAGGAAATTAGTTTAGATATATCTATAACCATCTAACTAGAATGATATGCTAGGGGTGTGTGTGTGTGTGTTTGTCATGCATCTTATATCAATCATTCCATGGGATGAGACCTATTTAATATAATGAATCCCTTATTAATATATTAAGTACATATTGGGATAGTGATTTGTTACCTTCTAATTTTATATGCATAAAATCAAAGTTTCATTAATGGATAATTTGTTAAGCCCCTTAAGGTTATCATAAATTTAATATGTTTAATGCTATAGAAATGGGTTCCTACTTAACTAAACTTATATGAATTGTGTTGCACCCGATATGATGTTTGGGATCTCCTAAATTAATAGGGAAAAAACAAAATGGAATAGCCGCCCAGTAATTAAAGAAAGCTAGGAATCTTAAAATAAGCTTTGGTTTCTTAGATTCAGGTAAGGCATTGGTTGTTCATAAAGAAAGATATATATATCACTCTTATCGCATCATTTCAAATAAAAGGTTATCATAACTATGTGTTTTATCCTAAATTTATTCTACACATGCCATTAACCGTCTAAATTTAATTCTAATCATATTTTATGATTTATTTTATTTTAAAAAAGACATCATTCCTAAACAATCAAACACTCATCAATAAGTTTGATATTAATTACTAAAAGTAGGAGATTTTGTTGATCTTTGTCTTTTTATCAAAAACAATTTGACATTAATACCTAAATATAGGAGATCTCATCAATCTTGACCTTTTTAATAAAAAAGAATGAATTTAATCATTAAAAATAAAAGATTTCATCGATTTTTGTCTTTTAATAAATAAATATGACATTAATTCCAAATAGGAAATTTCATAAATTTTTTATTCTTTTATGAGAAATCTTGATATTAATCCTATATAATAGGAAATTTCACCAATTTTGGTTTTCCAAGAGAAATTTTAAAGTTAACCCAAAAAATAGGATATTTTATCAATTTTGTTTTTTTCAAATGAAAAGTTTGACATTAATCCCTAAAAATAGAGGTGAGCAAAAAAACTAAGAAAATTGAAAAACAAATAACCTAAAAAACCAAACCGTGAAAAAAAACCGATTAAACCAAAATTGACTGGTTCGGTTTCAGTTTTATAAGCCTGAAACTGAAAAAACCGAACCGAACCGAACCCAAACCGGAAAAAACCGAGCAAAACACGGAAAAAAACCGAGTCAAACCGGTTTTTTTTCAAAATAACGAACCAAACCGAAACTGGTCGGTTTGAACCGGTTTGGTTACGTTTTTTATAAAAATCATACCGAACCGAAAATTATTACCCTTACCTAAAAATATGAGATTCTGTGGATTTTGATTTTTCAACTGAAAATTTTATTGTTAATCTTAAAAATAGCAGATTTAATCGATTTTGGTTTTTCAAATGATAATCTTGACCTTAATCATTAAAAAAGGAGATTTTGCTGATTTTAGTTTTTCAATGGAAAAATTGATGTTAATCCCTATAAATTAGAGATTTAATTGATTTTGACTTTTATATAAAATAGGTGTTGGACTCGTATGGATGGTAAAAATTAGGTTTTGTACCTACTCTTTTAAATGTCCAAAATGGGCTCGAAGAGCACCACTTATACTCATTGAGCCTTTATGGGGTCCACTCGTAACAATTGGGATAATATATCATAATGAGAAAAAAATATATCAAAAACATGTTTACAAATAAAGAAGATAAAAAAACATGATAGTTTTTTATATTTAAAATCATATGTTGTCATTGCAGGAGGAACCCTATTAGTAGGATAATTGTTTACTGTATGATGGAAAAGTGAATCCAAAGGGTGATGTGTTATCGTTATTTATCTCATTTCATAGGGGGACTCCGGACTCTTATCTAAAACACCACTCCCACAATGTGCAAGGATCAGAATTGATAACGGCTAATAAAGAATGACAACTCTGCCAGACACCATAATTCTTGGGGTTAAGTTGTTCATGTACATCATAAGTATCATTTATGATTTATACTTTTGTGTTTATATGGTTGATTTCTTGATTTTGTTTTTTTTTTTTTAAATGATTGACTTATATGTTATGTTTGCTTATGTGTAAATTATTGGAGTATATATTATTATATACCTACAGGTGACCTTTTATATTATTCTTTATATCTAGGATTGGATATGGAACCATACCCTCTACATACTTATACTATATATTTTCATATGTTGACTCTTTTTAGGGAGGAAGTAGTGGCTTCCCAATGGGCGTGTTCCTAGACTAAAGCTCATAACACCTTGAACCTCTTAGAAGCTAGCAAGTTTGAGATAGTTACATCAATGGGCTTCACCCTAGTTCATATCTACTTCTCCTGTCTAGTCTTAGTAGTTAATGACTACTCGAAACTTACCCTAACCATTTAAATAAGTTAGATCTAAAATTTAAGGGTTTTCTACCTATGTTAGGGTATAACGGGTAGGCTAAATGTAATTGAAACCCTGACTAAATTAATTGGTCATTATGTTTCAAGATGGGTGATCATGAAGTTTAGTTCTATGAGACATCCGAATATTGGGTTTTATCTAAGTCTCTCTAGAAACAAGAGGGTGATTACTTAAGAGAAGGGTTTCAAGGTAATCTACTAGATTTAAATTATGTTCAGTTGATCATTAACACGACTACTAAATCAATAAAAAATTTGAAAGTGATTGCATCCATAATTGGAGAATAAGTTTCCTCATAATCAATGTTAGGTCTTTGTGAGAAATCTTGTACAACAAATATATAATTATAAATTTTATAACAAGTTAGATAATTTTATAATTGAGAGTTTTTTACAAGGATGTTTTAGAAATAAAAAATAAAAAATATTATCTCTATAGACATGTCTTTTCTGTACCTCCTGTTTTAAAAATATATAAATTCACTCTAAAATTATTATAAAAAATAAATTTATTTTTATATCTTTATCTTTATCTTTATCTTTTCAATCAAATATTTTTTTATCTCTATAATTTTCAATCTTTATGTACTAAAATACTATCCAAACCATAGTTTTGAAACCCGACTCGATAGTTGACTCGGTCTAATGATCGGGTCACGGGTCAGATGGGTTGACCCGGGTTGATCCGGGTCAACCCAAAAAAAATTAAATAAAAAAATTATTTTTAGACTCGTGTCAGCATTTAGATGTTTCTTTGAAAAACTCTTTTTAGGCATACTGAATCAAACTGAAAGTTTGATACCACTTGTTTAACTAGAATCCAAAAAAAACAAGAGCACCAAGCATCAAACACCCAATTCAATTGCCAACAAAATATAAACTAATAATTCATAGATTACTCGTGTTTTAAAAGACCTACTGATATAAGTCAGCCAACTGGAGAATAGCAGACGAGCAAACAAATAGCGACTAAATACAATGGAACATCTAGCTTAAAATCGATGAAGTTGAATTCGCACATTTTCAGGCCACAAAATGCAACAAATAGTTCAAAATTGAGAATTTCTTCGAATGCCATTTTCTTCATTATTCAGTAGCAGAAAAAAAAAATTAAGATTTTCAATTGAAACTTAGGAGCTTGTTTGATTTTTCATTGTTTACCACAAAAAAAAGTGTAAATTTATTTTTACAAATATATAATTATTTTAAAAATTAATTGTCAAATTAATCATATTCGTTCTCAATAGCAAGAGAGATTAATTTTTATGAGCTGAAATCATCATTTGCATGAAAATAAATTCGGTTTTGCTACATTTCCAGGAAAGCAAACACAAACAAGTTGGGAATTTTTATTTTTATTTTAGGGTTTTTAGCATGAAAATCAAATAGAAAGTAGTAATTAAAAAAGAAATAAGAGAGTTAAAAGATATGAGAGAAGAACTAACCTCTGGTAGCAATATGTAAAAGGAGAATAGATTGGAGACAGATAGTCAGGGAGGCAAAGAGACAAGGACTAAAACTCTTTAGTTAACGGGGAGATTAAAGAATCAAACAAGATCAATAATGTCCTACCACGTAAGGCTGCCGATAAGGGTAAAGCTCATTGACGAAGAGGACGCCGTGTTTGGGGTGGAGGCGTATTATGGGCACAAGAGCTATGCGATCGAAATTGTTTTTTTTTAATTAGGTTCTCTCTGTCTGCAATTCTGCATCGTTCATCTTTATCATTTTGGCCTTTTAAAATGTTGTTTCACGGCTATGTATATATAAAAAAAGAGGTCGGGTTTCATCCGGGTTTGCCCGGGTCGATTAGGTTTCGCCGGGCCAACTCCCCGGCAGGTTTTTACTTAGACTCGGACCGATCCCAGGCTCAAGTTAACCGAGTCCCGGATCAACCTACCAGACCAGTCCGGTTTCAAAAATATGTTCCAAACAATACCATTGCAAAAATGAAAAAGAAGGCAGGTTCAAAGTAATTTCTTAAAATAAATAAATAAAAATTAAACAAATCTGGGAACTTCTGTTTCCAACACAATTGAGGAATAGTTGTGGGGTCCACCAATATAAAATCTGTCCTCCAATATTCCACAAAAAAAATTAAAAAGCATCACCAAAATTTTAGCCCTTTGTTTTCTTCTATCTATCAATTTTTCTTTCTCTAACGAAGAAAACCGAAAAGAGAAAGCAGAGAAAGATGCAGATCTTTGTTAAGACCTGACTGGTAAAACCATCACTCTTGAGGTTGAGAGCAGTGGCAGTGTGACACCATTGACAACGTCAAAGGCAAGGTTCAGGTAGACTTCTTCTTCCTTTCTTTTTTTTGGGCTCTAGTTTTAATTGATTCCTTTGTGTTTCTTGTTCATAATCTCTTTTTTTTTTATATGGGTCCTTTTGTTTTAATATATAGTATTATAATTTGTTTCCTGGGAAAAACTATATTTGGTTGTGGGTTTGGTTTGTCTTTCCATATAGAGAAAAGGAGGGTTTTTTTACTTGAAATAGTCATCGTATATTTGAATGTTGTTGATTGAGGAGTTCGTAGCAAAGAGTGTCTCAAATTAGTGAGGTTGTAATGGAAATTAGCTTTGGGAAAGCCTGTAACATTGAAGTTCAGCTCAGAATTTTCAATAGGAATGAACTATTACGAGTTTATTCATGATTTTCTTGTCATGACTTGATATGAATCTTTGATTATTTTTTTGTTTGGTTTTTGGAGCTCTTTTTCCATATAGAAATGGTTTCCCTGTGAGATTTGGATATTTAGGTTTATATTTTTTTTTTTCGGGAGTTGATGAATTTGTGCTTAACTATTGGTGATGTGTATTGTTCAGGACAAGGAAGGCATCCCTCCAGACCAGCAGAGGTTGATTTTCGCTGGTAAGCAATTGGAAGATGGCCGGACTCTTGCTGATTATAACATTCAGAAGGAGTCAACACTTCACTTGGTTTTGAGGCTTAGAGGAGGAACTATGATTAAAGTCAAGACTCTCACTGGAAAAGAAATTGAGATTGACATTGAACCTACTGATACAATTGACCGTGTAAAGGAACGTGTTGAGGAGAAGGAAGGAATTCCTCCTGTGCAACAAAGGTAACTATTGTGATCTCATTCTGTTTTTATCTGGACAGTCAAGCTTAGAAAGGAGGGATGCTCTTGCATAAGTACTTTGAACATGTTTTAAATAATTGGCAGTTCGTTATCTGTTTGTCTATTATCTTTCTTGTTGCATGTATTAATTTTAAGAGATGCTAGTATGACTGCATTATCTTGGTTCATACTGTAAGATTCCACTACATTCTTTTGCTACCCTAAACCATCCACAACTATTTTGTTTTTTGAAATGTGGTCAATGCATTTGTCTAAATAGCGAATACAACCTCGGCAAACCTGACTTAATATCACTGTCTGTAATCAATATCCTTAACTATATATACATATGATCCCCCCCCCCCCCAAGATATATTATATATTTTATATGGTCTTGAATCTGTTAGAGATAATTTATTAATTTATTACTTTACATGAAAATTTTCATGTTGTGGTACTATATATCACATGTCATTAATAGAGTATAAATTTATCATAATCAACAGATTTTTATACTGTTATAATGGATTTATGCTTTTTTAAAACTGATAAATACAAACAAAAGCATCAATAAAAAGTATTTTTGACAATCTTGGTTGAGATTGTCGGTTCCCATTCTGCCCGCTGGCCTGTCTTGTGATATTTTTGACAAGTGAATGCTTGAGTTTGGCCCCACTCTTTCAGCTAACATATAACGCAGTCCCCACTCATTAATTAGTGTTCGATACGCGTGTGTAAATTGCAGTGTTTTAAAACCCGGACGGGCCCGGCGGGTCGACCCGGGACCCGGGCCTGGGACCGGTCCGGGTGGAGGCAAAAACCCGCTCGGGAGTTGGCCCGGTGAAACCCGGTCGACCCGGAACCCGGGTGACCCTGGTAAACCCGGCTGAGACCCGGCGTGTAACAACGAAGACAAAGAACAGAAATGCAGAGCAGACAGAGAGAAAACCTAATTAAAGAAAATGCGATTTCAATCGCGAAGAACAGATAAGCAGAAGACTCTTCATCAATAAAGAAAAAGTGATTTTAATAAGGTTAGACTTTTGTTTCTCTTCACGAACCTCCTTATTTCACACTCTTTTTTCTTGGTTCTGGACATAATCTCTACGAGGGAGAGGGAGATATAGGGAGAGAGATGAGAAAAGATTACTATCTTCCATTCTTCGAAACAGTGGCATCAAAAGGAGGTTTATGTTCATTTCTATTAATGGGGTTTATATCATATAAGTGTGTTAATTTGCATTTTTTCTTTTCTTTTTTCTTTGTTTTGATATGCGTGAGTATTAATGCATGTGAATGTAAGTGTGTTCATTTGCATGTTTAACAGGATTTGGCTAATGGGTTTTGTGTAGGTGTTTCAACTCAGAGTGAGTTTGGTGAAGGATGAGGAAAAGCAGGAGGCAATGTAGGGACTAGGAAGGACAGCACGAGTTGGCTGCCGAAAAGATTTATACTATGTGTTCTGATCTTGGTGGGTTCTTTCTCAAGGTAATTTTCATTCTTATATCTTCACTGTGTACGGTTCTTTGATCTTGAGAGATTTTTGAAGTTGAATTATTTATTGAAAGGAGTCTAATTCCATTGAGTTTTGACCTTTTTGCTTTCTTTTTATGCAATTATCTTTTCAATTGTCTAATCTTCATGTTTCTTCTTGTTTTTTTTATTAATTTAAAGATTTTGGTTATTTTTTGCCTAGGGGTCTGAAGGGTGTTCGTTTTTCTGCTTTAGAAATTGTATTAGGAACTGTTTGATTCCTCATCTTTTCAATCTGTTATGTTCTTCTTCATCTTTTTCTTGTTAGTAAGCCCCCCCCCCCCCCCCCCGGTTTTTTTTGCCTTTTGCTGCCCATTTTGATTATTGGTTGGTAATGATGTTTATGCTGTTTTGGTTTGAGAGAGAGCTACATTTTACTATATACTTTTAATTTTACTGGATTTAAATTAGGTTGCTCAAATCATTGGGAAGCCTGACCTGGCTCCAACAGCATGGGTGAGAAGGCTTGTTACTTTGTACGATAGAGCTCCAGCAACTCCATTTGAAGCTATTAAGCTTGTGCTGGAGACAGAGTTTGGTCGAAGCATTGAGGACATTTTTGAAAGATTTGATGTGGAATCTCTTGGTTCTGCCTCAATTGCACAGGTAACAGGTAATGCATTTAATTTAAACTATCTGCCTGGTTTATATAAGGTGTTGTATTGTGTTTTTTTTTTTTTAAGTTGACCCAGGTTGACTCATCTGACTCGTGACCTGATCACTTGATCGGGTCGATCATCGGGTCAGGTTTCAAAACTATGGTAAATTAGCAAGGGTACAAATTAGCACATTCGTATGATCTACCTCATGAATTCCCATCACTTCCATAAATCTTTGAAAATTGGAAAAGCTGCAGTAAAATAGAAGTGATGGGAAGCTGCAGTAAAATGGAAACTTCCAGTTTTCAAAGATTGTTTTTTTAAACGATCGCTTTCAGTTTGTCAATATTGTAGAGTTAAATTGTTAGTACTTGAAACTAGACTGCAAAGCCTGCCTAGCCCACTGAACAGCATGAACAGTGATGGGAAGCTGCAGTAAACATTTCTTTTACCTGTCCAAGCATAGTTTAATTAATCTCATCCCCCACACTAAATGCCTAAAGTGGGATCCACGTAGACAAGATAATTAATCTCATCCCCACGGTTGTATAAAATCGAACCATTAATGAGTGGTTTCCAGCTCGCTCTCCAAGTAAAAAATCTTTCCTCTACTTACAGCCGTATGATCTCATCAGTACTGTGCTCAGTATATATTAGGGTTCCCCTTTCCAGCCGTTAGACTTCCTTTCACGTCGCTCTCTCTCTCTCTCACACTCTCTTCTCCAGCCAGTAACAGACCCCCGACAGCAACATTAGCAGCTTTAACAACCCGTCCTTCTTTAGCTATACAGCACCTCGTCCTTCCAACAAGTCCTAGCTAGTAAATTTCTTAATTAAATTAAATTTTTTAATTAATAAAATATTTTTTTATTATCTTAATTGGATTAGGATTTAATTAAAACTTTTAATTATACTATTTTAGAAAAATAAATTTTCTAAAATAAAGAAAGTTTTTCTAGCCAAAAGAAGTTTTTATTTAATTCATCTTAAAATGGTTTTTCAAGGAAAATATATTTAATAAAATTTTGTAGAGTTTGGGAAATTATAAAATTGAGTTTAACTTAATATTTTTAAATGCTAGGAATATTATTATAAAATTTCAATAAAGTAAATAAATAGAATTAAAGCATGTAATATTTTTTTATGCATATTAATGTTTTTTTTATGCATAATGGATGATTAAAAGACCAATGTAATTGAGTTTTTTCTGGTTAAATGATTGTAATATCAAATGGGGTTTATGTGCCCTACTTTTTCTTTATTTTTCTTCTATGATGTAAAATTATTTTCTCATCTAATTCTCCTTGAATGTAACTCAAGGTTTATTATTTACTTTTTTAAAAGTATAGAAATTTAGATAGAAATTTTTTTTATAATCCAATATGAAGAAAGAATGGTGGAAAGGAATACAATCATGGTGCTCACAAGACTTATAAAGACGTGTAACAACTATATAGGATTTGACCTCAAGGAAATTAGTTTAGATATATCTATAATCATCTAATTAGAATGATATGTTAAGGGTGTGTGTGTGATTGTCATGCATCTTATATCAATCATGCCATGGGATGAGACCTATTTAATATAATGAATCTCTTTTTAATATATTAAGTACATATTGAGATAGTGATTTGTTACCTTCTAATTTTATATGCATAAAATCAAAGTTTCATTAATGGATAATTTGTTAAGCCACTTAAGGTTATCATAAATTTAATATGTTTAATGCTACAAAAATGGGTTCCTACTTAATTAAACTTATATGAATTGTGTTGCATCCGATACGATGTTTGGGACCTTCTAAATTAATGGGGGGGAAAATGGAATAGCCACCCAGTAACTAAAGAAAGCTAGGAATCTTAAAATAAGCTTTGGTTTCTTAGCTCCAGGTAAAGCATTGGTTGTTCGTAAAAGAAGATAGATATCAATCTTATCGTATCCTTTCAAATTCAAATAAAAGGTTATCATAACTATGTGTTTTATCCTAAATTTATTCTACACATGCCATTAATCGTCTAAATTTAATTTTAATCATATTATATGATTTATTTTATTTTAAAAAGACATCGTTCCTAAACAATCAAAGACTCATCAATAAGTTTGATGTTAATTACTAAAAGTAGGAGATTTTGTTGATCTTTGTCTTTTTATCAAAAACAATTTCACGTTAATACCTAAATATAGAAGATCTCGTCAATCTTGACCTTTTTAACAAAAATGAATGAATTTAATCATTAAAAATAAAAGATTTCATCGATTTTGATCTTTTAATAAATAAATATGATGTTAATTCCAAATAGGAGATTTCATAAATTTTTTATTCATTTATGAGAAATCTTGATATTAATCCTATATAATAGGAAATTTCATCAATTTTGGTTTTCCAAGAGAAATTTTAAAGTTAACCCAAAAAATAGGATATTTTATCAATTTTGTTTTTTCAAATGAAAAGTTTGACATTAATCCCTAAAAATAGAGGTGAGCAAAAAAACCAAAAAATCAAGAAAACCGGAAAAAAATAACCTAAAAAATCAAACCGTGAAAAAAACCGATTAAACCGAAATCGACTGGTTCGGTTTTGGTTTTATAAGCCTGAAACTGAAAAAATTGAACTAAACCGAACCCAAACCGGAAAAAACCGAGCCAAACTAGTTTTTTTCAAAATAACTGAACCGAACCGAACCGAAACCGGTCGGTTTGAACTAGTTTGGTTACTTTTTTTTATAAAAATCATACCGAACCGAAAATGATCACCCTTACCTAAAAATATGAGATTCTGTGGATTTTGATTTTTCAACTGAAAATTTTATTGTTAATCTTAAAAATAGCAGATTTCATCGATTTTGGTTTTTCAAATGATAATCTTGACGTTAATCATTAAAAAAGGAGATTTTGCTGATTTTAGTTTTTTAATGGAAAAATTGATGTCAATCCCTATAAATTAGAGATTTAATTGATTTTGACTTTTATATGAAATGGGTGTTGGACTCGTATGGATGGTAAAAATTAGTACCTACTCTTTTAAATGTCCAAAATGGGCTTGAAGGGCACCACTCATACTCATTGAGCCTTTATAGGGTCCACTCGTAACAATAGGGATAATATATCATAATGAGAAAAAAATATATAAAAAACATGTTTACAAATAAAGACGATAAAAAACCATGATAGTTTTTTATATTGAAAATCATATGTTGTCACTGCAGGAGGAACCCTATTAGTAGGATAATTGTTTACTGTATGATGGAAAAGTGAATCCAGAGGGTGATGTGTTATCGTTATTTATCTCATTTCATAGGGGGACTCCGGACTCCTATCTAAAACACCACTCCCACAATGTGCAAGGATCAAAATCGATAACGGCCAATAAAGGATGACAACTCTGCCAGATACCATAATTCTTGGGGTTAAGTTGTTCATGTACATCATAAGTATCATTTATGATTTATACTTTTGTGTTTATATGGTTGATTTCTTGATATTTTTTTTTTTGTTTTTTTAAATGATTGACTTATATGATATGTTTGCTTATGTGTAAATTATTGGAATATATATTATTATATACCTACAGGTGACCTTTTATATTATTCTTTATATCTAGCATTGGATATGGAACCATACCCTCTACATACTTATACTATATATTTTCATATGTTGACTCTTTTTAGGGAGGAAGTAGTGGCTTCCCAATGGGCGTGTTCCTAGACTAAAGCTCATAACACCTTGAACCTCTTAGAAGCTAGCAAGTTTGAGATAGTTACATCGATGGGCTTCACCCTGGTCCATATCTACTTCTCTTGTCTAGTCTTAGTAGTTAATGACTACTCGAAACTTACCCTAACCATTTAAATAAGTTAGATCTAAAATTTAAGGGTTTTCTACTTATGTTAGGGTATAGAGGGTAGACTAAATGTAATTGAAATCCTGACTAAATTAATTGGTCATTATGTTTCAAGATGGGTGATCATGAAGTTTAGTTCTATGAGGCATCCGAATATTGGGTTTTATCTAAGTCGCTCTAGAAACAAGAGGGTGATTACTTAAGAGAAGGGTTTCAAGGTAATCTACTAGATTTAAATCATGTTTAGTTGATCATTAACACGACTACTAAATCAATAAAAAAAATTGAAAGTGATTGCATCCATAACTGGAGAATTAAGTTTCCTCATAATCAATGTTAAGTCTTTGTGTGAAATCTTGTACAGCAAATTGTGCCTTAATTAAACTTATCGAAGAACAACTATTACAGGCTTGCATTTTTTCACATTAACCAATCATTTTTATGTCAACATTCTTTGGCAGTTTGTGATTCAATTTTATCATCACTTCTAGTGATTTCAAAAGCAACCTTAAATGCAAATATATTATTTATGATAATTTTCTTTCGATTCAAAATCTCTCATGTGTGAACATAGTTTATGGATATCTCATTATTTTCCATATGAACTATAAGTCCAAATACTTCATATTTTGCAAGTAAGTGTAACTGTCTATGGATTGCATTTTTTCACATTGACCAATCATTTCTATGTCAACATTCTTTGACAATTTGTGGTTCAATTTTATCATCACTTCTAGTGATGCCAAAAGCAACCTTAAATGCAAATATATTATTTATGATAATTTTCTTTCGATTCAAAATCTCTCATGTGTGAACATAATTTATGGAGATCTCATTATTTTTCAAGTACCTAGATCTCTTTAGAAGATGTCTCTTCAAGAGGTCCCTCTTCAATAGAATCAATATTAGAAAATGATTTTGACACAATATTTATCGTCTGTTTTATGGATGATGAATCTTTAAGAGTACCATCATCTATTTGTTGTAATTTTTGTTTTCTATAATTTTTGTCCTTAGCACCAACAAGTCTTCCGCACTTCAAATGTGATATAGATTCATTTACTATCATGTTGCCTTTTTTTTTTTTTTACTTAAGGGATTTCAATTCTAGATGGTGCATTTGCAATTAGAATATGAGATTTAAGTACTTTTTCACTGTCGGTGAAAACATCCGGTAATCGATTTGCATTATTTTATAAATGAATTATCTTTTGAACTTCAAGTTCACATTGATTTGTCCTTGGATCAAAATGAGATAACTTTGGATTATTCCAAGTAATTTCTTGTCATGCTTCAGCACTAACTTTTCTTTCTCTAATGATGGGAAAATATTCTCATCAAAATGGTAGTCTTCAAAACTAGCTTTAAAAACATAATTAGTTCAAGGTTCAAGGAATCTAATAATAAATAGAGAATCAAAACTAACATAAATTCTTATTCTACGTTGTGGACCCATTTTTGTCCTTTATGGGGGGGCACTATGTGCACATATACTGCATAACCAAAAGTTCGTAGATGAAATATATTTGGTGGTATACAAAAAACAAGTTGCAAAAGAGAATATTTATGGTAAGCACTTGGTCTAATTCCAAGCAATTATGCAGCATGTAATATAGCATGTCCCCAAATAAATGTAGACAATTTTTTTTTTTTTTGATTTACGTGGGGTGTCCGGGCCAGCTTACGCGCACCACGACTATTCCCCACGGCCCACCTGGACATCCTGCAAGCCCGGGAGGAGGTAAGGCACCGCGGGGGTGACAGCGTGCACATAGAGAGTCGAACCGGGACGGGGGCGGAACAAGTCACACGGTTGACCACAGCAGCTAGACCCTCAAGCGCAAATGTAGACAATTTTGATTTCATAAGTAATGGTCTAGTAATTAATTAAAGGTGCTTTATAAATAATTTTGCTAGACCATTTTAAGCATGTATATGAGTAACAGGATGTTCAACATCAATTCCAATAGAAGTGTAAAAATTATCAAATGCTTCAGAAGTAAACTCACTGACATTGTCCAATCGATTTTTTTTTTATTGGATAATTAGGAAATTACACCCATAGTATGATAATATGTGCTATTAATATAGCAAATGCAACATTTTGACTAGAAAGTAAACAAACATGTGACCATTTACTTGATGCATCAATTAATATAATAAAATAACTACAATATATATCTCCTTGAATTCTTTTATGAAAAAATAGTGATTTTATAACAACCTCTGATGAAGATGGTTTGGTAATTAATTTACCTTGAGAACATGCAATGCATGAATTTTTACTTGGTAAAAGAATCTCCAGGTTCTTTAAAGGATACCCATGTGAACTTTTAATAATTCATTACATCATTATTGATCCTAGATGTCCAATTCGATCATGCCAAAGCATAAATATTTTTGGGTCGAAACACTTCTGGTGTACATAACATTTGTTTTAATAGATTTCATGATCGTGTAATAAATTCTAGAAAAGAAAGTAGGTAATTTTTCAAGTACAAGCTTCTGACTTGAAATACATGAAATAATATAAAGATATTCTTTGTTTTTCTTCATCTATTGTTTCAATATGATAACCATTAGCACATATATCTTTAAAACAAAGTAAATTTCTCATGTACTAAGGTGAATATAATGCATCTTTGATGCTCAATTTTATGTTAATTGGTAACAAAATATTAGCTCTTTCAGAGCCTTTAATCATGTCCACTAGACCTGATATTGTATTGACATTAGCTTTGGTTTATGTCAAATATTCAAAGTATTTATTTTCCTTGATAATTGTGTGCATTGTTGCACTATCTGCCAGACATAAATCTCCATCATGAAAAGTCATGTCTCTATTCAAAATATAATTAAAGTTTATTATTTAACTAAAATAAAATTAACATTGTTTTTATTGAAAATACAATAAGATAAATATCCTACTATAAATAAAAATATTAATCATTCCCAAGGATTCTAACACTAAATATGCCATCTGTTTTATTTGGGTTTTTAAAGAGATCAAAAATATTAAGATAAACATTATGACCTTTAAAATTATCTTTATGAATAAAATTAGTTTCAATTGCATTTTGTTTTAAAGAGGCTTGATATAAATCAATAAGATGTTTTAGCGTTTGACAAGTGCGAGACCAATGATCATGCATACCAAACCTATGATACTTCTTTTTAGGTTTATGCAAATTCTTGCCCTTTTCTTGTTTGAGTTCATTGTGTCTTCATTTTTGGTGGTATGATGGGTTGCCTTTTAAAGGACTATTGCTTCTCTTTTTCCATTTATTTTTTCCATATCTATAATCTCAGTTCTTTCTTGTATTTTGGACGAAGGTTCCATTCACTTCAGGGAATGATTTAGAACATGTGGGATATGATTGATGATTTTTCATCTAAAACTCATTATTTTGTTCAATCACAAGAAGACATGAAAATAATTTCAAATACCTCTTAAAATTACATTCTTTATATTGTTGCTGCAGGACGATATTTGAGGCATGAAAAGTAGAAAATGTTTTCTCTAACATTTGGTTTTCTGTGATATTTTCACCATATAATTTCATCTGTGAGGTAGTTTTAAAAAGAGTAGAATTATATTCATTAACCGATTTAAAATCTTGCAACCTTAGATGCAACCAATCATAATGAGTTTGAGGAAGTATAGTAAACTTTTGGTTGCCATATCTTTCCTTTAAAATTTTCCACAGAACAAGAGGATATTTTACTATGAGATATTCAACTTTTAATCCTTCATAAAAATGGTGGCAAATGAAAATCATTGCTTTTGTGTGATCCTGCAAATATACGTTATTTTCTTCTTTGATGGTCTCTCCAAGATTCATAACTTCTAGATGAATCTCAGCGTCAAAGATCCATGACAAAAATTTATTCATAGATATATCAAGAGCAGTAAATTCATGTTTAATCATATTCAACATTATTTATAAAAAAGAAACAACTTATTAAATAAAATCATGAATATAAAAGAAAAAAAACCAATCTTTTAAGACTACTATTCAGTTCTTTAGAAATACTTGTTCTTCATGAACTATATTTAATTTATTTAATTCTTTAGAAACTTACAATACCAGTTCTTTAGGAACTTTAAATCTTGATGAATAAAAAGGAAAGAAAATTTATCAAAATAAGTTACAAAGCCAAATATATTCCATAAAGTATGAACAATAATGAAAAGAGAAAATATTGAAATTAATACAAGTCACGTAACATAAGAGTTCGTGTGTGCCAAGATTTCAATATAAATTAAGTAAAGTGATTGTGCTCGTGTTCAAAAAAATAAAGAATTAGTAAAAACATACATATTCAGAATAAAACTTAAAAGAGAAGTTCATATATTTTCTTGTATATTTTTCTCAATACTTAGAATACAAGACAAATAGTTTATTTATAGAAGAAGAAAACTCAAGTGTCATAGAAAACCAAAAGACAAAACCCAAAAGTTATGAAATCTAAGAGATTCCAATGGACATTCAATATATATAATTATAAATTTTATAACAAGTTAGATAATTTTATAATTGAGAGTTTTTTATAGGGATGTTTTAGAAATAAAAAATAAAAAAATATTATCTCTATAGACATGTCTTTTCTGTACCTCCTGTTTTTAAAATATATAAATTCACTCTAAAATTATTATAAAAATAAATTTATTTTTATATCTTTATCTTTATCTTTTCAATCAAATATTTTTTTATCTCTATAATTTTCAATCTTTATGTACTAAAATACTATCCAAACCATAGTTTTGAAACCCGACTCGGTGGTTGACCTGGTCTAATGATCGGGTCACGGGTCAGATACCCAAAAAAATCAAATAAAAAAATTGCTTTTAGACTCGTGTCAGCATTTAGTTGTTTCTTTGAAGAACTCCTTTTAGGCATACTGAAAGTTTGGTACCACTTGTTTAACTAGAATCCAAGAAAAACAAGAGCACCAAGCATCAAACACCCAATTCAATTGCTAACAAAATATACACTAATAATTCACAGATTACTTGTGTTTTAAAAGAACTACTGATATAAGTCAGCCAACTGGAGAATAGAAGAGGAGCAAACAAATAACAGCTAAATACAATGGAACATCTAGCTTAAAATCAGTAAGCTGAATTCACACATTTTCAGCTACAAAATGCAACAAATAGTTCAAAATTGAGAATTTCTTCGAATGCCATTTTCTTCATTATTTAGTAGCAGAAAAAAATGAAGATTTTCAATTGAAACTCAGGAGCTTGTTTGATTTTTCATTGTTTACCACCAAAAAAAGGGTGTAAATTTATTTTTACAAATGTTTAATTATTTTTTTAAAAAATATCAAATTAATCAAATTCGTTCTCAATAGCAAGAGAGATTAATTTTTCTGAGCTGAATTCATCATTCGCATGAAAATAAATTTGGTTTTGCTACATTTCCCGGAAAGCAAGCACAAACAAGTTGGGAATTTTTATTTTTATTTTAGGTTTTTTAGCATGAAAATCAAATAGAAAGTAGTAATTAAGAAAGAAATAAGAGAGTTAAAAGATATGAGAGAAGAACTAACCTCTGGTAGCAATATGTAGAGGAGAATAGATTGGAGACGGACACTTAGGGAGGCAAAGAGACAAGGACTAAAACTCTTTAGTTAACGGGGAGATTAAAGAATCAAACAAGATCAATAATGTCCTACCACGTAAGGCTGCCGATAGGGGTAGAGCCCATTGACGGAGAGGACGCCATGTTTGGGGTGGAGGCGTACTACGGGCACGGGAGCTATGCGATTAAAATTGTTTTTTTTTTAATTAAGTTTTCTCTCTATCTATAATTTTGCATCGTTCATTTTTATTGATTAGGTTTTGCTGGGTCAACTTCTCAGCAAGTTTTTATTTAGACTCAGACTGATCCCAAGCTCAAGTCAGCTAAATCCTAGATTAACTCGTTAGACCGATCCAAATTTCAAAACTACGATGCAAACAATACCATTGCAAAAATGAAAAGGAGGCAGGTTCAAAGTAATTTCTTAAAATAAATAAATAAAAATTAAACATATCTGGGAACTTCTGTTTCCAACACAATTGAGGAATAGTTGTGGGGTCCACCAATATAAAATCTGACCTCCAATATTCCACCAAAAAAAAAAAAAAAAAAGCATCACCAAAATTTTAGCCCATTGTTTTCTTCTATCTATCAATTTTTCTTTTTCTAACGAAGAAAATCGAAAAGAGAAAGCAGAGAAAGATGCAGATCATTGTCGGTAAAAACACTCTTGAGGTTGAGAGCAGTGACACCATTGACAGCGTCAAAGCCAAGATTCAGGTAGACTTCTTCTTCTTATCTTTTTTTTGGGCTCTAGTTTTAATTGATTCCTTTGTGTTTCTTGTTCATAGTCTTTATTTTTTTTTATATGGGTCCTTTTGTTTTAATATATAGTATTATAATTTGTTTCCTGGGAAAAACTATATTTGGTCGTGGGTTTGGTTTGTCTCTCCATATAGAGAAAAGGAGGGTTTTTTTACTTGCAATAGTCATCGTATATTTGAATGTTGTTGATTGAGGAATCCGTAGCAAAGAGTGTCTCAAATTAGTTAGGTTGTAATGGAAATTAGCTTTGGGAAAGCCTGTAACATTGAAGTTCAGCTCAGAATTTTCAATAGGAATGAACTATTACGAGTTTACTCATGATTTTCTTGTCATGACTTGACATGAATCTTTGATTATTTTTTTGTTTGGTTTTTGGAGCTCTTTTTCTATATCGAAATGGTTTCCCTGTGAGATTTGGATATTTAGGTTTATATTTTTATTTTTTTTCGGGAGTTGATGAATTTGTGCTTAACTATTGGTGATGTGTATGGTTCAGGACAAGGAAGGCATCCCTCCAGACCAGCTGAGGTTGTTTTTCGCTGGTAAGCGATTGGAAGATGGCCGGACTCTTGCTGATTATAACATTCAGAAGGGTTCAACACTTCACTTGAATTTGAGGCTTAGAGGAGGAACTATGATCAAAGTCAAGACTCTCACTGGAAAAGAAATTGAGATTGACATTGAACCTACTGATACAATTGACCGTATAAAGGAACGTGTTGAGGAGAAGGAAGGAATTCCTCCTGTGCAACAAAGGTAACTATTGTGATCTCATTCTGTTTTTATCTGGACAGCCAAGCTTAAAGGAGGGATGCTCTTGCATAAGTACTTTGAATATGTTTTAAATAATTGGCAGTTCGTTATCTGTTTGTCTATTATCTTTCTTGTTGCATGTATGTATTTTAAGAGATGCTATAGTATGACTGCATTATCTTGGTTCATACTGTAAGATTCCACTACATTCTTTTGCTACCCTAAACCATCCACAACTATTTTGTTTTTTGAAATGTGGTCACTGCATTTATCTAAATAGCGAATACAACCCTGGCAAACCTGACTTAATATCACAGTCTGTAATCAATATCCTAGGCGGAGCCTTGTTAGTTTGCTTCAGTAATTGTATCATCCAGTTTCACTTCATGGCCCTTGTTGCTTTCTTAGACTTGAATGATGACATGGTCCCCTATTATATCATTCCTTCCATTGAGACTCTGGTTGCAGGCTTATTTATGCTGGGAAGCAGCTTGGCGACGACAAGACTGCTCGTGACTACAATATTGAGGGGGGCTCTGTTCTTCATCTTGTGCTTGCTCTCAGGGGCGGTAGTTTTTAGACTGTGCTAATATCATTAGGAAAATCTACGTGCTGAGACTTGTCTGCGACGTGTGGATAAACATGAGGATATGACATGAATTGTTCAGTGAATTTTATGGACTGTGACTTTATTTGCAGGCTGTTTTGTTTGCTGTCTGCTAGTACATGCTTAGGCTAATACATAATCTCCTGAATCGTTTTGAACTAGTGGGCATGCTTACGCTTCTGATCATATTTTATTGGAAATTAGGGAAGAAAAGGTCCGGTCTTCAGTGGAAAAGATGAGGGAGTTGTTCAAGGTTTTGGTCTTCAAGGACGAAGTGATTATGAGTGGACATAAAAGCAGCTTTGTTGAGCCTACTTAGAAATGAAATCATTTATTCAATTCTGGAGCTTTAAACAACATAAATAAATAAATTCTACAACCATTTAAAGTTAAGAGTTTTCTGTAGATACGCAGACTTGTGTTTTTCGAGAATGAAGGCAAGTTGGGTATATGTAATGACTGTTATTAGTTAAAACCAATAGCTGTTGGCATGGCACTGGTTACCTAGCCCTTGCTTCGTCGCAAAATGCGAAGAAAAAAGAGAGAAAGACAATTGTTGTTGACATGTTTAAAAAATAAAATTTAAAGTGTATTAATTTTATACATCAATAAATATTAATACTATTACAATAAATGTTATTTGACTAGATTTACTAGTTCCATGTTTGCTCTTGGTTAGAAGCTTCACAGGGGATTGTAACTTTATAAGCTGAGGCAAGAAATGATGACATAATTAATCCTTGAATGGGACGCATGAGCTTTTAATCTAAAACATGGAATTAAAGAGATTGTAAATTTGACAAAGCTGTTATAAAACCAGTTTACTTCTGTTATCGAGCAATTTAATATTTTATCATATATAATATATTATTTATTTTGAAGCAGTCTATTGTGTGTGGGTGTCCATGTGTTCTCTGAATGACTTGTTAAAGTGTGTTATTTGACAGCCAAACTTGAGCTTTCATGACAATGTTTTAATCCTCGTACCATCGCCCTCATTCCTAAACAACACATGTGGTGTGTGTGTGTGTGTGTGTGTGTGTGTGTGTGTGTGTGTGTGTGTGTGTGTGTGTGTGTGTGTGTGTGTGTGTGTGTGTATATATATATATATATATATATATGGGTTTTTTTGCTGGTGGCTATTTTTTTTTCCTCCTTTTTTCCTCACTCTTCCATGGTTTAAGAACTTTTCTTTTTATATTTTCTAAGCAGTTTTTTAATTATTTTTTTTTAAATTTGGTTGAAATTCTTTTTATTGTTATTTCTTTTATTTTAAATAACCCATAAAATTTTACTTTTCTTTTGATTTAACCCTCGTTAAGTTTTTTCACCTTTTGGATTTGGTCCTATTTTTTTTAATTATGAATGTGTTTATAACCAATCTTTTAATTAAATTATCTTTTCAATGACACCACTTAATATTTTACATTATTTTCTTAATTGATTTTTTTTCAATCCCTCAATATTTTAGTTTGTTTTATTTTGTATTATATTTGGTCTTTATTCTTTTGATTGCTATTTTTTTAATTTTTTTTATTGAAACTTTATTTTTTCTTTTCATCCCTCAATATTTTATTGATCAGGATTTTGTTAACTTTTTGGGTCATGGGTTTGAAAGATTTGACCAGGTTGACTTAGATCTTTTTTTAATTTTCTTTTTACAATTGAATTTTTTTATTTCACCATTCTATGAGTTATACTGATTTCATGTGCAAGGTGACGAGTTTCACTTGTTAACCCAATTTGACTAGATCCAATATATTTTTTAATTTGTTATTGTTGTTGTTTTTGTTTTTTTTTTTTTTATCATCTCATCAAATCAATCAAGATTTAACCTGGTTTTTGCATTTCTTTTATTTCTTTAAAACTATTATCATCATATAAATATATTTTTCTATGCTTAAAAAAATTTGGTCCACTAAACTAGTAATCACTAGACGTACTGATAAATGAGTTTGCTTTTTATACTGCCATTTCATATATGAATATAATAGGAGATTGTGAAAAAGAACAATCTTTTTGGAATGTATTAAGATTTCGTGTGTAATTGACCAATCCATTATCCAATCCAAGTTAAAAGAAACTTAAAAGATATATATATAAAAAAAAAAAGATTGAATAAGAACACACAAAATTTTTGGAGGGGGGGGGGGGGGGTGGAACGCTATAGAGTGTAGATGGAGCTGGTCTTGATTTCGCTCTTTTACATACACTTGTGTTGAAATTGCTAGGTTCCCGTAGATAAGCTAAGTGTGGCTTTTTTTTTTTAAGGTTTGCGGCTCTTTCCATTAAGATAAAAAGATTATTCTTCAAATGTTAATTCAAAATTTAGCCCAATCTTTTTCTTTCAATATTTAGCCTCATGGGTTAATTACTTTGTATGTTCGATAGTTATAAAACTTGATCCGATACAATATCTAGATTATAAGTTGAACAGGTTAATTCAAGTTAAATATTTTTTATAAGAGAAGATTTCTTTTAAGAAATATTAATTTTTTAAAAATTAGAACAAAATTTTTCTATAAAAAAATCATTGAATAGGTCTACCTTGATTTTGTCATGTCATCTGAGTTTGATTGAATCAACTCTCTAGTTAGTTCAAAAGCAAATTTGATTCAAGCCAGGTCAGACCTAGTTCAAAGGATAACCTTGTCAATCCATTGGGGTGAGCTGAGTTTGGTAACTATTGTCACATTTTGCTGAAATGTGTGGGAATCAATGAATGTTGAAAGCCAAAAATAAAAATAATAGAGTCGCCACCTAGTAATTTAAAAAAACTAGAAATTCTAAAAAACATATATTAGATCTAGATATTTAGGTATTGTGTTAGTTATGTTTAAGGGAAGGGGAATATCACTCTTACCATATCCTTTCAAATGAAAGGTTATTTTTGTTATGTTTTTCTAAATTTATTTATGCTATTAAATTCTGAGCTTATTCATGATTTATTTTAAAAATAATGTCGATCCTAAAAAGTAGGAGACTCATAAAAAAAAAAAAAGTTGACATTAAGCCTTAAAAATATGCAATTTCATTGATTTATGACAATTCTGACATTAATCCGTGAAACTATAAAATTTCATCGGTTTAGAAAAAAATTATGATGTTAATAACTAAAAATAGAAGAATTGGATATTTTAGAAAAATTATGATGTTAAACCCTAAAGATAGACAATTTTGTCAATTTAGAAGGAAAAAAACAAGTGTGTCTTTAATCCCTAAAGATAGCCAATTTAAAAACCTTTAACGTTAATCCCTAAAAATAGATGATTTTTTTGGTTTAGAAAAGCTTTGATGTTAATCCCTAAAATAAATGATTTATTGATTTAGAAAAAATTGGGCATTAATCCTTAAAAATAGGTGATGTCATTGGTTTATAAAATTCTTGAAGTTAATCCCCAAAAAGGAAGATGTCATTGGTTTATAACAGAGTCATGGGGGATGTTTTGGTATTTTCACATTGACTTTTGAATACTTAAATCAGAAAATTGGGAACATGTGTTGATCACGCACCAGCACATGGGTGGCGTCTACGCCATTTAACGACGCTACCCAATGGACAAATCTAGCCTTCCACCATCTCCCTGGATGTGCAACCATAATCTTTTCCACATAGAGTGGTGTGTGGCGAAGGATGGTGGTCAGATGGTCACCAACAGTTATTTTTTGTTTTCTCCCCTTCTTTTCTCTCTCTTAACAACTAAAGTACACCATTATCCTCTTTATTTTTAGTTTGTTAATTTCAATCATCATTCTTTTCATTTCTGATTTCTTTTTTAGAAGTTTTTTTTTGTTTTTGTAATTTAGTCCTTTAATTACACTTACTAATATATTTTAATTTTAGTTTTAGTCCTCACTCTTTTAATTTATGATTTTGTTCTTATTCCTTTTATAGCTTCATTCCTCGTTCTTTTAATATCTTCTTTCATTTTTATTCCTTTTAAAGAAGTTTTTTGTTTTTTAATTTAGTCCTTCAATTACAATTTATTATTTGTTTTGTTTTTAATTTCAATTCTCATTCTTTTAATTTCTTTTTTTCTTCTTATTCCTTTTATAGAAGTTGTTTTGTTCAATTTAATCCTTTAATTACAATTTCTCAAATGTTTTATTTTTTCATTTCAGTCCTTATTTTTTAAAATTTTAATTTTTTTTTGTTGGCCCTTTTGTTGATGTTTTTTTTTCTTTCAATTTCATTCTTCAATCAAAGTTTTTTTTACCAGTTTAACCCTCATTCTTTTGATTTTTCAATTTAATTTAACCCTCCACCTGGAAATTTTTATTTGCTATCTAATTAAATTTTTTTCAACCTCAATTTTTTTTAATTTATTTTTTTCTGTTTATTTACATAAATGATTATCGATTTGTTTAATTAGATGCTTGCATAAGTTTTTCGATTTACACTTTGAATTTTTTTAATGTAAAAAAATACATTAAAGTAGCCTGTATACCCGATTTATTTTGAAAAAAAAATTATAACTCGAGATGAAGCGTGGATTAAATAGCTAGTTTATCCATAAAAGTCATCAAGATTTTACCCGTGCAGCATGAGGTTATTTTTTCTAACATCATAGACAACAATAATAATAAATTAAAACATGGCAAACACAAAACCAGCTTGATAACATAATGCTTAATATGAAACCTTTGTTCAAGATTTCGTTGAGATTGAACATGGTCTTCCTTTTTACCAATACCAAGAAGACATGTCATGGAATGACTGATGTCATTTCATTTGAAATTAAGTCTAGCTAAGGCATGGGTTAGCAAACACTTAATTTGCAATAAAATGAGGACAAAAATGTTTCTTTCATGTATTAGAAAATAAAATGTCTCGTGTGTGTACGTGGGGCATATTGACCAATGTTTGCTTTTAATAAAAAGTCACTATTTTCCACCAAGAACATATATAGAGATCAAATATCAGCTCAAGGGGCATGCCACATGGCTCCAAACACATGTTATATAAGCAGCACGTCATGCATATGTTATACAATAATAATAATAATAATAATAATAATAATAATTCACGATTTTTCTGTCTCATGAGATCTTGGACTTGTCTAGGTTGGTAGTCATGAAAAGTCTTCAATGGTTAGTGAGGCTACTTACCAGGAGAAAGATGTCAAGATTAGGTACCAAATGGTAAAAGGACTTGTTAATGTTAGTTTCCCTAACAAAAGACTTAGCTTAATTAATAATGTTTATTGTAAATTATTTCAAATGGTTAGACTTGTTTTGCTAGACTTTAAGCAGGTTCGCTCGCATGGGCCAGGGGTTTGGCATATAATTTATTAGTGAAAGTGTCGATATTCTTGTCATCTTCAAAAGGCACAAAACTCAGCTGGTGACCTAAATCCAAAGACCACTTGCCCTTGATCGCGATCTCAGAGGACTAATCTTCACAACATTCCACTTGCTGTTTTGTAATTAATGGAATAACTTGATTGTGAAATAGAACTAATATTTTGTGTAATAGCATTGAATCATTGTTGTTTTTCTAAAAATTTTATCGTTGTTCGAATCAAATACATAGATATTTATTATTAATTATCGTATACATTATTATTATTTCGTCTTGTATAGTATTATTTTATCATAGAATATATAATACCAAACGCTTTTTTAATGTGGATGTTCTTAATATTTATTCAAGGGCTTATATATATATATATAGAAAAATTGGTGAATTACCTTTGTAACGGGCCAATATTTTCAATCAAGAATATTATATTATATATGATGATGCTATAAATGAAAGGAGCTGTCATGTATAATGTCATGAGCTGTTAATTAATTATATTAATTGCTAGAGAAAAGTGAAAGGTTAATCTCCAATTAGATTTGGTCTCTACATGTATAAATACAATGAATAATAAAAAGACGTCTACTTCTTGTATTGTAGAGAAAATTCTTCAAATGAATTATATTTTTCTTACAAGATTTGATGGCTAGCTAGTGCCTCGATGTCATGTGAGTGCTAATGTGAACCATGCAAAGTCTTTTTTTTTTTTTTCTTCTAACCAATAGAATTTCCTATAAGTGGATGATAATTACTTTTCTAACTTATTCGGAAGTTCTTATCAAGTTATTTCATTAATTAGCAATTATTTACTTTATTATAAACAAAAAAGTTTTTATTACATAGTTCGGTCTTATATGAATCACATGTATTTTATTGAATTGAAAAGATGAATTTCGTCTCAATATCAAAACAATTTAATTTAGTAAAGTCACATGACTGTTAATTAAAAAGAAAGAAAAAGAAAAGTATCATGTATTCCTGCTTGTATTGTGATAAAGGGTGTGGCTTGATCAATGCACTATAATTCTGAAATCAAGTTAGAAAATGAAGAGGAACTTGGGCAGAAAACAATACTTTTCTTCTTAGAGCATGTACCCTCTAACTTAGAATCATTAGCTAAATCTCATTTATTTTATCCTTTTTGGATTCGAGGAAACCCCACTATCCGGAAAGCGTATTTTATGGGTCCAGATAAGCGAGTAAAATCCTGGTTGTCCTAAGCTCTCACAAGAGGTGCACGCCCTGACTCGAACTCGAGACCTGCTGTGCAGATCTCAAGCTCTTTGTCATCACGCCACGCTCCTTGGGAACTAAATCTCATCTATGTTTAGCTCATATGCATTAAAACTCCACACACGCGTGCGCATTAAATATTTTTCTAAATTAATTTTATTTTTTTATTTTTATATTTTGTATTGTTATTCTTTTTCCTATTTAAAGGGAATAGATTTTTTCTATTTTGTTTTTCCTATTCATTATTACTAGAATTTTCTAGTTTTCTCTTTATGAAATATTGTAATAGCTTTTTGACAAATAAAAAAATAAACAAATAAAATTAAGTATTTAAGAGTCAACCACAATTATAGTGTTCTTAGTCTTTGAGAGTTTTAACTTGGAATAAACATCGTTATCCTTCATTCATGTCTATATCAAATGGTATTAGAGTCGAATAATTCCTGGTGACTTTGGTTGAAGGTCTTTCTTGGTGTTCTATTAACATGATAAATGGATCGATTCGATGAAAAATACGAGACTAAATACCATTTCTCGGTGTCAAAGAACAATCTCAACCTAAAATTTTTTTTTGGATTCGAGGAAACCCCACCTCCCGGAAAGCATACTTTGTGGGCCCGGGTGAGTGAGTAAAACCCCGGCTGTCCCAGGCTCTTACAAGAGGTGCACGCCCTAACTCGAACTCGAGACCTGCTATGTAGATCTCAAACCCTTTGCCACCACGCTACACCCCTTGGGGACATCTCAACCTAAAAGCTTAAGCTTTAAGGTGATGTCCCAAGATATGATTTATATCATTCTCTAACACACCCCATCAAGTCAAAGCCCTTCGGGCTTGAAACTTACACAGGTCCACGTACATTACCTTGTGCTTGATTTTTATCAAATAAATAGGGGTGGTGAGATTCGAACTCGTAACCACTTGGTCATCAAGGCTCTGATATCATGTCAAAGAATCATCTCAACCTAAAAGTTTAAGCTTTTAGGTGATATCCCAAGATATTATTTATATTATTCTCTAATACTCGGGGAAAAAAAAATCAAATCCCTCATGTGCACCTCATTAATTATATAGAGCAAGTCAATGGAATAAAAAAAAATTGAAAAAAAAAAAACAGAAAAAAGGTGACAGATATAGGATTACCAGCTAGGTATATTCTATAATTAAATCACCTTGAATTGGCAAAAAATCCTGTGACAAAACTTACCAAAGATGATTCCATGGAAGACACTATATATGATGTTAAAAAAACAAAAATCAAATGGCCCGACATGGAAAGAAAAGCTGTATTAGGAGAAGTAATCCACAGATATGGGTAGTGTACATGATATATAGTTGAGAAAATTCTTTTCTGTGGATAATACTTGATTTTGTTAAATTGAATTTTAAGTCGTTGAAAAAAAAATTAAAAACATAAATATCTTGTGTACAGAATTAATGATATAGTTGACGATATATACGAATAAAATGCATGGCCATATGGATGGCTAGGATTATTTACCGATTTGGTCAACCATGGGGCCTCCCGTATTGAATTATGTTCTCACTGGGAGTAAATTCTATTCCAAAAATGGTGAAGTATAGAGGAGTGAGGTTACTGGAGTGGGATAGTCTGCATTAATACAGGACAACGCATAGTAACTAAATGTTTGAATTATAGATATTTAGTGATCTTTTTGGATCTCCTTTTATTTATTGCCCCAAATAACATCCTATTTCATGGCATCTTGACCCTGTTGGCTCTAGGTCATCTCTACATGTTCATGTCCCCACGGTACAATATTATTCCGCTATATAAAGAGAGAAGAGGTGATGGCAAAGAGTCTCCATTAATCCATCGATTCTTCTTCATATAGCTATCAAACTTGAGGGGGAGAGAGAGAGAGAGAGAGAGATCATGGGAAAAGGGAGAGCACCATGTTGTGATAAGAGTCAAGTGAAGAGAGGACCATGGAGTCCTGCTGAGGACTTGAGGCTTATAGCTTTTATTCAGAAACATGGGCATGAAAACTGGAGGGCTCTTCCTAAACAAGCTGGTCAGAATCTCCTCTCTCCCTCTCTCTCTCTCTCTCTCTTCTTGATCATGGAAAATATTCATCATGCATTCTTAAATATCGTTCTCATTGTTTATCTTACATGATCATTCCCTTTTGCTGAACAAACAAATTGATTTCTCATGCATTCAACAACATTCCCTTTTCATTATTCATTAGCAGGGGGAGAGGGAAGGACTCTCCAAGAACAAGTATTTGGCTGTTCCTTGCCTTAAAGAGTTGAAAGAGAAACATTTCCTAGCTTAATTGCACTGATTATTTTTATCAACGGGATCAGAGTTTCTTTACACTGATTGCTTCTCTAAATCCAGAATTCAAATATTTTTCTCCACAAATTAACACTTGTTAGCCCTCGGTTTTTTTTTTAAGTGAAATCAATTATGTTACCTTTTTTTTCATCAGTGATTTTCTTTCTTTCTTTCTTTTTTATATATACATAAATAAAAAGAGCTTGGAGTTTTTTTTTTAGTTTTTTTAGAAAAGGGAGAGGTGGATACCAGTTGAGTTATAGGATTATTGACTTCAATCCAACAGTACTTAAAGCAATAGTTTTGTCTTGTCTTAACTCTTTTTATTATTATTATTATTATTACTATTCTCTTCGATTTTTTCCTCTTCTTTTTAGGTAGATGCATGTATGTCCACTTGCACTTGGCATGAAATGAGTGGCATTTGCCGTTTTATTGTTTGTTGACTGATGGCTATATTAATGTAGTAATCAAGCAATAATAGGAAGGCAACTTTGAAACGCTTATTCAAATCAAATGATCAAGGGGAATCATTTAGTATGCATATATATATATACATAACATCATTTTCATTGCCAGCCTACAATATATATAGAGATTATGATTTTATACTATGAATCCTTCTACCATTTAATCTGTCATTAATTGCCAACTCCAATGGATTGGGTTATATGGAAGATCACCAACATTACAACCTCGATACCAATATCTTTAATATCATTCTAGATTCAGAAAATCACCTCTAGATTGCACCTATATACATGTTTTGAGAAATTTCTAAGAAGAACTTGAAGAAAATGTTTAAGAAAAGCCTACCATCGAACCATGTTTTCCAAGGCACTTTTGTGCAGAGATTTTAGTAAAACATGGAAGATTTGGCACGGATATTTCGATTGGAGTGAATAAATCCATAATGAAAATATTATGTATAGAAACAAATTAATATTTATCAGTTATATTTTTCCGCTACTTTTACCTCTATATATCTATGTCTAAAACCAGACTCATTTGTTTGTAGTGAGATTTATTTGTTTTTGTAGCAATGGTGGTGTCTGCGTTAGCAAAATCTTTTGTAGTCTCATCATTCTTTATATTTCATATCTTGCCTAGTTGGGATATTCCCAATTTAGATTCAAGGCCAGGCAGCAATTGATGGTCACATCAATATACTAGAGGTTGCTAAGATTTCCCATTTTGTTGACGAAGATGCAAGATAATCTTGTTTTAAAAAATATTATAATAAGATAATCTTGTTAATTAATCCAATTCAGCCTAAAGGAAATCGGAAACAAATGCTCACCTCGTTGAAAGAGTTACAAAAGTTGAATAAGTAGCTAAAGGTAGCCTAAATGCCCAATCTAACACGCTGCTTGGACTTTGTTTGCTTTTACTATTTCATGTAAACACGTAGAAAAAGTAGAGGACTGGAAGGGAGGGAAGATTTCAACCTCAAGGTGGTTGAACAAGGGAGAAATCGATGAAGTCGTTGTGAAGCCAAGAATTATAGCATTGAATAATTTTGTACTTCATTTTTTTTTAAGTAAAAAAAATCTTGCCGTTTTGTAGGGTTGCTGCGATGCGGAAAAAGTTGTCGATTGAGATGGATTAATTACCTAAGACCTGACGTTAAGCGTGGTAGCTTCAGCGAAGTGGAAGAAGACACCATAATTAAGCTACATCAAACTTTGGGAAACAAGTAAACTACCTCCACATAACACTAAATAAATCTTGACGGGCGTTTTACGTTTAATATCTTAATTAGTATTGTATTTGTAATAACAAATTATAATCTTGCAGGTGGTCACAGATTGCATCTCATTTGCCTGGAAGAACAGACAATGAGATTAAGAATGTGTGGAATACTCACTTAAAGAAAAAACTGGCATACAAAGATGATGGTGAACATTCTGAAGGAGATGAGTCAAAGGGATCCTCCTCAACTTCCTCGTCCTCCTCTTCATCTAGTACGATCATGTCAAGTGGAAAAAGAGCTTTGGAAATGGAACTTGATGAACAAAAAAATCAAGGGTTCTCAACGAAGAAGCCTCGCATCCTAGAGAACGAAGAGGACTCGTCACCAAGGGGAGTGTCTAATAATCAGTTTAAACCAGCCATGAAACCAAACGAATTATCAAGTTCCTCTTTTTCTAGTAACAATTCCAGCATCACCAACTCTAGTCAAGCTGATGTTTCCGAGCCAGATGGTGAAAAAACGGGTTCGGTTTTTAACTTTAGAGGATGTTATAATGTTCGCAATTCACTAGAGGAGGTAAACAAACCAGAAGAAATCGTGGCCGAAATCCCATTCGAGTCGGATTACGATTTTTGGAACATGTTGGACAGCTTAAGTTCCTTCCAGACCAGTGGAATTCAGCTGCAAAATGTTGAAGCTGGCCAGAGCTCAAGATTTGGAGATGCATATAATATGGGAGAAGTTGAAAATAAGAAGTGGCTCCGTTACTTGGAGAATGAGCTTGGTCTCGATGCAACCAAAGATGAAAACCAGAATTTATCGAAGAATGCTGCGGAGAGTACAATAGTCCCTGAGAATTTTCAGCATGACATACCACTCAAGCCAGCGGAAGTCCATCCAGGGACAGTTGAAAATTTTCATTTGTGGCCTTCTTTATGAAAACAAAGGGGAAAAAAAAACTGTCATGTGAACCTATAAGTAGGTTAATTTAGGTCTTTGAAAACAGCAGCAGTAGTTTGTAGAAATTATAAGTATGTGAAACTAGTGACTTCTCTTTCAATACACAAGTTTTTGGTATTACTGACATATAGTCATTGGTATAACGGTAGTTTACTAGCTTAAAACTGTAGCTTTGGCATCGCCAAAATTGTTGCTACTTGTGACTTATATAATTATGACTGTAAAAAGTGTACTGGGTATCTTTAAAAATGCTTCTTCTTCTTCTTAATTTTCTGTTTTTCCAGCGAGCATTGTACTATTTTTATGATATGATAAAAAAAAAATGCTTTTATTCTCTCCTCCTGGGAAAGGCCCAGAGAAATCTTAAAAACCAGTTTACCAAACAGGGCCATAAATTAGGTGATAGTTGATAGAATGATAGAGACATTCTTCAGAGTTTATGGAAGTGCCATGTATATTAATTGAATTATTTTGTTTGAACATCCATCTCAGTGGGTAGGTAAAATCTCTTACTCACCCACTATTAAGAATTCGTGAGACATTAGATGGCTGTGTGTCCCCACGCCTTGAAAAATGGTGGGGAGGATAAGACATGGATCCACCAACAGCAAGTCCCATGTTTGACCTCGAAGTAGATTTTGTTGACAAAAACAGAATGAAATTGGAAATGACACAAGTCGCAAAGCAAGCAGCCTGATCAACAAGAAAATATCAACACAAGAAAATCTGTGCTTTGAGTCTGCTGTGGAATATGAAGGAGCGCACAGTAACTAGCTCGTGTGCCGCCTGGACAGATATGAATGCTCTGGAGGAAATCTCAAATTAGTGACTGAAATATAGAAATAAATTGCTAGAAATATTGATAGTTTTGATTCAATATTACCAAAGTTGATGAGAGACTAAGGTAAGATATATCGATTGTCACGGTCAATACTAGCGTAACACGGCGGGATGCGTCGACATCAACATCACAAGAAAATATAAACCTCTTGGAATCAGCACGTTAACCTCCAAATGACTGAGATAAGTCTCCTTGTTAACAAAAATTAGTATTGAGAAGGACAGTTCACTGTAGGAAGGAAAAGGTCAGATAAAAGGACAGAGAACTAACAGAGACTGGTCACTGCTAAAAGATTCTCTCATTACATTTCTGTGGCGTCACCATGGAGGCGGCATAATGACATTTCTTAGATCAATGCTGGCCTCATGTCCGTGCTCCTTCCTTAGTCCGACTTCGTTTTTTTTATCAACACAAAAAGAATTAGGAAAAGTAGCAAGATTTTCATGAGAAATCAAATTTCCCATCATCAATTGTCTATATAATTAAGTGATCGCTATCAAATGTTTCTTTGTGGGTTGGTAATCTTTTCTACATATTAAGACGAGATTTTCTTGTGTTCCCACAGCTTGGAAGAATATGCAGAGCTTTGAACTCTTCATGGACTTTTCTAGCAAAACAATAAGTCAAAACAAGTAGATCAGCCCACATATATTGGTGCACCAAACCACCAACCTAGAGAGAGCCTGTGGTCTCATTTGAGCTTGTCGATTTGTGCGGGGAGGGAGGGAGCTGCAGAGTTTCAGGTGAAAGGTTAATTAAAAAGCAAAAGAGGAGCAGCAATGACAGAATAGCATCACCGCTAAATCGGCCACGGATGGGAAATCAAGTTTGAACCAACTCTTGTTTTCTAAGCAGGAATCTGCCTGCCTGCCTGCCTTGTTTGAGAATCCAACGCAACGCAACGCAATGCAACGCAAGCCTTGGAATTTCTGCAAAGGAATATACTATCATATCGGATGGAAGGAGAAAGTTTGTGGGTCTAAATCACTCACTTTCAAACAAAGATATCTTAGGGTTGGTTCCCACTTACATTGTAGCAACATTCAAATCATTTGGGGGTCCAATATTGATGCGTGGAGATTACATGAATAATATTTGATGAGATAACACATGGAATTTCACCCAAGTATTTCTTTCTTTCTTTTCTGAAAAATTATACTTTATATTCTATGATTTATATGTTAAGTAACCACGCAAAAAAAATTATATTTATTTTAATAACTGAAAAGCCTTCAAATATAAAAATTATCATCCATAATTCATAATTATAATCAATTCCATCTATAATACCCTGAAATTTATCCATTCCTTTATATTATCTCTTGGATTATGGATTACGGTAGCTATTATTTTTTAAAATATTTTTTATTTTTAAATATAATAAAAAAAATATTTTAAAAATTAATCAAAACAATTTTAAAATATTTTAAAAATAATAACTTAAAATAAAAAAAAATAATTTGTTTATTAAATAACAGCGCAGCCACGTAAACAAATACACCAACATTGGAATGGAATTCTCACGTCTCGTCATCATTCTAAAAACTCCAAAGCCTCATTAGGAGTTGTCTCTCTAAGAAATCATTGCAGTCCAAGAAAAGTTGTCTCTCATACATTTTATCAAACATTCCATGAACACAAATCTCTCTCTGGAATTTTCATAATAGCCCAAGATCTGATGGAAAACCATGCAATGGTCTTTTCATAATAGCTCAAGATCTGATGGAAAAAAAGAGAACATACGGCTTCCATCCTCAGATGTTGCCCAAACCATGCCATAATCCAATGGAAAAACAAGAAAAACATTCGTAACTCATCCCGAGCAGCCATAAAAATCACAAAAATCCCATTGAAGCACAGTGAATGAAACTAAAAAAACAGTCACTCACAAGGCATCAAGTTGCTTCAACTTAGATAGAGAGAAGGGAATGTCTCCACAAAGCAAGTTATCAGAAAGATCCCTAGCTAGATTCCACATTGCAAACCACATATCAGCAACAGTATAGTAAAAACTCAAAAACCAGTAAAAAATCAAATTTTATCAAACAAACAGAAGACGAAAGATTATTACAGATGGTATAAAGAAGCCCAATTGCCAATCTCTCCTAGGATTTGACCAATCAACGTGTTCCCTTCAAAGTCTCTGCAATTTTTTTATAAAAAAAGAAAACACATAAAAAAGCACCATCAAACTACTCCAAACAATACAAAAAAGGTCCCAGTGAACTAGTATTGTGAACAAAAATGATAAAAAAAGAAGCAGCATACATGGATTGCAAGTTCCTCAAATAGGGCTTCAATTGGGATTTTTGTAATTTTCATGATTTCTCAAGAATATCTTACCTGGATCATAATTGCCACTCTTGTATGCCTTCTGAAGCGTAGCCACACCATTCAACTCAATCAATGTCGACCAGAACAAAAGAAACCACTGCCCAGAAAAACCCAAATAGCCCTTCTCCCTCCTCTATCTAACCCGAAGCCCAATTTCAGTATGGGCTTCCCGTTCGAGAATGTGAGACCTCATCTTTACCTGCGTGCCTATTACTACAGTATAAACTAAAATAGCAAGCGGTTTTATTGCCATTATCGAATTCACCGTTAAGCCTCTCATATTTCATTATGAGTTTCAATAATGAATTTTTTGAAAATTCTCAATTTGATATCCAATTTTTTTCACAACTCTTTTAAATCCAAAATAGAGCTTAATTGCTTCTTTTTTCTTTTGTGAGGGATTGAATTAAAAAATAAAAAACTGAAGTGAAAAACACAACTAAAATAAGTGTTAGCTTTGCAATTTATTTGCAAAGTTCATTTTAGTCCCTCATCTTTTTAAGCTAATTGGTAATCGGTCCCTATAAATTTTAAAAATTATATTTTGTTACCAAACTTTATTTTTCTCTTTTTTAGTTATTTTTTGTGGAGAAGAAAAATGGAGTCGTTAAATTCCGGTTTAAAGAGAGAAAGTTGTCATTGATGATGATTTTGGCTATTAAAATGGTCAATTATTGTATCAAATGGTTCCATATGATGAAGGGAGTTAAGATTATGTGTTTTTTTTTTACCTTGAAAACACCAAAAAAAAGAGATCTGAGCTCTTTAAGAATTTTAGTTTCGGGTTGATTTTGGGTTTTGAAAATATCTTTTATGTTTTTAGAGGCCATTGATTGGTTTGAAAAAGTTTCTAGAATGTTTCCTAGGTATTTTGGATAAAAAATAGGTTAAAAATGTGTTTTTGGGTTAAAAAAACCATGTTTTTTCAACCACACCAATGGCTAGAATCTGGTGAATTAGAGATTATGCATCGTTTATTTTTAGTCAAAGCATTGGGGCAAATGACCCCATTAACAAAAAAAAAAATGAAAAGCCCGCGTGCGGAGCCTTTTATGGGTGGGTTAGGCATTAGACCTCGCTTACTATGCTCAACAACACCTGGCTTCATTCAATTCTTTTTTAAAAAAACTAATTTTTTTTATTAATACTTTTTTTATGTTTTTTTGTAAAATAATTTCTAAATTTATGTTTTAATTAATATTCATTCTCTATGCTTTTTTTTTATTTAGCCTTTTTTAAATAGCTATTATTGTTTAATTATATTGAGTGTGTTTAATTTTTTAAAAATGTTACTATAATTCATCTGTATGTTTTTTTTTTGTATTTTATATAGATTCAATATGTATGCTTTTTATAATATGTTTAATATATGCAACCTTGCATAGTATTTATTTTTCCTTTTATTTTATTCAATAAATTTTGTGTATGTCGATTTCTATTATAAATTTATGTTAATAAACAAATTCATTAAACACAACTAGGTAAATGACCTATGTTGCAATATTAAATATTTTGATTTACATTAGTCTCTTAAATTTTTTCAATTACATTTTTATTTATTGTTCATGACTTTTTTAAAAAAATTTATTTACAAAATGATTCGTATTTATTTCATTGGATGCGTGCATAAATTTTTCAATTTACATTTATTATTTTTTCATGTAAAAAAACACGTTGAAAAATTCTACATATTCAAATTTTATCATGTATTGATGTTTTCAATTTGATTCTTGTTCTTAAGATTTCTTAGTTTGTTTCCTTTAACACTTTTATAAAAGTTTTATTGTTTGTAATTTCACTCTTCAATCCAAGTTGATAGTGTATTGTTTTTTAAAGCCAACTTATGTAGTTGGTTGAGTCTAGAACCCAAGTTATTGGATTTCTCTTCTTTTTTACAAAACACGCTTACGACGTCTAAATACTTTAATGGAAAAATATTATGGACCCACAACATGGCGTGGGCACAAGCCTAGTTGATTTTTATCACCCATCAAGAGAGAGGGTGTTATTTGTTGGAGAGATGAAGTGGGGCAAGTGATTTGTTAGAAAGTGAAAACATAATCAAATTATAGGACGTTTTTGTTTGTAATTATCCTTTTTTTTGTTTTTTCACTTAGTTTTTTTTTCTGGTTTGGTCCTTTTTCATTTGATTAATTTAGAATTGGACTTAATTATTTGTTTTGTATTTCTTTTTTTGGGTACCTATAGTGCCATAAAAGAAAACCAACTCTCAATTAATGCTCGATTTAGATAAAAAAAAAAATAGATTGTACTATAATAATTAAAACAATGTGGACTTAATTTGAACAATGGACAAATTTGAGCCTTTTTATGTTTGCAAACATCAGAGACTTAATTGCATTGTTGAAGGAGAGATTCAACCTTCTTTTTTTATCCCTAATTATTTTTCTTCAATTTGATCCTTTCACATTAATTGTTTTTATATTTAACTTGATATTTTTTTTGTTGCCTATATACGGGGATCCCGCAATGTTAAGGAAACAATATGATGTGTTTAATGCTCGACTTTGTAAGATAAAACACAATTTTATTGATCTAAAATAGTAAGGCTTGGAGGATCCAATTTGAAAAAAAAATAACAAGGAATGAAAAAATCAGGCAAGGCAACTTGGTTTGGTATGTGCGTTGCATGCGCTAGTATGTGGAAAGAGGCTTCCAAAACTTTGATGGCTCGTATGGCCTCTTTTGATGGCAAACCACCACCATCCACGGATGTGTTTGAACCACCTTAAAGAGACCTTTATGGTGGTGGAACGTATCCATGGTAGTACAACGGTGAGGCTCCACACAACTTTTTCTTTCTCATTCTCTCTCATCTCCTTGAAAATCATACTAGCCTTCAAAAGTTAAAAGGTTTTCTGTTATTTTGTTTTGATATCAAATCTAGTCCTCATTCTTTTAATTACTATTTATTTTGTTTTTTTTTTTAAATAATTTTTTTTTTCAATTTTGTCCCTTAACCTTTTGTTTTGTTTAATTTTTATATCAAATTTGATCTTCATTTTTTTTATTGCTATTTGTTAAGATCAACCTAAAGCATAAAAGCTTACTTAAGTTAATTTTTTAATCAACAAACCTAGATAAAAAAAAAATAAACCTTAAGATAAAAGATTTCAAGCCTCATATAATTCATTCATTCCTTAGTCAAGAAATCAAGAACATGTCTATAACCCTTAATTTTCAAATTATAATCATAGATACTTAGCATAAATTATAACAACTTAACCAAATGAATCATGTAACATTAAAATTAGAGCACAAAGAAACTCTAAAGAATTACAATTTAAGTTTCCAAGACAAGTATTTCTATTTAGATTATAAAACCCCTAGATTACAAGAGCCCTAAAATGTCATGTTTATGATAAATCCAAAAAAAGATAAAATTCAACATTGTCATATTTCCATGGACAACCATACTTGGGGGACCATAACATGCTTTTCGTTTTTTTTACCATATGGTCTCCCTAACATATTGTTATACAATAAATTAGTCAAAGAAGTAATTTGGGTAAAAAAAATGAAATAATGAGCTGGACTTAAGTAAGTGTTTCCATATAAGTCTAGGCTAGATAAAAATAAGGACATACATGGTTATAGACTTAATCAAGTGGATCATGAAGTTTGGATTAAGAAAAGAAAGAAAAGATGCAATCTAAACTTGTAAAAGAAACAAACTAAAACAAGTGAAGTAAACTTGTAAAAGAAACAGATTAAAACAAATGAAGTTAGGCAGTTCCAGTTGTGCATCTTTAAAATAAAGAGTAATGGAGAGAGTAGATAGTTAACAGACGGTTATCCATAACATTTCCTATATAAATCAAGGCTAGAGGAAAACAAAACAACAACTCAATAAAAATCAACAATTATTGATGTGCAATTGAACTAAGTTTTTAGGATCTTCAAAACCTGTTTATTAGTAGGCTTATAATTTCATAAGCGATAATTAGTTGACTTGTAATATTAGACTTGCAAATTCCAATCTAATCCAATAGGCTTGCAACTTTCATTAAAAAAAAAACCCTGGAAAATATCATAGAATATATCACTTCATGTTCTTCTATTAGTGAATTATTATGCGTGATTGTAATCAATTAAAGAATCATTCAATAAATATAAGTTCTTTGATCCTAAGTTGTCAAGTTATCTTTTGCATTCAAAACATTCAATTTATTTGATTACTTTTATGAACATAAAAAAATCATAGAATTTTAAAATTTATATTTAAGAGATGTTGTTATAATTCTGGAACTACAATTCTAGAATTGTAGGAATAGTATCTGGAGTTGAAATTGTTAATATCAAATTTAACATCTAACTTTGAAATTCAAATTCCTCTTAATTAAGACGGGTACAAAAAAACTTGAAATAATTAGCAACCATAGTGGGAGTGTCATATTTATTTTTTTGAAATCATGACACCAAAAAAAATATGAAAATTTAGAGGTAATTGGTAAATGTCTCTTATCACAAGTATGCAACGTCGTGGTGATCATTCTCCTGGATCGGGATGGTCAGGAATGATGTGGGTGGAAAGGACAAGGGATTCTTGTCTTTTATTAGTAAAAATAGGAAATGAGAGTCACTACTTAATATTTTGGTTACTAGAAACCCTAACTACTTTTAGAGTTTGGGAAAAGGGAATTAATTGCGTAAAGAAAAGGTATTAACACACCTAGTATGTCTTACATGAGGTAAGTTGCATTGTTTATTTTTTTGATATAAACTAAGAAAAAGTTGTGTTTTCTAACTGTTGGTTTGTCTAAGGTTTAAGAAAAGTTCTCCTCACTAAGAAGATCTTTATCTTATCAAATTAAAAACATAACTGTTTTAATGCCAACAAAAATAAATTGTCTTTTCATTTAATATTAGGAATATGTCTTATGTATAAGTTCATAATCATGCGTATTAAAATAAAAAAAATTAGTATTTTTGAAATGTATGCCAAAATCCTTTGGAAATTTATAAACTTGTTGTAAAATCCATGCAATATTTTTTTTTTCAAATATGTCAAAGTATTTTAATTTTTTTAAAAAAAATACTTAAATAACTTTAAGATGTTTAGCCATATGCAAGAAAAAAAATATTTTTTTTTTAATTTATTTTACCCAACTTGACAGGGTCGACCTAATTGGGTTAACGTGAAATCTTTGGCTCGACTATAAATCGAACCACAAATTCTGGCTTCACCCAAAAAACAACCCAAAAATAAAACTAAAGCAAAAAAAAAAAGATTAAACACCTAAAAAACATAAAAACTCAAAAAATTCTTGAACAAAACATATAAAAAAATAAAGAACACTAAGAACACCCAAAATGAACCCAAGAACGTGAACTCAAATCTAAACCAGATTTCATGAGATCAAAAGGACAGAAAGGTTGCAAATCATTCAAGGATCAAGAATTAAAGTTTCATTCACTTTGATTTTTATTAAATCATCACGATTTGTTCAAAATGGGTTTCGGTTCAAAACCAAAAACCTAAGATTAAAAATCATTATAAACATATAAACATGTTATTGGTGCAAATAAACACTGGATTATTGGTTAATCATGCATAAGAAAGGGTGATGTGCAAAGAAATGGACCAAACATGGTACGGATCTAGGGGCTAAAATAATGTTCTTTCCAATAACACAAATAGCATGCCCAGAAAGCCCAAAACATTTCCAACAAAGACAACCTCTGTCAAGTATAGAAAATGGTATTTTTGGATTTTAAAGAATGTTCTTTTTATCCTAACAAATCGCAATATCATACACAAACATGTTTGAATTTAAAAAACTAACAACTTAAAATATCCTATATATTAATGCAACATGGATTTAAAATTGGTTTTTGGAACCCATTTTTATGCATGAACAAGCTCAACAAGCTAAAGATAAACACCCTTTCTTTAACATACATAACTTAAACTAAACCAAAAACTAAAACAACATTTATATATCGAAAGGTGAACTTAAACAATAACTTGAATACATTAAAAAAATAAATAAAACTTTAAAAAAACTTCATTAAATAGAAATCAAAGCAACAAAGATTTGAATGTAACATTGCTTATTAAACATTCATAACTTTTTTATGTTTGTAACTATAAACATAAGACAAAACAAACAAGAAAAACAACAAAAGCAAGCCATAAAAAATCTACTTTTAGGTCTACAATGTATACCTAGAACAACTACTTTCTATTGGCTTTTCTTTGAAAAGTTTTGTCTCTTACAAGCTTACAAAGCTTAAGAAAACTTTGTTTTTTTCTCTTGGACCTTTAACCTTATATTTTTTATTGTTATAACTCTCTTTTTTCTTGTATTTCCTTTTCTTATTTTCTTATTTTCTTTCCATCTTTTCTATCCAACCTCTAACCATGCTAGAGGGGGTATTTATAGGGTTTTGGGAGGTCTTGAATTCATTTCCGACCTCTTGATCTTGAGAGAAGTGTTGTGAACTCTCAATAAGGACCTATTGAGGAGCCTTTATGTGTGAATACACGAAAACCAAATTATTTTTTTGCAAGATAGTTCCAGTGTCGAGGCTGGTTGAGTTGCTAACTTTTAAGGTTTTGTCGGAGTAATTTTGACGTCATTGTCGGCTGAGATTGATAGAAAGGGTGCACACTCTTCATTTGGATCCATTTTTACTCAATTTGGAGGTCTATAGCTCTATATTTATTCGTTCAAACGTGCTAACTTCAGCCCTAAATTTAAAAATTAAATTATGGCTGATTAGGGACAAGATGTTGGAGACTTCCATGGAAACATTCGAATGTAAACATTTAATTTCATGGAAATAGGGTTGTAGTGGGGATGTTCCTCTTCCATATGCAAAAACCGCATGTCATTTGGAGGTCTAGAACTTCAAAACGAGCTCTTGAAAGGTGTCAACCTGATCATCGTGAACTTCTAAGAAAGAAAATGACCAAACATATCGTCTGGGTTAAAACCCTAGAAGTTAGAGCTTTTAATTTGGGATTTGGCAAAGTTTCAATTTAGTACCTATTATTCCAATTGTGGTACATGAACCCCTAATTGACACAAAAAAAACTTTTTAATTACATGCAAATTAATTCCCGCCAAACTCAAATATCAGCCTTTAGTTGGCCAACGTTTTCATTTGGGTCTTTAGTTTTGAATTTATGTATTTTGACCCTCAACTAACCAACAAACTTTAAATTTCTTCAATATAGCCCCTAATATGGTCAATTTTAGTCCCTATATTCACTCGGCTTTTCAGTTTGATCATTGCTTTTGATTTCTTCAATCAAGTCTTTAATTGTCCATCAAACTTTAATATTTATGCAATTAAGCCTCTAAATTGATCAAATTACCTCCTAAAAATCACAATTCGGCCCTCGGACTTTAATGTTTTCTAATGAAAGTCTAAATTGACTTTAAAAATCAATTTTTCTTGTAATTAACCCCTCAATAAAATCAAATAAAACTTAAAAATTCAAATTGAGTCCTTACATATTCAATTTTGAATTTTCCTACTCAAATTGAATTTTCTTTGCTAATAGGACTTTTATTAGTCAAAAATACACCATTGAATTTTTTAATCTTGTATATTTGATCCTCCTCAACTAGTTTTCGGTAATTTTTTGGGCGTTCTGTTATTCTCTTTCCACTAATATATATATATATATTTTACTTCTTCCAATATTTTTTTGTATTTTCTCTTTTCCTTTTTCTTATTTTTGTTTATATAGGACCCCAAAATGGGTAATAACATATACCCCTTCTTTACAATACTTATAGAGCAAAGACTTGTTAATCACTTTGCATAGTAAGTTTGTAAAGATAAATGAACCGTCCTTCAAAACTATTCTTCTCAAAGCTTTTATTTCGATTAACCTGAAAATCTATTTTTACAGTAATTCTCTTCAACAAGAACTATGATTAAACTATTTACAGTTTGGTTAACCTGAAATCCCAATCTAGCGATTCATTTTAACTAAAACCTTGATCTCTGATAATTTCTAATTATAAGGTTTGAAAACTTGGTGTTTCCTGATTGTAGGGTTGAATTACTTAGTGTTTCCTGATTGCAAGTTTGATCTGAAATTTTATATCTCAATTGTTCCCTTAGATCTAAAATTTCATGTTATAGCTCGTTAACCTGAAATCTCAATCTGGCGATTCCCTTTAATCAGAACCAAAATCTCTATCTGCAACTTAGTTACCCTGAAATTCCAATCTAGCGATTCCCTTTAACCATAACCAAAATCTTTATCTACAGCTCGGTTAACCTGAAATCCCAATTTGGCAATTCCCTTTACCTATAACTAAAATTTCAACCTTTAGCTTGGTCAACCTAAAATCCCAATCTGGCGATTTCTTTTACCATAACCGAAATTTTTGTTGATAGTTCAATTAACCTGAAATCTCAATTCGGCGATTTCCTTTAACTATAACCAAAATCTGTCTTCTTTTTCAGCTCAAATGTTCTAAAAACCCTGAATCTCAACGATCCCTTTCAACTAGAGTTTTCCAAAGACTCCTTATTTATCAATCTTTTGACTTGTGTGAGTTTGATTTCAAGAATTGTTCTTGTAAAATAAAACCTAGTGCAATGGTTTAGGGTTAAATGCATGTATCTTTACCTAGTTTGGAAACATAGGTCCCAACTTTTCTTTGGTTTCTTGTGAATTTATTTTTTGGTGAGAGCTCGTTCATTTGTTAATTTTGTATGTTTGAGCTATGATCTATTTCTTATGCTGTCTTTCTTACTTATCTCTTTTTTGGGAAGAAGTCTTCAGTTTTTGTTTCCTGTGAGGCCATTTCTTACCTCACCAAATATGAAATTTCACATTGTTTTCTATCATACTCTTATCAATGCTTTAATTGCCCTTTTCATTTTAAACTAAAGATTAGGAGAGAAGGGAAAAAACACATTATAATTCCTAGGACAAATCACACCTTTAACCGAAATCAATCCCTAATCCTTTAATATCTAATTTTTAACCCCTCCAAAAATTAAATTAAGAGCAAATAAATCAAAATTTGGGCTATGATATATATATATATATATATATATATATATATATATAAAGAGTTGTGAAAAAACTGTGTTTGCTAATATTCTAAAATGAACTGCAAACCAAGTAAAAAAAATGAGTGGTATTTAATAACAAAGTAAAATAACACCCTTTTATATATTTTTAATTTATTTATTTTTATGAACTTCAATTGAAATTAAAGAAAAAAAATATAAAGGCCTGGCCCATCAAAACAAGGCAGACATGCAGGGCTTGCAAGGGTAGGTCCACAGTTTGATCCTTTTTTTTATTTTTTTTAAAAATTAAGTGAACAACATGCTTTCCATCCTTTTTTTTTTTTTGAAAAAACATATCAATAACACGTCGTCTACTACGTCACGTGATGAGTTAGGGGTCAACCCTCTAGGACCTCTAAAGTCATATTTTAGCCCTTTTTTCACCTGAAAATGCATAAGAAACACCATTTAGAGTCTTAAATAAGCATTTAATTGTGTAAAATATGAAAAATTAACCTAAATCTAAAATATCATGAGGCTAGATCTATTTTTTTCTAGCAAGATAAATGTTAAAAACACATCAATAAAACTCTTGTTTATAGAACCCGTGTACTCTAAGATCAATTGTTTTTATTGCTAGAATGTGGCCAACCAATTATGTTTTATCTTTTTACCCATTATTTGATGACTTTTTCTTTCATTTCTCAAATTAAGAACTAAAAGATATATAAAATGAAGTTCTGGACTAAAAAAATCACAGAAAGTAAAGGGGTCTAAAAAGAAGTCAAAGAAAAATAGGTGGACTAAAAAGCAATTTTTCATGTGAATTACAGATTGGTCACAATGTTTTCTTCTAATTTTAGTTTTGTCCCTTTTCTTTTAATTGTGTCTTTCAACTATAAAATAAAATTATATATAATTAAATAAACCACTAATAAAGTTAAAAAAATCTAATAAAAACCTTTAGCTCTCTCTACAATGAAAAGATAAGTTATCATCAACTAATAAAACAAAAAAAAAATAGCACATGAAAGGATGCAATTGAACAATAAAAATTATTTGATGACAAAAATAACAAATGTTATTGAAATCCACAATGAACTATGAGAGATGCCACAATACAATAAGCTACAGTAAAATACCTTCAAAATTAATTTTTTTTGGTAACTAGCAACTTACTCTCATCACACTATGAGTCGGATCGAATGTTAATTTTTAATGGAAAAACTATATAGGTATTGTTAATTTTTTTTTTCAACAAAACAATTTAATTGTGAACTTAAAATTTGACAGGTGTGTTTAATAAAATAAATTGATAATTATATACATCAATAAATATTAAAAACATCAATAAATATTAAAAAGAGTTGTTAAACAATAACCAAAAAGTAAATTAGAAAGCTAAGAGATCTGATTTCATGTTGTGATGAGCCATTAATTTTTTATTTAATTATATACCATTATTTTTTAAATGATTTTAATTTTCCAGTATGTATCAATATTTTCTATTTAATAAAAGTAAAAAATAAAAAAAAATATTTTAAAAAAATTGGACGATTTGAAATAAGAATAAAAGGCATCTCTCTAATTAAAATTCCTTTATTTTATTAATGTGTTCCCTTTTTTCTCAGCATTTTTTATCAAAATATTTTATTAGACAACACCTCATCATAATCATATAGAAAGTTTAAAATAAAAATAATAATAATATTTTGATAATTTTGATGTAAATGCATTAGAAATATAAGAATAATACATAACTTGTGTGTTGATGTGGTGAATATTTTGGTTGTGTTATCAAGCCAGATATGGCTTAGGTCTCAAATTAAAATGGATTTGAGTTGATATGATGTGACTCAATCGACATTATGAGTGTAAATGCAACCCGATTGACATGGTCAAAATCCGGTTGAATTGACCCAAGTCAACCTAGTAAACTCGTTAGCCGGGTCATAGATCCGGTTTGGTTTAATAAATTGATTTTTTGAAATTGATTTTTTTATTTAATTATATAACAATACAAATAGACATGTGTAGGAAAACGACTAAATAAAATTTACATAAAAAATCATGAAGGGTTTTAATAAAAGCACTTGCTAATATTATAAAAAATATATATTATAATCTTATTCAAAAATAAAGTTAAAATTGAGGAATATTAAATAAAATAATATTCAAAATATATTTTAAGCTAATATATTTTAATGAGTTTCAATTAAAACTGAAGACTTGTCGTGTCGAGCTCTTGTTAAGCCCGATTTTAAAATAAATTGGGTTAGAGTTGACTTGAATAAACTATTCAAACTTGTAGACCAAAAGACAATCTAGGTAAAATATGGTTTGACTTAAAAAAGAAATTCAAGTCGATGTCGTTTTAACTTTTTGTTTCTTAGATATTAAGACAATGCCAATTGGATCAACCCAGGTAAAGCAGATTAACTTGTCAAACCTGTGACTTAGGTCATGAACTCGGGTAGGTCTAATAACTTTGTTTTTTTATTTTATTTATCTCTTATTTAATTATATGATAAAAAAAGGCATGCACAAGAAAATGACCAAATAAAATCTTAAGAAAATAAAAAATATCATTAAGGGTTATAAAAAAAACAATGCTTACTAATATTATAAGAGATTGTTATATTATTATTCAAAAAACAAAGTTAAAATTGAAAAATATTTAATAAAACAATATCTCAAAAATATTTTAATTGATTTATTTTTATAAAATTTAAATAAAATTGAAGGAAAAAATAAAGGTAAAAAAGAGATCAAGTATTTGGGCTAGGATGGGTCATTGTACCTAGCCATAAAAAGAAGGTCATACATATATTGGCTTGTAAAACCACACCTAACACATGGCCCTCATTTAATTTCTTTTTTTGTTAGAATAGATGGATGATGTGTTGTCCATCCATATTTTTTTTTTTGGAAAAAGAAAACAAATAAAGTGCCATCTATTGTGGCAAATGATGCACCATTTTCTTGCTTAAAATCCGACCACGGGAGAGGTGGTTAAAAAATCAGATTGAATGATTTGGATAAAAAACTATTTTAAACTAAAAATACATAATAATATACTAGAATGTCAATAAACTCAAATTTTGAAAGCAAAAAGACAACATCAAACAACAAATACAAACAGAAAAGGGGGGAGATGATGAGTAAGTGGAAGCGAAAAATCACCCAAAACAAGAAACCCAACAAAGGAAGACATTGAAACAAACCTGATTGATGAAACAATTGTAATGAATATCATGTTCAAAGAAAGGTAGCAAAAATAAACGATAAAAAATTGAAATTAAAAAAAGTCATTTACATTAGCTCGAAAATTGCCAATACAAGCAAAAGAAGTTTTTAAAAAAAGGAAATAGTATCATCTCACATATCTTGTTGAGAGCCGATAAAAACTATCATTGAAATAACACGTAAACACCAACATAAAACAAAAGAAAAATCAAAACAACAACATCAATTTTAATTCCATAACAATAAACTAAACTAATAAATCTAATCTAAAAAATAAAGGCAATTAAAAAAGAAGAAGTTTATAGCTCAAAATTAAACCTCAAACCTAAGCTAAAAAACTAAACTCTAGCATCAATGCTTGTTTGGGGAAGAGAGAGATAAAGAGTGAAAGTCTAAAATATAGGGGATGATTAGGTTTGTGGTTGATGGTGGAGATCATTATGTGTTTGGTATTGTGGTAGTTTTTGTGGTTGTAGTTTGAAAAAAGTTGTTTTATAAAAAACACTTTTAGTTGAGGTTGGTTTGGTAAAATATATATTTCGTTAAAACTGTGGTTGAAATTGAGGTTAAACAAAAAACAGTTTAATGTGTTTGGTTAAGAATGCTTTTCAAATTGAGGTTATAAAATAACTAAAAAAGACATATATTAATATTGATGGTTTTTAATTGAAATATTGTAGATTTATCTGCTGCTATTACATCATGAAATAAAAAAAATACTTTATATAAAGTATTTTTTATTGTTCCATTAAACTATCTGTACTTTCATCATGTACGAAATCCATCCGACAAGGACTACAGTTTGCATGGCTTTCTGAGCGTGCAACAACATCAGGTAAAATATCATCGGGAACAAAATAGGGATTGTGATCAAATTCTGCAAATTTTATATCATCATACGATCTCCTTCTAATGTATGTAGTGCCATTGAATAATGTTAAGCACTAGTTTTTCGAATAAAATACAATATCTGAGAATTTTTTTGGATTTTTTTATTTTACTGGGTTGGATTCGATCTAATGCATTTAGGTTTAGGTTAGATCCGGTCCGGCAATGAACAGTGGAGACACTCTCCACTGTTCACTTTGCAGAACAGTTGAGACGAGGAAATGCAGAAGAAGAAGAAGAAGAAGGAGAAGGAGATGGGAAGAGCAGGCTACCCTGCGCGGCGGCGATGTTTGGCTGGCGGTCGAAACGACGGAGGCCGGTGGTGAACTAAGGGAGCTGCTTGGTCGATGGATGGCGACCCTTCTTATTTTTCCTCTGTTTCTGCTCTTCTTCCTTCTCTCTTTCTCTTCTACTTTCTAGAGGAATCGTTGAGGTTCTGGGAAGGTTTGAGTTCTCTTTTTACTGAAGCAAAATGATGACAAGTGGGATGACCAGCTAGTAAAAGGTAGAGAGGAAGGGGAAAGTGACAAAGCTTGGAAAGTTTGGAAAACACAGTGTTTGCAACTCAGAAAAAAGCAGCTTGAAGTTGCCTTTTGTTATTTTGCGGTTTAAACGCAAATGGTAATGGGTCCACATACATAAACTTGTGTTTAAAACGTAACAAAACGATTTATTTTTGTGGTCTGCTCCTAGAGCAAAAGCAACCACAAAAACAAACACTCTTTAAACAAGATAGAGGTTGCATTGATGTTGAGGAAAGACAGAAAGAGAGGACATAAAAAAGGGGGGGGGATGTTCTAGTTGTTGTTGGAAAAAGAGAAAGAAAAGAAAAAAGAGGGAAAACTTGGTGGGCATTTAATCACGTTTCCAAGTCACAAGGAGAAAGGAAAAAAAGAAGAGAAAAGCTGGAATTAGGAGTGAGCAAAAGAACCAAAAAATCGATTAAACCGAGAAAACCGAAAAAAATAACCGAAAAAACCGAACCGTGAAAAAAAACCGATTAGAATTTTAAAAAACCGACCGATTGAGTTTCGGTTTTACAAGCCTGAAACTGAAAAAACCAAACCGAATCCAAATGAAAAAAACCGAACCAAACCGGAAAAAACCGAGCCAAAACCGAGTCAAACCGAGCCAAACTAAAAAAACCGAGCCAAATCAGAAAAAACCGAGCCAAACCGGTTTGAATCGGTTTTTGTTCTAAAAAACCAAACCGAACTGAATCGAAACCGGTCGATTTGAACCGGTTTTGGTTTTTTTTTTAAATTTCGGTTTGATTATTTTTTTTGATAAAAACTGAACCGAACCGAAAATAATCACCCATAGCTAGAATGCATTATGTTAATAGTAATTTGTGTCTAGATTCACAATAAAAAAAACCAATGAATTACCCGGGCCTTTTAGTTTTTTTTTTAATTTTAATTTGTAATTTGTAATGTAATATAATATAATGTAATATTTCGACTTTAGCAACAACAACCAATGATATAATATTTAGCTCATAAATCATAGTTAGGGCTTCTACCAAATTCATCAGCCCAAGATCATCAATCTAAAACACAATAGGTCCAAAATCATTATTAATGGCATCTCCATCGCTGATGGTAAACAAGAAACCAAATTCAAAATATATCATTTTTAGCTCATCATTGTTTTATGCATTCTAACGGGATAATCATATAAAATGTGAAAATCTTATTTCTTAAAAAACAAATTTATTTCTACGTATGTTGAAAAAAAGCTGACATAAAAAACAAGAGAAGAACATATTAAAACAATGATTTTTTTTATTTTCTAGTAAATTAAATATATTAAAATATAATTAATTCTCCTAAATGATTTTTTTTTATTTTCTACTAAATTAAATATATTAAAATATAATTAATTCTTCTAAATAATTTTTTTTTATCACTGGAATGCTCATGGAAATAGAAGAAACCATATCTACTTATGTAAACACTAATAATAAAAGGCTATTTAGAAGAGTAACATTGGTAATATAATTTTTTAAATAGTATAAATATGACTTTTTATTTTGTTTATGTGCACTCTAATAATAAAAACCATTCAAAAAAACTTATTATATTTTAATATATTTGATATTAATAAAACTATTTATTAATTATAAATAATTAATTCAGCTACAATCAAAACTTTGTTTTGCATAAAAATATATTAAATAAATCTTTAACATTTTTGACCAATACCTAAAAATAATATGAAAATACTATTTTAGTTTTTCAATATAGATTTTACCTTAAACATGTTAAAAAAAAGAGTTAAAAGCCAAAATTTTATCCTTTTTTTTTCATGCCTTTAATAAGGACTATTTATTTTTACATTTTAAAAATATTTTTGAAAAAATTTAATTTTTTTTTTATTTTTTACTTTAAATTAATATTTTTTTGATGTTTTTAAATTATTTTGATACACTAATATCAAAAATAATTTTTTAAAAATAAAAAAATTATTTTAATATATTTCTAAAAAAAAAATATTTTTTAAAAAAACTACAACAACACTTATCAACATAATTTAAGTTAATAATATTAACTTAATATGTTACACGACAACTTCACCCTCACATCTCCCTAAATTACAACCCACTCCTCCACCACCTCTTCCTCCTTTTCTTCTTCTTCTTCTTCTGCTCTCACTCTCTCGAACAAGCGCCTACTTCTCTCCCCCTCTCGATGAAAATGGACGCTTTTAATCACCTGATCACCACCAATTTGAACCACCAAAACGACGACGTCAACGAAGAAGAAGAAGAACAACAAAATATTATCAGCAGCGGTGTTGTGTTTTCGCAGCTAAAACCTTACTGTTTAGACCTTCTTCAACTCCTCCAAAACCCTAATCCTACTTCTTTTTCATCTTCAATTCCCTCACTTGTCCAATTCCTCCACGACTCTCCTCCTCCTTCTCTCCAACCTTTCTTCGACTACGTTCTATTCCCTCTCCTCCTCCTCCTCGACGCCGCCGTTGATTCTCGAAAACAAAATCCCAAGCCTCATAAAATAAGCGACAGAGTAGCCGAAGGAGTTGTTCAGTGCTTAGAAGAGTTGTTGAACAAGTGTTATTTAGTTTCCATTGATCAGGTATTTCAAACAAAAATTCGAAATTTCCTGCTTGAAATTGTTTAAATTAATTAAAGATATTTGTTTTTAGATGGTAGTGTTGATGAAGAAGTTGACGTATGCGGCCATGTTAACGGAAAATGAGGCTTCGGAGGAGTTTAGAGAAGGAGTGATTAAGTGTTTTAGGGCATTAATTGAGGGATTAAGTTCGTGTGGAGTTGAAGGCTGTTCATGTGAAGAAATTAATGGTTTGCCTGCGCTTGTAGAGGCCGGAGACAATCGGAATGTGAATTCAGCTCGGGATTATTTAGGAGGGGAAGGAGAGTGTTTGGTTTCGTTTTTGAGGTCGCAGAGTGCTTCTGCTGCTGTTGGGCATTGGTTTTCACTTCTTCTCAAAGTAAGTTGTGATTTTTGGGAATTGTCCTTGTTGTTCATATTTGAGTTTGTGCTGAAAAATGGTCCTTTTATTTTATTATTATTATAAAAGGCTGCAGATAATGAGGTTGCTAGAGGACATAGAGGGAGTGCGAAGATTCGGGTTGAAGCATTTTTGACTGTGCGTGCTCTTGTTGCTAAGGTAATTTCATCTCATCGTGGTAGTATGTAAAATTGTAATGTTAAAGCTCATAACCTGCGTAGTGCATTTGCATATATTTTTGACTGTGCGTGCTCTTGTTGCTAAGGTAATTCCATCTCATCGTGGTAGTATGTAAAATTGTATTGTTAAAGCTCATAACCTGCAGTAGTGCATTTGCATATATTTTTGTTATGTAAGTGCTCTGTTTAGTTCTTTTGCAGGGAGTGCTTGGGGTGATTGAATTTAGTTATTTTTGGGGCAACTTGTTGGATTTTTGTTTGTGATGTAACTATGTTGCATTAATTTCTTGTATTTTGTAATTATTGACTGTTAGCTTGGGAGATGTTTCTTAAGGTGTTGAGTCTTAATAGAAGATGCTTTGCTGTGTGGCAGCGTTCCTATCCATTAGTGTATCTTTCTTATTAGTTACTCACTTTGATTTTTTGTTGGAAATGATAAGACCAGAAGTTTCTTCTAGCAGGAAGGATTATAGTAATTTAGATTAGCTTTTGGGTTAACTGAATCCTACCTTCAGCTTTATCCTGCAAACAAGTTCTCACAACAACAATTAGCTAATTTTAGTGGTAAATTATCTTTTGTAGATTGGTACTGCAGATGCATTGGCTTTCTTCTTACCTGGTGTTGTTAGTCAATTTGCAAAAGTTTTGCATATGTCAAAAACGATGATAAGTGGGGCAGCTGGAAGTGTGGAGGCTATTGACCAGGCAATTAGAGCCTTGGCTGAGTATCTGATGATAGTCCTTGAGGATGATGCTAATGTATCCAGTCTTGATAGATTTTTATGTGCTGGTTCTGGCTTTAATTCAAATAAGAAAGGATCTTCTATCCACTCAGTTCTGGATGAACTTCGCCAGTTACCCGTTAGCACTCAAAATCAGAGTAAAGTTGCAGCTGAAAATTCAGTTGCTGAAGCAGTAAAATCAGTTACTCCTGCATCTGAATTTCAAAGTGCTAAGCCTGGCAATGAAAAAGGAGCTTTGCATGTGGATCGCACAAGAGACTGGGTTGAGGAAACTTCAGCGCATGTGGATAGACTTTTGAGTGCAACCTTTCCACATGTATGTTTTTGAAATTCCCTTTTTGTTCAGCTTTTAGTTCCTGTTAAGATTTTGGTAGAGGAATCAGGGCTCTACAAAACCTCATTTCTGAGTTACTGCATTTACCCACTCTCTCTCCTTTGATGTTGTCAGTTGATTCTTTTCATTGCCTTAATAGTTTACATGTTTCTAGATTTGTCTTCATCCAGCAAGAAAGGTGAGACAAGGACTGCTGGCTGTCATACGAGGGCTGTTATCAAAGTGCAGTTGCACTCTGAAGCAAAGCAAATCAATGTTTTTGGTAAGCTAAGAATTGAAATCTATTTCCATGTAACCTGTCATTTTTTCCTTGAAGTTGACTTGCTGGTAGTACCAGACATTCAATATATATGGGTGCAAATGGTGTTGCATTTTGTTGTCTGTTGTAAAGTTTTAGAATCATTTGTATTCCTTGTCATTGTTATCCTGTAAGAATGGAAGCTGTTAGAACAACCATTGTGTTTGTTTAGGACGTTGTTTTTAATTAGACTGGATAAGGCATCTAATAACTTTTAACTTCCTGTAAATTTTGGCTTCATGCATATTCTGATGAGTAATCATGCAGGAGTGTCTATTTGTCTTGGTCGTTGATGAATGTGGAGACATTTCTGCACCTGCTCAGGAGTTTCTTGAATATTTACTCTCATCAAGCAGCAAACTTAATGTACAATCTGAAGTTGCTGAGCTTTTTAGCAGGTTAGTCCTTTATGTGAGAGTAGACTGGATGTGGGGGCATACAGGATTTCTTCTTCAAAATAATTTCTTATTATGAATTTCTTTTCCTCTTAAGGCTCGTCGAGAAGCTTCCAAAAGTGGTTTTCGGCAATGATGAATCACATGCGCTCTCACATGCCCAGCAATTACTTGTAGTTATCTACTATTCTGGTCCCAAGTTTTTGATGGATCACCTTCAGTCTCCGGTAGGTGCCTGACATATGAGTTCCCCTTTTTTTATTTTTCATTCTTTGTACAAGGAAGGTTATAATTTCCAGCTATCCCTTCTTATATGCATAGGTAACAGCTGCAAGATTTTTGGATATTTTTGCCCTCAGTTTGAGTCAGAATTCAGTATTTACAGGTGCTCTTGACAAGCTTATGTTAGCAAGGCCATCTTCAATTGGATATCTTCACTCTATTGCTGAGTTGAAATCTGGTTCTCGATTTTCCTCTGATTACCAACCCATTGTGGATGTTGTTCCATCTGATAACCCAAACTCCAGAGATATCCATGGAAAAGCAATACAAAACCCTTCGCTCTCTCTGCAGGACAATTCTGAGCTTCCACGCATGCCCCCTTGGTTTGGTAGTCAGAAATTATATCAGACTCTAGCAGGAATTCTTAGACTTGTAGGTTTATCTTTAATGACAGGTCATCTCAACTCTTGTAATTTCAGTTTCTTTATTAGACTTGGGTCTCATGTTCTCTATACTTAACACCACGCATGTTTTTCTTTTTTTCTTCTTGTGTGTTGCTAGACTCTAAAAGTGAAGGGCATATGTCAGTTGTCAGTGATATACCACTGGGTCACCTTCGTAAACTGGTTTCTGAGATCCGTGATAAGGAGTTTACTAAAGAAAGCTGGCAATCTTGGTATAACAGGACAGGTTCAGGCCAATTGCTGCGCCAGGCAAGCACTGCAGTGTGTATTCTGAATGAGATGATTTTTGGTCTCTCTGACCAAGCAGTTGATAATCTTATAAGATTGTTTCATACGTCTGAGTTAAACAGGGAAGGAGTTCAAGCACCTGATGCAAAAGGTGCTGATGCTCAGCCCAATACAGTTGAACATCCTGAGCGTACTCGATCTATTTGGAAGGTTTCACAGGAAAGAGTTGCTAGGAGTCATTTGAATGATTGTGTTGGTAGAATTGCACACGAATATCTATCTTCTGAAGTGTGGAACCTTCCAATAGATCAAAAATCTTCTCTCATACAGTCTGATGGTGAAGTTGAAGAAATTACCTTGCACTTCTTCCACGATACTGCCATGCTGCAACAGGTACTTTGTCTTTCTATCAGAAAGTGCATATAATTTTATGAATCCTGCATTAGTTCATCAATTTCCTGGATGGCATATTACTGAGCTTCTATTCTAACCTTTTGTTTTCTCAATCAGGTTATTATTGATGGGATAGGCATCTTTTCCATGTGCCTTGGGAAAGATTTCGCTTCCAGTGGATTTCTTCATTCATCCCTTTATTTGTTGCTTGAGAGTCTAATATGTTCAAACATCCAAGTTAGACAAGCTTCTGATGCTGTTTTACATGTCCTTTCCTGTGCATTGGGCCATCCAACGGTGAGCTTGCATAGCCAACATTTTTTATCTGCCACCGGATCCGTGCTTCTGTGACTGTTTTTATATTGTTATTTTTTCTTGTAGGTTGGGCAATTAGTCTTGGCAAATGCAGACTACATAATAGATTCAATATGTCGACAACTGCGTCATTTGGATCTTAACCCGCGTGTGCCAAATGTGCTGGCTTCATTGCTTTCTTACATTGGAGTAGCTCATAAGATACTGCCTCTGCTGGAGGAACCGGTGCGGCAATTTACCTTGAATTTTGAGAACAGTTTTGAGTTGGCTTGGTCGATTTTCTGATAAATTGTTATTTTTCTTTCGTTTCACTAATTATGAAATTTATGCTCCTTGCTCTTTCTCATGTGCATACACATTCTTTTTCTCGTGTTGTTAATTTTGCTTTAACCCACTTGGCATTTTATTAGTCAATAAATTGCATTTAAATTGATTTGCCGCTGATATATGATGCTTAAGACAAATGTTGCAAAATTGTGCAGATGCGATCTGTTTCTCAGGAACTTGAGATTCTTGGTAGACATCAACACCCAGTTTTAACTATTCCCTTTTTGAAGGTTGTATTTTATGTCAGTGTCTACCCAGTAATTTATTGTATATGATATTTTTCTTATTGTCAACAATTTTGTTTCCTGTAGGCTGTAGCAGAAATTGGTAAGGCGTCAAAACATGAGGCTTCTTCACTGCCCACTAATGCAGAATCTTATCTTATGCATGTCAAGTCCAAAGTATCTGATATGGGAAAAGGAAAAAAACTGGAATCCCATGAAAACTCAACATCATATTATGACAATGATATTGATATGTCTGACATGGAATCAGGTGATTACTTCAGCAATTATGTCTTGCATTCTGCTTATTCAGTTTGGAATTGGATCTATGGTTTCATGATCTGGTCCTTTTGATTTAGGTGTACAGTTTTGTTGTTTCCATGTTATCATTTACAAACTTTTGGATAAAAAGGATGCCATGAATTAATTGTGCACCATTTCAAAATGATGATGCCCATGGTTGTGTACTTGTGCTTGCTCCCATTGTTTTTCTTGTTATTTCTAGATATCAAGGAGATGGGAATTTTTTCCTTTGTGCTTGATATGGAAATAATGTTGCTTTTGGCAGTTTGCACATTCATACCCTGTGTCTTTTAGTTGCAGTGCGATGCAGAATATTCACCTAAACTATGTAACAGATTGAATAACCAAGGGACACTTTATGACTTCTTATTGAATCATCCACTTCTTGTGAACCATTGAACTGTATCCCTCCTACTAGATTTATGTCTGTTTATGTATCTTAGTTGATCTGATTTTGATACCTGTCCTGAAGACAGAAGAATTTAGTTCTTTCATTTAAAGTGTGTGTGTGTGTTTGTTGAGAAAGCTTTTAGTAATGATATTGATTGCAGAGCAATGGGAGAATTTGCTTTTCCAGTTGAATGATTCCAAAAGATACAGACGAACTGTTGGATCAATTGCTGGTTCATGCTTAACAGCTGCGATCCCACTACTAGCTTCAATGAAGCAAGAGGAATGCTTGGTGGCCCTGAATATAGTTGAGGTACCTATTGTGCATATTAATTTTTGAAATTTCATCAGGTGTGTGATATCAAATAAGCTTGTTGAAATATAGATGTGAGACTTAAGATGCTTTGCGCAACTTAACATTTGTTTTTCTCTTACATCTTACATTTATGAAGCCAAAACTTGGGTCTATTAGTGGTAGATGTGATACCTAATTTTTTTTGGATGTTGTTGGGAGTACTGGGGTTTTTAATTGTAGTAGTCATGTCAAGGGGTGTTTGAGAGTATGACAGTGGTTGTTTTTAAAAGTGCTTTTTGCTTGGAAATGCACAAAAATAATATATATTTTTTTATTTTTTTAAAATTATTTTTTACATCAGCATATTAAAATGATCTGAAAACATTAAAAAATTTATTTTAAGCAAAAAACAAAATTCAATTTTTCATGAAATATCGTTTGGAACGCAATTCCAAATTGTGTCTTGGTGTCGTTGCTGCAAGAAATTATGGTAATCTCTCCAGTGCTGGTGCTTCTGAAACCTAAATATTCTAATTGCAAATTCCTTGTATAGAAGGTCGGCAAGGTGCTATTAATATAGTGGTGATGCCCTATCTCTCGGTTCTTATAATTATTTTTCTATTTTATCTTAAAAAGTTAATTGAACAAACTAGAACCTTTCAGATTACTTTAAATCTGTGAATGGACTGTTTTCTTTATGCTAATGCTATGCATCAAACAAATTCTCGAGAGATTTTTCTTAATATATTCTCACTACAAATTGCATTCTTAGGATGGCATTGTGACACTGGCCAAAGTGGAAGAAGCATATAGGCATGAGAAAGAAACTAAAGAAGCAATTGAGGAAGTGATTCGTTCATATTCATTATATCAGCTTCAAGATACTTTGGATGTGGCTGAGGAAGGGACTGATGAGAACAGGTTGCTCCCAGCAATGAATAAAATATGGCCATTCTTGGTTGCTTGTGTTCGTAATAAAAACCCAGTGGTGCGTATTCATCTTTTCCTGTTGGAAGTTGCCTTATGTGGTATACCTTTAGTGATTGTATTGAAACATTGTTGCTTTGTTAATCTAGTCCTGGGACATTTTGTTTTTCTACAAAAAACATTGGTCATCTCTTGTTTATGGTTTTAAATTCTTAACTCACAGCAAGCTTCATTCTTAGCCCAACTGTTTTCACATCCTGAATTGCTGAAGTTGAAAAGAGTAAAGAAACAAAAGAATTTCATAATAAAGATCATTTGGTACTATTATCTTGGATTCTAACTCCTTTAATTGGACAGGCTGTCAGGAGATGTTTAAGTGTGATATCCAGTGTAGTATTAATCTGTGGAGGAGATTTCTTTTCACGCCGCTTCCACACTGATGGACCACACTTCTGGAAACTTCTTACAACGTCTCCATTACAGAAGAAACCATTTTCAAAAGAAGACAGAACTCCACTTCAACTTCCTTACAGAAGCGCTCCTACTTCCTCAGGGGACTCGATGTCTGAAATTTCAAACTTGAAGGTCCAGGTTGCAGTGCTCAACATGATTGCTCATTTGTCCCAGAATAAAAGGAGCACATCAGCATTGCAAATAGTCCTCAAGAAGGTTAGTGGCCTTGTCGTGGGAATAGCTTTTAGTGGTGTTAAAGGGCTTCATGATGCGTCCATTAATGCACTACGCGGACTTGCATCCATCGACTCTGACCTTATATGGCTTCTACTAGCCGACGTGTACTATGCTTTGAAGAAGAAAGACTTGCCTTCTCCACCCATCTCAGGTTTACCCCAGATCTCTAAGATTTTGCCTCCACCTTTATCCCCTAAAGGGTATCTTTATGTACAGTATGGCGGACAAAGCTTTGGATTTGATATTGACTACCCTTCTGTAGAAACTGTGTTCAAAAAACTACTTTCCCAGATTTTTACTAACCAATTGTACATATAGATGTGCTTACACTTTTTTTTTTAACCATTCTGCATTATATATCATTTCATCGTGAGTGATTACGGTATCCAATTCCACTGGTCTTTAAATTGGGCTGGTATCAGAATTGTGGCTGCATGATCAATGGTCTACTGTACTATTTATCAAAGTTTTCCGTGTTCTCTAAAACTGGTTATGTTGTGGCAAGCGAGTATAATTATTTTGGAATAATGCTAATCTTACAGAGATTGCTGCCAAAATTACTTTCTGGAAAATTCCAAGTACTGGATTTATGGGGTTCAATGTTTAGATATTACTCATTCAATGCACGTGATATTTCCTTTTCGTTCTGTTTGTTTTTTTTTTCCAGAATTTATGAGGGAGATCTATGTATGATGCAAACGCAATGTTTGGGTGTGGATGGCAATCAATTGCACCATTCAATCCCATGTTTAAACATAATAATTAATTATATGGCTGCAATTCGGGAAAACCAATTGTAGATTTTCGCTCAATGGTATGTCTTGTTTGTTTCCAGGAAAATACTTTTCTAGGAACAACTTTCCTTTCCTATGTTGATGAGCTCAAGGAAAGTTAATCAAAGAAAAATGACTTCAGTCAAAGAAAAAGTTAAGGCTTTACAAGAGAAAATTATCTTTGGAAAACCCTTTCTTTTCTTCGCAAATAAAATACCTCATAAAAAACTTTCTAGCTATTGCAAATCTCTCCCTCTCAGATCTCTTTACTGGAACAAAAAACATCATCATTTTCTTTTCTTTTTGTTTGCTATCTGCAACAATCTCCATTGAAGCTCCTTGAATCCTTTTATTTCAGTTTACCCTTTTTCTCAAATCTCTCTCTATTATTTGCTTTCTGCTTTCCTCTTCTTCGTTTAGATTTTTAGTTGTGATTGTGGCATTGATCTTGTGTTCTTGTTAATTTGCTGTATTTTGTTAATATTATTATTTTATTTTCTTTTGTATTTCGTGTTTTGTTTGTTTCAGGAAAAAACACTGCAATTCCATGTTTTGTTTTGTTTGGGATCTCAAGATCTTGTTTGTTTTCCTTCAGAAAATGAATGTAAATAATTATGGGCTTCAAAAAGTGAAAAGTCAGTCAAGAGTTACTGTTAACCTTCTCCGCCTATGCACTGATGCAATGGAAGACAAGGTTGCCAGTAACCTTTGTTTCTTTTTATACCATGCAGTATGTGGTTTTAAAGCTTCCAATACTTGCTCTGCATGGTCTAGGAATTAACTTATAAATCCCATATGCTCCTAAAGTTAGTATTAAGCTGAATGTCTCACAACTGTTTTTGCTTCCCTGACACTCTGAAGACAACCCTGCACCTTGCTCTCTGCATTGACTATTGTTCCAAGCAGCTGTTCCAGGCTCTGATTTTTTTAAATTTACATAAGAGAAGGAGAGGCGGTTTGGACTTGGTTTTCTCATGATTTGTGGATTGATTCAAGAGTTGGACTGGTTTTGAGCTTTATTTTTCTAATGCATAGTTTGACTCTAACAATCATAATATTCAATCCAACTATTTGATCGGGCTAAATTTTTTCCAAAAGCTTCTAAAGGTCCTCTTTTATATAGGGTTAAAATTTCATATTAATCAGAGTTCGATAAGGCTTTACGATAAAGTCTATAAGCTACTATGCGAGAATTACATTTAATTTGCTAGTTGGTTTATGATTCTTTTTTCTATTTTACTTAATACTCTTTTATTATTTTTTAAGAATTTTTTAAGATGTTTTTTTTACCTAGTATAAATAGGTTTATTTATCTTGTATTTAGGTTTTTTTAGAGACTTTTTTTATTTTAGAATAATATTATATGTGTGCAAGGTTGCTTATACTTTAGGTGTTTCATTGAACTTATCTTTAACTTATTAAAGATCAATTGTCTTTGTGGTGTTCTTTCTATACTTCCAGTTCGTGATTCCTTATAATTATAAGGTTGAGGTCTTTTTTTATCCAATAACTTCGGTGTCTCTTTTCAAGTAATCATTGTGTCAGGTTCTTTATTGTAATTTGATTTTAGTTTTTTTAAGTTGTTCTTTCTTGCGTGTGGGTTCAACTTACCCTTTAAGTTCACATGGGTTGGTATTAGAGCAAGGCTCTAAAATAATATTTTATTGATCTATCTATCTATCTTTAAATTTCCATGTTGTTTGTTTGTTGTTCAAAAAGTCTACTACTGAATTAGTATAGCAGAGGAAATAAAAGGTTGAAATTGCAAGTTGTTTATTCTGCCACAAATTGGGTATATAAAAAAAATGAATTTGGGACTTAATAAAAACACTTTAATTCATATTAGATTGTGGTTATTGTTAGTTTGATATTGATTTCGGGTTATTTGAGAAAATTATGAATCAGTGTTTACCAAAATCAATTCGCATTGTATATTAATTTTGTTTATTTGTTGCTGTTATTTTCAGGTCAATATAATCTATTATGGTTATGGGTTATTAGAAGAGTCTTTTTTGCTTATGTTTTATCTTTCATTTGTTTTTGTGTTTGTTAACATATTCCTTGTTGTTTTTATTTTTGCTAAATTGTTTTTATTGTTGTAGATTTATATCGTAGTCATTTTTGTTTTTCTTGATTGTTTTGAGTCCTAAAATCCATGGTTAGTCTTACAAGGTTGTGATTTTGATTGTTTGTGATTAATTACTTAAAGAACTGAAAAGGAGATCACAAAAGGTTTAAGGCAAAAAGATGAGCATATTATCGTGAAAAGCTAGAATTAAATGAAACAAGAGTGGAGTGACATCATATTGAGTGTCAACATGTGAGGAAGTGTGTAAAGATATATATAAAGCAGAATTTAAAGGTTTGTAATTGATCACAAGTCTAGGTGTGCCTTTTTCAATCTCAGAGTTTTTATTTACATAAAAGACTGCACACGACCAGGGTGATCAGGACTTTTGGATAAGACCTTTAGACTCGAGATCTTGGATTTCAAGTCTGCAATGTTGTTCTCAATCAGCATTCATTTGTATAGATCTTGCTTTTGTAGGTATATGTTTTTCTGATAAAGTATCTTTATATGAAATGTTGTAATCTATTTTTGGGTCCCCATACAAAAATATAAATATATAGCTGGAAGAAATTAGAAAAATAATAGGAGGTTGGAGCGCTCAGAAAAGGATCAGAAAATTGATTAAGGAGGTTCAAAAATACAAGGATTGAAATTTTTTACGGTATATACTTGAATGATGAGAGCCCTGTGGGAAAAGAAAATTTAATTTGAAGAGAAAAGTCCAAAATTGGATGTTTATGGACTTAATTGAATTTTATTGAAGGTTTAATTGAATTTATAGAAGGTTTGATTGCAAGAAAAATTGATTTTTAAGTCAATTTGAGCTTTAATTGGAAGAAATTAAAGTTCGGGGTCAAATTATAATTTTTAAGAGTTGATTTGGTCAAATCGGGGCTTAATTGCATAAATATTGAAGTTTAATGGCCAATTAGGGACTTAATTGAGGAAATCTGAAACCAATGATCAAATTGGAAAAGGCGCGTAAATAGAGGGGCTGTAATTAACAAAATCAGTGGCCAAATTGAAGAAATTGGAAGTTTATTGATCAATTGAGGGTCCAATCGCATAAATTAGAGACCAAGGACGAAAGTGAAAAAGGCGGCCAACTATAAGGGCGGCGATTGAAGTTGACAGGGATGCAATTGAAATGAACAAAAGATAAATTAAGGACTGATTTGGAAGTTGACATGTTGGCGCCATATTTAAATGAAACGGCGCGTTTTGTCCAAAACGACGCCGTTTCATGCTTTAAAAAAAAACAAAAAAAAACAAAACAGGGTCGTTTTAAGTGACACTGTTCCTCTTTCTTCTTCCCCGAACGTGCGCGGGGGAAGAATGAAAACTTTTGTTTTTTTTTTCTCTTTAATTCTTCTTGCCTCTCTCCCCCGCATGCTTCTGCCTAAAACCCAAAGCCCCACGCACGCCCCCTCATGATGAAAAATCAGCAAAGATGTGCTCTGCAAACCCACGCCCGTTGGCTGCCTAGCCTGGCGCCGTGGCAGGGCAGGTTGGCGTCGCTCCCCACGCACAGCGATAGGGCGGCGGTAGGGACGCCCCCCGCTCCTCTTTGCCCTTTAAATACCGCACTCAACGCCAACAGAGAGGGAGGAACATAAGAAAAAAAAACGCAGAGAAAAAACAAAAATACAGAAGAAAAAGGGAAAAAGAGAGGGAGACAAATAAAAAGGAAAAGAGAGAAAGGAACGAACCGAAGAGAGGAAAATGGACCAAAAAAGGGAAAGAAAACTGGGAAAGCCAAAAACAGGAGAGGGGACTGTGAGGGCAGAGAAAAGGGAAAAGTAGACCGAGAGGGACAGTGAGAGGTAAGGGAGAGTGGACCGTGAGGGTTAAGGAAAAACAATACTGACACCGGATGAGGTCGGGTCCTGGAAAGAAACATCATCTAAATCAGAACAAAAGGAAAAGGAAACGCAGCAGCAGAAGAGGAGGAGAACGGAGGAGAAGGGAAGAGCAGGAGCCTCTTTCTCCACCATTTGAAACAGTAACGTTACTGTTTGGAGCCGCCATCCGTGAGCCACGACACCGCCACCGACCTTCACCGCAGCACCGCCAGCGAAGCAGCCAGACCAGCAACGCACCGCCTCTTCCGCGCCAGGTAACTCTTCTTCACCTTCATTGTTTGCGTTTTGCAGCTTTTTATCTCCTGCATGCAAAATGAATAGCATTCTGCATGCAGGAAGAGGGGAGGGAAAATAATTCCCCCCCCATCAGTTATGCTGCTGGGCCAGGCGGATTCTGGCCCAGCTTTGTTGGTTTTTTTCCTTCTCTGGGCCAGGATGGTTCTGGCCCAGCCATGTGTTTGTGGGCCAAACTGAGTCTGGCCCATCCATGCTGTCTGGGCCGGGTCTGGTCTAGACAAAAATAGGAGATTTTGTTGGGCCGAGATCGGCCCAACCCTTTGGGGCTGAGTCCGGCCGGTTAGTTGGGCCGGCCCAGCCCCCCACCTAATATTATATTATGTATTATAATGTATTTATATTATTTATATAAATTTATAGATATATAAAAAAAAATTTAAAAAAATTCTGAAAAATCCTTAAAAGAATTTGTTGATTTTCCTACATATTTTTATCAAAATTGTTTAATATTGGTTTGTATTTTTATATCGTAAAGATACAAATCCAGTATTAAAATACCTGGTTTTCATCAAGACAACAAAAATATAAAATATATAAAAAAAATGTTTTGTTTTCATGCATACGGTCTAGTCTCTCCAAAGATAGAGAAAAAAAATCATCACATCATATTTTCATACAACAAAGAAAATTTCAAAAAATATATGTATTAGTATGCACTTTGGCTGTAACAACAAGTTTGTTAGAGCCATGAGAACTAAGCCAACATTTCAAAAATTCTAAAAAAATCTTTTTGTCTTCTTTTAGTATATGGATTACGAATTTATATGTAAAACGTATTCCTGATATTAAAAATATATTTTTCATATAGACGTTAGAACGGTTAGATTTTTACCCGATAAGATAAGAACCTCCTTACCGAGGAGGACTTTTCTTAAACCATAGACAGACCAACAACTAGAAATACGATAGCACCTTAGCTTTTTATCAGACAATCAAACAATGCAGCTTACCTTAGGTAAGGCGTATTTGGGGTGCTAATACCTTTCCATTACGCAACCAGTCCCCGTACCCGATCTCTGAGACCAGTTAGGATTCCTAGTGACCAAAATACTAGGTGGCGACTCCCATTCTATTTTACTGATAGAAGACAAAAATTTCTTGTCTCCCCATATTTGCCAGATATAGATATTATACAATTTTAGATTTGAAGTGGAATATTCGCCGCGACGCCGCACACGTGCGACATGAAAGATCAACAATGTGTTGTTTTCTTTTCCAAAAAGTATTGGGTAAGTCTGAACAGATTTGTTGTTCAATCTTACTTTGTAAATTAGTGATTTTCTTTTGTAAAACAGAGATTTGTAATTGTTTCTCAATGCAACAAAAGGAAACATGATTTTGTAAATCATGCAAATGGAATTGTTTTCCATGAATCAATGTTATATATATATATATATATATATTGTTATTAACTTGAAATTTTAAATTTCAACAATGTCTTCCAAAGACGGATCATCACCTACGAAAAAGAGGGGAAACTTGTTTTTTATGCTACGTGTTATACATCAACAATTTGAGAGGATTAAGTGAGATTTGGTAAGGTTTTTAATAGGATGGATAAACAAGATGTTGTGATTACTAGTTTGCGAGAGGGTTAGTCTGAAGGGGTCCTAATGTCAGAAGGCCAGAAAGACATGTTACTCTACCTTTAGATGACTTTATTAACGAGAATGAAGATGAAGAAGTTGAAGATCTTGATCATGCATCAATCAACCAAGGTGATAGATTTTGACAACATAGAAACCGAAGAGATGAGGGATTTTGACAAGATGAAAACTTCAGCCTTAGTGATGTAGGAAGTGATTTTGGGTACCATGATGGTTTGGATAGAAACTTAGGAAGTATTAAGATGAAAATTCCAGCATTTCAAGGAAGGAAAGATCTATAGGAATATTTAGAGTGTGATAAAAAAGGTTGAGTTGATCTTTGATTGTTACCATTACTCGAAAAAAAGGGGGTAAAACTTGTTATTAAATTTATTGATTATGCTATAATATGGTGTGATCAACTTATTTTGAGTATGAGAAGAAATCATGAGAGGCTTATTGACACTTGAGATGAGATGAAGGCAATCATGAGAAAGAGATTTGTTTCGGGATATTATTATCGGGATTTATATATGAAGTTGTAAAGTTTGACTCAAGGGCTAAAAGTGTAGAGAATTATCATGAAAAGATGAAAGTTGTTATGATTTGGGAAAATATAGTGGAGGATAGGGAAGCTATCATGATTAGGTTTATGAATGGGTTGAATACAACATAGTAAACTTACTGGAGTTATAGCACTATATAGAGTTAAAAGACATGATGCATATGGTTCTTACCCTCTGGGTTCGTATCAAAATTGAGACTTTTTCTCTCAACCAAATCTAAAGAAAAATCATTAAAAATAAGAATATTTTCCATCGGTAAAAAAGATACATTTAAACACTTTATGTACTTATCTCTCATTGATGAACATTTGAGTAACATAGCCATTAAGTGCCTTTTATCTACAATAGAGGACTTATTGTGTAGGTTTATCAAAAGATCCAAACCCCTCCTTATGAGTCTAGATCATAAAGTCAATCATATCACCTTTTGATGTGGTTCAACCCAGTTCTGATCTTTTATTAGGCTCTCATACATATTAGGCTTAAACTTACTAGGAAGATACTAATTAGCCCAACAACTCTTTAGGAGGCCCAAAACACTTTGTCTTTGTCAGCGACGCTGCTTGTGGGAATAAAAAAAAGTCATTTTGTTTCTTTTTTTTTTACATAATTTTTGTTCATATCATAACTGATAACCATGACACTCCTAGATTTGGTAAAATTATAGATTTTCTAAACTGCCATCAAAATGCTCAAACAAGGTCAACCCAAGTTGGATCTAGTTAGTGACAATTTATGACCTTTTAGTAGAGGAGAGAAGATAATCATTTTTTATTTTTTCCTCATTTGACTTTGCCATACACATGTATTTTACCCTAATATTTAGACTACATGACACACACACACATACATACATACATACTAAACATGAACCTGAATATATAAAATGCTTGTAAAGCTTTTATTACTACCATTTATTATCATTTTTATTATAATATATATTCCCATAACACCTTTCTAAATAAGGTACCTTGTAGAGGATTAGGATTTTGCTAGGAAGTACATATAAGCATAACTATGAGATTATTTGAATGGTAGGTGATTAATACTTAAAAGTGCATTTTCATTAAGGTTTTATATGAACATATTGCACTTAAAGTATCATTAAATTCCCTAACTTAAGCATGTTTTATAATAACAAGTCTGATAATATAAGATATCTTTAATTTATGGTAAATACACATTTTAAATGTAAGCATATCTCACAATTCAAAGGATTGATTGATTTGTTTAACTATTGAAATTGAAAAGACAAAGAGAGGGCTAATCTTAGAGAAGAGATGCTGGTTCAATTCTGGAACACCATTCGGTTATTGGGTCATAATTGGAGCTGTAGATCTTGGATTTAAGTCCGATTTATCCGGATAGAAAGCTAAGACATATGCATAAAACATTCATGAAGAGTCTAAGATTCAAAACTGTCGTTTTTAAGTTCAAATCTTAGCAACAAAAAATAAGTCCGAATCTATCCTACAACCCATATACTATTTGGTATTTAACCCATATCTCTAGTTCTAGAAGTCCAAATAAGCTCATTCTTTTTTTTGTTGGAAAGATGAAATAAATTCCCATAAATTTTATGAAGCCTATCTATTCAAATTCTGATGTTAGCAATAACAGTTTATCCAGCCAATAGTTAGCTACTGACACGATCAAAGAGTTGATGTCTTATCCCAAGTGTAGGAGTGTCAAAGTAATAAATAACCCGGTAAGACCGGGGTCGAACTACAGGGAGGTGAATTATATAAATTACAAATAATAAAATGATATTGATGTTGAAGAGAACTTTGAGATGTAATAATGATGAAAAGATTAAACAATGATAAAACAATTGTCAAGGTTAGAGGATCCACTAATGGTATTTCAAATAAATATAATATAAACTCTTTTTATTATTCAACTGGAAACCACACACATAGGAGGTTCCAATCGGATGATTTGTCGTTATTAGCTCATTATAAATTATTAACATGATCATATTAATCATCTTATCTAAGTAACACCATACTTGTAAATATTGTCAGGTATTCATGATGCTAACTTATGTTAACAACAAATCAAGTTCCTATCATAACAACGTTGTCGGCCGAAAACTATGAAGGATCAATCATTTGATGTACGAAGTGTTATATAACACAAATCTAGATTAACCATTTAACAAGCAAGATATTAAGAATTAGTAAGATAAAAAGATAAAATATGTTAATAACAATCTTTCTTAGATATAAACATTAAAGTCCATGTTGAGTTTATATTATGCTTATTCTAACACCATTAATGAAACCTTTTCAACTTGACATAATTAACTTAGCTAAACATAATAAAGAAGAAGAACATAAATAAACAAGATAATATCATGATTATGATATAAGTTAACTAAGTATATGAAAGGAAATGAAAAAGCATAAACAAGAGATTAATATAGCATGAAAGAAAACTTGAATATTACAAAGAGAGAAAGCAAGAAGATGATCTTGATCTGAAAACAAGATCACTAAATACATGGAAAATGCCTCCTTTTATAGGCTAAAATTTGGAACTATTGATTGGTTGACAAACTATTTAGTTGATGGCCAACCATTGACATGGTAGCTGGTTTTTGACATTGTTGGCTGTTGGTTATTGATATTGTTGGCTGGCCAAAACGTCATTGCTAACATCAAAATTCGAGCCCATTGTACCATGAAAGTTGTGGGAAATTGTCTCAGTTTTTCAACAACAAAAAACCAGAGCTCATTTGGACTTTTAGAACTCTAGATATGAGCTGAAAACCGAACAGTGTCTGAGTTGCAGGACAGATTTCGACTTCTCTGTTGATGTTAAGATTTGAACTTGAAAATGGAAGATTTGAATCTTGCATTCCTCATGAAAGTTTTAGGCCTATGTCTTAGCTTTCCATACATATAAACCAGACCTAAATCCAAGGTCTACAACTCCAATTATGATCCAATAACCAAATGGCTTTCTAGTTTGAACCAACATCTCTTCTCTTAGCCCTTTCTTTGTCTTCTCAATTTCAATAGTTAATCACATCAATCAATCCTTTGAATTGTGAGATATACCTGCATTCAAAACAAACACTTACCATAAATTAAAGATATATTATATTATCAGACTTGTTATTATAAAACATGCATTAGTTAGGGAATTTAATGATACTTTAGTGCAATATGATGATATAAAGCCTTAATGAAAATGCACTTTTAAGTACTAATCACACCCCCCAACTAGCTTATTACTAGTCCCTTGTAATCAAAGTGTTAAAATAGAAAAACAATTTGCAAGTTCCATAAAGCAAGACATTTATCATTCAACTTCCATTAATCTATCCAAATAAACAAACTCTCATTAAATTTATATATATGCTTCATACTATTGAAACAAGATATTAATAAACCTTCTTTTTATGTGCTTAATGCATGAAAACATAGATGATGGGGCTTCTATTAGAAGAAAACAATATTATGTTCTAATGTTTTTTTAAAGTTAACTTTCTTGAGCTGAGATTATTATTATTATTATTATTATTATTATTATTATTATTATTATTATTATTATTTTGGTATATATACATATAACTTAAAACACAATGCATCCTTAACCCATATAGCGAGCTTTAGGCTAATGACTCCCAGACCAGTTGGTCTTAGGGCATCAGGTGTTGAGACACCCTACGAGCTTAGTAATTCGGGTTGCAGATACTGATATGTAGATAGTGCAATGTTTGATTCCCCTAAGCTTTCTACTCAACCCATGTAACAAGCACTGGGCCAATAGCTCCTAAGTCAGTTGACTTTAGGGTACTAGGTGTTAAAACACCTCTTCGGGCATAATTGCTTAAGTCAAGGAGGCTATGAAACCAAACTTATCTACTTTTTTATTTATTCAATTTGTTGTTATTATTATTATTATTATTTTCTTTTTTTTTTTGCAAATTATATACTATCCATTTCGCTTAGTTGTTACCTTTAACAAAAGAACATGAATAATGTAATAATCTAATATGCAACCCACAATCATATGTTAAAGTGTGTGTGGAAATGAAGGTTTAAGAATACTTGTTAAATGAGTATATAAGCAAAATCAAGTGACAATAATGCGAGAGTTTGTAAACCTGAATATTTCAAGAAGTATTTTGATAGACCTTTTTAAGAATGTTTACTAAGATGCGTCTCAATAGTCACTAAAGTTCCTCCTTTACTCTGCCATCCTAGTAACAACAGTTTTGCAAATTGTTTTAATAATAGAAAACACAGTTAGTTAATTTTTTTTAATATCAACTGCTACCCCTCTCCCCCCAACCAAAACAAAACATTGTCCTCAATGTTCTAAGGTAGAAAGATAGAGTATAGAAGACATCGCCTGAAACAACAACTACTGACAAACTTGAAACACACTTAAACAAATATAAGAAACAACAAAAAAAAAACAAATATTATGCTATTAATAAAACCAAAAGACATAATTTTTCACAAACTAAGGCTCAAATCCAATCTAAGCTTTTTATGACTTTCTGTCATTGACCAATTGAGTCGACTCATGGAGGGATCAATTACAGGGATGAAATATTGTAGTTGGTTAATCAATTGTTCAGCAGTAGCAGCAGAGATTATGATTTGTTTTGCCGAAGATAGAAATTTTTGTTCCACAACTTGATCAAGAAAAGACAATAAATTATCATAAAAACCATTAACATTTAACAAACATATAGGTTTCTGGTGAATGTTCAGTTGGGCCCTAGAGGAAATATAAAAGATCTTTTCCAATGTGTCCAGACCACCTGGTAAGGCAATGAAAGCGTCAGCATGGTTAAAAATTGTAGTCATTCGATCAGACATTGAGGAGACCTGTAGTTTCTCTCCAATTGTTTTTCCAATGATGTCCCATTCGGTTAAAGCTTTGGGGACGACCCCCAAAACTTGACTGCCTCCAAAAAAAGCTTCCTAATTTTTCACTATTTCAATTTGGATCCTTTTTTTATTATTCTTGAACAATAAAATTGAATTATTTTTCATTAAATCAAGCAACAACCCAATGACAAGATTATTTTTTAAGATCAAGATAATTACATAACAAGTAGATCAAAATAAACTATTGAGTCCAAATCACAATCAACACAACATTAAAGGATCCAATTAAAAAAATAATAATAATGAAAGGCAAAATACAAAGAGAAAATAAGGACCAGAATTGAAAATATATTTTTCTTAAAAATAAAAGGCCTACCTTTATTTTAAGAAAAATTGAAACAAATAAATAAATCTCTTTTCTTGGACCGCATACCAACCAACGTCAAATGCATTCAGTATCTTCATTGAACCATAGTTCATACCCTATCCTCCTATCCTATCCTGTTTGCTAACATTATGGGCATAACAACTATAATCACAACCCATTTTATCAACCCCTTATTGGAGAATATTTTTTTAATTAAAAAACTTTGTTAAATCATCTTATTAACATTGTTTTTTTTTCCTTCATATGTAGGATAGGTATTCAAATTCAATTGGTTGGGCTCATAGTTGTCAAACTCGCGAGTTGACTCGTAAAATCGTACGATTTTACGAGTCAACACATATATACCTTGTGAAAGCGGGTAGAAAACTCGAAAACCAGCAAACTTGGTCAAACTTGGTAAACTCGGATCGAGTTTACCGAGTTTGACAAAATTAACAAAAACTATTGACTCTTCTCAGTTGTATCCTCTCCATTCTGTTTGTCTCACAAAAATTCCCCTTTCTCCTTTCCCCAAATCTCACATTCTTTGATTCTTAAATCTCAACCCTAACAGAAGTAGACTAACACTAGCAAGTAGCAACGCCTTCCACATCAAGTGTGCTGCAATTTGTATTTGCAAAACTTCAAGCCGTAAAGTGAAACTAAAACAGTAGCGTTGTAAGAAAGCAACAACTTAAAATCCAATAATAAGTAAAACATTAAGGAGATTAAAGAATGCCACCTGAAATCCTTTCCGTGCGCAACCTTTCAATTTTTTTTCCATCAACAAAACCAAAAATAAGAACCACAGAAAAAACCCACAAGCATGTCCTCATATTTCCAACCCCCAACCCAAGATTTCGACTAAAAACCAAAGTGGGGCTTCATGGTGAGTCCAAAATGAGAAGTAAAAGGCAATATTTATGAAGAGCCTGTAGTTGGTATGTCATATTAAGGAGTAGTTGAGAAGTTTACTTAGAGCGTGAGTTATGGGTCAATATACAAAAATAAAAGGGGGTTGTTTTTCCAAGTAGAGATTGAAAGGGAAAGAAGCAAAGAATTTGCTTGAAGAAACAAAGAAAGACAACATTTTTAACATGGAAATGCAGCGAACAACATGTACAAATCTTAATATATGTGTGGGTTAAGCGAAAGCTTTGTTTGCTTTGCCGGTTTGATGATAGGTCCATGGGTGTCTAACTCGCGAGTTGACTCAATATTGTTGTTTCAATATTGCCTGCTTTTTTTTTTCTGCAACACCAACACAAAACACCCTGTCAGAATTAATATAACACCATATAGATAAATTTCTAGGATCAAACAATATTGATCTTGGTATTAATAGTAACATTAATGTTTATAATATTAGTGTTGGTACTAGTAGTAACACTAATAATCCTCTTGATGATACTAATATTGATGAATGTCTAAGAAACAATGAGGAAGATGAAGGCAATGACGAAAGTTTTAGTTTACATGACACATCAGCAGATTGTTTGTTTTAAGTTTGTTAATTGTTAGTTAATGAAAAGTTACTTAAATTATATATGAATTTTTATTTGAACCATGTATTTTAAGGTGCTTGAACTTTCTACGAAAAACAAATTTCCTTACAATTTTACGATATGTTTTTACGATCCGAGTTTATTTTGTATTTTTCGTGCCGTGTTAAAAATGCATTTTTTACAACCTTGGTTGGGTTTATTTCCAAAATCCGTGTGGAATTTTCTTAATATGCACATATCCGTTAATTAGCCCAAGTAATTGGATCCCGAGGAGGCCTAATATAGGTCGTGAATTCGTGATTTGCTTTGACTCTTTAATTAGGAACAAAAACTACATAATATACATGTGAAAGCTTTCTTCGATTTAAAATTTACTTCTAGTGTTTAATTTCTTCGTTTGAATATTAAAGTTATAATATAATATTAAAGAATCATTTTAATTTAAAAATTGAAGTATTATAATGAATTTTTAAGTACTGTTAAAAAAATATATGAATTTTTAAGGATTGTTTTTTTTAAAATATTATAATGACAAATATATATGAAATTTATAACTACTGAAACAATCCATATAAAAATTAATAAATAAAAAATTTAATATTACACGAGTGAAGCACATGGCAAGAAGAAAAAAAACAATATGTTTGACTTAAAAAGAAGTTATATAACAAAATGTTCAGCTTTAATTTACTTTTTTTGTATTTTTCTCAAAATGTATTAAAATATATGTAATTTTATTGTTAATGACATTCAATTGGGTTTTAAACTTTTTAAAAAATTCCATTGTCTTAGGATTAGTTTTAACATTTTGGTACCTATTTTTTTTTTATTAATATTATTGACTTTTTATTAACAATGAATTAAATTGGAAGTTTAATGCTTTTTTCCCATTTTCCGTGGAAATCTCAATAAATTTTTATTTCTTGTTTCTAAATCTAAATATTTTCGGTTATTGTATTCATTAAATTATTAATTAATGGCTAAAATAATTTTTTTAAGAATATCAATTTTCAATAGATTTAATGATGATGAATGAAATAAAAAAAAATAAAAGATGATTGAATCTAATTCGGCCCAACCTTCAGAACTTGTAACACAAATCATGAGGTTGGATCGTTACATAAAAGGCAAATCTAAAAAAATAATAATGTAAAATTTTCAACCAACCAAAATAATTAGAGATAAACTTGAAAAAATTGATAAGAAAGATAAAAAATATAGATTTTAAAAGAATAAGAATCAAATTTGATACAAAAAAATAAAATCATAAGGATTAATTTAAAAAACAATTTTAATGAAGAAAAGGATAAGAAAAACAAAAAATAACAATCAAAGAATAAATACTAAATTTAATATAAAAATCATATGTCAATGGATGAAATTGAAAAACAAAATCAATAAAGGATTCAAGACCAAATACATTACAATTAAAAGAATAAGAATCAAATCTGATATAAAAATCAAATGCCAATTGATAAAATTGAAAAACAAAACTAATTCAATAAATGATTTAAAATAAAATACGTTGTAATAAAAAGAACGAGGATCTAATTTGACTCAACAAACAAATAAAATATCCATATTTCTTTGTTTTTTTTGCAAAGACCAACATGTTTTTTAGGAGAGGAGAGAGGAAAAAGATACAGAAGATAAAACGTGTGGCCGGATCCCAACCAACGGTCTTTTGACTGCACACACCTCACCACCGTGATTAGGGCGGTAAGACACATCAAACGCCACTCAAAAAAGTGGAAATCGGATCTGTTTTGGCATCACCCGCGCCTCTCTAAAAGGGTGGGCAGCGTCCATTTGTTGGAGTGTGTTAGACACGTACCAACCACTTTTTAATTTAAATAATATTTTATATGTATAAAGATCGCAACCTCATATAAGAATAACAAAAAAAACCATAGCAAAATACTAAAGCACCCTTGCAAGAAGCTAAGAAATATTATTTTTAGAAGTATTTAAGTAATTATCCTGCACAAAAAAAATTGAAAAGCCCCAAAAGCCTAAACACTTTTTTTTAAGTTAAAGTTAGTAATTATACTATGTATCAAAGAGGTAAAAATACCGTCTAACCCGCTCTTTTCTTTTAATAACTAATGTATCCCAGAAAAATACCTTCCTATCCCTATAACTAAACTAAGTGAGTTTACCGTTTTTTTTTTAAAAAAAGTAATTTTTCACAGTGAAAGTGAAATCATGAGTTCTTTTAACTTTCGTTATAATATAATATAAATATAATAATTATGTGTGTTTTTTTTCTTTTTCGCTCCAGCGGTTGGATTCATAAATCTTCTCTTAAATACAAGGCCCAAGACTTTGAAGAAGAAAACCCATTGTTCTGGAGCCCTATGTGGAAGGCCCAACACTATGAAGCTGGATCTATCAACCCATTTCTCGCCCGTCGGGCTCCATTGATTTTTATTTTTTATTTTTATGAAATTCATGAGCTACAATTAATTAATGTCCGAGAGGGCTTCAATTGATTAATCTTCCTGGTGGCTTAAAGAGTGCTGCTACAGGTTACAAAATTAATTATTATTTCGTGATATGAATAATTTCTCTGGAAAAAGAAAAAAAAAAGACACTTAGCAACACGAGGGAAATGTCAGAAAAGGGCTAGTATTAATTATAGTTAAAAAACCAATAAAATACTACAAGGTTTAATTAGTTAATTTTGATAAACTACAGGTCCTGATCCGTAATTCACTCACCGAAGCAGGAATATATTATAGAGGGAAAGTCCTTTATTTTATGCCCTAATTAGGGGGGAGGGGTTTGGTTATGAAGAGCTGGGGGATCGATCTATTGAGTCATGTATATATGATCTTCCGTTTCTATGCATAGTCTAAGATATTCATGAAAATATATTTCATTCAATTTGGTAATAGTTTTCAAATAATTTCTTTATTTTTTTATTTTTATTATATATTTTTTACATAATTTTCTCAGATTAATTATCGTTTTTTCTTTGATTACAAATAAAATATTGATATATGATTTTTAATATTTTTAATTTGAAACTTGCTTTTTAGATCATGATAAGTTTTTTATTTAATAAACAATGCTTCTAATAAAAAAAAAAATTTATCTAGTTATTTTAAATTACTAAAAAGAATAATAATTCGTCTAACAACAAATATATTTTTTAGAATTTAAATAGTTTCTTTTTCATATAAATATCTATTTTAATTATAAAAAAATAAATAAAAGTAGATTTAAAAAACAACCACACAGCATCTCGTTGATAAATAACGGGTAACAAACAGTAAACATGAATATAACTATACAGTTGAAAGGACGTAGAGAGGGAGAGGGGGGATTGAAGGCAGAAATGAGTTCCTTACTACAACATGTGAAGAACTCTCACAGGTCCCAAGTGAGTTCCGAGGAACTGTAGCATGTGTTAGAAACATGGGGAACAAAGGTACAACTGATTCGTGAAGCCAAAACCCTGTTGCCATTGTTAATCTTAGAAACTCTGTCAATCCTCGCTGTAGAAAGATCTCCTAATCATGATAATAAACCAATGAAGATCTCAATTAATCATGAAATTTCTACTCACTCTCCCCCATGTGACTCAGATCACACCTTCACTTCACATGCTAATTAATCTTTGTACCGTATACAGGCCAATAATTCTCTTGGATATCTTATTATACACTCTCTCTTGGGTGCTGTTAAGGAGGAAGTGCAAAATCCAGAGCAAAAATTCCCTCCTTTCTCGAAGAAGATGATCATGGGAAGGTTTTAACGTGACTCTACATGCGAAGCCATGTGCCATTACCGCAAATCAAGGCCATTAGCATTTTCATGGTACTCTACTGTCACGCGTATAAATAAAACTAGCCCAACATTGTTCTTGGAATAATTAATTTACATCACATTTAAGTCAATAATTCCACTTGTATATTCTCTTCTTCTTTAAGATTATTATAAAGTTATCGTACTAAGAGAGAAATTTATGACGAATGCAACAGATTATTCAAGATCTAGTTGAGAAATATTGATGCAAAGGGTGAAGGTCTTGAAGTATTTCGACTGTTAAACTTATCTTTGATGAGCATCGGACGTGGGAGCCGAGATCAACCCGACTTCACCTGCTTCACCTTATTCTAACCATAAAAATTCTAAGATCAAGAACGTAGGAGTGGCAATGGCCATTAATAAATTCAAATAAATATCCATTCATATATATTATATCTTAAAACTAGAAGAACTCGATTACTTTCAGCACAAGCGCATGCATTTTCCGAATGAGTGTGGATTTCTTGGAATCATTGAGGAGAGAGGTTAAGAACAACGACTTTGCTAACTTCAAGTTATTTTCTATTGATGATGATCAGTTATACAAGTTAATAATATATGGAGTGATCTCTCGATCTCTATATATTATATTATTCATTGTTAAGAGCCAGTCATATAGGGCGCGTCTTAGTTGGCGAATACCATGTTGGAATTTCTGACAAAACTGTACACAGCTTATATTCATCCTTGCATCCCTACTACAGATCACAAGATCTTGTTTTTTTAGGCTTCTTTTTGCCTGGCATATGACGAGCCGTCCCCCTCCCCCCTGGATTGAGCCAAACCGAGTTCACATACTAGCCAAACTCGAATTGGGTTTCTGGAATAAATTAATAACATCAATACGCTAGCTGGTAGTTAGTCAAGTTTCTTTGCATTTTAGTCTATTGACTAACAATGAAGTTGTTGAATCTTTAATAAATTGTTAATTTGATCCAAACCCATTTGACGTGGTGGTTGAGCATCTCAAAAAAATAATCACGTTTAATGTAGAAGCTTGTTAAATAAAGACCTTTTAAAGAGCAAAATCTAGGATATTGCGTTTTTGAAGGAAGCTATCTGCTATAACTAAGCATGTTTTAACCATATATATAACGAGCCTAAATCTTGACATCTTGTCTCTGGGATATGTGCAGTGAACATAATATTATAAGAGATTTCTCCAACTTCAAGCACAAAATACTGCTAATAGCTTGACCGATTTCTCGAAGACCTACATCCAAACTAAAACTGCCTTAGCCCTTAAGGCTACAATGTGAGATCTTTTTTTAAAAAAATCAATGTTTTCGGTATCATAAGATACTTTTGGCATATATGTGTGAGATTTATTTGCTTGTTCTTACGCTGATACATGAACAATTAAGTTATCAAGAGGCGTAGCGTGATAGTAAAAAGTTTGAGATCTGCATAATAAATCTCGAGTTTGAGTCAGGACGCACAACTCTTCTAAGAGCTTGAGACAACCGAAATTTTACTCGTTCACCTAGACCCACAAATTACACTTTCCAGAATAGGTTTCTTGAATAAAAAAAAAAAAAGAAGGAACAATTAAGGTTAGACCACTCTACTATTTGCAAAAGTTCATGATAAATATTTGTCTGTATATATAGTTACAAATTAAAGCTCTCGATGTGGAAGATATTCATGATCGATTAAATGAACAATTAAATATCTGTCATTCGTCGTATCAAGACTCTTACTGTCCCGTATGCTCTTCGTCTTTCCAAGTGTAGCTGTTTGCTCTTTTCATTCAAGTTGCGTATCCCATGAACAAGCCATGGATGTGTTTCTTTAGTCGTCACAAAATCATAGATTTTAGCAAAAAGAATATTAAACTTAATCGAAAAATGAGAGTCAAGATAAATTATATATGATCCATCTCAAATAAGAGAAATTGAAGAAGAATTAATAAAGGCCTAGCCTACATCCTAACTAAGAAAAGTGGACAAAAAAACCTACTTCTTAAGAATTACTAACATCATTACAGTCAACATAAAATATAAAATTAGCCTAACCATAAGTAATAAAGATTAATTAGTCCTACATTTCAGTCGAGATTCCTAGTTGACTCGTTGAATTTTTTTATAGACTAATTATTCATGATCATTATCTAATTACATCAATAATTAAGCTTAATTTTAATTAAGATTAATGTGTTGACTTTGCGGCTTCAATGATATGTCATGTGACCCGCATTGCACTAGCTTGGAGGCAAAGAGTTCATGGTCTGAATTCTTCACTTTGGTGTCAATTTTCGGTGCCTAATTATAAGAATCTTGCTTATCAGTTTCAAACACGGTGGATGTGAGGCCGAAGTCTGATTGATTGAATCCTTAATCAACTTGATTTTAGTATTGTTATTTAAGCAATACTCTTCTTAATTAAATTGGGATGATTTGAGTTAAAAGGATTTGATGATTAGTCATTTACTAATTCTGTTGCCCATGCTCTGTTGCGGATACAGAGATCTCAATAACGTTATTGTGATCATTTCGTGTACATTAGGCTTAAACTCATAACATATAATTGAATTGGTTGAAACCCGAACCGACTATAAAAACTCGTATGGCAATGCTGGACATTTTTTTTTGAAAAATAAAATTTAGTGTTATTTTATTAATTGTAAAAAAACAGACATGTCATGTGAAATTCTTTAATAATATTATTAAACTTGGCCAAACAGGTTAAAGTTGAAACTCATGCCTTGATTCTTTACCTAGGCCATCATCAAATTAAACCACATAAAAGTTCTGACAACATGACCTAGTTGATTTGACATGTATAAAAACAATCTGGATGACTGGTGAAAATATGATTTGATTTTAAAAAGAATTCTAGATAATATTTTTTTTAATGTTGTGATTGCAACGATGACATATTACATCGATCTTGTCCACCTCAGACTAACTGAATAGTTTGCAAGTTAGGTCATTCATGGAGATAACAACAATGCGCTAACTAGGTTCGTGAGCTATCTCTATCTTTTCTTTTCCATTCTTCTCTCCCTATTTGGGCCCTTTTGGGCTTGGGTGTGATGATATTGAAGACTAAATTGAAGACTTATCCAATTAGTGACTAAATTATGAAAAAAAGCTTGGATCATGTGAGATAAATTTTCGGATTCAATTAAAGAGTTATTATTACATCAGAGACTGAATTGAAAAAATGAAAAAAAGGCTAGCAAGTGTAGAACACGCTCCATCGTGTGAGAGGTGTCACCATATTTGGGGCCGTGTGTGCGACCTCCTTTGGCCTACAAAGGCAATCTTTCATGTTGCTATTGGAATTGTCCCATCGTTGCCATTTCTCTAAAGTGACATGTGTCTGAGAAGAAATTCTAGTGAGGCTATGATGATCATTTCTCCTGCTTGAAATTTCTTCCCCTTTTTTTCATGGATGAAAAGGGTTTAATTATTTTCTAATTTTCAATTGTAATCTTTATAGTTCTAATTGGATGGAAAACAAAAAAAAATTAGAACAATTTTTTACAAAATTAAGCGACAACCTAACTATGAGGTTTTCTTTTATCAATAAAAACCTTATATCAAGCTTATTAAAATAAACCATTAAATGGGTGTGCATATGTTTCAAGGTATTGTTATTGATACCTTAACAAGTAAGTTGCACTTAAATCATTTATACTTATTTACATGGACATAGAGAAAAATTCTCAATAATAACATTTTTTTCTCTTGTTTTTTATATGAAAATTCCACAATTCTACAAGTACTTGTATGTTTGTACTTCTTTTATTTAATATTTTATTTATATGTTTTATATTATCCTGCAAATTATAATTTATTATTACTAAACAATTCTCAATAATCTTAAGACTGAATCTTTTATATTAATTGCTTAGTTATATATATATATATATATATATATATATATATATAATTTTGTTGCTTAAAATAATCAATTTTTTATTAACATGATATAAAAATATGAACTCTACTAAGGAGAATGTTGCTATTATTTAAAAAAAAATGATGTTATGGCAAGTAGTGCTTTAATGAGAAGGATTTCACCAACACCTTCTATGGTGCATGATGAGAAACCTTAAAAATCCAAACCGTTGAACTTTAAAAAGTGGCAACAAAAGGTGTTGTTCTATCTAACCACCTTAAACTTGTCAAATTTTTTAAGTGAAGATATGCCAAACTTGTAAAACAAAGAATCTATTCTCATTGTTGCGACAATTATAGATGCATAAATGCATATTGGTTTTGTATGTAAAAAGTACATCTTGAATGAATTAGACAATATATTCTATTATGTATATAGATTTATCAATAGTGAAAAGACACTATGAAAATTTTTGGATTAGAAGTATAAGGCTAAAGATGATAATATAAAAAAATTCATAGTGGACCAATTTATAGACTTCAAGATGATTTGTTTAAGTACTGTAATGAGAAGTTTAAGAGTTAAAAAATTATCACCATCTTGAAAAGACTTTAAGAACTATATTAAGCATAAGCAAAAAGATATGGGAGTTGAAGATCTTATTATGAGGTTGAAGACAGAAAAGGATAATATATTATTAGAAATGAGAGCTAACATTTTCTTAATGGTAGGGAAAATATGATTGACCAAGTGATGAAGTTCTATTTTAAAAATTAAAAGAACAAGCTTGTTATGAAGGGCAAAGATATTTTTAAGTAATTAAATGATAAATGCTTTATTTGCAACAAGATTGAACATTAAGCCAAAAATGGTAGAAAGATCTCAGTATAGGAATCATTGGAAAATAAAAGCAAAACTAGTTGTAAAAGGATTCAAAATACAAAACGATGTGAACTATTTTAACATATACTAACATGTGTCAATAATAACGTTTATATAGACATTAATAGTCATCACAACTATTAATAAGCTTGAAAATATTAAATGAACTTAAAAACAATCTTTTTAAATGGTGATCTTGACAAATAGTTTTATGTGGAATAACTTGAGGGTTTGTCATTAAAGAAAGGAAAATAATATTTATAATATTGTGAAGTCATTTTATGGTTTGAAATAAGTTCTTAAATAATGATATGAAAGGTTTGACAAGGTTATGTTATTAAATAAGTTTAAAATTAATGAGTTGATAAATGTATTTATATAAAAACAATATGAATAAAGTTTATGTCATTGTACGTCTCTATATGGACAACATGTTAATTTTGAGCAAAAAGGAATAGATGATCAAGTTTACAAAAAAAAATGTTATTAAATAAATTTTACATGAAAGACTTGTATGTTGTGAATGTCATACTAGAAAATAAAATTTCTAAGACATTCAATGAACTTATATTGTCCCAATCTTATTATATTGAGCAGAGTTTTGATAAATTTTATAAAGGTCATAATAGTATTGTTAAACATCAATAGATAGAAATGTACATCTATCTAAAAATAAAGATGAGAGAATACAACAATTGTAATATTTTTGAAATCTTTAGAGGCTTTATGTATGTTATGAAATGTACAAGAACATATATTACATAATTAATTAGCAAGTTAGGTAGGTTTACCAATAATCCAGGTGTGGATGATTGGAAAGAAATAAATAAGTTACTCAAATGTTTTAGATATATCTTGGACTTGGAACTACACTATGCTGAGTACCTAATGGTATTTGAGCATTATAGTATTGCAAATATGATATTCAATACTAAGTATTCAAAATTTACTAGTGGATACATTTTCATGCTTGGAAGAGAAACTATGTCTTGTAAAATTCTATAAGAAAACTTGTATCGCAAGATCCAAGATGGAATTAGAGTTTATTGTTCTTGATAAAGCTAGAGAGATATCCATGTGACTTTAGAATTTTTTAGAGATATTTCATGTTGGCCAAAGCCAATCCCAACAACTTGTGTCCATTATGACAACCATCGAATAATTGAAAGGGTACAAAGTAGTATATTTAATGATAAGTCAAGACATATATATCCTATACACAATACCATTAAAACATTTGTTTTTGAATGAAAATATTTTTATTTATTATGTAAAGTCAAAGAAAAATATTGTCAATCTATTTACTAAATGCTTAATAAATTTTGACTTAATTATGCATTCCTAGTCTACTATATACATAGGAGTGAAGTAGCTTCAATCTCAAAAGAAGTATAAAGAAGAAACCAAATAGAAAACTTATGCTCTCTTCGCCTTTTTTGTTTGGGTGCTCTCCTTCCTCCAGCTTTAGATTTTATTCTAGTAGAGAAAAACAATTTGAGTAAGTTTTGTAGTTTATAGGTCTTGATTCATTTACATTTATTGATTAGTGATGAGCAATTTAGGTTTCATGATAGATGGTACAATTCTCAATAATAACTTTCTTTTTTATCTTGTTTTTCATATGAGATTTTATAATTCTAAAAAGTAAATACTTTATAAATTTGTAGTGATATTTTATTTATATCTTATTTATATTTTCAAATTATCCTAAAAAAATATTTTTGGTTTTTACTAAACAATTTCAAACTTTTATAAACTTCTGATATTTATCAAATAATTATTTTTCTTAATCAACCAAATCATAAATGAATGATTGTATTTGCTTATCATGTATCAAACTCATCATGATGTGGACATGAGAATTGCCTTGTGCATTATATGTTGATATTTAAAACAATTTTTATTAAGTAGTGATTTCAAATGCAAGTAATTTATCAAATATATCAAGGTTATGATTTTAAATTAAAGGGAATGGTTTTCTATTTACAAAAACCAATCATAAAAGAGATTTGGATTTGGACCATGACTATTATCGGCAACTATATATATATATATATAGACACCATACATTTAAAAGAAAATCAACTTTTACTATTTGTTATTATAGTTATTATTATAGTTATATGATGATTCACTATGGACGGTAATATTCAATAAAGGTGTTGTTTTTTTTGTCACTAAACTATTTTTTTTCATTTCATCATTTCATTTAATGTTTGTGATATTTTGTATTAATATTTTCTTCTCCTTTCATATTCTTGACAATTCAAGGTATAGTTTTAAAATCCACACTGGCCCAGTGGGTCGACCCGGGACCCGGCTGACCCGGGGCTGGAAGCGGGCTGAGTTGATGAAAAAACCAGCCAAGAATTTGGCCCGGCAAAACCCGGTCGACCCGGGTAAACCCAGCTGAGACCCCACTGTTTTATATATATATATATATAAAAGTAAAATGACGTCGTTTTTTGCTTTAGCTTTTTACTATCAATTAACCAAATCGTTTGCATTGCAACGTGAAGACACACAGAATCACAATTCATAGAATTAGAAAATCTAATCTCCGTCTTCAAAGTTCATAGCCATATCAGTTGCAGAGGAATTTAAGTTACACGCAAGCCATACCAGGTAAGTCCCTGTCTTTTTTTTTGTTATAATAATAAGAAGAGGCCCTCAACAAACTCTAAATTTGTTTTTGCAGGGTGTTTGTGTTCTTTTCTTGATTTGGTTCTCTTCAATTAAGATCTGCAAATCAAGGTCAGATGAAGCTGTTGTTACTTGTTTCTCTTTAGTTTTTTGTTTATGAAAGCACTGGTTTGATATAAGATAGTTTTTTGTTTCGCTTCGGTTTTCTTCTCTCTTAGATTTTTGTTCTTCACTGGTTTCGTTTCTCTTTATGGATGTAAGATAGGTTGTTTAATTCAATGGCTTTTCGTTTATGTAAGATAGATTTCTGTTCCTTGCCCTGTTTTACGCCAGTTTATATGTCAATCCTTTTCTGTTCCTTGTCTGTGTTTTGCTTGAATCTGGGCTCTGTTTCTTGCCTTGTTTATGTTCTTGTTAACAGCAGATTGAGAGAATCTAATCATCTATAATTATAATCAGTAGATGATTAGATCCAAGTGGGTTTAATCAATGAAAACCAAGTAATAAAACTGATGTGATTGTAGATGCCTAATTGACAAGGAAAAATGCATCGTCAACTGTGTATAATACAGATTAGAAAGGCAGGTAAAGAGTGGTAGATGGATGGGTGGATGGATAAAAAAAAAAAGAAGAATAACGATGATTAAGATTAGCAGCAATAAAAAAAATTGAGGTTAATAGTAGGAGTAATTAATGGGGAGAGTAAGGGATGGAAAAAAGAGCAGAAACCTTGGTTCCGAGCATGACATCAGAGAGGATGTTGGTGTTTTGCATAGCAGAGGATTAATTAAGGACAATTATAATATGCATCATTTACACACTGAGTAAAAGACATTGCTTTGTAATCTTGCCATATTAGCATTTCTTAAGAGCTGTTGCTAACCAATATTTTAACTAAACTATACGCTTGCTTTATTGTTAATTAGGTGAATATAATGTGATAAATTATATTTGATAAATCATAACATTGAAAATTAGGTAGTAAAAGATGACCCGTCAATTTTGACAACTGAAGAAGCAAAGAGTTTTCACCAAACTCTATTAACAATAACCATACAAGATACTTTAGATGATATTAATTAATTATTAATCATTTAGTGAAAAAAATTATTTAAAACAAAGTATTGTTTAACACATAATATTTATTTGTTAATCATATTTTAAATGTAGATTTCATAAATATTAATGAGATTGAAGATAATTGTGGCGATGAAGTTTCAAAGGAGTATGTTGATGTTTTATTAGATGTTGACGAGATTGGCTCAATTCCATCGACATTTGATTCAAATTTTGCTCCTATGAACACCGAAGAACTTAATGTGTTCATTAAACAAAAGTGAATGTGTTGTTGATTTATAATTTATGTTTTTGGATATTTTGTTTTAAATATTTTAGAATTTATATTTGGTTTGTGTTTTGGATATTGAATTAAATTTATGTTGTTGGTTTAAAATTTAAATTTGATTTATATAAGTGTTACATTGTAATTAGTTAGGTGTTTTTTATAGGTGTTGCATTGGAATTTTTTTTTTGGTTGACCCGGGTCAACCCATCTAACCCGTGACCTGATCATTATACCGGGTCGACCATCGAGTTAGGTTTAAAAACTATGATTCAAGGTATATGACAAAATCTCAATATTGAATTTGAGTCCAATTTCATGAAATGAAATTTAAATTGGTTGTCTGAAAAATATTTCAATAAAAGCAGGACCAAAACAAAACAAAAAACAAAAAAATAGCGTGGCTTTTTTTTTTATATAAAAAAAATATCATTTTCATAGCAATAGTTTTGATTTAAACATATTTTGTCTATTTAGTTTTAGACTTTCATACTTAGATCCTAAACTTCAATTTTTTTTTTTTTATGTTTCATTCCTTGAGTTTTGAGATAGGAGAGGAAATGTTGAACTATGTGTTAATGAGTTTCTCTTAATGATATGAATGTCATTGAGGTGTTTTGAGTTTCTATCTCATTTAAAAAAAATAGATCAAAGTTTAGAAAGATTTTTCTTTTTTGGGTTTAGTTTTATTATTTTTTTTTTATCAATTTAGGGTTCTTTTAAGATTAAAAATTGGTATATTAAGATTATTAAAGTATTTATTAGGTGTTTTAATGTGAAAATAGGTTAAAATAATTTTTTAGATCAAAAGAAAACTTGAAACTCGACTTTCCTACCACCTATTTAATGGCTAGAATCTAAACTAGTAGATCACATGGTGTTTTTTTTTTTTAATTTTATTTTAATGAAAGTGTTTTTTTTAAGTATCTGGTCAAGTGCGTAGGTCCAATGTCTTAGGCATAAGTGCCTACCTTTTTTTATATATATATTTTCAATTTGTTTTTTATATTTTGATTGAAATGCACTATAAATTAATATTTAATTTTTTCATAGTTCTTATATATTATTTTGAGAATGTTAACAATTTCTTTTTTAATAATTATATATCTACTATGAAAAAATTAAAAATATATTCATTAAAAACTCAATGAAAATAATTTTTTTGTTATTTTTAATAGATTTTTGACATGATTTTATTACATTAATTAATTGTTTTCTCCAATCACATACAAAATATTGAGATATTATTTTAATATTTTTATTAGAACTTTCCTTGGAGTTTATGATAAGTTTTTATTTAAAAAAAATTATATAGTTCTTTTGATTAAAAAAACACACTTTTGTTAAAATAATAAAGAAATGCATTAATAAGGAAACAAAGTTTAGATGGTAACGATATATTTTTTTTATTTGTTTAAAATTATTGAAATCTTTAACAAATTCTTATTTTAATTATCGTTGTCTTTTATTCAAGAAAAGCGTTGCTAATAAAAAAATATACTTTTTTTACTTAATTAAAAAAAACATTAATAAGAAAACAATAATTCTTATAACAAAATCATTTTTTTATCCAAATTTTAATTAGTTATCTTTCTTTCAAATATCTATTTCAATTATAAAAGAACTAAATAAAAAGAAATTTAATTATTCCTTCAAGTTTTTGTAAAGGTTGAATTTCTTCCTTAAACTTTTTTTATTTTTGCATTTTAAGTACCTATAGTTTTAAATTTTTATGTTTTGATCATAATTTCATTTTCTCTCACATTTTAGTCTGTGAGTGTTGACATAAGAGAGAATAAATAAGTCACCAATGAGGGGATCGAGATGAGAGAAAAGAATTTTGGCCAGCCACGTACTAGGACAAAAAAAGAAAAAAAAAAGGGTTGATCCTTGTCTCAATGAATTCATTTTTGATGTGGGAGTTAATGAAGATGATTTTTGCTTTTTAATTGAAGATTATTTAGTTTTATTTTTTTTTTTTATTTTAGATTGATTAAAGGTTGAGAATGAGGTTATTATGGTTTCTAGATTTATTTATGTGGTTTTTTGTTATAAAAAGTTGAAATTTAGGTGTTTTTGATCCAAAAATAGTCATGTTGTTAATAAAAAATACATGTTTTGTCAAAATAAAAAAAATTACATAAATAAGAAATTATGATTTTGAGAAAATAAATAATTTTTTTCTCCAAAATTTTATTCCTTTAAACTCTTTCAAATATTTATTTTAATATATGTTGTATTAAATAAAAAAATGGCTTTGAAAATGATTTCATCGTCTACTCTTACCTCTGTTCCATAATTTATTGTACATTGACCAGAAAGAGTCTTTATAGCCTACACTTATAAAATACTTACATTTATAAACTTCCGGTTTTAGTTTTAAACAGACAAATCACAGCAAATAACAGAGATTTTGAGCTGAACAGTCTTGAAACTAGAAAGATTAATTTGGACTAAAGACAGCTGCACATGCCAGGAATATACTCTCACGCCTTAAACTTACAGAAATACCCTCATATAAATTATTAATCAACACCTGTACCCCTATATATATATATATCAATTTAATATAGAGTTATTGCATACAAGATTTAGCCGCTCCAAATCAAGAAAACTCCTCTCATAATTAAATCATGACTAATTAATGGAAGTCACCTTAATTGATATAGAACCCCTAAAATCTCAAATTCCCCGTTATCTTTAACAGAAAAGGGGAAGAAGGCAACCAAAGGGAGAGTAGTAACAGTAAGGCATAAAATGTGCATGAGGAATTTCAGGGGAAGAAAGACTATTTAAAAAAAAAAAAAAAACATTAAAATGTAAGCAATAACTGATGATCTCTCCAAGATCCAAAGTGTGGCTTCTTGATTTTACCAAATCTCAAGATGGATTCTTTCATTGGTATTAACCTTTGTATTAATTTCCCATAATTTCTCAAGAACCAACCATAAAATGCAATCCTTACAAAATTAGGGCAAACAAAAAGAACAGCTAATTTTCTATTTTCTCCCCAGTCCCTGTTTTTACAACCGGGGAAAAAAAAAAAACCCTTTCAAATCTCTCTTCATCGCCCGTCATCAAGATCGAAAGAGGTACGTATATTTACCAAAAAGAAAATCCCAGAAAACGATCTCTTGATATTGCCAATATATTTCAAGGATCTATAAAAACCTCCCCACATATAAGTAATCTCACAAATAGTCCTCGGAGGTGAACAAGGAACCAAGTAGATCCTCAAGGTCACTTGACTCAAGCCCGAGTCTCAGCGACTCTATAACTCGTTCAAAAACCAGCACGTGACATGGAATTCTCAGCACTCCTCTCTGCTCGTACCCGTATTCTTGAGCCGACTTGTTCAGAAGCCATATGAAGACCGGGCGGTTCAATAGCTCAGCACTCACCGTAAACCGCTCCATCTCATCGCCAACATACACCGGTACGTGCCCCTCAGGCACCGGCTTGTCGGATCCTCGCCGGTGGGCCGACCTCGAGCCGCCTGATCTCCGGCGAGCGGTGGTTGTGGAGGGGGTGGATTGAGAATTCGGGCGTAGAAGGCTATATTGAGAAGAGTCCGCAACCCTGGAGAGGCGGCGAATTAGCTGCTTCATTCTAAAAGGATGGATTCAACAGATTAGCGTAGAGAACGTAAAGACTACGAGAAGATTAATTTGAGAGTTAGATAGTAAAGAGCAAGTGGGTTGTTCTTGCTGACGGTAAGATGTAATATTGAAGGCTTGAAGAATGAAGAGTTCTTGAGAGAGAGAGAGAGAGAGAGAAGGGAGATGGAGAGGGAGAGGCGGAATGGGAGGAGAGTGGGATGTGTATATATAGAGAGGTAACAGAGGTGGTTTATAACGTATAAAAATAATATATTTTTTTAATTTTTAAAAATTAGTATTCATATATTTAAAAATAAAAAAAATAATTGAAAATAAAAAAATAAAAAAGTACTGTAAAGACAGATATCAAATAAAAAAAAACAAGGGTAGACATGAAAAGGTGATGAAAGAAGAGAGGGTACAGGTAGGGTACTTGCCAGGTACAATTAGCGAATAACGGAGAAAGATGTTATAATAATGTTTGTTTTTGTTTTTTTTTTTTAGTTTCTGTAATGATAATTTTTTTCTGGGAACGAGATAGTTTTTTTATAGAGGAATTAGTTAGTGGGGTGAGTGAGACAAGAGGCTTTTTGTGTGATATGATATAAAATTATGGAAGCTGACTTGTCTCAGTGGCTGCTCTCAGTTGGCAGTTGGAGAAGTGCGAAACTTGAAAGATTTCTAGATAAACACTGCTCCGGCACTATATATATATATATATATATATATATATATATATATATATATATATATATATATATAATCAAATTTTAAATTAAACATAAAAAACATTAAATGTATTTGATCAATATGTTAAATAAAATTAATCAAACATTAGATATGTCAAAACTAAAAGAGTTGATAATAATAAACAAAAACTAGATCGAGATATTAGGTGATGAATAAAAGATAAAAAAAAACCTTATTTTTCAGCTTGACTTGCTAATCTTTGTTTTATTATATATTTATATGTTTTTTGTAAGCTAAAAATAAAAATTGAATCGAAATATAATACCTTGCTGGTATAATTCCTTTGTTTTTTTAAATTTATCTAGTGTCGTCATATGTTATGGTCCATTTAATGGCTCAAGTTTCGAATCGAATTATATAAGAGCTGGTTTGGCACGTTCTGTTTGATCAAGCGAGCCCAAACACAACCCGATTACCATGTTCAAAACTCGATTTAGCTCTAAAGTTTTTTTTAACGAACTCGGTCTACCCATTTATCTCTTTCATTTCCCTTCCTTTATTTTCTTCATGTTTGGGCTTTCATTAAGCTTAAGTTGGCTGAAATTTGGGACCAAACTAAAAAGCTATAAAAGAATGACCAAATAAAAACATTTGAAGAGTTATAAAAGAAGAGGGATTAGATAAAAAAAATTCGATGAAGGACCAAATTTTTTAAGAAAATGGCTGAATTAAGGACCATATAAAAAAAATTAAAGAGTTATAAAAGAATCAGGAACCAAATAAAAAAAATCTAGCAAAAGACTAATTTTTTTAAAAAGGAAATGGCTGACTAAGAGACCAAATCAAAAAATTAAAGAGATATAAAGAATTAGGGATCAAATAAAAAAAATCTAATGAGAGACCAAATTTAAAAAATATGGATGATCCGTGCAACACACACGTTAGCATGTGACCTCCTCGAGCTTCGATGTCGGCCTTCCATGGTTCCACTAAAATTGGATGGGTAGTGACTCTCTCTTATCACAACGTGTGTTGGAAAAGCAACCACGACGTGGTTCTAACAATCTTTTTCTTTCTTTTCTTTTCTTTTCTCTTTTCCCTCTCCCCTTTGATTCCCACACCTATCATGAAAAACAACTATTGTTGACGTCCATAATAGTTTTTGAAAGAGGCCACAATGTTTCTTCTATATAGGAATTATTTAAAAAAAAAAACTTTAATTTGCAGGATATATTCAACTACATAATAGACTAGTATAGCTAGTACAATTTAACATAAAAATTCGATCTCACCAAATAAAAGACATCATAATTCAATTTTGAAAAAATATTCATATTTAATTTAAAAATAATAATATGAGGATTCAAATTCAAATCTTTTTAACTATTGATTTTACTTATAACACTACTAGAAAATTGACAAATACAAACGGATATACCGATGACCAAATTTCCATCGATAAATTGCAGTGAAATTTACCAACAAAATAGTTTCTCGCTATGTTCCTCGGTATACACCGATGATAACTTTTTATCGATGTATACCAATGGAATTACAATGGGAAAAGAAGGAATTAAAAAAAAAGCTATAATGACGTGTTATTTTTACATACCGTATTACCGACAAAATAAATTCATCGGTAATATCTGTTCGTAAATCTATTGATAATATTTAAATTATGACCTGACAAGTAATCCCCATGTTCCCCTCCTAATTTTCTTCTTTTTCCTCCATCTTTCTCTGCAAAAAAAGCAAACCCCCTTGTTTCAAGGACTTCACAAATCAAACACTTAGTCTGTTAGCATCTATGTTATGGTTCAGTTTTTTTTAAGGACTTAACACATTGAACACTCAGTCTGTTAGCATTCATGTTCTAATTTAGTTTTTTTTTAAGGACTATATACATCAAGTCAGCAAAACTACCCATTTTTTGTTTGAACTTAATTTTAAAATGTTAATTTTTTAAAATATTTTTGTAGTATACGTAGTTTGTGTTGTTCTAGGATTAATGTAACATAAACACCTAAGAGGGGTGAATTAGGTATGCAAGGTAAAACTATAAATTAAAAAATAATTTACCTAATAACATGCAATTATAAACATTCAACCAAATACGGAAGCAATAAACAATAGAAATGCAATAATTAAATAGTGAGAGTTTAGAGAGATTGTACCAAGATTTGTTCAAGAGTTTCACTATCACACATCGGTCTTCCTAGCGGGCGAGACTAAATCTTTACACGATTTTTTTGCGAGTGCAAGATCAAACCCAATTTGTTTGCGGGTTTAGGATCAAATCGTTATCCCTAATCTTTTTAAAGGCTAAAGACTAGAATACCTTTCACCAATACTTGTTAAAGGACAAGTATTAAATCACTCACAATTTTGTCTCTAAGAGATTTTTCCAAGTGTTTAGAGTGTTACTTACACTTTCCACAACATACTCTCTTAATATAGTTGATTGGAATAACAATTAAGCTCTTTAGAAGGATTTTGTCAATTCACACCTAACTTTGTTTTTGGAAGATTATAAGTGAAACAAGGGTGTAATAGGTTGCTTTTAGAGGGATTATGCGTAGATTTTTTCTTTAGAAGTTCCACACTTATTTTAGGCAAGTAAAAGGCTATAGGCTTAGAAAAGAAACTAGCTATTATACACAATTTTTCTACTTGTTGGCGTAAATCAGTTAAACCATTTTATAATTGGTCAGACTGTTTTTAAAGAACCCCAAGACTTTCTGGAATTTTTTAGAACAAATTAGCTGTTTTGAGAAAAGGTTAAACTAGTTTCAGAAACGGTCATACCATTTCTCAAAAAGGTTGGACCATTTTGTCTACTGCTTCGCCATTTCTAAAATGAAGAGACTGTTTTGGCTATTATCTTGATTTTGTCGTATTTTTTTGTTTTGATCTTTTCTTGATTTTCTTTGGCTCTTTTAGATTTGTTTAGGTTTTGTTGGTATTATAAGATGTCCTAAATAAGTTTAGTGTTGTTTGACAAAACCCTATTACAAAGTCTTGATAAGCAAAGTCGATAACTATTATGTTTACAAGTTTTTTGTTCTTAACCTTTGAAAATCCTTTCCTTGCTTGTTTAATTATTTCTTATATATATGGCATGCATTGTGTTTTACTTAACAATTATAACAAGATTAATACATGTGGCACACAATCATGTTACATGTAGCATATTGACATATTCTTTATTAAATCATTTAAGCATTATAACATAGTATTTAAAAGCTTTATGGAATACATCAAGAGTAATCAATATGATATGCATATATTAAAACTATATCAAATCAATGTTTTATTGTCCAATGTTTATGTTATCATCAAAACATATAATTAAATCATTATCGTAGCCATAAGACTATTAATTTGTTTGTGTGTTTACTTGTTTTATAGCATTTTCCCATATGAATTTGTTGTATAAATGTATGATTTGTACATGTTAGGGTTTGTTTGAAATTTTGAAAAATTGTATTTGTTTATAATTTGATGAAATTGATTTCTAGTTTGTGACTTAGGTGTCTTGTAATGAAAGAAATAATAGTTTATCTAATGGGTACGTTTTATATTTTGTTAATTTTATTGTTGAGTTGAAAATTTCGGTATATGTGGATGAATTTGAATTTATTTAGATAATTTATAATGATTTAAGAGAGTAATTAAAATAGATTGAATAAGTTTGAGTTAAATCAATGTTAGCTAATTCATTTAGTCACATAATTAATTAATACATGTTGTCATCAATATTCTATATAGGTTTGATATAAGTAATTAATGTTTGTTTTTTGATGTATCGAGTTTAACATGGAGGGTTGCACATGATGAATTATTGTAATGAGGTTGAGAGTTTTATTAATTACACATCATCTAATCCAAGAAATATTAGTAGAGGTAGTATTAGATGTCCATATAAGAGGTGTAAAAATAAAAAAGTTTTTTGATCCAGATGTCGTAATAATGCATCTTCTACAAAAAGGGTTCATGGAAAAATACTTATGTTGGTTTGCACATGGAGAACCATATGTTCATTACAAGACCATAGTAGAAAGGATGGTTAGGTCAACTTCTAGTTTTAGCAATGTGCATGGAGTTGTAGATAGTAATAGTAATCATTATAGAAATATGATTATGGAAGCGATGAGAATGAAGCAGGGTTATGTAAATGAATGTTCAATCATAGATGAAGAAGCAAATGCAAACGCGACCAAGCTTTTTGATCTTTTAAAAGACTCCAACAAACTATTATGGGATGGGTGCAAAAATCATAGTAAATTATTGGCTATTACATAAATGTTCACCATTAAGTTAGATCATAGGCTGAGTAAGGCTGATTACGATAGAATTGTCAAATGGACGAGAAGCATTTTACCTGAAAAGAATAGACTAAAAGAGAACTTCTATGCTGCTAAATCCATGGTGAAACCCCATGGCTTAGGATACCAGAAAATTGACATATGTCCAAACTTATATATGTTGTGTTACCTTAAAAATGAAGATTTGATTGGGTGCAAAATCTGTGGGCATGCTCGTTATAAAACCAAACCGATGAAGCTTTTTATAAAAACTCACATGCAAAATGATGACCATTAGAAAGGGGTGCAGTAGCTCATGGATAGCTGAGCTTAGAAGTTCATGGAATATTGGATTTCAACAATTTCTTTTGTTAAGTTATTATTTTTTTGAATTAGTTGACTTTTTTTTAGGAAACATATAACACCCAGTTATAAGAGAGATACAAGGACGATCCTTCGACCAATCCAGAACTCGATCTGAATTTATGGTTAGAGGTAGGATCATCCGGTGGACTAGATATATATTGGGTTTATGGTATCTCAAACACTACGGCCAAGGAGTTGCGAACGATCCAAAGTGTTTCAGTCATAAGATGCTTACAATTAGTTTCGAGTAATCAATCTCTAGAGTTCCAGGTGATTTTAAATAAAAAAAGTTGAAGCTTGGATGACCCATCTTGCTGCTTAGATAAAACGACTTAGTGTTGAGACGGCTGAAATCCGGTAATTGTACATGGAGCTGAAATCACACATGGGTGGTACATATGGTCCATCTTATCACCCCCTCGGTCCCGACGAAGACCCACCCTCTCCTCCTCTTCCTTAGGAACCTCTCTTCTAGATGAATTATATTTAAACTGATAAATTTTTAAATCTATAATAAATATTTGATTTTTTTATTTTAATTGCTTTTAATTTTTTTCTACTCTATTTATTATATTTATTCTCTTAAGAAAAATATTTTAAAAACTTATTGAGGGACTTACTGACATAATAAGTCCTTTAAAAAATTTTAGAGAGTTGGAAAAGAATTATAGGAGATGCCACTAACACTATTTCAACATCTAAAAATGAGGTTTGTCCATGTTTTTATTCAAAGATCTCCTAAGATATTTGTCAATTTTTCAAATGAATTTTATGAAATGATACAAGTTTTCAACCTTATCATCAATAATTTGGTTAATTACTCTCTTACGAATTGAATGAACTTGTATATTTATATCAAGACGTGGATAATTCTAAGAACTTGCAAGATAAAGCAAGAAATAGATGATGTTTTTTATTAAATTAAATGTTTTTCGTGATTTTGCAATTGACTAATATTAACAAGAGACATCCTACAAGCTTTATGTAACTTAATAAAACTAGACCCATATATTGTTCATGAAGCTCAAAAAACAAAGATTTTACTCCTACAAAATGTACGACCCAAGACATTCTTGATGATAAATTAATATGTTATGAAATAAATTAATTAAATCAACTTTCCATTCTAAGAACTTTGGGGAAAATCGATCATCAAGTATGAATATTGACGCTACAACCCCACATCTTGACCAAAAACTTAAGCAACTTGTGGGTGGAGACATCAAAATATTAATTTTAATTAGCGAGGATCAACGTGCATCTTCTCCGATTGATTAGACCCCAAAATATTCCTTTTAAACATCAACTTTTTATTTTATTTTTATAGTTCTACCAATCATAATATTACAGATCAATTTTTCACTTTTATTTAAATACATGTGGCAATTGTTTTTCGTAGCAGACCAATTCTTATCATTCACGAAACCTTAACTTTATTAGTAATTATCTGATGCATTATTTATATAAATATTTAGTTTGTAAGGCATTTTCTAAATATCTCACACTCGTTTATTCATCTGAGAATTAATTAAAATTTTAAAATAAAAGGACTCATTACCTTAATTAAATTTTTTTTATTAATTTATATACTTATTTTTTATAAATTTTTAAAATTAATGTGCTTGTAATTTACTTTATTTAAACCTGATTTCGTATGGTCAATTATTCTAGGATGTAATTTTATCTAATTAATTAAAATTTAAAAATAAAAAGAAATAGGGTAATAGATCTAAAATTTGGATAAAATATAAACTTAATAACTTAAGATTATTTTAAATCAGAGAATTTCAAAAAATAATAATTTGGACAATTTAAATTTAAAGAATTCTCTAAAATAAGTGTTTTTTTCTTACCCAAATTAACCCGAGTACTCACTTTTAAAAAGGAAGTAGGAACACAGAAGAGGAGAGAGGGAGTACGAAAGGAAGGTGAGAAAAACGCGGCAGTTACGCAATCGCCGGATGGGTGTCCTGTCCGTAGTTCGTTGCTAGTACAGTTCCGTGACTCTAATCCTTCTCTCCTTTTTCGAGAACGCCTTCACCTTTTTACTCTTCTTTCCTTACGTGTCACATTAGCCCACAAATTGAATTTGCCACTTTCCTTCTCTTTCACACACGCACCTCCCAGTTCGATCAATTCCCAATGTGTGTTGTTTTCTTCACGTTTTAGACTTGAGAGCTGGGTTTGGATAAAAAGAAGTGATTTTCATGTTTCTTTCTTTTGGGTTTAAAGCTGGGGTGGTGGCCATGGAATCTTAAGCAACTTGGGGGTGGATACATCCCACATGAATGAATGATGTCTTTCATATTTGTGCACGGAACCACATGCTTGGCCAACGGTTTTGGTCTCTCTCTTCTTCCTTTTTCCTCTCGTTTTTGTAAAAGGAAGTTAGTTCGGAACATCGTGTGGCATTTGAGGTTTGGTTTCACGAGTTTTAGCTTGAATGAAAAAGGATAAATTTATCAAAATTCACTCAATCGAATTGATGCCTCAAGTATTTCGGTGCATTGGATACGGAATTGGGTTCTCAAAGTTCAACAATTTTCTATTAAAATGAGTGAATTTGAGCAAAAGTAGTAATTTTTGTATGAATCAATTAGATTGTAATCGTATCTCATAGGTAGAGATATGAATGAATTATAGCATTAGCTGCTCAATAAACTTGCAAGGGGTGGAGAATTTGTTTCGTTAATGGAAATGAAAATTAATTTATGATCTCTCATTATGATTTGCAATAGAATATGAGATGAGAGGGAATTTTGAAGGGAAAAAAACATGGTTGTTAGTTGATGATGTTTCAAAATCCAATATGTTTAGGGATGATGTTTATTAATGTTTAGATAGTGGGTAATCATACGTTCATGTTAATATTCTCTTCTCGAAAGCTCACAAAGTAGATGGTTGGTGGTGGAAACCCTAGTACCTGCAAAATAGTCTATTTTGGTGGGATTTTGAGACCCTCTGATGATAAAGTCAATGATTTTTAGGAAAGGGTTGTAATCAAGGTTGTCAAAAATGCTTTTTTGACATGACATGAAATATATAATATAAACTCGGATCGTAAATTCGAATTGTAAAATCGTAAAATCACAAGAAAAATATTTTAACTATTTATATATGGACAATTTCAGTCAAGTAGTAAATAATAATATAACACAATTAAAATAAAAGTGAAATAAACAATACAAATGTCCAACCACCTTAAAATACATAATTCAAATAAAAATTCATACATGGTTTAAATAACTTAAAAATACGAAAAGAAAAAAAATAAGATTGAACAACTATGTTTTATTAATAGAGTTTCATAATATTTTATAGAGGACAGGTCTTGAAACACACTGCAGGCAACTAGTGAGATGATACAACATTCTAAGGTATATCATCAACTTAAAAAAAAAAATAACAAAGACTAATACAGTGAACCCGTGACAACAAGAACAAAAACATACAAAATGACATCAATTTAATCTCATGCCACTCACCTTCCACCTTTTTTTATGTTAGTAACAACTCCTAGAAATAATGTCCAAATATCCCACCAAGCAAGACATGTATTTCAAGTTCTCTCTGAGTCTTTGTCGTCTCTCTTTGTAGTTAACAAATGGTTAGTCTAAAACACAGTATTTCTCTCTATATAAGTATTCCTATCTCTTATTTTACTCCTTTGATTCCTCACCATCTACCTTTGTCTTCCCATGGTTTCAATCCTCCGATCATGCCTTCCCGGCCTAAAATACAGTATAAGGCTTTCTCATACCCAAGATCCTCTAATGCTGGTGTTAGTCTGCTAAGATTGAAAATTTGAGATTTGGGCAATGGGGAAAGGGGAGATTGGGGAGTGGGGATTATGTAGTGGAGTGTCAGGGGACTCGAATAGGGAGGCAGTAAATTTTTTTAACTTTTGCGGGTTAAAACTCGAAATCGGTCAAAATCGTAAAATCGGTCCGATTTTACCGATTTTAACCGAGTTTGACCGATTTCGAGTTTTAACCCGATTTGACACGTTATATACATGTTGACTCGTAAAATCGTAAGATTTTAAGAGTCAATTCACGATTTTAACAACATTGGTTGTAATAAATAAAAGAACGAGCTTTAAATTCTAAGAACAAGAGTGTTTGTTCTTGTTTTTGTATGATAAATGCTCTGATAATTAAAATACGAATGCTTAGAGAATATAAATTATGAACCCTTTACTTGGGTAATTCAGGGGGTATATATAACCCCTAAACCTTGTCATGTTGCTTGAATAGAAGGGTTAAAGTGTCATTTTCTCTTAATAGCATTAATGAAGGATAAATATCCCTTACACATTAAGGATAAATTTTGAACCCTGTTATCTTCTTTTCAAGCCTTTGACATTGCTCCTTCATCTTGCGGCTATCAAACTGAGTCTTATTGTTAGTGATCTAGATTTTGGGAATTTGAAATCTCAGAAATGATGTTCTTCCACAAGAAAAAAATGATCTTGTTGGTAGTGATATCTGCCAAAGCTCTAGAACCGGTGTATATACCACAGATTTCTCTATAGGTTTCCTTCAAAACATAAGTGCTTTCTCTAGGAGACAAGCACTTTAACAAGGGAGCTAAGATGTTCGACTGAATTGACCATGTCAACCAGAAAACACCCTACTACTCGTCTAATTAGATGAATGGCCCCATTTCTATCCAAGGGCTACTTCCTAGTAAGCAAATAATCTTGGATGGGAGTTCTCTAATCATTCTTTGTATTAACTGGGGCGGCCACTTACCCCCATTCTATACTTGATTTCTCTAAGATTTCAATTCATACCTTTTTAGGGAGTTTGACCGAATTGGAGCTTGCCAATTTCAACAAGAGATCTACCATGCAATTCTCTTCCCTTGGAATACGATCAATTGAAATTTCTCTGCCTGTATCTATCTAAGAGAGCTATACTTGGACTTTCTAAAAGTACTTCATCAAAGTAGGGTTTCTCATTTTATATGTCCCTTGACACTATCTTATTATCAACTAGAAGTCACTGTGTATATAGAGAGGGAAAACCTCCTAAGCTTCTGCCAGGCCCAAACTTGCTAGGAGAGTTTCATACCCTAACATATTATTGGTGGCTAAAAATTCAAATAAAATCCCATACTCAAAGACCTGCCCATGAGGACTCACAAGCACTACCTCAGCACCACCTCAACACCACTTCCTTCTAAATTGGAAGATCTATTGATATATAATTATCAAGGAGAGATTAATTGTATGGATTCTGATGAGATCTTAACTTCACCCGAGAGGATCAGCTACTCAGCCATTAGCATAGGTTTGTCCTAGATGTCATTCTCAAAAGAATTTTTTGCTATGAAGTTTACTAAAGCTTACCTTTTAATAGTTGGTATTGGTTGGTATAGGTGTTCATATTCTCTTAACTCAAATGCCCATTTCACTAGATCTAGGTGTTCACTAGAGCTAAGGCCATCTTTTCCACTTTTAAATATATTATCTCAGCATAGTATTGTACACCGTTTTCTTTCCTAACTAATACTACACTAACTACTTGACTAGAAACCCTAAGATAGAGAAACAAACTCTTATTTTCCCTTTGTTATGACAAGATTTTAGGAGATAAGAGAAAAGCTTTGAGCTCTTTAAAAGCTTTTTACCATTCTAGTATCCACTTAAAGTTTGTGATATTCTTCAAAGTCTTGAAGAATGGTAAGTCGCATTCCCCTACTCCACTTATCAAAGCCTTTGAAGCTATTGACTTAATCAATTACTCCACCTTAAGCATTTCTTTATTAAACCTTTTCAAATATGCCTTGGTGGATCCCTTTTTTGATTGAGTAACACCAAAGAGTTCTATATATCTTCGTTTGAAGGGTATATTAGTGTTAAACCGTGAAACAAGTTTAGAACAAATATCATTAAAACTCATGATAAAGCCTAGCTTCAGGTTGTTATATTAGGCTCATGCTGACCTGTGAATGTTATAGGGAACATCTTACACATAGCATCACTGTTTTTGATGACTAACACTCCAAGTTGATATGTATATTTTGGATATGTTCTCGTGGATCTACCAGACCATTATTGTTGTCCAAAGTCATCTTCACGGATATATACTACTTAAGGATAAAGGTGTTCAAGGCTTGTCTAGATAAAGGTGATCACTTTATCTCATGAGGTTTGTAGACCTCATCTTATATGTATTTACCAGCCAAACTTCTCTTATATTGTTATCTAATAGGCTTTGAAGGGCTGGAGAATTCTAATGTGGAACGACATGATTGATAGTTAACTTCTATCTTATGGTGGTTAGAAGGATCATGTATAGAGTGACCACTTATGGAGAGAGCTTCATGTTGATAAGAACAACCTCTAGAGGGACTAGGAGATCACTAGGATGGAAAGCTCTTTAAGCATTTTTCCTAGCCTCCTCTGGATAATACAATTATCTCTTGACTGAGGGGATAACTTATGATTGACAAGCTATGACTAAGGGTGTTACATAATAAGCCAAAATTATCTAGTATGGTAAGGTCTGATATTGCTCTTGGGTTGCCAACACAACTCGAGTAAGGGCTTGCACTTGGTTGATGAGTTGTTGAAACTCTAATAGAGTAGATGTGCCAACAACTGCAGGGAGGTCCATAACACGTCCCATCCTAAAAGTATCTTGATTGTCTACCATTGATAGCGATTTGAAATGTTAAAAACTAGCTTTGGAAGAACAATTGATGGTTGTTTTATCAGGTTCCCATAAACGGTGTTAATTGATAATGTTCCAAAATCCAATATGTTCAGAGATGAGGTTTTTGAGTGTTTGGACAGTAGGTAATTATACATTCATGTCAATATTCCCTTCTTGAGAGTTTATAAAGTAGATGGTTGGTGGTAGAAGGTCTAAGACCAGCATAACAATCCTTTTTGGTGGGGTTTAAGGACCCTCCAATAATAAAGTTAGTGACTTTTAGTAAGAGATTGCAATAAAAAAAATAACAAATTTTAAATTCTAAGAACAAGAGTGTTTGTTCTTGTTTTTGTATGATAAATGCTTTGAGAATTAAAATACAAATTCTTAGAGAATAAAAATTATAAACCCTTTACCTAGGTGATTCATGGGGTATATATAACCCTTTAACCTTGTCATGTTGCTTGAATGAAAGGGTTGAAGTGTCATTTTCTCATGATAGTATTAATGAGGGATAAATATCTTTTACACAATATTCATGTTAATGGAAATATGGTAGGCCCTTAGAAGACTTTTATACACTTGATGGTGTAGATAGATGATTATTCTTAACATTAATATTTTAAGTTAAAAGTTAAGAATAAACGAACAAAGCCTTGTGATCCAACATGGGCCCCATAATGATCTCAGGCCCATACCCACTTTGATTTGGAACGAAGTCAAGCTCATGAGTGATAGGTCTGGCAATTTATCAGACTCATGCTTGTTTGGACTCAATGTGTAACTAATCCAGAGATGTTGAATATGACAGCTCGCTAGACCCATGTTTGTTTGAGCTCAGTACATAGCTGAATCAAGGAAGGTTAGGTCTGGTAGTTCGTCAGACCCGTGTCTTTTTAGGCTCAACGTATAACTATACCAAGAGATATTAGGTCTGATAACTCACCAGACCTATGCATGTTAGGGCTCATCGCGTAGTTAAATAACATATAATTATGTGCATGTATAAATTTGATTTTTATCAAGTATCTTTCTCTCACTGTATTTTTTTTATAAAGGTCATCCAAGATGGGAAAATATTAACAAATTCCTACTCGAAAACACTTCCCCATCATTATCATGTCTTAGAACGTGGTTGATTCTTGTTCTTAAGTGAGGCTCAAAATAGTACAGTAAATATTGAGATCTCTTTAATAATATAAGCTTCGCATATTGAAGCTTCAACATGTGTCGTGTTTTTCTTAAGGTTGAACAAGTATTTGTTTGGAATTAAATGAATGCCTTAAATTAAAAAAATAAAGATAATAGAAATTTAATTATGATGCATGTGTAATCCCTAACCTCTTAAATGGATACACTTATCTGTATTGGACAAGGCCTTTAAACTTTCCCTCAAACTATAAATATAAAGGTAGATATTCAATTGAGTCGAAGAAGAACAGAAGGAATATCATCTAAAGTATGTAGATTGTCTTAACAATATTCGTTTCAAGCTTCTACATATATTGGGTATGAAACTTGTTGAAATATTTATCTCTAAAACAATTGACTGATCTTTGTGAATGCCCATATCCCTTTTGGTAATAAATCTCGGTAAGCAAGTGAAATGAGTGTTTGTATAAACACATGGCAATCATGACTCTTCATTCCATACAATCTGTCATTCTCCAAATTCACTAATCTAGATATGTTCGAATCATATCAATTAGGGAAACACATACTCTTAAGCCATTAGTAAATAAGTAACTGTGCATTATTATCCAAGGCGAAGCTGGCTTTGGGCTTTACCACCCGACCCATCATAAGCCAACTTCATATTCTTAAAGTGACAAAACGAAGGTATATCTATTCTAGAATTTATATTGTCCTTTGTCTTCTCTTTCACATCCATCATCGTGTTAAAAATGTTTTCAAACATATTTGTTTTAATATGCATTACATCCAAATTATGACAGAGGAGATTAGTCTTTCAATAAGGAAGCTCCTAAAAAATACTTCGTTTTACCTAATTGTGGGTCCCATCTAAACTAGAAAAAATTTGATTACGGATTGAAAATCAAACACAATGCCATCGTACTGTGATACCACATATAATTTTTCACCTGATAATATTGGTAGTATAACATCCCTTTCAACTTTATCTACAAAGAAGTCCCTTTTGCTTTTTCTGTACTTGTGATTGGTTGGTAAGAACCTCTTGTGGCAATAAAAAAAGATGTTTTACCACTATTTATGAAGGTAAAGGCTTTATTATTCTCCATATAGTATGAACATGTTAATTTTTTCATGCGTTCTCCTATAAGAAACTAACTCATACGCAGAAAAATCATTGGTAGTCCACATCAAAGTTGTCTTCATTTAATAATTATGTTTTCTTGAGACATTATACATCAAAATCCTGAATGACCACAAATGATTCAACTCATCATTAAATGATCAAAGACAAACATCTATATTTCTACCTAGACTATTAGGACCAGGTATGACCGTATATAAGAACATGAGTGTCACTAACCAACAAGAATATGGTGCAGCAAATGACCCAAATGGATTGAATCCATCTGTACATAACCTAATATGTATGTTTTGTGGTTCTATTGAAAACTAAGGATGCACCTTATTAAACTACTTCTAAGCTTCACCATTGAAATGGTGTATCAGGACTCCATCCACCGCATCACGTGAATGATACCATGTCATATACTCAAAAGTCTTTAGAGACATGAATAAGTTTTGCAGTCTAGTAGTGATTAGAAAGTATCTCAGTTTTCTATATGCAATAAGAGTTCTTTCTTTACCAGTTCTGGGTTTATACCAAGCATGCCCAAAAATTCTATAATTGGTCAAATCTATATTTTTAGATAGTACAACATGTAGAAGTTTGGACACATGTTAAGTTTTTGGTATCTTAGGCTAAGGAGTTTCATCAAGAATTTAACAACATAGAAGTTCTCTTTCAACCTATTCCCTTAAGATAAAATGCTTCTCGCCTATTCAATAATTTTGTCATCACTAACCTCACTTAGCCTATGATTTAACTTGATGGTGAACACTTGTACAAAGACTGATAATTTACTATGATTTGTGTACCCATCTTATAATACTTTGTCAAAATATTTCAAAAGTTAAAAGAACCTAGTTGTGTCTACATTTGGTTCTACATCTACAATTGAACATTTACCTGTATAACCCTGATTCATTCTCATTGCATCTATAACCATACTTTTACAACGATTACTATTATCATTTACAACTCTATACACATTGTTAAAACTAGACGTTGACCCAACCATCATTTCTACCAAGGTCTTGTAAGGAACATAAGGCTCTCCAAATGCAAACCAACACAAGTATTTTTCCATGAACCTTTTTTTATAGAAGATGTATCATAACAATATCTAGATCGAAAAACATTTATTTTTACATCTCTTACATGGACATCTAATACTATCTCCACTAATATATTTTGGATTAGATAGTGTGTAACTAATAAAATCCTCCACCCCATTAAATAATCCATCATGCGCAATCATTCGGGTGAAACTTAATACATCTAAGAACAATCATCCATTACTTATATCAAACCTATATAGAATATTGATGAAAACATTTATTAATTAATTATGTGAACTAAATAAATTAGTTAACACTGGTTTAACTCAAACTTGTTTAATCTATTTTAATAGTACCCTCTAATGATTATCGATTTTCTCCAAAAAATTCAAATTCCTCCAAATTTACCTAAATTTTCAACTTAACAATAAAATTGATAAAATATGAAAAGTATCTGTTAAATAACCTATTATTTATTTAATTATAATACACCTAAGTTACAAAATAAAACTCAATTTCATTAAATAACAAACAAATATAATTTTCAAAATCTCAAATAAATTGTAATATGTACAAATCATAAATTTATACAATAAATTTCTATAATAAAAAGCTATAAAACAAGTAAACACACTAACAAGCTACATAAAAATGCCAAGAAATTAAAATAAAGAATGGCTTACAATAAAAAAATGAATAGGTTTGCATACTTGATGTGACAGATCTTCAAAAATAAAATTGAACCAGAATATGGATATTGACAAACTAAGTGTTGAGGTGGCTGAAATTGTGATAATAAGAGCTTGATTTGTAACAAAATAAGGGGAGTGTTGTTTTCTCCAGAAAAGAAGAAGAAGAAATGGGGGAGGGAAAGAGGGGATCTAACAGATTATAACTTAAATATTACCAATAGATACACCGACAAATATTAACAATGGTTATATTTTATTCGGTAATTTTATCTGTAATAGTGATACGTCACATTTTCGATGGAAATAACAAGAGAATACCTGCTTATTTTTTCATTCCTTGTTTTCCACTTGTAATTCTCTCAACATTCATCGATGAAAACAATGAAGTTATGTTCCGCCGATAAATGTCACTGTAATTTATCAAAAGTATTTTTTCTGTTAATATTTATGTTTATATTTGAGAATTTTCTAGTAATAATTTAGGGCATATTTTATTATTAATGTGCGCAAGGGTAGATTTTCCAACTCAACCTTGGCAGGTTAGCTTGTACTAGTATTTTTTATTTTTAGCAAATGTTTAATTAATGTGAAATGATTTGTCTGGTATCCAAGCATTGAATTTGTTTAAGAATGACAACACACCATGTAATTCATGGGCATGCAATGTTTCGTATCCTCTCTGCCATAGTCTATAGATTATTTACTGAGAACGTAATATTGTTTGAATTTCATATAAGAATTCCTTAATTAGTCTTTTTGGTCGAACATCACTACCAAGTTGCGGTGGCTTTGACAATTGAGTTTTTGCCAGCAAATTAACTCCATTAAAGTCTGCTTCTAATCAAGCTTTTGCTTGGCTATATATGCATGTCATGACTTGCTTCTCTAGACTTAGCCAACCCGACTTTCGTACTCCTTCTCGAAGTATTGTTCTTTTATTATTATTATTATTACCAATAAAAAAACACAAATTAGTTTCTAAAGACAGGAGGAAAAAATAGCTAAGAGAACATGCTTGGGATTAAGGAAATTAACAAGAAGATTCGTAGGCTCAAACTTCGGTTTTACTTATGAGCTAGCTGCAATATTTGATAGTTAATTAATTATCACATAATTTATTTCAGCCAACTTAATTTAACCACGTAATTAAATCTTCTTTCCTCGGGTTAAAAAAAATAATGACATCAATGAAAGGGAGGAAAGATTATAGCTTCCGGCCATTTCAGCATAAAAAATTTATTAAATAATAGAGCATAAAAAAAATTGTCAAATAATAGCAACGAAAATACTGATAAAATATTTTTCATCGATACTTTATGATGATAATAACAATAAAATGTTTTTGTAAAAAATATACCGTGTAATAACCGATGACTTATTTTCTATCTAAAATTACTAACAGAATAAAAAAAATTACAAATATTTTGTCGGTGATTCCATCAATAAGATAACATGTCATCATTTGTTGAGGAATGTACCGACAATATTTTTCCATCGAAAATTCTTTTAGAAAATTTTAAAGTGTTATAACTAACACCAGCCTCATCCTTCCCTTCTTCTTCTTCCTATTTCTCTTTAATTGCAAATCAAAATAGGAGCCCTTCCCCTCTATTTGCCACAAATCCAGACCTCATAATTACAAATTTGGTCACCCAACACACTCTAGTGTCAATATCATTGTCTTGGTATAGTGTTTTCTAAATATTCCTTACACCAAGTAAGCAAACCTATATATCCACTTATATTTTAAGTTAATATATTAATATTTTATTTGTATTTGTAGCGTAGTTTAGCTGTATATTTGTAGCATAGTTTGATTCTTACTAAAGATTAAATTTTCTAAATACAAGATAAACAATTTAACATATAGTTTAAAACAAAAGTATGTTATAATTTGTAACTATAATAAGAATATATTTACTTAATTTTTTTTTATCAACTGTTAGTTGTTATCTTTAACCAGGTGTACAATATGGGAGGCAATACTAATGGTTTGAAATTGTTATCTTTGGGTCATGAATGAAAGGTTCAATCTTATAATGGGTACTTTGTCAATAGATATGTATTTAATACAGAAAAGTATGAAGATTGTAGAAATACCTATAATAGTAAGGTTTGTGTTAAGGGATCAACTTTGAATGAGTTTGAAGTTTATTATTATGACAAGTTAGAAGAGATGATTGAAATGTAATATCATAGGGAATAAAATATAGTCTTTTTATTAAAATGCTATTGGTATGATACCGATAGTAGAATTAGGATAGATCCTCATCATGGTTTGGTCAAAATTAATAAAAGAGGTAGACTTAGCAACATCAACGATGTTTTTGTATTTGCCAAAAAATACCAACAAGCGTATTACACATACATCTTCTCCCTTAGTTACTTCATCGTTACCATCTTTAACAAATTAAACATGACTTCTAGGTTTGGTTCTTACAAAGGATAACAATCAACTCTATTATAATCCTTTCTAAATGAAATAGTGTAACTAGATAAGTTAGTTAACATATATCAATTTGCTCCATCTAACAAGTAAGAAGAAGATTCAAATTTTTATATCGCTGATAAATATTTATGTTTATGTTGATATTGACGAGTTAAATGATATTTTGAGTACCAGTAGACATATGAAGGTTGATGAAGATGAAGGGATTAAGCAACTTTAGTTCAAGAAAGAGGATGATGATGATGATGATGATGATGATGATGATGATGATGGATATGAAGGTGATGAGGATTCATATTAAACAGTGGATTTGAACTTATTTTATATGTAAATCTTCGTTATGCAATTAAGATATTTATTGTCATTGTATAATGCATTATACTTTGTACATTTATCAAGAAGCCGAATGCTTACTTCAAAAGTGCTCTTAATCACTTCTTTACTTGGCATTCTCTCTCTCTCCAATTATATATGTGGTTTTAATGAATTATTGTTGAATAAGTTTTCAATATAGCTACTGTTGCTATTTAATTAGGTTGGATATGGATTATAATTAAGATTCTTGGGTATAAATTTTGCAATTTCACCGACAAAAAATAGAAAAAATTATGAATTATTAAATAATTATTTGTGACTTCATTGTTGATTTTACTTACCAACTGACTCACAAATGAACACAAAAATCATCAAAGAATTGTGGATGAATTTAGGGGTTTTTAAAAGATTTGAGAATTCTTTGAAATGATCGGTAGATTAGTTTTAAAATACTCTATTAGTGATAATGTCGGTGATGTGATGACGTGTTAAATCATCGATGAAAAATTCTGTCAGTGAATTTAAACCTAGATATACAAGGCAATCCCTAACTTTCCCCTATTTTCCCTAAACTTCACACTTTATCCTCTCTCTATCTATCTCTCTCTCTCTCTCTCTCTATATATATATATATATATATATATATATATATATATATATCAACTACTTAAGGATTGTATAACATCTCTTTTATTTGAATTTTTTTTAATAGAAAAATTGAATTCGAAGGTTATATTGTAATAGGAAAAAATTTTCATATTTGTTTGTGGATCATGTTAATAAAAAATTAAACATCTTGGATAAGTTACTTCTTAGCTTTTTTATATATTTATATCAATAAATGTTTTTGTTAGTTGGTTATGAATATACTTTTAATATGAGACCATGAAGAGAAAAGCAAGCTCACCTATGCTAAAGGAATTTATAAAGTTCACCTATGCTAGGGAGCTTATAGGTAATAAGCTAGATATGGATGTTAGGGGATATATCTTTTACAAATAGAAAAGATAGAATTATGTTGGGAGAATTGTTCTTAATTGTGTTGTTTTTTTGTACAATGAAAACTAATTGACTTTAAAATGTTATTTGCCTTTATTTCCAAGTAATTGTTATTGGATTTATCTCTCACCTTTCCCATGGATGAAAGAAAACACTAGTAATTTTTTTGAGAGAAAAAAAAGATTATTGAAACACTAGTTATCTTTTTTTTTTTAGAAATATAGATGGTTATTTTTTTTTATCAATGGTTGTAATTGATAACAATAAAATGGAGAAAGTTGTGAGTTTAATAATCATGATAGCAATAATATTGACGATGAGGATGATAATAATGATATTAACGATGACATAGTTGTAGATGCCTATAGTTGAGGCTTAATAGGGGGAAGTTTAATGTGAGTACTTATATAATCTATATTTTTAGTTAATATATATATTTTAAAAAAATTATAAACTAATTATTTTATTCAAATGATTGCAAAGAAAAATTTTGGTGGGATGTTGCAAACTCTAGGGTTGCTAAACGAGTCTGGAAAAATCATAATACAATTAGGTGAGTTTTAATGTGTTAAGTTTATAATTCTTGGTAAAATTGTAATTCTTTATTGTTATATTTTTTTTTTAAGTTTAATGAATTTCTAAAACAAGATGCGTGATTTCTGGTATAATGCATACACCTATGCTAAGAGAAGAGTCCAGTCATATGACTTTGAGGTGTGGATGAATTTTAGATTTCTCGACGTCACTAAAAGTAATTTGAAGATATATCTAGAGTTCTTAACATCGGAGGGTTTTAGGAGGCGGTCATGGAGTGAGTCCTTGAACAGAAACAAGGAGACTCATAGTTTCATTAGCAAGCATACTAACGAGTCACTTCTTTTTACTAACCACACAAAGCACCTAGTAAGAGCCTGTTTTATTTTTAAGAATTTCTCTAAAAATGATAGTTATCATTTGTGATAACGTTTAACTAATAATTTATTTTGCAGACTATATAGTTTGGGCGCGAGCCAACTCTGATGGAGTTATGCAATGAAAAACATATATGAAGGGGGGATAGATAGAAAGGGGTGCAATAGTTTATAGATAACCGACTAAGACATTTATTGTAAGTAAACTTTGAAACCTTTTGTATATTCTTTGGACTAATGCTTTTTGGTCCATATCTTTGATTTTTGTTTTGTGTAGGAACAATATAACCTCAACATGTATGTCAAACACGGAGAGGACCCTTCAACTCATCTTGAACACGATCCAGAGTTGTGGTTGGTGGTTAAAGCAACCGGTGAACCCGATAGGAATCAGGTTCATTGTATCTTTATGACTACAACTCGAGATATGAGGTCGGGTTATGGTGTTTAGACCGTGGGCACCCTATAATCTGGTCTGAGACAACCATCATTAGTCATTGAGGATTTGGCTGAATAATAAATTAATGCTCCCAAGGCCAAAATGGAGGCAAAGTATGAAGGATAAAGTAGGAAGCCATGAGAGGAGATGATAACATATTTGTCCTATTATTATCCTTCCCTTTACCACCTCCATGAGATTTTCTTTCCCTTTCCCTCCACCTCCATCTGCAGCTTCTTTTTAATGTATATAAACATTTGTAATTGATTTTTACAGTTAAATTAATAATATTAAATGTGTTCTTCAATTTATTTTTTTTGTTTAATGTTGTTTATGTCAAATTGTTTGACAGAATTTTATAAAAAAACAAATTATTAAAACATCAATGGAATCATCGACGAACATAAATATTTTGTTGGTGTGTCTATTGATACAATAGACCAATTTTCCTAAAAGAATTACAAAGAATTATTAATTATTTTGATATAAATCTATGGGTTCATCGACATAACATGGTTGTTAGTGAATCTTTTATTTTATATATGATATATGACTGACAATTTGTTTGATGGTGATTTGTTGGTAATATTTACTAACAGATAAACCGACAAAAATTAATTATGACCTATTTTTATTACCGATACTAATATTTTATCTACGGTTAGATTTTAAATCATGGATTGATTTTATCACCATACTAATCTAAAATCCCCTAATACGACACTAGCGAATGAAACATTTTTCTCGGTAAATCCATCCTTCAATGATATTTGTACTTACAAAAACTCATCTTTTACGCCTATAATATATGTTTGAGAGTGTGGTTGCGGTTGCTTTTCAAAGAACTTTTCGTGTCGAAATGCATCAAAATGATGTTTTTTATTTTTTAAAAATTATTTTTGACATCAGCGCATCAAAATGATTTGAAAACACTAAAAACATATTAATTTGAAGTAAATAAAAAAATAAAAAAATTCAAATTTTTTTAAAAGTACTTTTGAAATGCAGAATCTTTCATGTAGATCAATTTTTCAGGTGGTTTTTTAACATGAAACCGAAAATTAGATTAAAAAAATTACTGACATTAGAATCATATTATTCAATTACTTTAAAATCTCGTTTTTCGAACAATTCATTTAATTATTTGTGAATCAAATGTAAAAACAATCCGCAACAATAAAATTGGCTAATCATACATCTCTTAAATATCATATAACCATTGGCCATCGAAATGTTTATTAATAAAAGAAGAATAAATAACTCATTATATTACCAGCGAAAAAATTATTTGATATTAATATGAACGTGAAGATCACATGAAACTTCTCTCTTTTTTGGTCTATAGTTAATAATAATATATCCAAAACTTTTTGATTATCCAACTAATCCATATAATGATTATTAATAAAATTATATTTACATATTTTACAAGAATATTCGATTAAGAGGACAACACCACTAATATATATATATATATATATATATATATATATATATATATATATATATGAAGGCTTTTAGGTTGTGGGTTCACACCATGACACCACAAGTGAAGTGAAACTAACTGTCAACTGTACTAATTATCAAATAATTTATTCTTTTTATTGTATGAATATTTGTTCATTTTATTACAATATTTATACGAAACATCGTGTGTATGTGTGTTCACATAGAAATCATTAATTAGTGTCGAAGTCTAAGTACCAACACCGCGTACGGTATAGCTGTGTTACTCAATCACATAGGATTGCTCCTACAGCTGTCAAATTGAGTGTTGAAGGGGTCACCACCTGATTTATTAATCTAGACCATCCGATCAATGATCAAAATGCGAAGAAAGTACACCCAGCAGAGCCCAATAATTTCTTTTTCTTTTTTTATTTGTTAATCAATGATCAAGAGAAGTTTATTATTTTAAAAGAATGATTATTATTATTATTATTATTATATGGTTAGGTCAAGCATGAAAGCAACTTAATCCTTAAGTCTTAGCTTAAGCATTTACACATTCCATGTAGAATCTCGTCGCTGTTCCTATAACCTGTTTTTCTGGATTCCATTTTATTAATTAGTTATAATAATCTTTCATCAATTAACAGATCCAATTTTTATGGAGAATTAAGGAAACGAGTTTTCCAGTTGAGAGAATTGCAAAATCCCATGCTGCCCAATAATTTAAGTTGCATCCACAAAGGAATTAAGTCGTTCCTTTTTCTTTTTTTTTATCTTATAAGTGTCCTGAAAGAAATTCATTTACGAAACTAAGATCCTCCCAATGTACTGCATATATACTTGAATAGTTTGGTTTTTCTTTTCTTTTCCCTGTTAGATTTGTTAAAAGGTCCAATACGGCTGAAATTATACGATACATGGAGGTAAAAAGAGAAAACTTACGGTGATTGAAACTCAAATTTTACTTCTTAAAAAAATTACCAAAATATACAATGGTTAAGCTTAATTTGTTTGCGTTGAATATCAGACCTAAAATTACTTTATTGTTAGATAATTAACTGATATTTTAGTTTAAGTAATATGATCTATTTTTCATAGTCAAGCTATCTAGTGACTTCATACGAAAAGCCTAGAGGGTTGATAACCGATAGCATGTGATGTCTGGTAAGCTAGGTGACCGGTTGCTGTGGTAGTAGCAGGTGAGGCCTGGTAAGTCAGGTGACTAGTAGCTGATACCTGCAAAAGGTCTCTTTTGATGGACTTGGATACTCTCCGATAATAAAGTCAGTAACACAAAATAATATGTATTGGATCAATATAAAATATTGAGGGACCCGTGTGCGATTCGGGAAAAATTCCATGGCGAGTGTTGAGCTCGGACAAGGTGCCTGAGCCTATTAGAGGTGAAAGTGGGTCTGAGCGCGTTGCCTGGACCCAAATTCACTAGGCTCAAGCATGGCAGCCCGAGCACACGAGAGTGCTGGGGTGTATGCCCAGCACTAATTGGGCATACATCATGCATAGGCGTACGTCCATGCACTAGGTGTCCATGCGCCCATCGAAAGAGCATAGACCCAGGCTACTTGCCCGAGCCCATGTTTCTAGTGCGTGGGCTTGGGCTCCTTACTTGAGCTTATGTTTCTTGGGTGTTTTTTGGGCCTTTTTTTTTTTCTCTTTTAGAGGATTTTTTTGGGTCTATTTTGGGGGACTTTTTTGTCTTTTTTATTTGGATCCATCAGTAACTCCCCAAGTCTTTGTGGTATTAATCCGTAAAGACTTATAAGAATACTCGGTTACCACGATGATTTTGTCAAAAAATTTTCATATGGAAAGAGGGGTTGAAACCCTGGGTAATAAACTAGAGAGCATATGTGTAGGGATGTGCACCATGCTTAAACAAATTTCTAAGTATGTAAAGGGGAACCATGAAGGAACCCATACGTAGAAAATGTTATAAGAGGGTGAGGTGAGATATAAAAGACTTCATACTTAGAAAAACTTTTAAATGGTTAGTGGAAATCCATAGAGGCTGAAACCTATACTTCAATTTTTTTAAAAAAAGCTGAGGGGAACCCAAAGATGGTGGCGGAAACCCATGAACAGTGACCCCTGATGATACCCATACTTAGAAAAAAATTTAAATAGTAAAGGTGACATATTCATGGAAGGTGGTTTTATTGCACTAGAAAAACCAAATCCATCCCTTGAAGAGTTGTCGTACTGGAGTGTGAGAGGTATGTGACTTTTCTAGATGGCATAAGGCATGAGGCATGAAAGTCCTTAATTTAAAAAAGATCTCATTAAAAAGTGGGAGGTATATAGCCTCCTTGATGATGACGTGGGGGCTTGGAAGCCCCTAGAAGGTCTGTAACCTCCTTTGTGATGGTGTGGGGGCTTGAAAGACCCTTACTGAAGATGGTCAATGGTGTGTGAGAGATATGTGACATCTCTAGGATGACATAAGATATAAGATCCCTTCACTAGAGAGTGATGCTAGTTTGAGACTGCATTGCAGAGGTGAGAGATCCAAGATCAACTCTTGGTGAATTGGTGAAAGGCTTTTAGGCATTACTTAGAGACTGGAAATCCCAGATTAACCCCTAACAAATTGATAAGAAGCCCTTAAGCATCACCTGGAAAATGGAGGATCTCGGGTCAACCCTTTACAAATTAGTGAGAGGCCTTTAGACATCAATTAGAGAATGTGTCAGTCTGACACTGTATTGGAGAGTGAGGGGATCTAATATCAACTCTTAGCAAATTGGTGAGAGGCCCTTTGACATCACATGAAAAATATGTCAATTCGAGACTACACTAGAGAGTGAGGGATCCGAGATCAACCCCTGGTGAATTGGTGAGAGGCCTTTTGGCATCACCTGAAGAATATGTCAGTTTGAGACTGTGGAGAGTGGAGGATCCGAGATCAACCCCTGGTGAATTGGTGAGAGGTCCTTTGGCATCACCTAGAGAATGTATCAGTTCGAAACTGCACTAGAGACTGGGGGATCCAAGATCAACCCTTGATAAATTAGTGAGAGGTCCTTTGACATCACCTAGAGAATGTGTCAGTTTAAAACTATACTGGAGAGTACGAGATCCGAGATAAACCCTTGGTGATTATGGGGCTATTGTTATAGGGAGACCATGTCAATTCCCTTCAAAGATAGTGGCCGGAAGCCCCCACTAGATATATCATGAGGTGATTTGTTGGGATTCAGTGAACCTAAAATGTTTGGTGTGAAATAACAAGGTTGGTAACTAAGGTCCATTTGACAGTAATTGCAGGAGTGTGTCTAGAGTACCAACTATGTGCACGGGTATCACAATAGTGTGAACAACCCCTAAAGGGACTTAACGAATATAAAGGCAAAATACTCTATTGGAGGTCATTCTACCAAAGCTCTTATGGGAAGTGCAACGAGCTATGGGTGCTGGGAGAGGCCGATAACGATAGTGATAGGGTCATGTTTGTTACCATAGTTGCCAAGACTTGTTGGGGTGACAAGGTCTAATTTTGATCTTGGGTTGCCAACATGGTCTGGGTAAGGAGTTGCACCTGGCATATGAGTTGTTGAAGGTCTAGCTAGGTAGAAGTGTTAATGATAACAAATAGATTTGTCTTATGTTTAAACCAAGAAGTGTTTTGGTTGTGTTCCATGGAATGAAATGGAAATGTCAAAAACAAGTTTTAGAAACTGATGGTTTTTTATCAGTTTTCCATGGACGATGTTAATTGATGAGTCCTAAATTCCAAGATGCTTAGGAATAAGGCTGATGTGTTGGATAATTGATTGATCTCTTAGTTCAAGCAATCTTATTCATTCTCTATCGTCAAGGTATTTGGCAACTTGATATGAAAATCCAAGAGGGTTGGTAACTGGTAGCAGGTGATGTCTTGTAAGCCAAGTGATCGGTAGCTATGGTAGTAACAAGTGATGCCTGGTAAGCTAGGTAACTAGTAGCTTGTACCAGCAAAAGGTCCCTTTTGATGGACGTGAGGACTCTCCAATGGTAAAGTCAATAACTTTATAGAGAGAGAAAGTGCAATTATATTTTAGAGACATAAACTCTGAAACTATTAATGCTAAAAATATTAAGAATGAAGAGATTGTGAAACTTTGACTTGAAGGATTCATAGTGTATTTATAGCCCATGAATCTTGTCCTTTTATGGAGAGGAGGGGTTAGAGTGTAATTTTATCTTTGTGATATTTTGAGTTGTATTCTACTCAATATAATACGATTGGATTAATATAAAATACTGAGTGACTTGCACAGGGTCCAAGAAAAATTCTATGGTGAGTGTGGTGCACTCGGCATACGCTCAATGCATTGCAAAGCGCCCATGCATTGTTCTTGGTGCGTGGGCTCGAGCTCTTTACTCGAGTCCATACTTTTTAGGAGCTGGGCTTGGGCTACCGCACTCGAGCCCATGCTCCTTTAGTGTTTTTAGAGTTTTTTTTTTTTGAAGATTTCTTTAGGCTTATTTTAAAAGATTTTTTAAAATCATTATATTTGAATCCATCAATTGTCTACTACCTCTCAAATCTCAAATCCTTGAATCACTTAATTGTTTGTGAATATCCATAAACACACCCTATAATTATCAATGAAACCCCAATTAAAAAACATTTGACATTAACGTCCTAAGCACTTTAAGCCAAATCTCTCCCAAATCTTAAATATAAAGAAACATTAATTAATTTCTTTCAAATCTCTCAATTTAAATTACCTCTCTGTACAAAATAAATCTAAAAATAATAGAAAAATCAAAATAGATGGATGTGAAAATGAGTTTTGAAAATTATTCAAGAAGAAACTTAATATGAATTGAAGTGCAAGCTATTTCGAGCACAATTTTGTCATTAAATAAAAAAAGAAAACTATTATTTACAACCTTAGCTAGTCATGAATTCATTCCTTTAAAATAAGGATATAGTTTCAGAAAGCCGAAGGAATACACAAAGAACTCACCCTAAACAGATACCATTGATTAGTGGCATTGGGTCGGTCCATTCGATGATTTTGCTTGTCGGGTGATTAATTAATAGTGTTAGTGAATGAAACTGCAGAAAACAGGGAACTATGAATGATATTTTCTTAATTAGCACTCCAAGGGCACCCATTCGATGGGCTTAATAGAAAATTAACCTCAAAATGATGGTGGATTAAGGGAAAGAACAGAGGGTATAGGGTCCTAAACAAGGGTATGCCTATGAGCCATGAAATTTGTATGTCAGCTGCCTATAATGCCCGTACAGTCAATCGTGCTGCGGGACCAAACGCCACCGACCCGCCAGCCACCAGCTTCTTTCCATGCTTTTTTTTAATCTTTGGCCGTACAGAATGGCAATTCATTAGGAAAAAGCTTGAGAAAATTGAAAGAAAATGCGTGCTGTGTGAACAGACAGATTAGATTTTATTATATGATATGAATCCCACTAGTTTATGTCTTTGTGGGCACTATTTTTTTGTACCTATCAAGTAGAATAGTCCCACCTGTCATTGCAAAATTCAGATCTTAATCCTTAACTTAAAAATTATAAAAGAAATTCAAATTCAAAGGTAGAAAGAAAGAATCTAGAAGATAGAAACATGTCGATTTGAATAAATTATCGGTTTGAATAGATAATTTAATTAATAATTTTAAAAAATAAAAGTTTTTATCCGGTTAGTTTTGTTAATCAAAATCAAACCAAACTGAAAATACTCATTTCTAAACTGAAAATACTCATTTCTAAGTTTTCTATTCATATTTTGAAAACATTAAACATGGATAAATTCATTGAATTTAAACTTTAATGACCTCAAATAAAAAAATAAAGAATTATCTTCGTTCCACATTTTCCTAAATGTAATACTTATTTATTTTGTAGATTGACTTTGATTCTTCATGGAACCAAAAGCAATAACAGAGTTGATTTGTCAGAAGCCTGAAGATTAGCCAATGGAAAGCACTTAGCATGCTGTAATTTTCTCTCGAGAGGGATGAAGTCAGTATTGCTTAATTATCAATCTCAGTATCTTTGTCAACCTTTCCGCTCGAATATAAAAATGTAGTCATATAAAAGGGAAAATTAAGTGGTCCAAGTTTGAACGAGTGGAAATAATAATTGGTAAGAAATTAATTTGTTGGTTGTCCAACCGTACAAGTCGACTACGGACACTACGACTTTATTACTATTTTTTGTCTGAAAATTTATTTACAGGGCTCCACAGGTTGGGCAATAGGTATGAACAAGAGTGCTTGCCGATGTCAGAGCCTATAAAAACAGTCATGGTTGCCTTCCACGTTGCGCACAGAAATGAGACAGCATGAATGACTTCTCTTTCCCCTTTCCATAAATTTTCTTAATTTTCAAATACTTGCTTTTTCTATTTTAATTTTGAACCAATATCTTTAAATACATTAATCAATAGAGCCTTAACCACAAAAGAGAGGTGTAGCTTAAATAATCAGATTTATATAAATCTCAGGATTATTAGAAACTTACATGGTCGTTAACTTTAGCATTCATAAGATTAGTTGAGATGTGCACAAGATGGTTCGGACACCCACGTTAATAAAAAAAAAAATCTCACTATAGTAGTAAGCATGAGTTGGATTTTCTTTGAATCAAATGATTTTTGGCCACATTCTGTTTTCTATGATGGACGAGTAATTCTTTTAATCTTTTAATTTTTTTAATGTTGATAAAACCACTCCATATTGTTACAATAGCATTTCATTTGAGAAATTCATTAAAACTTTTAATAGCATTATATATTGAGTAAAGTGTCAATAACAATGGTCGTTTTCTGATATAAATATATTACAACCATCAAGGAAACAAAAACCCTCATAGACATAGTAGATTAAATTAAATTTTGGTTTCTTCAAGGCATGAACATAAGCTCATGTGTACGCATTTCAAGACGAGCCCCTTTCAATATTGAACACAAAATCATCCAAAATAAAGTCTTGGAAGGAGACAGAAGTAGATGTTGGTGCTTGAAACGAGGCCCTCTTTCCTGCGGAAGGTTTGAACGGGAAGCAACTTGATCTGCATTGAATCTTTTATGTTACTTAATATCAGCTTGCGAAGAAAGGAGGTCATGTGCCAGCATCAAGAGGGCAATGAGTAAACTAACCCTGATGGGTGAAGCTTCATTAGTCATGTTTTAAATTTATTTTTTAAAAATTATTAGTTTGAGTCTTATAAACTTTAGGATCACTAGAGGCTTACATGGTCGTTAATTTCATGACCCATAGAATTAATTAAGGTGCATGTAAGTTGACCCAATCACTCATATTAATTAAAAAAAATAAAGTAAATGAATGATAATTAAGAATTAAATGCTACTAAGTAGGTGGAGGAGGTATTATAGGCGGCTAGCATTTTTAATTGCTCACTTTGAAATTTCCTTCCAATATTTTGTATTATTTGATTTTATTTAGGTTTGATGGTGACCCAATAAATAAAATATTACCCGTGCAAGCTTGGAGGTTTGGTTGGACAGTGGGTAGTTTTGTTTATATCCTAGTGAAATTGCAAGCAACGGATTTATCATAAATGCTTTAGTTTGATTATATATATATATATATATAATGAACGTTCCTTCATGAAAGTACTTAGCCTCATCATTAAAATATGAAATATATTAGATAGAAAATATGATAATGAACGTAACAAATAGTAAGTTTGGTTGAATCGGTTGAAATTATCCATAAACCTCACAATTAATAGGGTAATTTAGCTAGAACGTGGGGACCAAACTAATAAAAATAAATTTGGCTAGCTAGAATATGAACTCAATTATTGAAACAATTGCTATTCGCAATTGAGTCCGTCCATGTTAGCACATTACTAAACTTCGCTAGGTCAGAATTTTATATTCTGAAACTAAGAAAAAAACAAAGTCAAACCACAATCTCCAAGAATTGCATATTCACTAGCTCAATTGGTTGATGCAAAGAATTCTCCTTTTTAGTTCATGTTTTTGCAATATTATACTCTCATTCTTTAATTAGCTTCTAGAACTGGGATCCTAAGCCAAGTTCTTTTATCCTGGATTTTTCAAATTGTATAGCCGGGGTTAGGATTCTCATGAAGTTTTCAAAGGTCTACCAATTATTTCTTGTTTTATAGCTTGTGGTTCTAACGAGCAATTGAACACGAAATGTCCAAAACCAATACACATCTTACTTGTCGTTTTGAAAACGTAATTGTTGTTAGGTCATGCATGAAATCCTTCCTTGCAAGTTACTAGGGAACACCTTCTACATTTTAATTTCCAATTTGTCCTTCTTAGGTGTTGTTACCTATGGGTACTAACTATGTCAGTGTCTATTTTCATCTTCACTGGGAAATTAATTATTAAACTAGTGCTCTTTAATTTGATCAATGTAGCTATCTAGATTATTTCATAGTAATCTCAAATCAAATTCTGTTTATGTCTATGGATTTCAGTTTAACACAAGTTTAAACCCGAAAACTATATAAAAGTACATAACCAAAGTTGTAAAAAAATATTTATTCAGCAAAAAGTCCCATAAAATCTAAAAAGATAGACTTAAATACCCTAGACATCCGCAATAACTAGGAAACAACCAATAAAAAAATTAATAAAGCTAAAATTCAAAATAACAAGAAAAAAGCCTAAAAATACTGGCTGAAACTTTGAATGCAATTTTAAGGGTCTTCGAAGAAGAATTTGGTGAATATGAGTGAATCATATGCTTTGCACGATGCATGTATGTCAACTCAAGTCTAGTTTTCTATAAGGAACCCACTTGAGGAATTTAAATCCGACCCATTGATAAAATAAAAGAGTTATGTTTATTTGGAGTCAAATTGTCCATTTGAACAACTTTTTAAACCGTTTTTGTTTTTCGATCTGTTTCATAAAATTCTAGACTAATTGTTTCAAAACTTTATTTTTCAATTTCTAGATGGAGAGATGAGAGAGAAAGTCATCGAATTTTAATGGTAGAGCGAGAAAATTATCGTTAACATCAATTCTGATCATAAAAATAATCAATCTTGGTGTCGACGAGTTCCATTTGGTGAGAAGAATCTCACTTAAGTATTTTTTTTACCTTCAAATTAACTAAAAAACATATATGAGCTCGAAAAAACTTTTAGTTTCGAGTTTATATCGGGTTTGTGAATGGCTTTTTGAGGTTATTGATGAGTTTATAAAGGTGTCTAAGGTGTGTTGAAAATAAGTTTTTAGGGCCAAAAATCACTTCTTCTGATTTTCCAGCCATAATTTGGGGAGGAACAAGCAATGCATTACTTATTTATTTTTTTGTTAAAAAAATAGTTTTCCACCTCTTAAAAAAAAACAATTAGTCAGCCCAGGAACACGGGCTTGGGCTATAATGCACATAGGCCTAGGTTTTTTTAAACCCAATAGAGCTGGACCACCTAGGCCAGGCCCATGAGCTTTGGAGCTTTTTTTTCCATTTTTTTAAAAGAGAATAAAAAAATATAAAGTTTTTTATATAAAATATTATTTAATTTAGAGTATGACTTGTTTTTTTAAAAAAAAATCTTGATTTGAAGTGTTTTTAATCCCATAAAATAAAATAAAAATCATTTCATCATTTATTTGTTTGGTTTTTTAAGGTTTTTTTTTACATAAAAAAACCCCTTTTGTTATCAAACTTTTAAAAAATTAGAGCTATTTTTTATTTCAGTCTCATACATCACTTTTATTTTTTTAAGAAAAAGAGATTGGTGTTTGATATAAAAAAAGTATAAAAAATAATATTACAAATAAAAAAAATTAATAAATCCAATGGGATCCATGACCCGGTTCACTAGTTTGGCACATTAACCCCGATTATCTCTGGTCTCTTTTTTATCATTTTTTGAATTGAATATTTTTATTTTCAATTCTATCCTTAATGTATTTTGAAAAATTTAATTTAAGTTTATAGAAAATTTTCATTTTTTACGTGATAATATTTTTAATCCTAAATTTACAAGAATTTTTTTAATTAAATTTAATCCTATATATTCAATTGAAATTGAACAACAAATTTGAAAATAACAATTAAAATTCAACAAAATAATAAAAAATTATTGCAATAACAACTAAAATTCAACACAACTATTACTTCATAAAATTATAAAAAACAAATAATTGAACAAAAATAGAGAAAGAAAAAGAAAAAATAATACAAAAACAAATGTAGGCCTAAGGAATGAAAAATTCTTATCTTAATGGCATGCTTAATTTCGGAGTTGAACTAGGTGTGATACAAAAAAAAACAAAATAAATACATTGTTAAAAAAAATTTTAAAAAGAAGAAAATACTTCAAAACATTTACCCACATACACCTTTTAATTGTGTTGGGAGAAAGAAAGCTTGATTTCTAGCCTTGATGTTTGAGAGACAGAATGTAATAGTAGATTAGTGAGGAAAGAATTTGAGAAAAAACTAAGATTTAGCCGAGAGAAAAAAAAATGATGTTTTGATGCTCTCGTTGCATTTTTAGACTATGTTTTATGGACATAATTACTAATAGAATATTAAATATTATTATTTTTAAATAGTCCGTCGGTGATTTTTTCTGTAAAACCCCTCTGAATTTTTTCATTTCGTCTGTGATTCTGTCAACAAAATAATAAATAGTCAATAGTTAAAAATGCAGTAATTACCAGTGCGTTGGAGTTCACAGTCCATCGGTGATTTCGTTGGGAAAAACTTAGTTAGTAAAGGCATTAAGTGCCAGCGCGTTGTAATTCACAGTCCGTCAGAGATTTCATTGGCAATATGAAAACTTTAATTGCCATCACCGACATATGAAGGGGTACAGTTCCCTTCGCCTCTAGAATATACCGACAGAAATAGACTATCGATATATCCGTGTGTAATTTGTGTCATAAATAGTGCCAAGGAGAATCTTTCGCCTCTAAAATATACTGACGGAAACAAAACGTTGTTATACCCGCGTGTAATAAACAAACTGTCAGTATTTTCATCGGTGTGAAACAATGTCTGACGCTAGATTGTATCTATATTCCTTATCTATCCATCCTGTAAATACTTCTTTGTAGAGAATTTCATCATTAAATGTTACATTATAGTTTATGGCATTACATTTTCGTATTTTGATAGTTAGTCAGAATTGTCTTCTTTTTATTCAAATGAATCGTCGTCAGCTTCATCGCAATCTTTTATGTTGATTTCATTGTTATCATCATCTTCATCGACTTGTGCTTGGCCGCTGGAGCTTAGAACAATATCCAAATCCTCAACATCATTATCAACAAAAATATTCTCGGCAACGTAAAAAATTGAATTTTCTTCTGAGTCAATCGATGGACCAACCGGATATGGATCAAGTAACTCACTAACTTAAAAGACATCATCTCCCACGTTTGATTCATTGGTCTCATCTTGAATAACCTCAATATGACCCATGGGATTGGTTTTCAATACGAATAATCAATCAACTCTTAAACGATCCTTTCTAAAAGAAAGGGTGTACGTATAATAAACTTGTTGGCATTGCATGGTGAAAAAAAAGACATCGTTGACGTTGCAGAGTCTAGCTTTTGAATTAATTTTGACCATACCATGATGGAGATCTACTCTGATTCCTTTGTTAGTGGTGTCATGCCAATAGCATTTGAATAAAAATACTATATTCTACTCGTTATGATATTGCAATTCAATTACCTCTTATAATTTCTCATAATAGTCAACTTCAAACTCATTAGAAATCGATCTCTTAACACAAACCCCATTGTTATATGTCTTTCTACCCGACTCATATTCTTTAGTATGAAACACATGTCCTTTGACAAAATACTTGTTGTAACTGTTCACCTTTCTTTAAGGACCCAGACTTAGTAAAGACAATGTAACACCAGCATTCCCTTCGAATTTATAAACCTGGTATATAAAGTACAACAATGAATAATGAATGAGAAATGTGTAATAAAATTAAGTATCTCGATGGATAATGATAATTAAGCAATACTTACATGTGTTTTGAACCACGTGAAAAATTATTCATCTTGTAATCGAAATTTTTGGGATTTGGTCAGCTATGAGTTTTTAGACAATAAATATTAATGATGTTGCTATGAGGTATTCAACAATGTATGAGTTTATAATATTACAAGAGAGAAATAGTTCATTAATAACAAATTTTAAGTAGTATACTTACTGAATAAAAGGTCTCAATTCATCGTAGTTAAATAACACATAATTATGTGCTTGTCTGAATTCTATTTCAAACAAATATCTTCCCTTCTTAGCATTTTTTGGTGCGGGTCGTCCAGGATTGGAGAATATTGACAAGTTCCCACTCGAAGGCACTTCACCACCATTATCATACCTTGGAACACAATTGATTCTTATTCTCAATTGAGGCTTGAAATAGCATGAGATAAATGTATAGATCTCTTCAACAATATAGGCCTCACATATCAAAGCCTCAACATGCTCTTTAGTTTTAACTTTTTTTTTTAAGGTTGAACAAGTACTTACATGGAATTAAATAAATGTTTTCAATTATAAAAAACAATTAAAATAATTTTTTAATTACATTGCATATGTAATCTCTAATTTCTTAAATGGAAACAACCATCTATACTGGACTAGGCCTTTAACGTTTACCTCAAATGGTAAATATATAGGTAGATTCTTCATCGAGTCAAAAAATAATGGAGGGAATATCATCTTAAGTTTGCATACTATCTAGACGATATTCGTTTCAAGCCTCTCAATGTGTTGTGTCTATAACTTGTTGGAGCATAAATCTCTAAAGAAATGATTGATCTCCATGAATGCATCTCATATCCCTTTTGGCAATAAATCTCGATAAGCTAGTGGAATGAGTGTTTGCATAAACACGTGGCAGTCATGGCTCTTCATTCTATACAATCTGCAATCCTCTAAATTAACCAACCTTGATATGTTCGAAGCATGTCTATCAGTGCGACCCGTGACCCAACATAAACCAACTCCATATTTTTACGGTGACAAAACAAAGCTATATCCATTCTAGCCTTGATGTTGTCCTTGTCTTCCCCTTCACATCCATAACCGTGTTGAAAATGTTCTCAAACACGTTCTTTTATATGTGTATGATGTCAAGATTATGGAGGAAGAGATTGGTCTTCCAATAAGAAAGCTCTCAAAAAATACTTCGCTTTACCCAATTATAGGTCAAACCAAAACCAAGAAATTTGTGCTTACCGAATTAGAAACCAAACATACTGTCACCATACTCTAACATCATGTCATACAATTCTTCACCCAAAAGATGCGGTGGTGCAACATCCTTTTCAACTCTGCCAACAAAGAAATCCTTTTTGTTCTTTAGGTACTTGTGATTCGTTGGCAAGAACTGTTAGTGACAGTAAAAAAAAGACGTTTTACCGTTGTTTGTTAGTGTGAATGCCTTGTTATTTTTCATGCCGTATATACATGCTAGTTTTCCATGTGTGCTCCAACTAGAAACCATTCTATAACCTGAAAAATCATTGATAGTTCACATCAAAGTTGCATTCATAAGAAAATTTTGTTTCATTGATACATCATAAGTCAAAGCCCTGGATGCACAGTTATTAAACCCGGACCGGCCTGGCAGGTCGACCCTGTAACAAACCCGACTTATGCGACTTGATCAATGTTAAAAGATCCCAACATATTCTCTTAGTTTGAGGATAATTTTTTTTTTTAATCTACCAAAAAATTCAGCAGAGTTTCGTTTGTATTTAGGACATCCCAAGTTATCGATCACTATCAATTTACTCAATCAACCCATCATCACAAGGTCCCATAAATCCGGACCTTATATTAATCATCATAATTCAACACCTCACACAATCCATATATATATCCTACGAGTAAGTTCAATATTAACATAGCCCACATATCATATCATAAAATTTTAAAGAAAAAGGAATACTAACATGCAAAGAAAGCATTACAACATAATAAGTGTTCTTAAACATTTCAAATGAGTTAATTACAAGATTAAGTTAAATATTTACAAAAGCTTGACAAAGTAGAGTCCTAAAATAATGATCTCCTTGGATATTTGATGGACCTATTACATAAATAAACATACAATTATATTGATAATATATATATATATATATATATATATATATGCTCATGTAATGTATCTGAATGAAGTATTAATTTTCTATCGGATCTATAAGAATTCTAACAGACAACTTATATTTTGCTTGTAAATCTTTTAAACCCAATTAACACTCATCTGCATATTCTTAATTTGAATACTCTTATTTACTTGTATGAACCAGGTGACCTTGTAAAGTCTATTCTTATGATCCATTTCCTGGCAATCATATCACGGATACCATTAGCCGAAGCTAATCTTGTAATCCATTTCTCGGCAATCCTATCACGGATGCCATTAGTCAAAGCTAATCTTGTAATCCATCTCCCGGCAATCCTATCATGGATGCCATTAGCCGAAGCTCCCGGCACTCCTATCATGGATGCCATTAGCCGAGGCTAATCTTATAAATACGCTAGACTTTATTTACATTGAACATGATATTTATTGTAATTGCATTCACCAGAGGAATTTTAAATTGTATAAGTGCAAATAGGAGGGGAAAATCACGCACCTGCTCCACCTGTCTCGTGACCTTCCCTAACAGAAGATCCAATCCTGGTTGCTCCTCCTGAATCACAAGGAAGTTTTTGGTTATGATTCCTTCAAGCTGATATTATAAAGAATTCATATTCATTCATTACTCATATGTTACTTTCTATGCATGTTCATTTCCTCATAATAACAAATATACATATATCAGGTATATTTTAAAAGTTAGTATCTCAATGTGCAAGTGTTCGTATGACTCAATTCTTTTATATTCTTACATATAATATTCACATGAAAGTCTATTGTTACTGTCTAACTTTGAACTGTTACTGTCTAGACATTGAACTGTTACTGTCCAACGGTTGCTGTCCAACTATTGTTGTTTGAACAGTTACTGTCCAACGGTTGCTGTCCAACCATTATTGTTTGAACGGTTGCTATCCAACCATTATTGTTTGAACTGTTGTTGTCCAATCGTTACTGTTTGAACTGTTGTTGTCCAACGGTTGTTGTTTGAACTGTTGTTGTCCAACGGTTGTTGTCCAACCGTTGTTGTTTGAACACTAATCAGATTTTTTAACTATATCTAGAGTTCTAGAACTTCATTTTAAGTGAGATTGATCTCGTTGGAAAGCTAAGACACGAGGCTACAAGTTCTGTGAAGGAAGGAGAACCCAATTCTGCCTCCAAGATAGTCAAAATTGCTCATCAACTCATCAGTCCTACTACCCTACAGAATCAGTCACGACTCAGTCTCGGTTGGTAACCCATAACTGGAGTTCTACATCTTCAAATTGAGCAAGATTAGTTTCCTTGGTTAGCTAACATCCAAATCTACAATTTATATGAAGGAATCCAATCCTAATTCCCTCATCCTCCTACCCGAAATCTCACCGAAAGTCAGAAGACAAGTCTGTCCAGATTCGTCTCCCCCTCCCCTTCACACAATACTTTCATAAACTACATACCACACACATGAATTAACTTAATTTTAACAATAAGTACTTTTTCCCCAATTCATGTCTAAGAACCCTAACCTATGATTCAATATCAAGGCATCAATTCATTATCAAATTTGAAATGAATTTTTAAGATCATGTTTAGAAAACCTTACCCGGTACGAATTAAGATTTTGATCTTTAACCAGTTGAAGATTTTCAACTCCCTCTTTTCTTTTCTTCTTGTTCAATTTCTTGTTAATCCCTTGTTCACAAGTGTTTATCCCATCTATAAACCCTTAATCATGGATGGGTTCTTGAAATTTTAGTGTTTCTCTCTTGATTTTTCAAGAATGGGTATAAAATTCTCTATTTTCTCTCCTTATGGTTCCTGCAGATTTTTGGTGAAGAGAGAGTATTTATACTCTATAATTTCCCTTATTTGCATTTAGGCCCCACTTCTTTTAAGTGTATTATTCTTTTCAATTAAATCCAATCCTCAACATTACCAGGCTTATTATAATGTTTCGAATTATTTCGCCTGGAAATTATATTCAAAAATTTCTTAATTCCTGTCTTTTATTTAATTATACGCATGAATTTCTTCACTTTTATTTCTTATGTAGTTAGTTTTCAATTTAAGCAACCTTTATATATATATATATATATATATATATATATATATATATATATATATATATATATATATATATTCCTGGGGTTTACGGGCCCGGTGGCTGGACCGATCTGGGTTTGTTAAAAGACTAGCCGGTGCAACAACCCAGCAAAACCCGATCGACTCGGTGGGTCGACTCATGACCCGAGTGGACCCGGACGAGACCCTTTTTTTTTTTATATGGTTTTTCTCCTATGCCCCTCTTTTTTATTTTTTTTAGTTGGTTATTAACACTTTTTAAAGTTCACTATATAAATATTAGAAAAATATTTTATTTTTTTATATGGGATTTGAAACCCTTTAGTATATATATTTTATGTTCCTAAGAAAAAAATTATTTTTTCAATGTGGGATTTGAAGCCCTTTCGCATATATACTCTATGTTCACAAGAAAAAAGTTATGTTTTTCAATGTGGGATTTGAAATCTTTTAGTATATATACTCTATGTTTCCAAGAAAAAAGTTATTTTTTCAATGTGGGATTTGAAGCCCTTTCGTATATATATTCTATGTTCACAAGAAAAAAGTTATGTTTTTTCAATGTGGGATAAAAAAAATATTTGGTTTAAATACTTCAACTTAAAATAATAACATAATATCTTTTCAATGTGGGATTTGAAGCCCTTTAATATATATACTCTATATTCACAAGAAATAAGTTATATTTTAAATGTGGGATTTGAAGCCCTTTAGTATACATACTCTATGTTTACAAGAAAAAAATTATGTTTTTTCAATGTGGGATTTGAAACCCTTTAATATATATACTCTATGTTCACAAGAAAAAAGTTATGTTTTTTCAATGTAGGATAAAAAAACTTTTTTGGTTTAAATACTTCAACTTAAAAGGATAACATGATATCTTTTCAATGTGAGATAAAAAACTTTTTAAAATATTCTTTTAAACTTCATTATTTACAACATGTATAGCTTATATTCACATGGATTTTTTCTTAATTTTTTCATATGAAATATTAAAACTTAAAATATTTTTTTAATTTTTCCGGGTTGATCCGGGTTGACCCGTGAAACCCGGGACCCAGCCCCTTGGTCGGGTCAACCCCCAGGTCGGGTTTGATAACTATGCCTAGATGACCACAACTGCATCAACTCATCAATCAACGGTCGAAGATAAACATCTATATTCAAGCCTGGATTATCAAGACCAAGTATGACTGTAGATAAAAACATGAACTCCAGCCTCATACACATACCCGGTGACAAGTTGTAAACCGTGAGTATAACCGGACAACAAGAATAAGGAGCAGCAAACGACCCGAATTGATTGAATTCGTCTGTACATAACCCAAGATACACGTTCCTTAATTCTGCTGAAAAGTGAGGATGCACACTGTTAAAGTTTTTCCATGCTTCACCATCGGAAAGATGCACCATCACTCCATCCACCGCATTATGTGATTGGTGTCATGTCATGTCATGTGCTCAGCAGTGTTACAAGAGTCTTTTCCCTGCCAGTTCTGGGTTATAACGAGAATGCTCACATATCCTGCACTTGATCAGCTTAATATTTTTAAGGTAGTACAACTTGCAGAAGTTTGGACACATGTTAATTTTCTAGTATCCTAGATCAAGGGGTTTCATCATGTACTTAGTAGCATATAAGTTCTCTTTCAACTTGTTCTTTTCAAGTAAAATGTTTCTCGCTCGTTCGATAATTTTGTCATAACTGACCTTACTCAATCCATGATCCGACTTGATGGTGAACACATGTGCAACGACCGATAATTTATTATGATTTGTGAACCATCCCATAATAGTTCATCAAAATCTTTCAAAAGATCATAAAACCTAGCCATGATTAGGTTCTTCATCTACCATTGGACATTAATCGGCATGACCCTGATTCATTCTCATTGCATTCATGACCATAGTCCTATAAGGATTACTATTATCATCTACAACTCCATGCACGTTACTAGCACTATAAGTTGTCTCAACCATCCTTTCTACCATGGTCTCGTGGGGAACAAATGGTTCTCCGTGTGCATACCAACACATGTATTTCTCCATGATTTGTTTTATAAAAGATACATCATTACAACATCTGAATCAAGAAACTTTTTATTTTTACACCTTATACATGAACACCTAATACCGCCTCCACTAATATTTCTCGGATTAGATATTGTGTAATTAATAAAACCCTGAACCCCATTATAATATTTCATTCTCTTTAATCCTTGGGGTAAATCTCGATACATCAATTTTAATTAACTACGTTAACTAAATAAATTTGCAAAAATATTCATTTAGCTCAAAATTATTCAACCTATTTTAATACTTCTCTTAATTCTTTATCAATTATTTACGGAGATACAAAGTTGTACACATTTATGGAAATTACAACTCGAAAATGAAATTGATAAAATATAAAACGGGCCCCTTAAACAAGTTGTTATTTATTTCATCACAAAACACTTAAGTCTGTAATTCGACATAAGTTTCAATAATTTACAAACAAATACAATTTTATAAAATTTAATACAAACCATAACATGTACAAATCATAAATCCATACAACAACTTTGTTTGAGAAAAAAACAAAAAAACAAGTAAACAATCAAACAAAAAATGACTAAGATTGACAAACAGAGTGTTGTTGTGACTGAAAAAAATATGGGAGGTTGAGTTGTGTTGAGATTGAGGGGAGGGTGGGGCTGTTTTGTTGCCGGGAAATTTTACAATGAAGAAGTAAAAATGAGGGAGGGGGAGAGGAGGGTCGAGTGCTAGGTCATATATTAAATATTACCGATAGATTTACCGACGGTGACTCCGTTAGCTATTATATCGATATCAATGTCACATCACTGTATGATTTGCCTGTTTGAATCCCATTGTAATTTCATCAGTAATTGCGTCATACACGTCATTGCACTGTCTGGTTTTTTTCTTCCTTCTATTTCGACTGCGATTCTCTCGGTATATACCGACGACATATTTCTGTTAGTGTTTACCGATGGAGTTAACGATGAAAAAATTCGGTCAGTAAATATCACCGTAAAATACCAACAGAAAAAATTTGTCGATGTTTTCGTTTCTATTCGTCAATTTTTCTGGTAGTGCCTTAACTCTTTTATAAAAGTTTTGTTCTTTTTAATTTTACTTTCAATCCAAGTTGATAGTGTATTAATTTTTTTTTCCTCATTGATCAGTTTTTTTATATATCTATGTGAAACCTCGCTATCATGACCTTTTTTTTAATATGATTTAAATAAAATCAAATTATTTAGTTGGTCAGGACTAAAATGTGCTTGCGATGCCAAGATAATTTATTAAAAAAAATAATAAAAACCTACAACGTAGCGCAGGCGTGAATAACTAGTGCAATGCAAGTCACATTCCTCTTTGTCTTTTGCAAGCAAAGACTACAGTTACCAAAAATTGTATGACAAGGCAAACGAGATTCATGACCTGGAATTCCACCAATTGTTTGCTTATCGTTGCTAAGTTGTCTCTATTAAACAAAGAAAGCTTGCAAATAAGAATATATTAGAAAGGTGCCCGAGTTATCCAACGAGCCGATTTGAATTTTTCTTAATATAAGATAAATATGCAGATAATTATAGCATTTTTAAAATATTAAAAAACTCGAGCTATCAATTTGAATAAATTCAATAAATTTAGTTAATTTAACAATATAATTATAAAATGAAAAGATAATAACAATAAAAATAAATAAGAATGACAGATAAAAAAAAGTGTTTTCCAATATCATGAAAAGACTTGCTATAAATATTTTTAAAATGTCTCAACAATCTTATTTGAAAATAAAACAAAAATTAAATGCGAATAAGATAATTTTATAAAATTAAAATTAAAAATATATGAAGCTCAATTACCAGCAAAGCAAATACTGAAAGATGAATTGAAAAAAATTAAAAAGAACAAAAAAAATTAACTTAAGTCAGCACGCTAAACACGAAACCAACTTAAAAGGGCGAGATAACCCGTACAAAAGAAACTAAATAAGACAATGAAGATAAACTTTTAGGCAAACAAAATAATTAAGGGTGAAACAAAAAGAAATCAATAAAAAAACATTAGGAAAAAAACCCTCAAGTTAACCTAGATTAACTTGACTATCTTGCGACCTGTGATATGAAATTAAAAAAAGCTATCACAATACACACACACACAAACACAAATCATGCTTGAATATGAGACAAAGATAGACTTAGAACGAGATTATAAAATGCTTTTTTATTTTTGATTTGATTAAGAAAATAAAAGTTTAATCTAGATTTTTAAATTTTTTATTTCTTTCTCATTGTCTCTTGGTTACGAAAGAGAAAAGATTGGAATTATAAAATGCATTATCACTTCATCATATCAAACTTCAAAATGACCAGCTATAATTTATGTGAAAGTGGAGAATAGAAAGAAGGGAAAGATTAAGAGAGTGCGAGGCAATTGTGAGTGTGAAGACGAGAGAGAAAAAAATTAAAAGAGAGAAGAGAAAATATTATTTATACCAAGAACTCATGTTACTTATTTTGAGTTATATAGATTAGGTCAAGTTGAGAGGGTTTGAAAAAATCTCAACCTGCACCCGACTATTGATATTCATTTAATAGTTTTTTTTATTTACTATTTTCACATCCAGGACATCACGGAGACCAATTAAAATTTCTTGATTGGAAAAGAATAGATTATCTAGCATCTCATTCTTTGGGGAAAAATATCTAGTTTAAGGAATCAACACCTAATATTATGATCACTATGAATGATCAACAGAGATTCTATAGTACGGGACTGGTTAAGTGAAAGGAAAGATGCTATCACCCTTTAAGCGTCATACATGAGACAGACTGCATTGCTGTTTTTGTCTAAAATTACTAAAAAACATTTTTCCTCTTTTTTTATTTTTCCTATAATATTCTTGACTTTGGTGTCAGTGAACATTTACCTATGAATATTTCTAACTTTGACGTTGGTAAATATTGCACAACCCAAAAAGTGTGATATTCATGACTCTAACGCCAGTGAATAAGTTCGCAAAATTTAGATTTTTAATGAAGAAAAAACAAATTTTTATGCTTTTCTTTTTCTTTTTTTACCCTTTTTATTATTTGTTTTTTTAGACAAAAAAAAAAGCATTGCACAATATATTTACATTTAATAGTAATGGTCTACAGATTGAGCATATAGCATAAAAAAACAAAACTAAAGGAAAAAAAGATAAAATGAAGCTCGAGGGGCTCACAAATAAATCAAGATAGGTCTCTAAATATTTTAGAAATTTTCTAATATTAAAAAGGGAATAAAACATATGGACAAATCACAAGAGTGTGTTTTGCAAAACATATAATCTGGTCGGCTGGGCCTGGCCCACTCTCTTTTTTAGGTGGGGGTACAGGCTGGGCCGGATCTAGTCAGCCCGGCCCGGTTACTGGTCCAGACCAGTAACCCGTTGGGTTGTCTTTCCCGCAGACGTGTGTGAACTTAATCACACACGCCTGCTACAGTCGTTGGTTAATTAAATTGTGAAGAGAGGGAAACCAAAGCACCGGATGCCGAAGCTTGAAGATGATGGCGTAGCGTTGGAGAGCTTTCCTTCTGCTCTTCCCCTCGTTCCTCTTCCCTGTGATCTCTTGTTTCCTTTCTTGTCTCTTTTTTTTTTTTTTGGTTTTTCTCTCTCTGTGTGTGTCTTCCCCCTGTTTTCTGCCCTTTTTTTTTCCTCTCCTTTTCGTTCTGTTTCTCGTCAGAAAAAATCCCTCCCTCCTCTTTTCCTGCTTTTCCTCTGCCTTAGGCTTCCCTGCTGCTTATCTCCCCGGGACCATGATAAGGCCTGGGGACATTGTGTTTCGGCCGGATTGGGGCACCAACAGTGGTGCCCAGGCCGGACTGTTGGTGGCGGTTTCCGCGGCCTGCTAGCGATCTCGTGGCGGGGGAGGGACGTCGGCTGAAACGGAGTCCGGCCTTTGGTCTTCATGTCATTACCTTGTTGGGGTCATGTGGCAGAATTTCCCTTTTTCAGGTGGTGTCCCCTCCTTCCAGAGGAAGAAGAAGAAGGAATAGTGCCTTTGAAACGGCGTCGTTTCGGGGTGGGAACGGAAAATTTCAATCTGGGTAAATTGTAATTAGACCCCTGTATTTCAGCGCCATTTACAAGATGGCCCTTGGTTTCTAATTTAATAATTTTAATCCTTAATCAGCCCCGAATGTTTAATATTTCTTCAATTAAGTCCCTGATTTCATTAATTAACTAATTCAAAGTATAATTAAGTCCCCAAACTTATCAATGTTTCAATTAAACTCTAGATTTCATTAGTTAAACTAATTTCAAGTTTAATTAAGTCCCCGAACTTATCAATTCTTCAATTAAGCTCTGAATATCATTAATTAAATCCATTCAAAATTTAATTAAGTCCTCGAACTTGTCACTTCTTTCAATTCCTACCAAAATTAACTTCCAAAATTATAATTCCAACCTGATTAACCCTTTAAACTTCTAATTTGTGTTGTCTTTATCCAAATCTTTATTTTTCTTCATTCATTCCAATTTTTCATTTTATTTTCTTTCTATTTTATAAAAATAAAAATAGAAATAAAAAAAATAAAAAATTGAGTTATGATAACTATCATTTGTAATATTCATATTATTCGAATTTGACAAGTTGGGTCGGGTCATATAATGCAAATATTAAAGATAAGCTTATTTTTTTTAACACCTCTAAAAATATGGAGGGGTTGCCGAGAAAATTCTAACATCTTGGAATCTAGTGCTTGGCCAATGAGTGACACACGCGTGCGATGATGCGTGAAATGTAGTTTTAACAAAAATTTTTAATAATATTTAGATTTGCTAAATTACTAAATCACCCTATGGCCTACATGATAATTCTTTTGGTATAAGAGAATAATAAGTTGTACATAAAAAGAGCTAACTCTTTTGTTATAGCCTTAAGGCAAACTTTAGGGAACAAGTGGCAAATTTACATAATAAAGAACAAAAGACAAAACTTGCTAAGAAAAGGAAAAATATTACCAAAACATTTAATAGTAAATATTTTATCTATAACAAGACAAGGCGGCCAAATGTTGTAGAAATAAGGCTCAACGAAGTAACCCAAGAAAGGAAAGGACCAATGAAGCCAATATCAATGAGATTGATTACCTCGCTAATGAAGTTTTGTAAATGAACATGTTGATTGTTGTTTTTTAAGTCAACTTAATTAAAAATCTAGTTATGGGTTGTCACTCGTCCAAATAAACATGTATACACCTAGAAAAGGATATTGTTCTCCACTCATAAAGAAATGGATAGTGTACATTTAGAGATGAGTAGTTCATCAACCTCCAAGGTACTAGGTGTTGGGACCTTTATAAAAGTGACTTTCAAAAAAACTATTAACCCTTAAAAACATGTTTCATGTTGTTGACACTAGGATGAACTTAATGTTTGGATCGTTATTGAGAAAAAATGGTTTTAAGCTAGTCCTTAAAAGTGACAAATTTATAATTTTTAAAAATAGAGTGTTCATATCAGTATCTTAGTGATAACCCCTTCAAAATTTGTCATTTTCCTTCTAAATGCTTGGTCCCCAAGCAACCAAAAAACTTTGGTCTCTCATTTTCCTTTTTTTTTTTTGCGCTTTTGGTCCTCTTGTCCAAATATTTTTTTATTTTGAATTTTTTTAAAAGGCGATATGAACATTGACTTAATGAGAAAAATTAATCAATGATTTTGAAATGAGTGCATTAAAAACCGAACGCGTCAAAAATAATTTTTTGAATTTTTAATTCGTTTGAAAAGATACTGAAAATGTCAAAAATAACGCAAATACATCAAAAATATGTATTTTAGATTTTTTGTTCATTTTTGCTATAATTTGGATTTTTAAAAAAACAATGAAAAAGAAGATAAAAAATTAGGTTATGACAACTATTGTAACCATGACTAATAATAATAATAATAATAATAATTCTCACCTATTTGAGTCTTATTGACATGTGATCAAGCCATGTGAATTATAAATTTATTTTAATAAATCTCGATTTATTACCTATTATATTTTTTGAGAAAAAAATATAAGTGAGGTTTCTGTAGAATAAAAATTCATAAAAACTTCATTCTATTCAATTGAAAGAAGTAATGATCCTCTATATTTAATTCACTTGGATATTAGTGATTTAAAGTTTGTGCAAACTATAGGTGGAAAAAAAAAATTGCATTGCTTTTATAGATAATTGCACGAGGTATTATTATTCCTATTTGTTTAGAAGTAAAGATGAGGCTCTTGTAATGTTGAAACATTATATGAATGAAGTTTAAAATAAATTTGATAAAAAATAAAGGAAATAAGAAGTGATAGAGGTGGAGAATACGAAACACTATTTGGTGAATTCTGTTTTTAAAATGGTATTATCCACCAAACTGCCGTTCCTTATTCACCTTAATAAAATAACATTGCAAAACATAAAAATTGAATTTTAAAAGAAATGATGAATGAAATGTTGATAAGTTCAGGAGTACCTCAAAACTTGTGCGGGGGAGTAATTCTGACTGCCAATTATATACGTAACAAAGTACCCCATAGGAAGCTAAATAATGTGGTTTTAGGATTAAGGCAACAATAACACTTGGGGGGTTGAATTAAGTGTTTAACTAATAATAATAATTATTGGAACTAACTCCATGAAATATAATTAACACAATTAACCAACAATATAATTAAAGTGGTTAAAGTAAAGACTATAGGGATAGAAATTTCAAACTCGATTTTTAACGTGATTCTGCAAGCCTACATCCACACATCAAGCACCAAACCGATCTTAAGTATTATATTCTTTGCTAATTCAAACAAAAAATTACAATGTCCTTGATGAATCCTCACCAGGCTCTTTTTCACCACATTAAGATTTTTCACTTTAGTTATGTACCTTATTAACAACCAAGAGCTTTTCATTTAAACTCTTGAAGGGTTACATTTTTTTTAAAATGTAACAACACTCTCTCAAAGAGTAGATAATTCAATTAAAGTTTATATCTCCATAGTTTACTCAATAGCACTTAGAATATATGAAGGTGTTTAAGTGAGAGAATTTATACAATTGTGCAAGAATATGAAGGTTTTAATGCACAAATATGAGTGTGATTTAATATTGATGATTTGAAGTTGTTTTTGCTCTTAAAAAGACTATAAAATAACTAGTTTTTGCTAGAAACATATATATAGCTTGTCAAATTGCAGAATAAAATATACGAATTGAATATATTTAGATTAGTCAAGCTAATATATATATATATATATATATATATATATATACAAGCTATATAGTTGTTAGTGTTCCTCTGACAGATAAAACACTCGACCAATTTAGATTAGTCAAGCTAATTAGTCGGTCGGTTCTTGCAGATTCCCAAGGGTTCATCCCTAATAAACAAGCAGTCGACTGATTCAACTTAAAATCTAGTATTAGCAGTTTTAAGCCTGGTAAATCTTGAATAAACTAAATGCATATCAATCCTATAATGCTTACAATGTGAAATATGTGAATTCATTTTAATTTGTACTATTAGGTAAGATATAAAGATTTACATAATTTGCATTAAAATGAATCCTTAACAACTAAGTCTTCACTTACTTTGCATCTTAGACTTATTGATTGATTTCTTCATTTAATTCTCCATGCTTATTGATTTGATCTTTATATAAAACCTGTTTAAACTTATTTTCAACCAAGCATATCATTCGTCCATTTTCATTGAATAGCTATCATCAAAATATATAAATATTAATATGTGATCCAAAGATCAACAAAGAGAACACCATATAAATTATGAACAGGTAGATTACCATCCTATAAATATCGCAAAGAGTGGGGGTGTCTTGCTATAATGGTAGTACCTGATCCCAAAAAGGTCAAGATAAAACTTAAAATTATGGATTGTGAATTTATTGGATATGCTTACAATAATTATGCATATCGATTTCTTATACTCAAATCAAGTATTGAAGATATTCATCCTAATATTATTATGAAGTCAAAGAATGCTACATTGTTTAAAGATGTTTCCATTGAAAAAAGTGCAAGAAAATTATTCACTTAAGAGAACGATTGAGACTATTTCAAATAATAATAATTATTTAAAAGATGATGAAGTTGAGCTTAGAAGAAATAAAAGGGAAAAAAAAGACAAAAATATTTGGTAAGTATAAATTTTATTAATTAGAAAAATAATTATCATTGATAGTTTGATCTTATTTTTTAAACTTTGTTAATTTAACTAAATTATTTGCTCGCTTATAATGAATTTATGTGACATATTTAAGAATAAAATAAACAAAAGTCTACTAATATGTCTCAATTCATGGAATTAAAATATGATAGATTTAGAAGTTTTTCATAATTTGCAAGTAATCAATCTCTGCTTCCAAGTTAAAAGTGTTGATTTGGCTTTATAAAACATGCAATGCGTTTTTTAAAGAAAAATTAAATGTGAGGTACACTCACATTTTGGGTTACAAATATGTTAGATTTTATAATTTAACATGAATACTTTAACATAAAATATTATCATGTTTTTTTTATAAAAAAATCAATTAAAAAAAATGAGAAATTGTTCTTGTAGAACCTTTGGATAACAAAAGTTTTAAACCTAAAATAACATTCATGAGTTTGGGCTTTGAGTTTGATTAATAAAAAATATTTTGCCTAGAATGAACCAATTATACATTAGTGATAAGACAATAATGAAAGTATTTATGAATTTGAAGTAATTTATAAACTATGAATATTTATTTATAGACATTAATAAATTATAAATATTCAGTATAATTAATAAATATAAATAAATTATGAGGGATTAATATTTGGGTTATAAGGTAATATAAATAAGAGAGAGAGAGAGAGAGAGAGAGAGAGGGATGTATACATTTTGTTTGTTTTTTGAACAAAAGTTGCATGAGCAAAGTGCTCCCTAAAATCTTCACGATAACAACATTTAAGAATTCTGTGATGTTTTAGCGATGAAAACATTTAAGCATTAATTATGACTTGGTTAATTTTGATTAAAACTAGCGAGGAGCCTGTGCATTAATTGCACAGAACTTGGTTTAAAACAACATCAAGCAAATACTTGATTTGTTAATAGATAACTAAAAATATATTAGGATAACATCTAGCAAACCCACCATTAATTAATTAACTAAAAATATATTTTACTTAATAGTGGTAAAATAGATATATCAAGCAAACCCTAACATTTCATCACAACAACTTAGGATGAGCAAAAATTTAAGAATTATTCATTCCTTTAAGAGGAATTGATATACAGACAAGTTTTTTTAAAGCCTACGTAATACATATAACGCCAATTAATATACAGACAAGTTTTTTTATACAGCTTAGTGAATTTTTTTCTTTAATGAAGACATGCAAATATGATGTTTACGCAAATATATTGTTCGCGTTTCATGTAGAATATTCTAATGTTAGTTTTTGACCAAAAAAAAATATATATATTATGTCATATATATGTTTTAATGTATCTTTTTTTTTTGTTGCTGATAAAAAATGATTTTCAATTTTATAAAAGCTTCATTAAAATACAACTAATTCATATAAAATATAAGATGACACAAAATATAAAAGAAATAAAATTAATCTTTTCAAGGTATCATGCAACTAAAAAAAAATATAAAACATCAATCACTATGTAAAAAACAAAACTATATAATTTTTTTTAAGAAATAAAAGGAGGGTATAAATAAATATTTAAATACAAACAATTAACTGGAAAGGGTAAAAAATTAAAAGAAAAAAAAAGAGGCCAAACATTGATGGGTCAGGCCCATATGCTTGGTTTGAAGCAAAAACCTAGGCGCAGCTGGCCCTCGAAGCCCAAGCTCACACCTAAAATTACTTTTTTTTTCCCATTTGGAGCAAATGAAATGTTGTTCACTCTATTTTTTTTTAGAGAGGGTGATAGGTCAAACAACCTCTTGCCTACTAGTTTAATTTTTTGTCACTTCCGATGACTGAAAAACTAAGGTCCAAGATTTCAAACCCCAAAAACCAATTTTCAAGTCTCTTTTACCTAAATCACCTGAAGAACACCATAACAACTCCTTAAACAACCTAATAACCTAAAATAACCCTTGAAATTACTAAAAAAAAACAACCTAATCCAAAAAATATAAGCATACCCTATCTACTTTTTTTAGCATGTGTAGAGACAACAACACCATTATCTATCATCATATTCTTCTCATCGAATGGAACCTTTGAACACCAAGCTTGACCATTTTGATTGCAAGATCATGATAATGAACACTTTCTCTCTACCACCATTTTCCAGCAAATTCCTCTCTCATTTCTCAAAGTTAGGGATTTAAAAATAGACCAAAATAAAATTTTTAGTGAAATTGGGATTTTCCATGGTTTTTCTCTACCTTTTAGATTTCTATTCCTTACCTCTATTTTTTTTCTCTTTCTACCCCAATTTCAAACTTAATTTTATCTAATTAGCCCTAAAATGGTTCAATGAAAAAAGAAATAAAAATCAAAGGAAAAAAAGGAGAAAAATATGGCAGAAAATTAAAAAAACAATAGATAGAACAACATCAATGTTCATATGAATAGTTTTGCCTACTCCATTTGTTGTCTTTTTATCCCAATTTTGAACTTAATCTTATCTAATTATACTTAAAAAGGTTCGATCGAAAGAGAAATAAAAATCGAGAGGATAAAAAAAAAAAACAATAAGGCGAGAAAATGAAAACAATAACAGATAGAGCAACATCACTCGTGTGAATAGTGATGTCGACTCCATTTACTTTTTTAATTTCTAATAAAAAATGGTTTTCAGTTTTATAAAAACTTTATACAAATAAAAATAATTCATATAAAATATAAGAGGACACAAATGCAAAAGAAATAAAATTAATAATTTCAAGGTATCATCTAACTAAAAAAAATATAAAAGATCAATCACTATGTAACAAACTAAACTACATCAAATTATTATGAAATAAGAAAGAGGGTATAAACCAATATTTTTTTAAAATATTTAACTAGAAAAGATAAATTACTAAAAACAAAAGAGGCCAAGTGTAGACGGGCCAAGACCATATGCATGAATTTTAGCAAAAACTTGGGTGTGCCTGCGCCTTGAAGCCCATGCTCGCACATGGATTTTTTTTTGTATTTTTCCATCAAGAAAGGACGCCGTGTGTGTCGTTCGCTTTTTTTTTTTTTTTTTTCTAGAAAGGGTGATAGGTCTCCTATAATGGCAGGCGACCTACACCTGCTGGATCAATTTCAGTCACCTTTGATGACTAAAAAATCAGTTATAATTGGGGTCCTAGTTTTTGGACCCCAAAACCTGATTTTCAAGTCGTTTTTACCTAAAACCATCTAAAAAAACACCATAACAACCTCTATGAACCACATAATAACCCAAATAAACCCCAAAATAACTTAAAAAATTAAAAAATCTAACGGACCTTGATCTACTTTGTTTTGTCATGTGTATAGGCAAAAACCACCACCAGTTCCTCTTATCAAATAGAACCCCTGGACACTAAGTTTGACAATTTTGGTTGGTTAAATTGTGACAATCCACCATTTTCTCTCTCTACCATTATTTCTCAATGAGTTTCTCTCTCCTTTATTAAAGCCAAGGACTGAAAAATGGACCAAAATGAAAATTGTCATGAATTTAGGATTGGTTATGGTTTTTTTCTACATTTTACCTTTTGTTCCCGAACTTTTTTTTTTTTTGCCTTTCAACCCCAATTTCAGACTTAATCTCATATAATTAGACCTAAAAGGGTTCAATTGAGAAAGAAATAAAAAACAGAGGAACAAGTAGGAAAAAATATAACAGAAAATGAAATGAAAAAAAAAACAGATGGAGTAGCATCATTGCCCATATAAATAGTGATGTTAATTCTATTTGCTGTCTTTCTAGCCTAATTCCAAATTTAATCTCATCTAATTATATTTAAAAGGGTTCAAATGAAAGAGAAATAAAAATTAGAGGATAAAAAACAAAACAATATGACAGAAAATGAACAAAAAAAATAATATATGGGGCAGTAGAACTGTTTGTATAAATAGTGATGTCGACTCTATTTGTTTTTTTTATTGCTAATAAAAATTGGTTTTTAGCTTTAGAAAAACTTTATACAAATAGAACTAATTCATATAAAATATAAGAGGATACAAATGTAAAAAAAATAATAATAATCTATTCAAGGTATCATCCAACAAAAAATAAAAATAAAGATCAATTTACTATGTAAAAACAAATACTACATCAATTTTTTTTTAAGAAATAAGAAAGATGGTATAAACCAATATTTAAATTAAAAAAAAACTAACTCGAAAGATGAAAAAAAAATAAAAAAAAGAAGAAAAGAGGTTAGGTGTTGATGGGTTAGGCCCACGTGCATGGCTTGCAGCAAAAAGCTAGGCACGTTTGGGCTTCGAAGCCCATGCTTGTGTCTGGATTGTTTTTTCATCTTCCATCAAGAGTAGATGACGCATTGTTCACTCATGTTTTTATTTTTTTAGAGTAGGCGATGGATCCTCTATAGTGGCATGTGATCTATCGCATGTAATGGCAAGTGAGCTATTCTAGCTGATTCAATTTCTAGTCACATCCGGTACCCGAAAAATTAGAGTCCAAGTTTTTACACCCCAAAAACTCATTTTTCATGTTGTTTTTACATGAAACCACTTTTAAAACACCATAATAACCTCCACAAACCATTTAATAACCCAAACAAACCCCAAAATTACACAAAAAAACTAACCTAAAAAATCTAAACGGACCCCGATCTATTTTTTTTGGCAAGTGTAGAGGAAAAACCCACCAAACAACACACTCCTCTCATCTAATGGAACCCTTAAACACTAAGCTTGGTTATTTAGTTGGAAAAATCATTAAATTGATCACTTTCTCTTTCTATCACCGTATTCTAGTGAGTTAATATCTACTTTCTCAAAATTAGAGAATGAAAAATGGACCAAAATTAAAATTATTATGAATTAGGGATTGATTATGGTTTTTTTCTACCTTTTACATTTCTTTCCCCTACCTTTTATTTGTCTTTTCTATCCCATTTTCAAACTTAATCTCATCTAATTAGACCTAAATGGGTTCAATCGAAAGAAAAATAAAAATTAAAGGACTAAAAAAGGGGAAAAAAACCGATGGAGAAACCCACTAATCTATTTTTTTCGGCAAGTGTAGAGGAAAAACGCACCAAACAGACCCTGAAATCTATGATTAAAAAAAAAGATGGAGGATGGAGGAGCATTTATTCATATGAATAATGATGCTTACTCCATTTATTTTCTTTTTATTCCAATTTCAAACTTAATCTCATCTATTTATACTTAAAAGAGTTCAATCTAAAGAGAAATACAAAAACAGAGGACAAAAGAGAAAAAACATTTGGCAAAAAATGAAAAAAACTTAAAAGATAGAGCATCATCACTATTCATATGAATAGTGATGATGACTCCATTTATTTTTTATTGCTAATAAAAAAAGATTTTTATTTTATAAAAAACTTCATACAAATAAAAGCAATTCATATAAAATATAAGAGGATACAAATATAAAAGAAATAAAACTTATCTTTTAATGTGTCATCCAACTAAAAAAATATAAAAGATCAATTACTATGTAAAAATAAAAAATACATCAATCTTTTTTTAAAAAAATAAAAAAATGGTATAAATCAATATTTAAATAAAAATAATTAAAAAAAAGAAAAAAAAAAGAAAAGAGGTTAGGAGTTGATGGGTCAGGCCCATACGCTTAGCTTGAAGCAAAAACCCAAGCGCTTCAAAACCTATATATGCATGTGCCTGAATTTTGTTCACTCTTTTCTTTTCTTTTCTTTTTATAGGCAACAAGTCGCCAGTTGGTTCCAGTGACCGTAAAGTCAAGGTTCAAGTTTTTGGACTCCCAAAACTTTTTTTTTCCAGGTCTTTTTTACCTGAAACCACCTCAAAAACACTATAACAACCTCCATAAACCACCTTACAACCCTAAAAAACCTCAAAATCATTTAAATAACAACACATCTAAAAAATCTAGATGGGCTATAATCTACTTTTTCTAGCATGTGTATAAGAAAAAACCACCACCATCACGTTTCTCTCATAGAATGGAATCCTTGGACACCAAGCTTGGCCGTTTTGATAGGCAAAACCCTGATAATTGACCACTTTCTCTCTCTACCATTATTTTCCAGTGAATTTATCTCTCCTCTCTCAAAGTTAGGGACTGAAAAAATAAACAAAATGAACTCTTAAATCTAAATAAAAATTATTGTGAATTTGGAATTGGCTATTGTTTTTCTCTGTCTTTTACATTTTTATCCCCTACCTTTTATTTTTTTTCTTTCTATCCAAATTTCAAACTTAATACCATTTAATTATACTTAAAATGGTTCAATTGAAATTAAAATAAAAATAAGGGTTCAATTGAAAGTGAAATAAAAGTCAGAGGATAAAAACGTAAAAATATAACAAAAAATAAAATAAAATAAAATAAGAGGTGAAGCAACGTCACTATTAATATGAAGAGTGATGTCTACTCTATTTGTTGTTTTTTCTATCCTAATTCCAAATTTAATCTTAATTAATTAGACTTAAAAGGGTTTAGTGGAAATAAAAATTAGAAGACAAAAAAATCATATTATGATTAATATGCTATTGATCAGCTCAACATTAATACTTAGAAAGAATCAACCATTATTGAGATTCCATTAACTTCACATTACTTCTTTTGCTTGGTTTCATGGGCAGCTCCTCTTGAACTTCCCACAATATTGCCAGGACTCTCAAGATTACTTATCAAGAAGATCATACAAGATTGTTTTTGCATTAGATAATAGTTGGAATAATATTGCAATGCACACCAAACAGATGACTGGCCTTGATTTGTTGCGATCACAACTGGGGCAATTGCATGACTCTAGCTAGCAACAACACCTGCACCCAAAACTACACATGATAACACACGAGGCTTGTAGCTCGGTGGCTTTGGCGGGCTTTGCCCCGCTCGAGTGCCCCGGTTCGAGATCTCGTGTGTACCCAAGCACTTGAGGGTTTAACTGCTATGGTCAATTCGTGTGACTTGTTTCGCCCCGTCCCGGGTTCGACCCTCTATGTGTACGCTGTCACCCCCGCGGTGCCTTACACTCGCTCCCGGGCTTGCGGGATGTCCGGCGGGCCGTGGGGAATAGTCGTGGTTGCGCGTAAGCTAGCCCGGACACCCCACGTAAATCAAAAAAAAAAAAAAACTACACATGATAATGTTACAACTAACATAGTCAATCATGGCTATGGAACTCTTTTCCGATTAAAACAATTGCTCTACCAGTAGGGGTGATCCTTTGCATTTCTTACTTTCTTTCAAATTCATGGCTTATCCCCTTTTATCTGTGTTTCCTCTTACCTCAACTAGATGTGGCAATCGTGTCACAGTAATTACTACCTGTATTTCATATTTAAACAAAAACAAACCTCATTTTGTCTCGTTTCTTTTCTAAGACTTTCAAGTTCAAAGCTTCACTAACAGGAGCTGGCCATTAATATCAAAACCCCATCAAAATGAGAGTTCTTGACCATAACCACAGCCAGAGACAGAGCCAGGAATGTTTTCTGTCCTGATCAGCTATTAAATAAATATATGATTTTTTTTAAAGATAAATTATTAATTCATTTACATAAATTTTTAAATTTAACAAGAAAGTTTTAATTCAAATACACTATTCAAAATATTAAAAAATAAATTTAAAATTATATAAAATTAAAGTAAAAGTAAAAATAAACTCATTATTAAAGTTACATCCTTCAATGTTTTGTGGAATATAATTCATCTATAATCGAATCTGAATCGATATTGTAACAACCCCTTAACCGGGACAAAATAACAATCTCATGTCAACTGAAAAACAAAGTAATTAATTTTTTTTCCTCTCTCAATTCCTCCTTCTTTCACTTGATTCTTCCTTAGATTAATATTTTATAAATTGGACTTTATAATTTTACAAGGTTATTCTCTCACTTTTCTTTTCTTTTCTTTTTTCCTTGGATTTGTTTTATGTTTTTCCCTTACTTTTCTCTCTTTCTCTCTTGCCTTTTCTTTTCTTTCTTTTTCTATTCTGCTTCTACCTTGTCGGCAATATATAAAAGAAAGGAAGAACTGATTTGTTTTATTTTTTAATGGCAAATAACCATTTTACCTTTAATGAGTCATTTTGCTTTTATTTGACATTTTTTTTTGTTAGCACTACCAAACTTTGTTCATCCTAAAATTTAAACTAGATTTTATTCAATATCTTTTAAGATCTCTCATAAAATTTCAGCTCAATCTGATGGTCAGATTGAAAATTACACCCAATAACGTAAAAGTGGTCAAATTGTGATTTTTTTTTTATCAAATTTCAGAATTTCTCCAAAACTTCTGAAACTTTAACCCAAGCTAAAACATCATATTAGAATGCTTCACATAAATTTTCAGAATTTGTTAATACATCAATTGAGAATTACAAATTTTCTTTACATAAAACTAGTATAAAAATATTGATAAAATCTTGACCTGGGCTAAAGCCCACCCTAACCCATACATGCCTCCGCCCTTGACCACATGAACCACTACATGGCATTCAAAATGGGTCCCACAGCAACCTTAAAATCTCTATTTCCTCCAACAATAACACATAAAATGTTTTTTTTTTATCAAAGAAAGCCAGTGTTATTACCCTCATAATCTGTTTGCACCTAATTTCCTCTGACAGCAAAGGCATTGGCAGCCTCTATTTACATTTTTTTATACACCCAAAACGTGACCGTATCATATTGCTATTGGAGCTAGTTTAAATTCCATTTATTACAACATGCTAGTTCATCAATGCATCGTTTTCCAAATCATATTAATTGCATTCTTAATTGGCCATTTGAACTATGACCCTCTAATTTACTATCCATCCCTATTGACAATTCATAGAAAGCCTATATATTTGGATCGATTAATTCTAGCTCTCTCTCAAAGAGTTGTCCTCCACCTTTTTCATATTATTCATAGAAAGGTTTTAGGTTTAAACTTTGAAATGGTATGGAGGGAGTTATATAACCTTACTTTTATAGTCTAAAATATTGAGCCTTTCCGTTAAAATAAGGGGTGAAAGGCCTTTAATCCATAATTAAGAGCTTTAATTAATGCAGTCACGATGACCTACAAAAACCTTTGTGCATTAAGCCATACAAATATTAGTGCATGGAGCAAGCTACGAAATTCTTGTCCGATTATCAGATAAATATAACTCTATAATTAATTATGCAGCCGGAGCATAATCATAGCCGCCATCGTCGTCGTCGTCATCACCCTCCATGGATGCTGCAGGAGCATAGTCATAATCTCGATCTTCATCATCACCATCACCTCCAAGGCATGCTGCTGGTGCATAATCAAACCCATCATCTCCATCTGCATGGCGACGAATGCTCCAAGAGGCAATATTAATGGTCTTCGACATAGGATTCTTAATTTGGAGCAAAGGAAGAAATAAGAGCAAGATTTGGGCTACGAAGAAAGAAAAGTTGGTGGTTTTAATTGTGCTTGAGAGTAATGTGGAGGGGAGGAGATGTGGTGCTTGTATACATAGAGGAGGAAGCAGTGAAGAGAAAGTGGTGGACTCATTTGGACACAAGTCGACCACGTGAGGATTGTGGAAGATTGGCTGAAGGGATGTGCTGTGTGAATGGCCTTGTGCCTATGACAGGCGGTAGTGTTAAGAAGTAAAGGCAAAGTCTTTTACTAAATTGCTAAAAACAGCCATAAATTAGATATTTGAAACATCCGGTTTAATAAATTGTGACAAAACATCGATCATATTCAAAGAATACATGTTGTCGAGTCGCACCTCGTTGATTCGATGTTTAAAACATCTGATTATCTATCTAGTTACAAGTCTTTGCGTGAAATATTGAAGTTTAAAAACTATTTCAAGACATTTTGATTTGATATTCCATGGAAATTCCCCAAGAACACGTGGAAAAGTATCTGCCATGTGGTTCAGCCACCTAAACACCCAAGTGACAGTTCAGCAGATCCATGTCATTGGAGCCCTTATTCGTGGAAACTTGATAGCATTTGATCATGTGTGAGAAATAGTAGAAGCATCTTTGAGGGCGTGGTTTTGTCGAAAAAGAAGAAAGAAAAAAGGTGAGATCTTTTGGCGGTGGTCTGGTGCCGCCAAATTGGTGGTCCAGTGGACCGCCAAATTGGTGGTCTAGTATCCTACTTTGGAATTACGGGTTAAATTAATAGCCACACTGAAGAAGATTATGAATCATCGATGGCTACATCAGGTGATCAAACATATCTGACAGACGTAGGCTCAGCTGATCCCTTAACCTTTAGTTTAACCTCTATTTTTATTTATTTAAAAAAAAAATATTTGGAAGCAACTCTCGAAAGATAAAATACGTGTCATGTGAAAGTGAAGGCCCAGACATTTCTGAAGAATAACATTTGGATTAAAATGTGTGTGTGTGTGTGTGTGTATTACATGGAATTCTTCTCAATTTTAATTCTACATTTACATACAAAATACAAAAAAGAATGTTAAACGTTATAACTTTATTAGTTTAATTTGACGTTGAAACCAGCAATATAATACTTGTCCAGGGGATTGTGAAAGTGAAACAGTTGGGTCCCTGATGATGTGGCAAATGTCCAAGAAAAACGATGCCCGGCTTGGGTCATATTTAATATAATAGAAGAATATGTCAATTTTATGAATGATTTTCTAATTGAGAAACACAAAGCTATTATAAAATATTAATAAAATAAATTAAAATATATATTTGAATTGATAAATTATATAAAAAAGTGTTAATATTAATTAATTACTTAAATGAAAATGTAATATTTCTCCTACAAGTTAAAGACAACTGGATATGCAAATATTAACCTCATTTTTTTTTAATTTATGTGTTTTTCTTTTATCTTAGAAGTTTTTTTTCCTTAGCAAGAACAAAATGTTTTTATATTTATAAATATATCATCCCAATAAATTGTATTTATATCAAATGTAAAAGAAAAAAAATCTCGTTCAATTATTATAAAATATAAAAATTAAAAATAATAACCAATATTTAAAAAATATGAACTATAAAATCTAAGAAATAAGATAGAGAGAGAAAGAGAAAGTATTAATTTGAATTTTAAAAAAAAATTAATGAACTAATAATTTCAGAGAAAGTTGTTATTTCTTTTAAAATCTAAAATAGAAAGTTGATTTCTCTATTAAAATCCAAATACATATGAGTATACAAATATTTAACTATGATTTTTCTTTTTAATTTATATGTTTTTTTTTATTCACTTAGGTGAATAATTTTTATTTCTGTAAATACATCATACAAATATAATTTATTTATTTCAAATCTAAAGAAGATTTAAAAGATAAATTAGAACAATATCTTTAAACATTAAAATAATAAAAAGTAATTAACTTTTTAAATATGAAAAAAAAAAGATCAAAGAGAGAGAGAGTGGGGGTATTAATTGAAATTTAAATAAAAATATTAATGCAAAGAAAAACTACATAAATCAAATAGGGAGGGGATTGATTAAAATTTTGTTAAAAAAAAAAGGGACAAACATTGATTAATCTACCTCATGTGTCTAGTCATAAGAAGAAAGCTTAAGGCCCCGTTTGTTTGCTGGAAAGTAGTTTCTTTTTGAAAAGTGAATTCCGGGAAAGTGAATTATTTTCCGATGTTTGGTAATGTAATGGAAAATAAGTTGGAAAACACTTTACAGTGTTTGGTTATGTCATGGAAAATGAGTTGGAAAATAACTTATTAATGTTTTATTTTTTAAAGTTTATTAAAATAATGAGGAACAAATCTTACAAATTAAAAAGTTGAATGAAAATGAAATTGAAAAAAAATATAATTTCATAAATTATCTCAAATAAAATAAATAATAATCAAAATAATAGAGATCAAATCTAAAAAATAAAAAAAATTAAAAGATGAAGAAATTAAAATAATAATAATTAATATTTCATAAATTATTTCAAATAAAATAAGTAACAATCAAAAGAACGAGGATCAAATTTGATAGATAAAAAATTTTAATTAAAAAATGATAAGGGCAAAGCAAATAACAATTATAAAAATAAAGATCAAAGTTAAAATAAAAAATAAATTCTAAGGGATGAAATTGAAAAAAAATATTCAAACAAAATATATATAACAATCAAAAGTTTAAGGACCAAATTTGATATAATCAGCAAATAATATGACATTTCTAAATTTTTCACAACTTTCAGAAAGTGTTTTCCGCTCAAAATGAAAGGAAAACACTTTCCTGGAAACCAAGCCAAATTTTCCTTTGACTGGAAAGTATTTTCCGTTGACCAACTTTTCTAATGGCAAATAAACGCAGGAAAGTTTGGAAAGTGGTTTTCCGAAAACCATTTTCCGAGGAATAAACACACCATAAGAATGCCTAGGCCAACACTTGTTTTTTTTTTCTCACGAGCAAATGACTTGTTATCCCTTTGTTTTTTTTTTAAAAAAAAAAACACTAGATGATAAGTCACCTTTAGTGACAAGTAACTTGTCGACTAATGAGATTCTGCCTAAATCCAGTCACCTTTGTGGTGGTCAAATAATCGGAGAGGGTGGCCTAAAAATCCATTACCCAACCAATTTTCATTTAAAAAACCTAAAAAACAAATCATAAAAATCTATATAAATCATTTGTCAACCTTAAAACACCCCAAAATCACTCAAAAAACAAGTGAAATTTAAATAATAAATTAATTCAAATGCATAAAAAATAGGGAGGGCATTAATTTTAAAAAAATTCAAAAAAAAATCAAAATAAAAAAAGATGTCAGACGTTGATGGGTCAGCCCCACATGCATGGTGTAAGACCTAAACTTTTGTCCTAAGCTCAAGCCCAAGTCAGCCCAAACCCAGCCTAAATTAACCTAGGTATATAAGGAAAAATTGCAAGAGAATTGTTTTTCTCTCTTTTAATTCCTGTGGTTGTCGTGACCCCTCCCCTCATCAAACTAATGATTTCGGTATTTGATCTTGAGTTTTTGAGTTCAAGAAAAGTGGACGTATCAAATAAGTGGTTCCCTTTCATGTTACTTCCGATTATTATTTGTTTATGGATGGATTAAAAAAGAGATTAAGGTTTATAAAAATTTAAAGTTTATGTTGTTAAGATTGATTAATGATTATTATGAGTTTAAGGTTAAGTGATTGATTTGGGGTGTGTTATTAGAAATAAGGATTTGTTAATTGATTTATTTAATTGATTTGTAATGGGTTAAGAAATTTATTTAAACTTTGCTAGAAAATTTGGACATAATGGTCTTGAGGTTGAAGATTATGAAATTTTATTTTGGTCATTGATTTATAAAAATTATAATTTGACCCCTGAAATGTATTTTAGAATTCTGGGTAGTATTCTCACAAGGTTAAGGATGATGAATTTTAGTTTTATAATTAATTTATGTAATTTTCAGTTTAGTCCCTCAATTTGGATATTTATAGTTTAGTCCCTGAACTTTGAAAAAATTACAACTTGGTCCCTGGAACGTAAATTGAGATTCTGGACAGAATTAAGGATGGATTATGGGTGGAATTTAGTATGGTTCTGTATTTCTGACATTTACGGTTTGATCATCCAATTCTAGTAAAATTATGTTTTGGTCCCTAATTTCTAAAAATTGTCTTTTTAGTCCATAAACTTAGGAGACTAAACCTGGTTTTCTTTTATGCATTGGAGTCTTTTATTTGTGGTGTTTTAAGTTATTTTTTAGCATATTCTGTATATTCGTTGTTGATACTTCTAACGATCTTCAATCGGATTTTCGGGTCTTTTATCTGATATTCCTTTTACTTCTATATTTTTTGGGTGAGTGAGATAATCTTTAATATGCATGTGATATAAATGAATATGTATGTTGATTATATGATAAGAATGACTAGTTAATTTATTGAATATTTATATTTGTTGATTTAATTTCTGAATACTCATTTATTCTTGAATTTACATTCACATTCTGTTGAACTAAATTTTATTCAATATGATAAAATTTGCTTTGATAATTATATGAATATCTATTATGCCTTGATATAGGACTTGTCAGTAACTCCATACTAATGGAAAGTAGTTAGTCTATATGCACATAGTATTTTTTTATACCTAGCTGGTAAGAGAGGCACCAGCCTATAACGATTGATCCTCCTACAATGGTCACCTTCAGGTGTCATCTGATCCCTAACATGTATTCCACTACTTTATGATAATATGTTTAGTGTGTGTGTGTATCAAGATAAATTAACTTGCAAACTATTAATATCTAAAATATATATTAAATATTATTCTCTCATTGAGTTGGTTAAACTCACCCCTCATTTTTAATATTATTTAGGATTTTAGTTTCTATTAGCAGGTGGATTTTGTTGAGTATTCATACTTCTTCAGTTTTGACTGGTATGCTTGCTTGTTTCGCGAGGCTTTCCTTTTAAGTTTGTTTCGATATCATAGATGCTCCACTATTATACTATTTTAGTTAAAGTTTTGATTTTGACAATGTAATGAGTATTATGAATTATTTTGATGTGTTATTAGATTTTATGAGTTTTGAATAATATAATATTTTGGAACTTTACGAAACGCTACATAAATCTTATATAGTTTTGTTTGTGATATGTACATTATGAGGCTTAGCGTAGGTGTGGTATCCCGCTAGCACCACTCTTGCATTGCTAGTTATGGACCCGGGATTTAGGTCATGAAACATGGTTTTCAGAAAAAAAAAATCCTAGGCACGTCTGGGCCTAAAAGGCGAGGCTCATGTTTGTTTTTTTTTTCAAAAGCGAACAACACATCATTTGCTTTTTTCAAACTATATAACAGGTTGCCTACAGTGGCAAGTAACTTACCACCTAATAGGCTTTTGCCTACAAATCAACCATTCCTATGGTTGTAGGGATTTTGGCTTTAAAGTTTATTTTCATCTAAAACACCATAAAAACCTTTATAAACCACTTATTAACCTTAAACACCTCAAAACCACTACAAAACAAAAATCATCCGAAAAAATATCTAAACAAACCCCGATCTACTTTTTTAGGTATATTTATAAGGGGAAAACCGCAATCAAATTACTCTCATCAAATGGAACCTTTTGAAACCAAGATTGATCATTTTTAACTATTTAGCCAAAGGCCCACTAAAAACTAAACTCAAGTCCAAAATAAAATAATAGCAAATCTAATAGCAAAACTCAACTAAAAGTTCAAATAATCTAAACCCTAAAACATAAGTTAAAGTCTAATATTCCAACCAATGAATAATGGTTTGAATACCGTCCATCATCAAAGTTCATATGCATGGATGAACCATGTCTCCTGTCTCATTTCCCCACCATTAAACCATGCATAACTGCCTAACTAAATTCTTTGTCTTACAAGTTATCAGTACAACACCTATCTGAAAGCTTTATTTCACAAGTTAATATGATGAATGCTTATATAAACAATTCATTATAACAAGCTAATTGTATCGACATTCATGATATAGTAGATATTCTCTATAATTAACCCTACAAGTAGGTCTATGACCCTATGATCTATAATTAAATACATATGGTCCAATGCATATAAATATCTAAGTGTCACTAGATATGAAGCACAATTGAATAACAAATCACAATGCACACCTCTACACATAATCACCTAAACAAAACACTCTCTTGTATTTTTCTCTTCTCCTCTTATACATAACATTTGTCTTTATAATTTGCTAACTTAAGCATCAAAGGATTCTCTATTCTATAAATAAGACTTGTTTTGTAGGATTACATGAACCCAACTTGAAAAATAATTTTTTTAAAAGTCCATTAAACAGTCATGGAAAGGCCTAGATACATTTAAAGTCTTTTGAATTCATCATATATCATATATTAGTAAGCCATTACCAATAATTAATTGCAAGGTTCAAAGTTAGTGAGGCTTTAGGACATATGTTAGGGGTGTGTGTGTGTTTATGTGTGTGTGTGTGTGTGTGTGTGAGAGAGAGAGAGAGAGAGAGAGAGAGAGAGAGAGAGAGAGAGAGAGAGAGAGAGAGAGAGAGAGAGAGAGAGAGAGAGACTGATTGACAATAACTTGCAACACAATAATTTTTTTTATTAACTTGGGTGTTCGGGTCAGCTTGTGCGCACCTCGACTAATCCCACGGGTCCTGAAGTTAACGACCATGTAAGCCTCTAATGACCTTGAGGTTTATGAGACTCGAACTGGTGACTTCTAAGAAGCAAACCTAGGGTCTAACCAGCTGAGCTATACCCCTCAGGGTTAACTTGCAACATAATAATTTAGATTAATGGTCATGTTGAGATCAATTTTGGTAGTCTTTGTTCTTTATGATATTTGTAATATCACTAATTGGGTTAACATTGTTTAATCACGTAATCAAACTCCAGCTCCATAACCTAATATAGATCCTAGTAAAGATGAATATTATATCCCTTATAATAGATTATACATGTTTACTTCTTCTATTTTTATTATAATGTTATCATTTTTTTAATTATTATTACATTTTTTTATTGAGCAAGAGATACATCTTTAACTAGATTAGCGAATAATGATTTTACATGTTTGAAAGATCTTTCATGAAGATGCTCTTTCAATTTGCATATGAGTAGTTTATTTGCTTAAACTTGTGAATTTGCTAATTATAAATAGTTTTAATTCTTCGTAGTATTTAATATAGGAAATTTAAGTAATATATGCAACTTCAAATACTACCTTAATTATTAAGAATCTTGTTAGTCATTGGCTAATAATCCCATCATAATAAATGGTTAAATCTTGTTGTTCCTTGATATCAATGGTAATTAAGGTTTTCCCTTTGAAAAGAATTAAACAAAAGTGCTTAACAATGTATGTATCTCTTTCAGGGGTAAGTCTCAGATAATTAAGTCACAAATGGAATCCTAAAACAATATTTTGTTTCAATTAGGTCTTTATAGAGCATCCATTGACCAAATATGTTAATGGATTTTGTTGGAATTGCACCTTTTTTTCCACAAAAATAATGTGTTTTTGTACTAACCTAGATGTTTTTTCTTGAAAATTTTTCAATAGATTGGATGAAAAACATTAATTAGAAATTTCTAAATAATTTGGATAGTTAATTAAGATGAAACTTTTTTGAGTACTATTTAGTGATATATTCCCTCTTTAGTGAGTTTTAGTAAAACTCTTAATGACCGGGTGAGAAAAATTGATAATCGCACAGAATGGATAATTTTCAACTTCTAGTTCTTTTCAAAAAATTTTGTTTTGTTTTTATAGGTAAAATTACTCTTATCTTTCTATAATTTAGTTATTTTTTATTTATTTTTATTTAAAAAAAAATCAACAAAAAAAATAGAATTATTTATAACACCATCATTGAATTCCCAATTAATAATTAAAAAGTTCTTATATTAAATATCATAATTTTTCATTAAATTAATATAAAAAAAAACTTTAGCCATCACTTTCGTAGCCCAAATCCATATCTCTAAAAAAAAAATAAATTAAATTGAGTTTAAATAGTCAATTTGGGAAGGGGGTGACCAATTATTTTACACTAACGGTAGAGATCGAAACCACCACCACCGTTCCAACTAAGGAACCAGCCCCTCCGCACTTGAGGTATTGGTCTAGCGGTAGTAGGGACTTGTTCCCTTCCTTTGCACCCGGGTTCGAACCTTATTGTGCACGCACTTACCCCGCGGTGCCTTCATGCTCACTGAGCTTGCAGGATGTACAGTGGGCCGTGAGATTAGTCGTGGTGCGCGCAAGCTGACCCAAACACTCACGTAAAAAAAAAAGAAAAAAAAAAAGGAACCAGCCCCTCCACCATTGTTGCAACAACTCCTCACATGGATAGAGATCCTATCTTATATCCATGGATCCACGGAGCTTCTTGGCTTTTAGGTAACATTGTTGAAACTCTTGCATTTTGTTATTTGTAATTATTGAACTACTGCTCGTACACACCTTTCTAATGGTTTTATTTGTAGATAGATGCTGCTATTAAACCCAGGAAGGTGAATGTGTGGGCATGGCGTTCTAGCCCCTTAAGCAGAAGTAAGAAAATGCAAGTCCAAGTGAAGTGTAGCTCTGGAGCAGAGAATTGTCAAGAACAGGTAGCAGTTGAATTACAAGGCACAACTAAACTTAACCCTTCATTTTTTCAAACCCACCTCTAAAACCTCCAAATTGGCCAGCTTTGCCTCTTCTTCTCAGGTTCACATTCAAAAAGAAAATTCAGCAAAGTTTGGGTCTTGTCATTTTCTCTTGATTTTGCAAGTAATTTTTTTTTTATCACTTGGGAGGCTTGGGACAAACAACAAAACCCTTGTAATCAGAAATCAAAACCAAAACTCCTCTCATCACAAAAAGTAATTGCGTTTTGCTGAAGATTGACTTGATTCATCATTTTTAAAAACCGAGGGTGAGAGAAATCGTACAGGAAGATTTGGGTATTAGATTTTGATTTGGGTATGAAAATTTGAGATTTTTATTCAGTTTAGCAAGCATATAAATTTCATTCAAATTTATATTATATATAAGGTTAGATTTATCTTTTCATTCAAATTTTAAAATTGAATAGACTAAGAATGTAAATTGTAATTTTCAAAAAAATAAAAATAAAAATAAAATAAAAAATAAGGAAACCATCAAAGGATTAGAGTAATTTTCCAGAAGCTTTGAACTTCTAGTTGGATTTTATTATTAATTTCTCTTAAACATTAAATATCATAAAAAATAAAAATCTTAAATTTTATTGGGAATTCTAAAAAAATCATATAAATTTATCGACTTAATCTTAATGTGATTCTCAAAATATTTATATGATCGAATGTATAACACCTAACCATGCTTAAAAAGCGTGTTAATTTAGAAAACCACATTAAATTAATTACTAAAATTCATGTGACCTTTTCAGAGCTTCCAGAAAATTTAAGATAATTCTAGCTTATTTTTTTTATTTTCTATAATTTATTAAATTTTTATCGTTAAGAAAATAAAAAATTACCTTTTGGTTTCAAAAAATATTTGAAATTATTTGTGAAAGTGAATTAAGTTCTTATTAACATCTATAAAGAATTTCAGTTAAAAATACTAAAATATTTTGAAATTTGAATGAAAGAAAAAAGTGCCTCAGCTGGCGGAACAAAAAAGCGCCGCCATGAGCCCTTTTGCTCCACCTCACATTTATATACAAAAGTCAAAACTTTCGGTGAATGTTTTGATTTGCAGCTAGAGCATTGAATTCAATCTTTCAACAACGGAGAATATCAGCAGAGCAGACTCATGAATGGAAAGGAGCAGCCATGGGGTAGTTTCCCACGTTCGCTGACATGACACCAATATTTATCAAATTTGACTGCTCTTACCTCAATGGCATCATTTTAACTAGGCACCAAATTCTTCCAAATATGTGAAAGGTTTGATAAAATCAAAGCTGGCTTTCAAGGAAAAAAAAGAAAAATGATACTGAGAAATGTCAGCAATAGTGATTGGAATGGGATATATGCATTGTCTAAACGCAAAGGAGCAATAATAATAAGAAGAAAAGAGAAAGAAAAAATAAAAAAAAAAAAAACCATAAAAAAACCATTAATTAAAAAAAAAACAGAAGAAGCAAAGGTCGGGTATTGCTAGCCCGGGCAGCCAAGCTCGCCCACCCGATCCATTTTGACTGGGCACCAAATAAAATTCATCCAAATGTGTGAAAGGCTTGATAAAATCAAAGCTGGCTTTCAAGAAAAAAAAAAAATGATACAAAGAAATGTCACCAATAGTGATTGGAATGGGATATATCCATTGTCTAAACGCAAAGGAGTAATAATACTAAGAAGAAAAGAGAGAGAAAAAATAAAAGAAAAAAAACCATAAAAAAACCATTAATTAAAAAAATAAAAAAAAAAGAACCAAAGGTCAGGCGTTGCTAGCCCGGGCAAGCCAAGCTAGCCCGCCTGACCCATTTTGACTGGGCACCAAATAAAATTCATCCAAATGTGTGAAAGACTTGATAAAATCAAAGCTGGCTTTCAAGGAAAAAAAAGGAAAAATGATACTGAGAAATGTCACCAATAGTGATTGGAATGAGATATATGCATTGTCTAAACGCAAAGGAGCAATAATAATAAGAAGAAAAGAGAGAGAGAAAATGAAAGAAAAAAAACCATAAAAAAATCACTAATTAAAAAAATAAATAAAAACAAAAGAAGCAAAGGTCAGGCGTTGCTAGCCCGGGCAAGCCAAGCTAGCCCGCCTCACCCATTTTGATTGGGCACCAAATAAAATTCATCCAAATGTGTGAAAGGCTTGATAAAATCAAAGCTGGCTTTCAAGGAAAAAAAGAACAATGATACTGAGAAATCTCATCAATAGTGATTGGAATGTGATATATGCATTGTCTAAACGCAAAGGAGCAATAATAATAAGAAGAAAAGAGAGAGAAAAAATGAAATTAAAAAAACCATAAAAAATCATTAATTAAAAAAATAGAAAAAAAAGAAGCAAAGGTCAAGCGTTGCTAGCCCGGGCTAGCCAAGCTAGCCCGCCTCACCCATTTTGACTAGGCACCAAAAAAATTCATCCAAATGTGTGAAAGGCTTGATAAAATCAAAGCTGGCTTTCAAGGAAAAAAAAGAAAAATGATACTGAGAAATGTCATCAATAGTGATTGGAATGGGATATATGCATTGTCTAAACACAAAGGAGTAATAATAATAAGAAGAAAAGAGAGAGAAAAAATGAAAGAAAAAAACCATAAAAAAATCAGTAATTAAAAAAAAAAAAGAAGAAGCAAAGGTTAGGCGTTGCTAGCCCGGGCAAGCCAAGCTAGCCCGCCTAACCCATTTTGACTGGGCACCAAATAAAATTCATCCAAATGTGTGAAAGGCTTGATAAAATCAAAGCTGGCTTTCAAGGAAAAGAAAAGAAAAATGATACTGAGAAATGTCACCAATAGTGATTGGAATGGGATATATGGATTGTGTAAACGCAAAGGAGCAATAATAATAAGAAGAAAAGAGAGAGAAAAAATGAAAGAAAAAAAAAAAGATCTCAGAGGTACATCGAAACTTCAATTATGACATTAGTAGTACCATCATAAAGATCTTGACGAAATGAATTCAATAACAATAATGAAGGTTATCTATGGTGACTGAAGTGCGTCACACGTGTTGTCTAAAGGTGAGTGAGTTGCCTACCAAATATGGTCCGCTCTAATCACTATTGGTGACGTTTTTTGATGTTATTAGATTCTTTTTATTGATATCTTTTTAATAGTACTGATGACGTCGTTATTAGAACTTGAATGGTCCCGAGGTCTATTTTTTTTTTGTCTTCTTTATAATTTATGCCATCTTATTTAACAATTTGTTTGAACGGTAACATTTCACATTAATTAATATTCATTTTTCCACACCATTTCAATCATTCATTAATATTCAAGTACTAGCGATGCATAACCGACTTTGATGCTAGCCAATCGGGCCAAGTAGAATAAATATTTGCAGTCAATTTATTTCTGGATTCATAGCTAGTGGTTGGTTAATTTTTCGGTGTTGAAACTCATCTTTTAATATTTATCAAGTTGAATAAATATTTATCAATTTATTTCTGGATACATAGAGCCCGTTTGGCTACGCGGCTGCAGCTACGTTTTAATTAAAACGCAGTTTGCAGCCGTTTGATACGCAGGAGAAGAAAAAGCAGCAAAATGCTGCTTTTTCCTCACTGTGCATGCTATTGCACTGTTCAGTGAACAGTGCAATAGTATGAACAGTATATACTGAACACTGTTCACGTGTGAATTGTACTATTCACGCGACTTTTTTATTTTTATTTTTTTTATAGTGTGTTATTTTTTTAACTGGTTTTTTTTTAAAAAAAATTAGTTTAGAATGAATTAAATTCACTCGCCTTTGATGTGAACAATATTTGTTTTCCCGAAAAACTAGTATAGAGTGAATTAAATTCATTCGCACAGTAATATCAATTTTATACTTGATAATATTTTATCTACGCTCAAAAAATTATGAAAACAGTAATTCTTATCGGATGAATTTTGTACGTAATGGAATTATAAATAGTTTAATGGAATAATAAAAAATATTTTATATAAAGTATTTTTTATTTCATGATGTAATAGGAGTAATTAATTCTACAATATTTAAATTTAAAACTATCAATATTAATATATATTTTTTTAAATTATTTTATAACCTCAATTTTAAAAGCATTCTTAACCAAACACATTAAACTACTTTTTCTTCAACCTCAATTTCAACCACAGTTTTAACCAAACACCTATTTTTTCAAACCAACCTCAATTAAAAGTACTTTTTATAAAACCACTTTTTTCAAACCACAACCACAAAAGCTACCGCAATACCAAACACACTCATAGTGATGCATAACCGACTTTGATGCTAGCCTAAAGAAATCATGATTGGCTGAGAAACATTACATGGCAGGCCGATTCTCAATTGACTGCGTTTTTTTTTTAATTAAAAAAACAAAGAAATAATTGAATATATGGTATATAGAAGGCAGAAGTTTCATGGCTGTTTATTTTTTGATGCTGAAGCTGCGTTGAACTTCTGCTGGGGAATTTGTATATTAATTTTTGGACTGCAAGTGTATGTATATTGAAAACGATACTGCTTATTGTCCAAAAACAAAAACCCTAATTGCTATTATTTTACATTATCATAATCCTTGTTGTTTTTCTTTAATTTATTGGGCAAGTAGCTAGTGTAAAAACAACCATTAGGAAGTTATCTAACACGTACCACTACAAGATTTAACAATTTTACCGACGGAATTTTTCCGTCGGTGTAAGACACATATTCCATCGGTAATTATATTACCGACGGAAATGATCCGTCGGTGAATCGTTCGTCGGTAATGTTTTGTCCGTCGGTAAATCCGTTGGTAATAGAATTACTGACGGATTCTTGACGGAACAGACACGTCGGTAATAATTTTTTTATTACCAACGGAATTACCGACGGATTTACCAGCATAATTACAGACGGCATTATCGACGGAAATTCCGTCGGTAATTATTGAAAAACATTTTAAAAAAATTCATTTTATAAAATTATAAAATAATTAAATTAACATAAATTAACACCGTATAATATATACTCAAAATGCTTGGAAAAAAGAATAAGAAAATCAATTCAAACAAATTTGCAACAAATAAATAAATAAAATAAAAAAATAAATTCAACTAAAAAAATTAATTCATATGAAAAAAATGAAGTTGCAATTGCTAAAAATTTAAAAATCTTATAAATAAATCTACTAAAAATTGATCTCATATGAAAAAAAAATCTCACAACAACATTTATACAATTATTAAGAACAAAAACAATTAAAAATAAAATAAAAAACAAATATAGTGAAAAAAATCATGAAAAAGGAAGAAAAAAGAAAAATCTTACCTTAATGTAGTTGCAAGTGAAGCTAAGGAGAGAAAAAAAATTTCATTAAGCATATTAATTAAAAAAAAAACTAAGAGGATAAAAGAAGAAAGAAGAAGAAGACATACCCAAGCATGGAGGAAAAGAAGAAGAAGACATACACACACATTCAGACCTTAAATATTAATATTTTTTAATTATTCCGTCGGTAATTCCATCGGTAATATTTAATTTAAATTTTCAATTTCGTAAAATTTTTTCAGAAACCACCAAAAAATTACCGATGATTTTTCAATCCGTCGGTGATTCCGTCTGTAATATTTAAATGAAAATTTTAAATTAATTGAATTTTTTCGAGAAAACCGCCAAATAACACCGACGACTTTTCAATCCGTCGGTGATTTACTCTCGGAAAATACCGACGGAATTTTCCGTCGGTGATTCCCTTTGTAATTAACATGATGAACAATATTCACAATTTACCAACAAATTTACCGACGGAATTACCGACGGAATTACCGACGGGTTTCAAAAAATATTTGAAATTATTTGTGAAAGTGAATTAAGTTCTTATTAACATCTATAAAGAATTTCAGTTAAAAATACTAAAATATTTTTAAAGGGGTTTCCATCAATACCAGTGTTTTAAAACCCGGACCGGCCCGACGGGTCGACCCGGGACCCGGCCGACCCGGGCCTGGGACCGGTCCGGGTGGAGGCAAAAACCCGCTCGGGAATTGGCCCGGGGAAACCTTTTTGTGTATACGCACCATCAAACAATGTTAATTACCTCTTTCTCTCTCGGGAAAAAAAAATTTAGGAAAATTTTATTTTCAAACTCATCTCTAATTTTATTTTTATTAACGTGGGTGTTTGAGCCAGTTTGTGTATATCTCAACTAATCCTACGGATCCTAAAATTAACAACTATATAAATATCCAATGATCATTATATTAACAACCAGGAAGCTCGAACTTGATTTCACATCTCTAAGTTATTATAATATGTGGTATAACCATCGTTTTTTTCTAAATAATCACGCAACCATAAAAATAGTGGTTTCTGAGATGAATAGGGAAACTTTACATATACAAGTCTCCAGTTAATTATTTAAACACCAACTCTTAATTACATACCATTAATCTCAATCTCGTCATTCTGTCTGAAATGATCATTTTATAATAGAAAAGAAAATCATTTTTTTAATTCTAAGAAAAGCATTATTTTACTATATAAAATAAGTAATAAGATCGTCGAAAACATTAATGAATACGAATGGATGGCCTTAACGAGTGTTTTTTTTTAATGCATTTGAGATCCAATTGGGAAAAATATTTGGGGCATAAATCAGAATTGCTTTATAAGTTTTTTTGATATTTATTGTAATTGCTTTTAGTTTTTATTAAGTAATCATCACAGCTCCAAAAGCTATACTTTTCTATTAAGAAATATATTAATAAAAGAAATAAGGAATTATACTATACACATACACACACGTGTGATAGGCCAGCATGATATAAGAAAAGAAACCAACTTGATCCAACAAGTTGATTCGTTTGTTTGACCACTGAAAGATTGTTTTTTACGGTTCAAAAGATACGTGGCGGCTACGTGACTGGGTAGTTTACTCTTCTAATACATATTTGAAAACGACGCAATTAAAAAAGCATTTTGAAAATAGCAAACTTTTAATAAAGATTTGATTGATAATAGCGACTTTAACAGAGACATGGTGATTGGAAAGAATTAATCTTAACCCTAATTCTAACCCTAATTCCAAATTAATTCTAAATAAAAATTATAGATAATACTGTAATTTGTAACAAAAATTCTTTTATAAAATATAAAAAAACATGATTTGCACCGCGTTTTCAAATAGATCCTAAATCATAACTCTAAATCAAAAAATAAAACACTAATCACTATCCTTAAAATTAAACACTAATCAATAACCCTAACGTACAAACTCTATATATTGTTGCTTTAGGGTTAGTTTTTAGAGTTTGCATTTAAGGTAGAGGGTTAATTAGGATTTATTTATGGGGTTAATGATTAATATTAATATTTAGGGTTTGTTTTTTAGATTAGAGTTATAGTCTAGGGTTAGGTATAATTTAGGATTTGTGTTTGGAGTTAAATTAGGATTAGTTTACGCTTGATCTTTTTTGTCAAATCGCTATTCCCAATCACTGAATATTTTTCAAATACTTTTTAATTAAAATATTACAAGTTGTCAAATTGTGTTAATTTCTTTTTTAAAAAAAATCCCGCATGCAATAATGTGGCAGTTGACATTTGTAAACAAAGCTTTGCATGTCAACGTAATATGATAAATGTGTGTGAAAACAAACTTCGCCGTCTTCCAAGTAATGTATTTTAGTCGTCGGTTATGGCATTTTGGTGGCTCTGCGAAAAGCTGAAGGACTCTCTGCTCTCTCTCTTTAATCTGTTCCTCTCCCTCACTCGTCGTTGATTCGCTTGCCATTTCATCGATACCTTGCAATTACAGAAGATTCAAGTATTGATCATGATCAGACATCCATTGCTTCTTCCCTTCTTAGCCCTTTCTTTTGTTTGCATCAGTGGTTTGGCTGCCATAGCTCAAGCACAGAATCAAACTCAAGCTACTACAGATCCCGATGAAGGTACAGCCCTCTCTCTCTCTCTCTCTCTCCCCTTCTTAGTTGTTCTTGGTGATGATGATGATGATGTGATGTTATCAATATATATTACCATGATCTCTCAACTAATTATCTATTAAGAGAACAAAATTTCTGATGATCAACTAAGAATTAGATCTTATATAGAACTATTCTTTTACCAGCTTAGTTAAGAAATCTACTTGAAGTATATATTCATTTTACTCTTTTTTATTTTTATTTTTTAAATAATATTAGATCACACACAAAAGAAAATCTCATGAGCAATATATATATCAAGGATCTCTCCTATATGTTTAATTGCATGCTCTTGCCAGTTGCCACCTTACATTAATTATTTGTTTGTTTTTAGCTACAAATTAAGTTGATATTAAAATAAATAATTAATGATGGCGGCTCTTATAAAGAAGGTTAGAAATGATAAATGATAAGGGTGGCTTGAGCTTCAAGTGGGGTTGATTATTACTTAAATTTATTTTATTTTTTAAAAAAGAAAACGATTGGTTAAAAGGTGTGTGTATATATATATATATAAAATAGCATTTTCTTATTCAACCAACAGTAAAATAATAATAATAAATTTAATACACAAAAATTAGCATCAAAATACCTCCTAATTAACCAAACAATCGATCAGAATACATCAACACTCAGTTTGAAAAGGAAAAGGAGAACCTACCTAAAGCATTGATTATGAGTCTTTAATTGACCATCACGGGGATGGCTCTTAATCATAATTAAGATGGGGATTAAGCCTTAATTTGTTTTTAGTTATTTAAAAATAATATAATCTCAAGTTATGAATTATTACATATATTTACATATTATGTTGTAAAATATATAGTTGTGATGCTTGCGATATATATAGTAGTATACTATAATACAATAATATATTACCTTTAAACATATTAATTAATTTATAACATTAAGAATCATTTTGGACATCTACTTGTTGTGTCATGGATAATTTTGACACATAAAAAGGTCTAATAAATTGAAAACACCGCTCCGATATTTAGTTTAACATAAATATTAATTTATTCTTCTAATTCTCACCTAACTTATTCTTTGATAAAAATAAATTTTCTTATTCTAGTGGGGAAAAAGTTCATGACTGTTACTAGTAATATATAATCTTTTATTTTTTGTTTTTTGTTTTTGTTTTTGGATATGCAGCTAGAACATTAAACTCAATCTTTCAACAATGGAGTATATCAGCCAACACCAATCAATGGAACACAAGTGGAGACGTATGCAGTGGAGCAGCCACTGGTGCATCTCCTACCATTGACGACACTGATTTCAACCCCTTTATCAAATGTGACTGCAATTTTCTTAATGGCACCACTTGCCGTATTACTGCCCTGTATGTTCTCTCTTTACCAACTTTAAAGTTTCCATTTATGCCTGGTAAAGTTACTTTTCTCTCAGGAGTCATCAACATTTCACGTTTTTTTAGTGGTTTCTGCGTTGTTCTTTGAGAAAAAGAAAAGGAGTTAGTAAACATAAACATTGGAGATTGGAGACCCATTTGTTGGAACCATTGTTGAAATTTCCTGTGAGCCAAGCTTGGAAGTTAGGTAGTACGTAGTCAGTACATGGACGAGAAAATCTCACTTGTTCTCGTATATATTTGCCTTGTATTTGAAACATGATATATATATAACTTTTGTTTTGTAATGTACTCTCACCTTTCCTATCTGACAACCTTGCCCGGACCAATTCACCATGTCCAATCCCATTTGCTCATGCATCTAAGGTTTCAGGCACGAGGGCAGGTTACATTTCTTATTAGTCTTGAGGGGTCGATTGGTTATTTGGGGTGCTATACAAAGCCTTTGTGTTCTTGTGATTTTCTGGGATAAAAGTTGAATCTTTCTTCACGCTTGCTTATTCTTTATATTATTGAAATGCAGGAAAGTTTATGCAATAGATGTTGTAGGATTAATTCCAGATGAGCTTTGGAGCTTGAAATACCTCACCAATTTGTATGGTTTCCAGTCCTCATGTACATTTGCTTCAGTCTTACACTACTGTTTATAGCACATCGTACATATGACCAGTCTGTCAGTGTGTTTTAAACTTACGAGTGTGCTTGTTCTGATTTCTTGCAGGAATTTGGGTCAAAATTATTTAACAGGTAACCTGTCACCATCCATCGGTAATCTAACTCGGATGCAATACCTGTAAGCTGTTCTTATTTTTAATTATGAATTAATAGGATATCGCATATTTTGTATTCTTCTTCTTCTGATTACAAGTTTATATTTCGATTAGGACCATTGGCATTAATGCATTGTCTGGGGAGCTTCCTAAGGAACTTGGACAGCTTACTGATTTAAGAGTATTGTAAGTTCATTTAATTGGCAACCTCCTGATTTTTATTTCATGAATTAGTGCAGCTTCTTCTTCTTCTTCTTCTTTTTTTTTTTTTTGTATTAACTTGTAACTTCCATATTGTTGATATTCTTCTTAATGTTGATAGTGGTTTTGGATCAAACAACTTCACTGGTTCTCTGCCATCTGAGCTTGGGAATTTAGTAAAACTGGAACAAATGTAAGTTGTGGTATTGCTGAGCTTCTGTTCAATTTAAATGTAAATTACTATGCTTGTTGATAGGATGTGACTGTCCTGGGATCTCGTACAGAAAAATGTGAAGAAGTAGAGTGGCATAGGAAATGAAAGCAAATCCATGAACAGAGATTATTTGCCCTTCATCCTGTGGCTGAAATAGTATAACCAATATACGAGCATTCTTATGTCTCTGGAACTAATTATTCTGCACATCTATATTTTTGTTCTGCCAACTTCTATTCTTTCATGATGATGTGGTAACCATTTACATGGATAATTAGACTGAAAAGAATGGTAAAAAAATTAATGAAATTTGTTTGCCTTGGCAGTTATTTTGATAGTTCTGGAGTTAGTGGTGAGATTCCTACAACCTTTGCTAATTTGCAGAACTTGGCTACAGTGTAAGAATATTTTGACTGTTCTTCCACTTAATTAAAATGTCCTGAAATGTTGTTTCGAAGTAAGAAAAATAAAAATTGAATCATTATTTTTCTGAGAAATCGTTTCTGTTCATCTCAGGTGGGCTTCAGACAATGAACTCACAGGAAGGATACCTGACTTCATAGGAAATTGGTCAAAGCTTACTTCCCTGTAAGAAGATTTATAACATGTTTTATATTTATTTTCTTCAATTGCACTTGAGACAACAATGGTTTGAGCTCCCTTTTCCACGTAAAACTTCTATTTTAGGTAGAAGAATTGTGACAATTAAAACAAATTGTTTGTTTGTACTTCTTTACATGTTAAATCTGCACAGTTTATATCATCTAGTCATGAATGTTACTGCAGAAGATTTGAAGGTAATGCTTTTGAAGGTCCAATACCATCAGTCTTCTCCAACCTCACTACTTTGACAGACTTGTGAGTTTCTGCATCTGTTTCTTTGCTATCCTTTTTTATATGTTACTGGTCAACGGTGCTAACAATCTCATTTAAACCATGATTGCAGAAGGATAAGCGATTTATCTGATGGAGGCTCCTCACTGGAATTTATTAAAAACATGAAGTCTCTAAGCATTTTGTGAGACAACAGTCTATCATTTGCTTTTTTCTCCCTGTTCTTGAAAGCTTTTGAAATGTAATGTCAATTACTTGGGCACATGTCATCCAGGATGCTCAGGAACGACAACATCTCTGCTTCAATTCCATCCTACATCGGAGAATTCCAGAGTTTGACACAGCTGTAAGTTATTTCTATTAACATGTGTCTTTAGATGTATCATACATGTTAAGGAGGAAATTATGTTTGGCTGGAGTGAGCTGGTTCAGTTACACGAAAGTGTAACTTGTCTCTTCAAGCAATGAGGCTGGTTCATATTTCTATGAGGTTTGATCACTTCAAAGTGGCCACAAAGCAGTCTTTTCCCCTCTTTATGGAGTAATGAATCTGGGTTAAATTCTGCAACTGGAAGTTGCACGAGGAAGAGCTAATTATTTCCTTTCTACTTTTGACCATTGCTTTCACTTTGTTGGATGGCTAAATTTATCTTTATGATGTATGATGTATGATGATGACAATTTCTTTTCTTCTTTAAGGGATTTGAGCTTCAACAATATCCAGGGACAGATTCCAGACTCGCTTTTCAATTTGAGCTCGCTCACTTACTTGTAAGATACCATCGTTGCTTAATTGTATCATATCTCATAACATGTACGATACATATTGAAGCATGCCTTGTTCCCACTCTGCTTAGGTTTCTTGGAAACAATAAATTAAATGGCACCCTTCCGGCAACAAAAAGTTCAAGACTTCTCAATGTGTAAGTACATTTGGAATATTGATTTTCAACATTATGTGACGAACACTATCTTTTGGCTGGAACACAAGTTCATTTATTCTGTCTTAAGCTCAGATGGTTAATGCTGATCGTTTCATTCTTCCAGAGATGTGTCATACAATAATTTAGCAGGGGGATTTCCATCCTGGGTCAACGAAACAAATTTAGAGATGTAAGTTTTACATTCGGCAATCTTATTGGCACATCAAATAGTATGTGCAAACAGCTTGTGAAAAATATTTCTTAAGAATAAAATTACCATTCTGTAATTTGTGCTCAAATCCTGTGTGCACTTACTGCTGAATGAAGCTCATGTTAAGACATTACTTGTGTCTGTGCAGTAATTTAGTTGCCAACAACTTCACAGTAGTTGCTTCAAACCTCAGGTGAATCTTTTCTTCTAAATCCCTCTTTAATTCGAGCATTCCATTGAAATATTTCCATATAGATCATCTAATTACCTTCCTCATTTAATTTTCAGCGGTTTGCCGTCAGGGCTGAATTGTCTTCAACGCAACTTTCCTTGCAATCGAGGCTCTCCAATCTGTAAGTACAACTGAAATGCTTTATTTTTGTTTCCACTCGTGCTTTGTTGAGTGGAATGCTTTGTATCAGGATTGTAGGTTTGAAAACAATCCTGTCATCTAAAGTGCAAGAATCATATCACAATTTCGAGAGCTATTATCATCTTTTTTCTGATTAATACTTTTTTTTTTGTAATGGTGTAGATTCACAATTTGGTATCAAGTGTGGTGGTCCAGAAATCACATCTTCAAACAGGGTTCTATTTGAGAGAGATAACACGAGTCTTGCTGCAGCATCATACTATGTGAGTGACACAAGCACTTTTGGTGTTAGTAATACTGGATATTTTTCCGGAAGCAACGACCCTCAGTACACGACATCTTCATCGTCACAATTTACAAATACTCTAGACTCTGAGTTGTTCCAGACATCTCGACTCTCTGCTTCATCACTAAGGTACTATGGGTTGGGGCTTGAGAATGGTAACTACACCATTAACATTCAGTTTACAGAATCAGTTATTTTTCAAGGAAGCACATGGAAGAGTCTTGGAAGGCGTGTTTTCGATGTTTATATCCAGGTCTGTATTGCGGCATTAAATGTGTATTACTGTGATAATAAGCACAATAAATAATTACATGTTTAAGTGGTAGAAGTCTTCAAATGGATGTGATTCATCGAGTACTTATGCAGCATGAATATTGAAACTGACTGCTAAGATTTTTGTGTAATCCTGAACCACCACTTGATCAAGATAAGTAAACCTTTCACGAAGAAAGTTGTTCCTAACTTTTTCATAATTCAACTGTAAACCTTGTTGCAGTTGCCATCATGGAAACTACAGTCTAATCTTGCAATGAATTAGCCCTTCCACATAATTCTTGGCATCACATGACATCAAATCTCTTAGTTTGCTTGCCAAAAAAATGTTTGCTTTTGTTATTTCAATTTTATCCAAGTTCTTTCCTTGGTATTCCAGGGAAGTCGTGTTTTGAAGGATTTTGACATACAAAAGGCAGCAGGCGGAATCAGGAATCAAGCTGTACAGAGGGAATTTAAGGTTCAGGTAACAGAAAATTACCTTGATATCCATTTCTTTTGGGCTGGAAAGGGGACTTGTTGCATTCCTGCTCAAGGTACATATGGACCTTCTGTTTCAGCGATCAATGCTATCCCAGGTAACGCACTTGGTAAATTCTAATGTTACCCGAGTTATTGAGTTCTGACTACCGAGGTTCTGTACAGATTTCACACCCACTGTTAGTAACAAGCTACCAAGTGAGAAGAAGAAGAAGAATAGGACTGGTTTGATTGCGGGGATTGTTGTTGGTGTTGGAATAATAGGCTTTCTACTTGTTTTTGCTGTATTCTTTGTTCGAAGAAGAAAAGGGCAAAGCAACAATGATTTTGAAGGTAAGCTGGAAAAGGAAAACCGTGCTTCATTTCTGTTCAAGCTATCAGACCTTTTAACTGTTTGTAGAATCCATATATAAAAATGCTGCTATCGCCTATCAGTATGATTATAGTCTTTTACTGTTCGTAGCATTTGACCCACATATTGTGTTGTTTACATTGATAATTTTATGTATATTTTGGGGCCGTTGCTGTTCCCATCTTAAACTAGACAATCTCTGGATAAAAAGTAATAGATAATTTCAGAAGTATAATGGAACACTGAGGCATAAACTAAAATTTTCTCATGTCAGAGGCTCTTAGATGTAAGAACATAGCACTGCATTCCATCTAATGTCATTTAATCAAAAGATTAGTTCTTATTTGCAATTTCATCTTGTAAAGATTCTTCTCCCCTCTCTCTATCCTTTTAAAAATGTACATGATAGATAAGTGAATAAGTGAGCAGACAAACAGTTTCCTGAATAAGTATGCGTTTAAAATTGCAGAGTTCCTAGGGATCGATGCTAGACCGTACACTTTCAGTTATGGTGAACTGAAGACTGCTACAGAAGATTTTAGTTCTGCTAATAAGCTTGGAGAGGGAGGGTTTGGACCAGTTTTCAAGGTAAGTAATTATATTAATCAATGATAGAAAGTAGCTGAGCACATCTTATGTGCTTAATTCTTCCATCTATTTCATAAATTCAGTTGAGCAGTCTAAATGTTGGAAGTGTTATACAAAGGTCTAAGTCATGCTAGCCCAACTTTCATATTGCTCGCAGTTGCAGGAAATTTGGATCGTTAAAATCAATACATAATATTTCATTACACTAATTGATTTTTTACCAATAGGGAAAACTTAATGATGGGAGAGTGATTGCTGTTAAGCAACTGTCCATAGCATCTCACCAAGGAAAGACTCAGTTTATAGCAGAGATTGCTACTATATCTGCTGTGCAACACCGTAATCTCGTGAAATTGTATGGATGCTGCATCGAGGGAGCAAATCGACTCCTTGTATACGAGTATCTCGAGAACAAGAGTCTTGATCAAGCAGTATTTGGTACGCTAATTTGCTATGCACACACACACACACACACTAGCATAGAAAATGCAGCAGAAACATAATTATGCATGCTCACATAATGCAGGAGAGCAAAGTTTGAATCTTGACTGGCCAACACGCTATGATATATGCTTGGGAGTAGCGAGAGGTCTAGCTTATCTTCATGAGGAGTCAAGGATTCGAATTGTACACAGAGACGTGAAGGCCAGTAACATTCTGCTTGATTTTAATCTCATTCCAAAAATTTCAGATTTTGGTTTAGCCAAACTTTACGATGATAAGAAGACCCATATAAGCACCCGTGTTGCAGGAACAATGTAAGATTTTGAAGTGCAAAACCATTAAATTTCTTTTTATTCAAGGAACCATCCTTTTACTCGATTCATGTCTAGAATCATTGACTGTGCAATCAGAGCATTCGTTACTGACTCTGTCACTACTAATATAGTGGATATCTTGCACCGGAGTATGCAATGCGTGGACACCTGACAGAGAAGGCCGATGTATTCGCCTTTGGAGTTGTGGCTCTGGAAATCATAAGTGGAAGACCAAATTCAGACACAAGCTTGGAAACGGAAAAGATTTATCTTCTCGAATGGGTACGCTATATACGATACTCACACCTCACTCACTGCGCGCAAGAGTTTTGCCCACATTTGACTCTGCCAAGTTTATGATTAATACATCATGTTTCTATCAAATCCTTTACTTTCTATAGTCATTCATCAATATACGTGGTTACTTTCTTTTCAGGCCTGGGACCTCCATGAAAACAACCGTCAAGTTGAGCTAGTAGACTCTAGACTATCTGAATTTAACGAGATAGAAGTGAACCGTCTGATAGGAGTTGCTCTTTTATGTACTCAAACTGCACCTACGCTACGGCCATCAATGTCACGGGTCATTGCTATGCTATCTGGTGATATTGAAGTGAACAGTGTAACTTCGAAACCGGGATACTTGACTGACTGGAAATTTGATGATACAAGCACCTTTACGAGTGATGATGCAACGAGAGCATCAGATACTAGCCACTACGATTCATCCACAAGGACAAGCCTCGTGAACAACCCAAAGGATTTGTCACCAAGCGCCACCGATCCCATACTCCGTGACACTATCGGACAGGGAAGATAATGATTTCCTTTGACCAGTGCTGCTGCTTTTTTCATTGAAGTCTTTTGTTCATATACGTGTTTTTGTTTTTCGAATTTGTACAATCATATGTACATAACTACAAGACACTCTATGATCGGTGTTTAAAATGAGTTTTCCTTTTTGTATTTACTGGTTTCGTTTCTCTTCATGGATGTAAGATGGGTTGGAGTTCTAAATCTTATTATAGGTGTTTCTTGAAGCAACTGTAACATTATTATTGATAAATTAAGAGGATGTTGGAATCCCATTGTTCGCTGTATGTATTTTTCAGCTTCTCCAGATCCATTAAATTCTTAAAGGAGTGGATTGATTCTGACTTCTTTTTTTATCAGATATAGTGTTTAGGAGATTTGGTGCAAGATTTTGATGTCATTAGCATCGTTATGAACTCGGGTACTTATTTGAAGTTGAATGCAATCATGGAAAACGAAAGAAAGGTATTTTTGTGCTGGAATGTTAGATGGGCAAGGCAGTTCAAATTCCTGAAATTTGGTAAGATGTTTAACTGCTTGTTTTTAAAAGGATGTATATGACTATATAAGAAATGCTAATGAAGAAATATACAATCATAAACAAGACTGCAGCTATTTAGAAAACATAATCAAATCAGAGATGCTATACATAAAAGCAAATAACTGATGAGCTGAAGGAAGTCACTAATGAGCTGGAGTTATGGTGATTTCCTTATACGACCCCTCAAAATGGACGTTCCATCAGCAACGTGGATTTTGTCACGTAACAGAGTGAAATGAGACCGAGCAAGTGGCTTTGTTAATAAATCAGCAAGCTGGTCATCCATTTGAACATGAGCAACATGCAGTTTGCCACGATGAACAAAGTCACGGACAAAGTGAAGGTCAATAGCGATATGTTTTATTCTGGAATGCAGAATAGGATTGTGACTAAGCTGAGTGGCACCAACATTATCACAACGAAGAAGAGGGGGTTCACGTACCGTGAGTCCAAGTTCATCAAGAAGAGACTTTATCCATGCAATATTAGAAGCCGCAGTAATAAGTGCCCTATACTCAGCTTCTGTAGAGGAACGAGCCACAACCTTTTGTTTTCTAGTGCGCCAGCTGATAGGGTTATCACCCAGGAAAATGATACAAGTCGTGGTGGACTTGTGATCATCAAGATCACCACCCCAGTCAGCATCAGAGAACCCCCGAAGCACAGGGTTGGATTGGCAACGTAGCAAAAGACCAAAATGAATGGTCTGTTTGACATAGCGCAGGAGTCGTTTAACATGTTGCCAATGCGTTACTGTTGGTTTGTGCATGAACTGAGCAAGACGATTGACTGCAAAACCCAGGTCTGGATGAGTGAGCGAGAGATATTGGAGAGAGCCAATGGTGCGTCTGTACTCAGTGGCATCACAACGAGCTGAACCATCATCAAGCATAAGCTTAGTAAATACAGACATAATAAGTGTGTGAATTGTCTTAGCACCAACCATATTCAACCTGGTAAGGAGATCATGAATATAACGGTTTTGAGAAAGAAACAAACCTTGCTGAACTGGAATAACCTCCAACCCGAGAAAATAATGCAGGTCACTGAATTCTTTCAGGGAAAATGTTTCACCTAAAGAGGTGACAACATGCTGCAAAAAGGGATTGTTATTGCCTGTAAGTATTAAATCATCAACGTAGACCAAAGACATAGAGCAGAATACCATCTCGAGCAAAAATAAACAACGAGCTGTCAGACTGTGAATTAAAGAACCCCAATGCAAGAACGATGGAGCGTAATGTAGTGTACCAAGCTCTAGGCACCTGCTTGAGACCATAAATGGACTTCTAAAGAGAACAAACATGATGAGGATGAGACTGATCAATAAAGCTGGCAGGTTGATGCATAAACACTTGTTCAGTTAACTGACCATGAATAAACGCGTTATTAACATCCAGCTGCTTGAGAGGCCAATTATATGACAGAGCTATGGAGAGGATGAGGCGAATGGTGGTTGGTTTAATGACTGGACTGAAGGTCTCAGTATAATCGACACCCGGCCGTGAATTAAATCCCTTAACCACAAGACGTGCCTTAAACCGATCCACCGTACCATCTGGATGACGTTTAATCCTAAACACCCATTTACAACCAATTAAATTGGAAGGAGAGGGTCGAGGGACCAGACACTAAGTGCCATGTGAGACTAAGGCAAGAATTCATCTGCCATGGCTTTACGCCACCTGGGATTTTTGAGAGCCTGAGAGACACAGGTGGGTTCCAATAGCGGTGCAAAAGGATGCTTGGTAGTAACCGAGAGTTGCTTAGGACAGAAGATGTTATTTTATGCCCGAGTGACCATGGGATGCGTGCGGGTGGGCAGTGTAGGGGCTACAGGAAAAGGAGATATAGAGGAGGATGAATTATTAGGAGGAGAAGAGGAAGCCATACCTGGTGTAGGGGACAGAGTCATGGTTGCGAAGCATCATGCACGAGAGATGTGGTGATAGGATTATCCAATGGAACCATGCAGACTGGAGGAACAGGAGAAGGAGGAGAAGGTGTTAGACACGGTGTTGTAGTAGATTGAGGGCTAGAAGGTGGTGCCTTTTTGAAGGGAAAAATACTTTCATCAAAAGTGACATGACGAGAGAGATAAATCTTACTTGTGTGAAGATTTAGACATTGAAACGCATGTTGGGTGAGGGAGTACCCGAGAAAGACACAAGGGTGGGATTTAGATTGAAATTTATTTGCACGATACGGAACAAGCCATGAATAGCATTGACAACCAAAGGTGCACAACTTATAATAGTCAGGAACCCGACCAAATAACACTTTAAAAGGACTTTGACGTGAGTGTAATATAGTGGAAAGATGATTAGTAAGATAAACTGTCGTGGCCAAGGCATATGTCCAATAAGTGGAAGGAGCCAAAGCATGATGTAAAAGGGCCATACCAGTGTCGATAATATGTCGATGGCGGCGTTCAACGATGCCATTTTGCTGGGGAGTATGTGGTGCAGTGGTAAAATGACTAATACCACGAGCAGCAAGGATAGGTCTAAGTTTGATAAATTCACCACCATTATCAGAATAAAAGTTTTTAATTTTTCTAGAGAACTGATTTTCAACCATAGTTGTAAATTGAAAAAATATAGAAGACACATTCGACTTATGCATAGGATAGAACCAACAATACTTGGTAAAATGATCGATAAAAAGTACATAATAGCGGTAGCCATTAACAGAGGGAACCAGAGATGGACCCCAAAACATCAGCATATAAATATTCAAGAGGATCATGACTAGTAAAGGAAGTGACACTAAAAGGCAATTTATGCGACTTATTGCACTGACATGAAACACATGACAATAAAGACTGAGAAGGGGACACGGGTAAGTTATAACTACGAAGAAGAGAGGACAAAAGTTTGGAACTGGGGTGTCCCAGCCTATGATGCCAGTGATCAAGAGAGGCACGAGTGCCAGCCAAGGTGATGGCATGAGCTTGCAATGAGGGAGGACATAGTTCCACAGGATAAACACCATCTTCACACCTACCACGTATGAGCACTACCCCCGTTATCGGATCCTTCACAAGGTAAAAGAAGGGGTGAAATTCAACAACAACATTGTTATCATGAGTAAACTTATGAACTGAGATCAAGTTTTTGTGAATGAGGGGCACATGCAGGGTTTCTTTTAAACTAAGAGAGCGGGAAGGGGAGGAAACAGTAGTGGAACCAATATGAGCAACATGCAAACCTGTACCATCACCAAGAACCGCCTCATCTTGGCCATCATACTCAGAGTGAATGGAAAGATTAGCCAAATCAGATGTGATATTATGAGAGGCAGCGGAGTCAAGAAGCCATTTGGCTTTCGATGGAGCGAAGAAGTAGTGTAATTGACAGTGGGTGAAGACTGCAGTTTGACACAATTCTTGGTAATGTGACCAGGATGGTCACATATTTGGCACACAACAGAGGGCCTCTTGGAAGGAGCTGTGTTGGAGAAATATGTTTGAAACGATTCTTGTTGTTTTTGAAACGAGGATTGGATGACCTCCGTTGAGAGGTATTAGCAGTGACAACCAGAGTTGAAGAAAAGTGTCCATCCATGCGTTTGAGGCACTGTTCATGACCAATTAACAAGTCATGCAATTCTGCAAAGGACAAGGCAGTTTCTCTCGTGCGTATGAGAGCCACTATTATTGCAACCTTGACTGCAAAATCATCCATCTCTAAACTCAGAGCCAAGGCCATTAAGCACATATAATGTCAAATCACCATCTGAAACGGGTGCATCAATCAAAGAAAGTTCGTTTGCAATTACCTTGACTGCATGAAGAAACTCAGACACCGTGCAAGAGCCCCTTTGAATAAGGGTAAGATCTTCTTTCAACTGCATAATTCTGGCCCGAGATTTGCTAGCGATCAAACGGGCGAGATGTTGCCAGGCATCACGACTAGTTGTGGTCATAGCAATAAGGGACATAACTACTTCAGAAACAGAAGCAAAAATAGCATTCAACAACAACTGGTCTTGTCTGTTCCAGTGCGCATGGAGTGCCACATTAGAGGCAGAAGAGTTTGCATCAAGTGTAGGAGGGCATTGAAGAGTGCACTCCAAATATTTCATCAGATCATATCCAATAAGAATGGTGAGAAAAGTTGCACGCCAGGAAGGATAATTTGAGGATGTGAGTTTGTAGGGCAATTGGCTGGAGGTGTTGATAGTAATGAGAAGGAGTGGAGACGTAGAGTTAGAGCCAGCAGACTTTGAGAGAGGAGTGGGGTTGCCACCGGTTGACATGGAGTTAAAGAACGTTTCTAACCTCGTGATAGAAGGAGGCTCTGATACCATAAAAGGATTACACAAATGATTTGGTGAATAACCTTAATATTATTGCATTACAAAAGTGTATATATATAATACAAAAACTATGACTATGTAAGGTATGCTAATGAAGGAGTATACAATCATAAACAAGACTGCAGCTATTTAGGAAACATAATCAAATCAGAGATGCTATACATAGAAGCAGATCACTGATGAGCTGAAAGAGATCACTGATGAGCTGGAGTTATGGTGATTTCCTTATAGTATTTACGTGTCAATCCATTACACGTACTATAAAACTGGGTTATGTTTCTTGCCCTGTTTCTGTTTTTGTTGTGTAGAGAAAAACCATTATCCCCCATCGAATGTAACATAAATTTTGTGATTTCAGAGAGGAGGAAACAAAATCTACTACCTGAAATTGCATATGAAACATTGAATTACATGTGTAAGCTAATGACTTGTCCTACTAAATTGCTTAACATAGGATGTCAATTGTTACAGTTTATTACGAAGCTTACATTTCTTGGCCCTAAAGCAATCCTTCCCTTTATTAATTTTAATTCTTAAAAAAAACAAAAAAAAAACATAGTGCTCTCAAATTTACTTAGGTAATGCATTTAGTAGTAACTTGAGGGGAGTCCAATACGGTAACCTGGGTGAGAGCAATGACTTACAAGAATGATGTATCTATAGATTTCTGGAATCCTTCTCTTTCTTTAGTGGCTTTTCTTTGTCTGGAAGCTTTATAGATTGATCTTGTATAAACTGGTATCAAAGCCATAGATCTTTAAAACCAAAGTATTCCACTAGATACTCGTCATCAAGATATGAAAAGTTGAAGATAAGATTAATGCATCCATTGCAGTTGTCAATGAGGATCTTTTTCAGGGTTTATTTTTTTGTATAACCCTTCACTATATTTTTCAGGGTTTTTTCTTAGATTTTATTTGATCATTTTCATGTGCGTGTTTATTGACTCCAAAACTCAAAGTTATTAGACCCAATCGGGTCCATAACCCGTGTAGCAAGTGTAACTAATGATCCTGATTGACTTGAGTCAATAAGAAATATTGTAGTCGCATAATAAATGAATAAAAAAGAAGGTTAAAATGACATGTATTACTAATTTTTAGTTGAATTGGGTTTTCAAATGGTCCGACAAAATAATGATAATAATTAGAAAAGAATGTCAACTTAAAGTTTTAGAGAGTATAATGGATTTAATATGCATCCTTCTAAGCTCTCATAGCATACTAGTTATAAAAAACTCTAAAAGGTGTAGCTCAATTACTATAAAAGACAAGGTTGAAAGGAGTAGGATGAAAAAAAGAAATGAAAATAGGTGGCCATATCAAAATTTGGTTAAAAAGTTCACTTTGATCCTCTAACTTTTCAAATTATATAATTCCAATCCCTATTTTTTTTAGAAAAATCCATTTTGGTCCAAAATTTTATTTCTGTTATTTTTTACTTCCTGATTTGAAAGAGAAAAGATAAACTGGTCGGATTCAATTGGTACTGATAGAAAGTCTCTATTAACACCGATTTGGGCCAAAGAAAATGTAAATTTTAGTGTCAACGAGTTCCATTCAATTAATAGAGTTTATCTTAGGTGTTCTTTGTCCTTAACATTGCCTAACATGATAGATATGTGCCCAGAAAGGTTTTTTTTATTTCGGGTTAATTTTGGGTTTGTGGATGAATTATTTGTTGTTATAGGTCATATACGGATTTATCAAGGTATTTAGAGTGTTTTGAGTCGAAAATAGATTGAAAATTAATAGGTTTTTGGGTCAAGAACCCATCAACCTTGATTTTTTTCCATAATTGAGGCAAGAATCTGAGGAAAAGCAAACGACACATCACCTACCTCAAGAGGTGATGTGTTATCTGAAAAAAAAAATAAAGGTAGAAAACAAGTCATTCTCCCCATAAAAAAATTAAACAGGCCCAAGCACATGGGTTTCCCGAGGCCTACGTGCATGGGCTTTTTCTTTAAAGACCCGAGTGTGTTGGGCGAAATATTTTTTTTTAGGATTCATTTGAGAATAATTTTGGAACCAAATTTTCCTTTATCCTTCTAAAAACTTTCTAAGGTGGGAAATGCATCAACTTTATTATGAAAGCCGACCTATAAATGAATAGTAGATCACTAGATAACTGGCTCGTGCTCCTCTGCAGGTTGGACCAAAAAAATTTAAACGTAAGAAAAAATATCCAGGTCATAGGTAACTCTTCAAAATTGTCATTAAACTTGGCTTTACGAGTCAACTTTGAAACCTCTCAACCCGACTCCTTTTCTAACTCAAGTTTCAAATTAAACCACGTGGAAGTTGCCCGACATGAGCCAATTGACTTGGCAGGCCTAAAGGCAATTCAAATGGCTAGTAAAAACATGATTTGGTTTTTTTAAAAAAAAAATAAGATGACATCTTTTTTTTTAATATTAAGACAACGACATATTGGATCAACTTGGGTTTTGTGGCTTAACCCACCAAACATGCCTCATATGTCATAGATCAATTGAGTTTAGTAACTTTTTTAACTATTTTTTGTTTAGCTATACAATAAAAAAAATAGATGTTCATAAAATTAGGCATTAACTCAATGTTAAAATGTTTGTTTAAAACTGCGATAATCTTATAAAAAGTAATTCAAAACAAAATTTGAAATCCAATTTTCAATCAACCAAAGTCAACCCATCAAACTTACAATCCGGGTCATAAATTCTACTAGGTTTAATAACTTTTTTTTAAACTACCTTTTGTTTTATTATATGAGAAAAAAATAAATACTCACAAAATCGAGCACTAACTCAATATCGAAATGTTTGTTTGAGATCACAATAACCTAATAGAAAAAATAAATAAATTATTCAAAATCAATCAATTATTGAAGGATTAAACTGAAAAGAAAAAAAAAACATCAATAAAAAAACTATATGGCCAAACTGGGCTTTTTGTTAGAGAAAATATCAAAGAGCAAAAAATAAATAGGCCATGAACATGGGATTTTTTTAATGGCAAACGATCTTTTCTCTTAAAAATATTAAACAAACAACATGTCGTATGCTACTTAGAATTTGACCACAATAGTGGTGGCTATAACATCAGGGGCTTTTTTAGCCTAAAAATCCATTTTAACCCATTATCACTTAAAACAATCAAATAAACACCCTTATAACCACTAAAAACCAACTTATCAACCTAAAAAATCAAAATCAAACTATGAAGACTTTATTTTCTCGGTTCCAATCTATTTTTTTTTAGTAGAGATAAAGGTTCAAAAACACCTCATTGAAACTCCTTCGATGAATGGAATCTGTTGACACCAAGTCGATTCTTTTTTCATCAAAATATGGCCAAACTGACATTATACTCTCTCCTTAGCTGTTTTAAAGTAACTTTCTCTCTCCTCTCTCAAACTCATGAAAGGAAATATTATGAAAATAAATATTTTGACCAAAATTAAATTGCAAAAACTATAGGGATTGTGAGATAAAAAAGGGTGGACTAAACAAAACAACTCGATTAAAATTGCTTAGACTCAACTAACCTTACCTAGTCAAACTAAATTGGTTAAGAACTTAAAATGAACACTAGACCAATTCAAATAAATGGTGTTGATCGTTCTGCATTTCACTTTATTAGAATCAAGGTTGTCAATTTCGTTTTGTTCCGTCTGGACTGGTCGGTATATCTTATTCCAATTTAAAAAACTATACAAATTAGAATAGATTTTATCTTACTTAGAATCTCAACCTGTTTTGTAAATTCCAGCCAAATAATAATTTTTTTTTTGCTTTTTTTAAAAATTATTGTCTAGTTTTACGGTATCGATCATATCTCTCAATTCGACCATTGGATCAGACTAAATTTTTACGAGGAGTCTCTTGATATATTTTTATATCTCTTGTTAAAATTGTAGTTTAATAGAAGTTTATAAAGACCTTGCAAGACAGCTTATAGAATTTTCATCATTTTGTTCAAATTCATAATTTTGTTATGAAAGGTCATTTTTTTTGTCCATTTTTTAGGTTGATTTTTTTTTCATTTCATCATTTAACAATAGATTTATTGACAATTGAGCGCTTTATTTTGGGTTATTATGGTCTCATGACCCGAGTCACAGATTTGAAAGGTTAATCCAGGTTGACCCTGGTCGATTTAATATGTTGTCGTCTTGAATTTTTTGAGTCAAACTATATTTTTTACCGATCGTCGAGGTTGTCTTTAGACTCGTCGAGTTGATCGGGTCATATTGGTTAAACTCCCACTTTTTTACTTGTGTTTGAAATTTGAATTGCATAATTTCAAGTTAGTTTATCTTTGGATTTGAATTGAAATTATATTTGTTGAATATATATATATATATATGTATATATATATATATATATATATATATATATATATATATATACAACCCCGATGTCAAAACACTTCAAAACTAAAACATATCGTTTCAATTAAAAATATAGAATACTAGCTGGAATGAAATTGACAACCTTGGTTAGAATCGCCGAGAATCGACCGACAAACCAGATTGATGAAAATTTGTTGCATCAACTCTTGTAACTAAAAATGGAGCTCATTATAGCAAAGGCAAACTTCTAGTTCTAGGTCGGTCTATTTGCCTTCTCATCTCGTGTGTTTATTTATCTACAAATCGTAGTCCGATTGATGCACCGGCAGTTCAACTAATGAACCAATGACGAGCAACCTTAATTAGTTCACTAGCCGGACGGTTTCGAAGTAAACTAATAACTATTTCTTAAGTATGGTTTAAAATATAAGATTTTATGCATTAGACAAGACACTACGAGCCTTGTGTTAGAGAATAATATAAATCATATCTTGGAACCTTACCTAAAAGCTTAAGCTATTAGGTTGAGTTGATTTTTTGACATGGTATCGAGCCTTGATGACCAAGTGATCACGAGTTCGAATCTCACCATCCCCATTTATTTGATAAAACTTAAGCACAAGGTAATGTAAGGGCTTTCACTTGAAGGGGTGTGTTAGAGAATAATATAAATCATATCCTGGGACCTCACCTAACAGCTTAAGCTATTGGGTTGAGATCATTTTTGACATGATATCAGAGCCTTGATGACCAAGTGGTCATGAGTGTGAATCTCACCATTCCCATTTATTTGATAAAAATTAAACACAAGGTAGTGTGAGTTTGTGCAAGTTTCGAACCCAAAGAGCTTTTACTTGAGGGGGTGTGTTAGAGAATAATATAAATCATATCTTGGAACATTACCTAAAATCTTAAACTATTGGGTTGAGATGGTTCTTTAACACCTTGCATATGCAAGATTATTGATAGAGCGTTTTTTAATAAAAAGAAGTTAAAATTATCCTTCATAAATTGATTCTCTTTTAATTTTAAGTATCTAAAAATTCAAAGATGGATTTTCGTATAGCAATTTTTTTTTTTTGGAGAATTGCGAATAGCTACACTAGCTATACTTCATGAAGAAGTAATACTAAAAAAATCTGCCAATAAGATTTTTACTATTTAATTTAATATAACAACAAAAGATCTGATCTTCAATTTAAGTTGCATAAATAAAATAAGATTTGCCTAGGATTTGTTTTTACATGGCCCATGAAACTCCCCAGGCACCAGAAACTAGGAAAACAAACGATGACAGGAATCATGCAATGATCCTGGACAACACTGAAACCCTAGCTGTAATAGGACGCATTTGAATCATGAGGATGCGCAGCTGAAGTAGTAGCACTCTCTTCAAATTGCAAACAAAACAAATCCCTGGCCTCTTGCTTACAAACCCAAGCTGCTAATTTTTGTGTATCTCTCACACTTTCCTTGAATACAAACATGTAAAACAAAGCCATGATAAGTAGAGAAAGATAATAAAAGACCTTGGATGAATTGAAATATATGTAATAAGCTACCAAAGTTAGATAATACATTGCCTATAGAGAAAGAGAAATAATATGAGAGGAAAAGGTTTTGATGAAATGAGTGAAAAATGTTCATTTTATAGAGGTGGATGTTCATGCAAGAATCTCTAGTGCCACGACAGTGCATGTAGATGCAACTGTTGTGTTGTCAGGCAACAAAAGCATGATAGCTTTTTCCTGGTAGAAATGGCTCCGCCATTTAATTTTGGATCGATTTGGGGCTCACACTTTAAATTCAGGTTGGTGCATGTCCAGCCCTTGAAATTTATTAGTCTCGCGACTCTTGACAACTACTTGTTTTTTTTTTTTTTTTTTTTTTTTGTCTTCGTCTAGTAAGTTGCTTCATGTTAACGTTACTTGTATGGTTAAATCTTAATTTTTTTTAGATTTTCCTTGGAATTCCAAGTACGAAGAGTGTCTAAAGTTTAACAAAAGGAGGAGTTAGTTTCAGTGGAAGGGGAAAAAAACAAAGTTTAACTCGCCTTAAGAAAGAAAGGGAGCATTTTTTTAGAGATTTTGTTATGGGGTAACTGAACGAGTCTTGATCACTTATTGCATGAGTGTTGGAAACTCAGTCGATGTTTCGCTGATTATCTGTCACAAAGGGAAAACTTGACAACTCTTGTTATTATTCTCTTACTATAATCCAAAACAAAGAAAAAAAATTGCACTTGAACTAAGGAGGATTCCAAGAGCAATGTAAGTCTACATAAATTAGGGATCCCAAAAGCAATTTAAGTCTAACTTTATATCCCAATATAGTCATCTGAGTGGATATAACTGTGGTTTTAGTGTTGTCATCTAGCTTTATCTTGTATGACTTCAGGATTGGTGCTCATTTTCTTATCACAGTTATTGGAGAATAATATATATCATATCTTCGAATCTCACCTAACAGCTTAAGCTATTGGGTTGAATTGGTTCTTTGACATGGTATCACAGCCTTGATGACCAAGCGGTCACGAGTTCGAATCTCACCATCCTGATTTATTTGATAAAAATTAAACACAAGGTAATGTGGGTCTGTGCAAATTTCAAGCCCAAAGGGCTTTCACTTGGGGGGTGTATTGGAGAATAATATATATCATATCTTGGAACCTCACCTAACAGCTTAAGCTATTGGGTTGAATTGGTTCTTTGACAACAGTCAGGGTTTCATATTGTGGGCAGAATTTGAAAATCTTAGAATCTTCATGTTTCTTTGACCTATGTGCATTTGTTCCGCAGTGAGGGTAGATGTAGAGCCTGGTTGTGTCTTGGGGTAGTAGGTTTTGCATAAATTCATCGTAATTTTTTGCCAGAGTAACACTCTGCAAGTGCTAGCTTAAGCCTGTCTTTAATTTTATGAAAGCTGGAAGCATGGCTTAATCGAGCTGGTGGAATAGAGAAATTAGCAACTAACTACTCCGTTGCAAATAACATTAAAATCCGTCCGTTGCTAAAACAATTTAGCAACGGAATCAGCAACGGCAAATATCGGATGCAGATTTGTTGTTGCTGATTTTTTAGCAACGGATTTGTCCGTTGCTGATTTCGCAGGAATGGAAATTCCGTTGCTTATAATCAGCAACGAATTTTTCATTGCATAGATTAGCAACGGAAAATCCGTTGCTGGTTTTGTGAATCAGCAACGGATTGTCCGTTGCTGATTGATGAATTATTTATAATCAGTAACGGATAATCCATTGCTGACTATATTATTTTTATTAAAATAAATTTTTTATTTATTTATCAAAATGACTTTTAATTTTTTTAATTAATTATTTATGGATATTTTAAAAATTGTGGAATATATATAACCAACATAAATTAATATTAAAAATAATTATATCACTAATAAAAAATGGAATAAAAATAATATTCATATTATAAAAATTTAGTTAAACTTGCATTAATACAAATAAGTCGAAATACAATAAAAAGAAACAACAAAAGATACAATCATGGTGCTGGTTGCGGAGACGAACCATGATATTGTGGATCGACATAAGATGAATTAGGATATAGTGGTCGAGGTGTAGGTTGATAAATTGGTTAAGATGTGGGACCCATAGGTGTCATTATCTGGGGAGCCATAGGTGGCAGCATTGATGGGGTCAAAGGTGGTGGCATACCTTGGCCAATATTTGATGTCCCACCATGGTATCCAAGATTGTTCACAAGATATTCTTTCATGGAATCCATCTCGCCGTTTCATTTCAAAAATAAAATCATCTTTTTTCTTTATCTCCTCTTCTTTATTCTTTATCTCCTTTTGCAATGCTCGATACGATGAACTGGGATATGATGACTCCACCGAGTAGGAATGTGATGAAGAGCTTGTACTAACTATAGATTTTAGCGATTAGTTCCATAATTTGAAATCATCTCCATTTTATAATTTTCCTACAAATAAAATACATGCAATAATAAATTCATTTGAATTTTAAATAATACTTAAATTATATAAATAAATAATCAAATAAATACATACAACCACTTTTTTAGACTTGTTGTCAACGAAGCTACCAGACTGCTTAGTACTTTGATGCAAAGCTGAAAAGACATCATCCCATGAAGGTTCTTTTCCACCAGCTTCCTCTTGCTTTCAAGATTAATAAATATTATAAAAGATAAATATAAAAATTTTAATTCATCATCTTAAGCATAAAAAAAATAATCCTTACCATGTTAGCTCGATATGATGCAAATGACACTGTTCCTCTAGAATGAGTGCTTATTTTGCTATCTGTTTTGGTTAATCGATTCCTCCTAGCAAATTCAGACCTCCTTTGAAATTCAGGGGTGGACCAAACATCTTTGATCATTTGATTCCAGTCGTCATTGTTTATCCAAGCAGGACCTTTATCAAAGCAATATATAATATGTGTAGTGTTTTTTTTTTTACATAGCTTTCTTGCGACCTCGTGTCAATTGTTGATTCAAAGCTATCCTAGCCTTATCTTCCCAAATATTACGAACAATCGACTCATCTTCCTCAGGAAAGGAATATTTTTTCTACCAAATAATTATATACCAAGTAAAAAGAGTGCACAAAATTTCAAAGTATAGAAATGATTAACCATATTGTGTTATCTTGTTCAGAATTTGCAAGATGATGTAATAACTAAAGAAATTAATTGATATTAAAGAGTAAACAAGAAATAAGAACAAATTATAACACAAATCAGTCCCTGCTATTCAGTTGATAATTTATGGTTACAAATAACAAGGCAATTACCAACACACTTCTATAGCTATTCAGTTGACAATTTTCATAATGCTACATTAAAGTGATCAAAATTGAAAAGAATATGGCAATGAGTGTTGGTTCTTACCTTAAACTCTTTAAAGAGTTCATCCCTGCACATTGAATCTACTTTTTCCCAAGAGTGCCATGCTCCTTTAAAATTGGACCTCAAAATATCTCCGATTGCACGTCCACACGATGCGTTATTGAACCTGAAAATATATAATAACAAACTTTTATTAAACAAATAATTACACAATAATAAGTAATTTTTTTCATACCTGAAAATATAACCTTAATAAGTTTGTTTTTAAAAGTTTCAACTTACTCTGTTGTTCCATACAAACAAAGCTCTTTTTTTCTTGTAATTGGATCTATTGGTGTATCAAAACCCTTCCTTTTAACACTTTGATCATAATTGTATGGAGAAGATGTTGAACCATGGTTTAATGGAACGCTATCTTGATCCTCATCACATACACCTCTCTCATTACTACCAGCTCTCTCATCACATACACCTCTCTCATTACTACCAGCTCTCTCATCACATACACCTCTCTCATTACTACCGTCTCCCTCATCTTCATCTCTAATGTTCACATCATCACCATTACCATCACCATCACCATCAACTCTCTCATAACTCCTATATGAATTATGTCCTCCATAAACAAGTTGGTTATCTCGAGAGAAACCTCCTTGAGTTTGAAGCAAATCTTGGAAGCGAAAGCCCTCACAATATTGATATGCTTCAACCCTCCCATAATCATGTTGAGGAGGATGTTTTCTCCTCAAAGTAGGTATATAATACTCATTTGCGTTCTGATACACAGGTTGATGAAATGTGGATCCTTTGTTATTATGCCTTAATGGAGTTTGAAATGATTTGGATGAAGTGAACTTGTCACTCATTGAAGTGGACCTGTCACTCCTAGAATCTAATATGGATCCTCGTCGAGGCATGCTAAAAACCACAAAAAATATATACAGTATCATATGAATATATACAACATAACAATAAATTAGCTCATAGTTAAAGTATCAGGAACAAAAAAATCACAGATATTTTCTCAAGAGTGCCATAACTAGAATAAAAACAAACTGTTAAATCTCATTTTTTTTTCCAATTCAAATACATTTCTTTCAATTACTGGTGATCAATTTTTTAAAACTAAGTTTATCAAAAAAATCCCCAAGTTCAATTATGAGATGTATTTTTGTAACTGCAGCTTCATTACAAACAATATCCAGTTTATGATGTTCAAAATCAGTATGGATTGTCCACTTAATAGCCATCACTTCCAAAATTATTATACTTCTAATAAAGTTATTATTGTAACAAAAACAAATATATAAATAACATCAAGACCTTAAACAGTTTATTTGATTCACCAGGTTGAAAAAAAAACTTACATAGTGTGGAGGAAATTATACATAATAGCAATGGTATTTTCACAAGATGTTAACAAAAGATTAAATTGAAACTCAAAGTAGTCCTTGCAATAATAAAAATCAGCCATGAAGTTTAAATTGTCAATAGCCAATTATCACAAACAATAATAATAATAAAAATCTAAATAATTAATTAAGCAAAAATCAAAATTATGAGTATGCTTACCTTAATGTTTGTTCCTATAAATAAAAACATTGAGTAGGAAGAACCCTTTCATTCATGCCTCAGCATCTATCAGCAAGAAGACGAATCACAAAATAAACTATAACATCAAAATCACAATTTAAAGATTGATACTTGCAAGGTTAGAAATGGTTTCAAAGGTCAATGAAAATGATATATGTAATGTGATCCATAACACACACTTGAATAAAATAATAAAAAAAATAACATTGAAAACCTAAACTTGTCAAGTAATATGAGGAAATAATATGAAATCATCCATACATATAATAAAGATAATTCATTACATATACTACGAAATATAATTAACTTGTGCTACTCATTATTATCATCACTCCTAACCATGTCATCATCATCACACAAAACCATGTTGTCGTCGTCGTCATCACCACCACCACAACAATCATCCTCATCACCATCACCACCACCATCACCACCACCATCTTCTTCTTCTTCTTCTTCTTTCGCAACCTTTTCATCTTCGTTTCCCCAATTTATGTCAAGTTGAAGCAATTCATGTTGACCAATTTCTTCATAAGAAAATGATTCAAAAAGTATATTTGGATCATCAAGTGTTTGAGTAGGAAGGACACGACATGGTTGAGAAATCTCATCCGATTGATCAACATCAAATGATCTCACATTGTTGGCATCTTCAATAAATTCACCCATGTCAACATTATAACGACTTCTAGTAGTTGTCTTAATAACCGTCCACCATTCAGAGGATTTATTACCAGGTGGATATGTATAGTAGACTTGTTGATATTTTTGTGCTAACACAAAATCTTCATTTCCATGTAGTCGAGATGTATGCTTGATTTCAACCAAACCATTAGAACGGTGTACTCTAATCCCACGTTTTGTATCATACCTGTCGCACGTCAAAAAATATCCACGCGGCGTCAACTGGCGATTTTTTCGTTTGTTGTTTGATTTGATTGTTTCGTTGGAGTCGCCACCTAGTATTTAACTGAAGGCTACTAGGAAACCCGGGTACTGGTCTTATCGGAGATTTGCGGGTAAGGGACTGGTTGTGGTTAGGGAAGGTATTAGCACCCCTAACGCACCCTACCCGAGGTAAGTCGCTCGTGGACTTGATGTGTTAAAGAAGTTTTAAAAATTCTGTTCTTTCATCGAATTTTAGAAATACGACTTACATGTAAGTTCATAATTCTTTATCCGTGATCAAATCAAAATATTAAATTCTTCTTTATTCTTACAATTTTATCATACAAAAAAAACATTCATAAAAAAAATACAAATCACACATTCACTTTCACTATACTTTTCTTTTTTCTTTTCTTTTCCCTTTTTTTGTTCCATTCACACTACAAATGATAAAAATTCAATACTAAAAATTAAAATTACATCAAACAATTTAAAATTTACAAAAAAACAACCCCTAAAAAACGGAATCGAAACAGTGCGGCCACGGGTGAACAAGGTGTCGAGGGCTTCGGGCGCCGGAACAGTGGCGGCGCGTCTTCCCACCCGCCACCGCCGCCGGCGGCGCTTGGGTTCACGCGCCGCCGCTGGCACAAGCCAAGAGATGGGCGGATCCGGGACGACTTATCTTCATTTCCCCTTCTGCAACGATGTTGTCCTGCAAAGTAATCCAAAAAAAACACAACAAAACAAATTGATTTCAGTCTCGTTCTTTGTTTTTCAATCGGCTTCATTTTTCCAGATCTTCTCCACTTCTCTTCAAATCCGCTCCTTTCCCCTGCCTCATCTCTTCTTTGCCTCATCTCTTCTCTCGTCTCATGGATTTCGTCTCCTTCTCCTCTCGCTTCGGCGTGCCGCTTTGGGCCGATGGTGGATCCGTGGGTTCTTCTGCCGCCGGAGGCCGTTTCGGCGGTGATGACCTTGCCTTGTTGTCGTCCGCTTTCGGCCGGCTTCGTTGTGGAGACGGGAGCAAGCTGTTGAGCAGGGAGGCCGAGAGAAGGAAGAGGAAGCGGGGGACGAAGCCGTGTCTTTCCTTTTTTGTAAGAGCTTGGGGTCGCCGGTGGTCTTTTTGCCGAGAGTGAGAGGGTGATGTTTTTTATTGCTTGGGGAAGTCGCCCGAGAGAGGGGGGAAATGGAGGGGAATAGGAAAGACCGAAAATGGCGGGGAGGGACGTGTGGGCGGCCCCGGTTGGGAGAAGAAGCTCCCGATTCAAAAACCTCAAGGCCGGGGTCTCCCTTCAATTTTTTTGGATGGAGGCGGTCGGTTGTCTTTTGGAGGAAAAGGGGCCGGAGACAACCGCCGCTTTCGGTTTCAAAGGGAGAAGGAGATGTGCGGCTACCGTGGTCTTGGAGAAGAAGCTGAGTCCGGCTCGTGGAAAAACGGAGAGGGGCCGCACCGGTTTTGGTTTTGAAAGAGAGGGAGCTCTCCCTTGTTGCCTTGCCGGCCGAGGGGAAGACCGAGGAGAAGATCAAAAATCAAAGGGGGTGGGGGGCGGCGACGGCGGCTTGGAGAAGAGATAGATTTAGGGTTTTGTTTTTGTGTTGTCTCTCCCCTCAAATATCAAAATTACCCCCCTTGTTTGAGTTGTGGACCAGTATTTATAGGTAAAATGTTGCATGGATCTCAAAATTGGTCCCTCAACTTTCTTTCTTTTTTTTGTAAATTTGATTTTTCTGAATTTTTTTGTATTTTTTGAAAACGAGCAATATCAACGTCGACTCAATGAAGAAAATCAATGATTTTAAAAATAACGCGTTAAAAGTTGAACGCGTTCCAAATGTCTTTGAAAATTTAAATTCTTTTGAGACGATGCTAAAAATGCTAAAAACAATGCAAATGTATTAAAAATGTATTTTTTTGGATTTTCAATGTTTTTCGCTATTTTTTGGATTTTTCTCGAAAATTTATCAAAACATGGGTCAAAAATTGGGTAGCAACAGATGCCCCCTCTTTACAATGCTTACGAAGCAAAACTCCTTAATGTTTCGCATAGTAAGCTTTGTAAAGAAAAACTCTAAATGTTTCTTTCTTCTTTTTTTTTTCTTTCCTCTTCTTTCTTTCTTTCTTTCTTTCGTTAACTTGAGATCCCATCTCGACGATCTCCTTTTTCAAAACCAAAGAATGTGTGTAGCTCGGTCAACTCCGAAATCCCATCCGGCGATTCCCTTTAACCAAAGCATACATGAGATCCCATCCGCGACCTCATTAAACCAAAACAAAGAATAAGTGTGTAACTTCGGTCAACCCGAAATCCCATCCGGCGATTCCCTTTAACCAAAGCTACATGAGATCCCATCCCGCGACCTCATTAAATCAAGACTAAAAAATATGTAAAAAGTGGTCTCATTGTAATGGGTGACCTACCCAGGTGGAAAGAATGTGAAAAATAGTCTCATTATGATGGGTGACCTACCCAAATGGAAAGAAGGGAAGAGTGGTCTCATTCTTATGGGTGACCTACCTAGGGGAAGAATGGCCTCATTATAATGGGTGACCTACCCAAGTAAAAAAAGATGGAGAATGGTCTCATTCTAATGGGTGACCTACCCGAAAAAAAAATGATTGTCTCATTATGATGGGTGACCTACCCAAGTGGAAAAGGAAAGAGTGGTCTCATTCTTATGGGTGACCTACCCAGGGGGAAGAATGGCCTCATTATAATGGGTGACCTACCCAAGTAAAAAAAGATGGAGAATGGTCTCATTCTAATGGGTGACCTACCCGAAAAAATGGTCTCATTGTGATGGGTGACCTACCCAAGTGGAAAAGGGGAAGAGTGGTCTCATTCTTATGGGTGACCTACCTAGGGGGAAGAATGACCTCATTATAATGGGTGACCTACCCAAGTAAAAAAAGATGGAGAATGGTCTCATTCTAATGGGTGACCTACCCGAAAAAATGGTCTCATTGTGATGGGTGACCTACCCAAGTGGAAAAGGGGAAGAGTGGTCTCATTCTTATGGGTGACCTACCTAGGGGGAAGAATGGCCTCATTATAATGGGTGACCTACCCAAGTAAAAAAATGGAGAATGGTCTCATTCTAATGGGTGACCTACCCGAAAAAAATGATGGTCTCATTATGATGGGTGACCTACCCAAGTGGAAAGAATATGAAAAACGGTCTCATTATGATGGGTGACCTACCCAAATGGAAAGAATGTGAAGTGCGGTCTCATTATAATGGGTGACCTACCCAGATGGAAGATAGAAAAAATATGGAGTGGTCTCATTGTTATGGGTGACCTACCCAAATGAAAAGAATGTGATGTGCGGTCTCATTATAATGGGTGACCTACCCAGATGGAAGATGGAAAAAATATGAAGTGGTCTCATTGTTATGGGTGACCTACCCAAGTGGAAGATAGAAAAAATGTGAAGTGGTCGTGTTATAATGGGTGACCTACCCAGGTGGAAGATAGAAAAGAAATGTGAAGTGGTCGCGTTATAATGGGTGACCTACCCAGATGGAAGATGATGGTCTCATTGTGATGGGTGACCTACCCAGAAAAAATGATGTTGTTTTTTTTTTTTCAAAAAAATGGTCTCATTGTTACGGGTGACCTACCCAAATGAATGATGATGGCTTAAAGGCGCACTTGAAATGAGGTAGGGTTAGAAAACGCACTACCTCGAGAAGTGAGGGCTCAAAGGCGCACTCAAAATGAGGTAGGGTTAGAAAACGCACTACCTAAGAGATGGTGGCTCAAAGGCGCACTCGAAATGAGGTAGGGTTAGAAAACGCGCTACCTGAGAAGTGAGGGCTCAAAGGTGCACTCAAAATGAGGTAGGGTTAGAAAACGCACTACCTAAGAGGTGATGGCGGCTCAAAGGCGTACTCGGAATGAGGTAGGGTTAGAAAACACACTACCTGAGCGATGGTGGCTCAAAGGCGCACTCAAAATGAAGTGAGGGCACAAAGGCACACTCAAAATGAGGTAGGGTTAAAAACGCACTACCTAAAAGGTGATGATGAAACACAGATTTGACAATGCTAAAAAAACAAATGTATTATGATCAATATGTATGTACACGTACCTGAGAAATATAGGTCCCCATTTCTTCATGGTGTCTTTCCTTTATCAAAAGTTGGAGTGTTGTTAGTAAACTTCGGTGGCTTTTTCGCTCTTGCTTACTCGAGTCATATCTTGTGATCTTGACCTCTGGGAAGGGTTCCATATCATCATACTTCTTTGTCCTCACCCTTTATCTCAAAGGTTGCCAATTTTGCCCAACATTTTTCCTAGAAAGGGAAAAGGGAATCATGGAGCCGACTCTACCGAGATGTTTTTGATTGCCCTCCAGCTTGATCATGCCCCCAAGTATGCAAATCAGGTTTGGGGATGAGGCTATGTGAAGGAAGATTTGGTTATTTACAAGGAGTTGTTTTCATGCGAATTTTTGGAATTTCAAAGCTATTCCGGATACACGTAAATCATTTTGATGTTTGTTCAAAGCAAACTCATTCGAAGAAAATCAAGTGATTCCTATTAAGAGGTTTTCAGATGTGATGAAAACTTTTGGTTTTGATTTTGGTGAAAAATATGAAGTGACATTTGGATGGTCATAAACGTTTGGAATATCAATTTGAGGGTTATTGAGAACCGTTTTCAAAGCATTCATTTTGTTTGCATGAATAATGATTTTGTTTCGCATGAGAAAGCACTGCCTACCGATCCAGATTGCTTGCCTTTGATCGAAAGGGCTTGATTAGGCACGTAATGTAGGCTCGGCTCTTGGCTATGAAGAAAAGGATATTCGTAGGCTCAAAAGGTGTTTAAGGGACTTTAAGACTAAGGATCACTAGTGCTTATATCCCAAACTCTTTTGTTCATAGATTTCTGGACCTTGGAATTGATTTGTAAAATGGTCCACGGTGCCCCCCAGTGTTGGGCTTGGGCTCTTTCTTATTTTTTCTTCATTTGATTTTGAGCATCATTGCATTTGCTTTTTTTTTTTTGCTTAAAATTTTTGGATCCTTTGGATTTTTCTTTATGCCCCCTAGCTTTGTACGAGCACCTTCGATGATTGAGAATTCTCTTTTATGCCCCCGGTATTGTTCGGGCACTTTCAATCGTTGAGGTTTTTCATGCCCCCAAGAGTTATTTGGGCACTTTCAATCATTAAGGATTTTTTTGGCACTTGCCCCCAGGTGTAGGGTGTGATCCTAGTCAAGGTTATTTCAAGAAAAATGCATTAGGCCGAAAAGGGGACTTCAAAGGATATATTTCAGCCTTGTGAAAGGATTATCAAAGATGGCCTTTCTTCATCTCAAATGCATGCACTTAGGATCGGTAAGCCTTACTTTCATGCGAGTATGCAGAGTGATTTCTCATTATTCATGCAAATAAAACCCAGCTTTTGGAGTCACTTCATGGTTTTTTTTGTTTTCTAGGTGTATGGTTACCTCTCTAAGGAATCGCCTGAATTTTCAGAACTTGTTTGTTTCGGACAAACATCAACATGATTTCAATTTTTTGTACTAAACTTTAATTTCCCACAAATCCTTGTGAAAACATGGGGTCATGCTTGTTGTTTTGGGAAAAAGGAAAAACACGCCCAAAGATTCTTGGCGCAATGGTTTTGTAAGTACAAAGATGTGCTCGGTATGTTATTTGTATGAACACAAAAAAAAGAAAACACATGATTTTATTTACAAGAAAGGCTCATTGGACAGGGAAAACCTTGTGGAATTTTGAGCCAAATTACCAACAAAAACTGGGATAGGTTGAAAAAAAATCAAGAATTTTTTTTTTTTGCAGGCATGATCAAGCGGGGGTAGTTTGAACAAGAACTAGATTCATTCGCGGTGCAATTCCCCTTCGGATTGTTGAGGCTTTTGACCATGTTTGCCCCCGCTTTCTTTGGGGTTGAGTTGTTGTTGGGGTTTGAACAAAGATGATAGGTCAATTGGAAGGAATTTCCTAAGATATATTTTCTCGATATTTGCTCAAGTAAGCCGAGGCGAGTTAAGCTTTTGTTCGAGACTCCAAACTTTTTGAAAATGGGTGCTGAGGCAAGCACGTTCTTTATCTCCAATGTTTTTTGCCCAAAATTGGGTGCCGCAGACTCATAGGGGACCCACTTTTTATTCTGGTGCATGCATGAAAAAATGTATGAACATGCAATCTATATGATGAACTTGCCCTTCGAGGGGTGACATATGATCGTCACTTTTGTATGATGAAACAAGAATATTGATTCTTGCCCAAACTCTACAATGAAAATTTTTGGAGTGACGACCATTTTGTCACCCACAAGTCTTGAGTTCAAGATGCTTCAAGAAGGGTTTGCCCTGATGCAAAACAACTATTTATGAAGCATACATCCTAACGGCAGGTTCTAATCTTTTTAGGTGAGACAAAAGGTAGGTTTACTACTTGGTCTCTAAAAAAGGGTCTCTCACTGTCCCAGTGATCGCCCTTGTAAAGGCAATATGGGGGTTCAGCAGATAGTGGGATGGCATATGTACCAATCATTATCAGTCTAAACACTCAGCAAAGAGTTGGGGTTTACACAAACTTAAACCTTGACTCAAGTCATAAGGCAAGCCGCTAGTCCCCCACCTAACCCGAAGCTTGTGTGTGCTTTCAAAAATTAAAACATGTGATGCATGAGACAATTCTACACAATGCATGAATAAAAATAAGACAAAAAGCAAAAAATTTAAACACATCAAAAACACAAAGCTTAGTCCAATAAAGTTGAAAACAATACCTTCCCCAGTGGACTCGCCATTCTGTCGCACGTCAAAAAAAATCCGCGCGGCGTCAACTGGCGATTTTTTCGTTTGTTGTTTGATTTGATTGGTTCGTTGGAGTCGCCACCTAGTATTTAACTCAAGGCTACTAGGAAACCCGGTACCGGTCTTATCGTAGATTTGCGGGTAAGGGACTGGTTGTGGTTAGGGAAGGTATTAGCACCCCTAACGCACCCTACCCGAGGTAAGCCGCTTCGTGGACTTGATGTGTTAAAGAAGTTTTAAAAATTCGTTCTTTCATCGAATTTTAGAAATACGACTTACATGTAAGTTCATAATTCTTTATCCGTGATCAAATCAAAATATTAAATTCTTCTTTATTCTTACAATTTTATCATACAAAAAAAACATTCATAAACAAAATACAAATCACACATTCACTTTCACTATACTTTTCTTTTTTCTTTTCTTTTCCCTTTTTTTGTTCCATTCACACTACAAATGATAAAAATTCAATACTAAAAATTAAAATTACATCAAACAATTTAAAATTTACAAAAAACAACCCCTAAAAACAGAATCGAGAGCAGTGCGGCCACGGGTGAACAAAGTGTCGGAGGCTTCGGGCGCCGGAACAATGGCGGTGCGTCTTCCCACCCGCCACCGCCGGCCGGCGGCGCTTGGTTCACGCGCCGCCGGCACAAGCCAAGAGATGGGCGGATCCGGGACGACTTATCTTCATTTCCCCTTCGCAACGATGTTGTCCCGCAAAGTAATCCAAAAAAAACACAACAAAACAAATTGATTTCAGTCTCGTTCTTTGTTTTTCAATCGGCTTCATTTTTCCAGATCTTCTCCACTTCTCTTCAAATCCGCTCCTTTCCCCTGCCTCATCTCTTCTTTGCCTCATCTCTTCTCTGTCTCATGGATTTCGTCTCCTTCTCCTCCGCCGGGGCGGTCTTTGGCCGATGGTGGATCTCGTGGGTTCTTTGCCGCCGCTGGAGGCCGTTCGGCGGCCGATGACCTTGCTTCTTGTTGTCGTCCCGCTCGGGCTTCGTTGTGGAGACGGGAGCAACTGTTGAGCAGGAGGCCGAGAGAAGGAAGAGGAAGCAGGGGGACGGCCGTGTCTTTCCTTTTTTGTAAGAGCTTGGGGTCGCCGGTCCGGTCTTTTTCTTGAGAGTGAGAGGGTGATGTTTTTTATTGCTTTGGGGAAGTCAGCCGAGAGAGGGGGGAAATGGAGGGGAATAGGAAAGACTGAAAATGGCAGGGGGAGGGACGTGTGGCTGGCCCCAGTTTGGGAGAAGAAGCTCCCGATTCAAAAACCTCAAGGCCGGGGTCTCCCTTCAATTTTTTTTGGATGGAGGCGGTCGGTTGTCTTTTGGAGGAAAAGGGGCCGGAGACAACCGCGGCTTTCGGTTTCAAAGGGAGAAGGAGATGTGCGGCTACTGTGGTCTTGGAGAAGAAGCCGAGTCCTGGCCTCGTGGAAAAACGGAGAGGGGCTGCACCCGGTTTTGGTTTTGAAAGAGAGGGAGCTCTCCCTTGTTGCCGGCTGCTGAGGGGAAGACTGAGGAGAAGATCAAAAATCAAAGGGGGGTGGGGGGCTGGCCAGACGGCGGCTTGGAGAAGAGATAGATTTAGGGTTTTGTTTTTGTGTTGTCTCTCCCCTCAAATATCAAAATTACCCCCCCTTGTTTGAGTTGTGGACCAGTATTTATAGGTAAAATGTTGCATGGATCTCAAAATTGGTCCCTCAACTTTCTTTCTTTTTTTTGTAAATTTGATTTTTCTGAATTTTTTTGTATTTTTTGAAAACGAGCAATATCAACGTCGACTCAATGAAGAAAATCAATGATTTTAAAAATAACGCGTTAAAAGTTGAACGCGTTCCAAATGTCTTTGAAAATTTAAATTCTTTTGAGACGATGCTAAAAATGCTAAAAACAATGCAAATGTATTAAAAATGTATTTTTTTGGATTTTCAATGTTTTTCGCTATTTTTTGGATTTTTCTGAAAATTTATCAAAACATGGGTCAAAAATTGGGTAGCAACAATACCAATTACATTTGAACATAAATAACTTGCACTTACTCCCCAAGTATTTTAGCCGAACAACTTCTTTAAGCATTCCATAATAATCACGTTCATTATCATCATAGCAACTTCCTTTCACACAAACTCCAGTATTCATTGTCTTTTTAAAACGACCATAACTTTGAGTATGAAATTTAAAACCATTCACATAATACCCATTATAACATTTCACTAAAGTTGAAGGGCCCATAGCAAGTCCAAAGAGTTGATTTTCAATTCCGTTAGATTGGTACTCCACCTAGCATAATAGTTAACTCCATAAGAAATAGTGATTTAAAAGAGATTAGTAATTTTTTTAAGTAACTAATTGACATAAAATATAAATTAATTTATTAAAATGCTGACATTATTTTTTAACCAATTTGGAAAGATCTCTTCACATAATTTTTCAATTTCAACATCACTCACATGTGGTTGTTGTGACTTTAGCTCTTGACGACATTGCCTAAAATTTTTAAAATGTTAAAGTTAATAATAAATTATTATAAATTAAGTACAAAATAATATTTCATACTTACTCTAAATAAGGCTTCAGTTCTTGACAATTGAATATGACATAGTTATACGCAATTTGCATTTCAGCATGTGACAATTGTCTTCTATAAAATCTTTTGGATAATTTTTTCCCTGGATAGGAAAAAATAGAGAGACATCCATCTAGACTTTTAAGGCCACCATCATCATTCCGTGGAACTCGATTCCAAATTGTTTGCATGTCATCACCAAAATAATGAGATGCAAAATTGGTAATTTCATCAATCAAGTATGCTTCACATATGGAACCCTCAACTTTAGCTTTATTGGTCACTTTCTTCTTCAAATAAAACATATACCTATATCATTTATGTCAATTAGTTTATTTTTTAAAATAAAAAGGGAATAAAATTAACATAGTATGAAAACATACCATTCAAATGGATACATCCATCGATATTGAACAGGTCCACCAACTTTTGCCTCGTAAGGTAAATGTATCGTCGTCAAATGTTCCATAGAGTCAAAGAAGGATGGAGGAAAAATCCTTTCAAGTTTGCAAATTATTTCAATTATATTCATCTACACTAACTCCATGTGTTGGGCATTTAAATTTGTTGTACAAATATCTCGAAAAAAATATGGACAGCTTCGCTTAATGCCTCCCACGGGCGTAGGTAAGTAAGGTCGGAAAGCGGTTGGAAGAAGTTTTTGAATGAAGACATGACAATCATGACTCTTCATCCCCGAAACCTTACATTGTGCCTCTTTCACACATCATGAAATGCTTGAAGCATAACCATCAAGAAATGATAATTCCTTCATCCATGACAAAACTTCTTGTTGTTGTTTCTTGTGTAGACAATAAGTGCCTTTAGGTTTGTAAACTCGACCACTCGTATCTTGTTGCAAATGTAAATTTGGCTTCTTATAATACAATTGAATATCCAACCTAGCCTTTAAATTGTCCTTGCTTTTATTAGGACAATCCATTACTGTATAAAAAATATTGTCAAAGACATTTTTCTCAATATGCATGACATCAAGATTATGACGAATCAAATTTGTATGCCAATATGAAAGCTCCCAGAAAATGCTCTTCTTCACCCAATTGTGTTTAACACCAAAGCCAGGAATTTTATCATTATATGATGAACTTCCATTATGTCCCTCAGTATACTTGGACACTTCGTTTAACATTTCCAAACCAGATGGATGAGGTAAATGAGGGAGCCTTTCAATTACTCCTTTCAAAAACTTATCAAATTAACATCTATATGGGTGGTTCATGGGTAGGAATTGTCGATGACAATAAAAAAATATAGTTTTTCCTCCATTTTTTAATCTAAAAGCCTTGTTATGCTCCATATAATAAGGACAAGACAGATTTCCATCAGTACTGCACCCTGATAACATGTCATATGCTGGAAAGTCACTAATGGTCCATATCAAAGCTGCCCTTAATTGAAAATTTTTCTTTCTGTATACATCATATGTTTCAACAACAACAGACCATAAATTCTTTAACTCTCAATCAAAGGTCTTAGGAAAACATCAAGCTTTTTCCCTGGATTCTTTGGCCTAGGAATCATCATTGTCAAAAACATGAATGGTCTAGTCATGCACTTCCACAGAGGCAAATTATAAACAAGTCACAATTACTGGCCAACAAGAGTATGTATTTGAAGACATGTCAAATGGACAAAACCCATCGGTGCATAACCCTAACCGAATATTTCTTGGATCTGATGCAAAGCTTAAGTGGACACGATTAAACTCCTTCCATGCCTCCCTATCAAATGGGTGCACCATAACCCCATTATCTGACTTATAAAAATGATGCCATGTCATATCTTTGGCATGATATGGAGACATGAACAGTCTCTGAAGCCTTGGTGTCAAGGGAAAGTATCGGAGTTGCTTCTCTACCTTATTGGAACCTTTACTAGTTGGATTTATAGGTTTGTATCGTAAACTTCCATAAAAATCACAATTTATTTTCATTGCATCTACCCCATAGTACAAAGATACAAGTAATTAGGACACACATCATATTTCTCATAACCAAGTCCAAGTGGCCGCATAAATTTCTTGGCATCATAAAAATTTAAAACCAAATTTTCATCATTAGGCATGCAACTTTTTGTAAAATCAATAAACTTGTTAAAGGCAATCCGAGTCAAATTTAAAGTTGACTTCATATTAAGCAATTGTACACAAGTAGATAATTTGGATTGCTTGATACACCCAATCCACAAAGGCTCCTCCGCAGCTTTCAATAGCTTAAAAAAATTAGTTGCCTCCGGATTTGGAAGTTCCTCTACTATCACAGGACTAGACACATTATCACTATAGTATGCATCACCAACCCCCATTGCATCCATAACCAGATTCCTATATGGATTTTCTAGACAAACATCATTCACAACATGACTAATTCCAACCGATGAAGGTCCACCAATATTGGTTCTCGACATAAGGCTCCCCATGTACGGATCAATTTTCATAACAAGGTAAAAAACCTTTTGTCAATAGATGTTTACAAACATTATCTTCCTTTAAAAACTTTTGATTTTTGCACCTCACACAAGGACATCTAATTTTTCCCCCATATATATTTTTATCAATTGAAAAGGCAAAATTGATAAATCTTCTAACACCTGTAATGTATTCAGGATGAAGGCGACCATCCATAAGATGACAATACATCCACAATCGATCATCCATGTTTATCTAATTAACATGATAACACCAATAAGCATTTTTAGAAATAAGCATACTTCTTTAACTACTAGTACTTTAACAATCCTTTAAAATAAAATATGTACCACATAAACAAACTTTAATTATTTGTCCAGCTCACACATATATATAGCCAAGAAATTAGTATTTTTAGAGTTCATGGGTCATGTTCTTAAGATTTACTAGGCTGTTATTTAAGGCCACTGCTGTTCCAGTTGGCAAATTTATTTAATAACCTTAAAACTCTACAACAATTCTAACAAGAGACATTAGATCTTGATAGATTTTGTTGGGAGTCTACTAAAACAGTAGAGTTATGCTTCATGTACGGGAGGGAAACTTTTTGTGCTATATGTAATTGGTATTTTATAAACGTTTTCTTTTATGGTAAGCTAGAAGATGGACAAGAAATTGATGTGAAGAGACTGTCAAGGAGTTCTAGACAAGGATTAAATGAGTTAAAAAATGAGTTGATACTAATTAACAAGCTTCAGCACATAAGTCTTGTAAAGCTTTCTAATTGAATTCATTTTCACATATATTTTAAGCATTAAAATTGAATTCAATTACATGATTTAATAATTTAAGAGTTTTTTGTGCTAATGGAGATGGATTCGATGGCTAGCTGCAAGCTAATTGGTAATTTACTAGTTTAGTATGATCATCATTGTGTTTGCTTTTGTTTTTAGCTTGGATTAAGTGTGGTTTGTTTGAATGTTAATTCTGAGCTGAAAAATATTTGTGATGGAAATGAATTTTATTTTGTTATTTTATACATGCGTGTGTGTATGTGTATGTGTATGTGTGAATGTATGCATGCATGCATGTAAGTGTGCTAATGATGTTTATATGCTTAACTTGTAGGAAAAGTTGGCATATTTTAGAATTAAAGAGCTTAAGGATATTTTATCTCTGTTGGGTCTTTCAAAGCAAGGGAAGAAGCAGGTATTCTACCTTTCTCCAGTCTTTTTTTTTTTTGCCTTTATTCTGTAACTGTTTGTGCAAAGATTTGCAGATTTTTTATTCTATGAAAATTTTAGTTTATCTCTAACTTGTTGGCTCAATAATTATGCATGGTCTTTTTTTTCCTGCATTTTTAATCACGATTGTTTTCTCTAGTATTTATTTTTCTTTTTGTGCAGGATCTAATGGACAGAGTTATAGGTTTGCTCTCGGACAATGAAAGTGAGTTACCATAGAATGTTGTTGTCTTCAATAGAATGTTATTGTTCACCTTTGGTACTGTTAGTCAAGACTGGTGTCCATCAACAGGGGAATCAGCCTATAGGTTTTGTCTTTTTTTTTCTCTAGATGTGTTGTTTGTGCCCTTGTAGGAAATTGAATATTCCCTTGTATTGTCAAGAATGGGTTCTCTCTTGTTTAGAATCAAAGTCATAACTCTTTGTTTACATGCCTTGACAAAATTTAACTCAACTTGATAAATGTTGCTATACATGGGTGAAAACTTTATGCAGTTTGCTTTGTAGTGAAAATAATTGATGATGCTTACAGGTGCTTTTTTCTATTTTCATGTTATGTTCATGAAATCCTGACAGTTGTTCTGTAGTGTGTCTTCTAAAACTATATTTTACCCGTCTATTTACTGCAAAATAGTGTTGTTTCCCCTTATTTTTTGTTCACATGTTGTGTGTTAAACCAATTATTTTACCCAGAAAAATGCAGATAATGGATGAGATGCTTTTAGTTCAAAGAGCAAAACAACAAGGTACAAAAAGCATAGCAGAAATAACTTAGCTGTAAATAAACCTAGCTAACCAGAAGTTAGATCAATAGAAAGGCAATACAGGACCAAGAATTCACAAAGAAGGAACTACTGACTTCCCAGCAACAATCAAAATAAATTTGCAGTTAATTGATATATTATTCAGTCACCTCCTCCGGGTTTCATTTTGGTCTCATAATTTCCATCCAAAAAGAAACTCAATATCAGATTTAATGAAAGAAAATCATTCAATTAATTTTTTTATACAAACTGTCATTAAATAAGGAAAGAAAAAAGACAGTCCTATGCCTAGAAAATTTAATTGAATATAGCCAGCATCATGTTCACATGAACCTCCAAAACTAGGATCTACAAGGAAAATAAATTTAAATACGCATTATCTTGTCCCAATGAAAGGCAGAGTTCCAATTAATTCAAAAGATTAGGATAGGCATGCCCAACGGACAAATTAAGCATGATATAATGAAGCAACCATTTAAAAATGGAGCAAAATAGACTTACCTAAGCCCCAAGAATCAATGGCCCAATGTGGAGGTTTTCTTATTGCAACCCAATCAGACTTAGCCAACTCTATGGTTTATATTGTGATCCAATAAGCCATTCATATTGCTGGAAAAATAAAAAACATAAACAGTATGTTAAACCCATCCAGCTATAACCATTGCTAATCTTTAAAACAAATCCAAGTTAAACTATGAAAAACTGAAATAATATCAGCACTGGTAGCTCCTAAATCAACCATCCACCACCATAAAGAATTCTAAACTTGATTAATGCAGTTCTCAAAAAGTAATCAGAGTCTATCCTACTTGCAAAAAATGCATAAAAATAAAATAATTTTCTAACATTAAATACTCAAAGGAATGCATACAAGCCCAAACTGGCGAAGGATCTCTCAAGGCATGAAAAATAAATTACACAAAAAAACTGCAGAGCTGACACCTGATTGAAGAAGTTAATTTTTACTTGAAGTGATACACAAGTTCATACCATGTAAAACCTTGGCCAACATGTGATCCATGGAGCAATATGAAAACATAACCCAAATGGTTCTCGTGAATATAAGACCCTCTGTAAAAAAGCCAATCAAAACAACAACTGCTATAAGATTTCATGTTTATAAACTGTGGATTCTAAATGATTTTTACCTTGAAACATCAAGCACAGAGACAAATTTAACAATGACTGGATCAAGAAATCAATGAGTAAGAAAAACATTAGTTCTTAGACAGAAAGATGTTGTTAGCTGTGACAGATAAAACGTATTCATATAATTCATTGTTAAAAACAGGTCGTTTGAGAACACTTGAAGCTTGAAGATCATGGTTTCTAAAGTACATTAACAACACTCAATTCAACCAGCCACCTTACTCCTAAAGAACACCCAAAGATCAATAAGACTACTCGTTAAAAATTAAATTGGGGGTTTTGATAAATTTTTAATTAAACATGCATAATTTCCATCAATCACTCTCTTCAGACACATGAATTACCAGCATTGGTCCAGTTGCCTAAAATCATTCAATTTATGAACCGTAACCCTAAAAATTAAATTGGGGGTTTTGATAAATTTTCAATTAAACATGCATAATTAGGTTATAGATCATGGTAAAAACATTTCATAAACCTTATATTATCGAATTAATAGCCTAAAACCATTATTCAAAGTATCGATAAAAAAAAATTGGTACCTCTGTTCTTGAGTTATAGGTGAGCGAGATGAATCTACACGACAGAAACAACACCTGAGATTGGAAAAGTTAGGTTAAAACTTGTTAGTGTAAGTTAAATTGCAACGGAGAAAAATATAAATCCTAAATTAATTACCTGATTTATTGAAGAAGAGAGTGCAAAACCCAACCCGTTTACAAAGAGAAGGAGTAAATCAGGATGTTCGATAGTGATAATGATGGGTCTGGTGCGATGTTGCCATGGGTCTGTGTTTATGGTGGTTTACAGAGAAAGATTGAAACTGTTAAGATGAAGGAGATGAAGATGAATAAAAACAAATTAGCGATGCTGAAGACGTTTGAGAAGAAGATGAAAAGTTTGGGACAAAGGAAAATCAAATCGATGAAGAGAGGGTGATTTTTCTATAGTTATGGATGTTATTAGGGACGAAGAAGACTGGAAGTTAATTAATTTTCAGCTGTTGGTTTTGTTTTCTTTGTTTACGTTTCTAAGGGTGTGGGGGGGGAGTACTGCAGGTGTTGAATTAGTAACGGCAGCAAAAATTAAACAGTTGAGATTTTATCATATCAAAAGTAATCAACGGTCTATATAATTTTGGTTTTATATTAATATTTAAATAATTATTTTTTCAATTAGCAACAGATAATCCTTTGCAAACTCTACGTTGCCTTTAGCAACGGATTTTCCGTTACTAAAATCTATTGCTAATATTAAAAAAATAATATATGTTTAATCCGTTGCAAATTTGTTATTGAATTTAGCAACGAAATTATCCGTTGCTAAATTCAGATGCTAATAGCTCCTGTTTTTAGTAGCGAAAGGGCATAGCAAGCAACTGTGATCTCAAGCACCTGGAAGCAAATGAACAAACTGACTGATTTTGTTCTGTTGCTGATTGTTTACCAGGCAGGGTTCTAGATGCTTGCAAGTCTTCCAGTCATATATATTATAGAGGTGGATGTTCTTGCAAGAATCTCTAGTGCCACGACAGTGCATGTAGATGCAACTGTTGTGTTGTCAGGCAACAAAAGCATGATAGCTTTTTTCCTGGTAGAAATGGCTCCGCCATTTAATTTTGGATCGATTTGGGGCTCACACTTTAAATTCAGGTTGGTGCATGTCCAGCCCTTGAAATTTATTAGTCTCGCGACTCTTCACAACTACTTGTTTTTTTTTTTTTTGTCTTCGTCTAGTAAGTTGCTTCATGTTAATGTTACTTGGAATTCCAAGTACGAAAAGTGTCCAAAGTTTAACAAAAGGAGGAGTTAGTTTCAGTGAAAGGGGGGAAAAACAAAGTTTAACTCGCCTTAAGAAAGAAAGGGAGGATTCTTCACCGTCAATACTTACAAAAGAGATTAAATATAGCATGATATTAACTCGGTAAAGCTTATCTTGGATTTTTAGTGGCTTAATTGGCTGGATTTTCTTAATGGCCCAACAAAACCCAATCCGAACCGCCAAGGATAAAAAAAATAATGAGCTCAAAATCCCTTATCTCCTCCACGCAGAACAACTTAACGAATGATAGCAAAATCCCTGACGCTGCCCCATTTTCTGCCTCGGTGCTCCGGTTTCTCCAAAGACAAAACCCCCTCCTTAATTGCTGACATGAGTTTCTTGGCCAACTTCTTTCGTAGCTCAGGGAAGGTGTGTGTCTGAACTAAAATCCCATGTAATCAAGCGTTGTTGGATTTTGTGTTATGCCTTAATTTCCAGAGATTTTGTTGTGGGGGAACTGAACGAGTCTTGATCACTTATTGCATGAGTGTTGGAAACCCAGTCGATGTTTCGCTGATTATCTTTGTCACAAAGGGAAAACTTGACAACTCTTGTTATTATTCTCTTACTATAATCCAAAACAAAGAAGAAAAAACTTGCACTTGAACTAAGGAGGATTCCAAGAGCAATCTAAGTCTACATAAATTAGGGATCCCAAAAGCAATTTAAGTCTAACTTTATATCCCAATTTAGTGATCTGAGTGGATATATCTGTGGTTTTAGTGTTCATATTGTGGGCAGAATTTGAAAATCTTAGAATCTTCATGTTTCTTTGACCTATGTGCATTTGTTCCGCAGTGAGGGTAGATGTAGAGCCTGGTTGTGTGCTGGTAGTAGGTTTTGCATAAAGGCATCGCATTTTTTTGCCAGAGTAACACTCTGCAAGTGCTAGCTTAAGCCTGTCTTTAATTTTATGAAAGCTGGAAGCATGGCTTAATCGAGCTGGTGGAATAGAGAAAGGGCATAGCAAGCAACTGTGATCTCAAGCACCTGGAAGCAAATGAACAAACTGACTGATTTTGTTCTGTTGCTGATTAATATTGTTTACCAGGCAGGGTTCTAGATGCTTGTAAGTCTTCCAGTCAAATATTGTTAAGATTTGTTTGGTTTCTGAGAACATGGAGTTGTTTTGATCTCAATATTGCTTTGCCGGTTTTCTGTGGATCATGGAATTGTTATGAGGTCCACCGGTGAAAAGGCAACGCTGTTTATCGACGTGAATGAAGTGTTTTTCAGTATATGCTGGCTGAAAAACAGAGAAAAAAAAGAAAACTAATTTCAGAGTGAAAGTTTTGTTAGATTATTTACTGAGATAGGTATAGTTTAATTTCAGCTTGCAAAATCAATTTTCATGAAGTAAATCGACTCACAAGGTTGATGGAATGACTTATAGGCTCACCTGGTAACTCGGTGATGAAACTCTCTTTTGTACGAGTTCCTGGATCTCCGCCCACTATATTATATGTTTGAAAATGTGGTTATAATTGCTTTTTAAATAATTTTTCGTATCGAAATGCATGTCAATGATGTTTTTTTATTTTTAAAAAATTATTTTTGATATCAGTACATTAAAACGATTCAAAACATACAAAACATATTAAATTTTAATATAAAAAATAAATTTTTTGAGAACGCGGTTTGTACCGCGTTCCCAATCAATTAAATATTTATGAGACGTATCGTTATCTTTAATTTGATATTCCAATTCACAAGGGACCACGTCCATGGTTACAACAATAGTCGTGGCTTGGAATCAAATTTTTATATATATATATATATATATATATATATATATATATATATATATATATTAGCGATGTTGTTTGCACTATCGATTAAGATTATAATTATAAATTGAAAAGATTTAAATAATTTGAGAATTATATTGTCAAGAAACAAAGATGTAGGGAAAAAAGGCTATGATAAAAAAATAAAATTGAAAACTTAATGCTATGTAAGAAAAAAAATTGAAATTATTTTTTACCTAATCTACTTGAATGGACCCAAGTGTAAAATGTAGGGAAAAAAACCAACAACAAAATAGGGCAAACAAGTAGACATTTGCGCCTAGCCCCAGTAGAAACATGTTTGACCTGCCCGTCAAATCTTTTTTTATCAAATGATAGATGACATGTTGTCAGTTCTTTAATTGTTTTAAAAAAATAAACGACGTACGTAACACATCATTTGTCATCTATTTTTCTAAATTTTAGCGGTCAAAGGATCTTCGAAAATTCTTGGTATTATACATCCAAAAAACATGTTTTTTTACCCAAAAAAACCATTGAAAAGACAGCTTGATAAACTCTTCCATGCCATTAAATGCTTAAATCGCAAGGAAAAAAAGTTAGATAACCAAAATATATATATAAATCACTATCGAAATCCACATTGATTTATGAGTATATGCACAGTAAATTTTGTCCAAAGAAACCACTACCTCTTTTAGTTTTTTCTACATGCCCTATACTTGCGTTCCGTCGTGGCTCGTACAAATTTTTGACAACTTTAAATAAAAATACAAGCATTGGCAATGTTTTTTACACCATTTCAGGCAAGGGGAAGGCTAGAGAATACCATGATGGAACTTCTCTCATGAAATAAAATTATTTGACACCAAGATGAACTATTTTTCATAGTTGGAATCGATATCAACTGTGATTTTATTTCTCTTCAACCAAAATCCAATAACTCCCTCTCTTTCCTTGTCATGAGACTAAAAACGTAAAGAAAATCAAGTTTAGGATAAAATGTGAATTTTTTAAAGGCAAAGGCACTGTAAATATATCAATTAAGAAATTAGTTTTTTTATATATAATAATAATAGAGGTTTTATATATATATCTTCTTTTTGAAAGTTATAATCACGCACGCCTGTACTAATATATGATGTTAAGTGTGGTCCAGCGAACCTGCAAGTAATTGGGAGAACAATTGATAGCCAACAGAAAGTTGGCACCTGTGCTCTTAGAATTTTAAATAATGGCTGAAAAGCTAGCCTGTTCAATAATTCAATAAATCTTGAAGTGAACTGGTGCGAGAGGCAATTAATGTTTGAGGAAAAAGATTACAGAAATCAGTTCAAAAGGGCACAGTTGAGGGTTGAAATTAAAGAAATTGCATGCACAGTTATGAAGCCATACCCACCATGTTATTAATTTTTAGCAGTCTCCAACGTGAATAACAATCCATGGAATCTCTATGTATTGTGGATATCATATAATTTAATTTCATGGAGGGCCACTGCACATGGAAAATAGGTTTATTATAGTAGCAGTCATCTGCTTTTTAACGGGTATTTGAGAGTATAGTAGTGATTGTTTTATAAAGTATTTTTTGTTTGGAATTGCATCAAAATAATATTTTTTTTATTTTTAAAAAATTATTTTTGACATTAGCACATTAAAACAATATGAGAACATCCAAAAAAATTAATTTAAATTAAAAAATATATTTTTTTCAAAAATACTTTTAAAACACAATAACTAACTAGTGGTGACATTGAATTGCTTCTTCTTTTTTCTTTTTCGTTTCTTAAATGAACAGCACAACCCAACAGCAAATCAGCTAGTAGTTTAGTTTTTTCAATTCTACAATGGATTTGAAAAGATTGGAATAATTAATCACAGGATATGATACAAGTTGAGTTTTGCTGCATCTCTTTTTAACATTTGTTCAGTGATCTGATCCGCCAACCACGAACACTTTTTGGTGGAGTTTAAATTGGTTTAATTTGGATAAAATTAAAAGAAATTGAAGTTGAAGGATGAGTTTAAAATAAATAGCCAAATTAGAAAAATAAAGCTTGATTGAAGAAAACAAATTAGAGTTAGGAGTTAGATTGATTAAAATTACATAATCCAAGGACTGTAATGAGAACAAGAAAGGAATGTTTGTCCGAATTTTTATTTTAATCAATTTAGTCCAAATTGATTCCCAATTAATTCATTTCAGTCCAGAATCCATCTCTCATTTTCACCAAACACAGAGCCTCTCCCGTTTTTCTCCACCATCACTGGGAAATTTTCCGGTTTTCCTTCCACCCTAAGCCTCATAACTGATTTTCACAGGAGACCAAAAACGGGGAACCAACTACCTCTGATACCCACCCAAAAAAACAACGCCAGCCTTTATCCCTATCGAAAAACCACAGCCCAGAAATTCCATTCCCACGGTGAACCACCGTAAAACCTCCTCCACCCGAACAACCTTCTCTGCCAAAAAAGAAGAAGAAAAAACCAGTATCCATCCAAAACAGTTCCCTCTCCTCCAAACCCACGACCAGACAACACCAGCCTTCTCTCACAAACCACCAAACCACTCTCAGCCCAAAACACCAGCCTTCATCTTCTTCAAACAGCACCATCCTCTGACCGACAACCTTCCACCGTGACTATCACCTCTCCCCGCAGATTCAACCCAAAGCCAGAGGCTCCACTCCCTCTCTTTCACGCTAAAATCTAACCATTCTAAACTTCAAAAGCATTATTTAAAATATATATTTTAAAAATTAAATAATTACATTTATTTTTGTAATATTTTTAAATTTTTTTATCAAATACTAATAGATGCTCACAAACTTATTGTGATACTCATTAATTAATTTTTTTCATATTTTCAAATATAATAAAATATAATTTTTATTTTATTTTTATAAAACATGCATGGAAATTTTAGAATTTGGCTATATACACAGATAAAAATATATTTTTTTATTTTTTAATAAGAAATTTTTATTTTTTTGAAATTTTGAAGAAAAAAAGTGTATTTAATATCAGGTCACCATCTTACAATGTAAGTTTACTGTCCAAATATTAAATAAAATGGTTGGAAAATGTGCGAGGAACCTACAAATAAATTTTAAAAATGATCCCTTAATTTTCTCATAAGTTTTGGAAATTATTTGACGGTTCGTATAGCAAAAACACAAAAAAATGAGAACATAAATATTGCTAGAAAATTAGTAGGTCGTGTTTGTCAAACATACCCTTAGCTAAAAATCATATGCTTTAAAAATGCTTTAAAGTTGTGTTTGGAAAACACACCTTAACAACAAAACATTTGCATGTTTTCTTTTGAAAATGTTAAAGCAACCAAACACTCTCTTATTGAAAATGAACTTAGCCAAAGCATTTGGGTTGGGCTTCCTAGAATAAAGACCCAAACCCATAAACATGACCCAAAACCAAAAAAAAAATAACAAAGATCAAAAGAGGAGAAAACGTCTGAATTTACTCAAGAACATGAAGAACATTCGGATGAACCTACAAATATGATTTCAAAAATATATCAGATTTGATCAAATTGAAAGCATAGACATGTTTGAAAACAACATATACGCAAGATTTGGGGCTAGATCATCACAAAACTCCAATAAAAGTCACTATTATTTGGTTTTATGCAAAACATAAAACGAAAAAACCGATGATCAAAAACCATTAAATCAATGTTTTTAAGCCATAAAGACCTTGAATTAAAGATCAAAAAGCATGCACGCACATGTAAGAACCACCAATCGACTAAAATGACATAAAAATCAATGACCTAAGGTAAAGTTCATTCGAAGAATATCAACCCATAAATGTTAGCAAACCCAGAAACCCAATAACAAGGCCTAAACCTAGAAAAATGCAATAAAACCAAGAAAAAAAAAACTACAACGTATTCATGCAAGTCACATACACTCATGTCTACATGTTTAAACCTTCAATAATAACAATAATAAACATGTAAATACTAAAATGCATAGGAATCAAAGTCTATAATCTACTATCAGCATACAAACATGCACCTATATTGTTCTTATCAATCTAATAGCTCATTTAACATCACAAGGAATATCAAAATGACTTGTATGAACTTCTTAAACTGGAAAAAAAAAACACCAGAATGGTCAACAGATTAACAACAAAGCAATCAATCATATAATAAACTTGTATTTAAAGCAACTTGAACATATATGCAAAAACAAATTAAAACTGTAAAAAGCCGGTTATATTCTAACCCGACCAAAATAATAATAATAATAATAATAGATCAATAAATAAATAAGTAAGCAAGCATTGAGAGGGGCAAAATTAAACAAAAAAAAAAGTTATAAGGCATTAATTTATTGAGAAAGAAAGGATAGGGACAAATTTGAAAAAGGCTAAACAAAAAGGGGTCAATGTGCAAATTTAAAAGATAGGACTATATAAATGCCCATCTTTTTTTCTTTTGGCCGATGGCTAGAAGTCATAAGAGAGGGAAGGATTTGTGTGATTTTCTAGTTATTTTCTTGCTAATTATATAAAAAACAAAAAGAGGAGAAGTGTAATTAGAGTGATTGGAACTTAGATAAAGAATTAAGATGGGTGATTTAGTGCTTGGAAGTTGTTTTGAAGAAAGAAATCTAAAGCTAGGGTTTAAAAAGGGAGAAGAGGAAACTTGAATTTTTCTTGCATCCATTCCTTGAATCTTTATCCAAGTAAGTTGAATAACATGTTTAAAATAATTAATTGTTATAATTTTGTGTTTTGATGAAGAAATTAAATTGCTATGATTATATGAATTTGAGGAATTATGGTGTTAATTATTGAAATGATGCAATTTATGATTGAACAATATTAGGAAGCATAAATTATTAATGGGTATGTGTTTAATTTAGAAATGGAAGAACAACCTCCCCTCTAGTTATTGGTCTTGGCAAAAGGAGGAGATTTGGGAGATTGAAAAATTTAATGCGATTGTTTAGGAATTGTGGGAATTTATGTGCTTATAAATGTTAATAAATGGAATGGTGAAGGATTTACAAAAAAAATGAAAAAGAGAAAAAAATTTCACCCTTTTTCCTTGAAGGGATTTCGGCCATGACATATAAAAAGGAGAAAAAGGATTTCAACTTGGATTTTGTTAATGTAAAAGAGTGATTTTAGACGAATCAGATGGATTGTTGGAGAATTAGGAAGTTAATTTTAATGAAGGGTTAAAAATAAAAATTTTATTCTTCTTAACTTAAAATGAAATGAGATTTTTATCATTTGGTTATGAATAATAATTAAATGAAATGTTGATTTTTGTGTTGGTGCAGAAGAGATCGTAGGACTTAATCAGTAATAAGGGACCACTTCACGCCCACAAACACTAGGTAGGTGTTAAATACCCTATAATAAATTAATTGTTTAATTTAGTATTTTATAAGAAATTTCCTTTTATTGTAATTTTAGTGTATAAATTGCGAAATAAAAAGATGGAAATAATGCCATGTTAAATAAATGGGTATGCCGAAAGATTATTTCCTGGTTAATGGAAATAATGTCCTGTTAAATAAATAGGTGTGGGTTAATGGAAATAATGCTCTATTAAATAAATGGACGTACTGAAAGATTTTTTTCTGGTTAATGGAAATAATGCCTTGTTAAATGGGCGCGTTGAAAAATTATTTTCTGGTTAATGAAAATAATACCCTGTTAAATAAATGGGCACGCCAAAAGATTATTTCCTGGTTAATGGAAATAATACCTTGTTGAAATGAACACATTGGTTGAACTATTTTCTTTTCTTTCTTACCTGAACTATTAATGGACGACTTGAGAAAGTTATATCCTGGTTAATGAAGAAGATATCTAGTTAAGGATTGGCAAAAATGAAATTTAAATTAAATTAATGTATTGATGATAGGTACTTCATTTAATGAGCTAGTTCCTATATTATTGTATATGCTTCAAATAGTCCTTATTTAAATTGTATATTATTAATAAGTGTAAATTTTCTAGTGTTTACCAAATATTCACATGTTATATAAATTAGGTACCTCGCACCCTCGAGCTGAAAAGTAAATGCATAGATGGAAATCCTTGTTTAAGTTAATTTTTGAATTGGAAGTATTGATATTATGTTGTTATATTGCTTGTATGTTAAGAAATTTTAAAATGTTTAAATTATTTTATAGTCGAGTATATAATTAAGGACAACACCCTTATTTTAACTAGTAATATAGTTTTGTTATATTTATATTTGAATGTGTTTGTGTCCTAAGAAATTAATGTTATTGTGAATAAATTAATTTTAAATATCGTATATGAAATCATACAATGTTATCTATTCAAAAAAAAAAAAACTACAGGGGATATGGAAATTGATGTGTTTAATAGAGTTGTGATGTTTAATTATATTGGTATGAGTTTGTGGTTATTATTTATAGGTTTTGATTTTTGAGTTGATAACTTAGTATTGAAAATACAAAGGAGACTCTGCCGAAATTTTTAGAAAATATTTACTTGAAGATAGACCAATCAACTCTTTTAAATAACTATTTATTTGGGCATTGACAAAAACATTGTCGAATCAAATTAAGAGCATAATGAACAACACTTGAATGAAAGGTTTAAAGCTTAAAATGCAGAAGGGAGAGGGATTGTTAATGAGTTCTACCCCTCCAACAAGTTGAATAACTTACCTTCAAGAGATGATCTCAAGTGATTTTTGCCTCTCTTTTTTTTATTTGCACAGGTTTCAATAACCTCTTCTAATCAACGTTTTCTTTTTATTTATAGTCTCTTCTTTATTAACACGCAATCTTTATCACATTTGCTTTAATTATATTTTACGTATTCTATTGGTTTTTATGTATTTCCTTTCTTTTTTTTCTCCGTGGTTTTTTTATTTCCAGGATCCCCCCTTTTCCTTTATGATTTCTTCACCTTTTATAGCCCTAAAATGATAGGTGGTTATGAAACCATTTGTGGGTTTGAAGGTGGTTTTTTAAAGTTAGGTCATGGAAAATTATTTTTCAGTTTTTGCCTTTGATATGTTAGGAGACCATTCTTCTCTCCTCTTCTTATGATCTCATTATCTTTAGATGTCTAACAATTCATGGAACTTCTAAAAAAAGTTTACAATCTCATAATTGAGACTTGGGCCCCGTTTGTTTGCTGGAAAGTAGTTTTCTTTTGGAAAGTGAATTCTGGGATTTCCCGATGTTTGGTAGTGTAATGGAAAATAAGTTGGAAAACACTTTCTAATGTTTGGTTATGTTATGGAAAATGAGCTGGAAAATAACTTATTAATGTTTTATTTTTTTCAAGTTTATTAAAATAATGAGAAACAAATCTTACAAATTAAAAACTTGAATGAAAATGAAATTGAAAAAAATATAATTTCATAAATTATCTCAAATAAAATAAATAATAATCAAAATAATAGAGATCAAATCTAACAAATAAAAAAATTAAAAGATGAAGAAATTAAAATAATAATAATTACCATTTCATAAATTATTTCAAATAAAATAAATAACAATCAAAAGAATGAAGACCAAATTTGATAGATAAAAAATTTCAATTAAAAATGATAAGGGAAAAGCAAATAACAATTATAAAAATGAAAACTAAAGTTAATATAAAAATTAAATTTAAGGGATAAAATTAAAAAAAATATTCAAAACAAAATATATATAGCAATCAAAAGTTTGAGAACCAAATTTGATATAATCAGCTAATAATATGACATTTCTAAATTTTTCATAACTTCCGGAAACTGTTTTCCACCCAAAATAAAAGGAAAACACTTTCCTGGAAACCAAGCTAAATTTTCCTTTGACTGGAAAGTGTTTTCTGTTGACCAACTTTTCTAATGACAAACAAACACAGGAAAGTTTGGAAAATGGTTTCCCGGAAACCACTTTCTAGGAAACAAACACACCCTTAGTCGAAAATGACTGATTTGATGTGCACTTTCCATGAATTAATTATGGCAAATGAGATATCATTGAAGCTAAATAAACCATTGACGTTGTAGAGGGGGTGTTGCTCTTCAACTGGGATCAAACCATGCTTGACTTGGTGGCCTGTAGCTTTTCCACCATCGATCCGAAGTTGGGTGCTACACTACTAAATTTACTAAATCAAACAAGGTTGTCTTGGGATAAGAAGTTGAGGACTTCCATTTAGCAGGTGGGGCATAAACATCAAACAATGGTGGAACAACCTTGTAGAGGGGAATCTCCTCTATCGAAAGGTGGTGGTTGGAGTCTCTAAAGTGTTTGGAGATGTCATGTTCATTCATTTGAATGTGACAGCTCGATCAACCTTCTCGACTGAAGAAGATAATAAAATAGGGATAGACGACGTGCCACTCAGTTTCTTAATTAAAAACAAATGACATGTCGTCTGCTTAAATATTAAAAAATTATCCGATAAAATTTTATTTTGTCGGTGATTTTGTCTATAATATTTAGTGGAAAACTCTTGTAATTTTCAATCCGTCGATGACTCAGTTTGTAAGTTTCAATGGCATGGTCCTATATTTTTTTCTAACTCTTTATAATTTTCTGAGGGATTTAATTCGTTGGTGATTCCATTTATAAGTCTCGTGTGGTACAGTCCTGTAATTTTTTTAACTCATTGGAACTTTTCGGGGGACTTAATCTGTCGGTAATTCTATTGGTATTTTACAGACCGTTGGTAATTCTAAAAATTAGAGTTTTCTAAATAAGGTTTTAATAAATTCCAATTTTTTCTGTGTTGTTTCAATTTAAGTTAAAACATCATTAATCAAGACAAAGCTAATTAATTTTATACAATTAGGCCCCTGGCAAAAATCAATTGAGATTCCTCAAGGCTGATATCTTTTTCAAAATAGTCCTTGTTTTCCAATATGTTCAATTGAGTTCAATGGGTGCTTTAATGTTCACCTTGATGAACATGGCCCCTGAACCTCCTGATGCTTATATTTCTAGTAAAGCTGCTGTTGGATCAACAACAAAAATTCGTTTCCACTAACTATTTTTAGCTGTTGGTTTCAACCTGAAGTACCTTTTTTTTTTTCTTTTCCCCTTTGTACGACTAGATGGCATCCTCAGGCCAGGTCTTTCACCGAGATCAAGTCTATATCTCCAGTCCTGTTAAAAACGAGCTATTCACACAGGGAAACGAGGATTAATGAGAATTCCACTTCTCGTAGGCAGCCTGCAATTTGTACTCTGAAGAACTTCTGAAATATCATCAGGAGTTCAAGTTTTCAATGGTAATGTGAGGCGTCTCATATTGACCAGCTCTTGAATATGCATGTTTTTCTCTGAAAAAAAAACTCAATCTGCATGCTGTATACAATTCTTTCTTTTCTTTTTCTTTGCTCTTTTTTTTCCCCATTCCGCAAACATATAGAAAGTTGCTGCCACATCTTCTTTAATGTTCAACCTGCTATACCATTTGTTACAAGTACCTCCCTCCACCCTCTAAAATTGGCTACAGCTAGTGAAAATAATGCATGAATTGGAAATCCAGACCTGCTTCTGCTTAAACACTTTCAATCAGTTCATTTATTATCATTTATACACGATAAACCATACCAACTTCAATCAATGCGGAGTGTGGGATCCCAAGTGAGGTTGCAGGGCACCGGCTATTGCGTCTAAGGAATCCATAGACATAGTTAATCACAAGCTTCTTCAGAATACATGATGCCTCTCTAGCTATAACACAAGTATGTCCCATCATGTAAGTAACACCAGCTTCCTTTGCCTCCATGAGTTCATTTACATCTTCACTTGCTTCCTGCAGATATTGTAACCGCAGCTCTTTTCTTCTCTGTGCTTTTGCACCAAGCACTGACTGCTCTAGTATTAGCATTTCCTTGCAATTCAATTCGCATTTCAAGAACACTGTTATCTTTTCAATCAGTTGGGTTTCAAATTCAAAGCTGTCCCTGATGTCCTTGTATCCATACCTAACAATAGTTAAAGAGAAAAGAGTCAAGAACTTGCAATCATACGACTTATTAAAGCTCAAGAACTTCGATTATAAGTTGATAACAGCAAAAATATTAATGATTTGGTATTTTCATCAGAAGAGAAAAATTCAGAGAATGTGGACAAAACTTACCGCACAATGCACCGGAATAGAGGGACATCTGGCGGACCAATCCTTGAAACATGGAAACGATCAATGACTGGAACTTTTGGGATCATAAAAAATTGAACGGTTACAAAGATAAGAATCTGATGGAATGCAGGAAAGTTGGTGACAAAATGTGCGAACATTGGTGGGACACCAGAGGTCACATGGGAGCACACTAGGCAAATTCCAGGAACCCTTGCTATTCCCAGGCTCAAAAGGCTGTCCAAGCTAACCTTATTCTCCAGCTCAAATGCCTGCTTTTTCGATTCCCCATAATGCCATACTGACATCAGAGACACAACTACTGCAGAAGATCTAATGAATTTATTTTGTCGGTAATTCTGTTGGTAAAATGACATGACATATTTTTTTTTTGCTTTATTTTAATTTTTTTTTCCCACTGTAATTCCCTCGGTATATACCGAGGGAATATTTCCGTCGGTAAAATCCCTCGAAAATGTATGGACGGAAATATTTCCTCGATATTTCCGTTTGTATTTATCAATTTTCTAGTAGTGTCGTTGGTGGAGCTGCTGGTGGCACTGGTGCTGAGAAGACTTGCTGCTCACGGTGTTGAACCGAGATGAAGAAGTTGCTAATGCTACAGTAGGGAAAGGAATGATGACAAGCCGAAAAACGAATGCTATGTTGTCTAGGAAGTTGCAAGAAGGATGTAATGGTCTAGCCTGCTTTACTGTGAAGGTAAGAACTGTCGGGTTCGAAACTCGAGGAGAAGAGTTGGTGGCCTTGGGTTACTGGGTAGGTAATGTTGATATCATTGACTGGTTCATGGCTAGGTTGAATGTGTCTAGAGCAAAAGTTTTAAGGGTATGGATTTTCAAGTGTTTTTCTTACACCGGGAATGGCCTCCCCCTTTCCTTTCTATCTCCCCTTTTATAGCAGTCTTCGAAGATTCTCACCTCCCTTTTCAACCATTGATCTGTCCTCATTGCATCTCCTCCCTCGGTGTTAATATCACAGTACAGGAACAGCTGGCATAAAAACTGTTTGGGTGTGGGTTTGTGGCTTTATGTACCAGTGCGTTCAGTGCTAGGAGAGAGGAGGGAGTTTTAAATCCTGCAAAATGATGAACCATCAGCGACCAATTTGGTCTTTCTCACGGGGAGGTTGAAGACAATCTATAGTGCCCTTAAAACGACGTTGTTTTTCTTCTTTTTCTTCTTCTTTTTCTTATTATTATTATTATTATTATTATTAGAGCATCTCCAACCGGGCAGTTAAAAGAACAGGCAAAAAAAAATATTGTACTTTTAGCTTTTATGTTTGTTTTATACACTCCAACCGGTCAGCTAAAATAACTGTTGAACACAGTAATTGTCATTTCTACATTTCTCTGTAGCAAAAGGCAAATGTAAATAACAATATTGGCTATCGTTTTTTTTAGTTGATTTATATCCGTTGGCTAACGTTTTTATTTTGTATCCGTTAGCCAACGTTAATTTTTTTCTTTTAAAAGCAGAACGAATAGAAGGAAGAAAACAACTTTTAATTTTTTTCTTTTAAAAGCATAACAGAATTTAGAAAACTTACCTGCAAATTTCAAAACCTGCATTGTGCCTCACCCTTCTCTCTAATTTAGAAAAACAAGAATCAATTGTCCTCCGGTTAATTAATAACATCATTTGTGTTAATTAGCTGAAATCAAAAGGTATGTTTGCTTAAAGACTTTTTATATTTTTTCTTTTGCATCTTTTGGTGCTTGAGATCTTTTGTTGTTAATTTGCTATTTGTGATGATTTTTATTTCTTTGTTATTTTATGTTTTTGATATGGGTTAAGGAAGACAATTTTTATTTATATTGTTATCTTTGATAAAATTGAAAGGAAATAATGATTGTAGCTGATATTGATAAAAACATGGAGTGACATATCTTAAATTTATTTTTTATTGTCTGTTTTAATTTGAGATCAATTATATTTTATCTTCTTAAAAATACAACTAAACCAGTATATCAATCCTCTTTTAGTTCCTAAAAAGGATCAAATTGTAATGGTTGTATGATTAGATTAATGTTAGAACAAGTAGAAGGCAATTCTTATTATTAATTCATATGTATGGAAACTATAAAATTGCTAGACATTGAATGTGAGCTTCCTTTACACCCTCTTATAAGGTTTTAACTTGAGTTTTTTTTTAATGTAGATGGATTCAAATTTTCCAAGCTCTTTTACCAACTTTCTTATGAACGAGTCAGAAAATATTCTCTCTCAACCAAGTGATTCTAACCAATTAATTAATGACTTAACATACTTGAATTTAAATGTTCATACAATAAAAAAATCACAAAGAAGTAAAAACTTCTCACCAGAAGAAGATTGTTTACTTGTCTCTGCATGTTTAAATACAAGCAAGGATCCAATTACAGGAATTGAACAACAAACAAAACAATTCTGGGCTCGAGTACATGGTTACTTTGTAGAGAATGGAGGAAACTTGAATAATCATTCCCAAATAAGCATCTCAAGTAGATGGCAAGAAATAAATAGAGAAGTTGGTAAATTTGTTGGATTCGTTACTCAAATTGAAAATCGTCAGCAAAGTGGAATGAAAGAATCAAGGGTAATTTTAATATTCATTTTCATGTTAAATTATTTAACATATATTTTAACATTATTGAATTTCTTTAATTTTTTACCAGATTAATAATTCTCGGCAAATGTATGCTTCTTGCGTTGGCAAACGATTTCAACTAGAACATTGTTGGGTTATCTTAAGAAAAGAACCCAAATGACAATTTGAGCGTGCAAGTCAACATCAAAGGTCAAACAAGAAACACAAAAGTCATGTCAATGCAAGTCCGACTTCATCAACTCCATCTACCCCTGATTCTGTTAGTTTAGGAGAAGATAGTGAACCATTGATTTATCAAGATAGACCAATCGGTCAGAAGGCTGCAAAGGAAAGACTTAAATGTAGACAAGGAAAAGATAAAGTTGGGGAGATAACTATAACACATCTCTTACAATAATTCAGGGATACTCTAGTTGAAATTGAGGATCAGAAGAAACAAGACAGGAAAATTATGTTAGAGCAACAAGCCATGATGATTCAACAAAGTCAAGAGAAATAAAATTGGACAGGATTGAGAAAGAAGAACAAATTATAAAAATGAATATTTCTAATTTGGATCCAATTTCTGCAGCGTATTTTCAAAATAGAAAGTTAGAAATTATGCAAAAGAGGGGTTTTAATTTTTAATTAACTTGATTGATTTATTGTAATGTAATGTATTTTTAATTAAATATGTAGAAAATTCTTGGTTATTTTAAATATATTGTTATAAAACTGATATCAATTCATAATACTTTTTTGAAGTTCCTCTAACACTTAACAATAATAAGTAGGATTAATTAACTTAAAAGATAACAACCATAATGAAAAAAAAATATATAAAAAACTTGAAAATTATGATAACATAAGAAGTTCAAATCTAATGACTCTACTCGTTGCTATATTGTTCCCACAAATGTTCAATCAAATCTTCTTGAAGTTGAGAGCTAGTTGCTTTATCCCTGATTCGATTATAAGTTTGAAGAAAATCATATAGTTCTGGTATTTCATCATGGGACACTGATATAAAAGAATTGACTTCACGTTCTTGGTCAAATCCAATGTTCATTGCTCCTTCATCCTCAATAATCATATTATGCATTATTATGCAAGCTTTTATAATATTTGCAAGCATTTCTTCATCCCAGTATCGAACAGGTCCACGTACAATTGCAAAACGAGATTGGAGCACCCCAAATGCCCGCTCCACATCCTTTCTTGCAGACTCTTGCTTGCTTGCAAAATATTTCTCTTTGCTCCTAATGGTCTTGGGATTGTCTTAACAAAGGTTGACCAATTAGGATAAATCTCATATGCTAAATAGTATCCCATTGTATATTCATACCCATTAATTGTATAATTGACAGAGCAAGATCGACCTTCAAAGAAGTGCAACGAAGATAGGTGATCGATCAAGAACATTAATATCATTTTCAATGCATACAGTCAATGCTCCCTAACATCCCTGGAAATCCACGCTGCTCTCCAATTGATAATAATCGACAAATATCAGCCTCGTTTGGTGCCCTTAGATACCAATCACCAAAAACTTCTATGATTGCTTTGACGAAAGCTCTAAGACTTTCTATCGCAGTGGTTTCCCCAATTCGAAGATATTCATCAGTAAGATCTACAAGAATAACATATGCAAGTATCTTGTGAGCTGCAGTTACCTTTTGAAGACAAAATAAACCAAGAACACCAAGAGCATCTGTCCTTTGTTTGAAATATGGATTGTGAGCTTCCACTGCATTTGTGATCCGAAAAAAAAGACGACGACTCATCCTAAATCTTCTTCGAAATTGACTTTCAGTGAATTTAGGATTTTCAGCAAAATAATCATTATATAGCCTTAACTCACCTTCCTTTCTTTTACAATTGATAATATTGTGACCAAGAATAGAGCCACAATACTTTGTTCTCCGCCCTTGATTATTCAATTCTTATTCAAAGAACCATTGCGGAGCAACTTTAAAGGTGAACATGTGAGTGTCATCATTAAAATTAAAAGCATCATAAAAATTAAAATTAGAATGATTCATGATGAATTTTAATGAAATATAATAAAGATTGGAGAGAAGAAAATGATGAGAAAACAAATTTAGGTATATGAGAATATTTATAGATGGATTATTTTTTAAAATTTCAAAATCTTAAAATATTGGCGCTATTTTTTCAAAATTTAAAATTTAAAATTTAAAAATTTAAAATGTTGGCGGTCATTTTTTTCAAAGTTTGAATTTTTTAAAAAAAAATTGAAAATCAAAATTTAAAATGTTGGCGGTTTTTTTTTAAGTTTGAATTTGAATTTACTTTTAAAAAATTAAAATTTTAACAGTAACATATAAAACTGAAAATTTAAAATATTTATATAAATAAATTTAAAATTTAAAAATTTTAAATTTAACTTAAAATTATATCATTTAACTTTCATATTACTTCATTAATTTTATCTTTACTTTTATAAATTACTCATATTAATTATATAATTAATAACATCATAATTATATTATATAAAAAATATCTAAATTAGTTATATAATTATATTAAAATTAATTTAATATAAAATATATTAAAATATAATTGACTCTTCTAAATAGCTTTTTACCATTGAAATGCACATAAATAAAAAAGTTATATTTGTGCTATTCAAAAAGCTATTTTATCAATTTGGCTCTTTAATATAGCATTTCTCATTGGAGATGCTCTTAACACAACGAAGCCGTTTTATACAAAACATATTGTTTCATTTATTTAACCAGTTTATTTAAATGAAATTACATGTTTTGGCGTTTTAGATTTGAATTAGGCTTAAATCTTCTTTTTAATTTCAGTCTTAATCTTTTAATTTATCCAATTAGATCCTTAATTGAATTTTAATTTTAAGAATCAATTTAATTTCACCCCTGTAAAGTTTCAAAAGCATCCCATGATTTCATCGTGTTTTTCATCTTCGTCTTAAATAATTTCAATTTTTTCCCATATTGACCTTAAAACTTTCTTCAATTTCATCTATGTTTTCAATTGAATTTAGTCCCTTATTTTACATGCTTTTTACAAAAAAAGTTATTAGTTATGAATTTCTTCAATTTAATCTTTAATTGACTCCCCTGATTTTGATTTTCTTGTAATTTTGTCTCTAATTTCAACCATTTGACTTTGTAAAAATTAAATTTGATCATCTACAATTCCAATCTTCTCAATTAAGCCCAAATTAGGGTTCAAAACTTGATTTTTCACCAATTAAGTCCTTAATAAAATCAATTTGACCCATTAAGAGTATAATTAAGTCATTGCATCTAATTAAATCTTTTGATTTGATCCAAATTAATTCTGAAACATAATTAAGCCTTTAATTAGGCTCATGATTAAATCAAATTGGCCTATTAAATATATAATTAAGTTATTGGACTTAATTTTTATACAAACTTGTCCAATAATTATTTAATTTGATCTTGAATCTGCATTGTTTTTTTAGTCTTGGGTACAATTGGACTCCTAATTTTATCCAAAACAACTTGGTTCCTCTATGCATTCAATATTAAAAGAAAAAAAAAAGATAATTTGGGGGGAACTCGAAAATTAGGTTATGACACTCTAGATGTTGAAACTTTTTTATTTTTACATAAGAAAAATAATAAAAGTTTGTTTTTGCTTTCTATTTTTTTTATTAAAGAATCAACCCTAGGATAATCTTGTCCTTTAAAAGTTGAGACTTTGTTATTTTCATATAAAAAAAATATAATGACATTATTTTTCAAATGTAAATCATGTAAATATTTTTTTTAACATTTGTTTGTAAATATTACTTGGTTATTGTTTTTGTCAAAATATGAGAATGCTTGTTTAGGAATTTCCAAGTCTTGTGATACATTTCTCCTTGTTTTTTTAGTGAACTTGGGCTAGGTCAACAAGACCTGTAAAGACTCATCGAGGGTGAGTGATGGCTTTCAAATCCTTTGAGGATATAATCGAATAGAAAAGGCTAAAACCCAATTAAACATTATCGTTTTCAAGGTTCAATGTTTGTATTTTAAAAAGTGAGAATTAGACTCTTGTCATATTTAGATTCCAAATCACTGTTTTAAGTTTATATAGTCTTTTAATATCAATAATAAAATACACTTATCATTTTAGTCAAATCTTTTAGTATGTAAGTACAATAGATATTTTTTATCATTAAAAACAAATTTGAAACAGCTTATCTTATAAATAATATTTTATGGTAATTTTTATATTGTTTTTAATATGATTAACCCTTTATCTAAACATATGAAAAACAAATTAAGGTTTTCTAATTAACAACGATTTCTTTTTCAATCTTACCTCTATCAATCCTAATCAACTCATATAGATGATGGTCCTGCGACAATGAGAATGTCAAGAGTCACAAAACCTCAAATTCTATAAAAACTAGTGCTTGTCTTTTAAACCAATGATAGCTCGCGACCACCAATTATGGGTTGCAACTTGCATCTCCTCAAGAGCAAAAGTGAAACAGAAAAATTGTGAGCTTGTCTTTTTGTTCCATAAAGGGATTTGAAAGAGAAGTGTAACTGCAACTTATGTCCAAACCTATAAATTGCCTATTTGTCAATTAATGACTCCACCTTGAGCGTTTCTCTAACAAGTAAAATGCATTTTCTTCCCACTCAAATAATGGAGTCCACTCAGTAATTTTGATCCCACACACCATCTTGGAGTTCCTAAACTTTAATTATTATTTTTTCTATTTTAGCTCTTTTATTTTTGAAAAACGATCAATCAAGTATTTTGGTTTTAAAAATAACCTTCTCAAACATAGATGGGTTGGATCTCAAAATAAATATTCTTAAATGTACACGAACTCAGATAGAAATTTTGATGAAATAAAAACACCAAATTTGTGATTATTGGTTCTGAAACTACCCTTCTCAAAACATTTCTTAGTATATATATATCACGAGAGAAACATGCACTGAACCACAAGACTCGTTAGTTCATGTTGAAACAATGGCTTCTTTCATTCATCGTGTCCTTTTTCTTGTTCTTCTTGCAGCCCTTTCCCCCGTCTTGTTTGGCACCCACAACCTTGTTAAAGCTGATGATAACTTAATCAAGCTACAATGTCGTCATGCAGAAACACCAACACTATGCATCCAATGCCTGAAATCTGACCCCAGAGCCCCACATGCTGACAAGGTAGGAATTGCTACCATTGTCATAAACTGTCTAAGCAGTCATTCGAAGACCTTGGCATCCAACATGACAAAGCTAGCCTCTAAAGAAGAAGACAAGAAGCTGAAATCTGCTTGTCATGGTTGCAGCAAAGGTTATGTGAAAGCAAACAAGAATCTTTTGAAGGCTGTTTCTTTGTTAAAGATTGGTGATTATGATAAGGCTAATTCCGGTGTCAAGTCAGCACTTCAATATGAACTCTTTTGCAGGGAAACCTTTGAGGAATCCAAATGGAAACTTCCTAGTCTTGTTGTTTATGAGATGAGGGTTTATGAAGCACTTTCCGAGGCTGCTCTCAGAATTGTTGATAGGTTCTAAGTTTTAAAATGAAATGAATACGGGGGTTTTTACTAATACATGATGTATTCACCCTCTCATCAGCTATATGATGTGCAGCAGCACTACTACTATATCATGTTCATTCCTGTAATTGAGATGAAAGGGGAAATAAAATTATATCTTTTCTATGGTTAGGTGATTTTTATTTTGCTTTTTTAAAATCAATATGGCTAGTCTGAATCCTTTTGACAGAGCTGTCTTAAATAAGCAGTCATGATGAAAATTATACAATCAGTTGTGAACAAAACAAGCGACTTGTAGTTTTGGAATTACTCAAAACTATCATATTTTATCCAGAAATGATAATGTTTGGAATTTTCTCTAGTAAATAGAGTTTCTTCCATTTATTTTCATTCATGAAGGTGCTTGGGGAAGAGATACAGGAACAAAAGCTTTACGTGGGCGAGCACACAGACAGAGACTTTCAACTTCTTTGGTGAAATAAATGTACTAATTCAGTTTGTATTTCTTGTTTTTTTACAAGCATCTACAAGGTCAGAAAAATAATATCAGTGCCCATAGGGTCAAAAAGATGATATTTGTGCTCTATATATATAGAGCACAAATATGATGTAAATGCAAGGAGTACAAAAGCCCTCGATGTTAAATCAAATGTAACAAAAACTACAATGTTAATAGATCTATTAACTTTTAGTTTGCCACAATGATCAAAGCAGCATCAACTATCAAGCCTACTTCACCTTCACACCTTGATGCCCTTCAAAGAGTCCTAGCAGTTGTTTTATTACAGGACTGTCGTTGCCGGGTAGAAAATCTTTCAGAAAGGTTCTCGTGACAGCATCTGCATAGAATCCTCGATCAGCCATTTCATGGATAAGTTGCACTACTGTTGATGTATCCTTGTGTTGGAGACATCCTTGGAGAAGGACATTATAAGAGCAACTTCCTGGCATGCAGCCATCCTCTTCCATTTTTCTAAAAAGTCTCTGTGCTTCAATTAGTGATCCTTCCCTGCAAAGCCCATCAACTAATGCAGTGTAGGTATGAACATCAGGCTTAAGCCCTTCAACAATGAGTCGAGAAAGTACTTCCTTTGCTTCTTTAACCTTTCTGGACTTGCACATTCCATTAATTAAGATGGTGTAGACTACCAGGTCAGGCTTCACAAGACGCCTTTGCATCTCTTGAAATAGCACCAACATCTCATCAAGATTCCCTTGTTTACAGAACCCATCAAGCAAAGTAGAGTAAGCTAATATATCAGGAGAAAGGCCACAAGCACACATCTTCCTGAAAAGCACTTGTGCATCCCGAGGTCTCAAAGCTTGACACAAGGCCTTTATCAGAGTATTATAAGTAACCGCATTAGGCACCACACCTCTATGAGACATTTCATCAAAAAGTTCCATAGCCTCATCTATTTTTTCAACCTTGCAGTACCCATTGATGAAGATACTGTAACTATAAACATCAGGTTTAAGACCTTTACTCGCCATCAAATGAAATATTTTTCTAACCTTATCGATTTTCCCTTGCGAACAATATCCACGCATTAGCGAATTGCAAGTAACAACATCTGGAACACAACCTACAAGTCCCATTTCCTTAAGCAACCCAGCAGCCACCTCGGTTTTCCCAATCCTACAGACCCCATCTATCAAGGTAGTAAATATTACAACATCAGGCTTAAAACCACGTTTAAGGGTCTTTCCAAAAACAGAGAACCCATAATCCACATGATGTAAGAAGCAGAAGCAATTAATCAAAATGCTAAGAGTACAGACATTGTATTTGATTCCTCTAAATTCCATTTCTTTGAACAAAGAAACAACTGTCTCATATTTTTTCATCCTCACAACTGAAGATAATAACCGATTAAACTCGATAATAGGAGGCTGATGATTCCTATCAAGCATGCGATTAAATGAAGCTAAAGCATTATCAAGGTTACCAAAATAGCCCTTCCTACGGCTGCTACTGAAAGAAGAGAAGAAGCCCATACCCATTTAGCGTTGAAGATGAGATTTTGAATCTTTTGTGGGAAAAAGACTTGCTCGATTCATGTTCCCCGCCGTCATCTTTCTTTGCTCTACAAAACCTCTCTGTTTTTTTCCCTTGATGCAGACGAAGGATTTGGAAGTGAAGAACACAGTACGACCATCTCGAATGAAAAATGATATATTAAAGAGATAAATTGGTAAGATGATTTTTTAAATAGCATAAATATAGTTTTTCTTTATTATGTGTATTTTAATGATAAAAATTATTTAGAAAAATCAATTATATTTTAATATATTTCATTAAAATTAATTTTAATATAATTATATAACTAATTTAGATATTTTATATATAATATAATTATGATGTTATTAATTATATAATTAATATGAGTAATTTATAAAAGTAATATAAAATTAATGAAGTAATATGAAAGTTAAAAGATATAATTTAAAATTTATTTATATAAATATTTTTAATTTTTAGTTTTATATGTTACTGTTAAAAAATTAATTTTTAAAAGTAAATTTAAATTCAAACTTTGAAAAAAACTGTCAACATTTTAAATTTTGATTTTCAATTTTTTTAAAAAAATATTCAAGCTTTGAAAAAATAACCGCCAACATTTTAGATTTTAAAATTTAAAAAAAAAAAATAATCGCTAGCATTTTAAATTTTAAAATTTCAAATTTTGAAAAAATGACCGCTAACATTCTAAAATTTTAAAATTTGAAAAAATAATCCATCTATAAATATTCTCATATACCTTAACATTTCTTCTCATCATTTTCTTCTCTCCAAACTTTATTATATTTCATTAAAATTCATCATGAATCATTCTAATTTTAATTTTTATGATGCTTTTGATTTTGATGATGACACTCCTGTGTTCGCTTTTCAAGTTGCTACCGCTGTAGTTGCTGAAGAAGAATCGAATAATCAAGGGCGGAGAACAGGGTATCGTGGCTTTGTTATTGGTCACAATATTGTCAATCGTAATAGAAAGGAAGGTGAGTTAAGGTTATATAATGATTATTTTGCTGAAAATCCTAAATTCACTGAAAGTCAATTTCGAATAAGATTTAGGATGAGTCGTCTTCTTTTTCTTCGGATCGCAAATGCAAAGGCGGCTCATAATCCATATTTCAAACAAAGGACGGATGCTCTTGTTGTTCTTGGTTTATCTTGCCTTCAAAACGTAATCGACTCATAGAATACTTGCATATGGTATTCCTACAGATCTTACTGATGAATATCTTTGAATTAGAGAAATCATTGCGATAGAAAGTCTTAAAGCTTTCGTCAAAGCAATCGTAGAAGTTTTTGGTGATTGGTATCTAAGGGCACCAAACGAGGCTGATATTTGTCGATTATTATCAATTGAAGAGCAGCATGGATTTCCAAGGATGTTAGGGAGCATTGACTGTATGCATTGGAAATGGAAGAAATGCTCAATTGCATGGCATGAGATGTATACTGGTCATTGTCGTGAACCAATTATAATTCTAAAGATGGTGGCTTCACAAGATCTTTGGATATGGCATGCCTTTTTTGGAATGCCTGGATCATTAAATGATATTAATGTTCTTGATCGGTCACCTATCTTCGCTGCACTTGCTAAAGGTCATACTGCTCTTGTCAATTTTACAATTAATGGGCATGAATATACAATGGGATACTATTTAGCAGATGAGATTTATCCTAATTGGTCAACATTTGTTAAGACAATCCCAAGGCCATTAGGAGCAAAGAGAAAATATTTTGCAAGTAAGCAAGAGTCTGCAAGAAGGATGTGGAGTAGGCATTTGGGGTGCTCCAATCTCGTTTTGCAATTGTACATGGACCTGTTCGATACTGGGATGAAGAAACGCTTGCAAATATTATGAAAGCTTGCATAATAATGCATAATATGATTATTGAGGATGAAGGAGCAATGAACTTTAGATTTGACCATGAACGTGAAGTCAATTCCTTTATATCAGTGTCACATGATGAAATACCAGAACTACATGATTTTCTTCAAATTCATAATCGAATCAGGGATAGAGCAACTAGCTCTCAACTACAAGAAGATTTGGTTGAACATTTGTGGGAACAATATGGCAACAAGTAGAATCATTAGATTTGAACTTCTTATGTCATCATAAGTTTCAAGTTTTTTATGTTTTTTTTTTCATTATGGTTGTTATCTTTTAAGTTAATTAATCCTACTTATTATTATTAAGTGTTAGAGGAACTTCAAAAAAAGTATTATGAATTGATATCAATTTTATAACAATATATTTAAAATAACCAAGAATTTTCTACATATTTAATTAAAAATACATTACATTACAATAAATCAATCAAGTTAATTAAAAATTAAAACCCCTCTTTTGCATAACTTCTAACTTTCTATTTTAAAAATATGTTGTAGAAATTGGATCCAAATTAGAAATATTCATTTTCATAATTTGTTCTTTTTTCTCAATCCTGTCCAATTCGTGTTTCTCTTGACTTTATTGAATCATCATGGCTTGTTGCTCTAATATAATTTTCTTGTCTTGTTTCTTCTAATCCTCAATTTCAACTAGATTATCCCTGAATTGTTGTAAGAGATTTGTTACAGTTACCTCTCCAACTTTATCTTTTTCTTGTCTACGTTTAAGTCGTTCCTTTGCAGCTTTCTGACCAATTGGTCTATCTTGATAAATCAATGGTTCACTATCTTCTCCTAAACTAACAGAATCAGAGGTAGATGGAGTTGATGAAGCCGGACTTGCATTGACATGACTTTTTTATTTCTTGTCTGGCCTTTGATGTTGACTTGCACGCTCAAATTATCATTTGGGTTCTTTTCTTAAGATAACCCAACAATGTTCTAGTTGAAATCGTTTGCCAACACAAGAAGTATACATTTTCCGAACATCATTAATCTGGTAAAAAATTAAAGAAATTCAATAATGTGAAAATATGTGTTAAATAATTTAACATGGAAATGAATATTAAAATTACCCTTGATTCTTCGGTCATTCCACTTTGCTGATGATTTTCAATTTGAGTAACAAATCCAACAAATTTACCGACTTCTCTATTTATTTCTTGCCATCAACTTGAGATGCTTATTTGGGAACGATTATTCAAGTTTCCTCCATTCTCTACAAAGTAAGCATGTACTCGAGCCCATAATTGTTTTGTTTGTTGTTCAACTCCTGTAATTGGATCCTTGCTTGTATTTAACCATGCAGAGACAAGTAAATAATCTTCTTTTGGTGAGAAGTTTTTACTTCTTTGTGATTTTTTTATTATATGGGCATTTAAATTCGAGTATGTTAAGTCACTAATTAATTGATTAGAATCACTTGGTTGAGAGAGAATATCTTCTGACTCGCTCATAAGAAAGTTGGTAAAAGAGCTTGGAAAATTTGAATCCATTTACTTAAAAAAAAAAAAAAACTCAAGTTAAAACCTTATAAGAGGGTGTAAAGGAAGCTCACATTCAATGTCTAGCAATTTTATAGTTTCCATACATGTGAATTAATAATAAGAATTGCCTTCTACTTGTTATAACATTAATATAATCATACAACCATTACAATTTGATCATCTTTTGGAACTAAAAGAGGATTGATATACTGGTTTAGTTGCATTTTTAACCAGACAAAATATAATTAACCTCAAATTAAAACAGGTCATCAAAAATAATTTTAAGATATGTCACTCCATATTTTTATTAATATCAGCTACCATCATTACTTCCTTTCAATTTTGTCAAAGATAACAATATAAATAAAAATTCCTTAACCCATATCAAAAACATAAAATAACAAAGAAATAAAAATCATCACAAATAGCAAATTAACAACAAAAGGTCTCAAGAATCAAGAGATGCAAAAGAAAAAATATAAAAAGTCTTTAAGCAAACATACCTTTTGATTTCAGCTAATTAACACAATCGATGTTATTAATTAACCGGGGAACAATTGATTCTTGTTTTTCTAAATTAGAGAGAAGGGTGAGGCACAATGCAAGTTTTGAAATTTGCAAGTAAGTTTTCTAAATTTTGTTCTGCTTTTAAAAGAAAAAAATTAAACGTTGTTTTCTTCCTTCTGTTCGTTCTGCTTTTAAAAGAAAAAAATTAACGTTGGCCAACGGATACAAAATAAAGACGTTGGCCAACAGATATAAACCAACTGAAAAAAATGGTAGCTAGTACTGTTATTTACATTTGCCTTTTGCTACATAGAAATGTAGAAATAGCAATTACTGTGTTCAACAGCTATTTTAGCTGTCTATTTAGTTGACTGGTTGGAGTGCATAGAAACAAACATAAAAGCTAAAAGTACAACATTTTCCTTTTGCCTGTTTTTTTAGCTGCCCGGTTGAAGATGCTCTAAGAGAGGGAGCAGAGCAGAGCAGACCAAACTGGACCACACGTGCGGAAGGAAACTTCTAATTTTCCTTTGTGGTCCTCGATTTAGGATACAAGATTCCAAATGATCCTTTTTACAAAAAAAAGAAGAAGAAATAGATGGGTTAGGTTTTCCCATCTACTACTTCGATTGAAGCCACATTTCGCCAAGTTAATTTTTTTAAAAAAAAATTAATTTATTTTTATTAGGTTGTGGATATATTTTTTTATAGTGTGCTTTGCTGTGTTTTTAAAAAATTTTAATTTTTTTTATTATTTAAAATAAAATATTTTTTATATTTTTAGATCGTTTTAATATATTAATGTAAAAATAATTTTTAAAAAGTAAAAATAATTTATTTTAATATATTTTTAAATAAAAAACACTTTAAATTATAATTATTATCACAATTTAAAACATATCATGCTTCACTTTTTCATTAAATTAGAAGCAGTTTTTAAAAATATAGTAAAAATCATGTTTTTTTTAAAATTTTTTAAAATAAAAAAATATTATTTTAATATAAATACTTTAAACTACAATATTCGAACTAAAAAAAATCATACTTTTCAGATTTTGGCCTTTAAAACTTGAGGGCTCCGACAAGAATTTCAGAGCTTATCAAGTTCCGGCCACATAAGAGTCCGGGCTCCAATCCATTTTGATCCGTAAAGAGCTTCTCAGTCGTCTTCTTACGTCGGGTTATAAACTCATTTTCTCAAGTTTCTCTTACAATTTTCAATCTCCTCTCGTTATGTGCTGCACATAACTTTTCTCTCCTACAAAATTTTTTCGCCGAAAATGGGAATCGACAGGAAGGGGAAGGAGAAGAAGAGCAGGAAGAGAACCTCCTCTCTGTCGTCATCTGAAGGTTCTCATTTTTTGGGGGGGATTTTCTGTTTTTTTTTTTTTATCTCGAGAAAATGAAAAGGAAAACGAAAATTGAAAGCATCCTGAATTGATATAATATCTTTTCATTTTTGGGCTTCTTATATAATGAAAACTCACCTCAATTAAGCTATGAAGTTGCAGTAGGAACCCAAAAGTCCGGATTTTTATGTGCTATTGGTCTCAATTGTTTGCTTTCTTGCACTTTCTCAGCAACCAAACTGAGCCTTTTCTTGCCAGGATTTGAATTAAATGGAACAACCCACCACAATTATGTCAGTAGTTTTATCAGGAAAAAAAAAAAGAAAATGATTTTCTTATGGTCTTTAAGGTCTCAAACAGTAGGAATTTCTTCTTTCTCTTTGTTTTATCAGCAACCAAACAGAAGATGGGATTGTTATGTTGTGTTCTAAATTTGGCATTGATTGTGAATGTGTAGATGAAGGAAGAAGAAGGAAAAGACGGAGAAGTGATGATGAAAGGAGAAATAGAAAGAGTGATCAGAAAGAGAAGAGAAAGGACAAGAAGTCTCATAGGCACCACTCTGATAAAGGTATACTTTTGTAGTTTCTTTGTGTTTGTTATGTATGTGAAGGATTAAGTACTATCAACGCTGTTGTTTTGCCTTCACATTGCTATTATTCATTGCCTCAGAGAAGAAGTCTAAGGATAAGCACAAAAGTAAACGACACGAAGGGGATCACCACTCGGTATGTTTTGTTAAGCATGTAATCTTGAAGCTAGCTTGATGTTTTCTTGTTTTGTGATTTGTGAATGTATTTGGGGTTTTGATTCTGCTGCCGCTGGTACTATGAATTTTTAACCTTGGTGTCATTAACCCTTCACTTTACCAACTCGCGCACCTAAACCTGAATGGAAGAGTGTGTTTTGTTTATGAAGCTATAGATTGTGATTTTGAATAATTTCAGTTCTTATAATGGTAAGATATTCCGAGAAATAGATGTTTGGATAAAATGTGAAATAAGTTTGAGTTGGTGCAAGTCGATTTTGATAATTTAAGTGTAACAAAAAATACAATGTTAATAGAATTCACTTTTAGTCGATTTTGATAGTTTCTCTTTGTGCTGTAATAGTATCTGAGGCTTTGCAATGAGTTTTTGATTGAGATACATCTAGAATTCCTAACTATGTAAGCTGAAGTACAAGCAAATCTAAATGGGGAGACTAGTTAGTTCCCTCAGCAGATGTGTAGGCGGTCATAAATAATGCTAGATGTACTATTTGGTGATGTGATATCAGGTGACAGGAAAAAAAATCCACTTGTGTGTTGCATTCATTATAAAGAAATCTTATTCTGCAATGATACTTTCAGTTACAGAGAGAAAGTCAATTACTGTTTTGGAAACTTGATTTTGCAAGTTGTATCCACCGCTTGCATGGCCATTGTCCTTGGGCTGGGGAAGAATTTTGATTGTACTCTGCAAACTTGAACATAATTCTTAATCTACACATCAATTATCGGGCCCTACACAGCAAAATGGAAGAAAGTTCTAAATGCCCTTTGTTTCATGTAATGCATGGCGCTAAGCTCTACCTATGTAATAGCTAAATGCAGTTTTCCTATTTCAATGGCAAAAGCACTAATTCTTTTGAAGTCAGGAGATTTTAGGGCCTGATTATTTGTAAAATCTGTTCAAATTTTTACTTGGGTGTTGTTAATGGTGGTATAAGTAAATAGGCCAAGGAAGCATCCTATTCCAAAAGTGGAAATAATTCCTAAATTCTATAAATGACTGGAACAGTTATTGCACTTAATTTGGTTGTCTTTGATGCAGATCATGCATGGAGTATTCTGCTAGGAAGAATTTGCTTAGATTGGAAGTTCTTGATTAGAGCAGTCAAAAGTAGGAAATCTTTATGCCATACACATCCTATATCTTTATCATAGGTATACAAGTCAAAATTTGAAGTGCTGAAAGCTGACAAATTAGTGTGGAACTTTCTGGTGTTATATATTTGAATTTGAATGTGATGTTGGATGGTCAGCATCTATAGATTTATTTATAGTGTTTAAACATTATTTCACTAATATCTGCTGTTAATTCTTGTCCCCTCAGAAATCTGAGTTTCAAGAGCTGTCTAATGACGACTACTTCTCCAAGAATAATGAGTTCGCTACATGGCTAAAAGAGAAGAAGAAAATGTTTTTCTCTGATCTTTCGTCTGAGTCTGCACGAGAATTGTTTTCAGTTTTTGTCAAAGACTGGAACTCTCAGAAGCTTGAATCTCGATATTATGAGGGCATTTCAAGTGCACCTCGGAGTGCCCATAACTGGGCATTCAAGCGTTAGAAAGAAAATAGCACCGGTGGTTTGCTTTGCTTTGTTTCTGTATGTCTCTGTATCCTGTTCTTCCGACACCGAAGAACACATAACTTTTGAATCAACTTATGTTAGAATGTTGGCATTTTGGGCCATTCAATGAATTGCTTGTAGGGCACACACACTTGCTTGATGCGTCTGATATATTTCAATTTTCAAGAAGAGTCGTCATTCAACTTTAAGGAAAGCAGATACAAGGACTGTTACGAGTGAGTTGAATCAGTATCAGGGGAACTTTACCACTGAAAATACGCTGTGTTACGAGTGAGTTGCTACCTTGCCACAATATGTTGTCAATTGAATCGAATGAACAAGGCAAGAGCCAAGAGTCCGAGAGGGCCTGTGTCCTCGGCCATGAAATAACAAAGCAGCTCTTCACCAATTAAATATTCAGTGACGTGCAATATAATTAATTATACAAGGGAAAAGAAGAGGCGCCAAGATGAACCGTGGAAGTCCATAGCACTCAGATTCATCATCCACATTACCAACACAATGATTTTCCTATATTTTTAAGAGTTTCTGTTAAACTACATAGGTGATTCGATATATATTATGGACTGGATCAAAAACAAAATTTAATGTATTTTTTAAAAATAAAAAAATCTAAGACCTAAGTCATTGACTTGAAATGATTCAATAAATTCAGTTAGTTTAATAATATAATTAAAAAAAGACATTGAAAATAAATAAAGAAAAAAATAATAATAATTAACTATAAAAATTAAGTCTCAATATCATACTTAAAAGAAAAAAGAAAAGCTTGTTGGAGATTCATTATTGTTTTGTCGTGGACACCGCTTCATTACCAGAAAGAGCTCACTAAGATAATTTTAACGTCAATGTGAAAGGCAACATGATGACACCGAAAGAAGTCGTATGCGCAACAAGAGCAACAACCCGAAAAGTAAACTAGACAAAACATATGAAATGAGCATCTCATGCATATATTTAATCAATTAATTTAATTTAATTTTTAAACAAGATTTCTTTTAAAAAAGCTAAATTTAATATAGAACAACAAATAAAAAGATCCAAGATAACCTAAGTTATTTTCAGAATTAGTAAAAAAACCAATAAAAAGAAAATAAAAAAGAAATGGAGCTTAATCTCCAATTAAATAAATATTGAAGAATGAAACTAAAAAAATATGAGCTTAAAAAAATCAAGCAAATCTTGGATGAATCTTCTAAATTTGGATTAATATCTCAAACTAACAACCCATGAAATCTAATATACGAGCTCAATCAAGAAGCTCAATTACCAACCAATTCAATGTTGAATGATAAAATTAGAAAAAAATATATCAATTTAAAAATCACCAAAGTAAAAAAAAATAGTAATTAAAAGAATGAGGATCAAATAGAAAACAAAAATGAAGGAGGATGAAGTGGTAAAAAAATCAATTTTAAAAATTATCTCAAATAAAACAAATAGAAATCAAAAGAATTGGAACCAAATATGACAGATAAAAAAATTGAAAACGAAGCTCAATATTCAATTAAATAAATGTTTAAGGATAAAACTGAAAAAACTTGAGGTTAAACAAAAGGAGAAAAAAAACTAAGTAAACCTGAGCGAATCTTCTAAATCTGAATTAATGTAACAACCCTTAATTTCCAAGACAAAACATATTTAAATATAGAATTATTGTAACAACCCTTAAGACATATACGCATTATGTAATGAGTATATGTCATTGGATGAGTTAAAATTACTAATATATATATATATATATATATATATATATATGAGAACTCTAAAATAACTGACATGTGAGATAGCCGACAAGTGAATAGATATTGTTGTGAAAAAGGTGTTTGACACCTTGATATCTTATTCAACAAATTCATTATTCCAAGTAATGAAAAATGCGTTAAATGTAATATGTTCTTAATTTCATATTAATATGAATAGAACTAGTTATCTGGTAACGAAGCTAGTTTCTAGCAATGGGCGATGGAACTAGTTACCCTAGTTAATAGGACTAGTGCCTTGGTTAATGGGCTATTGGAGAAAATATTTACCCTGATTAATGGGACTAGTATCCTAGTTAATAGGCAATCAAAGAAACTAGTTACCCTAATTAATGGAACTAGTGCCCTAGTAAATGGGTAATTAGAGAGACCAGTTAATTTAGTAATGGAACAAATGTCTAGTTTGGGCTAGAGAGGATATTGGTATGTCCTTAATTTGTGCTAATTGTACTGATTTGTAAGGTTAAAGGTAAAATAAAAAATTAATTGTTTTATAATTGATGTGGTAAATATATAAAAGAGACAATAACAAATAATCATTGTGTATAAAGCGATTGTGTTTGATATTAAGTAAATTTTTAGGTATCTCGCAGCATCGTGCCAAGTAGTAGGTCATGTTTTCTGTATTAATAATAAGTTAATAACATGTAATGGAGCAAAGTGTATATAAGTTTGGTTGTGTTGACAGGTTAATGATCGGGTATTCAATTAGCCCTTCCAACAAAGTTTAACAAAAAAACAAAGATGATTGGAGCATGTCTTGAAAGTATAAAAGTAATGGAAGATTATGTGGAATTTCCCTTTCCTCTTTTATTGCTGACCATCAGGTTATAACAGAGATAGTAGCCAAAATGGCTCGACCGGTTTATGTAAATCAGTCTAGCCGTTTCTCAAAACAGCTAAACCGTTTTTGCTATTGAAAAAATGAGCATTTTCAGCCATAAACTCTTTTTTTTTTCTCCTTAACTCCCTTTTCTTTTCTTTTTTTTTTATTGACTTTTTCTCATTTCATTGCATTACACCTTAATTTTTATTATATTATTATTTTCAATTTATCCTGGAGTTTACAAGAGAGAAAATAAGGGGGGAAAGGTCATCGGTGCCAAATTAGAAGTCAGTAAGCCACACATGCTGCATGGAGAGTGGAAGGGTCGTCGTGGCAATTCAAACATTGCCCTAGAAGCCACCATTTTCTCTCCGTATGCCCCTACACGTGTCGCCCAAATAATACGAAAATAATCCACACTCTAATATGTGCAATGCGCGCATCAATCACTTTTGGTTTTTAAATAATATTTATATTTATTAAATTATCAAATTACACCTAAATCAATTTAATTATAACAAACAAAAAAAACCTTGGCTGAAAATATATATAAAAACCCTTAGACTCCGATTAAAGAGATTTTATTTTTAAAGGTAATGCAATTATTCTAATGTGCTTCAAAAAGTGAATAGTGGAAAAAAAAAACAAAAAAAACCTTAGACCCCAATTAAATAATTTGTTTTTTTAAGAGTAATTTAATCATTTTAATATGTTTTAAAAGTTGAAAAAAATGATATGCATAATAATTAATGAACTTTGGAAAAAAAGTAAAAACCATATTACCTGATAATCAATTCAATAATTTTTATTGAGAATGAAAAAATAATTATTACACTATTTAAAACCACAATGTTTTGTGTTTGTATGCATAATGAAACCATGATTCCTTTTATGTTTTTCTTAAAAAGGTTTTTCTAGTGAATACTTTGATCACCCTGTTTTAAGATAGTGCAACCAATTCCTGAGCTATTTTTTAACAGTTGCTAGATTTCATCATCTCGAGTGAAGTCGTCCCAATAATTTATAGACTCGAAATCTCACATGGATGGAGTTTTATTTCAAATTAGTTTAAAGATCGACTCGATCAAACCCAGTTTACTTACCAAGTCAACTTTAAAGATTTTCCCTTCTAAAATGATGGTTTAAAAAAAAAGAAAAATCCAAAACATCATTGTTTTATTGAAAAGAAAAATTAAAAAGACGTGGTTTTGAGATTTACATGGTAACTAAGATCCAACTTTTATGGTAGATGGATGCATCTGTCTCAATATAGATGGTGTATTTAAAATCCCATTGGTATATTATGGTGAATGACACCACCAAGGTTGTAAGAGCTCGTACGAGCGTACACTGCTTTTTCTCAGCCTCTCTCCGGGGCAAAACAAGTAGTTAAACCTGGCTATGTGCTGCAGAAAACTCTCTACTTTCAAACCCAAGCCTCCACTCATACCCCCCATTTTTTCCCGCCGGTACACCTTAAACCCAAAATCCATCTCAAAAATTTCCTTAGAATGCCGAATCATAGAAGAAGAACCCACAAACATGAACACAAACAGACATTATGGGACATGTGTTTCCCTCTTAAACCACCCAAACCCCGAAATCTCCTGTTTTTATCAGAAGGGTTTCTCTCAAATCACCAAAGAAGTTACTGGAAAAGCTTTACATGCACTTTGCATTAAGGGATTAGTCAATTTAACCGTGTTTTACAGTAACACTTTGATTAATATGTACTCAAAGTTTGGCCATATAGGATTTTCTCGTTACCTGTTCGATAAAATGTCTGAAAGAAATGATGCTTCTTGGAATAATATGATGTCGGGGTTTGTTCGTGCGGGTTCTTACAGGGAATCGATGCGGTTCTTTAACGAAATGAGGGATTTTGCGGTTAAGCCAAGTGGGATTGCTGTTGCTAGTTTGGTAACGGCCTGTGAGAGGTCAGAATGGATGCGTATTGAAGGGGTTCAAGTTCATGGCTTTATTGTTAAAGTTGGTCTTCTGAGTGATGTTTTTGTTGGCACTTCGCTTGTGCATTTATATGGAAATTATGGATTGGCTGCAGATGCAATGAAGGTCTTTCAGGAGATGATTTATAAGAACGTAGTTTCTTGGACTGCATTGATGGTTGCTTATGTGGACTATGGAGAACCAAGCATGGTAATGAATATATATCGGCGAATGAGGTCTGAAGGACTGAGTTGCAATGACAACACAATGTCTTCTGTGATTAGTTCTTGTGTGTCACTTGAAGATGACTTGTTGGGTTATCAAGTTCTTGGACATGTAATAAAGTATGGATTAGAAACTAACGTTTCAGTGGCAAACTCTCTTATATCAATGTTTGGTTATTTTGGTAGCGTGGAAGAAGCCTGCTATGTTTTTAGTGGCATGGATGAACATGACACGATATCATGGAACTCAATGATTGCGGCATACATACGTAATGGTCTTTGTAAGGAATCATTAAGATGTTTTTCTTGGATGTTCCGTGTTCACAAGGAAATAAATTCTACTACACTTTCAACCATGTTAGCAGGCTGTGGTTCTGTGGATAACTTGAAGTGGGGCAGAGGAATTCATTCTTTGGTGTTGAAATTTGGGTGGAACTCAAATGTTTGTGCATCCAATACTCTAATAACCATGTACTCTGATGCTGGAAGATGCCAAGATGCAGAATTGGTATTCCAAGGGATGGTGGAGAAGGATATGATTTCATGGAATTCCATGATGGCTTGTTATGCTCAGGATGGGAACTGCCTGGATGCCTTGAAACTTCTTGCTACAATGTTTTACATGAGAAGAGGAGCGAATTATGTGACCTTTACAAGTGCATTGGCTGCATGTTCAGATCCTGAATTTGCTACTGAAGGCAAGATTCTTCATGCCCTTGTAATTCATGTTGGTCTTCATGAAAATGTGATTGTTGGCAATGCATTGGTTACACTGTATGCAAAGTCTGGTCTAATGATTGAAGCAAAAAAGGTATTTCAAACAATGCCTAAGCGAGATGGAGTAACTTGGAATGCTCTCATTGGTGGTCATGCGGACAGTGAAGAACCAGATGAGGCATTAAAAGCATTCAAATTGATGAGAGAAGAAGGTGTACCTATAAACTATATTACAATTTCAAATGTTCTTGGTGCTTGCTTGGCTCCTAATGATCTATTGGAACACGGGATGCCCATCCATGCTTTTATAATTCTGACAGGATTTCAGTCTGATGAATATGTGCAGAATTCACTTATAACAATGTATGCTAAGTGTGGTGATCTTAATTCGAGCAACAACATATTTGACAGGTTAACTTCTAAGAATGCTAGTGCATGGAATGCTATGATGGCAGCAAATGCTCATCATGGTCATATGGAAGAGGCTCTGAAATTCCTTCTGGAGATGAGGCGTGCCGGAGTAAATGTGGATCAGTTTAGTTTTTCTGAATGCCTTGCTGCTGCTGCCAAGCTGGCAATATTGGAGGAAGGCCAGCAGCTTCATGGTTTGGCAGTCAAACTTGGTTGTGACTCAAATCCTTTTGTTGCAAGTGCCACAATGGATATGTATGGAAAATGTGGGGAAATTGATGATGTGTTAAGAATAATTCCTCGACCAATCGACCGGTCACGGTTATCTTGGAATATATTGACGTCATCTTTTTCCAGACATGGGTTTTATGAGAAGGCTAAGGAAACTTTTCATGAGATGATAAATCTGGGAGTAAAACCAGATCATGTTACCTTTGTTTCTCTTCTTTCTGCCTGCAGTCATGGGGGTATGGTGGAGGAGGGTCTGGCGTACTATGATTCAATGATAAAAGAGTTTGGTATTCCAGCAAAAATTGGGCATTGCGTATGCATTATTGATCTTCTTGGACGATCAGGAAGGTTTGCCGAGGCTGAAACTTTCATTAAGGAAATGCCAGTTTCACCAACTGATCATGTTTGGCGGAGTTTATTGGCAGCATGTAAAACCCATGGCAATCTGGAGCTTGGAAGAAAAGCTGTAGAAAATCTTTTGAAGTTGGACCCCTCGGATGATTCTGCTTATGTTCTCTATTCAAATATTTGTGCAACCACTGGAAAATGGGAAGATGTAGAGAAAATCAGGAGGCAAATGGGATTAAATAAAATAAAGAAGAAACCTGCGTGCAGTTGGGTCAAATTGAAGAACAAGTGGAGTTTATTTGGAATGGGAGACCAGTCCCATCCACAGGCTAGTGAAATATATGCAAAGTTGGAAGAACTTAAGAAGATGATTAAAGAAGCAGGCTATGTCCCTGATACAAGCTATGCCTTGCAAGATACAGATGAAGAACAAAAGGAGCACAATCTTTGGAACCATAGCGAGAGACTCGCCTTGGCATATGGCTTGATCAGTTCTCCTGAAGGTTCAACTCTTAAAATTTTCAAGAACCTTCGTGTTTGTGGTGATTGTCATTCTGTATATAAGCTTGCTAGTGGAATTCTTGGGCGGAAAATCGTATTACGAGACCCTTATCGGTTTCATCAGTTTAGTGGTGGCCAATGTTCATGTACTGACTATTGGTAATTGAGCTATTAATCTATTATTGGTAACTTAGGGTATCGGAGTTGCATTAATCTAATATCAGGTATGGAACAGAATCGTCGTGCCTAGTTTCATGATCATGGCATGGGGAAACAAGAATTGGTTCATGTGTGCTTGTGTAGAAAGAGGATTTGGAATCATTAGAAGCTGGTAAATCCAGTTTTCTGTCATCAAGCAGAGATGACTTGCCTGGCTTCTGGATTAGAGCCTTTTAGTGGATCTAAAAGGCTGGACACCCAGAATCAGACTATAGCCTTGAGGCAAAGAACTTGAAAATTGGATCCAAGTATTTTCCATGCATTATTTTATCGATGTACATCAAACGATCCTTGTGTTGTAATGTGTATATGAGCTCCCAAACCTGGGAGACTGAAAAGGAGAAGCAAAATGCAAATCTATTTATTTAATAAAGTGGCTCATGTCTTCCGGTAAAAAACAATGAAAAGGATGGCTCAAGTCCAATGATAATTTCTATCTCGACCAATCTCAAATTAAGAATTGTTTCAGAATCATTAGTTTTTGGAATCTGAAACCATAATAACATTTTGATTGCACAACAACAACTATACCAACACGATCAAGCTTTTCCTGTCCCTAACATGGAAGCCTGTCTCGTCAAGAGCAGTCGGAGCAAGTTCCTGCTATTTTTATGATCAATGGAGGCACAAGTCTCACCATGTTTCTTTTGCCAAAACTTGAAACTGGAAGGCTAGAATATGACGAGCATTAATAAGTGGTGAAACTGGTAAAACCGTTCAATTACAAGCTTCATTGTTAATTCTCTTTGAGGTATAGCCCTTTATTTGAATGAAACACACGCTAGCCAAAGTTTCTGGTTTTGAGATTTTCTCCAGAACTGTACGTACGGCCCGCATTACAGACTAGGGAACCAACAGCAAAATGCACTTAAATGCTCACCAGTATTCATGGATGAAGCATCTATTTCAGTTACCAACACAGCACCCACTCTTTCCCTCCACCATCCATCATAAACAATCTTCCTCCCTCCTTGTTATTTTCCCTATCATACTTCGTAACATTGCTACACATTGAAGCTTTTGGCTTATTTTCCACTGTTCTACGGGTCTCATTTCTTACCATGAGGAGCATGCCATGTTAAATGATAGAATGAGCAACTGGGGATACAATGAAGGAAAACAATTTTCTCGAGAAAACGAAAATACCCAAGGTCGGTGAAAGAACTTGACCGTGGTGTTACAATCTCCAAAACCCCACAAAACAAACAAAATTGGCACCCGAGAACAAAATTTGTAGATGATCACAAAGGCATAGATGTTCATGTTGAACCATCTCAGAGACCTGTAATGTGTCCTCAAAGAAGTGAAAGCGGCTAATGCTAGCTCTTCCACACTACTTTTACTGAATCCACTGAAAAAAATTCCAACACTGTCATAAATTGCTGGCACATCTAAGAGATAAAGAGAATTTGGCTAGTTCTCTTTATATTGCTGTCTATAAAGAGGATTGTCTAAATACGAGTCTCGGGTGATACAAGCTAGCAATGTCATGCATCTTACAGTTAACAATGGAAACTATGGTAAGTTTCGAAAAATAAAATTGAAATAGTAAAAATAGAGTTGTGAAAAGAAAAGGTTCAACAACTAAGGCTCCGTTTGTTTGCAGGAAAGTTGTTTCTTTTTGGAAAGTGAATTCCGGGGAAAGTGAATTCCTAGAAAGTGAATTCCAGGAAAGTATTTTTCGATGTTTGGTAGTGTTATGGAAAATGAACTGGAAAACACTTTCCAGTGTTTGGTTATGTTATGGAAAATGAACTGGAAAATAATTTATTAATGAATTAATTTTTTTTTCAAGTTTATCTAATATATATTAAATATTTAATATAAATATTTAATCACTTACAATAAAAGAATGAAATCTAAAAAGTATAATGATGAATTTTTTTATTATATCTTATATTCATACATAGCTTATTTTATAAAATATAACTATATATGTCATATCATATTATAGAGAAATAAGCTTGTGAAATATTTTTTAAGTTAAATATATTTTTTTTCAATTTTAAAAGCTTAAAATAAGTTTTTTTTTTTCATACGAAGAAAGTCAAATTAGTTTATGGTAAGAGTTATATATTACATTAATTAACAACTATTTTAATTTTAATTTTTTGTCACTTGGGAACCAATTAAATTTAATTTAGAAACAAAAATGTCTTGTAATTACAATAAAATGATTTATAAAATCCTTATATTTGGATGCTGGGCCACCCACCCCCCTAAAAAAACAAAGAAATCATCAAAAGTCATAAAACGTTCACATGTTTTGTGAACAAAGGAAAGGAAAGTGTTTTCCTTAAAATAAGGAAAGGAAAACACTTTCCTGGCTTAAAGTGTATTATTTTTCTTTGACCGGAATTTGGATTCCTTTGACTAGTTTTCTTTATAGTTGTCAAACATGGGAAAGTGGGAAAATGGTTTCCAGAAAAATGAATTCCTGGAAACAAACAAGGCCTAAAGTAAATGGTGGGTTTTCTTGTGTGCATGGATGGAGATGTTGGGAAATAGCTCGATCTATTACTTTTTTTGTTGGAAGATTGGATATAACCTAATCCATTTTATTGAATTTTATTATTGGACTTTAATTTATGTTATTTTGTTAATTTTTAATTATTTAGTGAATTTTAAGCTCAAATTTAGTTTTCATTTGAGTTTTAATATTTATATATAATTTTAAAAATTATTTTTTGTTTTTTATGAATTAATAAAAAAAAAAACTAGCAATCATTCATCTTCTCGACCAATAGACCAGCAAACATCAGCACACCCATTAGCCACCATGGCAGCCAATCCTTTCCACAACCACGCAACCACCAACAAACAACCATCATGTTGGAGATAATCCTATACCTACAAATCCATCAACACAACCCTTGATTCAATCTCTTTAGTCGCTGGAGCCACATCCACCAACCAACAACAACAACCCTCCTTTTTTAGCTATAATCCAAATGAAAAAAAATCACATGGCAACCCAACAACAATCCACTTTGTTAATTTGTTATAATAGTTGATATAGAAAGAAGAATGACAACATAAAGGAAAAGAAGCTAGTAGCATTGGCATGAAATGTTAGTTATGACAGTTAGAAAGGCAGTTAGTAGTTAATCATGTGTTAAATAAGCTAGAGTTACTTAGTAGTTAGTCTATTAGTTTGAAAGGAGGTTAGTTAATTAGTGAAGAGATCTTGTATAAACAAGGGGTCTTGTATTTATTAGATTGTAAGCAATAATAGTGAAATCATTTATGTAACCTACAGAATTCCTTTATCTTCTCTAATTATTCTATCTCTCAACCTCATTTCTTATATTATTAAGGGAGACCTTAACAAATTGGTATCAGAGTGGAAGGAAGGTTGCATGTATTCTTAGATAATCAACAATGGTGGAAAACAACAAAATGAATGGCAGGCAAGTGGAAGAGCAATACAAGTTCTTCATAAAGAATTACAATGATTTATGATGGAGAGTAAGAGACAATGGTGGAAGCATGTTAAATGGAATGAGCATCTCAATACACAAATGGAAACCTTGATGGTTACAATTAAGACTTTCATAAGTGATCAAGAACTAGAGAAATAAGCAAAGAGTGACTCTAAATTAGAAGGAGTGATTCGTTTGCAACAACACCATAACCAAGAGGAAATTATAGGATATAATAAAGGTCATAAGAATGCGTACAATTATCCCTACCTATGGTGGAACTGACTACATTTCACATAGACAATCCACGAGGGTGGATAAAAAAATATAGAAGATTTTTTAAACTACATTTCACTCAAATTCACCAATGGATTAAGATTGTTTTACTATATTTGAAAGACACATAAAAAGTGTGGTATGAAAGGTTCTTACTAAGAGACCATGACTTAGCCAATTAGAAAGAATTTATATGAGCTATTTTTATGAGATTTAGTAGTAGAAAGGATGTGGTGGAAGAATTCAACAGGTTAGTATAGAAAAAAAATTGGAAGGGTGTGTTGAAAGGTTTAAGGAACTCAATTCTCTTATGAGTACCTTGAATCCTTCACTACCTTGAATCGTACTATATCTCAAGTTTTGTTAGTGGCCTAAAAAATGATATCAAACCAGCATTGAAGATATTAAAGCCTACAACACTAGTACAAGTAGTTGACCAAGTAAGGTGGAAAGGAGAATATAATTATAGTTAAGAAGAAAAGAATGGTACAAAAAATAACTTATTTTTTAAACAATAGAAAATCACCAGGTAACATACCCTTTAAAACTTCTAGCAATGCAAAACTAATTTATCATTTAGGGAAAAACTTATGCATGAGTCATTATATGAACAAAAAAAAAGAATGTTAGGTCAATGTTTTAGATAGAGGAAAGGTTTATACTAGGCCATCAATATAAAAAAAAAACTTGAATATAATGGAAGGTGAAGAAAAAGAAGATGATGATGAAGAAAGAGGAGGAGGAGAATAATTTTTAGAAGTAAATGAGGGAGTTAACAATGGAATTATGGATGAGGAGGATTAAGATGAAAGTTGTGGGTTATCCCTTAATACATTAGCTGAAAGTTATATGTTTAATACAATAAGAATAAAAGGTAGTTGTCAAAACAAGAATCTCATTATTCTTATAGATAGTCGTAGTACTCATAGTTTTATCGATGAACATATGGTAAAAGAGATCAAAACTACCATAAAACGAACTATTGTACTAGCAGAAACTATGGCTAATAGTAGTGTCATAAGGTGTAATGTATTATGTCTAAAATTTATATGGTTGATGCAAGAACATAAATTTCATGTGGATTTGAGAGTGTTAAAGTTAGGGAGGTGTGATATGGTGTTAGGGGTGGATTGGTTAATTACTCACCAATCCTAATTGACTTTATCAATTTGAAGTTGTCATTTAAAAGAAAAAAAGGGAGGATGATTGAACTAAAAAGAATTTATAGATATTTTTTACATCAAAGGTACAAAATAATTTGAAAGAGGTAATATGTGGCTTTGTTGGTTAGGTTTTCTCAATGGAAATTGAAGGAGGACCAAGGAAAAAGGAAATGAATTCTAAGGTTAGGGCTTTGTTAAAGGAATTTGAATAAGTTTTTGATGAACCAAAGTAATTGCCTCCAATAATAACCTTGGATCATAGAATTCCTTGGATTCCAAGTGTTAAACCAGTAAACATCAACCCCTATAGAAGTTCTTATGTCCATAAGAAGGGATTGAAAGAATGGTGAAGGAAAGGTTGCTTAATAGGGTAACTCAACATATCACCAATCATTTTGTTTCTCTTACTAGTTAAAAAGAAAGACAATAATTGGAGATTTTATATTGATTATAGGTAGTTGATAATTAAAAACAAGTTTTTAATATCTTTGATTAACGATCTAATGAGTGAGTTACATGGATCACAATTTTTCTCTAAATTAAATTTGAGGTATAGATATCACCAAGTGAGGATGCATGCAGATGACATTGAGAAGACAACATTTAGAACTCAACATGAACATTATAAGTTCAAAGTGATGCCTCACGAGCTTACAAATGCACTTACAACATTAAGAAGTCACATATAAGTATTAGAACTTTTTCTAAGGAAATTTATGTTGATTTTCTTTGATGATATTTTGATATATAGCTTAACTTTAGAGTCACATATCATCATCTTATAATTGTGTCGAAAACATTAAAAAGTCATTAGTTATTTACCAGGCAATCTAAATGCTCATTTTATGAATCTAAAATTGAATATTTAGGGCATATTTTATCAGCTAAAGGGTTGCACTAGATCCTAGAAAGATTGAATCTATAAGGAATTGGCCTACTCCTAAAACAATACTAAAACTTGAAGGATTTATTGGGTTGGTAGGGTATTATAGAAAGTTTATAAGAGGATTTTGAATTATAAGTAGGTTATTGATTGAATTGCTCAAGAAGAACAATTTAAAATGGGATAGTAATATACAAAAAGCTTTTGACGAGCTTAAAACTACCTTATGTGAAGCCCTAGTACTTTACATTGGCTAATTCTGGAAAGATTTTTATCTTGGAAACTTATGCTTGTGCAACATGATTAAAAACATTTCTTAATAAAAAAAAAAAAGAAAGACCATTGGCATTCCTAAGCAAGGCTTTATGTTTAAAACATTTGGGGTTGTCAATATATAAGAAGGAGTATTTGGCCATCTTAATGGTAGTAGAAAGATAAAGACATTATTTAGAACATGATCAGATTGTCATAAAAAATTATTATAAAAGTTTGAGATATTTAATTGATAAAAAAATTAAATTAAAAGGACAGGACTAACAAAAATATTGGGATTGCAATATCAGATTCATTATAAAAAAAAATAGAACAAGGCTACCGATGCATTGTCAAAGAGGTAGTAATTGATAATAAGGAGTTAAACATGGCAAACCAAGGCAGTCTCAATGCAATTTTAGCAATAATACCATCTTGGTACAATAAGATAATGCATACTTGTAAGCATGATCCTCGATTATAAGAAGTTATTACTAGCAAAATATTAAGTGCAGACAGTTAGCCTGAATACAGTCTACTAGATGGAATATTGAGGTATAAAGGAAGGATTGTTATTAGAGGGAATAGGAATGTGAGAGATAAGGTGATCAAAATTGCTCGTGATTCTTATATTGGATGTTATGTTAGTGTTCAAAATTCATATAGGAGGCTTAAAGTTGTATTTTATTGGCCTATGATGAAAAGGAGGGTGAAATAATATATGGAAGAGTATATAAACCTTGTGTTAAATAGCAAAGATTTTAGTTGAAAAACAATGAATAAAGGAAAAACATTTATGACTACAGAGAAAAATCCCTAGTAAATTAGTTAAAATCTTGAGTAAGAAAATAAATATGAATCTATACAAAAACAAATATTGATGATTGGAGTTTTAATGAAAATATCGTATAGGCTATAAAATGAGTGGCATTGTCATAATTATAGAGAAAAGTCCTTCTCCCCCTCCTTAAAAACCTGTCGACCATTGGTGAAGAGGAAAGCTTGAGAATTTTGTTCTCTCTCTTCCTTTCTTCTCTAAATCCTCAAGATCTTATGGTTTGAGAGTACGATTAAAAGTGTTATACCAATCAAACCAAATTAAACTAATGAACCATAGAGAGAGAGAGAGAGAGAGAGAGAGAGATTGTGAGTTTGTCTTAGAGAGAGAATTGAGCAATTAAGGAGAAAGTGAGGAATCTTTGGAAATGATTGGAAAGACTTATAAAATTGGACAAATTAGTTGTGGTAAGAGGTTTCTATCTAATTAATTTCAATTGTTTACTTGATTTTAGTTAGGGGATTGAAAATTTCAAATTTTTAATTTTAGGGCTTATGCAAAAATTAAAGAGAAATGTAAATTTGTGTTACATCTTGAGTAATGGTAATGTATATTACATGATTAAGGACTATATAGGAGGAATTAAAAACCATTTATGGGGAAATTAAGGAGGGCATTAGTAACCGACCATGAATTAAAAATTTAAGGAAATTGAAATGCGAGTAAATTGTGTTGTTTTTGGCATTCTAGTGATGTTGAAAATGCTTATGATTGATTGTGAGTGTTGTAAGGTAGATTACTACAAGTTTAGGTAATGTTATCATATGAGTTTGGTATAATGATAGAAATGTGAAAGATTGGACAAATTATATTGAAATTAATGTTCTTATGATATTATGGATATTGTGTTTGGAATAATGATGGAATTGTGTTTGAGTTTGATTGAGATTCATGTGAAATAAAAACATTTAAACATTGAGTTATTTTTGTAAAGGGTAAAAAGAAAAGCATAAAAAAATGATGAAATTATGTAATATTGGTGTTCTAATGATGAGAAATGCTTAGAATTATTTGGGAAGTGTAATTAAATGGTTATCTATATTGGGTTGTGGGTTAACAAGTTGATGTTATGAAAAATAAGAGATATATGTTAGATGTAAAATGGTAGTAAAGAAGATGTGAAATTAGGGATAGGAATAGGTACCCATGGATCGGGTTTTGCAATATCCATACCTGAAATCAATTTTTTAACCTGAATCTAACTTGAATTCGATCGGGTATAAATGAAACCTAACCTAATCAGATTTTGGGTATCCACCGGGCATCCCAAACCAAAATTTGTTTTTGTCAATTCAATGACAAACAAAAATAAAGAATCTTCTACCATGAAAAGCCAAATTACATCTAACAAAATCCAAAACGACATTTTGAATCTAGTCCAATGAATTACAAAATAACTAATCTCAACCCAGAAACATAGACAAGGCATGCTAAAGAAAATAAAAAAGTTAAATTACACAAAATAATTCATTTTAACCCTAGAATAAGATAGGACACACTAAAAAAAAAACCCAAGTAACAACATCTCTGGCAGACCATTTCCTTACAACCATTGTTTCAACTCTCAAACTCGTAGCTCTTCTAAATGCATCCACTTCTTTGAAAAGATCAAACTCCCCTCTTCTTCATCAACTCCTCAACACACTTAGCCAACAACTGACCATCTTCCTTCTCACTCTCTAATAACTTCTCTAAATGGCATACAACATCATTTTTATAACTAAGAACCCAAATAATCCCCAAATAACACAATGAAGGGATCCATGATCTCTAGCAAGATTCCAACCCTTTAGCTTCAAAAAGGTCATTAGAGGATAAGTTAAAGAGATTAAGCAAAGAAATAAAGTGGAAAAGAAAGAAGAATATTGAAGACAGAAGAAGCAGCTAGAGAGGAAAGATGGTTAAATGTGAAACAAACCCTAAATTTTTTATTTGTATATGCTTGGTAAAAATATAATTTTTTCAAATTCTCAAGATATTATATATTAATGTGGTTTAGGTCGAGTTCGGGTAGGGTTTAAGGTCAGGCAGGGTAGTATCAATACCCTACTCAAACCTGACCTTTTGACTTCGAGTATTACCCGAACCCGATCCGAACCAAAATAGGTAACAAAATTTCTTATCTATTCAAGTTGATTCAGGTCAATATCCATTGATTTTTGGTGAAATTGTCATCCCTATGTAAAATGGCATGTAAATACAAGTGAGTAATATGAAAAATGTGAGATTGTAATGAGATATAAACAAGTGGTAAAGAAAGAATAAATTATGTGTTTAAACAATGTGTGAAAAAATAGATTAAAATGAATTGGATACTAATTAGAAATATTTCTTTGAGATCAGGAACAATTCTATAATCATATCATGTGAGATCAACAACAATGGTCAATGAAGTTTTGACACCAAGACAATAGATGTAAGAGACAAAGCTAGCCTTATTACTTAGCTTTATTAATTTCTGGAAGTAAATTGCTCCGCAAAACATCAACAACCCTTCTATATTGCTCTATTCGTGTTGCAGCTTCTTAAGCCTTCTCAAATATTACAACTTTGTTTGAATGGATTATCGAGCTTGAATTTCAAATAATGCCCGATTTTTCTCTGAATTACTAGTTACTCTGGTAACAATCAATTTTATGTAAAATAAGACTAGACATCTCTTGATCTGCTCGATAAAAAGAAAAGCACATACAAGCTTATACTGATTTAGAAAATCAATGAAACTCTTAAAAACAGATTCAACAGCTGGTAAGATAGCCAATAACATAACATGAATTCCATGCTCTTGAGATGTAAATAAACTCAAGCTAACTACCAATTTCATGCCCTTAATTGCTTCATATTCTCATGTCCTTTTTTAATTCCAAACAACCCCAAAGCAACTTAAAGCAACTTCAAGCATTTGAGTAAAATGGAATGGAACAATCAATGTGTACAACATGCTCACCGCAAAATCCACAAGAATATTAACCAAATATCTATCCAGGATTGGCTCATGTTACTTATGGTCACAATGTTTCTAGAGTACCCTCTCAATTTTAAACTGAAGACTCAGAACCCTTCACCAGCACACCGAAGTTCTTAATGAAGTAGCTGTCTTAGAACCTCCTTCATTAGATCAGAAAGAACCTTACACTTGACATCATGAGGTTAGTCTCTTCGTGCTTTTCTTTATAAGCCTGTGTTATAGACTTTGAAAAGGAATTGGATAATGGAGGACTTATATTTCACATGCAAACTAAACTTGATATATATACAAACAAGTAATAATGCATGCTAGATATTAGACATGGAGTAATGATGGTACAAGGAGAAACCCTAATGGAAGGTTCTAGCCATTACATGCACGGGGTAAGTTTACTACCTAGCTATAAAGGATTTCTCGTTTGTTTAGTGATCAGCCTCTAAGGCCCATGTTGGTGTACTAAACACACTCAGATAGACAATAAAAAAAGAGTTAAATGATTTCACAAGTTTTATGTAGACTAATAGCCATTGGAGTACCACTACCTCCTCACATAATCTAAAGTTCAGGTGTGTGCTTTTAAAAGTGTGGTATATAGGCATGAATCCAACAACAAAATAAAATAAGTATGCATGCTAAAAATTAAAGTAGAAGGTAAACAAACATAACAAACATATTAACAATAAAAAGACAATAAGCCAAAACTTAGTCCTAAAACTTTTATGGAGTCACCATTCTTTCACATCTGACATAAGGGAGAACCCAAAAAATTGTATGGTATTTTAAAAACAGGGGTCAAGAATTGGATTGTGACACCTGATATAATTGTGGACCTTTGGATTCAAACCTGGAAATCATCGGTTATTCTCCAAATGGCCTCACACCACTACCAAGAAAAATTAAGTTTTCGAAAGAAAAGGCATTACTTAAGGCTTCAAGAACTAAAATACACAAAAGTAGATGATGGTTTACGCATTTCAGGCAATGAAAAAGGTCAGAAGAAGCTGGATAATATTCTACATATTCAAAAGAGAAAAGGATCAAACAAAAACTATCTGCAGGAATTCAAACTCTTTTAAAAAAAGTAATACTCACCCAGATTGTGTGAATTCCTGCATAAACAACAGCAAATCCCCTTACAGGTTGTGTAACATAAATACATTCATCATGTGATATAGTAAGGACAAGAAATCAAATTATAACCAATCTCATACCACCGTAGGCCATCCTGGAGTGAATGGTTGAGAACTACTTCGTATAATTTGTGATATTACCTAGCCAGCTTCCTGCTATTTTGAACCTAAACTCCAAAATCTGGACCCATGCCCTTGCAAAAATAAGTGAGAAAATTGAATTAAGGAAGGGGGAAACGGCTCAATAATTACTAGCAGTCAAATATCAAAAGAAATTAAAGTTAACTTTATAGGCTAACACAGTGAATAGAGTCACAAGAGACAGTGACAAACATTTGAATTTTTTTTTTCAAGTGCAGTAGTCATCTACCCCATATATGTATTTTGAACCCCAAAGAATCAAGGTCTTAACTAGCATATAGCAGAGGCAGCTGGGTGGGCCAAAATGGCCAAAGTAGAGTTTTAAAACCCAGCCCGGCGGGTCGACCCGGGACCCGGCTGACCCGGAGCTGGAACCAGGCCGGGTTTAATAAAAAACCAGCCAAGGATTTAACCCGGAAAAACCCGGTCGACCCAGGACCCGACTGACTCAGGTAAACCCATATGAGACCCGACTGTTTTTTTTCTTATATATATAATTAAAACGTCACCGTTTTAGCTTACAAAAACCTAATCTCTTCAATCTTCAACGCTATATCAGTTACAAACAAATTTAAACCACTCGCAAAAAAATTCAAGGCAAGCCATACCAGATTACCAGGTTTCGTGACTTTTGTCCCCATCTCTCTTTTGGTTTTAATAACAAAAACCCCATCTCTCTTTTGTTTTTTACAGAAGATTTTGCTCTCTTCAGTTCAGATCTATAAATCAAGGTCAAATGGAGCTGATATTACTTATTTCTTAAAATAATCCGCCGTTGATCCATACTTGATGGAGTCTGCCTTTCTTCTTCTTTCCACTTTAGTACTGAAAAGAGGAAAGTTGTTAGACTCACCTACTAATATTTAATAACTAAGCCTTGAGCTTAAGGTTGTCACGTGGTCTTCTTCTTCTTTATAAAGTGGAGTATACTTCTTTAAGTCTTCAAGTTTTTTCCTTTTTGTATTCACTAGTTTGAGTATATATTTAACTGTTTGTTTTTATACGTCAATCTTTTGCACTTGCTATGAATTTGGGCTATGTTTCTTGCCTTGCTTCTGTTTCTGTTCCTATTAACAATAGATTCAAATTTTGCTTCAAGTGTTGCATTGGAATTCTCTTTTTTTTTGGGTTGACCTGGATTCACCCGGGTCAACCCATCTGACCCGTGACCCGGTCATTGTACCGGGTCGACTACCGGGTCGGGTCTTAAAACTATAGGCCAAAGTTAATCAATATATATTAACAAAACTCTAAAATAAAACATGTGAGATTTATAGTGTGCATGTATTATGGATCAAGAGATAATTAACTATGAATTTGCATAATTTTTTTTGTATTATGGACAATATTGTAGACATAGAGTGTGTGCACTATGGACGACATTGTAACGCCCGAGAGGGGCGTTCCTCTATTGTGTTTTTGGTCAAGAATTAAAGCTAGGGACATTGCTTTCTCTACCAAAAGTTGTCGGGTCTTGCTTGGCAACGAGACTCAATGTTGTTGGGTCTGGCTGTCAAGCGAGGCCCAAAACACTTCCAAAAGGAGTTAATAGTGTTGAGTCAAACCCAAAACACTTCAAAAAAGAGCTGAGTCTGGCTGCCTAGGTAGTTGTGTTTACTCTATGCTGGGCTCTTTCAAAACGCGTGGGAGTGGACGCAGATACATTACATTATGGATGACACTATAAGAATAAACTGCTTTTTTTTCAAGTGCCCTTTTATTATTATTATATATATTATTTTGATTTTTTTTTAATTTTATTCCTTAAAATTTGATTTTTATATAAACTTTGATCTTTATTTTTTTATTATTGTTATTTTTTTTTTATCATTTTCTTAATTGAAAATCTTTAACTATCATATTTGATCCATATTCTTTTAATTGCTATTTATTTTTATTTTAAATAATTTATGAAATTATATTTTTTAATGTTATCATCTTTCAACTTTTTATCTGTCAAATTTGATTTTTATTATTTTAATTGTTATTTATTCTATTTGAAATAATTTGTGATTGTTTTTCAATTTCATCCTCCGATTTTTTTTTATATGTAAGATTTGATCCTCATTCTTTTAATAAACTTGAAAAAAAATTAAAATATTAAAAAGTTATTTTACAACTTATTTTTCATGACATAGTGAGGCACTGAAAAGTCTTATCTAACTCATTTTTTATAACACTGTCAAACATCATAAAATAATTTATTTTTCAAGAAACCACTTTTTAAAAGAAAATTACTTTCTAGTAAACAAGCCTTAAAGGAAAATAAGAGAAATGACATTTTTAAAATTAGGTAAAGTCATTCTCTGGCTAGCTTTTTAAAGCTTATGCATGCATCTAACAAAATAGATTAAAAACAATTTGTGTCAATAAATAAAAAATGTAATTATGATAACTAAAGATGGAAAAATAAAATAAAATTAGGAGAAAAATATAGATTAAGATATTTACTCTTATAACACGAGTTATAAATTTGGTTTTGTTTAAAAACTTTGTATGTTAAAATTATTTTTTTATTTAATCAAATGATAATAGAAATATAAACATACATGGAACTGATTGAATAAAATAAAAGAAAAAAAAATCATGCAAGATTGTTCATGTTAAACTATTAGGAAAATTTGACTTGGTTTTCAGGAAAATGTTTTTCTTTTATTTTGGACGGAAAACATTTTCTAGAAGTTATAAAAAATTTATAAATATCATGTTATTTGCTGATTATATCAAATTTAATCCTCAAACTTTTGATTGCTATATATTTTGTTTTGAATTTGTTTTGAATTTCATCTTTTAGAATTTGATTTAATTTGATTTTTATATTTATTTTGGACAGAAATCACTTTTCAAAAGTTATAAAAAATTTAGAAATGTCATGTTATTTGCTGATTATATCAAATTTGATTCTCAAACTTTTGATTGCTATATATTTTGTTTTGATTTTTTTAAAAATTTCATCATTTAGAATTTGATTTTTATATCAACTTTGGTTTTTATTTTTATGATTATTATTTGCTTTTCTTTTATTATTTTTTAATTGAAATTTTTTATCTATCAGATTTGATCCTTGTTCTTTTTTTAAAATAATTTATGAAATTGTAATTATTTTTTTAATTTCATCATCTTTCAACTTTTTATCTATCAGATTTGATCTCCATTATTTTGATTGTTATTTATTTTATTTAAGATGATTTATAAAATTATATATTTTTTTTAATTTCATTCTCATTTAATTTTTTAATATGTAAGATTTGTTTCTTATTATTTTAATAAATTTAAAAAATAATAAATTATTAATAAATTATTTTTCAACTCTTTTTTATAACATAACTAAATACTTCAAAAAAAATTTAACTTATTTTTCATAACACTATCAAATATAAAAAAAAATTATTTTTTAAAAATATACTTATTTTTTTAAAAAAAATTCACAAACAAACCGATCTAAAAAGTATTTTTTTGAACCCTACACGCTCTTAAACCCTAATAAAGCCTTTGAAATCAGTTTTCTTCGTTCTCTCTTCCCACCGCCTTTTCCTACCAGTAGCTCCCGAGTTGCTTCACCTCTGTTTTTCACGCGCAACCGCCACTTCCACCATCAATTAAGCAAACCCACTTGTTAAAACTTTCGTTTTTCAATTGAACCTATAATCTACCACCTAAAGTTCAAAACTTTAAACAAAAAGAGAGGGAGACAATGGCAGAGGTGAAAGAAGAAGTGGAGAGTTTTAAGGACTTGGGAATATGTGATCAATTGGAGAAAGAAGAAGTGAAGAGTTTTAAGGAATTAGGAATATGTGATCAATTGGTTGAAGCATGTGATAGTTTGGGTTGGAAAAACCCAACAAAGATTCAAGTTGAAGCTGTTCCTCATGCCCTTGAAGGTATAATTTATTAACCTTTTCTTTCACGATTGTTCTTTTTTTTTTCTTTTTAACAAATTAGGCGTTTTTATTTTGTTTGTGACTTTTAATGGGTGCATATATATATACAGGGAAAGACTTGATTGGTTTAGCACAGACTGGCTCTGGTAAAACTGGAGCTTTTGCTTTACCTATATTACAGGCTTTACTTGAATCTTCACAGAAATCTGTTCAACCTTTCTTTGCCTGCGTTCTCTCCCCTACAAGGTTGGTTTTCTAGTAAGTCATGTTTTTGAAGCTGTTGTTGTTTTCCTTTCTTTTTTATTGTGTTAAGTGTTGGAAATAATAAACAAGTTGTTCTGTTTTGTTGGTTGTTTTTGTTTTCTGAAAGGGAGTTGGCAATTCAGATTGCCGAACAATTTGAAGCTTTAGGATCTGGGATTGGTTTGAGATGTGGCGTGGTAAGTTTTCACTTTCCATATTATTTGAATTGGTGCTCTTGTCGTTGTCTACACATTGTCCACTGAACTTTGATGGTAAACTTTATTTGCTTTTTTTTTTCTCTGCTGTTTCTTTGCTTTTAATAGCTTGTCGGAGGTGTGGATATAGTGCAACAGACTCTTATCCTTGCCAAAAGACCACATATTGTTGTAAGTATTTATTTTTGTTGTTATTTGGAAGTAAAATTCAAATTGCTCCCTTGTAGAAATAATTGAATAAGGGATTTTTTATGATGAATTTATTAAATCATGAATGATTGGTTATCAGTTTCTTTCTTCATTTGTAGGTTGCAACACCTGGACGCCTTTTGGATCATCTGTCAAATACCAAAGGTTTTTCTCTTCGTACATTGAAGTATTTGGTACGTTCATTTTTCTGTCCTTGTGCAAGCCATTAGATTCTCAAGTTTCTTTTGCATTGTTCTGTTTTTGGAAAAAATCCTTGCTTTGTGTTGAATTGATTGGATGTTTTCCTGGTTGTATGCATTTTGACCAGGTCTTAGACGAGGCAGACAGGTTACTGAATGAAGAGTTTGAGAAATCCCTAGATGAAATTTTAAATGTTATTCCACGGGATCGAAAAACATATCTGTTTTCTGCAACCATGACAAAAAAGGTTAGTAGTACATATGTATGCACAATTCTTTTGTTTATTTTGATCCAAGTCCTTGCATAAGTTAAACCTCTGAGGCTTACTATGCATTTTGCAAAATTTTGGGGTTAACCCTTTTTCTGGATTTTTCTCATGTATGATATGCAATAAAGTGAAAGGGTATTTGCATATGGATCTTAAAAGTGTGAGAAGAAGAACAGCTGATGTAATATTGGCAATTTAACAATAGTTAGATGGTATCATTAGTTCAAGAAATAAAAGCGTATGGGATTGGTAGCATAAAGAAGGGATAGAGAAATTAATGAGGGAATACTGAAAGTTTGATCAAGTTCTCTTCTTTTTACAGGTGAAGAAGCTCCAAAGAGCTTGTTTGAGAAATCCTGTTAAGGTATGATGACAATACCTCCACCCTTACTTATTCTTCCCACTTGTTTTCCTTATTGGTTTGGTAATATGTGTCATCTTTCAACTCTTTCAGATTGAAGCAGCATCAAAATATTCCACTGTTGACACTCTGAAGCAGCAATATCGTTTTGTTCCTTCTAAACACAAGGTCTGTCCTGTCTCCATTGTTTGGCATTACTTCATATGCTACTGCAAAAGAAAGACTAAATTTATAAGCAAGTATATACTTTTGATGTTTGACACTGATACAACGGAAATTCAACTTATTTGTATGCTCATTATGGAGTTTGTCTTGGCAAACATTTTTATTCAAGGAAGGATCCTATCAGTTTGTATGAGGTTATAAAAAATATTGGATCTAATGTCTTTGAAAAATTTGCTGGGATTCTATTCTGTGAGCCTGTGAAGGCTGTCTCTGAAGATTCTTAAAAAAAAGAACAGGCACATTTCTGTTTTTCTTCCCAAATTATGTTTCCATATTGGTATAAAAGAGAATGTGTGACGTCCAATTTGTCTGATACCTATATTCAGATGTCTTGGAATTTTTTTGATTTCGAAAGGAAAGGAGGAATTTTTTTTTGAACTCCTAACTTTCTAATCTTCTGCCAAAAAACAGTATTGGTTCCTGGATCTTGTTTTCTATACAATATCTGCATAGAAAGATCCTCCTTATACTGGTACGTGTTTTTCCAAAAATATATTGTACAAGAAGGTGTACATTTATCATCAAAATGCAATATTCTTTTTGTAGATCTATGGTTGCATGCCCCAATTTATTGCTAATCGAATGCATGCCTTAGGACTTGTGAACTATGTGGTATTGTTGAGCTGATATTTATTGGCTTCATGCTTCACACACTGGATAACTCTCAATGTGCGTTGAAATTTGTATTTTAATGTATTTCTGATGTCTCAGTCAACAATTGCTTCCAGTTTTTTTAGTTTTTCTTTTGCCATAGTTCTCAATGTTACTCTTATTTTTGCTTCATTTTTCATGCTTACAGGATTGCTATCTTGTATACATTCTGACTGAAATGTCCAATAGTACTGCCATGGTTTTCACTCGAACATGCGATGCAACTAGCTTTTTGGCTTTGGTTCTTCGAAATCTTGGTCTAAGGGCCATCCCTATTAATGGTCACATGAGTCAGGTACAAGCACCTCAACTGTAGTGTTTTGTGCTTGATTTTGCTTCATTTGTGAAGATCAGTTTTTTTTATCCCCACTTCAATTCCTTACTTAAATGGCGATTACTAGATCTGCACTCGCTTTGTTAATCAAAAGTTTGTGGCAGCCAAAGAGACTTGGAGCCTTAAACAAGTTCAAGGCAAGGGAGTGCAATGTTCTAATATGCACTGATGTGGCAAGTAGGGGACTTGACATTCCATCTGTTGATATGGTTATAAACTACGACGTCCCCTCAAACTCTAAGGTTAGATCTTCTAGTTCTGTGTGGATTCATACAAGAATACATTTAGAGTGCCATGTTTTAGACCTAGGTTCTGTTTGCATTGAATTATGAAAAATGACTTTTGACTGTGAGTAAAGTAGAAGTATGTTAATATTCATAAATAACTTGTGACAAAAATGAGTAAAGTAGAAGTATGTTTGGTAAGAATTGACTCAACAACTTTTATGATGAAGAGAATTAATATAAGTTTGAATCAATAAGTTAGAAGTTATAAATTGAACTATTGATTGAAGTGTTGTTTGGCATTGATGTGTTTTTAAAGGACGCATTTAGCTAATAAAAGCAATGTTTGGTTGATACATGCTTTGGTTTGAAATCTAAACATGCGTCGCTTTAAAAGAAAATTGCGTTGCATTTGAAACAAGGCAGGGTATCCCTTGCAAAGCACATTTGCTTATTGTGAGGTTTAATTTTTTTAATAAAAACGACAATTTTCTCCTCTCTTTTGAGTTACACTTCCCAAATATTCCAGTGTATTACATAATCATATTTCAAAATCTTTGTTTTATATCATTGATTAAAAGATGTGCCTATATATATATATTATCACCTTATTCAAGTTTTTTGTTTTTTTTTTCTTCAGAACTTAAGAATTACTTTCATAAAAAATATATTCACATGTTATGTTAGTTTAAGAACTCACAAGCCATTTAATTTAAATTAAATGTATCTGTTTAGATGTTTTTATTATGGTCCTTATTGGTCATTTTATATCCCAAAAACACAACAATAGAATTTAACCAAACACTATTTAGCTACTTTAAATATTTATAAGCACAACACAATAACTAGTTATTAAACATTGCTTATGTCTCACAACATGAAACAAGATAGCGAAGCATAGCACAATAACACCAAACAGACCCTATATATCAAAAACTGAGTCAATTTTGTTATGACTTTTTTTATTAAAGTCAAAAGTTGTTTCTAAGTCAAAAGTTAAAAAACAATTTGCGAAAGTCATACCAAACAGAACCCTGATTTCCAACTCCTATCAAATAGCATACCATATTTGAGATCTAGTTTCTCAACAATTTCTCTGCAGTAGACAAGTTCTTTTGATCTAAACTATCAATGTTCACATGTTATTTCTTAATTTAAAAAAAAAGAGAGAAAAAGAAAGAAGAATCTTCCTTAGATTCCTCCCCCATGCTCTCAAGCTTCTAATTTTCCCCCATCTATTTTTCTGATATGGCTGGGTCCTCATTATGTTGTGTTGTGTATCTAAACTTTTTCATCTATGCACTTAGTATTACTGGTTTTAGTAGACAAAAAAAAGGAGTCATATCAAGACAATCACCTTTCTGATTCTCAATGTGTTGCAGGATTATATTCATCGTGTTGGCAGAACTGCTCGTGCAGGGCGATCAGGGGTTGCAATCTCACTAGTAAATCAGTATGAACTGGAGTGGTATCTACAGATAGAGAATCTTATAGGTAAAGCTTGACACTGCAATTTTGTTTATGGGAGGCATTTTTAAACAAGTGCTTTAGAGGCTAAACAGTTATGCAATGTCACAGGTAAAAAACTGCCTGAGTTTCCCGCTCAAGAGGAGGAGGTCTTGATGTTGTTGGATCGTGTTATTGACGCAAAAAGAATTTCTCACACGGTATTTATTAACTTGCTCAAGATCATTGCTGCTGTCACTGGTGTTGTTTTTGCTGATATTCATATTAGAATAACCTGTGATCAAAACACATCTGCAGAAACTTAAAGAAGGTGGGGGTAAGAAGAGGAGGGGTGGAGATGACGAGGAAGAAGACGATGTTGAAAAGTATTTAGGCTTCAAGCACAAGAAGTCCAAGAAGTTTAAGAAAGGAGACAAGCAACACGTCAAGTGAATGTACACAGTTTTGGATGTTTATATAGCGTTTCCCCATTTGCTCTTATGTTTGTCAGATTGCTTGATGAGAAAATTGTCATTAGATTTCGTAGTGAGAAAATTTTGGTTTTTAATATTTGTAGATTTAAGTGATTCTGTGTTCTTTTACTAATGATATTCTATTCTCACATGTATTTGGAGATGGATTATAACATGATGAACCAGCACAACATAAATTTGTTTTAACTTTTCTCGACTCTCCTGACTTCGAAAGGCATATTTAGTTGCTCACATTTATAATAAATGAAAAAAAATAATCTTTTCCTGGCCCAACCGCCTATCCAGACTATTGAATAGTTATCCATCTTTGTTTTTATATTTTAAAAGTATTTTTAAATAATTTTAAATTTTAAATTAATAATTTTTTTTTATTTTTTTAGATTATTTAAATACATTGATTTTAAAAATAATTTTTTAAAAAATAAAAAAAATATTATTTTAATACATTTAAAAATTTCTCCAAACTTTCCAAACATTATTAAGTAGGATTAATTTATTTACAATATAAAAAGAAAAAATTCATATGGCTAAGCACTTGCTTTTGTATCCAAAGACATCATGTTATATATTAAATCGAACTGTTATCATGGATATGGTATTAGTTATCATGGATGTGATAAAACCATGGCCTGAATTAAAAATTAATCTAAGTTGATATTTTTTAAAAAAAAGTATTTAAATGATAACATATTAAATTAATATGTTAAATTTATGAACTGAATTATAAAATAATAATAATTTTATAAAAAATAAATTAAAACAAATTAATTCTATAGAAAACCAAATATACTGAATCGATCATGTTTATGATATAAGTTATAAATTATATTTATTTTTTAAAATTGTTTTATTTAATTATATAATAATAAAATATTGAGCATCGTGTTCTGGAATAATAGCCTTGCACAATTAATATTGTCGAACTGATAATATTATCTTTTGGCCTTGCAATTAGGGGAAGAAATTCAGGCCTCTCAGCAGCAGCACTGTTGTTAATTTTGGTAGAACATTGTTGAAATATTGAGCATGCAAGACAATTGGATAAACAGCAAAACAAGATTCTCCTGGAGTCATCTTGCATGGCCTACCACAGGCACATGTGTTCTTGCTCTAGTAGTGCTGCAACTTCCTTCCTTCATTTATTTCGAGTGTTGTTCATCTTAGAGCTTTGCTTGTGTTAATTAAAAATATATTTTCAAATCAAAATAATCCAAGAACATGGAATTCTCCGGTGAATCAAAACCCAACTGAACTAAACCTTTGACTAAAAAAAAAATGAAAATGAACCATAAATAGCACCCCAATCTTGTTTCGTGATCAAACCATGAGAAGTCCAAACACACAAACGGTTGCCTACCTTTCCAAAGCGCACCCAAAATTCAATGCCTCTAACCCATCCCAGTTAGACTACACTTCCTACATGAAAAGCTTGCAACTTTGCATTGAAACAAAAGCTCAAAAACCAGGCCATTTGATTCACAACCAACTTTTAACAAACGGGCTTGCTTCAAATCTTCACCTAAGCACCAAATTAATCATATTGTACGCAAAACTTGGTGATACAGTCAGTGCACGAAAGGTGTTCGATAGAATGCCTGAAAGAACTGTTGTGTCATGGTCTGCTCAGATTTCTGGGTACTCACAAAATGGGTGTTACCAAGATGCATTATTGGTGTTTTTAGACATGCTTAGAGCAGGTTTTAAGGCCAACCAGTTTACTTATGGGAGCGTGTTACGCGCATGTACTGGTTTGAGGTGTTTGCAGAGAGGGATGCAAATACAAGGGTGTCTCGAGAAGAGTAGATTTGCTAGTAATCTGATCGTGCAAAGCGCTTTGCTTGATTTGCATTCCAAGTGTGGAAAGATGGAGGATGCTTGTTACTTGTTTGGAATGATGGAAGAAAGGGATGTTGTTTCTTGGAATGCACTAATTGGCGGATATGCTGTTCAGGGTTTTTCTGGTGATTCATTTCGAATGTTTCGTTCGATGATGCAAGAAGGTATCACTATTTTTATTTAAAATCTTGAAAGAAAACGTTTTGTTCTTTGTTATATTTTTGTTTGTGTGGGTTTTTCTCTGATATACTTGAAATACAAGCACTCAATAGGTATGAGCCCTGATCTTTTCACCTTTGGGAGTGTTTTAAAGGCGTCCGGTATGGCTAGTGATGTCATCAGAGTCTGCCAAATACATCAATTGATCATCCAACTAGGTTATGGATCACATATTTCTTTGAGTGGTTCGCTAATTGATGCGTATGCAAAATGTGAAAGCTTAGCAAGTGCTCATTGCTTATATAAAAGTATGCCAATGAAAGATATGATATCTTGCACGGCACTGATGACTGGATATGCACGGGACAGTAACTACAGTAGCAAGGCCCTGGATTTGTTCAAAGAAATACAGCAGATGCACATGAAGATAGATGATGTTATATTATGCTCCATGTTTAATATATGTGCTAACATATCATCTTTGAGTGTGGGAAGACAAATCCATGCTCTTGCCTTAAAATGTAAACCCACTTATGATGTGGCCATGGGAAATGCTCTTATTGATATGTATGCAAAATCTGGAGAGATTAAAGATGCTAACCGTGCTTTCAATGAGATGGAGGAGAAAAATGTGATTTCATGGACATCATTGATTACTGGATATGGGAACCATGGACATGGACATGAAGCAATTGCCCTGTTTAAAAAGATGGAATACGAAGGTTTGAAGCCAAATGACATTACATTCTTATCTCTTCTCTTTGCTTGTAATCATTGTGGATTGACAGGCGAAGGATGGGAGTGCTTCAACAACATGATCAGCAAATACAATATCCTACCACGAGCTGAGCATTTTTCTTGCATGGTTGATCTTTTGGCACGTGGAGGGCTGTTGGAAGAAGCTTATAATTTGATAAACAAGATGAATATCAAACCTAATGCCTCGCTTTGGGGTGCCATTCTTGGTGCATGCTACATCTATGGCAATATGCCCCTTGCAGAAGAAGCAGCCATACATCTTTTCAAAATGGATCCAGAAAATTCAGTGAACTATGTTGTTTTAGCAGATATATATGCTGCAGCTGGTTCATGGGATAATGCTTGGAAGATGAGAAAATTAATGGAAGAAAGAAATTTAAAAAAGGCTCCTGGGTACAGTTTTATACCTTCCATTCCACAATCAAGTTGAGAAGTCAAACTCATATTTGTCTTAATGTTTTGATTGTCTTGTGAGAGGAAGTGGGTATTTTGTTTCAAACACCGGGATCTTAATTAAGGTGATAAGAGAATAAGCGAGAGCTCTTGTTTTATCTTATAATACTATAAATAATGTGAACAAGAGCCCACATTCCTCTTCCTGGTTTGCTTCTTGGTGACCGAAAGAGGCTTAAGGACATCAAAGCAGTCTAGTAAAGTACTTTTGGTTCACATTCTCATGCTCCCGAGCTTCTCAACACTGAGGTATATGCCATCAACTTTTGTTTTTCTTACCATGTTCAAGATGAGTGAAAAGAACTTTTAGTACTTGTATATAGATACCTACCTGTTTATCTGAAGTTTATACTTTTAGGTATTCCTTGCGTATCATCTTCTTGAAGAAGAAACCCTTTGAAAGATAAGGAATTGGAACTTTGAGTGTTCAAGACGGAAGAGCTCAACCTTTCTTTTTGCTAGCACTGGTGAATGGAGGAGGGCCTGGAGGCCTTTATATTTTGCCCATGGATCAAATAATGAACTACAATATTCTGACCAAGTCCAATATTAGAATTTGAATTCTGGTGTCAAAATTTCTAGATATGTCATATTAGGAAGTCTTATATATTTTTTCAACATGATAAATTACAGTTTTCCTTCAGTTGAGGAGTTCAGTTCTGAATCAGGTAGCGATTTGTTTCCTGTCATTGAAGCCTTTTGCAGAGAACCTGCTTGATTTTCACCGAGCTTTTTATGCCATGTTCTTGAAGAAATTACAATTGAGAGGAAGTTCTTGCAGGGAATAGAGAAGGGAGTACTTGCTGTGAAAAGAGAATGATATGAAACTGCCAGCCCTCGTCCTGTGCTTCATTCAACATTTAAAGGCGGAGACATCTCAAGTAACTATTGTTCAGTTATTAGAGAGAAGCCAATCTCAAGTAAGCAACCCTACTTTCAATTGGAATTAGGATGTCACATGTCTAGTTTCTTTAGTTCGGCCTAAGATAATTAGCTGATTAAGTAATTTACATCAGATTGTTTATAGGAAAGGTGAGTCAGTTGAGCAATTGAAAATCTTGGAGTATGCCAAGGTGCTAAAAGAATCCCAAAACAGAAAAAGAGAATAATAGAATAGCTAAAGTATTTTCCTTATTTTGCTAGTCTAGTTGTATGATCCATACTAGTGAGGCGACATGCAATGGCATTCTAAAGGCGTTTGACCTAGAAAGGCCTACTGTTTTTTTGCTCTTTGTAATTATTTCCTGTTTTTTCCTCTTCTAAAGAGTTATTTACTCAGTAACTTCGCCTATGATATCACTTGTCTCCAGGATACTATCAGGTATAACCACATCTAACAAACATGGACCAGGAGCCTCTTAACATCTTAATTGTGTTGCCAAGTTCTCCTTACCCTGTCACAAGTGCAGCTGGTATTTCACAGGCTTCTGCAAATTCAACATGTTTGGAAATGTCTTTAAGTCCTTCAATGGAGCATCCAAATGAAGAATGTCCTCGCTGGGACTTTCTGAATCCATCTTGGCATTCATCAACCTTACGTAGATGCTGACAATTAAGAACAACGATTTTAATTGGAAGGTTTTGTACTTGAACTGTTACTAGGTCTCGAGGATTCATAATAGAACTACCATCTCCATCTAGGAGCTGCTCAAATTTAATGCTTCCCAACTAAAGTGGCAATATCCTTTTGCATGTTTGATATTTTAGTGTAGAGTATGTTTTAATTGAAAATATATCAAAATAATAGTTTTTTAATTTTTTAATTATTTATTTTTTATATCAATATATCAAAATCATCCAAAAAAAAACTTTTAAAAAAATCATTTTAATATTTTTTGAGTGAAAATAATTTAAAAAACAGATTATAACATAAAAATAAATACTTATGAATTATCTAAAACTAAAATTACCACAAATGTGTACTTAGATGGAATTGCCACAACAAAACTTTTAAAACCATATGGTTCTTCTCTTTTTACTGTGTAATCTCATTCTCCATGCCAGTAAAAACCTAGTTACAGCTCACATCCTTCTCTCGAACACTATGTTCATTCCTTGTAATGAAATCTTGCTCATTTTCTTATATGTTGATCACATAAAACAAGTATTTTTTTTATAAGGTAAATTAAACTTTTAGTGTATATATATATATATATATATATATATATATATATATATATATATATTGTTGAGGAGATACTTTATTTATTAAGCTTGAGCACTCTCTTATTACTTGAATAACAAATTTTAAAATTGTCTGGGAGAGATGATTGCTTGTGTGAGAAGGTCAATTTTTTATTTGTCCGACATACTTCTCATAATTCTTTTAACGAGTGTACTAAACACAAACATGTATTCATGTCCTACAATTTATATAATTAGACATCAATAACATTGTGAAATTGAATATACCTTTGTCTTGAAGATTGTTTTAGACCATAAGTTAACTTCAAAAATCTTACGCATTTTATGTTCCTTACCTTCTTTACGAAACCAATAGGTTGTTCCGCATTGATTTCTTCTTTTAATTCTTCATTAACAAAAAAGAGTCTTTACATCCATTTGATGTAATTCAAGATCTAAGTTAACTACTATAGCTAAAATCAATCTTATTAGGCAAACCTTATAGCAGTTGAAAATAGCTTTTCATACTCACTTCCTTTATGTTATGTGTATTCTTTAACCACTAATCAAGCTTGTATTTTTTCTACTACTATCAGTCTTTCACTTTATTTTAATCACCAACTTGTTTCCAATGGTCTTGTGTTCTTTCAGCAAATTAATCAATTTTCAAACTTGGTTTGGTTTCATATATTCCAACCATTTTTTTTCATAACTTTAATCTAATTTTTCTTGGCAGGAAATATAAGGGCTTCATATATATATATATATATATATATATTGCTCTTTCTCTTCTTGTGAAATAACAATAAGTGTTTTCTTTTTTTATCTCAAAAGACGACTGGAAATGCTATAATATCCAATTCATCATAGTTGAAACTAATTCATTGATAAATCAATGGCAATGTTACTCCCACTCAAACCAATAATTGTCGATGGATTCACCATGGGTAGCAATTGAGTTTCAGTTGAAATTAATTCATCATCCCTCAAATTTCTCCCACTTGAAAGTAAACCCATTTGGATTTATATAGCGGAAGCATTCTGTTCATAAGTTTCATAAAGATATAGGTCTTAACCTACTTCCTCATGTCTAGTAAAATTATTCATTTATATTTCTCATTTCTTTCTCACCTATGAATACATGTTCTTTTTTTTAAGTATTTAAAATTTCTTATAAAGATATATTTCTTCCCTCGTAGACTTAGTCTCTCATTTTTATGAGAAGAATCATGAGCATAAGCAGTACAACTTCAAGGCTTTAAAATAGTAAAGATAGGTTTATATTTTAACCATAATTCATATCGTGTAGTTATAACTGACTTAGAGGGTATACAATTAAATACATATGTGGTAGTTAATAATACATCACCTTAATAGGTGATAGAAAAATTTGCTTGTGTCATAATTGTCCTATCAATTTTTTTTTCCTGTAACTCTATTTTGTTGTGGTGTTTCAGGAATAGTCAATTGTTGTTCTATTCTGTTTTCATCACATAATTCTATAAACTGATCAGATAAATGCTCATGTCTTCTATTAGTTTGTAAAGTTTTTATTTTCATGTCTAATCGATTTTTAACAAGGTTCGTGTATTTTATGAAGCAACTTAAAACTTTTATATATATACAAATATATAATTGAGTAAAAATAATATATAAATGTGATGAAATAAACACTCTCATGCCTTGCCCTCACATTTCTTAAACCACAAATGTTAGAATTAATTGATTGCAATGGAAATTTGACTATGGTACCTTTTCCAAATGATTTTCTTGCTCTTTTTTTTTTTCAACTAAGCAATATTCACAGGTAGACATATCTATTTTTCCAACTTTTCCCAATTGATGCCTAAAACATAAATGCATATCATTAACATCAATTAATATGCCAACAATAATTTCACATTGCATTTAGAGTCAAAAGCTCACTACATTCACAATCATCATCTAAAATCCTAATATGTAATTTAATTATCATCATAATTAATTATGTAAGGATCATATACTCAAAATAACATATATTTTAAGATTTTAATAAATTACCAATTTCAAATTATAATTGTCGATGGATTCACCATGGGTAGCAATTGAGTTTCAGCTGAAACTAATTAATTCTCCCTCAAATTTCTCCCACTCGAAAGTAAACCCATTTGGATTTATATAGCGAAAGCATTCTGTTCATGAGTTTCATAAAGATATAAGTCTTAACCTACTTCCTCTTGTCTAGAAAAATCATTCATTTATATTTCTCATTTCTTTCTCACCTATGAATACATGTCCTTTTTATTAAGTATTTAAAATTTCTTATAAAGATATATTTCTTCCCTCATAGACTTAGTCTCTCATTTTTATGAGAAGAATCATGAGCATAAGCAGTACAACTTCAAGGCTTCAAAATACTAAAGTTTGGTTTACATTTTATCCATAATTCATATGGTGTAGTTATAATTGACTTAAAGGGTATACAATTAAGTACATATGTGGTAGTTAATAATGCATCACCTTAATAGGTGATAGAAAAATTCGCTTGTGTCCTAATTGTCCTATCAATTTTTTTTTCTGTAACTCTATTTTGTTGTGGTGTTTCAGGAATAGTCAATTGTTGTTCTATTCCGTTTTCATCATATAATTCTATAAACTGATCAGATACATACTCATGTTTTCTATTAGTTTGTAAAGTTTTTATTTTCATGTCTAATTGATTTTTAACAAGGTTTATGTATTTTATGAAGCAACTTAAAACTTTTATATATATACACATATATAATTGAGTAAAAATAATATATAAATATGATGAAATACACACTCTCATGCCTTGCCCTCACATTTCTTAAACCACAAATGTTAGAATTAATTGATTGCAATGGAAATTTGACTATGGTACCTTTTCCAAATGGTTTTCTTGCTCTCTTATTTTTTCAACTAAGCAATATTTACAGGTAGACATATCTATTTTTCCAACTTTTCCCAATTGATGCCTAAAACATAAATGCATATCATTAACATCAATTAATTATGCCAACAATAATTTCACATTGCATTTAGAATCAAAAGCTCACTACATTCACAATCATCATCTAAAATCCTAATATGTAATTTAATTATCATCATAATTAATTATGTAAGGATCATATACTCAAAATAACATATATTTTAAGATTTCAATAAATTACCAATTCCAAATTAAACATTTTAATAAGAAAAAAATGAAATTACACTACTTAGACTACCAGGTAATTGATGCATTAATGTTATTAACACTAGTTTCAGTCATTAGTCATCTCAATAACTAGATCAACTTTATAAATGTATATCACACAACATTTAATTGCACATTAACATATATCAATTGATATATGAAATTAATGATTGCATGGCAATCGATGCACAAATTCATTAATAAAAATAAATGCATAACAATTACTGCTACATCATTAATATAAATCATTCATACAAAGTGTATACAAAGATGGGCAATAACATGGTCGAAAAGGATATTTGATTTTAATTTGTTTCTGGCACACCCAAGTTCAATTCTCAATAAAAACATTTTCATTTTTAATTTATCTATATACAAATAGCAAAATTCATGCACCAGTCCAATAATAATTGTTTGATTAATCCAATCAAACTTGGACATGCTAAGTTTGAATCTTGGCCTTCACACTTTTACTTCTTTATATATATTTTTTTAAAAAAATTGAATTCATACAAGTGAGGTACAAATTAAAATAAATTATGTGGATGTGTGTGTGTGTGTGTGTGTAAAATAACATTTAGCCTAGTGGCAAAAGACTTTGTAACAAAGTTGTCAAAAACACATTTTTGACACGACACGGAAAATGCAATGTAAACTTAAATTGTAAAATTGTAAGTATTTTTTTTTCATATAGTCAAGGACTTTAAAATACATGGTTCAAGTAAAAATTCATATATATTTTAAGTGACTTAAAAATACAATACAATTATTCATGTCCATAGATTTGTTAGGCTATAATTTGCAAGCATGAAACAAGGTTACATGAAATAGGACAATCCAAATAATCATATGTGACATAGGATAATTTAAGTTTCCAGCAAATAGATGTAATATCAAACTATCCAGTATATTTTAATTGAAACACCATAAAAACACATAATCAACAATGGCTCACATATTTTTTTACAATTCAATTTCCAATTTGAACTTCATCAACTCATTATAACCCAAACAATATTAACAATGGCAACCCTTCAATAATACCTCTCATCATTCATTACCTTGAAATCAAAGTCATATAAAAAAATCTAAACAATACTAATAATTTTTAACTTAATCAATAATTACTCATCATTCACCTCATTCAATTAAAAATTTCAAATTTATCAATTTTTATCAAATATTTTTTAATCAAGCCAATATGTAAACAAAAAAAAAATCATTAACAACTTATTCTAAAAGAATTAACTACAATCATACTCATTATATCATGTTTGCTTCTTCAACATTAAGAACAAAAATAAGTTTCATTAAAATCATAAACATGGTGAAATAAAAACTTTTCATCTAATTCACAAACTAAAACTTTCACTAACATTACAAACACTCAATTTAATCAATACAAAGTATTTTAACATCACAAATCACACTCATAAATCACATTCAAACAACTAAATCAACAAAACAAGTATATAACTCAAGAATCTAAACATAATGTCCAATTAAACTACAAACCAAATAAAAAATAGGGTTAACATATTAGTGTTTAGGATCTTAAAAATTAACCTTCAATGATAGAGTAGGAGGTCACCAAAGTAGCTAGAAGCAGTGGTGATAGTGGCGACATGTTGGCTTTATGCATAGGAGAACCATAATGACTATTGATGTGTTTTCCCACATGTTGATGAGGTTTGGAGGTGTGTGAAAACCTTTTTGAAACACCAATTTTTCTTCTTTTTACTGGTACTAGAGGTATAGTACATCATTGCTGGAGATGGGAGATCAAACAGGTTGAAGTTTCAAAGCTTTCTCTCTCTACTTGTAACTGAGTCTTCTTAATCTTCTTTGTGGTTTTTCTTCTTCATTTTCTTGATTATCTTTTGATTAAAAGGCTCCCATAGTGTGTTTTTAGTTTGTGTTTAATAGCTTATAAGAGATTGAGAGAGAGTGTAAGCTTGTATGTGTTTTAAAGGAGAGAGACATTTTTGTTTAGAGAGAGGGAGATGTATTTTTTTATTTTCCCTTTGTTTTTGAACATGTAGAGAAGATGAGATTTGAGAACTAAGAAGAAGACTAAAGTTTTATTGTAAAACACATTTATTTTTTTAATGAAATAGGAAGTATTATATTTCTAATAAAAACATAAAACTGGTATTAAAATCACGAGTTTACTGATTCAACTAAGTTAGAACAATTTCAATCCATTTTTATCAGTTTTTAATTTTTTAAAGTAATTTTACAAAATAAATACATGTTGACTCGTAAAATCATGTGATTTTACGAGTCAACTCTTGATTTTAACAACCTTGCTTGGCAAGTCATTACTCAATTCATATCCCAAACAACAAAATATATATATATATATATATATATATATATATATGTGTGTGTGTGTGTGTGTGTGTGTGTGTGATAGACAAATATGTATATATGCATTTAAACATATAAATTTGCATAGTAAAAAAATAACCAAAACTAAAATTCTCCTTTCCTTTTTTTTTTTAACATATTCTATTTTTAAAACTTTGAAGATCTATAACTTCTTCGTACTTTAACGCAAAAAAAAACTCATATAATATGTCATTTGAAAGCCTGACAACTCTCCTTTCAAGTGGTATTACTTTCATAATCTAATTTCTACTATATCAATAGATAATAATAGAATTCCTATTGTACCATTAGATAATAATGGAACTAGGCTTCATGAACATTAATTTTGGTTGAAGTTAAAAATAAAATTTTAATGGAAAAACTATTTTATCATTGAGAACATGATATAAATAGATCAAACATGTTATTTAGACTAGAAAACAAATAACAACATGCTTTGATACCAATGTTGGAAAAAATAGAAGTATGAAGAAAAGAATATAAGCATGTCCTAGAAAACTTATATCATTAGTATAAACATAATCACATTAAATAATAATAAATCATACTTGATTCACTGTCTAAATATACCTTGTTTGCAAAAACAATTTTTCTCAAAATTGATAGAGAGTTTTCTTCGTAGAGTCCCTTTTTCTCTTTATCTTTTCTTCATACCTTTTTCTTGTGTTGTTTTCTTCTTAATGTTTGTTGTTGCTAATAGATATATTTATAAGGGTAAAGAGGTACGACCTTTGGCAGTTATTGTCAGGATATAACTCTTCATCATTTTTTCTTATATTACCTTAGTAATTTAAATAATATTAATATGAATTGGATTGACCTATCTTGGGTGATCCAAATCCATTTTTTCTTTCAATTTATATCATTGATCAACTCAAAATTTAAAATAAGATAAAACTATGAATTTACTCTCGTATATAATTTATTGGTGTTTTTTTTCAATATCTTTCCATTCCTTCTTTCCTTCTCTTTCTTTATTCTCTTTTTTGTTTTAATCAAAAGAAAAGAGATTGTTTTAATTGAAAGATAGAAATTGGATACAAATTCACCACTTATCAAATAATTATTTGTCTACTAGTAAGACGTCTTATGATTTCTCCCTCTTCAAATAAAAATCAATTCATCCTCCCAAAATCATAGCCACTACTCATCCTTCCTAGATCATTAGCCACAACAAAACCACCACCTATAGAACTGCAGTCATAGCCACGCCACCATCCATAAAAGCAACCACACATTGTTGACCATCCCAAATAGCCCACGCCAAAGATTAGTCACGATAGCTTCTTCATATTCAGCCACCACATTGTCAAACAACCCCACAACCTAGGGGACTCCAACCACGAATTTAGAGCAGATTCATATAATAACCACCACAACCAGGACCACCAATCCTTTTTTTTTCCCTGTCTTTACCTCAAACTAGCAACTCCAACCACCATTCACCTGAGTCAAACCAGGATTTAAGCTTTCACTCCATCACCAACCAATCAACCTAAATTGAGCCAACCAAACAACCCTTATTCATCTTTCTATGCCCTTACTAAATCAGCACAACTATCACAACTCAACCCTGATCCTAATAGCAACAACCAACACTTGTCTAACAATAGAAAAATTTTCCTCTCTTTCCATCACCAATGCTAAGAAACATAACATCAAGAACCTTTATGGGCATTGTTTTGAAGAATCAGAGGATATTATATTGGTCTAAGAACACTATATTTGGTTGGGTGCTAGTGCATACCCGTTTCAAATTTTAAATCCTCTAATTCAACTTAGTGTATCAATTTCATATAAATGAAGCAATTTGTTTTGGTAGGAAAAAGAAAAGGGCTGGCCGGAGTTGGTGTTTTTGTGGTTCTGAGGATTGCGTGGTGATTATAGAGGGGAGAGAGAGAGAGAGAGAGGGGTAGATAAGAAGGAAATGGTTAGTGAGGTTGCTTCAATAAAGGCAAAAAAATGAATAATTATTGCTGGTGGCTAGGGTTTTATGTTTGGAAGATAGTTTTATGTTTGGAACATAGTGAAATAGTTTTGTTTTTTCATTAGTTTCTTTTGGATTTTTTAGGCACGTAACTTAATGAAAATTTCTATATTTTAACACAACATAGACTCTTTAGTCATTAATTAAAATATAATAATAATATTGTAAATAATTTAAACTTTTTTTTGTGCATATTAGTGAGGATGTAAAATGTTACGCAACTTATAAACTATAGGTTGTAAATTATATTTTTTTGAAAGAATAAATGCAAAACAAAAATATAACTAAACTACCGAATGTAAAATGTAATTTACCTTTTTTATTTTTTATTTTTTAGAATGAGGGTAAAATTCAATATTTCTATATTTTTTTGTGTTTGTATTAACTATTATCTATTTTGCTATATATATATATATAAACTATATTTTTTTTTAATTAAAAAGAAAATCCTCCAACCTCTCAAACATGTTGGGGGGGATTCCCTAAAATCCAGACGATAAATGAGGAAAAGATATAAACAATGCAGAAACCATTCATCTTGTTTCCATTCCTAAACCGAATTTGTTTAGGAAAAATATGGCTTTTAATTGTGGTTGTGGCTTTTAAAAAGCTATAAATTATAAGTTTAGAAAATAATACATAAAAAGAGATATAATATTAACTTTTAAAGTATCATCAAACACTTAACAACTACAATTAAAAACCATTGTCATAACTAAGTTGGCGATTCCCTGACACTTAGGTTGTGTTTGGAAACGTGATTGAAATCGTATTTATAAAAAAAAAGTTTTTTTGTTAAATTTTTTTTAATTATTTTAATGTGTTGATGTCAAAAATAATTTTAAAAAATAAAAAATATTATTTTAATATATTTTAAAATAAAAAATACTTTAAAAATAAACATTCTACTGAACTGTCAACTACTGTCTCTAGCCTACTACCAACCGAACACAAATAAATAAAATGCTCCATCCTACCATCTTTTCTAACCCACACGCACCACAGCGTCATTCATCTACCACTGTCGTTTGAGCATCACAAAGGTAACAAGTGGTTCTTATAGGACGACATGTCGTGAGTTCTTTATAAACAACAGGGTTCTAAGGGCCCCCAAAACCTCCCTCCTCCTTCCCTGCTCGACTTTACCATCTCGTGCACTTCAGATCCCTCCTCTTCTCTCTCTCGGTGTGTGTGTGTGTGTGTATTTCTTGGCTTTGTATTGGTTTTTGACTAGCTTCATTTTGGTGTCTTGTTCAGGTTTGCAAACCCCACAAAGACTTTGGGTGGCAAAAATAATTGGTGATAAACCCACGTACTCTCTCTCTCTCTCTCTGTCTCTTCCTTTCACTTTGATTCATTATAAAGAAATAAATGCCCTCTTAAAGACTCTATTTCCTTGTTGTTCTCTTGATATTAGAAATTCTTGTTGAAAATTCAGTTTTGAAGCTTTGATGAGCTCAAATCAAACACATCATATAACATTTTATCTTTTACCCTTAATTCTCTTAGCTTCAGTAATCACTGTCTAATTTTTTAGCGTGTTAATGTGTTTCTTGAAGGTTTTTCCCTAATTTATAAGACCCTGTTTCGGTTTTATTGAGATATTGTGAGTTGACATGGAAGCAAAACCCAGTTCTTTAGTTATCAAAGTTGGCTCCCTTTTGGTAAATTCTCAAAGATTGATTTTTTCAAGCAAAAACCCACTATGTAGTTCTTGTATATTGTCTGGTACCTTCAAGTCTGTGACATGTTCGACAATAAGCCAAACCCAATCTGAAACTGTATCAGGGGGTGGTGCAGAGCAACCAGCTAACTCGGTTGAAGTTCTGAGGAGATATGGTTGTAGCGATGATGACATAGAGAAGATGTTCCTGCGACGCCCTTCTTTGCGCAATGCTGATCTTTCCCAGCTTCAATTCAAGCTAAATTTACTTTGGGGGTTGGGTATCACATCGAATGACCTTGTTAAGATCATTAATTGTCGCCCACGATTGCTTAGTGTTCGCATAAATCATTTTTTTGATGAGCGTCTGGAGTATTTTATGACCTTGTTTGGATCAAGGGAAACGCTACTCAAGGCCATTATTAGAAATCCTTCTCTCTTGACATATGACTTTCATAATAGGATCAAACCTGTCATCACACTATATGAAGGACTGGGTATTAGTAGAGAGGATTTGGTTCCCTTGCTATTGTCACGGCCTACTATGATTCCGCGAACTTCATTTAATGATGAGAAGATGGAATACATACGCAAAAGTGGGGTTTCCAAGGATTCCAATATGTTTAAGCATGTGGTTAGCATCATTGGTGTCTCAAGGAGTCAGACCATCTGTGAGAAGGCAGCAAATATAGAGAAGTTTGGGATGTCGAATGAAGAAGTTTGGCATCTTATCGGTCGTAGCCCCTATCTCTTGACACTATCTGTTGATAAGGTTCAAAGGAATATGACGTTTGTAGTGGGCACAATGAAGCTTCCTGCAAATGTGATCCTTGAGCACCCATTTTTGCTTTACAATAATCTGGAGGCTGTGTTGAAGCCGCGGTGGCTTCTTGCTGGGAAGATAGAGGAGATGGGTCTTTGCCCGAAAATTAAAGGATCATTGATGTTGAGGGCACTTAGGATGGCAGAACAGCGATTCTTGAAGGCATTTGTTTCATGTCACCCTGATGTTGTTGCTAAAGAATTGATGGAGTTCTATACAACGGCAAAATGTGTCAAGCGGCTGGCCGTGTCATCGAAGAAGGCAGTGTTTAAAGGATTTCCTTTCTGAGTTTTGTTGCATGCCAGGTGCTCATCATATTCCAGCCAGGTGCTCATCATATTCCAGCTTTAATCCATCTGATAGTATGATTGAATTGCTGTGCACTTGGTGGGGACTCTGAAATACGAGTCATTGTTTACGCAAATGTATGATCTTCTATGATGAGGTAGTCCACTTGTTGTTCATTGATTAGGAGATTGAGGATATTCAAGTTCAACTTATTGAATTTTATTTAATTATATTATTGGATGTGAATTTATGTTTTATTTTTTTTATTATCTAGTGAGTTTTAAGGTCAAATTTGATTTTAATTATGATTTTACTATTTATTTGTATTTTTTTATATTGTAGAGAAATTATATGAATTGATAAAAATGTTACTTTTGGTTTTACGACCTTTATTTTATCTCTTCTTAGTTTAATTCTTTTTTTATATTCAACCTTTTTTTTTTTAATTCTAAGCTTTTATTTATTTATTTATTTAGCTTTTCTTAAATCTTTATTTGTTCTGGTTTTAGTATTATAGCAAATGTTTTTTAGTTCTCGTAATTAAACGATGAGTCTTAAAAAAGTTTATTTTATCCTTTTTGTTTACAATCAATTTTTTTTTAAAAAAAAAAAGTTTACTTGATCAAACATGTCTTTAAATCTATTTTACCCTAAACCCTGATCAATATTGATCCTCTCTACCAACAACCACCATGGTAAAATCGATCATTAATCTAAACATGTCATAACTGCTCAAACAAAAACTAAAAAAAAAAGGGATAGATTAAAGTAAGAGTTAAACCAATAAATCATGGGGAACAAAACTGTAATGAACAAAGTTTGTTCAATAGAATTAGTGAATGGAAGGTTATAAAATAGAAAATTATATATTAGGTTGTATATAAATTTGGTAGGATTAGTTAGCTCCTATAAATTAGGAGTCATTTCTAATTAGGATATATGATTTGATTTGGTTCTTGATTTTATGTCTTGTATTCTCCTTTAATTATGAACCTTGTATAAATTATTTTTTATTCAAGTCAATATATTGATTTCTTTGTCTTTATGGTATCAGATTTGATCACTAACTCTTTTTAAAAAAAACTCTAGAATTATTTTTCATCCCTTTGTCGCTCATGTTCACCATATCTGAAACAAAACATGTTGATGCTCAATCCTTCAATAACAAGCCAGAGTCAGTCTAGATCACCACCATCCATTTTAATGGCAAAAACTTCTTGTGTTGGTCTCAGTCTATGCACTTGTATATTCGAGGGTGAGGAAAAATAGTTTATCTGACTGACAACATGAAGGCACCAAAAAAGGAGAACCTAGCATATGCTACCTAGAATGTTGGAAACTCCATGGTTATGATGTGGCTTGTGAACTCCATAGATGAAGACATCGACTCCAATTATGTTTTATTCAATGACAAATGAACTTTTGGATAATGTAAACTAGACGTATTATGATTTGGGTAATCAATCCCAAGTTTACAACTTGACTTTGAAACTTGGTAAATCCATCAAGGAAAAAACAATATCATCAAATACTTCAACACACTGAAACTGTTATGGAGAGACCTTGATATATTCAATGATTATGAATGAAAATCTACAAAGGATTGTAACCATTACAAGAAAATAGAGATCTTTTGGATTTACAAATTTCTTGTTGGACTCAATGTTGAGTTTGATGAGGTAAAAAGGATCATAATAGGCATAAAACCCTACCTTTAATTGACAAGGTATTTTTAAAAGTTAAAAGAGAGGAGAATCACGGAGGGGGGTCATGCTTGGAAAACAAAAAACTATACATCATATAGAGAACTCTGTATTGGCTGTTGTTGATGCAAATACGAGTAGGATTATTGCAAATCAACGTAGGTGGATAACAAATCATCGCTTGTGGTGTGACCTACTAGAAACTTCATGGAAAACCACTTCCTTGAAAAAATAACACACTTGGTGACAAACCTAACCATATGGTTCCTACAACAAATGGAATTGAGAAGAATCATTTTAGTAAAAAGCAAATGGACTAGATTATAAGACTTCTAAATCCCAATTCATCATCTGGTATTCCTTATGTTTCCTTGGTTCAAATAGGTAGTCATCATCATGCCCTATTTTGTTGTTCAGATTCTGTTTCTTGGATCATTAATTCAAGTGTATCCGATCATATGACTAATCATTCTTATCTATTTACAAATTATTTACCATGTTCTGGTAATGAAAAAAATAAAACTTCATATAGTAGTTTCTCACCTATTACATGGAAATGGTTAATAACAATTTGTGAGAGTATAAATCTTAAATTTGTCCTCAATGTTCCTAAACTTGCTTACAATCTTATGTCCATAAGTAAACTAATCAAACATTATAACTGTTGTGTAAGTGTATTGCAAATATGAAGTGAAATTGTTTCTTATGAAGTCCTTTTGTAAGTATATCAACAACTTGCTCAATGGTTGAACATATAGCATGCAAATCATTCACTATCAATCTTTTATTTGATAAAATACTTATCAATTTCCACATGTTATGTTCTATCTTGAAGAAGCTGGATTATATAGGAAAAAGTACTATAAAAGGATCAAGTTGATCCAAATACTTGACCTTGGGTTTATACTAGAAGAAGAACTCATGCAATAGGTAAAGACATGTTTATCACCCCAACATAAGATCAACCAAATTATTTAAAAGATGGTCCTGAGAATATCTCAAACATTCCTACTTCTGTTTTTTCTAATAATAAGCGTATAGACATTTACATTCCTATAACTATTAAAAGGGAGTCCAATCATGTACCAGCCATCCCATTACTAAATATTTATCTTACCAAAAACTTTTTTAATAATCATATAGCTTTTACCTCTAAGATATCTCAATTGTTTATTCTAATAAATATTCATGAAGCTCTAGGTGATTCAAATTGAAAGTTAGCAGTTTATGAAAGAAATGAATGCTCTGAAGAAAAATGGCACTTGAAAAGTAGTTGACTTACTAAGAGGAAAAAATAAAGTATGGTGCAAATGGGTGTTTACGATTAAATACAAAGATGATGGGAGCATAAAAAAGTACAAAGCAAGGTTTGTGGTAAAAGACTTCATACAAACATACGACATTAACTAACGTGATACATTTGCTCTAGTAGCCAAAATAAACTCAATTCGGGTGTTATTATTTTTAATAGTGAATTTTAACTAGCTTTTATATTAGTGGACATTAAAAATGCTTTTCTAAATTGAGACTTGGAAGAGGAAGTCTTTATAAACATGCCACCTGGGTTTGAAGAGGGGATTGATAAATATAAAGCCCATAGATTAAAAAAAAAAAGTCTTTTATAGCTTTAAACAATCTTTTATAGCATAGTTTCAACGTTTTGGAAAAGGCCATAAGACGTCATCGTTATTGTCAAAGTCAAGTAAATCATACTATATTTTATAAACATTCAGAAGAAGGTAAAATTGATATCTTAATTGTTTATATGGATGATATAATCCTGACAGGCGATGACAATGTCGAGCTAAAAAGACTTAAGAAGAAACTTGATAATGATTTTGAGATCAATGATTTAGGTGCTTTAAAATATTTTATTGGAATGTAATTTTCCAGATTTAAGAAAGGTATTTTTGTCACTCAATATAAATATGTACTTGATTTATTTGGAGAAACAAGGTTGTTGGGATGCAAAGTAGCTAAAACATCAATTTAAGCCAACTTGAAGCTCCGACCTACCAAAACTAAAAAAAATGGTGAATCAAGAGCAATACCAAAAACTCGTGGGTAAATTAATTTATTTGACCCATACATGCTCAAATATAACCTTTGTAGTAAGTATGATATCATACATTCACCAGGCCAGAACACTTTGATGTTGTTAATAAAATCTTTAGGTACTATTTGAATGGGACTTCTGGAAGAGATCTGTTGTTTAAGAAACATGGATATTTATAAATTGAAGCCTACACCAATATAGATTAGGTTGGAAGTATAACTAATAAAAGATCAACTTCTTGTTATTGTACGTATGTTAAAGGGGGTTTAGTTACTTGGTGAAGCAAAAAACAAAATGTTATGTGAAAGCTGAATTTAGAGAAATTGCACATGAGATTTGTGAAGTTAAGTGGATTAAAAGGTTTTTAGAAGACTTGAAGTTTATTAACTCATCGCTCATTAAGGTATACTGTGATAATAAAGCAACCATCTTAATTTCTTGTAATGCAGTTCTTCAAGATAGAACATAACATATGCAAATTGATAAGTATTTTATCAAATAAAATATTGATAGTGAATGATTTGCATGCTATATGTTCCAACCATTGAGCAAGTTGTTGATATACTTACAAAAAAACTTCATAAGAAACAATTTGACTTCTTGATGAGTAAGCTGGCAATGAAAGATATCATCAACCCAAGTTAAGGGGAAGTGTTGTCAAATAAAAAAAAAACTCTATATTAAATCATATATAAATTTGGTTATATTAGTCAACTCCTACAAATCAAGAGTCACTCCTAATTAGGATATACGATTTGATTTGGTTCTTGATTTTATGCCTTGTATTCACCTTAAAATAAGAACCTTGTATAAACTATTTTAATTCAATTAGGAATATACTCTTTGTCTTCATGGAAGCTATAATGTTTGGAGTTGTAAAAATTTTAATTCTTATTTTTCTGATAATCTTATCATTGTGGTCCACGGTATCCTTGGAATTAACATAGATTGAAAGTTTAGATAGTAGTTTGTTAAAACTTTATCTGACAAGTGTTAGGTTCTGCTTTATCCTTTTTTTATTTATTAAGGTAACTATTGTTTTGGCCTTTCTTTATTACTATTCTACCAAATTCCTTTGTTTTTACTTTTATTTCTAATTCTAATTTCTCTGCTATATTGATTTTTTAAAAAGAGTCAAAATGAGGGAAAAAAATGAGAAAAAAAATAGTAAAAGAAAGAAAGAAAAAAATAACGTGACAGTAGAAAAAATAAAGAAAAAAGAAAGTGATACTAGCAAAAAGAGATCGACCGATACAACACTATACTACCTATATTAACAATAGCTTGTGTGATCCAAGTGTTCTATCACCATCGTTAAATAATCTAGTCGGTAAATCACTCAATCTTTTGATTTGTTGAATTTTACTTTTTTGGTTTTACACTTATCATTCAAGGCTGTCATTGATATTTCTTTTATGCCTAAAAAAATAAGAATATCCCACCTCATATTTATATATATTATTTTTCTTATCAACCTTTTTCATCATTAATATCGAGCATCTAGTCTTCTTTGTTAATCTTGAGTCTTTCTTAGACTTGTGGGAAGTTTTGACATTGTGTTTTGTTAATCATTTATTCTTAAAAGGTCTTGCATTGCATGCTTATAATTTTCATAGTGTATTGTGATTTTGATTAATCTCCACGTTAAAAAGGGGAAAAAATTGGAATTAGCTTTATTTTTTTGTATTGTGATTTCACTTGTAAGAATCACTTGTGATCTCAATTTCATCTCTAAGTTAGTGTTGCATGCATTTGTGTTATAATCATCTAGTGTCCAACCTTGATTCTATAATTACCATAAACCTTAATAGTACTCTTAAGGCCATTTAAGGGGAACTACAACTTATTCATACCCAATTGACCAACATGTCTAAAAGAATTGAATCCCAAAGAGTTCATAAATAAGGCATCCAAAGACGAGTAAAAATTACAGCAATAACCATTGTAGGCAAGTTCATCAAGGAAAACACCAATTTAACTATCACTTAGGTTAGTCTAGTCATGATAATCCTAATAAGCGAGTCATGAGATATAATGAAATAAAGGCCTTGACTTTTGATGAACGTCATGACTTTTGGATTGTAAGTAGGTAGATTTGTGACATGAATCACTTCTTTAATTGATATAAAAAGAGTTGGATTTTTTAAAATAAAACTCATTGATATTGCCCGACTTCATTGAAAAACTATTGAGGACTATCTACAGATGAGAGGTAAGCCTCCAATCGCTTATTGGAGTGAAGTTAAACAAAAATTACAAGAGAAGTACCTACTTCATTTTTATAAAACTAAACTTTTAGACCAATGAAATAATCTCAGGTAAGAGCACAAATCTATTAATGAGTATATAGTATAATTAAACAATTACAAAATAAGATATGCCACTAAAGAAGATGAAGTCATGCCTTTGAGTAGGTTTTGTAGGGGTTTAAATGATGATCTTAGAAAAGAAGTTGTGTTTAAGGTGTTTCCACTCTTGACCAAACTTATACCTTAATGTAAGAATACAAGTTGGTTATTAGGAGTTATTGGATGAAACATCAAAAACTCTATAGTACTTTAGGTCCCCTATAGTACCCATGTCAGGTCTCAATTTAGAAATAATAATTTGTTGTTAGGTGTTCCACCCTATAGATCCAATCCTAGTAGTGCCTAACTTTATAAGAAAGATAAAGGCCAACGAGTCATCAATAAAATGTTTAGGATAAGTTCAAAGGTTCAGTGTGCTAAATGTCAATGTTTCGATCATATCTTTGTCAATTATACATTAAACCTTTAGTCATCTAAGAATATAAGGATATTGATAAAAATAAATATTATAATAATCAAGTGTATGAGCCTAATCATGAGGATTTTAATGACCTATATAAAGATGATATGCACGTTAGGGAAAAAGAAGATATATAGTGCCATTCAAAACGGCACTGTTTTGGTTTTTTTTTTTAACAGTGGATGAAACAATGTCATTTTGCTCGAAACGCGCCGTTTCATTTAAAAGAAAATGGTGTCAAGGCTTTGTCAATTTCAAAATCAATCCTTAATTTGTGATTTGTTCAATCAAGTCCTTAATTGCAATTTTGATTTTTTAAAAATCAATTCAATTGCATCCCTGTCAAATTCAATCGCAGGACCTGAATTTGGCCGTCTTTTTCACTTTAGTCCTTGGTTTTGAATTTGTGCAATTTGACCCTCAATTGATCCATAAACTTCTAATTTCTTCAATTTGACCCCTGATTTAGACAAATTTTAGCCCCTCTATTTACACGTCTTTCCAGTTTGGTCCTTGGTTTAAAATTTCTTCAATTAAGTCCCTAATTGGCCATCAAACTTCAATATTTATGCAATTAAGCCCCTGATTTGACCAAATCAACTCTAAAAAATTATAATTTGACCCCAATACTTTAATTCCTTCCAATTAAAGTTCAAATTGACTTAAAAATCAATTTTTCTTGCAATCAAACCCTTCATAAATTCAATTAAACCTTCAATAAAATTCAATTGAGTCCATAAACATTTGATTTTGGACTTTTCTCCTCAAATTAAATTTTGTTTTTCAACAGGGCTCTCATCAGTCAAATATATACTGTCAAATTTCAATCTTTGTATTTTTTAACCTCCTCAACCAATTTCTGAGCGCTCCGGCATCCTATTTTCACTGCTATATATATTATTTCTTCCTACTATATATTTTTTTATTTTTTTGTGTACGGGAATCCAAAAATGGGTTACAACAATATGGTTCATGCAGGTATATGATCTTTAATGATGGATGGTAGCCCAACTATTGTTTATTTATTGGAAGAATGGACACATCTAAGCCCAAGTTATTGAATTTTATTTAGTTTTATTATTGTAATTTCATCCTCTTACATTCTGTTCAGAAGTTTTTTTTGTTAAAACTTGATCTCTTTTTTTCATGCTCTCGTGTATGTAAATTGTTTGAGAAAATTTTGCTGTTTAATTAATTATTATTTTTTTAAGAAGTTTAATTTAAGGTTATAGTTAAAAATTGAAATAACAAGGACTAAATAAGAAAATGGAGCCCATTGTTATAAAAAAAAAAGGTGCAGAAAAATTCATATTGGCCGCTTAAGTTTCAAATTATTCATACTTAGCTCCTTTTGTTTTAAGCTTTTATGTTAGGGTCCAAAACTTTATTTTTATTAAATTTCAATCCATAGATGTTGAGGAAGGAGAAGAAAGTAGCCAAAAAAAGGAGAGAAGAAATAAAGTATTTGGTCGACCACTAAAAAATATCAATCTTTATGTTAATGCGTTTGTTTTTAAAAAGGGAGTGCAATCTAGGTGGTTTTTCCCTTCAACCAAGCAAAAACAAAAATAGACCAGTATCAATAAAAAAAATTTAAGTCAATTTGATTTTTGTTTGTTTTTCAAGTAATTATAGGATGTTTTTGGGTTGAAAATGATTTTATTGAATTTTCTAAAATGTTTTTAGAGTTTTTAGGTGAAAACAAGATGAAATTTGATTTTTAAAGTTCAAAATGTTAGGACTTTGATTTTTCAACCATCAGAACTAGCCGGTATTTAAATTAGAAGACAACACGTCATGTATCCAAACATTTTAAGTGCCATCTAGTCAATAAAAAAAAATATAAATGACACATCATTTACCCGAATTTCCTACCTTTTTTATTGCACTAAGTGTACATGCTTGAATTTCCAAGCCTAAGCAACTCCTAGCCTCTCTTTTTGTAAATCCTAGCGTACTTGGGCTTTATTCTTTAGACCATGCATTTTATCTTTTATTTATTAATTTAATATTTTCTTTTAATAAAACCATTACAATGACATTTGAAAAATCATCTAACATTACAATGCTTTTCAAATAAAAATTAGCATCTTTTATTGTAATATTAACAATTATTTTATGAATAGTTATATATGAACCAATTATTTATATTTTTTAAAAAACAATTCTTATTAATATTCAATGAAAATAAAATATCTATTTTTTTATTTTTTATTCTAGTCTTTCTATATCACTTTTTTAAATTAATTATATTTTATTTCTCATATTGTCGCAGAAAAATTATAAAGGCATGGTTTTGTTTTTTATTGAAGTTTGCTTTTCATATTATGGTGGAAATCATTCTTATAAATATAATAAAAAAGACATATTTTTTTCAAAATAAGAAAGAAAAATATTAATAAGGAAAGGGAGTTTTGATTTAAAAAATTCCTTTTCTCCTTTAATTTAAATTATTAATATTTTAAAAAATATTTATTTTAATTGTCTTAAGTTTTTATTAAAAAAAAAACCATGTTGCTTGTAAAAAAGACATGTTTTTGTCAAAAAAAAAAAAAAGAACACATGAATGAGAAACATAAATTTTGACATGGTAAACTTTTTTTTTCCTTAAGAATTTAAATCAATCAATTTCTTATTAATATTAATTTTAATTACCATAAAGTTATATAAAAAAGATGTTAAAAGTTATTAAGTTTTTATTGAAATTTGGAGTATATATTTTCTAATTGTTTTAGAAGAACAGTTGGAAAAGAAATTATAGTTGGGTTAGTATATCCTACATGGACTTTTCAAGTTCAAATATCAAGACCAACATTCAATAAAACTTATTCTTATAATTATATCAAATCGATATGAAAAAAAGTTGTTAACTAAAAACAACTCTTTTGAATGCTTAGGCTCCATTTGACCTTTATATATTCATAAATTAAGTAAGTGATTATGTAAATAGTTCTCATTTTTTTATCTAATTTTTAAAAGTTAAAATATTAAGTAAATGATTTGTTCTAAGAAAAAACAAATAATTTAAAAAAACAAGTAAAAATTGATTATGAGAGAAACATGTCTCTTATAATCGATTAAAAATGATATTTATGTATGTATGTATGTAAGTACAGAAAAATCAAATAGATTCTTAGTCTTGATCAACTTGGAAAGAGGTTTAAAAATAAAAACCATTAAAAAAGAGATATAAAAAAAGTTTAAATTCTTACTATTTTCTAAATTTAACTTTAAATTAATATCCTTTCTCTCAATTTTAAAATTATTTAGTTTATATTTTTTATAATAATTCATCATTTATATTGTTTCTATAATTCATAATAACTTAAAGAAATTATTATAATTTATCTTCAATTTTTTTATTAAAATTTAAAAAGATAAGTTGTATCTTCATGATGAATTTATGTAAACAAAAATTATATGTGCATAACGATCAAAACTAACCTCCAAGGTAAAATTAAAAAGAAAAAACTTATAAAATTAAAAGGACAAACGAGATAAAATATTTGCATGTGTATTTAATTTTTGCTTTTAACAAGAAAGATCAAAATTTTATTTTAGTCTTTAATTAACATTAATAATTCATTTTATGATTTATATGCATACATAATCATCTCGTTTTTTTATTAAAAAATCTCTTAATCCTAGAAAACACATATATAACATTAACACCTTTTATTGTTGATGATTACTTCTTAACTAATCATGATATTATAAATAATAATCAATGCTCGCTATCCACTAATCTACAAATAATGACCCTTAACCTACTAACTTGGAAGCTACATTCAAAATAAACTAAGTCATTTTCTACATTTAAATACTTTCTTTACTAATCTCTTACATTCTTTGCTGCCTTTAAGTACCAGATAATCTCTTTTAGGTCTATCTTTCTAGGTTAACCCCATTGTTTTATAAAGTTAAGACCTAGCAAGTCCAACAATTACTTTGTTTTCGCGTGCCCTATCTTAAATATAATTCTGAGAAAACATAATAATAATAATAATAATAATAATAATAATAAAATAACACATAGATTTAATTGGTTCAACCAATTTGCCTAGTTCATGTACGAAGACGATATCAAAATTATATTATTATAATGAAGAAATAAGACACAACGAAAAAAGCATTCTTAAATCTTGAAAGCCCAATTACGCCAAAATAATATTTCTACATTGTATTTATATGCAAGTGTGTTGCTACAAGTCCAAAACCTAGGAGATTCTCATTGCTTTACAAACGGTTGGAAACTAAACAATTCATCTATGGTATGTTACCATAAAATAAAGTTACCATATTAATTCACATCATCCAATCAAAAGCCACGAAATCTTATTAGATTTTTTGAAATAAATTCTCTACTATTGAATTAAGTTATAGTATTCAATTTGAATTAAATGAATAATTAAACTGAATTTACATACTTAAAAAAGACAGAATTCAATTAATTGTGTTTCGTATATTACCTTCATTTTATTACCTTAAAGGTCTCTCAAGAAAATAGATGGGTAGATGGTTATTTTAGATAAGCTAGTTTTAATATTAAATTCTCCTCACATTGGTTTAAATTTTATCAATGCCTTGTTTGTTTCTAGGAAAACACTTTCCTGGAAATCATTTTTCTCACTTTTCTATGTTTGATAAACATACGAAAAGTTAGTCAAGAAAAATGAATTCCGGTCAAAGGTTAAATTAAACCTTTATGGCAGGAAAATGTTTTTCTTTTCTTATCCTAAGAAAAACACTTTCCTTTCTATACAAAAAACATAACATGATACAGAATACAAATCCCTGTCTCTCTCTCTCTCTCTCTCTCTCTCTCTCTCTCTCTCTCTCTCTCTCTCTCTCAAATCTCTTTACCAGGACCAATTAAGCCATATCTCTTTACCAGGAACAATTGAAGCATATTCCTCTTATTTCAGGTTATTCTTTTTCCTCAAATGTCTCTCTATTATTTGCCTTATGTTTTCATCTTCTTTGTTTAGATCTGTAGTTATAATAATAGCATAATCTTGTGATCTTGTTTAATTTGCTGTGTTTTTTTCACAGAAATCGTGAAAAAAACACAGCAAACCCATGCTCTGTTTTTTTCACAAAAACCAAACAAAACATCAAAACCATTTTCAAACACAAAGAAACCCATTTTGTATGGTTTCTGTGAAAAAAACATAGCAACCCATGCTTTGTTTTTTTCATTCCAGTTGATCTCCCTACTCGTTTTTCATGATTTTTTCCGAACCATTTTCAATTTCACAGTTGATCTCCCCACTCCCCTTGCATGATGTTCCGATAAACTTCCTCTCTAGCATGTCCCCATTTGCTTTACCCTTTCTTACCCCGCTTTTGGACTTATATTTTGAGCCTCGTGACCTCCTCTTCCCATCATCAATTCACGCATTCATTCACATGAAGGACTAAACGAACCTGAATATACCGATTCTATATCATTTGCACTGCCTAAAGAAATCCCCTTTCATTGAGGAGTGAATGAGTGACAACAGGAGAGGGATAGTTTGTTTAAATCGGAAAGATCTGCTTTCAATTCCACTCCATCTCTTCATCTTCCTCTCTTTTTCTTCAATTGCTTCTCTTCCAGTAGAAGCCAACCCACCCAATAGTGTCTCCTCGCATCACCTTCTCTCCATCCTTTCCCATCCTAAATGGAAAAACACCCTTATTTCCAGAAGCTAATCCCAAATCTTCCCCTTCCCAAATCTGCTATCTTTGGCTCTCCTTCTCCTTCTCTTTTGCTTTCCTATAAATTTTGAGATTATGTGGTGTTGGCGAGAAAATCTGCATTTTCATTATTAAAGTTTGGGTCTCTGTTGATGATGTGTGTTTTCTGTGCGTTTTCTATTTCGGTATTTTGAGGCAAATGAATAAAGATGACAACGATGTTAAGTGTTAGAAAAATTGAAATGGTTTGGTAGAAAAATCATAAAGGGTATGAACATATAATCTTGCAATAAAATTATATGTTTAGACCGTGAAACATGAGGTTTGAGAATTTATAAAATAATGTACTTTAAGGCCTTGTTTGTTTAGGGAATCAGATATCATTGCCATAACTATTATACATTGTCAGCTTCTTTGAGCATAATTTCTTATATTGATTGTGTAAGTATTTTATATGTTTTTTAATGCTTATTTCCCTAAATTTTTAGTTTTGTTATCAGAAAACTTCACTTTCTTGTTATGGATAGTAAGATTATTCATACAGCATATATGGGAGCAGCTGTAACTGTGATAGCTACAGGGGTAGCTATTATTGAACAAGAAAGAAATAGAATTTATATACCAAGAGAACCATATATAAATGCAATTGCCCAAGAAGAATTCTATATTGATAGCATTTTGAATCGAGGTGATAGACATTGCGTTGAACAAATTCGTATGAAATCAATTGTCTTATATAATTTGTGTGATGTTCTCACAAGTCGTGATCTATTACGATCAACTCAAAATGTGTCTATTAGGGAGCAAGTAATTGTGTTCTTACAAATTGTAGGCCAAAACCACAGATTTTGTTTTATTAGTGGTATATACTATACGTTTGTTGAAACTATCCATCGTTACTTTAGAATTGTTTTAAAAGCAGTTCTTAAGTGATACATACACCTTATTAAAGATTCAGAGGATACAGTTCCCATGAGACATAATGAATAATCAAAGATTCTATCCTTATTTTAAGGTATGAGAACAATACCAATATTTTTATACATTAATTAATAGAAGAAAAGGTTATAAATTATTTTTTCATGTTTATATAGGATTGTGTGGGAGCAATTGATGGTACCCATGTTCCTGTTGAGATTCAAGGAAAGTTTCGAGGTCGAAAAGAAGGAACAACACAAAATATTTTAGCATCTATAACTTTTGATTTGAAGTTTATATATGTTTTAGCTGGCTTGGAAGGAAGTGCACAGGATTCACGGGTTTTAGGTGATGCATTATCAAGACCTAGTGGTCTAAGAATTCCAGAAGGTATATAATAAAATATTTATTATATGCAATAAACATATAAAATGTCTAATTACATAAAGATAGTAATAGGTTTTTTTTAATTTGTAGGGAAATATTATCTTGGTGATGCTGGTTATGGTATTCGAAAAGGAATCATTTCTCCTTTTCGTGAAGTTCGATATCACTTGAATGAGTTTACAGAACATTCACCAGAAAATAAAAATGAGCTATTTAATCTTCGACACTCTTCATTGAGAACCGCTATTGAGCGAGGGTTTGGTATTTTGAAGAGTTGTTTTAGATCAATTGATGGAAAATCTTTTTGGTCTTATGAAACACAAGTAGATGTTGTGCTTGCATGTTGTATTATTCATAATCACATAATGGGAGTTGATCCTTATGACTTTCTTATGGAAGAAATATGTTCGAAAAGTGAACCAATTAGACGAACAATCAACTTAAGTCAACAGGAGGAGAGGGAAGAGAATAGGGAGTGGATAACAAAAAGAGAAATGATTGCATCAATCATGTAAAATGATTATAACACTCAATGAAACTATCTTGCTTGAGTTTGTATTATCTTTGTTATGTATTTGGATTGTTTGTTGACTTTATTATAATTTCTTATGTATTTTATGTATTCTCTTTTAAAATTAATTGTAGTTTTTATATTAAATTTATTAAATCTAACTATTGTATGATTTTATTTTGTATAAATTTGTAAAAAAAAATTATAGAAATGAGTACCACACATAATGAAAAATGCAAGGGAAAGCACTTCACATGGTCTAAGCCTATGTTTCACATGTTACTTGAGATATTAGCAGAGGAGGCACTTAAAGGAAACAAACATTCTTCCACCTTTAAAGCAGAATCTTTTGTTAAGATGGCTACAGAAATTAGTTAAAAGTTCAATGTGTAATGCAAGCCTAAGCATGTGGACAATCATCTCAAAACTGTGAAAAAAGAATGGGGAATAATAACCAAACTTAAAAATAAAAGTAGCTTTGGTTGGGATGATTGTTTGAAGATGATTACAGTTTCGAAAGATGTATATAATAAAGAAGTGAAGGTATAATAAATATTATACTCTTTGTAATTTTTATATTTACTTTTGTTTTCAAAATGTTATACAAGGAACTTAAAAATTGCATATTCTAAACTTTATTAACAGGCACATCCCAATCATGATAAGTATCTCAACAAAAAACTTGATATGTACGAGGTAATGACAATTGTTGTTGGAAAAGACATGGCAACCGGAAATTATGTCAAATCATATGTTGATGTCAACTTGGAAGAGAACACTGAAAAGCTATATACAGAAGTGATGAAAATTGAAGGCTTTAATGAGATCACTCTTGGGGATGCATTTGATCACTTGGTCCAAAATGAAATGTTGGCAAAAACATTTATGACAAAAAATGCTAATTTGAGGAAAATTTGGGTTCAGAATTTTGTGAACCAACACTACTACAAGCCTGATTGCTAAGATGATTTTACTATGATAAGAAAGTTTATGTTTATTATTTGACAAGTATGTTTACTTGTTTAATTCGGTCTAGCATGTTTATGTTTGTTAATCTGAACAAATATGTATGTGTATGACATCAAAACTTAATATTTATGCATGACTATGTTTGATGTAAGATATTTATACTTATTTCGTAATGCTTATTTGATATATATTAAAGGGATAATTGCTCATACCCATAAAAAAAAAACAATCTTTATCCAAAAAAACCCATCAAAATATTTTTGTATTTATTTATCTTTTAAAAAAATCTTCATACCAAAACAACTCAAATATCTAACTCTCTCTTACTTAATACCATGAACTAATTTGGCTTTCTTCATATGAGAAAAAAAAACATATTTTAAGCTTTTAAAATTAAAAAAAAATATTAAGAGGTTTTATTTAAGAAATATTTCACAAGGTTATATCTCTATAATATTATATGACATATATATTTATATTTTATAAAATAAACTATATATAAATATAGGATATAATAAAAAAAAATTTGTCATTACACTTTTTAGATTTCATTTTTTTATTGTCAGTGATTAAATATTTATATTTAATATTTTATATATATTAGATAAATTTGAAAAAAAATTAATTCATTAATAAATTATTTTCCAGTTCATTTTCCATAACATAACCAAACACTTGAAAGTGTTTTCTAGTTCATTTTACATAACACTACTAAACATCAAAAAATAATTCACTTTTCAGGAATTCATTTAAAAAAAAAAACCCTATTTTCCAGCAAACAAACCGTGATAATAGTTAAATCAATTTTGTTGATCATCGCTGTGCTAGAATGTGACACTTTTGCTTCTTTTATTTATTCACATATTACTTTTAACATGTCGATGAAAAAGGAAAAAAAAATGAATAGTAACCCACAAAAGCAATGATTTAAGCGAAATTACACTAGTCATGTTTACAAAATAGTAACCCACAAAAACAAAATTACACGATTTTCTTCGTTCACCTCACTTTCTATATAAGCAATGATTTCACTAGTTATATTCACACAATTCTTTTCCTTCACCCAACATTATAATGGGGTCAAACCCTAACCCACTCTCCCACTAGTTTATTGTTGTCGATAGTGACTCCACAACACTCTTTGTTTCTTTTTATTTTTAAATAATTTCATATCATTGCTAGATCTAATGTTTTTTTTTTTAATTGATTTGCAGCTTACATGGTGTTGCACTCAATTTTAAGTTTATATTTAAGCAATCAAGTAAAGTTTTTATCAAAGAACACTCCAATTAGAAGAATATTTATTGAGGGACTAAATTAACCTATAACGAATCTCTTACCATCACACAACAATTTTATTGGAAAAATTTATAACCTAATTGAATTGTTTATGAGGATCAACTCGTTAGCATAACAAAGTACAAGGACCATATTGTTAATGCATATAAATTTTTAAACCTCCTCAGCCGGAGAAAAGAAAACAAAAACAGAACAGGAAAGCCCTAGCAACATGTGGCCTCTTACTATTCATAGCAAAATCAGTTATGAACCTAAAACCAGTGGAGAATGCTGTGAGCAAGGAAAATGACAATCATTACTGCTTCTTCTTCTTCTTCTTTTTTTTGAATAAAAAGGGAAAATATTACCTATTTTTAAATAAATAAATAAAAGCTATATCTAGGGGTAAACAAAAAAACTAAAAAACCGATTAAATCGAGAAAACCAGAAAAAAAAAATAACTGAAAAAACTGAACCGTAACAAAAAAATAGATTAAACCGATTAGATTATTTAAAAAAACTGATTGGTTCGGTTTTGGTTTCATAAACCTGAAACCGAAAAACCAAACCGAAATAAATTAATAACCGAGCCAAACCGGAAAAAACCGAGCCAAACTGAAAACAACCGAGCCAATCAGTTGGGTTTTGTTTTTTGCTCTAAAATAATCGAATCGAACCAAACCAAACCAAAACCAGTTGGTTTAAACTGGTTTCAGTTCCGTTTCGGTTTTTTATAAAAAAAATCGATTTAGTTATTTTTCAGGTAAAAACCGAACTGAACCGAAAATGATCACTCTGAGTCCAAGAAAAGAGAAGAGTAGACCCTATTTGTTTTTGCGTTTTAAAAGTGCTTTTGAAAAAATTTAAAATTTTTTATTTTTTTCTTTGCTTCAAATTAATATTTTTTTAGTATTTTTAAATCATTTTGATGTACTGATAACAAAAATAATTTTTTAAAAATATATATATTATTTGATGCATTTCCGAGTGAAAAACAACCGCAACTACATTCTCAAACATGCATTTAAATACGGCAATCCATAAGCAACACGTGACCTCCTCCTATTGAATTATTCCTAGGACTGTAGCAAAATCCAAGCGCCTGGGCGCCGAAATTTCTCACTGGACAAATGTTGCAATAGCAGCGTATAATCGCAAATAATATAGAAATGATATCCAGTTGCTGTGAGGTGTGAGCTACTACATATGAAAGGTTTTATGATAATGTTATTTAACTCAGCAAAGTCGCTCCATCCAGTCAAGTTTCAAAGCTAATTTTACAAGAGTTGACCAAGTTATTTGATGGGTACACTTATATTCGGTTGACTCGGTAAAATTTTTGATTAATTTTTTTAAAAAAATAATATTATTTTAAAAATAAAATTGATTTAATATTTTTTTTATAACAAATGTTTTTAACAATAATATTTTTAAGAAATCTAGTGAAACTCGATAAATCTGCCCAACCCACCGTATATATCATAGCTCTAATCAAATTCAATAATCTTGCTTTCTAGAAACAATTTTATAATCAATTAAATGGTTATAAAAATAGAAAAAATAACAAATAAAATTATTAAAAATAAATGTTTTTTTCTCATTTAGCCAAAGCTTTTTTTTCCTTAGCCATTAATTATTTTCCTTTTCTCATGAGTTTTTGAGTTTCCATAATTTTCCTTATTCATTAATGTTTTTAATTTTGGAAGAACATAATTTTTTTTTATGAAAAGATAGACTATCTAGCTAACATTAAAAAAAAAAAAAAAGTATGTGCTATGGTTGCATTTTTGGGTATCACGATTTTTTTTATTTGGAAAACAAAAGGATGTTGTTTATGCTTAATAAAATAAATTAAAAAGTAAATAAAATGATAAATCCAAAAAAGATAGCACAAATTAAGTAATAATAGAGAAAGTTAATTTTTCTAGTAAAAGTAAGAAATAAATGCAAACATAAATGTTTTTAAAAATCATAAATGGATAATGTAGGCGTCGTATTGATCATTAATGATAAAAGAAGGCTCCCATATTAACAATTATGTGCATGTAATGACAAGTTGTAAAGCGGAAAAATAAATGGACGCCACATAATATGGTAGGTGGTTAGGGCGGTATGAACATTGGCGTGACAATATGTTTTCTCTACCCTTTTGGACAAGTTGGGTTGCACTTTGGGTTGGTTGGGCTATTTTATCTTCTTTTTTTTCTTTCCTTCTTCTCTCCCTACATGAGCTTTCATTGGGCTTGGTTGTGATGAAATTTGGGATTGAATTAAAGAATTATTAGAGAATCATATACTGAATTGAATGAAGAAAAAAAATGTTTAGCGTGTATACCACATGCACCAGCATGTGAGGAAGGGCACCATATTTTGGAGGTGTGTGTATCTTCCTTTGAGCTCTACTAGAAGTCTTCTTTGACGTTGTTGGAATTGTCTCGATGGGGCTTCTTTTTAAGGTGGTATGTGATGACTATGTAGACCCAGTGATGCAAACCATGTGGATATAAAGATCTAGAAACCCACAGTCAAATCGACCCTTCACAAGAAAGCTAAATTTAGGATTGTAATTGAGCTTGACACAATGATAACATGTATTGTGGTACCATGATTATAAGTAATTGAGGCCCCACCCAATGCCTATAAAGAGACACGAACAAGAAGTATAAAAGATGCTATGAAACTTAGTTAATTCTTCTATAAGTCCGAGTGATTCAATGAAAAACCAAAAAGTATAAGTAAATGTTCACACACAATAATAATTGCTGAAATCAAAGTCTATCCTGAAAAAACCTTAAATAAAAGCTAAATAACTATATTTATAATAGTAATAACTTTCTAAACAATATGGAAAATATAATAAAATAGTTATAAATAAAATAGAAAAAATATTCTTAAATCAACTAGGAAACTAATATTATCTTTGCACAGTAGCTTATAAAGCTTATCATAAGGCCTTCCTGATATTTAATTGTCTTGAAATTTTAACCCAACATAGATCAAGATCTTTGAGAACTTCTGGTAAAATTCCAGCTTAATCCAATGGTCGGATCCAAAATTATACATGTTAGAGTAAAATTGTGTATTAAAAAAATACACTCAAAACCGCTTCTAATGCCAAGATTAATTAGCCTATCATTGCAAAATAAATAGGCCTATATTATTGATGGATCAACCCCTTTTGTAGATAGATTAGATTGACTAAGGTCTGATCATCACTCGTTAAAGCTGTAATCTCTTTTAAACTTATATTGGCCCAAATACTTTGAATAAGCTCATTGAATATATCTTTAAACTTCTTTGCTCTTGATCTTGTAATTGATCCAACTGAAACTTCTAATAAATCCTTTGGTATAGTTCAGATCACACCATCATCTCTCTCTCTTTAAAAGGATTCATCCATAAATCACCACCTATATCAAAGAAAAAGAGATCATAAACATTGAAAGTAAGATTAATATCATTCTCATTATATCCATTTTATAGGCATCATCATTAATTTTTTCAAGGATTTTGAATGGTTCATCTCCTCTAGGTATCAAGTTAGATCTCCTTTGTTAAGGAAATCTTTTTTTTTCTCATGCACTCAAACCCAATAATCTGGTTAAAAAAAGAATCACATTTCGCCCTTTATTAGCTTTGAATGCATATTGTTCATTTTTGTTTTGGTATTTTTCCACACATTCTTATGAATAGCCTTTACTACATGTGATTTTCTATTGTCATTAAGACTAATCATTTCATCAATAGGTAAAGGAAACAAATCCAAATGAGTCAAATAGTTGAAGCTATAGAAAACTTCTAAAAGAGAATAATCAGTAGTAGAATGCACACTTCTATTATAAGAAAATTCAATAAATGACAAGAAATCTTCCTAACTTATCAAATTCTTTTGAATAATAGTTCTTAACAATGTAGTTAAAGTATTATTAACTACTTCAATTTGACCATCTGTTTGTAAATGACAAGTAGTATAAAATAACAATTTTATTCCTAATTTACCCCTCTAAACCTTCCAAAAGTAGCTAAGAAATTGTATATCATGGCCAAACACAATGCTTCTAGGTACCCTATGAAATTGAACTATCTCCTTAAAGAATAAATCTGCTATGTTAGTTGTATTATCGTTTTTATGTCAAGATATGAAATGTTCCATCTTAGAAAATCTATCCACAATTACAAAAATAAAATCCCTACACCATTTTTACTTAGGCAAATCTAGCACAAAATTCATAGATATATCAACCTAAGGTTCCTTAGGCACTAACAAAAGAGTATATAAACCATGAGGTAAAAGTTTAGACTTAGATTGTCTACATGTTATTCTTCTATCACAAATTCTTTGCACATCTCTTTTTATCTTAGACTAATAAAAGGGTTCATGCAAAACATTTAAAGTCTTAGCAACTCCAAAATATTCTATTAATTCACCCTTATAAGCTTTGCCGTACATGTGTGATGTCGCGATGATTATCCTTTTGGATCAGATAAAGGGACATAATTGTGTATAAGAAAGATAGTATCACCCCTAATACACTATTCTTAAGGTAAGTTGCATTGTTCAATTTTCAGATTATAACTAAGGCTTTGTTGTGTTTTTCTAACCTATCACCTCTAATACACCATTCTTAAGGTAAGTTGCATTGTTCAATTTTTTTTATTATTACTAAGGCTTTATTGTGTTTTTCTAACCTATCACCCCTAATACACCATTCTTTAGGTAAGTTGTATTATTCAATTTTCTTATTATTACTAAGACTTTGTTGTGTTTTTCTAACCATTTGTTTGTCTATTGGTTAAAGTAAATTCACCTCAGTAAGGTGGATTGTGGCTTTATAAGTCAAACCTAGCCATTCTAAAGTCAAAATATATTTTATATTTTTGTTTCCCTTAATACTAGGTATATATCTTACGTATAAGTTTATAAATTCTAATATTAAAAATAACCAAATTATTAATTTTTTTTTGTGGTTCTGAAATTTAGGCTGAATTCTAATGGATATTTACAAAATAGTTGTAAAATTCATTAATTGATTTTTCTTAAAAAATAAAGAAAATATTTTTAAATTTACAAAAATTTGCATGAAAATTATCTTAGAATTTGACCACATACAATTTAAAACATAAATCTATTTTTTTGAAAGTAGGATTTTTATTTTTTTTATTTTTAAAAAAACTAGTTTATTTAATATAAAAATATTTCACAATCATAAATATTAAATATAAAAGGGTAAAAATGATATAAAAGACCTGGATATGTGTATTTGGTTATTGTCACATTTGTGCTTTTATTTTATTAAGTAAATGGTGTGATTATATGTTTTTTTATCTCCCTTTGTGTGGTTGTATATTGATTGTTTTCTTTATTAAAGAATTAACTCGGGGATAATATGATCCATAAATGGGTCTTATCCTCTAGATATCGAGACTTGTTATTTTTATATAAAAAAATAATATTTTTTTTTTACCAAAGAATCAACATAGGGATAGTATGATCGTTAAACGAATCCTTTACTTAAGAAGTTAAGACTTTATTTGTTTTCACATAAAATAAATAAAAAGTTTGTGTTTGTTTTTTTATTAAAGAATCAACCTGAGGAATGGTATGATCCTTAAACTTTACTATCCTTTGTAAGTTGAGACTTTGTTATTTTCATCATAAAAGTTTGTTTTGAAAGGTGATTGAAGATGTTTAACATGACTTTATTTTTTAAAATGAAAATCATGTAAATACTTATTTAATACTTACATATGAATATCATTTTATAATGTGTGAAATGTTTGTCTTTTTAGGTCTTGGGATACATTCCTTATAATTGTAGAGAATAGACTTATGCTAGATTAATATGATCTCACAAATACCCATTGAGTGTAAGTGGCAGCCTTTGAGCCCATTATGAACATAACCAAATAAAATAAATCAAAGCTCAATTTATTATTCATTTTCTTCTCGAGTCCAGCGCTTGTATTTAAAAAGTGAGGATTGGACCATGTAATTATGCCTCTGTCCCAAATCACAGTCTTAGGTTTAGTAATTTTTTTTTTACCACAATCGCATATATTAGTTTAAGCAAATTCATATCATCAAGGCATAATATGTATCTTTATCATTATATACAAACATGAAGTAACTTAACTTATATATGATGTTTTAGAGTGATTTTCGTCTTTCTTTTACCATAATCAATCTCTTATCTAGAACTCTGAAAGATCAATTAGAACTTTTAATTATTATAAAACTAGATGACAACCTTTTTTTTTACCTTTATCAATCTTGGTTAACTCGTATAAATATAGCTTGTGACAAGTCACATAACATTGAAAACGAGGTTTTTCACCTCGCTCAAGATTTTGGGCTATTCTATATTTGTCGACCAAATTTTGGCTGAGATGTTCCAGCTTTATTTTGTCCATTCCATTTCGGGTGTAAAACCATTCAAACAGAGCGAGATCGGTTCAATTTAAACCCCTAAATCAAACTAGAAACCCAAGTATAAAAAGCTTCTTTTCTTGCCCCTTTCTTTTTCTCTGAAACTCTAATCCCTAATTTGTCACCCCTCAAAACAATCACAGATTCATAATCGACATTCCTTCTCTTATAACCTCCCCCCTCTAGTCTGCCACTTTGTCCTTTTTTTTCTTGCAAGTTGTAACCTCCCCTCTTTGTCTTTGGCTCTTGTCTCTACCCTCTCTTTTCTCTATAAGTTTTTTAATTGGTTATTGATCATAATATATTGGTGATCCCTTGAATATTTGTGCATTACATGACTTATAATGGATTTGTATCTTTTTTCCCTTAATTATAATTAAATCTTGTTCAATTTGATTGGTTTTAGAAGATGTACTTAGTCTTGTTTTTTGCTTGTGTGAGTAAGAAATAGATTCATGCTTTAGTCAATCATTTGTTCTCCTTTATCTTATGCTATGAAAGTCTTGTTGTTATCCAGTACCATCCCCCGTTTCTCTTATTTGATTTTCTATTTATTTTGGTGGCTATTCATAGATCATGTGTGATATAATCTATTTGTTTTAGATTTTTGGTCATGTTTATTAACGAAAACAACTCGGGCAACCATGTCTTTTCTCTTGCCAATCATGTTATTTTGGTGGCTATTCATAAATCATGTGTGATTTAATCTGTTTGTTTTAGACTTTTGGTCATGTTTATTAATGAAAACAACTCGGGCAACCATGTCTTTTCTCTTGCCAGTCATGTGGCTTGTTAGCATACATAGATTTGGTGGATTATTTTCCCTCTCTGTAGATCCCTATTAATAATAATAGTTTATAAAAAGTTTAAAATATTCAATTTTTATTTTTTTAGCATACTAGCAATATTCTTGTAAGTTAGTGAAATTAAAGTAATGTTTCTTTCGCAAAGTTATTTGTTCTATTAAACTCCAATGTAGAGCTTCGGACTCAATAATGCTTTTACCTTAGTATATTTTGTATTACTAGGCTAGAGCCTTAGGTTAAATTTGATTAGTTAAGTAAGGATATTAAATTGGTTTCACGACAACTAGCCAACAACCCCAAACAACTAATTAGTTTTCCTTGTTTAATTTTCATGTTGACAATGACACATTGATTTTAAAAATATATATATTATAATCCATTTGTCATATAAATGATCTAAATAACAAAAATTTCCTAGACCATAAGTTTCAAGTTACTTTCTTTGTAGATGAATCACTTAATGCCTATTTCAATAATATAGACTTTGATTGTTCTTAAGTTTGATATTTGGATTCCATTTTCCATGTTATCTTTTTGGAGCCCACCTTTTATTTTTATTTCAGAAGTAAAATTGTCTTTTAGACTTAACATTTATATTTTTTGCAAGTATTGGTTTAAATAATTCATTTTAGTTCAAAAGTTGTAATACATATTAATGTAATAGCTGCAATTAATTTTGTTTTATCTTTTTCTTCAAATCAAATCACATGGCTGAAAACTTATCAAGTGATGTTACTTTTATGGCTTTTGCTTATGCAAGATCAGATGATCTAGTATGGGCTTATGGGCAGGTGGTTATTGGTGCAAAAAATTCAACTATATATGTTCATTGTAGCAAGAAGATCAATGATGGTGGTATTACTAGTCTAAAGTATCACCTTAATGGTGTTAAACGCCAAGTTGAATCTTGTAAAAAATTCCCTCAAGGTGTGAAATGGAAAATGAAACAGTTGGTTGAAGACTTGATAACAAAAAAAGAGAAAGGAAAAAGACTTTGAACTAATATTGAAAATTCTCAATCACTTTCCAATAATGAAGTCAAAGAGGATGATAATGCAAATTTACTTCAAGTAATACTGGTTCCCAAGCAAATAAGAGAGTGACAATGCAAGACACAAGTGCAACCAAACAAAAGCTAACATTATTAGCTCAACAAATTATACCGGATTCACAACCTAACATTAAAAATGTAATAATGCAAGTAACAAGTAAGGCTATGACAAGATGGTGGTATAATATTAATGTACCATTTAATAGTGTTAAATCATATTATTATCAACTAATGATAAATGCCATAACATCAATGAGATCTGGTTTTAAAGGACCATCATATCATGATTTAAGGGGACCGTTTTTAAAAGGCTCAATTCATGATGTCCATGAATATCTCTTAGGAATTAAGGCTAATTAGAAAACTTTATAGATGCTATATTATGGTGGATATGTGGTCAAATAAGAGGAATATACCAATTATGAATTTTCTAGCTTATTTTTCAAGATGCACCATATTTTTCAAGTCAGTTGACACTTCAGATCTTTGAAAAGATAAAGAGACATTGTTTAAAATATTTCCTGAAGTTGTCAAAGAAGTGGGACTAGAAAATATTATCAAATTCATTAGTGACAATTAGTCTCATTCAATGTTTTACAAAGAAAGGTATAACACTTTCTTTTGGTCTTCTTATGTTGCCCATTACCTTAATTTGATGTTATAAAATATTTCTAATCCAAATACTCTATAATGATTTATGAAATCATTAAGAAGGCAAGAAACATAACCAAATTTATATATAATTATGCAAGGGTTTTAGCTTTGATGAGGAAAAACTTTACTAATGAAAATGATCTATATCGTCCTGGCATTATGAGGTTTGCTACTCATTTTTTAAGTATCCAATGTTTATTTAAGTTTAAGAAAGAGCTTCAACAAATGTTTACTTGCATGAAATGGGTAGAATTAAGTTATGGTAAAAATAAAGTTGGAAAGGAAATAGTTGTTATAACTTTGCAAGATAAAGACTTTTGGTCTCAATGTGAACATATAATCAAAATTATTGAGCCTTTGGTGTGATTTCTTTGATTAGTAGATAGTGAAGAAAAACCAACAATGAGTTATTTATATGAGGCAATGAATAAAGCAAAAGAAACCATCAAGACAAAGTTGAAAAATAAAGTATTTCAATATGGACTATATATCTAGGTAATTGATGCTAGATGGAATAAGCAACTTCATAGTCCATCACATGCAACAAGTTGTTTTCTTAATCCTAGAATCTATTTTAGGCTTTATTTCCCAAAATAAAAGGAGGTTACTTGAGGTTTGCTCAGCACAATTACTAGATTGATCTCTAATTAGTGGCTAGTGATTTTAGCATGTCCTTAGCTATTTATCAAAAGGAGAAGTTAAATCTGGCACTAACTTTTATTGCTTATATTTTTTAAAATATAAATATTGTTTTGTATCTATAATATCTAATTTATTGAACTTTTATTTTAATTAGTTACATGGGAAGCAACTTGTCAATGATACTCCAAAACTTCAAAAGTTTGGAATCCAAGTTTTTAGTTAGTGTTGTAGTGCAATTAGGTGTGAGAGAAATTAGAGTATATTTGAATTCATCCGTTCTAAAAGGCAAAATAGACTAGAGCACAAAAGACCAAGTGATTTGGTCTTTGTTCGTTACAATTTAAAAATTCAACAAAAGTAAATATCAATATTATCATATTAATAATAATATTGAAAATGATTATTACTATTTTCATTAATATTTATATTATTTTTTAAAAATAAATTTATCACTAATATATATGGTTTATATTCATATTATTTTATTTCATGTTTGTACTTTATAAAAATTTGATCCAAACAAAAGATGTTTTAGATTTTGTTAGCTTTGATAATATTAACCTATTAAATGAGCGAATTTATGAAGAACAAAGCCTTTTTATGGAGAGAATATAAGTTGAAAGGCTACTGAGATACCTTTTATGCTTTGACTTTAGATGATGATGAGGATGAGCTTAGTGGAAATGTTCATTTATTAGAATGTCTTATTGATGACTTTTTTAACATACCACTACAAGATTAAGATCCTTATTTTTAAGTTAATGGTGGAGATGATGCTTGATTCATGTTTTTTTTTTTAACTACAACATTTTATTTCATCAATATTTTGGTACTTTGTTTATGTTGAATTATTTAAAGTTAAATTTCTTTTTAGTCATGAGTATTAATTATTTAGAAATATTTTAAATTTTAAAATTATATTTAGATACTTAATATTGTATTTATATTATATAATTAAAGTTAATTTATCTTAAAATTTAAATTTAAATTATATATATTAAATTAATATTTTAAATTATATATACACATATTTTTTTTGTATATTTTAGGGTTTTTTTGACACCGTGTTTTTTTAAATTTTAAATTGTTTTTGTTAAAAATTATTTTTTTATGATTTTAAATTGTTTTGATATCTTGATATTAAAAATAGATTTTAAAAAATAAAAAAAATATTTTAATATATTTATTAAAAAAAATTAAAATATAACTGCAATTAAAATTCCAAAAACACTTACTAACAAAACACTTATTACGAGCAGTAATAAAGTAGCCGTGACTTGTGAGTGATATCTAAGCATCATCCAATCGACAAAACAACACAGTAAACAGACAAAACTGAGCACTCCTTTTTGGCTTCGCTTTCTTTGTAGAATCTGACAACCCCAGAAAAAGAGCTTCAATCTATGGTCTCTGAGTAAATGGCGTCAACTATTTTAACAAAGAGTCTATTGGGTCATCGCTTGATTCACTCCTCTTTTTCTCTTTCCCATAAAACCCCACAAATCTTTACTTCTCTCTTCCCTGTGAGTGACTATCTGTTGTTTAAGTACCTGGGTTTTGCTTAATTCTATGATTATTTATCTGGGCGTCTTTTTTTTTTTCTGCTTTTGAATTGGTGGTAGTGTTGAGTTGTTGATTGATTCTGGATAATGGGTTGTCGATTTAGTGGTGAGAAGTAGGGTTTTTGAAGTGTATATCAGCAGTTTTAGTGATTGGTTTGGGTAAATTTTGTGACTTTATTATGATTATTAAGCTTGAATTACTTGTGTGGAATTTTATTTGTGTATCAAGATGAGAAACCTTCAATCTATTGGTGTTGAATATATGAACTGATTTTAAGTCTTAAGCGTGCTAAAGTTCAAGCATTGTTATCAACTGTATTTATATAATTGTTTTAGTTTTTCTAAACACTGTATTTTTTTTTCAATTTTTTTTTGCTGCATAGTGAAGGTCTAAATGAATTTTTAATCTCTGCTATTCTGAAAAGAATCGTGCTTTGTTATTGTCATGGGATTCTTTACCTGTTAGGTGTATTGTGCTGTGTAATTTTTTGTGCACTTGGTAAAAGTACCTAGCTTGATATTTGTTTTATTGCATTTGCATTATTGCTGATTACTTGGAGCATACTGACCGAACTTTAAGGTGTTTTTCTTTTGTTTCACATTACTTTCAGGGGAGAACATTTCAGAAAAGAGCTGACCCCATCCATACATCATATAAGCCATCTCAGTGGGTTCGTTGTGTAGTTGGGACAAGAGCTAATTTCTCGACGCAATCTTTATCTTTGAACGAACCTGTTGTCTCTGTTGATTGGCTCCATGCGAACCTCCGGGAGCCTGACATGAAGGTACCTGCTTGTTCTTTTTTATAGAAAAGCTTCTCATCAAATTTATAAGAAGTAGGTCATGTATTTCATTTCATCAGAAGAATTGTTTTTTCATTTGAATTTCTCACACTTATGTAAGACTATTCTGTGCACCCAAAAGATGAATGTAGTTGTATGACAATATTTTTTGTTTTGTGGAAGGAATGCTAAAAATGATTCCATTGTTGTCTCTTTGAGAGTCTTAGGATTAAAACCTCATTTTTGGCTAATAGCAAACAATTTTTGCCTCCATTCAATGAAGAAGCAAAAGAAAAAGCATCATGATCTTATTTAATTTTTTTTAAGTTGATGTAAATAGGAAATGTTCCTTGATGCCTGCATTAATAAATTTCACACTTGAGTTATCAAAAGAAATTACACCCTTCATCTCTCTAAACTGGTCATGCTATGAAATTATCAGTCTATGGTTTCTGTTCATCTCATGGAATATTTTATTGTAGTCTAATACATTTGAATCCATTTTAATTGATTTTTTTACATCCTAAACATGGTCACACATCATTCTGTCATACATTATTATATTCAGGTGTTGGATGCATCCTGGTACATGCCTGATGAGCAGAGGAATCCAATTCAAGAGTATCAGGTCTGATGACTATGATTTAGTTTTGAATTTGTTTTAATTTGACTATTTTATTGACAATCTAAACTGATCTTAATAATTATTTTTAGGTTAGAATTTCATAAATATTCTTTTATATTCCACTGAAAATATGCTCTTTTTCTTCTTTCATTCTTCAAGATATTGATGTTATCTCATTTATTTTCCTTCAATGAATAACCTGGTCTACTAAACTTGCTCCTTACAGGTTGCTCACATTCCTGGTGCCCTGTTCTTTGATGTAGATGGAATAGCAGATCAAACTACAAATGTAAGATGCCCTCTCTTTATTATTTGTTACAAATATTTATAGTTTGGGCCTAGAATTGCTAATGCTTCTTTTCCCCTTTTTTATCATTTGAATCATCTTTAAGAAAGCATTGTATTTTGTCCATATACAAGAACCACCCCTGTTATAGTTCATCTTGTTTACTTCACAGGTGATATTCTATAGTTTATTATTTTAATTATTGATTGTACCTTTTCCATTTTATCCCTTTGCTTATCTTGTAAGAACAATTACTTGTATCAGTTGCCACACATGTTGCCATCAGAGGAAGCTTTTGCAGCTGCTGTTTCTGCTCTTGGTATTGAGAATAAAGATGGATTGGTGGTTTATGATGGGAAAGGTATCTTTAGTGCTGCTCGTGTTTGGTGGTAAGTTGTGGGGTTTGATAATGTGCTGTAGTTTTGTGGAATCTAAGTACTACTTTTATGGTTAGTTGTCCATTCTAACATAATTTTGATTAAATGACAAGGATGTTTCGAGTCTTTGGGCATGAAAAGGTCTGGGTGCTAGATGGAGGTCTGCCAAGATGGCGCGCTTCAGGATATGATGTTGAGTCTAGTGCTTCTGGTGACGCTATCTTGAAAGCTAGTGCTGCCAGTGAGGCAATAGAGAAAGTATATCAGGGCCAGACAGTAAGTTCGTTACTCATATATATCCATATGTGCATGCATTATATTTTTAATAAATAATAGTATGATAAAACATGGCATGAACAAGGTATTTTCAAATTGCTTATGTAGCTTTTCCATCCTTGTTTTTTTTTTTAATAATTAGAAAACTGAGAATATCAAGAAATGCTCTGTTGAACAATCATGCATATGGATAAATGTATCTGCATGCGTGAATATATATGTTTCTATATCCTGCATGGTCTATTTGCAATTTATAATTAATAGCACATGTGATTTGTTCTAATTTTCAAATTTGTTATTTATAATTAATAGCATATATGGTTTGTTCTAATTTTCAATCATGTTATGGTAAACTCTAATTGACTGTATGTTTTTATGACAGGTAGGACCAATCACATATCAAACAAAGTTTCAGCCACATCTTGTCTGGACACTTGAGCAGGTTGGTTACTATTTTTCAGTTGCTTATGTTCTAATGACAAAATTACAAAGATACATTTTTTTTAATCACTCATTAGTGACCTTATAAGCAATATATGTACATTATATTGAATGGCTGGATATGATCATGTAGCTTTGGCATTGGCAATTTGATATAACAACTACATTAGACCATTGACTTGAAGAGTGGTTGATATTCGTTTTACATTTGTAGGCACTTTTGAGAATGCCATAGATAAAACTTAATTCATGCATGTGTGACTTGTGGAGTAAATTGATGAATTAACAATTTTGGCAATAATCTTCTAAGGTAAATAGGGAGAGGCAGCTCTTAGCCTTTGATGGTGATGATAAAACTGATGGTAATCCCTAACGTAACAAGTTTGTTCTTTTAGTTAGCAGTGATATCAACATGAATTTTCTAGCTTAATTGAAATTCACTGACAACTTTAAATTATTTTTATCAAACTGTTTTGAGCTTTATGTTGAAAGATCTTAAATTTGGGTATTGAAATTAAGTGGTTTATAATTAAGTTCTCTCAAAAGAAAAGGGTGAACTTGAATTTGATGATAATGTACCGCAAATCATTCTCACCGTGTAGTGGTAACATGACATCCTATGACATTGCTTGTTGTCGAGGGTTTTGGTCCGAATACCTCTCGTTGTGAAAGTTGCTTTCTTTATATAGAGAGCTGTCGCACATTACATGGCTGAAAACCAGCCATTTCATCGACTATACAAGTTAAGAATAAAGCCTATCAATTATATACCTATATACTATATATAGCTAGACTAAATTAGGTAGCACATATCGAGTTGTCAATTCTACTAACAACCCCCCTCAAATCGATGTTGGGTGATCGAGAAGCATCAATTTGTCAATCAAGTACTGATGGTGAGGATGAGAGAGAGCCATAGTGAAAACATTAGCGGTTTGGTATTCAGTGGAAATGTGTGGAAGAGTAATCTCCTGACAAGCCAAGGCTTCACGAATTGAATGACAATTCACTTTAATATGTTTGGTGCGCTTGATGAAAAATGAGATTGGCAGCAATCTAAATAGCATGGTATTATCAACATGAAGTGGAGTAAGAGTAAGCTATGGAACACTAACAACCTGTGAAGCCATACAATTTCAAAACAGTTAGACAATATAGTTCGATATTTAGACTCAGTGGATGACTTTGAGACATGAACCTGCTTCTTACTCTTTTAAGAAATGAGAGCATCGTCAAGGAACATACACCAACCTATAACAAAACGATGAGTATCCACACAACTAACCCTGTCGGCATCATTAAAGCCCTCTTAACTGTAAAGAATTCCCTGAAGGGAAGAACAAGTTGTAACAAGATGTCCCTTTGAGATATTAAAGAAGACGACAAACAACAACCAAATGTGTCGGCACAAAGCTTGCATAAATTGATTGATTTGCTAAACAAAAAACAAGATATCAAGTTGAGGTCAAATAGTTCAAACTGCCTACTAGTTAATCCATTGAAGGATCAGATAAGGGATCACCATTCGCCTTATGTAACTTCAAATTTACCTCTATAGGAGTAAGAACCGAATTATTGTCTTGAAAGCCAGCTAAAGAAAGAAGTTCTTGGGTATACTTATGCTGATGTAAGAGCGTGCTATTCAAACAAGGTTGAACCTCAAGTCTAAAAAAATACTGCGAGAGGACCAAGATCTTTCATATGAAAGGAAGATTTGAGGCGCTGTTGGAGCTGATCAATTAACTAGAGATCAGATCCAGTGATCACAATATCATCGACATACACAAGAAGTATAACGATCCCAAGGGTAGTCTTACGAAAAAATATTGACTTTGAGTGAAAGCGAGATGCAGTAGAGTAGTACGAAACTTCTCAAACCATGCTCGTGGTGCTTGCTTCAAACCATACAGAAACTGCTTTAAGCAAAAAAACTCAACAAAAGATGAAGGAAACAAGCCAAGAAGAGGACACATAAATAGTTCTTCCTTTAGGTCACCATGTAAAAATACATTCTTCTCATCCATCTTACGAAGTGACCATCCTTTTGAAACAACAATGGCCATAACAATCAGGACAATAGTAATTTTGGCCATAGGAGTAAATGTTCCCTTATAATCAAGCTTATACTCCAGTAGGACAAGGGACAATGTCCCAAGTATGATTTTCTTTAAGAACCTGAAGTTCGTCCTACATAGCTTGGCGCTAACACTCTTGAGTATAAGCATGAGAACAAGACCTAGGCACAAAAGTATTATCAAGAGTAGCCTGGAGAGTGAAAGAAGAAAAACCATACCAATCTGAGGGCTAGGAAACCCTAGTAGATCGGCAACGCGCATGCATTGCGGGATTAGTGGCGGTTAGAGGAAGGAAGAGGCGGCGGGCGACGCTGGCGATGCACAATACGACTTAAAACGAGGAGTACTAGACATGTTCAAAAAGAGGAAGCGAAATAAAGGAAGACACAAAATTAGGACGAGACAAAAAAATATTTATTTTTAAAAAAATCACATTGCATGAAATATGAAGCTTGTTAGCCTCTGCATCATAACACATAAACCCTTTATGAGAGTTACTATAGCCAAGAAAAGCACATTGAACTCAATCTTGTGATGTTTATTGGTTGGTTAGTGAACAAAACAAACGCTATCAAAAACATGCGAGAATTATAATCGGGAGGAACATCAAACAAACGATAATATGGAGATCAAGATGCAAAGTAGGAGAAGACAAATGATTAATCAAATATACAATCGTTGATAAGGCTTCTAATCAAAATCTAGAAGGAACATAAGACTCAAGCATCAATGTATATCTAACAAATGTGATTATGATGCTCAGTGGTACTATTTTGTTGAGGGGTATAAAGACATGAATGTTGAGAGAAAATACCCTTTTGTTAGAGAAAAGATTGAAAAACATGAGGCATGTATTCTCCTCCAAAATCTCGAGCATAAGATCTTAATTTAGGTAGAAAATTAGGCTTCTACATAGGCAACAAAAGTTTGGAAGGTTAAGAGCACATTAGCTTTAGAACAAAGAAAATAGACCCACATGAAACGACTATTATTGTCAATAAATGTCACAAAATACTCTGTATTGAGCATGAGAAGGAACATGACTTGTATCCCGGCAAGAATGAATAATTTCAAAACATGTAGAAGTGCAACTACCCTACAAAGGAAAATGTAAAGATTTGCTTTTGCCAAGTTTACCAGGAAAGAAAAATTATTTTTATTTTTCAAATAACCATGTTTCATAAAATGTGTCGAGGATTACATAGTTGGAATGACCCCATTTGTTATGCCAAAATTGGCAATTATTATTAGTAATAGTAGAACAACTAACATAAATTGAATGAGGAATGAAAAATGACTAAAGAGGAAAAAGACATCCCATTTTAAGCTCTTTTTGCTATCTCCTATCCCGACGCTTGATCCGCACGCAATTGCAACTAGAATGATCAATATGAAGAGAACAATTTTCTTCTACTAATTTTCTAACTGAAATGAGATTGGCAGATAAATCAGGATACTCAAAAAGCATTAGTAAATGAAGACCCCATATTTCCGATCATAGGAAGAGTACTGCCATTGGCGATCTGCATATGTTGCTTACCATCATAGTTACGAACATCATGTAAAGCTGCCAGATTGCCAATCATGTGATTAGAAGCCACAAAGTCAATTAACCAAGGAGAAGTAAGAAGATGTTTCTTACCTTGGAGACCAAGAGCAGAAATGGTGGAAATAATCATTTGTTGAAAATGTTTGGGAGTAATGTTGGAAGAAGAACCCAGAACAATGGGTTGTACAGAATATGTAGGCAAAAAAGTGGACTGAACAACAATATGAGATCAGTTCTGAGGGCGGACATGACAGTCCTTAATGATATGACCTTGCAATAATAGCATAATTTCTAGCTGCAAAATTTTGCAATGTGTCTAATTTCCTTGCAACTATAACACTGTGGCGGAGATCTGGATCGTCATCTTCCTTGAGTAGCGTAGGCCATATTAACCTTCTCAGAACTGCAAGCATTTTGAGCAAGGCCAAGCTGTGAGGCAAGATGTTCTTCACACAAGAGTCCACCCAGGCAAACATCCAAAGATGGGACATGTTGGTGATTGATTAACATAGCTCGTACACTTTCAATCTCGGGTCATAGCTTCAAGAATTGATCCTATTGGCTCTCAGATTGAACCGCTTATAGTGTTGCTAAAGTTGCTTTGGGAACCTGGGAATGCACCAATCCAAAATAATCATGTTATAAATTAATAAAACTAGAATAAAATAGCTCAATAGTTTCTGATGTCTAATTCCAATTGAAACTTTCAAGCAGAATTATCTTGATAATAAATTCGTCAAAGGTAATCTAACATCGTCTTAGCAGTAGTGAACCCATGAATATTGTTGACTATATGAGGTTCAACAAAACTTAGTAGCCAGGTAGCATTTTTTGGCATCCCTACTTTCCCATGAATTAAGTTCCTTGGGATCAATGGGAGCTGTAGAAGACCAATCCAAATGACCCCATAACTCCTTCACTTCCACAAACATATATATTTGGAATTCCTATCTAGCTTAATTCTTGCTAGTAAATCGAACAATAGAATTTTCTCCTGACATAATAACCACAAAAAATTGATAGAAAAAAATCATCATAGCTACAAGACCTGCTGATAGCCACCAAACCAAAGACGACTGAAACTCTAAACTAAATAAGCACCACACCATCGAGAAACCAAGAGACAATTGAGAACCAAGAGACAGCTAAGAACTCCACAATAAAAAACTAAACCTCCAAACCAGAGAACCACTTCTGCCAATACCAAAAAAAAAATATTGAAGTTCTGCTTTCTGTCGCTACCCACAGAAAAGTACCAGAAAAGAAACAAGGAACCAGAAATAAATAAATTCAGCCAAGCCGAGAGAATGCTATGAAGAGAATTTGGGTTTTTGATTCCATGCTAAAGAAGGTTTTGGTCTGAATACCTGTTCTTGTGAGAGTTGCCTTCCTTTTATAGAGACCATCGCAAATTACAAGGCTGAAAATCAGTCATCAAGTTAAGAATAAAGCCTATCAATTATATGCCTATATACAATATATATTTCTGTATTAGCTAGACTAAATAAGATAGCACATATTGAGCCATCAATTCTGCTAACACTTGTGAATTTTTTTGTGGGTACTGGAATCAAACATTGAGTTATTTGTGAAATTAAATTAACATTTGTTTGGAATGAGATAAACAAGTATCAGCTTGACATCAGGACAACACTGAAACAAATTCGAAATTATAATGCAGTTTCTCCTTGATAAGTCTTGCATTCATTCTTCCATTCCTTGGAGTAAAAAAGGGTGACAAGTTTGTGCATATTTGAGCTGGTGTCTTATTTGGTGTGGCCATGGATAAACTTTTAGTTTCTGTAACCATCTAATATGTCAGCAATCGGCAAAATTTAGTTATCTGCTTGACTTACGTAGTCCTCAAAACATGAATGAATCTGCACTATATGCTTTCTCTGGGCCAATTTTCAGGTTAAAAGTAATATTGAAGGCAGGACTCATCAACACGTAGATGCTCGTTCAAAGGCCAGGTATGTTCAGTGATTTTGTTTAATTGTATTAATGATAAATGGTTTTCATATTGCGAATGCAATATTGTTATCTTAGTAGAATAATTGTTCCGAATCTTCTTTATAATCAATGGCGTTCCCTGGAAATGTTATTGAATGATGCATTTGAGGTTTAGCTATTCTCTTAGTTTGGACTTTGTGGATTAGTAGGAAAGTATAAATAGCAAAAAACCATCACTAGTTTTAATTGATTAAAGTGTATGATAAAGTTTCAAGTAGGGTTTTAAATATTATCTTACTTGTTAACTTGCTTTCAACTTCCCTACACTTTAAACTCTGGTACGTAATCAGATCTGGTGATTCATGTCAGTTTATGTAGCCTAACAGCCATCACAGCCTTTGTCTCTTTACAAGGCTCAACTTTCCAGACTCCCCTTCCATTCAATCTGCTAACTTAAATTAAATCATCTAACTATATCTTACCAACTTTAAACTGCAATCTCTACTTTTACTTCAAATATCAACATTCAACTCTTCCTATCAATGTGATCTAGGATTGTTTATTGAAGATACGATTTTGATCAAGGACATATGCTCTTCTTGCAGGTTTGATGGCACTGCTCCAGAACCTCGAAAGGGAATAAAAAGTGGCCATGTTCCTGGCAGCAAGTGCATTCCATTTGCGCAAGTAATAGATAGACTTACAGTGTTCTTAAACTAATGATTATTTTTTAAGCTGACAGGTGGTTCTCTCTATTTTCCTTTTTCTTCATTAGCGTGTTTGTTTTTTGCAGCTGTTAGATTCTTCACAGACACTCTTACCAGCAGATGAGCTTAAAAAACGATTTGATCAAGAAGGTAAGGAAGAACCTTTATGTTTCTGGGTGCCTGCCTAAAAACATTAGTTCCAGAGATCATGACCATACATATCGGCATTGTGCATTTAGATGAAGTCCATATCTCAGAATGTGAAATGGTTTTTTTTTTTTCATGGATTGTTTTTTCTTTTTAGTTTATCAAATGGAGGTTTGTTAGGTTTCTAAGAAAAAAAGTGATTAAAGAAACGAAAACATAATTGTTATTTGTCAGAGTTTTCTGATTTCTGCCTTTATAATAAGACATGATGGAAAAACTGTACTTTAGCTGTCAGCATTCAGCTTTACTATCTATTCATTATCTTACATAATGCTCTAGAGTATATTTCTGTTTGCTAATCTTTGGTTATTTGGTATCTGCTCAAGGTTTAGTGGATCTGACACAGTTTTATACAGGCATCTCTTTTGAAAAGCCCTGTTGTTACTTCATGCGGGACTGGTGTAACTGCTTGCATTCTTGCTCTGGTATTATCCTTCCTATGTATTACAATCCATCCTGAAAAATTTCATGAAAGTTTTCCACTATGCGAAGCCACGAAGCTCAAATTCTTGATTCTTGTTTTGCATTTTCGGGAAAATTGTTGGCATAAATATAGTCCGATCTTGTTAAAGTGCAAATGACTCCCGGCTCATGTCTTTCAGGGTCTCCATCGACTTGGAAAGTCAGATGTTGCAGTCTATGATGGATCTTGGACTGAATGGGGGAGCTAATCCTGAAACACCTGTTGACTCTTCATAAATCTTACTAATGTATCAGATGTCAGCAGCCCACATGCATGGCGTGAAGTTTTCCTGTTAAATACTCAGATTGTGATGAAAGATGTTCCTAAAACAGATGGATATAAGAGGCATTTTTTTTTTCTTGTCAATTTTGAAGTTGTAATTTGCATTTCGTGCTCCAAAACATTGGCATCAAAATAAGAATAGAAAAAAAGAGTTCTGAAGGAGAAATTGATTTTTTAAATCAATCCCTCTCTCTCCTAATTAAACTATGACTAGTCCGATTTATATATCTCCCCATTTAATACATGTTAATAGCTAGCTAGCTGTAATTTTCTTTTGAAAAACCCAGCACTATTAGTAATCCATGGAATGCTCTCTATATATAGCGAGTATTTGTAGGGTACTTTAATCATCTATCTCATATAAAACTTTCAACTTTCAAATAATATGGCATTGCAAGCACATTTAATGACAAATATGATGCAATTTATAACAAAAATCTAGAAAATAAGGGGTATTTAAAACACTAGGTTTACTGTTATAAACCTCTGACCGTAGAGAAAACTGTTTTTATAACTTTAGAATTTAATAATAATAATCTATTTTAAAAATTAAGTATAAATTGTTTAAATAGTGGTCGAAATTAAATAAATTTGTATTAAATTAAATAATAAAAAATGATAAAAATAAAAAATAACATCTTTTAGATTATAGAGACTTTTCCAACCTTGGTTGGTTATAGTGACTTGATCTTCAGAATATTTTGATAAAATTTAGGCATTGTTTAATGATCAAATTCAAAATTATATTTGTTTCTGTTAGAATGATCATTTGACATATTTAAACTTTTTAAGTATTTTCTTTGTCATTTTAGCCTATAAATATATTTACTAGATATTTTACATTAGTCTTTTCCACTTACAAAAGGCTCTACTTCGAGTAAACATTTAAATCTAGATATAACTGCTCATAATAATGCCAGAAACATTGAAGGTTTTAGAAATATCCATATTGTTTGACATATTGAGAATAAAAATATCACATTTACTTTTCTTATTATTATATTTCTTTTACAGTAGTGTGTTATACAAAAAATAGTGTCCGAGACTACATGTTACCTGGATATTAATCTTTGTCTTTTTCTCTGAACTGTAAGAGCTACCTGAAAAGCCTTTTTTTAGAGTCATTTTGTGTGTTTGGTATTGTGGTAGTTGTTGTGGTTGTGGTTTTAAAAAAGCTTGTTTTATAAAAAATATTTTTGGTTGAGGTTGGTTTGAAAAAATATATGTTTGTTTAAATTTTGGTTGAAATTGAGGTTGAACAAAAAGTAATTTAATGTGTTTGGTTAAAAATGCTTTTTAAATTGAGGTTATAAAATAACTAAAAAAGATATATATTAATATTGATGGTTTTTAATTTAAATATTGTAGATTTAACTATCTTTATTATATCATGAAATAAATAATACTTTACATAAAATATTTTTTATTGTTTCATAAAACTATTTACAATTCCATCACGTACGAAATTCATCGGATAAGGACTACGATTTTCATGGTTTTTTGAGCGTGCAACAAAATCATGTAAAATATCATCGAGAACAAAATTAGAATTACGATCAAATTACCAAATATCACGCAATTATGTGATCTCTTTCTAATTTATGTAGTCTTATTAAATAATATTAAACACTAATTTTTTTGAATAAAATACAATTAAAAATTAAATTTTTTACTTTTTATTTTTTTTATTGTGGAGAGTGAATTTAATTCACTCTCCAGCAGACAAGGAGAGCACATAAATAAGACTAGGAAGAACAATGGGAAAACGAGAAGAGAAGAAAATGGTTTCGTGAGAGCTGACCCTCCATCAAAGATCATCATCATCTTCAAGTGCGGCAATAGGGGAAGAACAAAAGGAAAGCTATTAAGAACATCCCTCGTGGTTGAACAAAAGGAAAATAGTTTCGAGAGGCTTGACTGATATCTCCCTCGCCTCCAAAGTTCCAGACGCCCAAGTAAGAACAGCCCTCATGGTTTTCTCATCTGGACAAAATCCACCCATACTCAAGCACCTTGGTCAAGGAAGGAAGAGGAGAACAATTTTATCTTGTGTTTAAACACGGTTGCAATAAATGTGAAATGAAAAGCATACAATTTCTGCTTCAACAAAGGCGAGTTTTGAACGAGATAAAGGTGGGGCATATGCATGAAAATTACGGCTCGTTTTGTAACCAAACGATATGTTGCAACTGTTAAATAAAAACACGGCCGCAAACGCTAGCCAAACGGACTCTTAATGCACCACTCACGCCTCAAATAAAATGACAAAGACACCCTTTAATAAAGCTCAAGTTGTACAACACTCTCGATTATATTCCCATTGATTTTCCACCAAAAAGCGCCAAAAAAAGTTGACCCAAAGATGCTTTGACCCGTCCAACTTTACAAACCCATTTACGGCCAAGGTATCATTTTCTAGCCAACAATTGAGATCCTTCATGTTAGAATCAAGGCCAAGATTCATGCCCAATAAAAATCATATGTTCCTTTTTCATCCCTATAATAAGGGTGAATTTCGTGCAAAAAAAAAAGAAAATCATGTGGAGAAAGGTAGCTAAAAAACCAACCTTTACACACTATTTTCTTAGTTACCCAACTAGCAACCTTTATCCCCCTCCATCGGCCTACCATGAGCCACCAACATCCCTGAAGGCGCCACCATCGGACAATCAGCATGTCACCTCTCACCCAGGTAAGCTTATTCTACCTCTTTTGGTTCTTTACGTAATGTTTTACATAGACTAAAGTGAGTGTAACTCATTTTTTTGGCAATTTTATTGCCAAGAAAATTCTATCACTAGGTTGGGCCAATGATAAAAGAAAGGGTTGCACCCTCAAGCCGGCCTAACCCGTGGTCAGTTAGGGTCCCACTTTGCATTTAATGGGGGAAAGAGAGAAGTTTGTTGGGTCGTTTCGGCCCAACAAAAACCGGGTTGGGTTGGACCTTAGCCCAACCCGTGTGCATGGCTTAGGGCCTTGGGCCCAATAGACCTTGTTCATGTAGTTGGTCAATCCCAACTCAAAAGTTAAAGGCGTGTTTGGCTCGCGTCAATTTTGTTAAGAAAATAAAGCCTTGTTTGGGTCTTTAAGGCGTGTTTGCCAAACACGGCCTTAAGATATTTTTAATGCCTTTGATTTTAAACCAATGGGCGTGTTTGACAAACTCGCTTTAAGGTTTTTTTCTTTAGTTTTAATTTGTCCTTATTTTAGGGTCTTGCCAAACAAACCCTTAAAAATTTCAAAAAAAAATTGTTAAAAAATTTAGGGCATCAATTTTACCTAATATTGGGTTATATACTTACACCGTGAGATACAAACCCGATATTAAAAATACCTTATTTTTCTCCAAAAAATTTCAAAAATAATCCAAAATAATTGCCTTGTTTTTTAAAAAAATACACAAAATGTCTTTCTTCAAGAATTTCACTTAATATTGAGTTGTAGACGTACACTTAATATGGACTCAATATTAAAAATACATGGTTTTTGTTGAAATATAAAAAAATTCCAAAAAAAATCCTCATTTCAAAAAAATACAAAAATATGTTTCGTTTTCGTGTATACGACCAAATTCTAAAGTTTTTTCGTGCATATTTTCTAAAAAATAAAATGAATTTTTATCATGTTTTAAAAGTTCAAAATGAATATCATAACTAATTTATGATTATCCATTAAGATTTGAGAAAATTTTCAAAATTAACACAATGCATACTTATAATATTAAATAATAATTTGTTTAATTAATATTAAAGGTATGAATTTTACAACATAATGCATACTTATAATATTAAATTAAATAAATTAATAGCAATAAACGTTAGGAATTAGATGTATCAAAAAACAAGTGTGATGCTCAAGTTTGAGCCTTTAGAATGATGAATTTAACCCGATAAGGTAGACTTCCTCACGAACGGAGATTTGCCTTGAACCTTGGATAAGATCAACGGATAGAAACATGACTTAGAATAACAATCAATCAACAATGTAACTTATCTTAGGTATGGTGCACTGGGGGTGATGTGTTTTCCCCTTGCACAACTAGTCCTCTTACCCAGACTCTCATAGACAATAGGTTTCCTAGTGACCATGATACTAGATGACAATTCCCTCAAATTATAACTTTATGATTAAACCCAAACACCCTTCAATCCAGGAGGCAGCTCTGTCATTTAACGTTGTGCATGTCATGACAGGAGATAAATAAGAAAAAAAATAAATCACCACTTAATTTTATGGTAACTAGAAAACCACATGCTGATCTTTCAAAGATTCTTAAGTAAGGATGATTATGTTTAAGGAAAGAATAAAAATTACCCTAATATATCGTACTTATTGTAAAATGCTTTGTGTTTGTTTGTAAAAAAGTGTCGGGTTGAGCTTTAAATTATGGTTGCTTAAACAAACATGTGTTTATTATTATGGCTAAAGCCCTAAACTAAGGCGAAGGAAGTGATTTGGGACTTGAACTGAAGAAGGCATAATCCCTCCCTTTTATGAAAATGGCCTTTGAACTTGTAGAAGGAGGGGTGAGCGAGTCAATGAACTTAAATCCATTTTTAACCCATAATGATCAAAATAGGCTTAAAAGTACCTAATCAATCTCAATTAGCTTGTGTGAGATAGTATTGATCCAACTCTAGCTCACTCAGTATAAAAGGAGGGGTTATATCTCGAAAACTAAAATAAATAAACATTAACAATTACCATCATACATAAGATAAGCAAAAACATTTGAGATAATTAACAATTTACAAAAAGTATTTATAAATAAAAATTTATATTGATACTTTATCAATATTTACAATTAAAATTAAGCTAAATAGTGATATGGGTGCATGATCACAACTCCATTATCCAATCCCAAAAATAAAAATAAAATAAAGATGTATAAAACAAAAGAGACTAAAAAAACAACACAAACAAAGATATAGCAAAAAGTAAAAAAGATCAAATCAAATATATTAATAAAAAACACAAATTATTTATTTATTAAGAAAAAACATAATAAAAATATTCAAAGCTTGTATTAAATCACATAAAGCATCTATATCATTGAAAACAATAAACAAAGGATTTAGCCCTAACATGAATCCCTAGTGGGGTTATTATGCTATCGTAAGAGATATTTCGATGAACTATATGGAAAAAGGATACATAGGGAAAAAAATATGGCACCACCTCGTTTTTAAAGGTAACTAGAAAACCTTTTATTGATCTTCCGGAGATTCTTTGGGTGATTCGTTGCACATTCTAATGACCACCAAGGCACATGATACACTGGGTTGGGCATGCCTCCTTTTTATCTCTCTTCTTGTACCAACTGTGAAGATGAAACGGTACTCATGGTGGTAGATCAAGCATTGGAAAGTCTTAGCCCTTTTCTCCCTTCCTCTCTTGCTAGTTCAATCTATAAGGGTTATTATCGTTATGTTTCGATGGCGGGGGAGGAGGGTGATTAGTGTGGAGCTATTGGGGGCTATCATTACTCTTACTACTTTGTTATTTTTGGATTACGGCAATTATTAAAGGATGGTCGAATGGTCTTAGTGGTACGACATTTCTTGACATATAGTTTTTTACAAGAGTGATTTTTTGTAGAGGATTTTTTCTCTTTTTATAAGATATGCATTGCCCGCTTCACAATCGCGACATAATAGGAGACCCTTCCCGAGATGAATTAAGAGGCTTTTTGTTGGATAAGGAGTCACCACCTAGTATTATGGTATAGAATGTTAACATGACTTTAAAGTTCTGGGCAAAAGTCTAGTGTGTGTAAAAAAAAGGTGTGTGCATCCACTGAGTGCGCTTTACTGAGTAAGTTGCATCAGTTTTGTGTTTGTTCAGTTATTATGGTTTAATGGGTGTTTCTAAATTCTATCGGCCTACTATGGAGAGGTTTATTATGATGAACAAAACCTGGTTTTCTGGATCAAGAACTGGGTCTAAAAATCTCGACTTAAAAAAAGATATTAGAAAAAAGCAAGCTCATTCCACCCAAGCTCATCTATCGTGAAGGAGGCTAAAGTTAGAAATCCAAGAGAAGATGATGGTTCGTTGTTAAAAGAAGGGATTTAAAGAAGGATAATAGTGGCCTTACGAATCTCATGTTCACGTGGTCACATAACCCCCTAATCCAAGATTGAAATTTGATTTTGAAAAGTCAAAAGAGAACCCGGTAAAAGTGTGATATAATGAAAACTTGTCCCAAGGCTCTAGTACTATTGGAATTGAGTCGGATGAATGCCTCAAAACCAAATAATCTTTTGATAAGTTATTTTTAGCTCTTTTAAGAACCAAATGATGCAAAATCACTCTTACATGTTAAGTTAAGAAAAGCTTTATAATTATTATTGATCAAAATGTACTAAAACTTAGGCTTATAAGAGTTTAAGTACTTCTGAAAAATTAACCACGATGGATCTATCCTTGTAGGTTGAATTGACCCATTTACAAAACTAATCCAAAACCTATACTAGTAAGCCCAAACCCTAATCCAAATAAGTCTTGGATCCTAGCTGAAAACAAAGTATTAAGCCCAAACAAGCCTTGGGTTATAGTTGATGTAAAAGAAATAAATTCCATAAATCTGATTCCTATGATGTCGTGAAAAAAAGAAGAAAAGAAAATATTGTAGGTCTGATACAAGGCATATTTATAGCCTACAATGTTTCCAATAATCCTAGGAACTAAGAGAAGTTGTCGCCAAATTAGTTTCCCTAGATAAAAGATGATTTTAATTGCAGCCTTGTATTTATCCTTTTTTTTTTTAAGAAAACTACTTGTTGTCCTTATTTTCCTTCTTTTATTTGCCATTAATTTTCCTTCTAATGATATAAACAGAATCAAAGTTATTGAAATATTCTCCTTGCATACTAGAAAACCTTATCGCCAGTTATGTTTCTCAAATCAGCTTGGATTCCTTTGTTGTGTTTTCTCCTCACCTGACAAGGAAATAAATAAAAATAATAGAAATTAATATTTTCCCACACATAATAGGAAATCTTAAAACACTTGAAAACTTCAAATAAACAAGGCTGTCAAAATTGATACAAAAATTGACAACCTTGTTGCTGAGAATTCATAGCCCAAATAAGGTTGGATTAGACCCTCTAATGGATCTTTAGATCTTCCTTGTCCAAAACTTGTAGAACCAACTCATTCAATGCTTCTTTCAATGCATTTATTTTG